>CM024677.1:32959317-34363283 GCA_014182725.1 Eucalyptus brandiana
CTTGGAACAGCAAGTTTTGCTTCTTGAACCTTATCTTTGTTGGCACGAAGATGAGGATAAAGTAACCAACACCTTTCTTTAGAGTGACCATCTCTATCACAATGGTCACAATGAAATCGAACGGGCCTTTTATTTTTTCCTTTTGCCAATTTCGCCACAGATTCACCACGTTGGTTGTTCATCACAACCTTATGAGCTGAACTTTCAAAGCTTGGTTTAACAAGACTAGATGAGACACTCATCACTCGACGTCTTGTCTCTTCTCCTTGAATCAAGCCACAGACTTCATCAAACGTAGGCAATGTTGGACTCATCAGAATTTGTCTTCTCACGTCTTCGTACTCAGGCCCAATGCTAGCCAATAACTGGAAGATGCGATCTTGCTCCTCCCGTCGAATATAATCTGCCACATTTTGGGTCACTGGTCTATATAGACGAAGTTCATCCCACCTTCTCTTCATAATTCCAAGATGGTTGGTGAAAGATTGAGAGGGCTCTCGCTTAGAGTTAGCAATCTCTTGCTGCAATTCAAATACTCGAGATGCATTCGAGCTTGTCCATACATCTTATTTAACGATTCCCACAAGATTAGAGCTGTAGGGGAATATGCAAAAATCTCATACACTCGAGATTCCATAGAGTTAAAAATCCAAGACATAACCAAACTATCGTTGGCTTGCCATTCATCAAATTTCGCATCCCTCTCAGGAGGTGCTTTTATTTGGCCATTGATATGACCAAGCTTCGATCTGCCCCCAAGGGCCACAGTAATAGCACGAGACCATGGATGGAAGTTCTTCTCATTCAGCAATATGTTGGTGAGACGCTGACCGGTGGTGGTGGAGCCGAGTTCGGGATTGGCCGAACTTGAATCAGCCATGATTTGAACAACAACCGTGCATGCACCAAGAAGGACACAGATGGATCAAACGGATAAACCGGTACGTACCTGCTCTGATACCATGAAGAAATTAGAGAAGACACGATTTAACGAGGTTCAGCAATGTGCTTACGTCCTCGGGTAATCCTCTCTCAAAGTTTTCTTTTTTTTTCATATCGCCTTTTTGAGAGAGGGACTACCATTTTTATTGATGAAGTACGGGAAATAAAAGGCAATTCCCAAAATTACAGAAATAAAAACGAATCTACATAATTTCTTCCCATATCAAAACAAATCTAAATATTTTCTTCCCAAATAGAAGAGTCGGCACTGATCACGCCAACAAATAGCTGCCTGCTTTGGTCCCAACAGAAAAGCACCCATCGATGCCCAAGCTCTTCCTTCCTTGCATTGAACTCAATGCTTCGCATGCTGCGAACATGTAACGCTAGGAGTGATCAACGCTATTTAAAAACCGTTAAGACAAGAAGAATTCTAAAGCAGACTCGCACAGCTAATTTATAGACTCTCAACCGATCAAAATGGAAGAGGGAAAACGATATGGCAATCATGCTTTGTTCGTGGTTCCAGTCTGAATGGCGGGCGTCGGTTATACTCGGACTGGTGGACACTATTAGAACAATTCCAATAGTATCTTAATTGATGAAGAAGGCATGTACCACAGCCATGTCTCCGAGAATGACGAGAAAAGTGCCTGAACAAGGATCAATCGGTACAAACGAACCGGACTTATCCATCATTTCGAGACCACTCACCGCGTCGTCTTCTTGAAGAATGGCCAGGAATCCCGCATCCGTGTGCAGTTGTACACCAGTAGAGCCAGCACTTTCAGGGATGAAGCTGTATTTATTCATCCAGAGTTGGCAGGCCCAATTCTCGAAAAGGCCGCTGCTCAGTCCCATGCATCTGCTCAGCTTGTCTGCCATGTCCATGGCCAGTTCATGCATTGCTTTACAATAGGTCTTCATTATCTCTCCGAAGTAAAACGAACAGAAGATTCAATATCATCTCTGGTTGGAAACAAGACGCTGACAAGCTCTAGGGATTAAAGATCACAAAGCAATCTTATGACTGTTTTCCAGCTTAACTCATGTTTCCGTTTTTTGTTAACACAGAAACATGTTAGGCGTGAAACAGCAAAACTGAGTACAAATTCCAAGAGCTGAAGTTTAACAGACATAGAATACATATTTTGGCTTGTGCTTCGGCAGTGAAGGTACGGAATGTAAAACTTATTGCTCGGACTGGGAATGAAGTATGCATCGATAACAATTTTTTCTCATTAACTAAATTTTGCGCCGTGAGAAAGAGTGAAAGGTTTAACCTTTGATGAGGTGAAATGCGACTGGGAACAGAACACATCCGCAGCTTGAGCAGAGCCCATGTCATCCAACCCCCAACATTCGTACAAAGGATTCGCCTTGGTGGGCTCCTTGTGTCCACTCCCTTCCACCACCTGGCCCTCGTTCTTCTTCTTCGCCTCCATGGGAAGATCGAGTAGTGACCTCACCACTGCCTTCATCTCGCCCATCAACGCCTCCAAGATCCCGTGGTTCAACACCCGGAAACACCCCCACTCCTCGCCTACTTCTCTCAGCTTCTCGAATGGTGACAGGAAACCTCGAAGATTGATCACGGGAATCTTCATTCCTTCTCTTTACCCCATCTTCTTTTTTTTCCTTGTTTTGGGCGAGTGCCTTCTTTCACTGAGCTTGAGTCCTGTGTTTATAGCAGTGAGAGAACATGCATGATTTACACCATCGACGTACGAGGTACATTCCGAGTGGCGATAGGACCCTCCATGCTAGGGCAAGAAGGAGAAAGAGACAAACAAGTCAAGCCCTTTTTGAGGTTCTTGTGCTGTGTTGCCTGGCTGATATGCAGTCGTGAGAAGACTGTCTCTCCCTGCTCCCCTCTGCTTTTCGTTCGGCCATGCCTCCTGTCTGCGTCATTCCCATTTCTTCGCCAGCTCTCGATAAAAAAAATAACTTTGCATTTTCCAATCTCCTCATTGATTTTATCCATTTTTTTCCTTTCACTTTGCTTTCAAAATTTGACAATGAAATGGCATTTTAAATATATATATTAAAAAATCAATCAACCATATTACATGCGAATAATTATTTTTTTTCAAAATGCTTCAGATATTGCTAGTTAAATTTTAAATCGAAATATAACTGGTGAAACCCGCAAAAAAACTTGGATAAAATTAAAATGTTTAAAGTTAGTGCTTATATCATTCGAGCCTGATTAGAGGTGAAATTTTTTCTTTTTTTAATTTGTAAAAGAGGAAAAATATCAAGTAAAAAATATGAGGGAAAACATAGATAAGTGCTTTCCACTTCAAAATGCAGGAATCGATTGAAATAATGCAAAATAACCAAAAATAAAGTCCAAATATATGTGTGAACAATCTATGAGCAATTGAAATTCACTGCGTGGTATGTTTGAACTTCTTCATTATAAACTTGAAGATTCGATACTATTTTTTGCATAGACATGGATGAGAAGAAGAGTGCTCTCTCTATGGAAAAATTATTTTTTGCTTAATCGAGCCAACGCAAGAATCTGTGGCTGAAATTCCACCCGTGTCATTTTCTCTCATCGTCGATCGACTCTGACCTATCACCATGATCGTATATTATATTCAGTCATTCAAGACCTGGAGCCAAAGCTCTTGGTAATGGGTCTTAATTAATAGAGGGCCAATTTGATTTTGTCTTTTACTGATACAGACCGAATGCCTTCTCTCATCTTATAATTGTATTTTGCTCGGCAGATCAGTGTGATTATTGATTATTTAGCAAAGCTTTTTCAAAATGATCAGGCAGATATACATCCCATGCATGCGTGTTTCTTGCAATAACAGAAGACAAAAGAGGGAAGAGAGTATTGACATTCCAAAATATATAATGACATTGCCGACATAATGAGGGGTATTACAATTTGATCTTCTCCCAAGCTTCTTCGGAAATGAAGAAACCAAAAAGAAAGGAAAGGAAAAGGATAATGCAAAGGAAACAAAATCAAGGAAACAAGAGGGAAACTTCTCGGAAAACTTCTCCCCGTGCGTCGAAAAAGAACCCTAGCCAGTGACTCGTGTCGTCATCGCTAGGGTCGAAAAAGGAAAACGCACGAGACGAAGTACTTGAGATTAATCTATATGAGGTGGAGTAACCAGTAGGTAATCACTTAAGCCTGTAGGCGCAGGGCTTGGTGAAGTAATAGATCAAAATGACTCGATCGGGCCGAGAAAAGACTAAGCATATATACGTACGGTTCTCGAAGGATACGAGTTAGTGATCGGCTCCGCAGATGTAAGACCGAAGGAGCATGGTGGCGCAACGGCGCAGGATGTAAACACGGGCGCGCCGTTCTCGTACCAGGGACGCACACTTCCTAGTGAGGCCATTGATCCTTCCCTTCCTTCTGCTGCACGCCTTGGCCTCATCACATTTCCATGGATGAAACCCAGCCATGACTAAGTATTGAAGATGACAGAAAATTCAACAGGAGCCCACAAGAAGAAAGGGGTTAGGACTCGAGAGTATTTATATAGTCCTTGGAAAGAGAGAGAGTTGACTAGGGGGAAATTGAAGAGGACGTGACGATAATGAAATTAAATAGTCGATTTGAATGCATCATTTTCTAGGAGGAGACTAGAGACGTATATTATGCAAAGGCAAATGAATTTTTTTGTATTTTTTTTTCCCTTTTTTAGGTTATAATTTAAAATGAATGTCCGTGGGATTATGATGGGGGACTAGGAAAATGGCGAAGTGGAGCATGAAAATAGGAGAAGTTGCCCTAATGAAGACGGGGCAAGGTGATTGATCGAGAATGGGGTTCGTGAGACAGGGTCCGGCAGTATCTCATTCCACGTTTATTTTATCTATTTTTGTTTAGTACTCCTTCCTTTCGCTGGCTTGCCGGAGAAACCATGGCAGATTGACATGATTAAACCCACTTGCGTGGGCGCAACAGTGATCGAAATGTCTCTCGAAAAAATGTTATCTGGGGACAAGAAAATGCAAATTTCAAATCTCTTGGAAAAGGAAAAATAAATACATATATTCGTATCGTTTTTCTCAAATCCTAATTTTCGCTTTTCTCATCCTCAATAACTATGTTAGATGAAGGCTATAAAAACATTTAAATAATAAATCACATCTTGATATAACAATTTCAACTTTTAAAATAGATGACAATGACTTCACAAAATCTCATAATGGTATCAGAATAAGAAATCCTGAATTTAATTTTTTTCCTAGGTCTTATTTGTCTCTTATTTACCTCATCGATTAAATTAACATCTTAACCGATTGATTGAGGTTCGACAATATGAATGAATAGGGTTTTTATCAGCATAATGTATTGGATTACCGATGAGTCAACATAACCCATCTTTGATAAAATCACATAAGTCAATCTCATGAGATTGATTGGTTGGATCCGATTAAATTCAAGACCCAAGTTCCAAGGTTCATGTCGATATCTGCCTCCTTTCAACTGAACATGCGGGCTTATTTTGGAACTTGCATCCATATGCATTTGCCACGCAAGAGAACCCAAGCATTGTCGCTTTTCTACGTTTTCTCAAAATGAAAAAAAAAAAAAAAAAACTTCTTTATCTTGCATGGCATCGTTCGGAAAATATATAGAAGAGGAGAATAGAAAAGACATTCCTCGATTGCAATGACAATCGAGACAGAATTTCTTGAGGTTGGAAAAAGAGAGCCAAACTGGTAGAGAATCTTGGCACGAGTGCGGTGGTGTTCGCAAAATCATACACGATTCCACACGTTCGTAGTTGAATATTCTGAGAGGTTTTAGGTTTATTGGGTTAAATAAAAAAAAGAAAATAAGTGGAAGCCGTGGAATTTACAAAAAGTGAGAAATTGAAAGCAAACGCACTTTAAACGGACAAAATCAAATCTAGATATTATATTAGTACTTCTAGTTGTATTAGATAAATCGGAGACGATCATAACATATTATAGTTCATATACAAAGGAACTTCTATTGAGAATATGTCTCGAGTTAGAGTAAATTTCTTAATTCGGGTGAATTTCCTAAAAGGAGTTACTTATACATAGGAATGTAAATTTATATTCTACCATTATATTAGATAAAGCAAACACGAGAGGTATTAAATTTATTCTCTATGAGTTTTATGAGTAAGTTTTTATGTGGGAGATCGTGATTGAACACCTATGGATTTGTTTTGGGTATGATTGAGAGCTTAGAGACACTTCAACAATTGAGCGATTAAAAAATCTGTATTCTTTGGATTAATAGTGGAATTCTTAACGACTAGCTCTCCCCATGAAATAAGTATCAACACTCAAACTGAATTACGCAAGTCTCTATTGTTATTTACCGTTCTTCATTTATTACTCCAGTAATTTTGTTCTCTCTCGTTTGACTTCAAATGCAAAATCTTTAAGCTTTTGTGTTATTTTCACAACAAATGCTATCAGGGCTGATGGTCAATTGGTCGCTCCTTCTAATATGTATTAGTGTTTGGTGAACATCTTAATGAAGAAATCTAACCAACACAATTTTTAGGCAGCTTGGGTATCGTGGTGTACTAACGTGGTCCTGATGGTAGCCTTCATGATTTGATTTGAAGAAGAGACTACAGATAAATGCGGGCATTGGAACAAGGTGAGACATGTTAATACAGAAATATACCTAAATTAAAGAGAGTAGATTTCACATTAAGCTCACAAATGAGGTAGAGATTATCGAGATACACTTGTGAGTATATTGGAAAAGTCTCACACTGGAAAATTAATGTAATGTAAAGTAGTTAATATATCCCAATTTTCCCACAATTTATTAACTTAAGTTTTTTTTAGTAAAAGTGGGTCTAATTAAATATATTGACGAGTTTAGAGTCGGCTGAACTCGTCGGCTCCCTCTTGGCAATCTACCTAGATGAAGGTATTGTGCTTCTATTGTGTGTTCACAAGAATTGGTATTAGAGCTAAGGTTAAAGCTTCTAGAGTTTGTTTGCATATCTAATTACTGTTTGCATGTTTGAATATTGTTTGGAACAACAACTTTGGGTTATGGAGAATTACATTTGACGAATATATTAGTTGGCAAGGATAAATCATCGAAAACGATGAAAGAGGCCCATAAGGTAGAGTTGTTGGAGACGGGCAAAAAGCATAATCTTATTGGATCTGTGGGATGACTATTGGTTGAAGTGGCCGAAGATAAAGATGTGGCATTCTTATGAGAAACTATTCAGTGGTTCACAAGCTCCACGTCAACACTATTGTCTTAACGGTTTAGAATTCTTCTTATCTAATGTGTTTCGGGTTGGTTCGGGTCGGGTCACAGTGTGTGACCATTGTGTTTCGGGTCAGGTCAGGTAACAACAAGACCCGACCCGACCCGACCCATTGACACCCCCAACAGCTGACGTGGCGTGGGTTTATTTACTGATAACCAATTAAATTTTGACACGTGGATGTGGACATGGAAATCTAAAAGATTAATTTTTTTTGTCTTGTCCCCTCCATCTTCAACCTCTGCTCTGCCTGGGCTCGGCCATCTCCACCGCAGCCACCGCCGCCGCCGCCATCGTCCCTGAACCACCACCCCACCGTGGCCGCCATGTCTGCGGCAAAGCTGTTGAGCTCATCGCCGGCAGCTATGGATGAGCCAAGACTCAAGCTCGAAGTTATTGAGCAACAAACCAAATCTGGAGATGTAGAGGAGTGTTGCAGCAAACTAGATTTGGAGATGCAAAGGAGCGGTCGGCCATGGACGACTTCTCAATCTGCGGCAAAGCTGTTGAGCTCGTTGCCCGCAGCCATGGACAAGCCAAGACTAGAGCTCGAAGCTTTTGAATAGCAAACCAGATCTGCATATGTAGAGGACCATTGCAGCAAACCAAATCTGGAGATGCAGAGAAGCGGTCGGCCATGGACAGCTTCTCGGTTTGCGGCAAAGTTGTTGAGCTCTTCACCGGCAGCCATGGACGAGCCAAGATCTAGAGCAACAAACCAGATATGGAGGTGCATAGGAGCATTGCAACAATCCAAATCTGGAGATAATCTCCGCATCCACCCTCTCCATCGTCCCATTGGATTTGGAACTGAGGTATGGGTGGAGGAGACGGCCAAACTGGTTTGATGTGGCGTCGGCAACTCCAACTGGGCCGGTGGCGATGGCAGAAGGAGGGGTGGAGGTTGGGCTCGTGCGTGCAGATGGAAGAGGAGGAAAAGAGAAATCCAGGTGGATTAAGGAATTTTTAATTTATTTTTTTAATGACACGTGTCAATTTTTAATTGGTTAATAGTACATTAACGCACGCCACATCAGCTGTTGACGTGGCACTCACGAACCACTGAATATTTTCTCCATTCTCGTGGACAAAACATTAGGCACTTTATCTAATGAAAAGTTTGAACAATCACTCATATATGTTGAAAATAATGTTTCATTTTCGGTTGATTTAGAACCCATTTAGATGAGTTTGATAAGCTCATGATAGACTTAAAAGAACATTGGTGAGGCCTTGCTTGATAAGAAACATGGCATGACAATGTCGACATATATACCAGATTCTTTTGAGCACTTTATTGACTCTCCGCAACAAGGGCGCTCCCAAGAAACTCTTAATTAATATCAACTCCAAACTTTCTTTGGAGAAATCCTATGAAGCTCGTGCGTGTCGCTCGAATGGACAAACAAAGGCATACGTTTTTCACGGCCCATCCACCCACGCAAGGCCTTAATTCAATCCGTCCTTCCGTTCAATTGACCATCCCATTGCTTGCGCCATGGAAAGACATCATATAAGTCGGAAGAAAATCGCAACACCCGCATCAGGCGTTCTGCTTCTTCTTTCTACCTTGGCAAAAAGAGAAAAATTCGCAGCAGTCGAGTTGGTATTCTTTCTAGAATATAGGCAGGAGGACACCATTACGATGAAATCGTGATCTTTCCCCAAAGACAGGAAGATGATTGTTAACACGAATTGTATTAGCAGAAGATGGCAATGGTTCCCCATGTGATATATTATAATAGGGCAAACTATCGGAACCTGAATGCGGATTTGCACTTTTGCGACAAGCAATTTGTCAAACTGTCTCGTTAATTAACAGCTTTCTTTCTTTAAGTCTCAATGGCCATCAGATGCTTTAGTTAGCAACCGAAGGCGAGATCAAAGAGGGAGGGAAAGAGCCAGTGTGATGATCTCCCGTAGAGCTTGTCAGCTGGGGCGGATCTATCCGAACGTCGGACCGCCCTACACAAAACAATTTGCATCTACCAACACAAATTTTAAAGAGAAAAAAAAGTCATTAACGCAACAATGGAATCAGTGGTGTTAGAGATAATTAGAGATTTATCTATGATAATTTCCTATTTTAAAGATATTTGATAATTTTATTTATCCACTGTATCTTTCGATATTTTGCATATATCTTAATTGATATGTTATCTTAAAGAGTCATATGATTGATATGTTATCTTAAGGAGTCATATGATAGGCTCATATATTTTTCTCATAAACATATCAAATTATAAAGAAATTTCTCACTTCTCTTTTGCGC
This sequence comes from Eucalyptus brandiana, assembly GCA_014182725.1. Lineage (NCBI taxonomy): Eukaryota > Viridiplantae > Streptophyta > Magnoliopsida > Myrtales > Myrtaceae > Eucalyptus > Eucalyptus brandiana. The sequence continues at coordinate 32,968,792 of CM024677.1, forward strand.
TTTATTCTTGATTAGTGGCCTCAATTGCTCAAATTAACATTTTGCGCATGATGCCTCTCCCCCCAGGTTCTAGGCCCTACTAATATAAAAAAAACGTTCGGGGAGTTTTTGTGCGGATGTAGACACCTATGATGGACGAAATGTGTGCAAAGCACTCCATGATGGGAAAGAAAAGGAGCCCCTGGAGAATAAAGCAAACCCCCACTTCTAACATAATCATGTGGAGCTCATTTGCCACCATTGTCTGCAGCATCTCTACTTTGCCCTCCTCATAAGGCACTCCAGGTATATAATCACGTATCAGCAAACATGGTCTTAAATTATCCCTAAATGTAAACTCATGGTGAACAAGATCAATCGCAATGCCTGTTATTTGTGATCGCCATATGCTTTTATGAGATCATATGCGGAATCTTAGGGTTTTTGCTATGTGGCCGGCTCTATCTGAGAGCAAATTGTGAGTTTTGGCCGAGCATCATGCTGAACAACCTTATATACGAGTTAGGGATAAATGACATAAATGGTCTCCAATTTTTTGTCAAATGTACAAAGTGATCCTTGAATTTTTAATTTATTCGATGTAATCCATGAATTTTATTCTAATGTGCAGTATTGTCTCTAAACTTTTAATATGTCCGATACGGTCCCTAAAATTTTTGTTTATATTCATCTTAGTTCTTGAACTTAAATTAGTAAAAGAACAATATTGAACATTTTCATATAGTGTAAGAACTAAATTAAGCATATACCAAAAGTTGATAAACCACATTAAACAAATTTAAAATTTAAGGATTGAATTAAATAAATTTTAAGTTTGGGACAGCATTACACATTGGGCTAAAACTCAAAAATTATACTGAATAAATTAAAAATCCATGTACAACGTTACATGGGATTATTTATGTCATTTTTCCTTATAAGTTACATATGTCCATATGTTCAAGAAATGAAAAGAAAATGCGAACAACGGTACTTTAGTTTTCTCTCTGTACGTTCCTCAACCTACACCAAAAGCAACTATATTACATCAAATAACTAAATTGGAATTTCTCGTCAAAAAAAAAAAAGGCAGAAAATTAAAAAAATAAAAAAATAAAAAATTAGCTGAGTCCGATCTAAGACCAGACACGAGGCAACTTGACCGAACACGAAGAAAGAGGAGGCCCATGAATGACCTTCAACTTATTCATTTCGGACGAGCTGTCCCCGTTTTGATCTTCGTGGCAACCCAATAACTTCAACGCTTTGGCATATGACGTCACCCCCGCCCGAAATTCCCTTTACCTGTCATTTTCCGTCCCTCAATAATTATTCAATTTACTATATACAAATCCACTTTCTATCTAATTACAATTTTTACTTTCCCTTTTCTTCCTTTTTCCCCGTTCCGAAACGCATCGTCCGCGCGACGCGTGTCCTCTCCCTCCCCGTCATCACCCAAGCATTTTGTCCTGTAACATCGAACGAGACATTGGCACGGACGGCGGTGGTTAATTTAAGCACATGAAAACGAATTTTTCATTAAGTTACGCTAAGTGCTTTGATTCTCAATCGCCATCGCGGGTTCTCCTATCTTCCCGACAGTGATGTCATAATTTAATCATTTTCACCAACCTTCAAATAATTATTCAAGAGGGTTAGGTTGCGTGAGTAATCCCGTCTCTCTCTCTCTCTCTTTTCACGAATATCATTTCGATACGTGTCATGATAATTTATTTTGCTTTTGAAAATTAAAACTCAATACGCGTTCCTTAAACAATACGTGAAGAATGGCAATTATTGCGAAGGGATTCTCTCCTTTAATAGAAGTTTTGATCGGAATTCATCTTTTAACGTAACCCAAATATCCTGATAACGAGATCTCAAATCTTTTTCTTGATTGCATTACACATGGATTTTGATCTGGCCAGGTAGGAAATTCGCGCTTTTGAGTTCTTATCCCACCTCCCGACGCCAACGCATGTCATTGTACTTGACATTATTGCTTCATCGAGAAGAATCATTGACATGTGTTTAATGAACCGAACTAGCAACCAAAATCTTTATGTTCAAAAGGAAAAATCGTTTTCATCTGTACTCCCTAATCTTACACGGGAGTGGTCCTCGATATGTCGTGACCACAACAACTAATAAATGCCTTTCAAAAAAAGCAATGCCAATACTCTTGATCGCTAGTTTTAATCGCGGACGAATTAAAAAACTAAATGGAGCCGTTCCCAACCCCATCTTTGTTATACAGTCTGCCTTTAGTTAGTGGTGGGTCATCTAACTCTTAACAGATTCAATGCGCATCCAATAATTTCCTAATCTCGTCCTATTTTTTTTTCTTTTGGGTCGGATTCTCTCTCGTTCTAATTTATTTGGTGGGCCAAAGTGCAATGCAGAAGGAAAAAACGAAACCTTAATATGATATTCCTAATTACAGCATTTGACCAAGATCAAGGATCATCAAATGATTAATATTTTGTTGTTTTATGGAGAACTTAATTACATTTAATTTGAATTTTGTTGTCGTTTGGTATTAAGTGATTGATGAATATATGTCTTTTGTCTTGTCACGAAATGCAAGCCACGACAGACAAATGTGCCCTCTAATGGAGGGCAATAGTGGCGTGCCATACACAGTCTCTTCAATTTCGATTTTATCGAGAGAAAAAGAGAACGAAAATTTAGAGGTGGACCGACGTTAAATCTTACTGTTTAGGAAGAATTTATTCCCAACACAAAAATGGGGAATTCCCTTGTGTCGGCCTCCCTAAATTCTCCTTCGTTTTTATTTCTTTAGTTGTTTTTTTTTTTGGTAAAAATTTATTTCTTTAGTTGTTCATGTTCAGTAAATTATTAATTGGAAGGGCCGGCTAAATTGGTCAAGATTATGCTGTCTAATTTCTGACTAATCCCATTCTTCCAGGAGTCCTTTTTATATATTTTTACTCGATGTCATCTCGGGAGGAAGGAAATTCTGACAAATCGCAGGAGCATTTAGAGTATAAGACAAGTATCTTTTGTTCATTCAGTCGCTTTAGGGCACCGAGGTAACACAGAGCAGCCAAAGCGTCGGAACGCGCACTGTTTTGTAAAAAAGGGGAATTGGGGGGGTCCCAAATGGGAAAGCGGAGCAAAAGCAGGGGCAAAAAGAGAAATAGGGAAAAGCAAATTGCAGAAAGAGAAGAAGTGCCATCCCACCTACATCTGCTCTGGCACCGACGTTGACTATCATCAGCACTACCCGGTACCCACCAGGAGGAGAGCTTTTCAACGCCCGCGCGTTTCTGGATTCCCCTTGCCGTAGCGCCTAACGCGATCCAGGCATTCTCCCAGATCTAACTCGGTTTTTACTTTTCTGGGTCGGTCAGAGATCTAACCACCTATTCCTGCCGAACGTTCGGGGGAGTCGTTGATGGCGAGCGCGAATCAAAAGGCTGTTCTTTGTAGAGAGCTGAGAGAGAAACGAGTGAGCATCGACGTGGAGACGATGAAGGGGGGGTTTGTACTTCGAATGTGAACAAAAGGGTTGGGTTCTAATACGTACAAGAGTCTCGTGACTGTCTCTCTCTCCCGTAGCCATGGATTTGGCCAGCTTGCGGGAGCTTGGAAAGCAGGGGAATTCATTTCGGCCGTCCCAGTTCTTTGACCATGTTCTCTTTCTCAGTAAAAAACGTCACTTCAGTCTAGAAAATCCTTACTGTTAATTTATTCTGCTGCCATAAATTTCAACTTTTTTTATTGTTTTAATTATTTTTTTCGTGTAACCAAAGTGAGTAAGACGTAAAGCTTGCGATCCCTGTGAAAGTCACACATCTGCTGGACAGTTCCTTTTATCTTTGTAATTGTCAATGACTCACTGGATTTCACTCGCTTTTTCTTTAATGGGTTTAACAAGAAAGGCAACAAAATCCGCCCCTTAGACGTTATACGTGTGTCCATACACGCGCATTAACGCTCACCCACGAAAGCTTGTGCCTTTCCTTTTCTGTACTTGTATTTTTCACCCCGAGAAAGGCAAGAAAGCGTTTAATAATTATTTGAGGGGAATTAAGAAAAACCTGATGGAAATAAATTTTTAGGACTTTCTTTTCTATGGCTTTGGATTCTTCTGGCAATTCGTGCCTGCCAGCTTTTTCCTTGGCACTGCTGAATGGGCATAAAATCTATAATTATATATAGATGTATATGTCACGGAAGAAAAAAAAATTAATAAGAAAAGGGCTGGTTGATACATCCTTTCTGGTTCTTTTGGGTGAGTGATTCTGGAGTGAGAGAGAGAGAGAGGGAGGGAGGGGAGAGAGACAGAGAGAGGAGAGAGAGAGAGAGAGAGAGAGAGAGAGGGAGGAGAGGGTCATCAAGAACACTCGAGAGGTGTGATGGAGAGTGTGAGGAGGAAGAAGAAGATGATGTCGGTGTTCTTGATAATGCTTGAAATCTGCATTCTGGGCTCTACATTCACTTCCATTAATGCTGATACAGATCCATCTGACGGTGAGCATTGACCCCATTTCTTTCTTCTTTTCTTTTCTTTGTTTTTTTTTTTTTTTGTTTGGCAGCTGAAAGCTCCTGTCATGTCTCACTGCTCTGCAATCTGCAACATTATCCTTCATTCCATAAGCTTCCTTTTTATTGAAAAAAGAAAGTTCCTTCTGGGTCACTGGATCTTGCTTCTGGGTTGAAAAATTTGCTTGAAATTCATCACTCACTGAGCTTTTTGCCTTTTCTTATCCCTGGATTTGTATGTTGTCCGCTGCCTTGGAGGACAGATCAGATCGAAGGATTTTTAGAGCCAGCTGATGGTGAAGAAAAGTTGGTTCTTTAGGGAGTTCAGATAGATTTCTTATTACTGAGCACTGTTATGATTGCAGGCTCATATAGGAAGTGATTTGTGTCGGTGCAAATGTCAAATACTAGTTCATGATTACATAATCGGCCTATAATTCATATCAAACTCGCTGAATTTCAAACTCAGGTGGGAGTTTGCTTGGTTGATGCTTAAATGGAGCTTGTGGCCAGTATCAGACAATGAAAGATATAGAATTTGGTTATTCTTTAAGGATAAGGAGTGATGATTTGAAAATATAGGTTTTAAGACCATTCAGAATTTGTATTGAGTCCTGCTAATGGTGGCCAAGACCAGCAGTTTGTGCCAAAAGGTTCAACATTGTACATCATCTTCTACGGTTTGATGAGATTTTATGTTGATTGAGACTGTTGCTGCAGTGTAATAAACATTAAGTGAAGTAAATAAGTAGATTAGCAAAGAATGTTACGTTCATCAGTCTGATTGTCATCGCATATATTACCGGAATTTAATTTATGGAAGTGAAACAGACTAGAAGTGTAAAAGCAATTTCTCATGCTCCATCTTGTTACCTTCAGAAATGCTGTTTTACCTGTCGAATGATTTTGACTATGTTTCCTAGAATTCATAATTTTTATTGACAGCAGGTCAGGCTTTATGATTTGACTTTCCATTGCTAAATCGAAGCATGTCTGAGAGATTCTCAGTTTGACAGCAACTAACTTACTAATCAATTCATTTCATATTCTGGTTCAATCTTACACCAGTTAATTTTTCTGCTTGTGTTTTGTCCGATGCACAGCTGCTGCTTTACAGGATATGTATAGCTTTCTAAACCAACCTTCTCAACTGACTCAATGGAGTATCAGTGGTGGTGATCCATGTGGACAGTCATGGAAAGGAATTATTTGCTCGGGCTCCAGGGTCACTGAAATGTGATATTCTAATGTTGACCTTGATTCATCTTTAGCTATCTCTATACAATTTCTGATCTCTAATATGTGCTCTGTCGTCATCTTTTGTCAGTAAATTACCGGGTCTTGGCCTCTCTGGGTCGTCGATTGGTTACAAGCTTCAAAACATGAAATCAGTGACAAATCTGTAAGATGGATTACCTAATTTGCTCTGCCTAAATTGGTTATTCAACAAAATGATTCATAACATTTTGTTTTTTCACAGAGATCTCAGCAATAACAATCTTGGAGGACAGCTACCTGTTGGATTTCCTCCAAATTTACAAAGATTGTATGTTAAACGTGCCCTTCATTTTCTGTCTTCTCATTTACTTTTTCTTTTTAAAAGATTTTTGTATCTGCTATATTTATCTTTCCAACCAGAAGTGGTTGTGTTAATATTTTCTTTTTTGTGCAGAAACCTTGCTAATAATCAGTTTACTGGGCAAATCCAGTGGTCTATTGCTCAATTGACCTCTCTTAAGTACCTGTAAGTGGGCTCGATCCTGTTATCTGTGGTCAATACTGTTGGAATTTATAACTTAGGATCTCTTTTTGTTGAACTGTAGAAACCTTGGCCACAATCAGCTTCAAGGCGCATCGAACGATATGTTTGGACAGCTTTCTTCCCTTGATACCCTGTGAGATCCCTTTCTTACCTGCACTTATGTCAGTGGACTGTAGAAAATTACTTTTGCTTAACTGAGGATGTTGAAGCAGTTCTTCATCCTCCTTTAATTAATTATTCATTGGCATTCATTTTTTACATACACTAGGTTGATGAGTCTTCAGAGATTTCATCAGCCATAAAAATACTTATTTTTTTTCTTTTGAACATCATTTTACAAAGTGTCTAGTACCTCCTTGGTTAGTTGATATAACTATTTCCCTCGTTGGACCTTCTTTGATGTTTCAGGGATCTCTCTTTTAATCAACTATCTGGTAATCTGCCTCAAAGTTTTAGTTCCCTCTCAAGCATGACAACCATGTAAGTGCTGGCCACTGATTTACCTGTAAAACTTGGTCCATCATGATGATGCCTTCCTTACCATCCTCATTCATCCTTGTGAAGGTACTTGCAAAACAATCAGTTTACTGGGGATATAAATGTCCTTGCCAATCTTCCCCTCGAAAATCTGTGAGTAAGAGCGTCACCATTGCAAGTTCGCCGTGCATCTGATTCTGGCTCCTCAATGACCTGATTTTGCACTTTTTTGTATCTTAGGAATGTCGCAAACAATCAATTTACAGGATGGGTACCGGCACAGCTGAAAAATATTAATCTCCAGTGAGCATCTAAATTTAAGTCAAATCAGTATTTTTCTCTCAAATGGCAACTTCATTGCATTATGGGCCTGGATCTTCTTCACAGGAAAGATGGTAACTCTTGGAGCTCGGGCCCTGCACCCCCACCTCCACCTGGTACACCTCCAGCCACCAAACCGAACCACCATAAGGACTCTGGCTCTGGAAACAGCCCATCAAATGGTGATTCTAGCAGTGGAAGCAAGAAATCGGGAATAGGTGGTGGTGGCATAGCTGGAATCGTCATATCACTTCTTCTAGTTGGGGCAGTCGTGGCATTCTTTGTTGTGAAGAGAAGATCTCAAAGAAGGCCAGCCTCAGATGTGGAAAAGCTTGATAATCAACCCTTTGCTCCCCTTACTTCCAGTGAAGTGCCAGGTGATTTATCTGCGTCCAACTCTTAATGTACGCTACCTAATGGGGATTACCACTCATTCATCTCCTTGTTTCTACTATAACTCTAGCAGAAAAGGATGATGATCTTGTCCTGAGGTCGAGTAGCTGAATTAACTGCCAGAGAAGCAAACAATGCGAGTGGTTATTTTCTCTCGTAGATAATTGAGCATGATCTCTCTTTCAAACATGAAAGCCTAGAGGCTTCCTGTTTTAGAGTAGCCCAGTTAAAACACTCGCAGAAATATTGTCCATTATATATGGATTTTGACTTAATACCCCGGCCATTAAATATCAAAATCTGCTGATCACTAGGAGTTCTGTTAGTGTTAGTGAACTCTTTACATAAATTTTGCTTTGTCACTAACATCAACAACTATGGAGTTGAAGATGGTATTTTTTGTCATTGTCTTCTTATGCACATATTGGTGCCCAGCCTTCCAAATCTGGTAAGGACAAGCATTCCATAATTTTCTGAAGTATTGTCAGCTGAATAGATTTCTCCTTTAAGTGGTTTGCAGCACAATGTGAGTGCAACTCATTCTCCTGATCCTTTACTGCTTGTGAACATTATTGACCTTCGACACCATGTCACCAGCGCTTTTTTCCATTTATAAAAATGGCAAGAATCCATGAAAACTGTACTTTTGACGTTGTCTGAATAACCAGTGAGATAATTGTTATTTAGTGAATTTAGCCAAAGTCTACCTGAGTTTCGTTGAAGGAGCAACCTGTCTATTTCTTATATCTTTCTAACTGCCTTGATTAGATTAGATAATCATTGTCCCTACTGTTTATTGATTTTCTCCAATATCAAATGATGAATAGCAAATGTTTTCCAAATACTTAGCTTGTTCTCTTTGTACTTTTGTGTCTGCATATTTCTCAGAAATGAAGTCCTTTCAGACAACCTCCATAATGAACACAAAATTCGATCCGCCACCGCCGGCCTCAATAAATCTCAAGCCACCGCCTATTGATCGTCACAAGTCATTCGATGAAGAGGATTTCGCAAAGAAGCCCGTTCCTGTCAAAAAAGCTATTAAAGTTCCTACAAACTTAACTTCATATTCAATAGCAGACTTGCAGATGACTACAGGTAGCTTCAGTGTTGATAACCTTCTTGGTGAGGGGTCCTTTGGACGTGTTTATCGGGCTCAATTTGATGATGGGAAGGTGCGCCACTGCTTACTTTTCTCTTAGTTTCTCTGTTAATTTCCTTACCAGCTTTATGATTGATGTTTATGTTTCCTCCATTACCATAGTACACGAATCAATTGTAAGACAAATACAACATGCACTGCAGGAAGAGTGCAAACAAGAAGAGATAGAAATGGATAGCATGTTTTTAGGAGCCCTGGCAGGCTTACCGCCCACCTGCTTAGCTAGTACACGCACCTGTACCCTCATACATGCCTGTGCACATGCACACACAAAGAAAAAAGTTTCGGAATTTGCTACCACAACAATACGTGCTGCCAGTGTAATTGAGTACCTACATGATTTGATGTGTGTCACAAACTTCGCTTATCAGTTCTTTTCCTCACTATGGTAGGTTCTTGCTGTGAAGAAACTAGATTCAACTGCCCTTCCAAATGAACTTTCTGAAGAATTCCTGGAGATAGTTTCAAACATCTCCCAAATGCATCACCCAAATGTGACAGATTTAGTGGGTTATTGCGCGGAGCTTGGGCAACATCTTTTGATATATGAGTTCCATAAAAGTGGGTCATTGCATGAGTTCTTGCATCTGTCAGATGAAGATAGCAAGCCATTGACATGGAATACACGCGTCAAGATTGCTTTGGGAACAGCACGTGCATTAGAGTAAGACTATGTAGTTCATGAACAAATGATACACTGTGCTCCATAACATACAGTCAACTGAAAATACAGCTCCCTAAAGTTATGGGTCTTTGTTTTCCTCTGATGCGGATAATTGTATTATTCAGGTACATGCATGAGGTTTGCTCTCCTTCCATAGTTCATAAGAACATCAAGTCTGCAAACATCCTGTTGGATGCAGAACTCAATCCTCATCTCTCAGATTGCGGATTAGCAAGCTACCTCCCTAACGCAGAACAGGTGAGTTTTCAGCATCCACCATGAATGATTTTCTTCTAATTTGTGTCCTTGGTGTGGTTTCTTAATCTACTTTTAACTGGGAATCGTACAATTTGGATAAACTAGTATCAGAATTTCTGTAAGAATTCCCAGGATGTTCTTTAGGGAAACTTGGCTGGACGCATGCTTTTTCTGCAAAACTTGGTGACACTGAAGAGCCTGCTAATTTTCTCTCGCACTAGTATCAAAAACACCCTCAGCATTTCCCTGGAATAACATTCTCTATAGGACCTCAAGTTCCGTACAATTTCTGTGGCGTGTGTTTAAATAAAAGTAGATTCTTAAGATAATTTTGAAAAACTCAGATTTCCTTCCCATGCAGATATTGAACCAAAATATGGGGTCAGGATACAGTGCTCCAGAGGTCGCGATGTCTGGTCAATATACTCTAAAGAGTGATGTCTACGGTTTTGGAGTAGTCATGTTGGAACTCCTCACTGGACGTCAACCATTTGATAGGTGAGTTTTACTTTAGAGACTTGTAAAGCTCTCTCATTTGCACCCGAAATTACACTCATTGTTGCACCGTCAGCTCAAAGAATGCCATGAGGAGAAAAACGGTCTCTTATCTCATAATTAAATTGTTGAAATTTCTGATGACAGCTCAAGGGGAAGATCTGAACAATCCTTAGTTCGATGGGCTACACCTCAGCTCCATGACATCGATGCTTTGGCTAAAATGGTTGATCCAGCCCTCAAGGGGCTTTACCCAGTGAAATCCCTCTCCAGATTTGCAGACGTCATTGCACTTTGCGTGCAGGTAATTTATCTTACCCGTGAAAGGAAGCTGAAATTTCCTCTTAAAGGTTTAAGATTCCTGTTTTTGTGCACTACGCGATATTGATCATTGTGTCAATGAGTTGGTGCAGGCAGAGCCAGAGTTCCGACCTCCGATGTCTGAGGTGGTGCAAGCATTGGTTCGATTAGTTCAACGGGCGAACATGAGCAAGAGAACTTTCGGGAACGAGCATAGGGTATCCCAAAAGTTCGATGATGCAGATGCCTACGAGAACACATCCTAGAAGATCGATTGTATCCATTTGACGATGATCGCGACTGTCTATGCTCCGAGTGTTCCACGTTCAAACCCTCCAGAGGGATCTCTTTTACACTGTTCATTTCCTTTTTTCGAGTCAACTGCTGTGGACGTGCTGTTTGAAACGAGAAATAGCTTGGTACATGTAGCTTGTCAATATCCATCGCATGGTCGAGCTAGTTCTTGCTCTGTTGTCTTTATTAGTTGGCCCGTGCCAATAATCCGTATTCAGAATTTGGGTTGAACCTTGAATTTTTTGCCCCTGCAATTTCCTAATATTTACCATGTCCAAAAGTATTGCGCCAAAAGATTTACTACTATTAGTCTGCTTTTAATTTCTTCAGCCTATCATAAGTGGAAAAGAAAATGTCGCCAACACGTTCGAGCGGCTGGGCTCGTAAAGTTATTTTGCTTGCTAAAAGAAGTTGAAGTCGGATTGGGAGGCTCTGAAGATTGAAAAGATTCAAAATAAGGATCTGCAAGAGCCTTTCTAAGAATTTGCGATTTTATGTATCTTCTGCAACCTGAAATATATGGAGAGACTATAATCTCCAGAAGAGATGCTGCATCTAACTGCCATGGGGTCTATTGGTCGGGCTTAGAACTCGCAAATATGTAAGAAGGTACCATCGCTCTCCAACATAAGGAAGATTGGTAGGGATCACATGCCACGAAAATATCTTCATGCTGAGGATGTCTCTTTTATGTGATCAGATGTTTTTCTGGTTCAATTTGCATGATCATAGTTTTACTTGTCTGGTTATTGATAGCCCAGAGGTGTATGAATTCAATTCTCCCGTTAAAAACATTGACTTTTACAAGCACATCCCTTTTTCGTCTCTGTGTGCCAACTGTATGAGCACGTTGGTCCTAGTTGATCAAAACACCTTTTTCCAACATTGGGTGGCCAAATCTGGCACTTTTGGATGTTCAGTATCTCTTTTCCTTCCCCTTTATATATAAACGTGAACTTTCATGTAATGGAGAGAAACAACGACTGAGTAGTGAGTGCATAGCTGACGCCATTATTGATAATCGTGCTGAACTCCGTCACCTTCCTTCATCCGTTGATCGCCATTCACCTTTACCATCTAAAGATTGTCAAACTTGTAATGGAGCGGTGTCATTAACCTACTACTTGTGGTTAAAAAGCAAAGAAATCTTGATGGATTTAGCTCTGGCTATAATTCTCTAGGATCAGAAGTACACGCCAATAAGAGAACCAAGTTGCGTGAGCTATAGGTCTTAAATTTGAAGGAATCTGCGGCCATGACTCAAATTTTGTTTTTAGATAGAGGGCTAGCAAAGAAATGGTCAAGTATGCAAGAGATGTCAACCTCGCCAACCTATTAACTGCCTCTCTGTCAAAGCATCATTCTTTGACTAGGGAAAATGCCGGCATGAGTAATAAAAGGGGGTGAGAATCCACTGGCCGAATGAGTGAGGTGGTTAGTCAATGGATAATAGGTTAATTTTCTCGTGATATTATAGGCTTTCCATGGAGGCTTCATAATCTATAAAATCAAAAGATTGTGAATGTAGTGCTTTCTTTGCAGATTCAATATTAGAGTAAAAGATTTGAAATGTAGCTTACATCATTTGTAGAAATTCTGACTTGTAATTTGTGTTCGCATTCTAGATATCCCATGACTCCCTGTAACATGTGGAATCAAAGAAATGATGCTTTGACAGTGGTTTCAATAAATATGTTGGCAAGGTTGACATATTCTGCATACTCCACCATTTCCTCACTAGCACTCTATACTTGAAGAAAAATTTGAGGTATAGAATAGATTCCTTCAAATTTAAGAGCTATAAGTCATGCAACTTGGCTATAGCAACTTGGCTATTTGGTTCTTGGTGGAGAAGAGGGTAACTCTAGAGAGAACAGATCTCGAATTATATTACTTGTGAGATGGATACAAATGAAAGAAGAGGGCTCTTTATATATAAACACGAGCCTAATATTGACCATAGATTCCCTCCTTGATCTAATGGTGGAGATTGCGTCTCCCCATCTACCAATCACTTTAGAATAGGGTCTAATTACAATGTTACCCGCCCTCAAAATATTCTAGAGAACACTAGAGAGACTTATCTAGTCTTCTTGGATCATCCACAGTCCTTCATGCGTAGGGAACCTCTGGACCGTGATATTGTATTCTTACCACCACACAATCCATTGGATTCACATAGAATGATTTATTTTGATTTGTAGCTGAATGAGATGTTGGAGGAGAAGGTGCGCCCTTACATTCAAGACATTATAACAGTGTCCTTTTTCGGCCTATTGTATTACACTCAAAAGCGCAAGATTAGAAGGTTCTCACTCCCTCTCTCTCTCTCTCTCTCTCTCAAAAACATGTTCTAGAGCGTGCACTGTCTAACTTGACTCGCGTTGGAATATCTGTTGCAGATAAAACCACGCCAATGGAGATGTTGGTTCTTTTGAAGAACACCGTTTCAGCTATTTGGCATATCCAGAAATTTATCCTAAAAGGGCAGTTTTGGTTGGACCGATGGTCTTCTACAAAAGCGATTTTCCTATTTCAACTTATGTATGGTTTTCTTGCAGCTTCGCTTATTCTTTCCTTCTTTTTCCTTTTCGTTTTTGCTAATTGCGTAGAGCGTTAGAATGGATGACAGTTGAATATAGTCAACAAAATGGCATTCTCGATCCAAACAGCTTTTTTTTCTTTTTGGCTTATTGCGTAGAGCGTTAGAATGGAGGACAGTTGAATAGGTCAACGTAATGGCATTCTCGTTTCGAATAGCTTGGTACATGTAGTAAGAGACTACTTGGTACAGTGGATATCCATCCCATATACCGTTCGAAACGAGAATGCCAACCCTAATTATACATTACGTGATCCCATTAATCGCTAATGCCAAACCTAATTATACATTATGTGATGATAGGATTGAAGTTGGACACTGAACTTTCATCATATCAGCGTCAAGTGTTTGAGCTTGGAGACTATTAATCGACGCATCCAAGTAGCTCACGTCATGAACGGGTACTTTCAACTTCAAAGGAAATCTGTAGGTTCAGAAATCACTCCGGCAACAGGAAAAGATTTACATGAAATAACGAAAAGGAAGATGAGTCCACCATCATAATGACCATCGTAGATATGAATATGAAAAGGTGGAAGTCAATTTAATCCAGATTTTGGCCAAAAGAACAATGTTTATAGCTGGGTCGGGCATCTCATAACCTCGAGTAATAGTCCCAGACGAACCGAAAGACCTGTTCATCCACCCGACGACAATGCAACTTCTGGTTTGCTTACCATTTCACCTCATCTCTTCAGACAGAATGAAGGAGCAATCAGTTATAAACCATATATTTGGGTGTCGCACTGAACTTCTGGTACCCTTTGATGACCTTATTCACTGCATCTAGGAAATCTTTCTCTGTCACAGTCTTCCTCCGAGCTCGGATGGCATACATTCCTGCTTCTGTGCAGACACTCCTTATGTCAGCTCCTGCAATTAGAGAACCGTCTCAGAGAACCAAACACAGCAAATATACGATGTATAAACCATTGACAATAACAAGTTGATATTCGCTTTTACTGTCAACAAATTGCAGGCAAACAGTAGCAATGACCTATTTGGCTAAAACCAATAGAGAAGCACAGGAAAATCCTCAACAAAATAGTTCTTGCATTTAAAGGAAGTAGAGACAAAAGACAGCAGCATATCTACAAATCATGAAAGAATATACCAGTGGAATTTGGACAGAGCCTTGCTAAAAGTTCAAAGCGGATATCCCTCTCGCAATTCATTGTTCTTGTATGAATCTTCAATATCTGTGTCCTGCTCTCCAAGTCAGGAAGACCAAATTCAATCTTGCGATCCAGTCGTCCTGGACGTAAAAGTGCTGGATCCAAAGTATCGGGCCTGAATGACATGAAGACAAAAACATTAGTAGGATATCCCTCTTGGAAAGACATTCAAGTGTCTAAAAGCGACTAGCAACGTTTTAAAACCCGGCTGCACACATTTTTTTGCTAACTCCTCCATAGGGCAAGGGTAGGACAATCACACATTTCAATCACCAGGATGAGGTCAGTTATACCGGTTAGTAGCCATAAGGACTTTGATATTTCCACGAGCATCAAAACCATCAAGCTGGTTCACAATCTCAAGCATTGTACGCTGGACTTCATTGTCTCCACCCACTCCATCATCAAAACGAGCACCCCCGATTGCATCAACTTCGTCAAAGAACACAATACAGGCCTTTTTGGACCTAGCCATCTGAAACAAGTCTTTTATAGCTAGTTACAAATAAAGTATAAAGCACATACAATAATCACTAGTGCAATACAAACTTTGAAGGCAACATAGTGTGTTGATCAACCTGAAACAATTCCCGAACCATCCGAGCTCCTTCACCGACATATTTTTGAACAAGTTCACTCCCAATTACTCGAATGAAACAGGCATCAGTTCTGTTAGCTACGGCTCTGGCCAAAAGCGTTTTACCAGTTCCAGGAGGACCATAGCAGAGAACACCCTTCGGAGGATCAATTCCAAGCTTGACAAATTTTTCAGGGTGAAGCATAGGCAGTTCAACAACCTAAAGAATGAACAATTTCAACAGAGTAAGCATTATGGTTAGCACTCATGCACCTTTAGGCTACCTCTCTCTCTCTCTCTCTCACACACACACATGGGTGTATGCCACAGAAAACGAAAAACAGATGAAGAAAGCACCTCACGCATCTTCTCAATCTGCTCTTTACATCCACCAACATCATTGTATGTGACATCTGGCTTTTCTTCCACTGTCATCATTGTCACACTTGGATCGATCTTGGGAGGCAAGGGGATCTGAATTTGATATTTATTCCGGTCTACCCTGCAATACATAGTTAAGAATGAAATTATATCGAATGGAAAATTACAGCTAAGCTGAAAAATATGACAACTGAATCACAAAACAGGTTAGTGCACACAGTTTTACTATATTGCGATGGATCGAGTACCCGCACCATTGAATATGTCCAGACTAACATACAAACTCTTCTCACATTTCTAGTTCTCAAATAAACTAACACTAACTAAATGAATGGTGAGCCAAGAAATATGATATCAAAGAATTGTTGAAAGAAACATCACAAGAAGCTCAGGACAATGTCTAGCTGAGATGAAGAGTTAACATACCCGACACGCATGCCTTCTTCAATATCAGTTGGGGAAACTTTGTCACCTAGTCCAACAACAAACTGCAGGGCAGAAAGAGATCTCATTAAAACCCAAAATTTGACAAAGTAGAACTACTATTAGGTATAAGAAAGCTGTTCTAATGCTTTTACAATGATAAATTGAGAGAAGTTGAAAAGCCTTTTCGGGGAAAGAATCGAATCACTAAGCCTGGAAGACAAAAATTCATGACAGCATACAAAAAACAGAGGCAATTAAAACACAAAATTACCTTTGCAATTTGTTTCACATTTATGACATATTTGGCATCGTCTGTGTTTGGGTTTATTATCTTTGTGCACCTTGCAACCTAAATGATGTAGCTGGTCATCAGTTCGGGTAGCACATGATAGGAAAGTCAAAAAATTTAGGCAATTGTACAAAGAATTGCCTGAAGTGGCTGCTCCTCCTGCATCATTTGTTTATCAGAAACCAGATCCCACTGACTAGGAGCAGCCAAGCCTGTGTCAGACTCTTTGATACCTAAAATATAAGAAACCAAGGAAGAACCGATTAGAGGAACCTACAGTAACTCAGTGGCAGGAAGATATGCCAACAAGATCATAATATCACTCAAATTGAAAAGGAGACTCTAACTCACTGTTAATATAATGATCTAACTCATATAACCCACTTATACCAAAATAAGCAGTTTGACAATTAAAGATCTGACTGAAATGACAACTATTACCATCTGCAGACTATCTAGAAAATTCAAACGGAAGATCCATCAGAACAGCTCAGGCATAAGACTTCTTTGGATAGCTATTTCACATGCACAAGCATTTCTGACATTCCATTTCCAAATAAAAGGGTCCCTATGTTGCACAAACCACAAAGTTGCCAATTGTTAGATCTCATGAGACAATATGCTAGACCATCAACCCACAAAACTTCAGCATGCTTTTGGAGAATTGATATGATAATCAATTGACACCATCTATAGGAAATTAATGGGACCACCCTTGACACTTTCTTTTCTTCTTTGGAATCAGTGATATAAATTTCAAGAAGTGGCAGAAACGTTGAGTTCATCATCACAGAAGGCAATCAGCACAATAACAAAGCAAATTAAGTTATCTTTATTGGCTCTCATATTGTCTTCTACTCTCTCAACATGAGAAATACAGATCGAAGCAAACAAAGCTAATGCACCTGGTGAACAAAATTGTCTTGATATACGACACAACCTATCTAAATGAATGATTAAGACAAATATATCAGGACATATAGACAGATTTGGCAGAGTGACTGGTCAGACACGATTACAACTGCCACATTCGACAAGATGAAGCCCGTAGGGCAAGGCAATTAGAAGAACTTTTCTGGTCTTGCTAAAGGATCGCGTCATGTCATCCATCCACCCAACCAGTCCCATACGGCAAAATATTGTCTCGGTAAATAGGAGTTAGTGACATAATGTAAATATATCACACCAGGACAGTAGTGTGCTCAGCTTTATAGGCTCTTTACCTATGCCTGCTTACTATCAAAATGGCGGGCTTCAACTTCTAAACAGCCAAACCATCAATTCCAGCCCATCATAAAGTTAGATCCACATTACCAAAAGAAAACTCAGCTTCTTGATTAAATTCTAGGAAGCATAAGTCCACGAGCGTGATTGACCCACTCCAATTTCATTCGGTTCTTTTGCAGTCGGATAGGACTCATACACAAGGGGACGGCACCACCGAAAACCGAACAGCCAGATCGAAAATTGCGAAATCTCGCATCCTCCGAGCTCTCCCCAAATCACCAATAAATAAATAAATAAAAGAGAACTTTTTTTCCGAACAACGTACCGCAGAGATCGTTAATCTTCTTAGCCATGTCCTTAATTTCCTTTTCGGCCTTCTTGATGCTCGTGGAGTAAGGCCCCAAACCCTGTCGGAACAATCAAGACGAAATTACGGCGACCGCAGCGATAGAACTCGAACAGCAGCAAAACAAGAGGGTAGAGAACCCTTAAATCGAAAGAAACAATTTCCGGCCAAAATGGAAGCCGAAGCAGGTTTGGAGCTGAATCCAACGGATCGGCAGCCGAGACCGGCGAAGTTCTACGGCAGAAGCGCGATTTCAAGCTGGGCACAACCAGCAAGCAGCCCGAGACGGCGATTCAGAAACAAGCGGAGGTGGATCGGCAGAGAGAGAGAGAGAGAGTTACGTAGGTCTTGAGGAGAGCGATGTCGTCCTCGTCGAGCGGGCGAGGGTTCTTCTCGTCCTTGATTTCGTCTTCGTGTTCGATCGCCATTTCCTCACCTCCTGATCACGACTGGTGCGATTCTCGCCGCGAGCTTTGCTTGTGTATAAGAGCCGTCGTCGTCGTTGTCGCCGCCGTCGTCGTCTTCTTCTTCTTCTCTTCTTCTGCGATTTCTTGAGCAGGAAGACGGGAGTAGCTTATCACGTGACGGGCGGGTGCGGGACGGAGCCCACACCCTGAAAGAGGCCCGGTTGGCGGGCCCGGCCCAAACGTTTTGCAGCGTTCGGGCGGGCCTCCGCCTGTTTACCATATGGATGGCAAAAAAGATTTTGCTTTGAAAGAAGTTCAAATTTCTTTTAATTTTTCTTTCGAGATTTTCCAATTTATATGTGTGATTTAATCATTTTTTTATATATTTATTTGTAGGTGGTTAGTTCTTTATAAGAATCATTAGTGGGAACAAACTAACTTGGATTGCCCGCCACATTTCGGGTCACCCCAAAACACTCGAGGGCTTTTCGTTGAGGTAATACCATAAAATAAAATAAAATAAAAAACTCTAAACTATATCTACTATAATATAAATATTCCGAACTTTTTTTGTGTCATAAAAATCCTAAATTGCAATTTGACACATATACCAAAAAAAGATATATATTTATATGTGTAAGTTCAGATTCTTCCGTGACATAAAAAAAGAAAATTACAATATCTATCTCAGAAGGGTCAAATTTAAGGTTTTTGGTGACAAAAAAAAAAAAGTTCTAAGTGCTTTTGCTGGAGTTAATATAATTTAGGGTTTTTTTTTTTATGGTATTTGCCCAAAATACAATAAACAATCTTTGTAACAGAGATTTGACCATGTACTAATGGATGGACGTACAATCTCTTTATGCTTATGACAATGCTTGGCCTTGCATGTAAATGAAAATAAAGTTGATTTCGAACGGACTATATAATTCGCTTCCATAACACAGTTTTTCTTGTAACAATAATTATTCATTTGACAAACTTTCATCACAATTACAAAAGAAAATGGAGCAGAGATTGGTCAAGCCATTGACGCAATAGTAATAACATGGTTCTATAAACATGCGCGACTGCAAGTGAAGAACAGACTTCATAAGCCTGACGCTGACCTTGACCTTTTACTAGAAAAAAACAAGCAGACATTATGGGACGCTAGTGTCGAATTTCGACCCAACAAACCCAAACTTTATTGTTGGAAGATCTTAGAATCGATTCTGTACATAATTGATTCTAGTAAATATTAGTAAATAGGAAACACCGATACATGTATTTTACTTTTCCTATTTTACTTTTTCCTTCTGGCACTATTTATGTACAATGTAATGACACGATTGAATACAAGTCAGATATACAATTTTCCCCAAAGTTCCTGTTACCTTTCTGTCATGGTATCAGAGCACCGTTTCCTGCCCTAGCTTCCGCAACTTTTCTTGAATTGCCATTGCTCCCTTCGATCCAGAATCGAGAATCACTTCCCGCAAAACAGTTAGCAAAGCAATTAGGAATTCATCCTTGGTGCCATGACAAAAGATAAAGAAGTTATGATTCCAAAGATAAGAAACTTCATCAACACGAGAATCGGGGGATCACGGCTTCTCCTCCAGGATGGATCGACTCAAGAAGAGCAGGTAACCAATGTTGCCTCTGCACTCCGCTCCCGCTTCAGTGCATTCCAGGGGCCAACCTCCACGGCCTCCACCCCGTGGTACACCACACCATGGCCCCAATATCCGTATGGGACCAATCCGACTACTCGAATCGGGTCAAACATATCCGAGTCACGGGGCCGGATTCACACCGGGTCACGGAATCGAACCCTATCCGGTTCCACCACCTTCTTACCTGTTTCCATTCAACGGAGGACGGCCGAGATTGGAGATCCACTTTACACTTCGCCGGCGGACGGACCAGAGCTGCGGCTTGTTACCCAACAACTTACTGGAACGACGAATTATCACGCCTGGGCCCGTGATCTTCGACGCTCCCTCATTACCAAAACCAAGGATGGTTTTATCGATGGAACAATACCTTACCCGACGGACGAACGATCATTGCAGAGAGCACTTTGGAATCGCTGCAATCAACTTGTGCGCTCTGGATCGGGAATTGCTTAGCACCCGATGTCGCCGCCGGTTTGCCTCCGACCGAAGATTCGAAGAAATACTTTGGGATAATATACGGAAATGTACGGGAAATCGGATAGGGCTAGGGTTTTCTCGTTGACACAAACCCTAACCGAGCTAAAACAGGGGAACCTTTCGGTTACCGCCGCTTCAACCGATTATCGCCACGTGGAACGAGATTGAAGCGGCCGAGGAAAATTGGAGGGGCCGAAGCCACCCTCCGTCAATACCATGCGATCAAGGAAAAGGAGAAAGCTACTCGATTTCTACTCACCTTGAACGACAACTACGCCGGCTTTCGATCTCAGATTCTCGCGATGGATCCTCAACCACCGCTCGGCCGAATCTTCCAGTTGGCCGTGCAGGAGGAAAACCAGAGAGCCGCCGCGAACGAACATGCTCGAATCGGTGATGGAACTGGCTTTGCGACGTTCCCCTCGGGCTTCGTTGCAACGGAGACCGTCGCCGGAACAAGAGGGAGCCTCGGAATCGCAACACAACCGAGAGAGAAGGCTTTCGCGGCTGCGGCATCAAGGAACAAAGAAGACTACCCTAGGTCTTCACGGATGGACGGCTTGGATAGGAGAGCTGGATCGGACGGTCCAGATCATTTCTTTGCGGCGAACGGCTGGGATAGACGCCCGCAATCTGACGGCTACAAATTGATGAGCTATCCGGCTGGATCGGACGGCCAATATTTCGCCACGTCAGCACCGGTCTACAAAGCATCCAACGGCACTCGTTTTGCCACATCAACAGGCAAGGTCAGTGGGCAAAATTCAAAAATTAAAAATAAATATTGTGAATATTGCAAACGACCGCACCATACTGTTGAAACATGTTGGAAACTACATGGGAAGCCCAATAATATAAAGGAAAAAGAATCTTCAGTCTATCAGGTTACTACACAGAAGGGTAGTGGAGCATCTCGGCAAAAACTATCACTCAACAACAGTATGAAAATATCATCCAAGCATTGGGCCAACTTAAGACTGGGGACACTAATGCAGGATTCTCAGGTACTTTTTTACATGAAAGGAATTCATTATCTACTGATGCATGGATTATCGATTCAGGCGCGAGTGACCACATAGTTTGTAATGAGTGCTTATTTTCCCATGTCCATCAAAACACACAATCTCCTGTTACGGTACGTCTTCCAAATGGGAACATTACATACGTTACCAAAATCGGTACCGTACATCTTAGTCGAACATTATTCTTAAAAATGTCCTATACATTCCAGTTTTTGAGTTCAATCTTCTTTCGGTTGCCAAAGTATGTATGGACAATTCTTGTAAAGCCATATTCAATTCCGAAAATTGTGTCTTTCGGGACCTTTCGACGCGGTGATGGGCTTGGGTAATGAGGCACAAGGACTTTATTTTTGGATCAATTCTCCAGAGATTTAGCATTATTGAATAAAAGCATTTATTGTAATGCAATCAGCTATAATAAAAATCTCCTTTTGCATCAACGATTGGGTCATAGTGCTAAATTTCCTCATCCAAAATGTCCCACATGTCCTTTAGCTAAACAAACTCGAGCATCATTTCCAGTTAGTACATCTCGAACTCAAAATCCCTTTTCATTGCTTCACATGGACATCTGGGGTCCATATCACACTTCTCATCGTGATGGATCTCGCTATTTTCTTACCATAGTTGATGACTATAGTCGTGCCACATGGTTATATCTTATGCGACGAAGAGTCAAACATTCACTCATTTATCAAATTTCCTTTCTTTAATTAGAAATCAATTCGATAAATCTGTACAACGAATTCGTACGAGATAATGGGCGAGAATTTTTACTTCGATTGCATAAGATTACTTTGTCTACTCATGGAATTCTCCATGAAAGTTCCTGTACTTACACTCCACAGCAAAATGGAGTTGTAGAAAGGAAACATAGACATCTCTTAGAAGTAGCCCGTGCACTCAAATATCAAGCTTCAATCCCTGAAGAATTTTGGGGAGACGTGTGGTCACGGCCGCCTATCGATTAATCGCATGCCCAAATCGAATCCTTCATGGTAAAACCCCATATGAGATGCTTTATAACAAACAGCCCGATAATGATCATCTTAGAGTGTTTGGGTGTTTATGTTATGCAACTAGTGTGGGTCCTCGGGATAAAATGAGTCCCCGTGCAACGCGATGTGTTTTTATGGGGTACCCTTCTCTTCAAAAGGGATATCGTGTTATGGAATTTTCCACAGGACACTTCTTTACCAGCGAGAGATGTTATTTTTCATGAAGACATATTTCCTTTCAAAGAGAAGCTCCATCCATCTCAAGATACTTCATCACAAAACAATCAGTTCCTTATGTCTGATGAAGATATATCATTTGCACCTGGTTTTCTTGTGGCACCTCAATTATCCGCCACACAAGCCCCGGTAGAATCTCCAAATCAAGAAATTGAATCACCTATCTCACGTGAAGAAGCTCCATTATCTTCTTCAACAGGGGAAGCAACGGAGATGGCTGCTGAATCATCTGAGGCTTCTGAACAATTAGATGAGCCACCTCGTCGTTCTGGAAGACAAACACGTCCACCCACATGGACTAAGGATTATGTATGTTCTGCTGCAAACTCTTCAGGTACACAATATCCAATTTCATCCTATGTTTCTTTCAATCGGTTATCGGGAGAACATATGTGTTGTATAAGTAGAATTTCAGAAGAATGTGAGCCATCCTCTTTTGCTGAGGCGGCACAAAATCCCAAATGGCAACATGCGATGGAATCTGAACTAGCTGCCCTCATGGATAATAATACTTGGGATGTTGTTTCCTTACCACCACATAGAAAGCCGATCGGATGTAAATGGGTTTACAAGATAAAATTCAAATCGAGATGGCTCCATAGAACGTTACAAAGCTAGGTTGGTGGCCAAAGGCTTTACTCAAAGAGAAGGTTTTGATTACCACGAGACTTTCTCTCCGGTCGCGAAGGAAGTTACTTGTACGGTCCTTTCTATCTCATTGCGGATTACGAAATTGGTCCTTACACCAGATGGACGTCCACAATGCCTTTCTTCATGGAGACTTGGATGAGGAAATTTACATGGATCTTCCTCAAGGATTACGCAGACAGGGGGAGTATCGGGTATGTCGTCTTCGCAAATCCTTGTATGGTTTAAAGCGAGCATCTAGACAATGGTATGCCAAATTTACTGCTGCGTTAACCAATGCTGGTTTTCAACATTCCAAGCATGATTATGCTTTATTTACACGAAATGTGGGAAGATCATCGATTTACTTGCTGATATATGTTGATGACATATTGATTATGGGAAATAATGATTCCCATGTTGCAAGATTCAAGGAATATTTGCACTCTGCTTTCCACATCAAGGATTTGGGACCTCCCAAATTTTTCCTTGGCATCGAAATTGCAAGGTCTGAAAAAGGAATTTCCCTCAGTCAGAGAAAATTTATTTTGCAAATTGTTTCTGAAGCCGGATTATCAGGTTGCAAGCCGCCAGGTAATTCCCATTGAACGAAATGTCAAATTGACAACACATGAGTATGATCTCAATTCTTCTTCATCGAGACAGGGGATCCGTTACTTAAGGATCCGTCAGGGTATCAACGGCTTGTTGGTAAATTGATATATCTTACCATGACAAGACCTGATATATGTTATGCAGTTCAGATACTCAGTCAATTCATGCATATGCCAAAGGAGTCACACATGAATGCAGCCTTGAAGGTTGTAAGATATTTGAAGGGGTGTCCAGGACTCGGTATATTTCTATCACGTGAATGCAACATGGAGATGAGGGCATTTTGTGACACTGATTACGCTACTTGTCCAATGACTAGAAGATCCATCACCGGTTTTTGTATTAAACTGGGAAAAACGTTGATTTCGTGGAAAACAAAGAAGCAATCCACTGTGTCACTGTCATCAGCCGAATCAGAATATCGAGCCATGGCAAAAACTACCTGTGAAATAATCTGGATACGAGGACTTCTTTCTGATTTGGGAATACAGGTCAGAGGACCAAGTGAATTGTTCTGCGATAATGATGCTTTGCACTTAAATTAGCAAAGAAACCCAGTTTTCATGAAAGAACAAAACACATAGAAGTTGACTGTCACTTCACTCGTGACAAGATCAAAGAGGGAGTTCTCGTTACAAAAGGCATCGGAACAATGAGATCAACCAGCGAGATATTTTCACTAAGCCGCTCGCCAAAGACAGCACAAGTTTCTATTAAGCAAGCTAGGTGTCCTTGACATATATAGGCCACCAGCTTGAGGGGGAGTGTTGGAAGATCTTAGAATCGATTCTGTACATAATTGATTCTAGTAAATATTAGTAAATAGGAAACACCGATACATGTATTTTACTTTTCCTATTTTACTTTTTCCTTCTGGCACTATTTATGTACAATGTAATGACACGATTGAATACAAGTCAGATATACAATTTTCCCCAAAGTTCCTGTTACCTTTCTGTCATTTATGAAAAACAAACCCCCCAAGCCCAACACGCTACCTTATTTATGAGAAACAAACTCCATGATGACCCAAATCACTTGTCCCAAAATCAAATGATCACCCTCCAATGTTTGGAACGCCCTTATTAGGTACCGCCGGCGGCGGCGGCGGGTCCAGGGTTTCGGCGGCATCGCAGTAGCCCTCAAGGATGTCGCCCTCTTCGGTTGTGTACCCTAGCGAAGACAACAGGTTGGGCCAGCACTGGTGCTCGATGGTCCTAATGGCTTGGCAACAACCAGGACCCAAGTAGGTCTCTCCGTTGAGGAAGAACATGATCACCTCGTTGGTACAGGCCTGTAGCTGGAACATTGACTCCCAGCAGTGCGATGAGTCCGACCCATTCTCCGCCACCTTCAGCCGAGCCGCGAGGCTCCCTGGGTTGTGCTCTGGGATGGCTCGGCCAGCTTCGGTCGCAATGGCAAAGTATGAAGACGCGAGTACGAGTAGGAAGATGAAAAGCTTGGGAATTGGAGGCATTTCTTCCCCGACAAATTTGGCAAATCAAGTAGAGAGATTACAATGTGTGTATGAATAATATTTTTTTGGTGGAGTTGAGGTTTTTATAGGTGTATGTTGTATGAAGATGTTACATTGTATGGGTAAGCAAAAGGGTTCATGGAATTATTATTATAACTATGGGGAATTTGATGAGACAGCACAGGTCATAATTAGGTTTTGTCAATTAATTCTTTCCGAAAAACCAATTTGCTGGAAAAAAAAAAATTCTTTCCGGAAGAAAATAAATACTGGTTAGGATAAGCACTTTAGAATGCACCGCTTGCTAGGAAATATTTAAGTGTATGAACAAGAAGCACTATATACAAAATAAAATGAAAAGATCATAATGAACGAAAAATTTGGATGCGAATAGAAGTGATCGCAAATTTAGCATGCAATCAATCATCAAAAAAGTAATTTATCGTTCTTATATGATTGTAAAGTCAAAATCTTTCCGAAATATATAAAATTTAGAAAACCTCATTGATTGTAACAAGTAAAAGAGAAGCGAAAGGTCTTATGCCAATCATAATGTGTGCAATAAAATTACAAATTTATAAATTAAAATGGCATGAGTAAATTCTTGAATCTTTTAAGTGGCTACATTGAGGGTGTTGAATTAATGCTGAGCAGAAATGATGGAAGAGTTGATTTTAAGATAATTAAAAATTAAATGATGAGATTGGAAGGATTTCCCTAAATTTCCTTTTTGTAGTTTTGACTATTGAGTCCAGTAACGTGACTTCGGATTGGCCGGCCCATGGGCTGACGTGTCCGAGCATGTTCACGCCTTCTACAGATAATTAATGCATTTTCGATTTCTTTTACTTCGATCGATAAAAAGAAAATGAAAATGAAACAAACTAACTTGGATTGCCCGCCACATTTCGGGTCACCCCAAAACACTCGAGGGCTTTTCGTTGAGGTAATACTATAAAATAAAATAAAATAAAAACTCTAAACTATATCTACTATGATATAAATATTTCGAATTTTTTTTTGTGTTATAAAAATCCTAAACTTGCCAATTTGACACATATACCAAAAAAAAAAAAAAATCATAAAGAATCCCAAACTTTTACCTTAGATATATATTTATATATGTATAAGTTTAGATTCTTCCATGACACCAAAAAAATAAAAATTACAATATCTATCTCACAATGGTCAAATTTAAGATTTTTGGTGACAAAAAAGAAAAGTTCTAAGTGCTTTTGTTGGAGTTAATATAATTTAGGGTTTTTTTATGGTATTTTCCCAAAATGCAATAAACAATCTTTGTAAAAGAGATTTGACCATGTACTAGTGGATGGACGTACAATCTCTTTATGCTTATGACAATGCTCGGCCTTGCATGTAAATGAAAATAAAGTTGATTTCGAACGGACTATATAATTCGCTTCCATAATGCGGTTTTCTTGTAACAATAATTATTCATTTGAACCACCCGCCACGGTGGCTCAGCTGGATAGGCGTTAGATTTCCATTGAAGAAGTCTAGCGTTCGAAGTTCCTGCAATGCAAGTTGCAGAAAGGCTAGTTTGAGACTCTTGGTGACTTACTCGGTGGCACATGTGTGGTAGCTAGCACATGTCACCCCCAGTGGTTTACGTTCGGCTGTCGGCCATGCGGGGTTCCCTGGGTTACCAAAAAAAAATAATAATAATAATTATTCATTTGATAAATTTTCATCACAATTACAAAGAAAATGGAGCAGAGATTGGTCAAGCTATTGACGCAATAGTAATAACATGGTTCTACAAACATGCGCAACTGCAAGTAAAGAACAAACCTCGGAAGCCTGTTCGATGACACCTTAGCAACATCCAAATGTTAGTCAGTATTGAGAAGAACGATCAAGATTTTATATATTTAGCTCTGGAGCGCTGTAATTACAGTTTACCTTATTTAATCCTAGCACCGTTGGCCTTTTTCGGATTTCTCGATCCTCCTGATGATCCATCATCAATCCTTAAATATGAAAGGAAGTTGAAATCCCTTATGCAAGATGTTAACCTGTAGACTGATGGTGGTCACCCTTCACTTTTGTTACTGAAATTGATAAGATGAGGTAATTATGATGATTTCAAATGGCTATGGTACTATTTGCTTTTAGAAGGATCGTTAGTTTAAGTCATGTTTAATGCCTACCCTATACTGTGATACAGGGAAATTGAATTGGGACTCGACCATTTGCATGACTTGGATATAATCCATCGGGAATTAAAGCCTCAAAATGTCTTCATTACTACTGGGAAACTTTTAGTTGCTAACCTATGTTGGCATCATTAAATGCCTTCAAGAAGATGAATTTTCTTTAGGATAACACCCCAGTAAGTACCCATCATGGCAACATTGATGAATTTATGCCGCTTAAACCATATCCATATCCCTATCTAAAAACTCAGACTTAAGACCAATCTCTTATTTTAAAAAATATATTATATTAGAAGTTGGAACTCAAGTTATTCTATATTGCTTTTTTATATTGCGGCAAAGTTGGTAGAAATTTAACAGATTTTGTCACTTGTCTTTCTTCATTGATTATATCCATCTATATATGGTCCCTGTGATGGTGTTGATCTCTATTTGATAACTATATTCCAAGTTATGGAATTTGGGATGGCGTGCGCTGAAACAGTTCACTAAGTGCGTCAAACGTGTGGATTTTATTTAGTTTAGGTTGTATCTTGTTCTTTTGCCTCACCTGTGGAGGACGCCTATTTGGCGAATGTCTAGAGCATGATATATAGAACAAAAGAACAAAATAGACATATCCTCGACGGAATCGATGCTAGAAGCTCTTGATTTGATCACACGGTTGCTAAACGTGGATCCTGAATTGAGGAAAGAAATCGAGAGGGGAAGTAATAGGACCATTATCTTCAAGGGCATCCACGATGGTCAACCTACCACGGTAAAGTGGTTAGTCCGAGGTCTAACGTTCACTTCTTCGAAGTTTGTCGTTCGATGACACCTTACCAACATCCAAATGTTATTTGATATTGTATAGCGAAGTACAACTAAAATTTCATATATCTAGCTCTAGAGCGCTATAATTACAGTTTACCTGATTTAATCCTAGCATTGTCGCTCTATCAGATTTCTCGGTCCTTCCTAGTGATCCACCATCAATCCTTAAATATAAAAGGAAGTTGGAATCGCTTACGCAAGATATTAACTTGTGGACTAATAGTGGTTATCCTTCATTTTTGTTATTGAAATTGATGAGCTGAGGTAATTTTGATGATTTCAAGTGGCCATAATACTATTTGTTTTCAAAATGATCGTTGGTTTAAGTCATATTTAGGCCCTGTTTGATTCAACATTCCCAAGGGGCTTTCAGCCCCGAAATACCTTTGGAAAAAAATTTAGGTATTTGGTTCAGTATTTAGAGGTGTCCTTAACCAAATGCTTTAAAATGCTTTAAAATCTTTGGCCAAGAAAGCATTACTTCTACTATTCATCTATTGACTTCTTTTTCTTTTCTTTTTTTTTTTTTTTAAACCGATCATCTTTCCCACACCCCAACCGCTGTTAATCGACGGCGGAGTTTCATCGGATTTTATTTTTATATTTTAAAAAAATAATAAAAACTCTTTGCAAATGTTGGGTTTGCCTTTTTTTTTTTTTTGTCATTTTTATCTTTTGACAATCAATAGCCCAACTTTTTATCAATACACTAGAATGATCATTAATTAATGAAGATGATTAATACTACAATAATTAAAAAAAATTATTCAAAGTTGAAAACAAACCTAAAAGAACCCTAGGCCAAAAGTTGAGCTTTGCATCTAATCTATAATCAAATTATTTTAATATAATTTTTAAATAAATTTACTAATATATATCTTTTACATTACTCTCAACATGAAAATGTAAAAGATTATATAGTCATTGTTTTTTTTTTTTTGCAATTTTAAAAATACTAAAACTAAAAAGCTTAATTTGGTTACACTAAAGGGCTTTTCAAATATATATTTACCAAACAGTCTTGCATTTCCCTAAAGCACTTTTCAGTTATAGTTTACCAAACGATCTAGCATTTCAGAAAACTCATTTACCTCAAAGGTATTTGCATTCTCCCAATGGCATTTTCCCAAAACCGAACCAAACGGGCCCTTAATACCTACTTCATACTCGATCATCTGCATGACTTGGATATAATCCATCGGAAATTAAAGCCTCAAAATGTCTTCATTACTGGGAAACATTTAATTGCTAAGCTATCTAATGTTGGCATTATCAAATGCCTTCCTTGATGAATTTTCCTTGGGATATCACCCCACCAGTAGGTACACATCACAGCAGCATTGATTAATTTATACTGATCGAAT
Organism: Eucalyptus brandiana; assembly: GCA_014182725.1. Classification (NCBI taxonomy): domain Eukaryota; kingdom Viridiplantae; phylum Streptophyta; class Magnoliopsida; order Myrtales; family Myrtaceae; genus Eucalyptus; species Eucalyptus brandiana. The sequence goes on from CM024677.1 coordinate 32,998,310, forward strand.
CCACATTCCTGTCTAAAAACTCAGACTTAGAATGATCTATTATTTTAAAGAATACATTATATTGGAAGTTGGAACTCTAGTTGCTTTATATTGCTTTTTCATGTTGTGGTAAAGTTTGTAGAGATTTAACATATTTTGTCGCTTGTCTTTCTTTATTGATTATAGTCATCTATATATGCTCCGTGTGATGGTGTTGATCTTTGTCAGATGACTGTATTCCAAGTTGTCGAACTTCAGGATAGCGTGCCCTGGAACAGCTCACTAATGAGGGTCAAACGTCCTTTATGGATCTATTTAGTTTAGGTTGTGTCTTCTTTTTTTACATCACCAGTAGGAGGACACCATTTAGTGAATGTCTAAAGCGTGATATCAATATCAAGAAAAACAAAATGAACCTGTTCTCGGTGGAATCGATGCCAGAAGCTCTTGATTTGATTATGCAATTGCTACGGATCCAAAGTTGAGGAAAGAAATCGGAAGGGAAGTAATGGACCATTATCTTCAAGGACACCTACGATGGTCAATTTGTCGCGATGAATAGATTAGTCCGAGGTCATCGTAACAATCATTTCTTCGAGGTTTGTCATTTGATGACACTTTACCGATGTTCAAATGTTATTTGGTGTTGTATAGCGAAGTGCGAGCAAGATTTAATGCAAGATTTCATATATCTAGCTCTCAAGTGCTGTAATTGTAGTTTACATGATTTAATTCTAGCATTGTCAGCCTCTTCGGATTTCTTGGTCCTCCCTGTTGATCCGCCATTAATCCTTAAATATAAAATAAAGTTGGAATCCTTTAAGCAAGATGTTATCCTATGGTGGTCACCCTTCACTTTTGTTACTGAAATTGATTAAAGGAAGTAATGGTATCATCATCTTCGAGGGCACCTACGATGGTCAACAGTGAAAAGATTAATCCGAGGTCGTCGTAACATTGACTTCCTCGAAGTTTATTTTACAGGTGAGCACGGTTCCCGCGTAGAACCGGAAACCGGAGAACCGCACCGAAGAGTCTGGTTCGGTTCCCGGTTCTAAAGAGACCGGTTCTAGTTCCGGTAATGGGAACCGGTCAGAGTTTTAAAAAAAAAACCTAGCGCACGTCACTTCTCCCTCTGCCGATTCTTTCCCCCCTTCCCCTTTCTTTTCCTCTCTCTCTTTTCCCCCTTTTTTCCTCCTCACGTCACTTCCTGTCCGCTCAACTTTTTTCTTTTCTTCTCTCTCTTTCTCTTCTATTTCCTCCTCTCTCGGCCGAAACCCCCCCTTCTTCTCTTCTTCTTCTTCCTTCCTCTTGCTGGCTGCTGCTTCACCCACCACCACACCGCCGCCCCACGCCCTACTCACCACCACCTCTTGGCCACCGAACCACCACCACCCACCGCTCGTCCGACGAGCCGTCTCGCCGTTGAGCCCGACGAGCTGTCGCGCCGTCCGCGCCGCCCCTCGCCGCCGTCCCCAAGCCACCGTCACCACCTCTTGCCGCCGCTCGCTCGGCCGTCCGGGCCGTCGTTGCTACGAACCGCCACCGACTCCGCCTCCGCCAGAACCGAGGTCTTCCCCCCTTGGCCGTGGGTTGAGCCGCGACCGCCGTCTTCGCCTTTTTGTTTGGCCAAAGACAGAGAGAAATATTAAAGAAAGAAGAAGGAACCCGTGACAGATGATCAAATACGCCATTCTTCTATAAATTGCCATCTGAATCCAAAATGATCAAAAGCTTAGAGCGAACAATAATTAGCTAAGAGAGTCGCACACGCGAAAAATCACATCGAGCATGGCTACGACAAGAAGAACCATCAGTGTTCTCATGCTTCCATGGCTTGCTCATGGTCACATAGGTCCGTTTCTAGAGCTAGCCAAAAAGCTCTCGAAAAGGAACCTCCACATCTTCCTATGTTCAAGTCCTGTCAACCTTAGTTCCATCAAAATCCCTCATGAATATTGCTCCGCTATTGAGCTCGTGGAGCTCCATGTCCCATCTTTGCCTGGTCTCCCTCCTCAGTACCACACGACTAGGGGTTTGCCGCCTCACCTCATACAGAAACTGAAGATGGCCTTCGACATGGCGAGCCCTAACCTCTCCGACATCATCTCTGATCGCCAACCCAATATGCTTATCTTTGATTATCTCCTCCCATGGGCGCCGGAAGTCGCGAGGTCGCACGGCATCCCAGCGGTCAACTTCGCGAGCGTGGCAGCAGGGACGAGTTCATTTGCATTGCACTCCATCAAGAGGCCGGGCGATGAGTATCCTTTCAAGGCGATTCGTCTTCAAGACCACTGGATGGCAAAGTATAGGAACCAAATGGAACAAGTATCAGAGAGTGGCATGAGCGACACGGAGAGGGTCATGCGGTGCATTGACCAATCGTCGGGCCTAATTTTCCTGAAGACCTTTAGGGAATTGGAGGGCAAATACATCGACTACCTAAGTGATCTTTTGGAGAAGAAAGTAGTGCCCGTCGGCCCGCTGGTTCAAGATCCTGTCCAAGAGGATGGGGATCACATAACTGAGTGGCTTGATAAAAAGAAAGATCGTCGACCATATTCGTGTCCTTCGGCACGGAGTACTTCCTCACGGAGAAGGAAAGAGAAGAGATAGCCTATGGGTTGGAGCTTAGCAGTGTCAACTTCATTTGGGCGGTTAAATTTCCTGTGGAAGAGCACATCACGCTTGAAGAGGCACTTCCCAGGGGATTTCTCGAAAGAGTGAGAGATAGAGGACTAGTGATAGAGGGATGGGCACCACAAGCTAGGATTCTAGCACATCGAAGCGTTGGTGGATTTGTGAGTCACTGTGGATGGGGTTCAGTCATGGAGAGCATGAAGTTCGGAGTCCCGATCATCGCGATGCCGATGCATCTCGACCAGCCACTCGACGCAAGGATCGTTGAGGACGTTGGGGTTGGATTGGAGGTAATGAGGAATGAGAGTGGAGAGCTCGAGAGGAAGGAGATTGCGAAGGTGATCAAGGCCGTTGTGGTGGAGGAAGGTGGGGAGCGTGTGAGGAATAAGGTCAAAGAAGTGAGCATCGGCATTAGGAACAAAGGAGATGAAGAGATTGATGAAGTGGAGGATGCGATCGTGAAGCTTTGCGGAGTAGCGACTGGTAGCGTTTGACTGTTCGTTGAGTTTATGTTGTAGCTTTCAATAATCATGTATGCTGAAGGTCAAATTTTTGCCGGGATGTTTTTTTTCTAGAGCAGCTTTGTTTTTGGATTGCAATATACACGTACGTCCCCGCGTATGAGGGCAGAAAGAAATCCTACGACCTTTTTCGAATGTTGCCTTGAGTTGATATTACCGACGACAAAAGGTCATGCATAATTTAGTCTTGCCATGTTGGTATTCAAAATCACAAATAAAGATATTACTGAGCCCTAGTTATAATTTGTCACGTTGTTTAATACATCAGGGTAGTAAATCAATTTTAGCGTATCCAACATTATTAGGTCGTTACCCGCTTCATGGTACTGATACTAAGCCCTTTAGACCTGCTTCTATGCATGTCCATCAACGCAATGTTTCCGCTTCTGTCCTCCACCTCTTGGCCACGTTCCATGCGCGCACAACCGCATGCAAAGATAGCCTCTGAATCACCGTCCTCTTCCCATATAACCTATGCACACTTGCTGAACGTTCAAAAACCAACCCTTGAGCAAACACCCAAAAACAAAGTGAACTAGAAAAAAGCAAGAAATGAGCCCGCAGAGAGACCCATTCACAAGCATTCTCATGCTTCAATGGCTTGCTCATGGCCGCATCTCTCCATTCCTCGAGCTCTCCAAGCGATTCGCCGATTGATACATCCCCGTCTACTTAAGTTCTGCGCCTCATAAAGAAGGAAAACGAGAAGTAGTCATGGTGCGCAACCAGAGCCCAAGGGGGTGCATGACAACTGCTTATTTCATTCCGAAATAATTTTTCTATTCCGGACTTGTTTCGAAATAAAAATCCGTTTGATAAACTTATTTCGTTTGTCTATTTCTGGAATAAATTTCTATTCCAGAAATAGATTTGGAATAGAAATCAAAAATAAAAATTTTCTACTTTTCTATTTCTGGAACAAGAATGAGAAATAAAAAATTTTCTCATCGTTCGTCAACCAGTCCTTCATCCGTTGCCGCCAACCATTGTCCGTCGGTCGGCCGGCCACCCGCCGGTCGCCGGTCGCTAGCTGCCACCGCCGCCGCCGATCGCCACCGCCGGCGCTATCCGTCGCCCTCCGAAAGAAAGAAATTTTGTGTCGTTATCAAACAAATTTTGTGTCGTTATCAAATTGTTATTTTTGCTTGGAAACTCTTCTAGAAATAGAAATAAAAAAATCTATTTCTGTTCCAAAACTATTTCGAAACAGAATGGTTGTCATGCGCGCCCAATAGGCCCAAAAATCTGAAGAAAAAGGATCTTATCTCATCTTTGAAGTGTAAGTTAAAGATCAAGGTCATCATTACTTCGGCTTTATATACGCGAAATTTCGTTTTATAACATTGACTCATGTTCTTCCTTTTATCATTTGCATTCCTATAATTGAGTGTGTTCAAGTATTTATTATAAGAAATTTGGACTATAAAAAAACAGTGATTTATATTTAATAACTCAATATGTATGAATGTTTTGGTCCTATAAGTTATTGAAGAAACTAATACGGCTGATTTTCTTTATTATTATATTAGAGAGTGTGAGAGCAAGATACCATTATTCAATGACACCTTACCAACATCCTAATGTTATTTGGAATTGTAAGGTGAAGTAAGACTAAGATTTCATACATCTAGCGCTAGAGCGTTGTAATTGCAGTTTACATGATTTAATCCTAGCACTGTCGGCATTTTCGGATTTCTCTGCTGATGTTGTCTTGAATTCCACAAAATTCAATCGGGAAATCTAGGAAGGCTTGAAGATTTTGAACTATTTATTTCCTAATATATTTCCTAGATTTGGGTTTTAAATTTGATAATATCTTTATGGTGGAATTCCTTTCCTACTAGGTTTAGGAAAGTGGGGAGATCTATTTTATTTCAGCATTATACCTTCTACTCCTGTGATACGCTCAAATAAGAAATCGTCTCTCTCTCTCTCCCATGGATGTAGGCGGATTTTTTTGCCGAACCACGTAAATCTCCATGTTCTTGATTATTCTTGTTTTCTTTCTCATCTAGTTAGGGTATTCTTCCACACAACAATTGGTATCAGAGGAATCCAGGTTCTCTGTTCCTGTATTGCGACTTCTAACTAGATGGCTGGAAAAGGTTCAACCGTTCAATTTGATATTGAACGATTCACTGGGAAGAATAGTTTTACACTATGGCGGAGAAGGATGAAGGATCTATTGATTCAACAAGGTTTATCAAAGGTTCTTCTGGGAAGATCAAACAAGCCGAACACCATCACTGATGATGATTGGGCCGACATGGAGGAGAGGGCGTGCAACGCAATCCGATTGAACCTATCAGATGAGGCCCTTCAATATGTAGCGGAAATCGAATCTGCTTTGGAGGTATGGCTCAAACTCGAAAACATTTACATGACGAAATCTCTTACGAACAAGTTGTTCTTGAAGAAGAGATTGTATTCACTTCAAATGAGTGAATGAGGAGATCTGTTGGAACACCTTAAAGTGTTCAATAAGATGATTAGTGAACTTACAAGCTTGGAGGTAAAGTTTGAGGATGAAGACACAACACTTCTACTACTGGTATCGTTGCCAGATTCGTTTGACCACTTGGTGACTACGCTCCTTTATGGCAAGGAAACCCTGGAGATTGGAGAGGTGACTGCTGCCCTAATTTCAAACGACACTCGGAAAAGGGCAAGTAGTTCAAGATCTTCGGGAGAGGGACTCTTTGCAAAGGAGAAAAGCAATCAAGGAAGAGGAAGATCAATGGATCGAGGATCGAGCAATAGGGGTCGATCAAAATCCAAGCGAAGGTTCAAAGGAAGATGCTACGGGTGTAATCAGGAAGGGCATACCAAGAGATTCTATCCAAATAAGAACGAGAAAAAGAAGAAGAGCTCGGATGAGGCAAGTATAGCTGATAGCGTTGAGACCAATAATGGGGACGTCTTGTCCATATTCGTCAGGGAAGGACATCTTTGAAGATTCGTGGATCATGGACTTCGGATACACTTTTCACATGTGTCCTCATCGAGAAGCCTTCGATGAATACAAGGCATATGATGGTGGTTCAGTTCTCATGGGGAATGATACTTCGTGCAAAACTGTGAGTGTTGGAACCGTGAAAATCAAGATGTTTGATGGCATGATTAGAACCTTGGCAGACGTGCGTCATGTTCTGGGTCTAAGGAAGAATTTGATCTCATTGGGAGCACTTGAATCCAATGGATGCAAGTACACAGCTCAAGGTGGAGTCTTGAAGGTGATTAAGGGAGCTCTGGTTGTTCTTAAGGGACAGAGGCATGGGAACCTATATCGTCTTATAGGAACCACAGTGCAAGGTGGAGCATCTGTGTCCACAGATGATGCTAGCACGGAGATAGATAACACCTATCTATGGCATATGCGTCTCGGGCATATGGGAGAAAGAGGGTTGATGGAGCTTCACAAGAGGAATGCACTCCAAGGTATAAAAATATGCAAATTAGATTTTTACAAATTTTGTGTGTTTGGAAAACAATAAAGAATACGGTTCAATGCTACAACTCATACAAGCAAGGGCATGCTTGAGTATGTACACACGGATGTATGGGGTCCTTCACCGATAAAGTCAAAAGGAGGGAAGGAATACTTCATGACATTCATTGACGAGTTCTCTCGCAAAGTTTGGGTCTACTTCATGCGATACAAAAGTGAAGTCTTTGAAAAGTTCAAAGAATGGAAAGCTGAAGTTGAGACTTCAACAGGGAATAAGGTTAAGTGCTTGAGATCGGACAATGGAGGAGAGTACAAATTGACACCATTCATGGAGCTTTGCAAGAATGAAGGGATTAAACGTCACTTCACAGTTCCGGATACGCCCCAACAGAATGGCGTAGCGGAAAGGATGAACCGGACCTTATTAGAGAGAGCTCGAAGCATGAGGCTACATGCGGGACTGAGTAAGGAGTTTTGGGCAGAAGCTGTCTGCATGGCATGTTATCTTGTGAATCGGTCTCCATCAATTGCAATTAAATGCAAAATTCCCGAAGAGGTATGGACTAGTAAAATTGTCGATTATTCTAATTTAAGAATAATCGGTTGTCCTGCTTTTGTACATGTGCAGAGCTCGAAACGCTCGAAGTTGGATCCAAAATCAAAACAATGCATATTTCTCGGTTACAAGAAATGAGTGAAGGGCTACAAATTATGGGATCCAAGTGAGAAGAAAGTTCTAACGAGCAGGGATGTTATATTCGATGAATCTGCAATGTTGAAGTCAAGCTGCGTGCCACGTGCCGCTGCTGAAGAGGAGAGTGATAAATCTATCATTAAGATGGAGCTTGAAACTAGAGAATCTGCAGAGAATGGTGAGTCATCCGATGAAGCTCCAAAAGTCAAAGAAACGATAGAAGTTCCTCGTACCATTGCGACGGGTCGAGGAAGGCGCACTCCCAAAGCACCGGAGAGGTATGGTTTTGAGGATATGGTTGCTTATGCTCTTACCGTAGGCTCTGGCAATCCAGGCTCCTACCATGAAGCTTTGAAAAGTGATCAGAAAGAAAAGTGGATGACCGCAATGATGGAGGAGATGGAGTCGTTACAAAAGAATGAGACATGGGAACTTGTGAAGAAGCCCAATGATTGGAATGTCATTGGTTGCAAATGGGTTCTTCGAAGAAAGGAAGTAGCAACAGAGAAAGAGCAAGAGAGATACAAGGCCCGACTTGTTGCTAAGGGCTATGCACAGAAGGAGGGGATTGATTATGACGAGATATTTTCCCTTGTTGTAAAACACACATCAATTCGTGTTTTACTAGCTATGGTAGCCATGTATGACTTGGAGCTTGAGTAGCTAGATGTGAAGACGGCATTCCTTTATGGTAACTTGGAGGAGAAAATTTATATGGAGCAGCCCGAAGGCTTCAAGGTGGAAGGGAAAGAGGATCATGTTTGTTTGCTAAAGAGATCACTTTATGGTTTGAAGCAATCTCTAAGGCAATGGAATAAAAGGTTTGATTCTTTTATGCTTTGTATTGGCTACATGAGGAGTGTGCATGATTCTTGTGTCTACTACAAAGTTTTGGATGATAAGTCGCTTATTCTGTTGATGCTCTATGTTGATGATATGTTGATTGCTGCAAGAAAAATAAGAGACATTATTTCCCTAAAGTCTTAGTTAAGTAGTGAGTTTGATATAAAGGATCTTGGTGCTGCAAAGAGGATCCTTGGCATGGAAATCTTTCGAGATAGACATGCAAGTAAGCTTTAGGTGAATCAAAAGAAGTATGTTGAGAAGGTCTTGGAGCGGTTCAACATGGGTAAAGCTAAACCGGTTAGTACACCCTTAACAAATCACTTCAAATTATCTAAGAAACAATACCCTGTTTCACATGAGGAAGTTGTAAAGATGTCTTGAGTACCCTATGTCAGCGCAGTAGGGAGCCTCATGTATGCTATGGTTTGTAGCAGACCGGATTTGGCTCATGCGGTGAGTCTCGTCAGCCAATACATGAGCAATCCAGGTAAGGAGCATTGGAAAGCTATTAAGTGGATCTTTCGTTATTTGGCTAGAACTGCCGAAATGGGTTTAATGTTTAGTTCCAAGGGAGGATCAATCGATTTAGCAGGTTATGTTGATTCAAACTTCGCTGGTGATTTGGACAAGCGAAGGTCCATCACAGGATATGTCTTTACTCTTGGTGGTGGAGCAATTTCGTGGAAGGCAATGCTTCAACCTACTGTAGCATTGTCTACAACCGAAGCTGAGTATACGGCAGTAACTGAGGCTGCGAAGGAGGGAATATGGCTAACTGGTTTGGTCACAGAGTTGGGTATAAAGCAAGAAAGTGCTACATTATATTGCGATAGCCAAAGCGCAATATGTCTCGCAAATAATCAAGTGTTCCATTCCAGAACGAAACACATTGAAGTTCGGTACCACAAAATTCGAGAATTTGTGGAGAATGGTAGCATTGCTTTGAAGAAAATCCATACTAAAGATAATCCCACAGATATGCTCACGGAGACAGTTACTACAAAGAAGTTCAAGTCCTGCAAGGACTTGATGTCTCTCACTCATCATTGAAGTTGATGGAGGCCGCACCGGTCTAGGTGCGGGCATACCTTTGCGAAGGTACGGTGGAGGGAGAGATATATTCGTTTTCTTGGTTCAAGTGGAGGCTTGTGGTTTATTCAAGCCAAAGGTGGAGATTTGCTGATGTTGTCTTGAATTCCACAAAATTCAATCGGGAAATCTAGGAAGGCTTGAAGATTTTGAACTATTTGTTTCCTAATATATTTCCTAGATTTGGGTTTTAAATTTGATAATATCTTTATGGTGAAATTCCTTTCCTACTAAGTTTAGGAAAGTGGGGAGATCTATTTTATTTCAGCATTATACCTTGTACTCTTGCGATATGCTCAAATAAGAAATCGTCTCTCTCTCCCGTGGACGTAAGTGGATTTTTTCGCCAAACCACGTAAATCTCCGTGTTCTTGATTATTCTTGTTTTCTTTCTCATAAAGTTAGAGTGTTCTTCCGCACAACATTTTCAATCCTGTGTGATGATCCATCATCAATCCTTAAATATAAAAGGAAGTCTGGATCCCTTATGCAAGATGTTAACCTGTGGACTAATGGTGGTCCCCTTCATTTTTGTTACTGAAATTGATGAGGTGATGTAATTCTGATGATATCGAGTAGCTATGATTTTATTTGTTTTCAGAAGAATTATTGGTTTAAGTCATAATAATGCCTACTTTGTACTGTGATATGGGAAAGTGGTATTAGGACTCGACTATTTGCATGACTTTGATGTAATCCATCGGGAATAAAACCATTGGGAAACCTTTTGTTGCTAAGCTACCCACTGCTGGCATTGTTAAATGCCCTCCTGAAGATGAATTTTCCTTGGAATATCACCCCACTAGTAAATACCCATCACGGCAGCATTGATGAATTTATACTACTTAAATCACATCCACATTCATGTCTAAAAACTCAAATTTATACCATTCTTTTGTTTTAAAGAATATATTATATTAGAAGATGGAACTCAGATTGCTCTATATTGTTTTTTTATATTGTGGTAAAGTTTGTAAAGATTTAACAGATTTTTGTCACTTGTCTTTCTTCATTGATTATATCCATTTATATATGGTCTCTGTGATGGTGTTGATCGTTGTCTGATTACATGTTCCAAGTTGTGGAACTTCGAGATGGCGTGCACGGGAATGACTCATCAATAGGCGTCAAATGTCCACTATAGATTTATTTAGTTTGGTTGTCTTGTTCTTTTGCCTCACTAGTGAAGGACACCCATTTGGCGAATGTCTAAAGCGTGATATCAATATCAAGAAGGATAAAATAGACCCGTACTCAGTGGAATTAATACTAGAAGCTCTTGATTTGATTATGCGGTTGCTAAATCCAAATCCTAAGTTGAGGTGAGAGTCTTGTCATGTTTAATTTGCAGCACTACCAATTACATTATGTTGTTTGATAGATTATGGGCACCATTGTTAATTTCCATTTTCTTGTACCACTCAAATTTTATGAGTATTAAAGATGGCCTGAACTTCGTTGAATTTGGCCAAAAAATATCTGTTCCACTGGTGAGGCTCTACTTGATTAGCGAAAAAAAAAAATTGTGTAGATCCCATTCATTTCTTTTGGCAATTGGCAATAGAAGCCGAAGAAAAGGTTGACATATGATAGCCTAAATGCCTTTGACAATTGTATAGGTCAATGAGAGATGATAATCGGGAGCTTGTTTATTAGGGTTATGAGTTTGTTGGTTGCCCACGAACATGTAAATTTTAGTCATTTATAGTGCACTATTTAGAGGATTCTCGCTATACATAAACAGAAGAGGATTTCACATGAAGATTCCCAGGGTTTAGCATATGGAGCTACCTATGAAATTGGAGAATAACACTTTTGACAGCCCAATTTTGTCTTGGAGATTCCTAGGACTGAATGATTATGTGGCTGATTTAAGGTATTTGGATTTAATCATTCCCGGTTTCACATCATAGTCAAACAACTGCCTTCATCTTGGAGCATCCTGGAGTCATATTTGTCATGAGGTGCATGCAAGTTTTCGGACATTTGTTCACTTTCTCATTTGAGCTAATGCACTTTTAATAGCTTTAAGCATTGCACCAATGCCAACTTTGCAATACTTATGAATATGGGAGTCTGCCATCTTAGTGTCCATGTAATAAATTTCTTTGAGCATCTTGGGTTACAGTACATTTTTTGTAATGATTTTCCAAAGGTCAATAGTTAATTGTTTCTTTTTTTTTTTTACCAGCAGGCCAAAGGCATAGGAGGTGCTTCGCCATCCAGTTTTTTGGAGTTTTGTTAGTCACACCAGCGAGAGAGTGCTGCTGGAACTTGATAGGCCCCCAATTCAGATCTTCTGGAAGCACTGGAGAACACTGCGCCACTGGTCTTGGATGGGAATGACTTTGATGGCCACGTCAAAGACGTATTGCAAGTCGTGCGACGTGATTGGGCGAGTCATGTGACAACTGGGTCCACTACTTGGAACCTTCAGGAAAAGTTATACTCTCTGAGTCTCAAATTGTTGATCATTTCTCAGCTGCACATTGCATGCAAGGTTTCTTCTGTATCTTTTCACATCCCGGATGGTGTGAACTTGTGGCTCATACTGAATCTGTTATTTGCTTTGACAGTTTTGGCAGGAGCTCCTCGGACCGGCTCCAACATTTACGGAGTGGTGTCCAAATTTTGCAAAGAAGAGGAACACTTTCGGGACTGCTTTGGAAGAGATACGTTTTTTGACCCCTTTGGCCAACTATTGTTTGTCTTGTGTTCACTGTCTTGATCACGAGGGTTAAGTCTGGACGAGCTTCGGCTTCTGTTTGAACGAGGAATGGATTGTTCCTAGTATCAAATTGCATTTCACGTTTTAGTACACTGTTACCTCATACTTTGAATGTGTAGTGTATTCTTCTTGGTATTGCAAAATGATGTTGAATTTCAATTTCGTGCAATTTCTTAGAAAACCATAATTTATCAATATAAATTTTTTTTTTCTCAAAATTAAATTTATCATATTTTGCATGATTTGACTAGTGGACGCTTGGACATAGGTTACATCACTAGCCCGTCTACCATCAAAGAAGTCTAATCCTGTATATGTGTATTAATGGAATACTTTCGGCCTTCGTGAGATTGAGAAATTGGCACAGAGAGATAGAGCCAAATTTCCAAAAGAAAAGAAAGAAAACAAAAAGTTAAGAGAGATTTCAACTTGGTCAAACTCGAGATTTATTGGTTTTGCAAATCCCAATGAATGGTTCTTATCTCTTTTTTAAAATTGTAAACTCATATCATGGAAGTGACTGAGATTAGATTTATTATAAGTTATGAAAAGCTTAGCCTGTTATTATAATACAAAAAGGGAAAGAGTATTTTGAGCACATTTATAAATTTTAGGACTCGTTTATATTTTCATGATAAATTTTAGAACCAACAACGCACTTATTCTTATCTCTTAATAAAATGTTAATAATAATTATATTGACATTGCATGTCCTTTGAGTAGGAGGATGGCTGTGTCATCTTCACAATGTTAAGAATGGTGGTCGAGGTTCAACAATTCTGATTTCAGAAAATTAATCTTCCAAGAGGAGGAGAAGGTGTAAACTTAGGTAGAGCAATGCAAAGTCACGAAAGCGAGGACAAAGCATGTTTCATCGGGCAAACGAAGGAAAACCTAGTAATATTAGGAGCGATGTAATTTGGCTTAGTCAATAAAAAGTGGTGAATAATAAGGTTTATGGCATGAAACAACTCGAAGCATGCATCGAGCGTATTAATACGTTCCAAAATTTTTTTAAAAAAAATCAGGTATATAGATTTTGAATGCAGTTAATTCTTTTTACTGACAAAATGCCGTGGGCAAAAATAGAAGAATTGACCCGGAAAACAAGATGCTGGCGCTTACTCGAACCTTGCGACTTTGGAATCTTGGCTACCGAGCTCCGATCATAACACAGAAAAGCTGTGCAAAAGGTTACACAAAGAAGCAGGCCCCGAGACACGAAAATTAGCAATATGAGTTACACGGGAAAGGAATACAGTGCTAATCTAGCAGAACAACCTTTGAACAATGAGAATGCTTTCTTCTTTTTCCCCTCCTCCATTCAGGGAGACCAGGTTCAAAAGTGAAACAGGAATCAGTTTTACATTGAATCTCTGTACTTCAACACATCGTTTGTGTTCAACTTGTAAGTTTCGCAGATGCTTGTAATCACGGCTTTGGCCAGGCCATCCTGCTCTTTGCCACAGCTCGTTAATTCTTCGAGTTGCTTGGATGGCAGCAACACCTATGACAACATGGAAAGAAACAATTGGCTTGTGATGAGACTCTGCATGTATTGCTTGCTGTAATAAGTCTTCCACATACTGCAAGTGACACCATCTTGAAGGAAAGAAAAAAAGCATCATCTTTACGTTGAGCTAAAACTTGTTCGGAGCGAAATGGAGGGAAAAAGAGGGCACTCCCTTAGATAGGAAGAAGACACGAGTACCAACAATCAGACATAATGCCCCCCATCAGGTGCTTATCTGAGGAATCATGGACAGTCAGACAAGTATTTGAACTTACCCATAGAGATCCTACAGCATTGTGGGCTCCATCCTTGGACTCACGGCCCTCCTGGTCTTTACCAACAGTACTTGTGGAAGGCAAAGTCTGAGCAACTGACGAATTCGACACTAGTTCTAGGAGTTTCTCACTTCCCTGTTGTCAATCAACAGGCGAAGTGGAAGAATACATCAATATAACAAGGAAACGGATGGATATTGACATGAGCTGAAGAAGATTAAAGAATGGAAGAACAAAGGAATCATGACAGGATGAGATATATACATTGTGAACAACAAGGACTATCTGTAATGCTTATAGATAAGATCTAATAACCGTCAAATCCCAGAAAGAGACAATCACGTACTTATTGTTCAATTAATCTTACAGAAGTACATACTTCAGCGAACTAAATATGTAAAAGAATTGCAATAAACCTATACCTGGAGAGCTCGCCAATGAGAATAAGTGCGAAACAGAAGCCAAAAGAAAGGGATGTTAGGCAGAGGTAAGACCTAAAAGTAATAAGAGATGTAAGAACTCAGAATAAATTGCCTTCTGACAGAAAAAAAGTATATGGAAATAACAGAGTGAATATACTCAGTCAATACCACAATTTGTTCAGCCCGAATAAAAACCAACGAAGATGATATGCCAAAACTTAATACTTACAGAAAGAGCAGTTGTTAGAGGCAGCAAAGCAGCAGAGCCATAGAAGTACTTTTTGTGAATAATGGATCCCCTGTTCATGGAAAAGAACTTCTCAGATGATTTTCCATAAACATGAGCAAGTAAATTTATGCAATTTAATAGATAGATGCATTCAGGTTCCTGAGAAAGGAAAGGATAAATTCCAGTAATGAAAGTTCTTGCCATCTTATCTCGGCAAGCGAGGACAAGTAGAGAAAACCATGTCCATGGTAAACATGCGAGTTTAGAAGTAGACATAACCTGCTAGGAATCTTAGGACCAAGTAATGCAAATGATACATCATGTTAAATGTAACAAACCAATAAAACATCTATTGAGATGCAAATATATCACATTCCACAAATGACTATCTCACACCAAAATTACTTTTCCTGCATCTATTCTAAACTAGAATGTTCACCAGTATACTTTCAGGCGATTACCTTCTTACGCCCATCTCTACAAATGGATCTCCATGGCAAGGTATACCGTTATGCATTCAGATTTTAACAACATCATACCAACAAACACTGCTCCAACCAAATGCACAGATCATCAACCTATTGAAACATGATTGACTCAATGACAATATGGGTATCAAGTTTCATCAATTTTTCAGTCTGAAACATTGATTGACCTTGTTTAGAAATGAATGAGAAATATCGCCGTTGGCATATGATACGGTTCGCCAAGCTTAAAAGCCTCCAAGTAAAACTTCACATATATCTGGTGCTACTAACCAGAAGTAATGAATGATGACGCAAATCTAGACTTTAGTAGGCAATTACAAAGGAGTTCTCTTATAGAAAATAAACGTCCAAGTACACAAGAATGCATGAGCTCTAGCTAGAAACAGAAATAAAATGTGCACAAATATGGTACCATCAACCTTGGCCAGAAATCTGAAGTTATCAGCAAATAATTTGATCAAATAGGCTTATAATGAAAATATTCCAATATCACAGTGCAAGCGAGAATATTAGGAAGGAAGAAGCCATTACCGCTTGGCAATATGTCGCAACCTTCTGCGCACAAGGCGTGAGTTTAAACTGCAGCAAGACAAGGTCAATAAGTATTAAGTCCGCTGAGAAATTAAGCAGCATATAATACCTTACCAAATTGTTTCTTTCTAAAACTTATAAACAGCAACAGAAGGAATATGCAGTCACCCGCCACAAACACATCAATCAACATTCCTCGCTTAGAACACCATTTTCAACATGAAAATGAATGGTAAGGGATGTTGACCGATTCCAAGGGGAAGAGAGAAAAAAAAGGCCACCTTGAAGGGTAGATGACTTCAAGGGAAGAAACCTCCTTCGAAATGGATTTAAGGAACATTTCCGAGGGCTTCACCCGTGCCAATAGCTTCAATCCTAACCTACATTAGCATCCAAACGAATTCACCCAACAAAGTAGCAACTTCACAGAATTTCACAAGCTCATAGTAACAAAAAGTGATAAACTTCCATGGGACTCACCCGTGCATTTTACTCTTGAGAGACCCCTCGGGCGCCGTCTCCAAACCCACCCAAGCTCTATTCATCTGCACAAACCAAGGAAAACCCAAGAACACGAATCACGAACGCACCCCGTCAATCAATCATCACTCCAAAACTTCGACCGCACCCGACGCGCAAAACTCGATTCAATCTCAAACGGGTCGACAGGGACAACCTTGTCGGAGACGAAATCGATGCACAGCTCGAGGTTGGACGCGCTCCCACCGGAGGAGGACATCTTGTCGTAGAGCCCCCTGAGGGTGGACGGGGTCCGCGAGGAGGCGGGGTCGAGTGCTGACCGATCGAGCGACCTGCCGAAGCACCAGTTCCTGCCTCGGACCGGGAACACGACCAGCCTCGCTCTCATGGCTTCGGATTCCTCGAACTCCCCGCGATACCCACCAACCGAAACCGACCGGGCGCGCAGTACGGACGCGAGAACCGGAGGGCGGAAGTGAACGGGATCTGTGTCCGTCAAAGGGTAGCAGAATCCATTGGAAAGTTGGGAACTTTACGGCGTATCTAAGCTCAACAGGAGGAGAATCGAATGGGGGGGGGGAAGGATCTTGTGTGCGGGACTGAGTGGAGCGAGCGAGTTAGGGGGTGAGTGGGGGAGCGAGTGAGTGGGTGCGGCGCGAGATTTGAAGCTTCCGGTTTGCTTGCGATTTATAATGCCCTGAAAAGGTGAAGGCTGCGCTGGTCTCATCTTATGTATATCTAGAGAGAGAGAGAGAGAGAGAGAGATGGTTTGGATTAATGCAAAGGTAACTTCCTGGTTCCTACGTACAAAAGATTTGTCTTCCTATGAAAATGCGAAGGATTGCTCTGCCTCGTCTTTGCATTATGGTGATATGCATTATGGAGATGGATAATTTTCTTTTTTTGGGTAATGCTTAAGGTATCTTCCAGGTAGCCTACATTAAAGTTTGTCATAGCTTTTTCCATTAAAAATGTTGGGATTTTTTTTTTTCGCGAAAAATGAATAATTTTAGAAATCATTTTTCTTAAAAATGATCGCTCGTGCTGTCTCCAAAAATAAATGGACAAATCATATTTTTATTGTGTCCGAAAATATTTTGGATATAAATTGTTGTCCATAATAAAAATATTTTCCGTCGACTAATTATTTCGTGCTCTGTTTGTTTTTTGAGAAAGGAACGATTTGAAAAACATTTCCACAAAGAATGATCACTTGCTTACAAAAAATGTTTAAAGTATGAATTGTTGTCAATAATAAAGACATTTTCTATTGACCAATTATTTCAAGTAATATAAACGATTGTTTTTAATTAAAAAATGATTTCTAAAATCATTCATTGCTCTCGAATAAACGAAGGCTAAATTTGAGATATTATTATAGTCATTACAAACGCATGCACTCTCCATTTATAAAAGTAGCCCGGAAGGGCAAACGGTCTCCCCTTTTTTGTCATATAGGTTATTGTGTTTATTTATTGCAATCCAGAGAAGACGTAACATTCTCAACTACAATTAGTCTCTTTCTTCCCTATTTTGAACCTTAGCTTCACGGAATAATATGATACCCAAAGAATTGAAATCTTAAAATATGTCATGTGAACCTAGATATGTAAATTCATATGTCATGAAAATTTCAAAAACTTAATACCAAGAAAGTCAAGGTGCAGCCGTTGTAAAACTTAAATTAGACGAAAAAAAACAAGTTAAAAAGTTTATCAAGTGGCTAAGTTTGTTTGGTAAATGTGCAAAACGTTTCCCCAAAAACGAATACTTAAATAATTAGTGAATGAATAATTTTCATTATCAATTTAAGGTTAGACATTTTCGTCAATGATAAACAAGCTATTTTTAAGATAATATTTTTCTAATCATTCATATCGAAACAAACCAACTTGACATTCTCAAGTCACATTTCATCTGCAATTGCCTTTTTTTCTCGTTATTTTTATTTTTGACTACATTCACATATTTAATTAATGAGATTATAACCACTTACAACAATGGCCGATGTTTTATCTTGAGGAACTTGGGGATTCAAGGGAAAGTCAAATGGAAACGGACCAACGTCTAAGAAACAAAGTCAAATGTATGACAAGTGAAAATGCAATCTTAATCCTCGACTCGAGCGAATAACTATAGCAAAGTCCCATGCTGACAAAAGAAAAATTAGCGTGATCAGCTCTACAGAGATCTCAATCGATCATCACCAGTCCAAAACACTATGAGCTACATGCGTTATTGTTCCCAAGAACAGGTGGGAGGAACGGCTTCAGAGGGAGGGTTACTTTCAGGAGGAAAGAATGATCAGAGACCGCCGAGCGAGGACAGAATCGTATAAATCGAAAATTCTATGCACATATACAGAGATGCTATAGTACATTAACGTGCGTGTCACGCCTCCATCAACACACGATGTGTTCCATTTCATTCATTGCCTGCTATAAAGTTCGGATCTTCACCTTGGCACAAGTACTCATCGCAAATAGAGGCTGATCCCCAGTCCTTCCGAAGCCGCAATATGTCCTCTGTAAATGTTGATCCGGAAGCTCCGATGAACACGCTCGACATTGCACAAATCGTCTTGTCCAGCATAGCTTCCACCTTCAGTTAAAGACAGTGATGTGTAAGTTTTTACCAAGAGATGATATGGTTCAAACAAGCAAATGATGACAAATATCAGATGCTCTCATGTATTAACAGCTTGAACAACTCAACGGTGCCCGGTTTCTTCTCATATTACAACCGACCAGGGTAAATAGGCAAGGCGCTCATTCAATTAAGGCACAAAAAGCATCTCCACAGCATTTAGGCTTTAAAGGAAGTAATGGCTGCTTATGCACCAACAGAAACTACAAGACATCCACATAGATGGACTGCATAGGAAAGCCTTTGAGCTCCCAAAAGAGAGCTACCCCGTCTCAAATTCTAACAGGTGAAAGACATGTCAATCCCAGTGTAAAATTCATCAGTTGAAGATCATGATGCTCTTTAGAGACCATCATGCAGTAAAATATAAGGCTGTAAGGGTTCTTCACCAAATGACTTACCATCATTCTTTAAAACTGTTGGTGAAATTACAAGAGAATAAGATTGACAAATTACAGACATCAAGATTCCATCAAGGCTCAGACCATTGTGACATGGGAAGCCCAAACTACAACTTAAATGGCATATAACATGCAACACCAAGATCATTCAAGGTAAAAAGATCATGCAAAAATGACAGGTTGATAGCAAATTCCTCAATTTTTGCACAAATTCTAAAGGTGAATAATTGACAGGTTTCATGATATTACCCTGATATTACCAGCTCAATGCCACAAATGCTTGATGTGATAATCTCCTATGCAGGGGTGTCAAAAAGCAAGTGAAAAGAGAAAAACAAAATGAGAAAAAACCACCAGCTAACCTGTGAGTCCCCCTGGAGGCCATGCCTATACAGAAGAGCATCCCATTTCTCCGCCGAATGACTAGCCGGGCGTTTAACAAGGGGAACGACTTTCCCATTCACCACAATTAGTGACTGCAGCAGGCCAGTTTCACTCCCTGCTGCATCCGTGGAAAGATAAATTACAGGTGTATTGGCTCTTTCAACCACCCGACTGATGCAATCGGCAGCTTGAGGAATAGGGTAAAAGCAACTTGGCTTCTTAGCATTGCTACCAGAATAAGCAAAGATCAATTAGAGTTTCAGCGACAAGAATTAGTAGTGGACTGGTAGAAACTTTTTGCCAGAAAAACGAATGGCAGTGGCACCAATGAAATGAACCGGAACTAAAGTTTTGACACATCATCTAGAACAACAATCTATAATCGAAAATGACCAATAAAGCTGCAAATTTGTCTGGAGTTCAACAAAATTAAGGTCAAATCATTGAAGCTAGAACTTACTCCATCAGGCTTAACATATTTATTTCTAACTTGCATTGGAAAAAGGAAAAGAAAAGGCCTCCTCCAACAGCTAGAGCATACAGTTTAGATATTAAGAAACATTCATCGAAATATCTTCTCAAACATTTTTATTTACAATTTTCATTCCAAAGGTAATATTACCATTTTTTCTATATTAGAATCTTCTTGTATGCAGAATTTATGAGTGACCATATCCACATTTTCCATTAGATTAACCTACTTGATGAAATTGAAGGGTGCAGTATAATACTTGTGTCACTTCAATATTCTCCCTCAAGAATTGGCTGCCATAGCACAAGCCCCAATAGTGAAAATATATTTCAAACAAAGAGGCCAGTAATGAACTAGACATTTGGTCATCCTTCTTGAAGGCCGTGTAGAATTTAGATGAAAAAAATCCAACAAAAAAGATTCAGATAGCAGATGAAGAAGTTTAACATTTGAATTACTTCAGCGTTGCTGAATTTGAGAGAGAGATTTAAAGAACTCCTTATTAATCCATGACGTAATGCTGCCAGCATTCTTAACGTAAGAGTAGATGCAAGTGACCAAAAGCCATTGCACCTGGATATAGACCATGCTTAACCTACACTAAAAAGAGTTGCAAGCAAACCAACAGCAAGCCTAGTCCTATGACTAAGTCATTTGTGTTATAAAAATGATCGCAACTTCTTCCTGAACAAATCTATAACCGTATTCTCTCTGCATCTAACGACTATGTAGGATATACTAGATGGAAGAAGTAACTCACCAAAACTTCAAAAAACCATGTCGCCTAAAATGAAGAGCAATATAGTCCTTTCCCAAGAATGTCTGGATAAAACGTTCCGCTGTAAGCATAATCAGACGACTTGGTTCAATCAAAGTCTTGCATTTATGAGCAAGCGGACCACCAGGTTGCATCACCCATTCCTGCTCTACATCCGCAAAAAAAACATCTCCAATTGCAATGACATCATCATTGGATGCAAACTTTGCCTGGATGTCTTGGACTGTCCTCTTATTTGGCCTCTTCACATCTTCCTTCCAGGGGGACTCAAGCTTGCCCATTGATAGCCCCAGATTTTTCAACTTCTTTACATGTTCATCATCAACATAACAATGTTGTGGTGAAGAGAAATAACAAATGAACCTATCAATATGCAAATGGTTCTTTCTAATCTCTGAAAACTCCTCAAACGAAATGACGACCTTCCGACCCAAGCATTGATTTATATGATCAATATCCAGCACCCTATGGTACCGATAATCGACTCTAGAGCTTGGAATAACCAAAACCCGGTTGAGTACAGCAGCAAAGAACATGTGCTTCTCTAAGCAAATCAAATGGTTCGACATTTGACCCGACAGACAAATCGCAAGCAGAAATTTATTGGATTTCGGATTCCACTCAATTGTTCTCCTCTCGGAAAACCTCTGGTCCACCTTTTTACACCGGTCGAAACCAAATCCACCAGCACCTTCCACGGACAAGTTAGCAGACTGATGTGCCAATAATAATACATCCTGAATCTCTTTATTCAACGAAATTTGCTTTAGCACAGCGGACTTAAAATCGTTGAAGGACGCGGATGACGACGCCAGGGACTGATGCCCCTTGTTAATCTCACTCGAATTCGAGCCACTCAGACTACTATTCTGGTCAGCTCCTAAATCTCGAAAATCCCGATTCCACAAAGTCTGAAGCCCTACCTGTTGCTGCTTCAGCAAATACAGAGCCCGCAACTCGGACTCCCTCATGCGATCGCCGAACGATTCGGCCTTAATCGACGAAACATCGTACGAGAACAAGCTGCGGAGGTCGGCGGTGAAGTACACGACGACGATGAAGACGGGGAGGAAGACGGCGAAGAGGTACCTCTTGTCGAGCGCGAGCTTCGCCAGCTTCGACAGCTTCGACCGGCGGTCGCCGCCGATGCGAGGCCCGAAGTCCTCGACGTCGAAGGCGGCCGCTCGATCCTCCGCGGGCGGCGACGCCGGCGCCGGCGCCGGCTTGGTGTCGTTCTGGTGGATTAGGTTCCGACGGTCGTCCTCCTCCTCGTCAGAGGAGAAGGAGGCGGCGTCCCGCGCCATCCGGCGCAGACCTTGCTGGCCTCGACGGCGGTTGGCGGAGCGATGTCTCGCCGGCGATCGCCGATCCCGATCGGCCGCCGGATGCCGGAGCTCGGCGGCGGCGGCGATGCGGGCGGCGCCGGTTGGAACAATGCGGCGGCGGCGAGCTTGGTAACAGATCTGAAGACGAGGATCTTCGCGGAGAGAGAGAGAGTGAGGATTTTCTGGTGAAGAAGACGAGGAAGAAGGTCGTCTGTCGGTGGCCGATAGGGACAACGGAACGGCCCGTAACAAGGAAGGAAGGACTAAATCGAGAATGCGAATTATTACAGGGGCCTTAGTTCGTATATGTTTACTTTTTGGGCCTCAGCTGCAAAATTTGAGAAAGTTATATAACTAATGCATAAATTTGGATTCACGTTACGACGTCATTTTCTGAATTTTTATTTCATTCAATACCTTTCATGGATTGTTATTATATATTCAACGTAGTCTATAAACTATATAAAATTGGTCAATGACATCCATCCGTTAATTTTAGGTAATGGAATCTAATCATCATGGCCTCCAATCCATTAAGTTTGAATGGTAGATCGAATAAGAAGTTAAACGTGAATTGTCAACGTAAGATATTCATTGCAAAACTGAATATAGTAATGAATAAGTTGACACTCTTCTTTATTTTTTTCTTTCTTTTTTTAAGTAGATAGATAAAAGAAATGACATGTTAACTCATCAAATAATTTACGTCATCGAATAATGTATGATCTAACGTTGGAGCAAACGGAAAGATTGGATTGAATATTTTTCAATAATTTAGAAACCGCATTAAACAAATGAAAATTTTTGGGACGATTTTTCATATTGGATCAAAATTTATGAATCGTTTATGTTATTTTCTTTCAAAATTACTGAATAAAGAATGAATGAAAAAAATAGCTATTTATTAAAGTATAATTTGAACTTGGAAAATCATTTTTCCCATCTAAGCAATTTGTGAACGAAGGATTGTCTTCTTCTTGAACTTGGAAAATCATTTTGCCCAAACAAAGATATATTCATTTATATAAATAAGAAGAAGAAGTAATAATCACTAAAATGAAGTTCAAATTTCTTGATTCAATACTCCATAGCTAAAATTGCCTTGAAAGTGGAAAAGTAATATATTTTAGCATTTATGAATCTTGCTAATCACTAATATGAAATTCTAATTTCTCGATTCAATACTTAATAGCTAAATTTACCTTGAATGTGAAAAAAATAACATATTTTAGCATTTATGAATCTTCCGGTCTTCTATCCACATATTCTTTTGCCATCATTTTCTTCAAAAGGATTGCGGCCCAATACTTTGAGTAGATCTTCGAACTTGATAAACACGAATACAGGGTCTTTCTATTTGGTAAAGGAAACTTGTCATCACGAAGGAAACGATTGAAAGGTTGGTAATTTGGCAATTGGGAATAATTGGCAATCGATTCCCATTCTTTTCTCTGTTTTGCTAGGTTCTAGCCGCTGACATTCAAGGAGAGTTAGGACATTGTAGCATGGGACCACACGGCAGGTGATAGAAAACTCTGGAAGTGCGGAGCGTTTTCGGGCGCTTTAACACGTAGCTTCCATGCAAAGCCTCGCCGGTGGCTTCATCACCCACCTCTTTAGATTCCTTTTTCTTAGCAACTACTCATTCCGGAGCACACAGAGAGATAGAACTATGCAGGCAAGGAGGCTCATCGGAAAGCCATGGACGTGGGCATCCCCCAAGCCGCCTCTCCCGACGCCGAGCCGCCTCGACCGCCGCCGGCTCATGGTGACCAAGCCCCCGACTCGAGCCGCGGTCCACGGAGTCAAGCTCCCGGTCCCCGACATTCTCGACGTGTGTTTCGCAACCTCCTATGCACGTCCATGTTCGTTTTAGTGCCACGGAAGTTTTACAACTAATCAGTTTTTTTCCTCAACATCACTATGTGAATTGAACCTATATTGATCAAGTTGCGCCGTGACTTCTCTCTCTCTCTCTCTCTGCCATTCCTGTGTTGTTGACTTTCATGCCTTTAAAATGTTGAGTTAGTGATTGAGGGTTCGTTGATTTGCAGAAGGAGGAAGCTGAGAAGGAGATAGAGAAAGGGAAGAGAGAGAAGGAAGAGAAGAGGAAACAGCTGGAGGAGGCCGTAGAATCCAAAATCAAGAGCTCCGAAGTGTCTCACTCTTTGTTAAATGACCCGTACTGTAACTCCACAAGAAAATAGGATGAGACATGAGAGACTCCTTAGTATACCCTCTCCCTGTAATGACAGGAAAATAGTTCGAGCATGCTGTGTAATCAGACATTCTAGGCTGGTCTTGAACAAAGCTGTCTTCCAACTTCTGGTTTTAACCGGATTCTTTTCCATTTTCAATTTAGTTTTAAGCTTGGGGTTCGATTTCCGGGCTCTGTAAAAGCACAGAGCAAAAAGTCTGAATATGAGTTAAATGACTGTGTCAGAAGGACAGGCAGAAAAAAAAAATTCAAGACAACATAGAAGATGGCAAATGTATATAGATAGCAGATACAACTCATTCTAAGACGTCCATTTTGGTCATCAACTCAATCTAAGATTGCTCCTACAGCAATAACAATGTCGAACAAGAGGCCCTTCGACAATCGTATCTCGAATGATATACATCGATCTGTAGTTCCTCGCCCGCTGCGGCGTATCAATTCACTTATAGTCCCGAATTCAAGAACCGGCCTCTAGCTCATAGATATGATCAATTTCAAATGGTACAATGTAACTTCGGTCACTATATCAGCAGGTTTTACTGTATTTGAGACCAAAAAATCAGTCAGCCACTTCCACCAGCCTACCACGTACCCATTTCTTCGTCGCTGCGATGGGCTCAGAGCATGATTCGCTTCCCATTGATTGAACGTTAGTCTTGGTTCCGTTTGGTGAAGTTCTGCTTTCACCTTCTGCAAGGCCATTTGGTTCCGGCATGTCATGCCGCTCTCCCGAATGGTCCATTCGAGCTTCCAAATCAAGGGGAACGAAATCCAGGTCGATAGGATTAAGTTCGCCTTCTTCATCCAGCACATCCGGCAAGCCAAAACCCCTGAAATCAAAGTCCCCATCACTGTTCTCCCATGTCTTCACTTGGCTTCCATTGACTTTTCTCCGGTTCTGTCGATTCCCGGAAACTGTAGCCGTTTCCTCCTCGATATGATTGATCGAATCTGGTAGCACGGCCGAAGGGTATGAACCGTTGTCAGTGGATGGCATAGATCCTGTTTCTATCGATTCAATCGATTGAATGGCTTCAGCTATAAGCTTTCTGGTCTCTGCAAGGGAAGCTCTAGCAATGGGACTCTTCATTGCAGCAACCTCCAATGCTTTGGCTGCCCTTTCAGCTTCAGCGATCAATAGCCTGCGGTACATTTCGCCAAAGAAGATTGAAAACATCAAAACAGACGGTCTGAAATTTTCGGAGAAGCTTTGGAACAAGAATGATGGACCCAACTGCGGGTATTTTGTTTGAAATTTGATGCTTTAGAATGGTCTTGCTACTGCAGTGGCCATACCTCAGCCATGAAATACTTAAACCAAGAAGGATAACTCTTCTAAAGTCCATTTTTAGAAGCCTGACATCAAAGACCTCCAGACTGATTAAGTTATCAAATAAAGCAAAGCATCATACTAGATTCTCTCACGTGTCCAGATGGCTCCACGGTTCTGCTTATAAGTAATTCATTATAAATAAGCAAACAAACCTTGCTCGTTCTATGGCTTCCGTCTTGTTTGTTTCTTGAGCCGCTCTGCGTGCCCTGATACTCTTTATCATCTCCAACTTGGAACTAGCCAAAGGATCCTTAAAGAGAGGAGTTTTCCTTCTCTTCAGCCTCAGTTTTTGGATTTGGCTCTGAGGATCTTGTCTGGGAGTGTTGTCTACGTCACTGGATTTTCTCTGAGATGGGCTCCTTTTGTTTGGTCGTGTGCTGCCAGTGTCAGCTGGCCTTCTCCTCGGCTTTCTTTCGACTCCAACTGGTGTTCCATGATACTTAGCCAGGCCAGAATAGACTCGTTCACGGTATTCCTGTTTGGGAAAGTTAAACAATTCTCAGGAAAATAAAAGTCGAAACTCATAGTGAGCATGAATGCTGATGTTTTACTGAGAACAGACATTTGAAATACAGAAACTTTTATTACAGTGATGAGAAAGTTTGATATAAGGAAAGGGTAAAAAGCAATCAATTCTATTGCATTCAACTCCAAGAAGCTGAGGTTTACACAATTTCCGGGCCACCTAAGGAAACAAACATAATCAGCTTTTAGCCAAACACATTGCATAAATAACATAAGAACACATGGCTGCATGGCACTTGACCCATAAGTATATTGTGTACTAACTGGGAGCCTGCAATTGAACTCAGGTCAAGACCATGAGAAAAATCAAAACCCAATGATCTATTTGGGATCTTCGATGGACCAAAATCGGTTTTGTAATGCATTCGCTCTTCCAGATTGGCATCGAGGAAGGTCAAATATGCATCGTACCCATAATTGGATTATGAAAGAATATACAGTAAGATTACATATATCAATAGATGGTGTGCAACTCTGTATTAAAATATGTTCCATAATAACAACGTATATCTGAAGCTCCTACTCGTTCATTTCAATCTAATCATGGACCAGCAGATTTATGTCGATCAAAATATAGTCAGCAGACCTGTTTTTCAACCAGATTGGACGATAATAATTCTCCCTCATACTCAATCCTTCTATTCACCATTTCATGAACCTTGATTCTTTTTCTTAGAAACTGATCTTACCTATTCATTTGCTAAAGAATACGTTTAAGAAGGTGAACTTGTAAATAGAAGACATGTGGACCTATCAATAAAAGTGAAGTTTGCTCATCCATCTATTAACAGAATCAATCAATTAACCGACATGCTAGGAAAACAAATTTTAAGAATCCAAATGGACAAATTATAATTTTTGAAATCCATTTTCATGACATTTTATTAAAGCACTTACAGGATCTGTCCATTTTGCTGCAATTGCTTCAGCAATTTTTCTTCTTTGCTCTGGCGACTTAGGAGCTCTCTTGCTACCTTTTGGCCTAGGCATCGTTTTCCGCTGCTCAATGCTCTCTAACCACTCGCGCGCGAGCTGTTCATTCAATATGTCATACGAATGCCACTGCAACTCCTCCTCACCCACATAACCTTTTCTGGATGCTTCTGCAATCAAGTTCTGCCATTGATGATAGCATGTCTCCTGTCCCATCAACTTTTCACGGCGCCTTTGCCACCCCATTCGAACTCCAACGCCAATTTTCATTCTCGTCTTCTCACTGGAATTTCGTTTTAAAGAAAGATGGAAAAATTTTCTGAGCATTCAAAGGCAAAGAGGCTAATATAAATTTGGAAGTATAAAATACCAACATGTTGTCATCATTGGTACAAAACCAGAAGAAAGCATGCATTACCAACCTCTGTGCATGTCCGAGGTTAATCAACTTCATCTTGACCTGCAAGGCCAATTTTTGTATATGAGACCAGAATTTTGTAAACTTGCAACCAACTATTCCATCATGGGAGATAATATTTTCATGAGGCAGCCAAAGTTTGCTTCCTTCCAAATGTTATAATCTGAGACTTTGTTCCCTCTTTAATATCCCAAGCTGGAATGCACGACAATCTATATTCATCCATAATGTATGGCCATATTTCAACAAAGAAACATATAATATTCTTACATGACATCACCTTAGGATTCTGCATTGCTAGTCTTGTTCTCTCTTTGATTCGTTGCAGGGTTTCTGCACATGAATTACGGCACCTTCACTGAGGGTGATGATCAAGGGTAACACATACATTAGTCACTGGGGATTCGGAGTTAAAGCTACCTGCACTGTGCTTCCTGCCTTTATTCCATGGGGTGTTCCCCTTATTTGCCTTAGAAATTCTCATCCGCCTCAGCTTCTCTCTTTCATCCAATTCCATTTCATCTTCCTCAGATGACCCAAGTCGGGCACCTGATGAACTCGATACTGTAGCCATCTGTGAGCTTTTGCGAGATAAGCACTCATCTTCATTCAGAACTGAGCACTTGTACTCTAGGGTGGCAACTGCCTTAACCACAAACTTCGGTGGATGTGGCTCGACGTGATTCTTTTTAGGTGCATTAGACAGTTTCCATGAGGCAAGCCTTTTATCATTCCCAAAAGCAAACGAACTAGAGAACAATCTACCGTGAACAAAGGCTTGAGCCCCGAGTGCACCCAGATGATTTTGGAAGTTAGGCTGTGCAGTGGCAATTTCTGCACACAAAACACAACAAATTCGAAGACATTGTATGTCATCATAACAAGAAATAAGAATCCATAATGCGCAAGCACAGATTCAAGAATGCATTCTGCCCACAGGACACTCACTGATTTTCTCCAGCGACAATTACTCAAGTCCAGCCAATTAAAAATGTTGGGCAATTTTGGGGAACAAAAAGGAATTCACTTCTCGAAGTCACAGCCATCATTAGCAGCCTAAGTTGGCGATGTGCATCTACATGCTAATTTACATCACGTACTAGATTGTAATCTGAAACTCCCCGCTCACCAAAAGAAAGAACCCGGAATGCAGACGAGGCATTCAAGGCAGAGCAATGAACCAAACAGAGCTTTGCACCTAAGGAAGAAAACTAAGAACTACCCACGAAAGTAGAGCACAAAGGGTACCTAATAAAGGCATGGATGAGCGCTCATTCAGCCAAAAGCCACAGCTCCGGGCAAGCTCCAGACCTTCCAAACACTGCGGAAGGCGCGCCTTCCAATTCTTCCACCACCCTTTTTTTATTGCAGAAGGCGAAGATTACCCGTTCATAGGCCGAGAAACGAGAGCGCAAGGCGCGGAGAAGGAGCGTCGGCGGAGGCAGAGATTGGAGGGAGGTGGAGATGGCGGTGAGAATGGTCGGAGAGACCCTGACAGCCACACAGCGAAAGCTGATAACATGGTTTTGGTTTTGGAGGCTCTTTTTTTTTAATCTTTTTTTTTTTTTTTCTGGGAGAGAGTGGGAGAGGGAGGGAGGCTCCGCCGGGAACCGGGCTCCGACCCGGATAGGAATGGGGTTGTGCGGGCTCGGATTGGCCCGGTCACGCAATGCCCGAGCCCAAGGTGTACTGGCCCAAGCCGGCCCAGGTGAGAGAAAAACGAAGTGCGATTCTTATTAAAAGGGTAGATTGGTAAATGCATCTCTTTTTCCCTTATCTCTTGTGGCGTGAGTGATTTCATCAAATTATAGAGAAATAAAAATGAAATCGCCAAAGACCCTTTGGTGTCGCTTCAAGGATACATTTGTTCAGTCAAATACGAATGGTTTGAAAAAAAATTTCCAAAAGTATAGTCACTTTCAATATCGACATTAATTTATATATAAACATTTTTCGTGCACAATTAAAATAATTTTTCGTTTATTCATTTTCATAAACAATACAAACAATCTTTTTTCAATA
Source organism: Eucalyptus brandiana (assembly GCA_014182725.1). NCBI lineage: Eukaryota > Viridiplantae > Streptophyta > Magnoliopsida > Myrtales > Myrtaceae > Eucalyptus > Eucalyptus brandiana. The sequence continues at coordinate 33,027,654 of CM024677.1, forward strand.
AAATATTTTTAAAATTATTTATTTTTCTGACCTTGGGAGCATGGGTGGGTGGGTGGGTGGGTGGGTGGGTTGGGGGAGGGGGGTTGGAATTTAGGGGAGAGAGTGATGACTAAATAAATAGACCCTCATTGTGGTCGTTTTACCCTCACTGTGGTCGTTTTTCTTTGTTTTTAAGGACAAAGGAATCAAATCAAAAGTGGAACACGGGATCTATAACTATAATGCTACTTGCATGCCACGCTTCACCAAGCTCGTTTGCAAGAATCTGATTGGAGCTTTGATCTTAGTTCAAGGCTGTCGTATGTCATTTGACTTTTACCGTTGTTTAAAAAAACATTCCCTTTTCAATATCAACGTCTCAAACAGTGGAAAATTGGAGTTCTAGATTGCCGGCTGCCATCAGATAATGCGTCCTTACGCATGGCCGTACATAGTAGAAATGAAAGTGATCTTAATTTGTAATTACAATTATAACATCGGCGTTGCATTTTCTGTTGCCGGGAATTAGTATTGTCAAAAAGAAAAGAAAAAGGGCATTCGGTAGTTTTAGAAACCAATGTAACATGCAAATTTTCTTTTGATTCAGCATATGCCCAGAGTCTAAGAAAACTTGCTTTTACTATCACTCGAATATCGATCTTTTTTTGGGTTTACTATTGGATTTCAACCGACCAAGAGATGAAGTGTAACATCGCCGCTTATCAAAGGATAAAACCATGTTTAGGAAACCGATGTTCTCGGGTGTAATATCGGACAACTCTGCGTTGTAACCATCACCAGCGATATTTGAGATGTGGTTTGATTCGATTTTGAGGTATTTCCAGTTCAAACCTTGGAAAGATTTCGATCTATGCCCAAATCAAACCAAGAAAGATAACTACTCAAACCAAATCGATGACTTTGGTATTTTATTGATTTGGTTTCGTTTCAAATTCAGACTGTTACCACCAAACCAAGTTACGGGTAAGAAAATTTAGAATTTAGCACGTGGTTTGACTATTTCACTGCAACGTCCAATATTAAAAACTAACACGTGGTTTGATTAAATGCAAGTACACCAAGGACGATACAATACTCTTTCATAGGTATTATTATCCGAGATTAATGATCAATTAATAATGGTGAGAAGTACAACTCTTTCATCCAATAGTACAGAGCAATATCAAATAAATAAGAACGTAGTTTGGTCACTCACACCACAAATTTCACTACTCAAGCTAAAATCAAATTTACACATTAAGCTTATCGGTTTCAGTTGGTTTTATCAATTTCCAAACTTAAAAACCGAAAAGTCAATCAAAAAGACCAATGATGAATCAAATCAAAACCAGCTTGATAAGTAAATAAACTGAGCTCGTCGATACGGAACTAACGTGTTTCGCTGAACACACCAAAAAATATTATGAAACATCTAACTTTTTCAATTTACACATTTGTTAGGGTTATTTAGGAAAATTATGATTGCTTTTGTATATCTCAAGATTATGTGAATATCCTCTATGATTTTGCATATCTTAATCGATAGTTATCTTATTTATTCTTTCATAAAACCTATAAATAAGCTAATAATCCTCATCATGAATTTCTATTTCTGTCTTCTATCTTAACTACATTGTTACTAAATCAGTCAATTCACTTATTAACTATAATATATATACACACACACACACACACATTAGCTAGGCCACGCCAGTTTCATTTCATGCAAAATAAATAATCAATAAATAAAAGAAAGTGGAGAAGTGGGAACAAGGTCGGAGGTCGGGGACTGATTCTCCACCAAAGGTTCTCTATATCCATTAGCTCAGGCCACACCAGTTTCATTTCATGCCATATAAAAAATTAAAAAAAGAAAAGAAAAAAAAGAAGAAGTGGAGGATGTGTGAACAACGTCGACGGTCGGGGACTGATTCTCCACCAAAAGGAAGGAAAGATTCTCTTCCGCCGAGTCAACTCCTACTCCTCTACTCTCTTCGATCCAGTCAACACCTCCCCTCCCGCAGACCACGTGCGTTTGGTTCGATTTTATCCCCCTGCCCCGCCTTTATAACATCCCACTTTCCCAGAGAATAAATCGAAAACCCTCGAAGAAGAAAATTCTCCCCGGAAAATATCGCCATGGTCGCCGGCTCCGTCACCGAAGCCGCTCGCCGCGCGTCGCTCTCCGTCTCCGGCGCCCTCCTCCTCGTCGCCGCCGCGCTCGCGTCCTTCTGCTGCTCGCTCGAGCTGCCGCCGCCCTGGACGATCCTCCGCCGCCGCCGGGGCGAGGAGAGCGCCCCCTGCGCCGCCGGCGGAGTCTGCACGGTCTGCCTCGGGGAGGTCTCCTCGGACGGGAAGGTCCGGAAGCTTGCGGAATGCGGCCACTGCTTCCACGCGGAGTGCATCGAGGCGTGGCTCGGGTATCGCCGGACGTGCCCTCTCTGCCGGACGACCGTGAGCCCGCGCCGCGGCGGATGGGCGAAGCTCCGCGCCGCCGCGGGTTGGCTGCTGCGGGTTCTGATGGCGAGCGCGTGTAAATGGTTGGACAGGCACTTCGACTGCAACCTCGCAATGGCGTTCTGCCATAATCCCGAAACGCTTCTCTCTTGAGGGATTGGATTGAGTCTGGTCGTCGCTCGTCGCGGAGGATAAGAGATTACGTTCGTGTGTAGTCAGAAAGTAGAGCAAGGATTATTCTTTTTGTATACAAAGATAGGTTATAATACAGCGTCTTGCCTTCATCCTGAACAGATTACAAACATTCTTCGTACCCCAAAACAACGTCGATTGATATCATATTACTTCGTTCCTTTTGCACCAGCTCGGATCGCATGACATGATAAGGTACAAAAACCATTCTCCTGTAAATGTATCTATCGGTCCAGGACGCAAGGTACCCGCTGCCCTTTTTTTTGGAGATAAGAAGGAGCAGATAAAATGCTTTGAGCCAATGGTCGAGTACCGGGTGCTACAGTAGTGAATTAACTTGCGCCGCATTTCCAGGGAATGCTTGAATGACGTTCAACAAAAGGGTGCGCCCGTGTACCAGATACCGACAAAGGTGGATAAGTAGAAGATGCTCACGGCCGTGAAAATAAGTCAGTAAAATAGTCACGTAACTTCAAGGAAAGAGGTACCTCCTCATAAAAAGACAAGACCTAATCCAAATTAGGTGGCGCATTATCCGGCAGTAGGTAACTTGTCTGCTGAGGATAATTTTACTTTCAAGTCGTTAGAGTTGAACTTCAAAACCAAAGCAAGAAAACTAACTTAATCGACCTATTACTTCAGTGGAGAAAGTCTCCCAAGAGACCAGGCCCGTCACTGGCCGTCATTTGCGGGCCGAGCCCTCTTCACGTTTTCAGAGACTCGGATCGCGGGTCGTCACGGGCCAGCCCGGCCAAACTACCCCCATTGGATCCGACAGCCCTTTGCCACGTCACCACTCTCATGATTCGTGCTTTGACCACCTAACCACATGATAACACTCCTAAAAATCATTTCTTGATCCATCATTTTGTCCGACCATTCCCCGTCCTTAAGCTGCAAACGGCCGTATATGCCCGGCAAAAGCCCCAAATCGAGGCAAACAATGTGGACGAAAATTGATTCCCAAGCCTCGTATTTTGGACACATCTTTATACGAAAGTCTTCGGTTGCATTCTTTATGCTTGATTCGGCTCGAAAGAGAGGTCGCTAATTCAAAAGCCATGACAATAACCAACACTAACGTCGCCCTCAGACCCATGAAATCGAGTGAGGTTTTCTTCAACGCTGCATAAGATACTAAGAAAATCCATTAACAAAATGGCGCGATGCCTCCAACTCTCACCTTCCCTAGCCACAGAAAGTAATACGTGACCCCATCTGGTTGGCCCACATGTTTAGGAAAATGGTGGGTCTTGGGGTCCGGTCATCTTCCTTCTTATAATATCATTTCACATATTTCGCTTTCCAATGTTACATAGTAGCGAAAATTAAATAGATGGATTGAGAGTTCATGGTTGATTTGATAGATATTCGCACGGATTTTCAGTCCTAAAAAATTTGAGCATGTCTCGGATAACATGGGTTTTGGAGTCCAATATCCCGTGAGATGGCCCTCACCCTTAGTTTAATAACGCATTAAGATTACTAGTAATTGGAAATCTTACAAATCAAGGTGATGCGAGGGATGGAGAGGAAAAGGAAAACCCAGATTTGGACATGAAAGCAAAGCAGCACCTAGGACAGATAAAGTCAGCATTTTTCTCGACTCGCCTGCGTCAAAAGCAGGTGGTAATTAGCGACTTTTTCGGATCTCTGAATCTCCCTCAAAACCTGTGTTTGGCCTCAAGATTGCGTGAATTGGCTTCAAAGATTAGACCCCCCATGTGACGGTCCTGAATCGCAGACCCCACATACCCCTTGCGGCTCCTTTTTCATCTGATGGCTCCAATTCAATGGTATCCAAGTATCTGATCTAGGACAATTTTGGCAACGCTTCCGTTTCCTGTCCTTTTCCTTTGGGGCAAAATCTGAAATAATGTTCAGCAAACTTGTCGACTAAGTGATCCTGCTGCAATTACTGTCAAATTTAATGTCTCTGGGTGCAGAATGGGGTGGAGTAAGGAAGAGATCAAGGCATTGGCTATGTTGGAAATGGAATGAAAATAATTTACTCGGTGAAGAACAGGATGGCTATTAGGAGGGAGATACTTCAGGCAAATTTGGCCATGAAAGTCAAGGAGCTGGCGATGATGGTATGGTTCTTGCGTTGGAAATAAGAGTGATCAATTGACCATCAACAGATGTGGATTGTGGAGTGACTAGAAAATCAAGATGCAACACATTTCACTTTTAGAGGAACTTCAAAGGAGAAGATCAGACGCCAGAGAGAGAGAAAATTATGTTGATTGAGCACGGCAACAGTGTGCAAAAGAATCAACCCATCATCACGACATGTGGGAAGATTTGATTGCATAACTGATATGTCACGCGTGGATAGTAGGGTTTCTAATCTTTCTCACACTCAATAAAAAAATTCCAAAATAAAAAAAAAATAAAAACCCTCAATTAGATTAATGTATCAACTGGACGTATGAGGCCAATTCAGAAGCATATTATTATCCACCACCGCCACTTGGGCAGTCAAGCTCAAGGTTGTATTAAGATTCTTGATTTCAAACGTTAAATGGACATGACAGAAGTCAAGAACGCCAGGGCACGCATCAGTTAAACGGAGACGTCAAACTGTTTGGAAGAGAAAATGCTTGTTTTGGCTACCAAAAAAAAAAAAAAAAAAAGCAAGAAAGACCAAGACGAATAATTATATTTTGGTAGTTTCCACTCAAAAAAATTCAAACTTTAGTAATTATCAATCGCGATCTTGGTCCCAGTCACTGTCATCTTCTTCTTCCTCCTCTTCCTCCGCGCTCTCCCGTCTAATAAAGAACAAGAAACTCTTCACTCCCCCCACAGAACTCCTCAGTGGAGAGGGGATGGAGTCGTGAGCTTCCTCGTTTGTCCTCTCTCCCGCACGCACGTCTTCCTTTAAAACCCTCCGCTCTCTCTCTCTCTCTCTCTCTCTCTCTCCACTGCAACATTCTTCTTCTCCTTCCCGACGCAGATTCTCATTCTGGACCCTTCACTGAATCTTGATTCGTTTTCCCAAATCTCCTATCTACATTTCAAGATCCGCCTGATCGACATAAACCCTTTTCGTGGATTTTGCAGCTTTGCCCAGCTTTCGCGCAAATTCGCATCTTTACCTTTCGTCCATCTCGTGGGTCGAGCTTGGACTACGGAAAGGTTCTCTCTTTCCGTTACCCATTAGGGAATTAAGCTTCTTTTAGTTTGGATAAGTGAATCTTGGTAAGTGTTTGCTCGAGGATGGGAGTCTCTGACATCACGAAACTGGATGACGCCGAAGCAGTTGCGTTGACAGGCAAGATCATGTTGATTGCGGTGATACTTCTCTTCATAGTAGTCCTCTTTGTTCTGCTTCTCCATTTATACGCCAAATGGTTCTGGGGGCGCATCGAGGAGGCCTCCTCGGCCGCCGCCGCCCCGCCCCCGCGCCGCCGCCGCAGCCGGCGGTTCGTCTTCGCCCCCGGCCAGGATCCCACGGTGGCTGTGCGGACCGGGCTCGATCCGAAGGTCCTGCTCTCTCTGCCGGTGGTGGTGTTCAATCCCCAGGAGTTCAAGGAGGGTCTTGAATGTGCTGTTTGCCTCTCTGAGCTGGTTCAGGGAGAGAAAGCCAGGATCTTGACGAAATGCAATCATGGGTTTCATGTGGATTGCATTGACATGTGGTTCCAATCACATTCCACTTGCCCTCTTTGTAGGAAATGGGTTGGTCACGGTTCAGATTGTTCGAAGACCATTGATATTGACGATGATTTGGAAGAAGAAAATGGTGACAGTCAAACCGCGGAAGAGAATTTATCTGGTGGCATGCACCCCACCGAATCACCAAACTTTCCTACAAATGTGTTGTTTTGGGGGAATGAAATGCAGGTTAGCTCTGGGAGCGCTTGTTTAGAAGAAGGCAGTTCTTCTTCTTCTTCAGCTACTTCTCAGTCGTCGTCATCTTCTGCTGCACTTGCTATTGCTAGGCCTGCGATGGTCGTTATTGACATGCCAAGGCAGATGAGTGAGAATCCCTTGGCTTCTTCGTCTTCAGCGAACCGGGTTACTGAGGATGATCTGAAGTCCCCAGTTCCTACAAGACTGAGGTCATTGAAGAGGCTTTTGACTAGGGAGCGAAGAGTTGCTCCTTGCAATGCAAATTCTCTTGATGTTGAATAGGGAGAGGATTGTCTTCGCGATACAGTCACCATCTAAAAACTTCAGCTGTTCTAGAGATATCTCCCGTTCTTCCATTGTCCAAACAACAGTTTGTTTGATGGAGACGAAGATGGAGAAAGTGGTGATAGGTAGTATTCACTTAATTGCTTGGCAGGATTTTGAGGACTGAATTGGATATCCGGAAACCAGAATTATGTTTCGTACACAACGTTTATTCTTGCAATGTTGTTCTGAGTCAAGTGCTCCAACTTTTTTTTAGGATGAGAGAGAGAGAGAGAGAGAGAGTACAGTAAGAAGAAAGTTTTTGCTTCTCTGTCTCGGAGGGTGGAAAATCCTTCTAGTTACAGAAGATGTAGTTTGTAATTTTTACTCTTGTAAATGTATTGATTAAATTTGCGTCTCCTGAACGGTTAATCACAAAGGTCAGTTCTCTTCCAGTGGATGTTATTTGATTCACCCAGAGTTCTCTTTGAGGCTGTTCTCATCATATTCAGGATGCGGTAAGACATTGATGCAAAATGCAATCTGTGACAACCATGAAAATCACTTTGTTGAATCAGTATATGATTTCCGAGTTGTACTACATGATGGGAGGAGCTTGTCATTGGCTCATTGCTCCATCTGGCGGTATGAATCTATACATAGAAGTTTTAGGAAAACTGAGGACTAAAGAGACCATGTATCCTAAATCAAATCAGTTGCAGCATTTGCTATTTCTTTATCTGTTTTCATTGATCCAGTGCAGATAAAGCATTTAAGCACCAGAAACTTAGGAGGAAACAGCACGATGATAATGATCAATAGTATTATCAGAACTCAAGAGACTGCATAAAGTGTATAATACGGTGAGATCGAAGTTATAATTTCAGCTTCTAAGAGTTTGTCAAAGTTCATTACAGAATGGAGCTCCTGATATACATCATTATTACAAAAACCCGCCCTTAATGTAGCCTTGAAGCTATTGACGTTAATGTGAAGCAAGCGTGCCTTAATGTAGCCTTGAAGCTATTGACGTTGATCTGAAGCAAGCGTGACTTACGGGAAATTGTTGTTGACTCAGGAAACAACAGAAGAAATGGTAAGGGTCGCCAGTAAACACAATCAATTGCTATTTTTTAGCTCTTTTCATGAAATTAACGCTATGCAATCGATGGCTCCTATATGAGTGCTAAACACGCAGGACATTCGCCTCTGAACAATCTTCATACTCCAGCCAAGTCAACGTCCTCTTTGTTGCAGAAACTGAGGACCTACTGTTCCAATGTCCCTAGGGTTAAGTTACCAAGTAAACAGGTCCGTAGTTCTTAACGGCCTGAGGTTTGTCCAACCCTTCTAGAGACATGTATGGCATTTCGTTCTCTGCTCTTTTTGTGGAATTGAAAAGAGTGGAGAACGACCCTGAGTTCAGACGCCGGAGCCAAGCATCAGATTCCTTACTTGCCCCAAAGATGGGACCGGAAACAATTTTTCTTGGTTTATGGTTATGACGATGACTTGCAGGTTCTGCTTCGGGCTTGCTCTTCTTCTCTGTTCTCAACCATGAAAACAGGGAGCTCTTCCATGACTTCTTGCTCCTTTTCTCTTCACCTGGGTTTTTCTTCCCCACCACTTCTGCAGAATTTGGTGCAGGAGCTTTTACATTTGGTTCGCATATGTGCTGTCTGGCTTCATCCAAGAACTGAACAAAGCAAAGCCAGATTAAATAATCAGGTAGAACCAGTTACAGAACCTTGAAGACTTGGAACAGAATATGCATTACTTATTTATCAGTAGGAAAAGTTGTCGCAATTCAAAGTAAGCAAAAGAAGAAGAAACTTTCTTCCTTGAGACATTATTCGCCTAACCAACTCAGTTTTTATAACCAAATCAACCTGCGTCCTTATCAGATTCACATCATAGAGTTTGATCTCAGATCATCTATAGTTGACTAAACATGTGAAAATCGATATACTTACTTGAGTCCAAGAATATTGTGATCGAGTAGATTACTGGAAATGTAACTGTGTCACAACTTAATTCATTTTCCAATTACACATGAGAGATGGCACTATAACTCTCGCCAAAAAAGAATAGGAAAAGGAAAAGACTAGAAATGAAAACGAACTTGATCATAGTATTAGAATTACCCGGAGAAAGTCCATTTGTGGATCAAATTCAGTAGCACCGTAATCACTTGCCTCACATTTAGGGTATACTGGAGATTTCCTCATCTTGGAAGGCTGCAGCTAAACCAAATTATGCAAATTTCCGGACCATACAGTCACAAAACCATAAACAGAAATAATAGGCAGGTGGCTTCCCCACTACAAGGCCAGATGAAATATAATTTATGTTGAGGTCTTTGAACTTTAATGTGTTATGAAAAAAAATCCTTCCTTGCTTATGGTTGTTGTTGGTCAAAACGTCTCTCTTTATTTTTCCTGTGTCAATAAGATCAACTGCTAACTGACAAGAAAAGCCTAACTTATCTTGTAAGCTGTGTGGACAAGAGAAGATTTACCAGAAAGAAGAAGAAGATGATGAACCACAAGGTGTAATACCACAGTCAAAGACTATATCACGAAGAAAAAACTACAAAACAGACACAACAGAACAATTAGAGGTTCTAAATTACAATAATGTCTATGTTAAATTCTACTTCTGAATGTGGACTCACCTGCTTAACAAAGGAGAGAAAAAATAGGAAGAAAGCCTACAACACAAAAGCCTTTCAAAGCCACTTTAATAGGCATGCAGAATGAAGAATATAGAAAGCAGTGGCTGTTGAAATGGCAGTGTCAACTCTGTAGCCTTTCGGTCACAATTTTAGCCCACTTTGAGGGCCACTGACGTGCATATGAAGGTGAACCAATTGAGTGTTGTTCATCTTACACGCACCTAAAGGTGACGACCAACCACTAAGCACCAGCAAACAAAGAACGAATAGAAAAGAAAAGCAAAAAGAATTCAAGAGAGAAAGTAGAAACCCATCGATGGGATGCACCAAATCAAAAATGGGTAGATCATGATTATACTTGAGACGCGCTAAAAAAGGTCGAAAAAGTGGGAGACGTTATCGAGCAAGCTAAGCATTAACGACAAAATTTCACCCAACTTTGGAGCTAACTTGCCCCCCCGTCTAGCGTGAGCAGCAAAGCCAAGATAGGAGGGAAGAAAAGGCGAGGCAAAAGCACTTCTCATGTAGAGTCTAGCTTGAAATTTTGAAATTCCAAAAACCAAGAAAAGGAGAGAGACCTGCTGAAGAAAAATGGGTTATCGGCGTGTGTATCATTTGCGTTTTAACGGTAGAAAATAAGGATGTCTTGTCCCCTAAAAAGATTCACTAAAAAAATACTCTTTTGACATTTGGTTTCTGGGCATGAATGGGAGCGTGATTTGCGGCAGGAGATTCGGAATCTCTCTCTCTCCCCTTTTCCTTACTTGAGCTTTGGATCAGTTACCTAGACCATAGAGTACGCACACAAGCGAAGGAAAAGAAAAGATAAGCTATGTTTCGTTATACCAACTCTTGCACTTAGGGTCGTCTCTTCTTACGTGAAAATGAAAGGGGTCGTAATCATTCATGACCAAGACACTGCATAATCCAGAAAGACTACAGATGATTTCATTCTTTTTTTAAAAAAGAATATCTTTATTTTGACTTTTTTTCCCTTTTTCATAGGGTGGGGTGGTGAGGGAGCCAGTGAGCCACCCTTTGTTTTTCCTTTTTTTGAGTCATGATGGTGATACTAAAAAAGTTTTTCAAATTGACTTGGCAAGTTTATAAAAGATAAATTGGGAATTTCCGAATTTCCGAAATTCATGAAGGTTTTGAAATGGAAAATTGTTCTGCCTGCTTTTTCTTCATTGGATTTTGCAGATGATCTTTATTTTTTTTCTGTCCAACCGAGCAGTGATGGGCAGACAACATCATTAGTTAATGGAAAAGGCTTCCCACGAGGAACACTTTAAAGTGTCTCTCAGCCCCACATGTAACGATCATTGCTGGAGTAAGTACTGAAGTATTATCCAACAGAAAATAACTAAGGTCCTCTTTTTCAATTTTGCTTCCATGTGGGGTATTCACTTCTAAATTACGCCTTTGATCCAAACTAGAAACGACTAAGAGATCGACCATACTTCCGCTTAATGCGTCATACTAGGACTTTTCCCGCCGCAATTGCACGTGCAATGCGGATGTCGTTAGCGACTGTTTCGATTATGTACTCTCGCGTCTCGAGAATAATTGATCAGTAATGACACGACTGTATGTTACGCCGTAAGATACAAACATTTATAACTTGATGGACTTCTCGACGTGGGCGCCTCTACTTTCTTCTTTTCAACCACGAAAAGCACGAGAAATGGGGGCGTCCCCGCCATCAACGCTTTTTGTTGCTCCACAGTCATCATTCAAGCAAAAGCCGACACCCACATAAAAAAAGTCCATCCTGCTTTCCAGTTGTGCGAAGTATCCTCAGTTCGTGTGGACGAAGTCAATGCATTGACTCTGACCATCATGACTCAGTGGCGGTGATGCATGGGAAGATGCAAGTAACCCTTCCTTGAAATCAGTTTCATTAGCCATGAACACAATCTTGCCTCCTAGAGCAAACCTCATTTTGGACTTCATTTGGCTTCAACTACTCGCCTATCAAAGACGGCGGTGATCATGACGAGCGCTCTCGGAAAAGTCGCATCCCAGTTCAGCTTTTCTATGCCTTGTTCGTCTTCGATCCATGGACAATGACAACCCGCTACCTATGAAGCTCAATAACCGGAGAAAACCGACAACTTTTCTATGCCATGGAAAAAATTGCATCCTAGTTTATGCCGGGTTCGTCTTCGATCTGTGAACAATGACAACCCGCCACCTATGAAGCTCTATAACATGAAGAAAAAAAACCAACGGCACGACTCCATTCACAAGAGAAGCTCCAACTCATCTCAAATCACATATCACAAAATGTATTGTCTCATAAGATCGACTTATGTGAGCGAGATACAAGAGAAGGCAAAAGCATCATTTAAGCAACCAAACCCTTTCAGAATAGAGAAACCCTATATAATACACATGTTAGGCTTCGCTACACGACAAAACTAAAGAAGCAGCCGTCCCTTCCTAGGTCTGGTTATACCAGAGAGCTACGATAGGGAGATCAAAGTTGAAGCAAGGGAAGCGCCATTACTAGACCAAAAATGGAAATCAGCAACAACATCATCCAGGTGGGGAATGATTGCTTCCTGTTTCTTCTCATCTCCTTCGGGGTATTCAAGTTCTTCACTTGTGCTCCCGCGGTGTTGCCATCTCTATCTGTGCCGGTATTATCATCTTTAGGGTGCTCAGGTGCGACCTGCTCTGAGACATGTTGCTCAGCGAGCTGCTGTTCGTTATATTTCTCAACATATTCAGGGAAAATCTTCCTGAAGGTTTGGCTGTCGAAAGGAAGATAAACATAAAATGTCACACACAAGTTTGCCCAACAAAACTTTTGAGTGTCTACCAGATACCCCACCAAGAAAAATATACTGCAAACTGACACAGACTCTTATTGCACCAATTGCCACTGTATAGGTAAAGCCTCTTGAAAATGCATATATCACAGAGCCAAACTAATAGATCCAAAAAGGGAACTTGCAGTCTCCTCAATGAGCATATTTTACTCAAATCAATCATATGAGGATATAAATACTGAACCAAGAAATATGAATGCACTGCTGGAAGAGATAACAAGAAAACAATGAGACATTTCTTCCACTTGTTTCCTTTTCTGTCCTAACATGTATACTTCTGGATGCAGACATTCATGCACGTTATTTTCTTCCTTCCTCCTTTTGAAGGGGGTTCGTTGGGCATTGGCACTTACTTTTTACAATTGAAAGCAAGAGATGATTTTGCCAGACGTTGCTTCTCCTCAGTTGTGGTGTTCACACTGCCAGTAGTAGGACTATTGTCCATCTGCAATATAAATTCAATGGCCATAAGCGAGGCATGCTAAGATACTATTTGGAAAACCAGAATGCCTTCAAAGAAACAAGGTCGTGTTTTAATTTGCTCTTCCAAGTATCTGAACGTCATAAATGAACAAGTATGTAATAGCTTGCCCCAAAGTAATATAGGTAGTCATGGTGCTAATGAACTCACCATAAATGAAAGAAGCCCAGTGAGTATGCTGGAGGGAATAATAGACAAAATTAGAAAAATGCTCAAGAGTTTTTATTTCTAGATAAAAGAAAGAAATATATTATTTCATCTATAGAGTCAGGCGAGTAAAAGAATATGAAGATGAGAACGAGAACAAGGAAGCCGTATGTAATAGAATAGCATCTGCAGTACCTTGAAACTGACCACATCGGGTTCCAACTTTCAGGATGAACTGCAAAGTGGGAAAATCAAACCTGAGAAAAGTTCATCCCACAGAAATGACCGACTTTAACTATTCAAGACATTAAATTCTTACAATCACTCATTGATAGACATATTTTCTTCTGAGTCATAAAACGCCCATTGGGAGTGATCATGCTGCAAGAAGGGGAAACAAACTCAAATAAGAATATATATCAGTTCAAGAAGGTGCGCCTATTAAACTCCATTTAAAGAAAAGAGGAAGCTATTTGAAAGAAAACTACGTGATCCCTGGAGGCTTATATGGGTACTCTGGAGGGAATTTGATCTTGCCATAATAATATCCACCTGGTCACAATGATAAACAGAATTTCACTATAGGACCTCCAAAGTCAAAATGAGCACTAATGAGGAAAAGAAAAAATCTACAGTACCTACAAAGGGGGTTCCCGAGCTTCCCTCCAACACGTAATCTGGAAAACAAAATTGAAGAATGCCAAGTCAAAGTACAATAATAGTTCACACTACAACAGCAAATGCAGAAGACAGCAAGAAGAAGCAGAAGGAAAGATGTCCAACAATTTCCCACATGTCAATGCTTCATGCTGAATCACTTGTTCAAAATCTTGAAGGAAGCTTAAAGGAAGATAAAAGTACAGATAATGTTCTCAAAACTAGCCAAACAATGGAAGTTCTTAACAGAGTTCATTAACCAAAAACTCAGAATGCAAGATCAATAAGCTAAATACACTATAACTAGCCTTAATTTTGTTCATTTGAAGGTACCATGACTTATGCACCATAAATTGCAAAGCAATGCTAGACTACATTTCATCTGAATGAGGACTTACGCCATTCAAGAATATCGTTAGGGGAAGGACGTGCTATAACATTGGAAACGGGTTCCTGCAAATTCAAAAACAGAAAAGCTCTGTAAGTCTAAATATACAAAAAGAATTGACAGGAGACTCAATGCAGCAGCAATCCTGTTATACCATAATCACTATGGTCAATGAAGGCATCTCAACTACAGTGTATCAAAATATTAGACATAAAGCCATTGGATCAGATCATGAAAACAAGGGAACAGCTAAAATGCCTACTCAACCTGCTTCTTAAGCACTGAAAACACATTATACAAAGAAAATAGTTTGTCTGCTCCACTTATCCAAAGAATGTGTAGGGGAGTTTCATTAAACAACCACCATGGATAAAGATATCTAAACGAATAGAGGAGGGAAAAGAAGTCAAAACAGTGAAAATGAAAATGAGAATGAGAATAGAGAACAAGATGACGACATACTTTACAGAGCGCTCTATATTCCTTCTGAAGACGCTTAATACATGCCTTCTCTGCCATTTCAGAGCTTCAATGCCGATAATTACACAAATCGATGACTCCTTTCTCTCTTTGACGGGGAAAATACTATAAGCTGTGTAGCACGAGATGATATTTAATAAGATAACGAGACATACACGCAAGTACACCAAAATATAGTGAAAGGAATGGTTTGGTCAACAGAGAATTGGGGGAAGATGCTATCCAAATCAACATAACTCAAAGGATACTGAGTCGCACATAACATTGCCTGTCTAATGTCACAAACATGCTGGCATGCAATATCAGAAAGCTGTTCGATTACAAGCACCCTTCACGTGTAGCGCATATTTCATACCTAGGAAAATCTAGAGAATCACTAACTGACACTACCATTCAAGACAACACTAGGAGCCACCACAATCAGTACCCATACAATGAGCCTGAACTCACTATAAAAAATGAGCAAATGGCAGACATATAGCTGTGGAGATTGTCAAATACATATGGGAACCATTTTTTTTTTTTTTTTTTATTTGGTCATGTTAGTTGTCAGCACTACTCACTCTCACTTTTGCCTTCCGCAGGATCAAACACCTGCCTCCTCACTCACACATCCCCACCCCCCCCCCCCCAGGGGGTTCCCAAAACCCCTGCCACCAAGCCGTTTGCCTCGGAGGTAACATATGGGAACCACTGACGAGACTAAGTCTTACCCAATCTGTTCACTTCTGACAATCAGCCTACTATAATCATAAACAAACTAATGTACATAACAACCATTTTATCTAAACTGCCAATATCCCGTTACATTTCTCCAGAAAGTTACATCCATGTGAAAATAATGAAACGGCGATGAATTTAAAGTACCACACAGAACCCATCAGACCCCTGTTGCCACTGCACTCTCAAAGCAAACCGCGAATCTCTGCTAATTCTTCAAAAACTGCCATGCCACGCCACCTCCTTAACAGGGAAAACTTGCGATTTACGAAGCGCCCAACAACACCCTACCAGAACTACTAGCCGCTCGATAAACACAATACGAAACCGGCGAATTGCCCTAACGCAGCTCCGCCGAGCAGCTCGAGCACTCCCGAATTCCGTCAAAACGAATCTCCCAGCAAAAACCAATGACCAAATCACTCGACCCAATTCAATCAAATCATCAAAAACCGCAGAACTCCCTAACACCACCAACAACCCTCGCTAATCAAAGTCAAAGCCCCAAAATTCAGATCAGCCCACGACTCCCATCGAGACACAGACCTCGGAAGACCACCAGAACAGATCGATCTAGAGACAGCCACCGACTCGGAAAAAAAAAAAAAAAAAAAAAACTGCAAAACGGAGGAATCCACACACCGACGACGAGAGGGAGAACCCCCGCCGTCGGCGGCGGCCGAGGAGGTCTTTTCCGTTACCTGGAAGGGCGGCCGGGATCGATTTTCGGGCGGCGTGAAATTCCCGGGAGCGGATTTTTTCGCTATTCGCGGAAATTGATAGGAGCCATCGGCGAATGGGAAGAAATCGCGATCCTTCGGAAGAAGTGAAAATGAATAGGGGAAAAGGTGGAGAGAACATGCATCGCTGTTTCCGACGGGCCGAGGTGTGGGCCCAACTCGTCCGCTGAAAAGAGGAAAAAACAAAAAACAAAAAACAAAAACAAAAAGAAAGAGAGAATTCCCTATAGTTTGTTGAATTATAATGTATTTGATATGGTTTTTTTAGCGTGATAGAGCTAAAGCAATCGGTTTGACAATTAATTTTCTATTGCTTTCTAATTTGACTAGGGTTGTGATGTAGCATGGGCTGGACAGCGTTATCTCTAGGAAACTGGACAGAGAGCAGGACATTGAATATGCAATAATTATATATATCATTTTATGGCATGAATGCCGCGGCTTCATATATATATTGACATGATAAATCAATTAAAAGTATCGATTTTTTTTCTTCATAACAGGCCTCATAAGAAGTCAAGCTTGATTTTTTTGAGTTTCAAATCATGTCGATATCTATGAAGATAAGAATACGCTAGAAAGCACGCCGATACTTGATTGACCACCCAATTTATAATAGGTCAACATTATGCTGGATTTAATACCGGCGATTGCCATGTCATGTCATTGTACGTGTTGTCTCCATTATGTTGATGAGGTCGGTGCTTTTTAAAGTAATCTGTTGGGCATTCGAACATTAAAGAAAAATTGACTAATGTAGCATTGATAATTCAAAGCTATTAGGATCATATTGAAGGTGATTCTCTATCTTTGGGTAGGACTCCTGCTTCTGTTTCAACCATATGGAAGAGAAAGCAATTGAAGAAAGTCGTACTTTCATCAGCGGCCTTATGTCTTTCCCATAATGTGCAATTAAATCCCAACTCCCACCAACCTTCCCAGAGGACATGTGCTGGTCAGCTGGTTCCATGCTCCCTAGATTGAGTTCTTAATTGTTATGATGTCCTGTCCTCATTATGTGATTTAGATATCAGTTCATCCAATCTTGTTAGGATTCGTAATGAAAGACAATTCGAACATCCTTACCCTTGGGGGAAAACCTTTAGAAAAATATAAACAACTTTTACTCAAATAAGTTTTCCAAAATATAAATTGTATTTATTAAATAGTAATTCGAAAGTCCATTGTAAAGCAACTTCAGATAAAATAATGTTTCAATAAATTATTCTCATAAAGAACTTTTCTTATTTTTATTTTTATTTTTTAAAAACAGGCCGTCGGCAACCTACATCAAGTACTAGCAATTGTCGTCTAAGGTCATGCGACCTAAAGTGGCACCCGACCCAAACAACCCTCGCTCATGTTGCACAATCCTTCGTGATCGTCACTGGGGGTTGCTTGGGTCACACGACCTTACCGACCTTTGGCAACCAAATCTGGCCTCATCGTTTGTTTTCACTAAGAGAAGATAAAGAGCCATTATTAGGGGCAAAATCGAAAAACCAAAAAATTGAGTAGTTTCGGAAGGAAAAAAATTACTAACCCTAGGACTTGTAAGCCAAGAAAGCTAAAAGCCCAAAGCATCCCAAAACCGGCCTTTTTTTCAAAGAACTTTTCTTTTTCGATAAATTATTCTCATAAAGGACTTTTCTTATTTTTATTTATAAAAAAAGAAAAAAAAAAAAATCAAGCCGCTGGCAACCTACATTAAGTGCTAGCAATTGTCGTCTGAGGTCATGCGACCTCAAATGGCACTCGACGAGAATCGTGCAACCCAGATAGTCCTAACTAATGTTGCACAATCCTTCATGATCATCACCTGGGGGTTGCTTGGGTCACAAAACCTTACCGAACTCTTGCAACCAGATCTGGCCTCACTAGTTGTTCTCAAGCAGAGAAGATAAAGAGCCATTATCAGGGCAAAATCAAAAAACCAAAAAATTGAGTAGTTTTTGAAGGAAAAAAATTACCAAGAAAGCTAAAAGCCCAAAGCATCCCAAAACCGGCCTTTAAGTTTGTGGTCTAAGTTGAGTAATTAATGAGTTATAAATAGGCCTATCCATAACCCATTTACAACCCATTTTTTTCAATTGAGCTCTATTGTAATAAATCAATTTAAACTCCATTTTAAAATTCCAACTATCCCATTGTCCATCCAGTCCATTAAATGCGAGTTACAATATAAATCATTGACCCGTATGACCAGCCCTTGCAAATCCTCACCGGTAATTCCAACCATCACCTTACCCGCTACGAATCCTTATTAAGAAATTGTTTTTATCGCATTGACTGAGACAGCGAGGTCGTTGTGCCTCTTTGACTAGGGCGGACCATCGCTCAAAAGACCCGTACACGTCATCAGGATCCGAGGCAAGTGAACCAGTTCCTGCCCAAATCCCAGTCGTAATTGCTGAATTCGGACAGAACTGACCCAGTTCTTTAAAAGGACCTACTGACCGACTTAACAGTTCCTTTCCCACATGATCTTTCGAGGATCCGATGTGCACCGAGGATCGCG
Organism: Eucalyptus brandiana; assembly: GCA_014182725.1. Taxonomy (NCBI): domain Eukaryota; kingdom Viridiplantae; phylum Streptophyta; class Magnoliopsida; order Myrtales; family Myrtaceae; genus Eucalyptus; species Eucalyptus brandiana. The sequence continues at coordinate 33,046,046 of CM024677.1, forward strand.
TACCCGAATTAACAACGCAGCAAGCATCGACCCCATTTGCACGCAGATTTAACTAAAATAATCACGTGACTCGTCACGTGGCTTCTGATGAGAAAGGGTTTTAATCTAAACCCCTCCCAGTCAGAGGAGATGGAACAGTGATATCAATAGTCAAACGTGATCACATGATCCCACAGGCACCGGATCTCGTGAAAATCTCTAAATTGACCTTAGTTTGAGGAAGTGGCGGATGACCGGGTATATAAATCCAAGAGATTAAACAGGCACGCCCATCATTACTTTGAAAAAACACATCCTCACCTTTGACAAGAAGCAGCAGATAACATAGGTTCTTGTGTTACATAGGTTCTTGTGTTTCTGAGAGCGTTTGTCGGAACCATGAGACTCAAATCGATACTAGTGGCTGCACTCACCTTGCTGCTGCTGGTTCTTTCTTCTTTACCGCATGAGCTTTGCGTCGAGGGTCGAGTTTTGACGCAAAGAAGCTCTTCGCAATCCGGCAAGGAGTCGGCGGCTTCTCAGGAAATGCCAACGGACGGGAAGAGTCCTTACGAGAAAGTCGGCTCGAGCTTCCGGCGCATACCTCCGAGCAGATCCAACCCTATACAGAACAAGTGATCATTCCTGTCACCCGCCTCAGCATTTCCACATGTTTTGGAGGTCCCTTCCATCTTCTATCCGGGATGACTTTCTCATAAGGAAGGTCCTGCTTCCTCCAGGAGATGGCTAATAGACACAGAAGCTGAAAGATCAAGGTCAATCACATAGATTTCCCAGCATTTCCTTTTCTATTCAGTAGAAACTTATTCAGTTTTGTAGACCCACAGTAGATTTCGACTTCTAGGCCACTTGTACCGAAATTTATAGTGAAAGAATACGATTTTCTTTTTGTCTGGGGGAACTCTCAGAATCCCCATCTTTGGCGAATGTAAATACATGGTTTCTTCTATGAAATCTGACTCTGTGCTCATAGTGCAGCTGCACCATGATATGTGATCATCAACTATTTGTAAGCACTAGAGACTCAGACTCTTGGCTTAACAGACTCGATAACTGAAGGTTACAAAAAAGATGCAAAAAGGTGGAGACGATATAAGAACTTAACAATATTCAGCTTAAAGGCAGATGTTACAGCGTCTGGCAAAAGGAATGCCAAGTGATATCATTTCTTTGGTTTCTTTTTAGAAACCTTTGAAGGGTCATCCTGTCTGCGCCGTTTCTTATCTGACTTGTCAAAAGAGTCAAACGGTCTCTTATTCTTGGCTTCCTTCTCAGTAGCTTTACTGGCAACGTGGGCACTGCTGAATTCACCAGGACCCTTTCTCTTCTTCCTGTCATTTCCTTTGTAACTATGATGTTCAGCTCTTTCTTCACGCTGCCTAAGATCCGACTTCACTAAGGATGGCGCAACGGAACTCAGGCGATCATCAATTTCTTTTCTAATTTGCTTTATATTTGCAGTCTGTGATGCTCGTTTGGAAGTATTAGTGTCTGTAGGAAAGCTGTCATCTCCAGAAGATTTGGTTCCACTCGAGCCAAATATGGCACGGAATTCATCATAAGTCGTCTGTTTTGATACTTGTCTTGACCTCCATTGATCCGGCTGTGAGGCGTATCTGTTGCAATAAAGCAAACATGATAAGGTTCAGTTTTTCACATCTGTGAAGGTGATCACCGAAAGGTAAATCAAGATCATAACTAGATACAAGATCAAGAGATGTGGGTGAAATTTCTAAAGACACAACTAAATATCATTACAAAGATACAGGACCAAATTTTGTTTCACCACCTTGATATAAGCAACCCGCAACCAAAGGACAGCATCATTCAATCTCAATATCTTAAACAAGATATTTTAACTCACCCATGAATGTCAAGTTTTCTCAAGAGGTGAGGCCCATGTTTTGTCCTGGAGAGCTCATTCCGCACAGCTAACAACTCAGATACTATAGCCTCTCTAAGTGAGACATTACTGGCAGTGAAGCACTTTTCAACAGTAAAATAACCACTTGAGTGCATTGAAAGCTCTCCATAATGTCCCTGTAACCTTCATAAGAAAACCCAGGCAAATTGTAATTCCTCATGCGAAAGCCACATCAGAGTTCAATTAAGCAGATATATGGGAAGACAGAAGATTCAAATCCCAAGAAGTACTGCAAATGCATGCATGTGAATTTGTTGTGACCATGGAAGGGGAGAGACCACATACTTCAGAATCAGTTTGCGCTTATGTTTTCCAGAAGCACTTGAATCAAGAAAAGCTTCAATAACATGTGCACCAGCAGAATCCTTAGCTGCTTCCACCAGATGGTCCACTTCCATCGATGTAATGCTAGTGACAAAAGGCTGCATGTATTCCTGCACACCAGGTATTCCAAAATAATTATTTGAATAATGAGCAGAAGAATGTCAAATAATACTCATTTTCTTGGGAGCATAACATGAGTTTTGATGGATGAAAAACTAAGTGGATTTCTAGTGCAAGAAAGCTAAAAGATGCTAGACTGTCAGCAACAAGCAAATTTTACTATAAGGCACATAAGTAACCACAGTTATACATATAAAACCCAGCTGGTTGGGGAGATTGGTACCAGGCAAAAGCACCAAAAAATGCAAGAAATAGAACTTACATTGCGACATCTGAATACTGCTTGCAGAATCAGAGAACCCATCACATGCATTTTAACACCGGCTGGCCATTTCCAACTGGATTGATCTTGGCAGCGGAAGTAACTATCAAAAAACAATAGCCGAGGAACAATACATGCTGGGGGGTCATCTGCTGAGCAAACTGCAGAAGCAATAGCCTGACAACACTGTCAAACAAGATTGGGAAATCAAAAACCAATATACAAGCAAAAAAAAAAGGAATAGTTCTCACTTGTGAGACTGGAAATTGACTTAACAAGCAAGATCTATTAATTAAGCTAACCCAAATAGGCATACAATAGAAAAGCATGTGCTTTGACAATGGTTACTGGACAAGGCTCCCTTGGCTATCTTGTTAAGCGGGAATGCACAAAAACTGCCTTGAATGTAACAAACCTTATGTTCATGGGTGTGAAGCCGGTGACTTGCAGCAACTAGCGAAGCAATAACTCCTGACCGTCCCATCTCGAGAAGATCCTTGAACTTTGTTCCAAGTTCCTCCCAGATCAACTCCATCTGATGGACAAGACAGAGAGAAAAATTATGCCGCTAAAACAAATTCACACTAGAAAGGATGTAGAAGGAGCAGTACAATATAGCCGAAGAAGAAAGAAAAGAAAAACCAGTTGATCAAAAAGAAGCATGCAATCAAATAAGTCTTCTCAGTAAAGATATGCACAGAAATGATTAGCCAAGCTCAAAAGTTTAAAAACACAAAATGGCCAGTGGCATCTAAGGAGACATAATTGGAGGAGACAGAGTAAACATATATGTAACTAAAAAGTATCCACTCTAAAAAAATGTAAAAGGTGCAGAATAATATAGCTGAATAAAAAGGAAAAGAAAAACCAGTTGATCAAAAGGAACAATGCAATAAAATAAGTCTTCTAAGTAAAGAAAAGCATCGAAATATATTATCCAAGGTGGAAAATGAAAAGGATAAATTGACCAGTAGCATCTAGGGAGGCATACTTGGTCTTGATGCCTCGCCTTGGAAATTAGCGCTTGAACGACAAAGCTACCACATTGATGAGAAGACATCTCAAACAATGAATTCCTATATATCTTGTTGAACATCTCATTGTACAAGTAATCAGGAGCCACTTCCAGAATGACCTGTTATGCAGGGAAAAAAGGAATGGTTCAGTTAATAGTACTAAAAGAGGCTACTAACAAAGTGAAGGTATGTGTGAAAGCATGTCTGGGACATTATAGTGAGCACGTGGTTGTCAATTCTATCATTAGGCCATTAGCCTGTCAAAAAGAAGTGGACGCTGATGATTGGGAACATAACAAGAGACTATAAATTGTCTAGCAGTGTAGAAAACTGCTGATGGTATAGATTTTTAGGCAGCACTGTACTTGCCTATATAAAAGTCAACGACGAGGGAATTACATAACAAAGACAAACTCACTTGAACCGTGAATTAAAGGTCACCAAAGGAAAGACTTGCAATAAGATATTAGATGACAACAATGTAGAAAAATTTAGGCATCTTACCTCCAATAAATGACTGTATGAAGTGTCTACCATAAAATTTTTCACTTCACGCCCCACAGTCATATCAATGGCATTCCCTTCCGCAATTTTTCGTTTGTCGCAACCAAGAAGAATAGGTATTATCTGCCCCAACTCTTCATCATCCCCCGCTAATAGCTTCAAAACTGTCTGCCATGATAAAACCAGACATACCCAGGATGACCTTGTCAGTGGTAATAACAAACAGATAAAAAGAAGTCAATCAATCATCCATCCAAATGGAGCCACTCTTTCCCCACACATTCCACACATGCATTCGCGCACATTCTTTCAATGAATTGGAAACTATTAGTACCTATCCTAAGGCAACAAAAAGCTGTTATCGATGCTACGCCAGCTTTAATGAAAAACAGAGCGACATTATGAGGGTATACCAGAGACATGCCTGGAGGACCAAACTGCCGAACCGATCAACTAGCAAGTTCTTATCATCTGCAGTGCAATTAAGCATCCCTGTGACAAGATCTTTCAATAAACCCGGAAATCCATGGCCAAGATTCAGCTGGGCATGCTCATTAGGGCGAGATATCTTAAGATTCAAGCGCTCTGCTACATTTGTCGAGGACTTAGTTCCCTGAAATTCTGCAGAATCTAATGATACTCCTTTGCAAAGACAAAGAAGTCTTCGAAGAACATGTGAGCCGTAGCAGTTATACATCAAGTCAGCAGGGTTCTCAACAATCACCTGACAGGCACAAAAGATTATTTTCCACAAAAGATTGCACATTCATATTAGTTCATCTTACCAATCATAGTCAGGAGAATGCACAATCTTGTGATGTGATTTACTGACAAAGAATTTCTGCAGAACATGTATAGTTCCGGGGGCTAGTTCTTTCATCCAAACAGAAAGAGAAAAAACTAAACTATACCTTGCATATCATTGTTAAGGTCTCCAAAATAGCAGAATAGGTCTCTTCATCTTGAAGATGCGTAGCTATAGACCTTAGAGCTGTTTCGGCCACATGAGAACCAGATCTATCCATTGCAATGAGAGGAAAGACCATTGAGCAACTTCGAAGAAAGCCACAAAGATGGTCTACATCACAGGCTTCAAGAAGATTTTGGAAAAAGTGGCTTATGATGTAATCAGTTGCCAGTTCATATTCTTTGCCTCTAGTTTCTTCAAGAGCATTATTACATATTATAGATCTTTCCTCCAATTCAACTTCATTACTTTCAAAAAGATTCGCAATATCTGAGAAGTATTTTGTCGTCATAGGGTCGACTTGTTTCCTGCAAGGAAGTCAGTCATGCAATTATCATCCATAACCATAGAACAAATCACTAGAGCACGAATGGTTCGATAAGAAGCCTAACATTCACAAGTAAACAAATGCACCATCATCAAGCATCGAATTAACTCCAAAGGCTAATCACCTAATGATTGAGGATTTCGCAATCTCAGCATCCTGTCCTTTCGAGAACTTTGCATGTTTCCCAGAGCCATGCGAGGATTTCCCAAAACCATCTCCACCGGATCCAAAATCGCGTTCTTTTGCTCTCCTGTTCATGCCTTTTTTCCTTGTCGCTGACTTATGTGACCTATTTTCCTCATCCATGGGTCTGTCTTCCACAGAACTACGAACTTTGTGCCTTCTTGATTGTAAAACTTTTGAACCAACAGAAACCATGCGCCCCTTGATTGCAGCAGCCTCTGTTGTAGACAGCATCATAATTGCCAATAAATAAGATAAATTAAGATTGCTGACACTTCAATAGGAGAGCAAGAGCGAGTGAGTGCGTGCGTGCGTGCGTGCCAATTTACAGGACATTTTATGCAAGAGTACATGAGCAACACGAGTCTGTAAAAGATATAGATGTAATCCGAATTCGGCAAGGCATAGACATCCAAGCATAGTGCAAACTAATGCTTGAACACTCCAGAACCGAAAAATTTGCTTCTCTGAACAATCAACATATCGGAACCGAAATCCAAGCAATCAATGACGATGCCCGTATGATTACATTGCACTACAAAGAGAACACGTAACTCTCGAACTAGCAACACTTCGAAACTAGATACTCCTCGTAGACAAGCAGGACCTGCAGCACAGCTACTACGACACAACTCAAACCGACAGCGAGCAAAGCGCGCGACAACGCACGAGCTCCCGCAACCGATGAAACCGCGATTACACGAGAATGGAGATCACGCGGCATCAACTCAGCTGGCAACCGAAGCCGAAGAGAACGGACGAAGAAACGAAGCTACGCACACGGAAAAGACGTCGCGGCGGGGGAGAACTGAAGGAGAAGGCGAACCGCCGGAAACGACGCCGGCAGGTCGCCGGACGGGGAACGGAGATTTACCTTCGAGAGCTCGAAGCTTGCTTCGGCGACGGAAGCGACCTCGCGTCTGGAACGGCGCGGTAATGAGCAGGAACGAGGAGGAGACGGGAGAAGCAGAAGGTCGCTCGGACCTTTTCCGGTTTTGCTGGGCTTGAAAAAAAGGGCGCTAACGGGCCGTCCGGTCGGCCCGTTTCCGGCCCGGTCCGATCATGGGCCCAACTTAACATGACTGAACATAAGCCCATCCATTCGACGGGCCTACGGGTCCAGATCAGGCCTGCACCGACCCATTTAGATAAGTTAAGTAAGGAAGGACAACAGTCTCTCTCGCTAGGAAGAGATGCTCTCTACCCTCTGGGGTAGCTCACTATAAACCCTAACAATGTTGCAAAATCCTAAACCCTCTCCAACTTCTTGGATCTACTCGACCCAAATAGTGGGATAGTATTGCTCCTTTTCATTCCAATGCCTGGGGTATCTTTACCCTAATGTAGTTTCTTCTCCCTTTTTGGTGCTTGCTTCTCATTTTTTTTGCTAGGATAGACTAGGTTCGTTTACCATGATGGAGGAAGGCTATCGGGATGAAGCTTGTCTGATTTCACTCCACAAAAGGTAGGAGATTTATTGTCTCAGAAAGAAGTCATCATCACAAATGAAGAACAATCAAACGCAAGAATTGAGGAATGAAAACTCACCTTATTTGGCTAGCTTTACCAAAACCCTGATATTAACTTTCAAGCTTTTCAAAATACAATGTGGAAAGCTTGGCAAATAGATTCGGTGGAAATCACACCAATGAAGAGTGAGTTGTTCATATTTACCTTTTAAATTAGAAAATGACTTTAAAAAGGGTCTTAGATTTGGGACCTTGGTCTTTTGCAAACAACTCGTTATTGCTCAAACCATGGGAATAGAATACACCCCTTCATTTGCTATAAGTTTAAATCATGCACTTTATGGATTCAAGTCCATAGTTTGCCCCACGAGTGGTGCTCGGAGAACATAGTAGGTAAAGCTATGGAGGAGATGGGTGAGGTTCTTGAAGTTAGGATCGAAACCAGAGGAGTAACAACAGCAAAAGTAGGGAAGGCAAGAGTGCTTGTTGATTTGTCCAAGCCACTTTTATCTAGAGCCATTATCAACCTTGCAAGAAAAAGAAGCTAGTTAAATTTCAAATATGAAAGATTACCCCATTTTTGTTATTCTTGTGGTAAGATGGGGTACTATGCTAGCTATTGCACAGAGATACCATATGATGAGGAGAAAATATTTTCTGAAAAGGAAATTCTATTTGGATGGTGGCTTAAAGCTGAAGTAAGTGATTACAGCCCTTTCTAAAATTTATTTTATAAAAAGGGGGATGAAGATATCAGGGAAGATGAATTTGTACCTGAATCTCCAAGGAATTCTAGTCAACTTGTTCCTTATCAACATGGTGCAATCCACTCTACAAAGTTGAATGCATCTAATCAATTAGATAAGGGCAGAGAAAAGATATCAGCATCCTATACTGAGAAAGACTCGGCAAGCCAATATATAAACCTATTTGATGTTCTGGCTAATGTCCCTACACAAGACAGAGAAGGGAAATTAATAGTTGCTGACCCTGGACTCTAGAAGTACCAGATGGAGACAATAAAGAAAAGCAAAACACTAGCAAGCAAACACCCAGACGTTATTCTCCTTGTGATAACAAGAGCAATAGTATCAAGATTCTAAATGAGATGCAACTCACAGAAACACAAGTTTATATGGCAGATGAAGTACATGAATGAACTTTGATGGCGAGCCCTAAAAAGTCACCAAAATTGTTAGGGTTGAGCACATCCCCGACTGTTCAATATTTTTGAGCTCTTTTGGCTTAGGATAAGCCCACGATGATCTTTCTTATGCAAACAAAAAACAAGGAAAGTATGGTGTTGCACATCAAAAAGAGACTAAAGTATTAGGGTAGCTTTATTGTCAACCCAAAGAGTATAGTCGGAGGATTGGCTGTTTTCTGGACCAACCAAGTAGCAATTTCCATTAAGCAAAGTACTAATAAGTTTATCGATATAGCGTATGAATTGAAAGACCAGCTGCATACTTGTATCCATGCACCCAATGTATTTCATGATAGATAATGTTACGAGAGAAGATAAAAGGAATCAAACTTTTGAACCATTTACCATGGGGTGTGTATGGGGACATTTTAATGAAATACTTTATCTCTAGAAGAAGATGGGAAGAAGGATAGCTAAAAATTATCGACTAGTAGCATTTGGAAACTTCTTAAATAATTGTGATCTTATGGAAGTGGAAAGTAAGGGTTGCACTTACACTTGGGCTAATAATAGAGAAGGGGACGAGTTCGTTAAGAAGAAACTAAATAGAGTTTTGTGCACAATTGAATGGAGGGTGCTTTTCTCGGGTACAACAGCTTTTGCTTTACCAGCAATAAGGTCATATCATAGTCCTATCTTGCTGAAACTATTTCCAAAATTAGTGAAAAGAGTAAAAGAATTCAAATTTGAAGCATACTGGCTAGAGGACAAGGAGTACGAAAAAATTATCAAGGAGGTTTGGCTTTCTCCCAAGCAAGAAGAAATTGATTTATTGACAAATTTGTGAGAAGTAACCATAACCCTTACATATTGGAGTAAGAAAAAATTCTCAAATGCTTATAGAAGAAGCAAGGCGCTAAAGTTGGAAATCCAATATATAACAAATAATCCAGATATTGTGCAAGGCAAAGAATAGATACTGAAATTGAGAGAGGAAATTGGTTCATTGTGGAAGAGGGAGGAAATGTATTAGGGCATGCGTTCTTAAAATTAGCTGGTTGAAATGAAGGGATAATGTGACGCTCAAATTTTTCGTTTCGTTCTCGTTAGTTAGATTAAGCATATTAGAGACTAAGGTCGTTTCTTAGGTGTAAAGAAAAAAAAAAAGAAGAGGGGGGGAGAAATAAAATTAAGAGAAACATTCTACCCTTCCCCCACGTGGTCACCAGGTGGAGTGCGAAAGGGGGGGTGGCTGCAGCCCTTCCTTTTGGACGACACCCACCACTTTCTCCTTCTATTTCTCTTCCTACGCCCGAATTCCAAACCAATCCCTGCCCTCGTAGCGCCGTGCCTCCGACCAGCAGTGAGATCATCGCTGTTCGGTTCCGTTCGGAGCTCCCGCCGCCGGCCGTGAAGCCCAACTCGCCCGACGCTTCCTTTTCCTTCTGCCGGTGAAAAATCCAGGCAAGTAGGGCTACTATTAAGGTGTTGAGTTCATGGATTAGCTTTGCCTAGCTGTGCATGTCGATTTCGGACTTGGTATTGTGATTTAGGTGCAGAAGTTGGGCGCTAAAGATCTGTCCAAAGCCGGGTTGGGAACGCATGGGTTCGCTATTGTCCGAATGCTGAGTGTAGAGCTGCCCTTGGGGTCTAGGGTGTTCGGATGAACTCTTCGTAGCTCGGCATGTGCGATTTATGGACTGTGGTTGCTATTTAAGTCCAAGATTGGGTACCAGAATGCACGTTTTTGGGTAGGCCTTCGATGTAACCACTTAACTTTAGCGAGTCGTGGGTGTTGAGAATCGCTTAGTCGACCGCTCAAAGGCTCCCGTTTGGTTAGTTGGTTCCGTTAGATTTAATCTAGGTTTGTAGATTGCGAGTGCTTTGAGTTCTGCCTGCTGTTTTCCAGAACTGAGAACTCTTGACCTCTCTGGTTTGTCAATTTTGTGTGGCTCATTGTGTTGAGATTTGGGTGAAACTTCTTTGATGAAAGTTGTGCAAGATACCTTAAACTATGACATATATTTTTCGTGGATTTTTCTGAGGTTAAATAGTCAGCGTATGTACATAAATTTCTATCGGCTGTATACTGCGTAGAACTACAGTAAGTGTGACTCTGTGACCTTGCGAATTTTCTATAGAAGTTCCTAGCTTGATTCTGATCACGATTCCTTCATGAAAATTGTAGCAAACATCTTCATGCATGACATATTAAAATTTCGTAGAAATTGGTGAAGTTTTAGGTATTGGAACATACTCTTAATTGTGCACGCCGATGCTGGAAAACAGTTCAGTTTGCGAGTCTTAGTTGTGCGATTTGCTGCTCCCTGTATAGAAATAATTAGGTTCAGCATCCTCTCTGAAAAATGTTTGTTAATGTCTTATTTATAATATACTAAAATTTTAGGATCTTTCAAGTCCATTTCATATGGTTTTCAAATTAATTCCCGAAACTATGCATTCTAGTTGAGGTTGCCCTTATTCCGAGTTTGTTGGAATTCATGAGGAAGGTGATCGAATCCCAGGTTATGGTCTTCTGATGGTTTTGCATATGACATATTGTCTGATGTTGTGATTTTGATCTCAATTAGACATTGGTTACTTAAGAATTTAATGAGATGGCTTGTGATACCCAAGTTTGTTTAAGTCTAGGACTCATACTCGACTTTAGGAAAGCGAGAGTTGTTTTGTGCATTGGAGTTGTTGGTGCTGCAACAAGGTGGAACTATGAATGTGTGATTGGCTAATGAGTCAATGTGAGACCTCGGGTGTCGGGATGCTTGGAGAGGGATGAAAAGAAGTAATGGTGTTCTCTCCAGAGGTCTGAGAAGGGTTGAACAGCTTCTCAGGGGACCTCGTGATGCCAAGTTGGGTGCGAGGGGGTTCAGGGCGGAGTGTCGTCTCCCCCTGGGTGATTGTTGCAACTAGACTCCTATAAATTTTGCAAATTAATAGTTTGTTTACCTATTTGTCTTGCTATTGGCCAACTCCAAGTTAAGACTAACCACCCACTTGTTGAGTTTTTAATTTAAAAAACTCACACTTGTTCATTGTGTCTTTTCTTCATTTTAGAAGGTGACCGAGGAGCGCTCGACGTGTGGGAAAGTTTTGTTTCTTTGTTGTTTTGACAGATTGTACATACTCGACAGGAGGCGGGATATTTAGTGTTTGTAGAAATCCCCCTCCTTAGCCTCATCTCCCGATGTGTATGGAAACAAAGTTTTTTTTTTGGTAAATATAATCGAGTGCAGTTCAGTTTGGTTTCTTATGACTCAGCTTAAAATGGAATTTACTTTTATGATCTAAAATTAATATCTCCCTTAAATTATAAAGCAAGTCATGTAATATGGTTTGAGATCCAGGTGTCACAAATAAAAACTCCAAATTTTTACATGCAACAACTATTCAAAGGAGACACCGAAATAGAATTTCTATACTGGTTAATGCATAGGGGGAATGGACTAGTGAGCCTAGTGTTCTATAGCAAATGACAGTGAATACTTCAAAAGTTTATATATATCGACAGGACAAAGGAACTTTTAGCTTATCGTTGAAAAACTCCCAACTTTAGTGAGGGAAAATATAGATTGAGAGTTGATAGTTGAGGTCACCATGTGAGAAGTCTCAAAAGCTATTAGTTAGTTGGGAGCTCTCAAAGCCCCTAGTCCCGATGGCCTAAGTGGATAGTTTTTTAAACATCATCGGAAGGACATTCAACAACACGTCTTTTACGAGGTAACTTCCTTTTTTAACAGTGGATGCTTAAATGCCAGGATGAACAAAATCCAAATTAAACTTATTCCCAAAATGCCCAACCTAGAAAAGCTAGAATAGCTTTGTCCCATCAGCCTATGTAATTTTGTCTACAAAATAATAGCTGAAGTACTGGCCAATAGACTAAAACCATTACTTTCAGATGTTATCTACATAAAACAAAGCGCCTTTGTAAGTGGCCATCAAATTCAAGATAATATACTCATTGTTCAGGAGGTTTTACACCATTTGAGAGTACGTGCAAGTAAAAAAGAGTTCCAAGTTATGTTGAAGCTTGACATGTAAAAGGCATATGATAGAATAGAATGAAACTTTTTAGAAGCTTATTTACTAAAAATGGGCTTTCATGCGTAATGGGTAAAGAGGGCGATGCAATGTGTCACAACTGTTTCCTTCAGTGTTAAATTCAATGAAGAGCCCCGCCCCTACTTCAAAGCTTCGAGAGGTATTCGACAGGGAGATCCAATTTCTCCATATTTGCTCATCTTGGTAGCAAATGTACTTTCATTAATGATTAAAAGAGCTGTTGAAGATGGTACACTCCAAGGGATTAAATTGACTAGATCATGTCATGTTTAGTCTCATCTTCTCTTTGCGAATGATTCAACATTTTTCTTGGATGAAAAGATTAGTGAGTGTCAAAATATTGTTGGTATCTTGAATCAGTATTGCCTTGCTTTTGGTCATGTGGTAAATTTGAATAAGTTAGGAGTTTTTTTAGTAAGGGGAGCCCAACGAACTTGAGGAAAGTGGCCGAGTTGAGGGTTCTAGAGATTGAGAAAATAGGGAAATATTGGGGGATTCCTTTTGATGGGGGAGCATCCAAAAAAAGAAATATGCTTGCATGGATTTTGGCTGGGGTTAACATGAAACTTGAAGGTTGGAAAGAAAATATATTGTCAAAAGCAGGAAAGGAAGTGTTAATTAAAGTTGTGATGCAAGCATGTTCCCAATATGCTATGTCAATTTTCAAGATATTAGTTTTAGTTTGCAAAGCAATTGAGAGGAAAATAACAAACTTTGGGTGGCAAAATAATGAAAAAAAAAAAAGCGAAGAGTGCATTGGAAAAGCTGGAATGTGCTGAAACTCACAAAGAGGTCAGTGGATTAGGTTTTCGAGGCCTCATTTCCTTCAATAAAGCAATGTCATGGAAGCAAGCATGGAGATTGTTGAATTCTCCTTCCACACTTTGGAGCCAAATTCTTAAAAGAATTTACTTCACAACTAATCACTTCTAGAAAGCAAGGAAAAGAAACGCCATTCATGGGGTTGGCAAAGTATACTTACCGGATGAGATTGCATTTTGCTCGATGTGATGTAGACCGTTGGGAATGGGGAAAAAATTAAAATTAAAGAGGATAAGTGGTTGAAAAGGGGAGTATTGGAAGGACCGGTGAATAGGGATGGGCCCTTAAGGGTTGCTGATTTGATCATGAAACTTGAAGTAAAATGGAATGAAGCCTTTTTGGAAAATCTATTTGATGAATAGATTGTGAGGGAAATCATTGCTATTCCTTTAAATCCTATTCTTAAGGAAGATAGTTCAGTGTGGAAGAACACTAAAGTTCAAGACTTATTCTATCAAAGAGCAGACACCATAGTAGCAGGAAAACTATAGAGGGAACAAATCAGAATTCAGCATTTTCCTCATATCAAATCTCTAGACCACTTTGGAGTAAAATTTGGCAAACTCGAACATCCCCAAAGATTAAATATTTCCTATAGGCTGCTTACTAGAACGCTCTCCCTATGGTAGAAAATCTATATAAAAGAAGGGTCGTACCTGAACCGACCAGTGGTATTTGTCATCAAGTATCAGAAACCGTCGAGCACGTGTATAAATAGATACAAAAATAGGGAAGAAAGAAAATGTTCGGAAATACGCCAGCTAAGCTAATTTAAATAAGTCATTTTCGGCGTAGACCACTTCAATTGTCAATTTTTCTTTTTTGCGTCTGGTGGGTTTCGTATCGTTTAAATAGATACAAAAATAAATAAAAATGTGTGAACTTAATGAAATAAAGCTAACAGAGAAAATTGGGCACAATCATTGGCAACGCGTGAACCGTCCCGGGCTTTTCACATCGTCACATGGTTCTGATTAATCCTCACGCGCATCGGTCCAACTCATAAGAGCTATGTATCAATAATGGTAACGTGTGCTTGATTTACATTATCCATAGGCTATATGATAATTTTTTATTCTTTCTAAATTTGGAAATCTTAATTAAGGATACGACCGAGAGCCCATTTGGTAACGCCAAATTAGTGTTCGAAATCAATACATCAACAGCAAATTTTATGAAACGCGTCTCGAAATTGTAATTAGCTTTGACTTAAGAAATTCGGTTAAGCGACAAAAAAAAAAAAAAAAAAACAATTTGCTAAATAAGAGTGGGCTGACTCAGCTCATTCAACTAAGTAAAAATCTAAAAGATGAATTAAATTCTTGGCTATTTATCCGATCATTTGTTGAAGAAAAAGATGCGGATCTTAAATTAATCAATTGAGGACAAAGCATGAAAAGACATGAAGTCGATATTGGCTAACCGGTGATTTTTATATTGAAAGGATTTTGCATGAAAATGCACGATGCACTTCACTGGCCAACTTTCTAATTTCTCCCTCTCCCTCTTTCTTTCTCATTTCGATCCATTAACTAGAAGAACAAATTTCTATGTGAAATTTAAGTTTTTCAGTAAAAATTACATATAATCCAAGTTTTAGGATCTCTCGGTAAAATCGCCCAGTGCACCTTGAAGATCTTCAAGTGGAATTCGCGCGATCAAAAAGTTAAATGTACATTTTAAAACACGAATAAAAACTCAAAGGGAGATAGCCAAAACACGATATTGATCAAATTCAGCGCTATGCACAATCAACCCGCGGTTGTACCCCGAGTCTGCTCGATTTTGCCTGTTTTCCGGGCACTAAAGCCAACGCCATTAGGATAATGTTTCGGGATAACCAAAGGCAATACTTAATTCACATTAAGCACCTTCGCTGAAACCTCGAGCTGTCGTTTTCAAGGCGGTTCGAGGGACACCATCCGACCGAAACTTCCGACAACTTTCGTAATCTAATCCTTGCTGCGTGTGAACGACAGACCTTATTCAGAAGGCCACGCTGAACCGATGCTGCGCGATGATCGGGAGAGATTGGGAGAACGGGGTCAACCATGATTCGTGCCGTTGATGTCCCCGGACGAAAACCGGATTTAAGACGAAGCTCGCATCGGGAATTGGTCAAAAAGAAACTGTTTTTAATGTGATGATGGGACGTTTGACGGTTTTTGGATCAGATCCGCGTGAGGGCTTGCCTGCTTCGCACATGGCTGGAATCCAAAGACAAAGACAATGCGCGGGACGCCAATTGGAATTTTGCTGGAGGCTGGAGCAGCCGGGGTTGCCCCCCTTGAAACGATACGGTAAGCGTCGAAATTGGATTATTAAAAAAACTCCTGATGACTTGAGACGGGCTCATTCTAAGAGAAAAAGAAATGCCGTGTAAAACGATGTCGCAGACTTTCATCTTGAGTTTAACTATGTAGAGGTGACCTGTCCGGCCAAATTCTAATCGGGTTCTCGATTTGAAATTCTTGGAACCAAACTACTACTAGTCTGATTCGGTTCTTGGCATGGAACGGAACTGAACCAAGAAATCATAATTCTCTCCTTTTTAATTTTACCTTGCATATTGTATTCTTAAATTACTTCATTAGTAATAAGAAAAATTGGCTAGTAGACCTTGAAAAAGGACTGAACTGACGGTCGGAATTAGTTCCAAAGTCTGCATAACAAATTCTAAATTTCAAAAATTGGGAATTAGTTTCAATAAAATTCTAAATCTAAAAACTACCCATCTTGAAAATCCGGAATTGCCCATTTATAATTACAATTAAGTTTTCTAATAACAGTTTTCGCGGGAATTATCTCACCCTGAAATCGGGTCGCCGTTATGAAACTTTAGCTTTGCTATTCGAATAGCAATGTTACTATAAAAGGGTTGACGAAGGACTTCGGGGATTCCATTTACAGGGAAAGGAAGTTATGGAGCAACAATTTTTGTTCCCGAAAAAAACCAAAGTTAGAGCCTAATGAAAAAGAAAAGGACAATTAAATGCAAGTGGAGATTGGCCTCTATAAGCAACCTAAAAACCTATTCCGTCATTATTGTGTTTTGCTGAATGCTGACTCACCCTCAATTAATTTCAGGAAATGTCCATTAATTAAACTCTAGACTGACTAGTGCGCCCCCTGAATCCCCCATGCAGGTTTAGACATTCGGAAAAAGGACGTCGTCGGTCCGACTCCCTAGTCCCTATCATGCTTCCTAACTATACCCTCATTCCAAATATCAAAAGAAAGATTTCTTTTTCGAGTGTGTACATGTCCCACGGGAGATTCGAAAGTGAATGCCGTGCCTCGTATCGAGCTCAATCAGACTCGACTCTCTTGCACTAGACTCGATAGTCGTGAGAGAGAAATTGAATGTTTGTGTATGCCTGAACTCGCGCCAACCAAATATTACGATCAAAAGCGTTTCTGATAAAATTATTGTATATTAAATCGCGTATTCATCTAATAGTTTGAAATCCCTAGAACAATAGAAAGTGGTCATATAAAATCCCATATACCATCAGACATAGAAAATCTTAAGTTCAAATATTTCCTGGCATTATTTGTCTTCCAAATTAAATATAATTATACTTAATACAAGACAAAAAGAACAAATTAAGCGCGAGGAAAAGTAATATAAATCATATTTTCATGTAATAGTTTAAATTTTTAAAATAATTAGTATTAGTTTCACAAGATGATATAGGCTCTTTGGGTATTTTAGGACAGTTGCCAGTAAGTGGAAGAGAAAATGGAGATCGAATAATTGCTGATTATGGATTAAGCAAGCGAACCGCGAGCTGCCAAAACATGGGGATCGAACAATTGCGAATTACGCATTACCGATTTAAGTTTGGTCGGGGAAGAGACGGAGCGCCACGTGGCCCGTCCTCGATCGCCACGACATCCATGCACGACAACTTTCGCTCCAAAAAGCGAAAAAAAACCTTAGCAATGAAGAATCGACCCACCCCAAAAAGCATGTCCAAGAATCGCTCAAAAATTTCAATTTCTCTTCCTTAATTTTTCTTTTTCTTTTTCTTTTTTTTCACTGTTTAGTGTTCACAAATCGTCCTCTGTTGTAGAGAGAGAAAAAAAGTATATTCTCTCTCCTCTGTCTGTATATCTCCACTATAAAAATGGGAGGCTCCCGCACCAGCCAACCTGCCAAAAACCCACAGCATCTGTCTCTTTCTCTCTCTTCTTTCTCTCTCTAGAACTTCCCACTTCCCACTTCACACGCTCTCACTCTCTCTCGCTGCGCGTGCTGCCGAACGAAGTCGGGTCGGGTTTCCGGGTTTCGGGTTTCTGATCCGGTCGGAGCTCCCCCTTTCCGGCGAGGGATGGACACCATGAAGTCGTTCAAGGGCTACGGCAAGGTCGACGAGGCGGAGGAGCGGGCCTTCCGCCAGCGGACCCGCCGCCGCCTCATCATCCTCGTCGCCGCCGGCGTCCTCCTCCTCGCCGTCGTCGCCGCCGCCGTCGCCGGGACCATCATCCACCGGCGCAACAGCTCCGGCGGCGGCGGCGGCGACGGCGGCGCGGCCCCCTCCGAGCTGACCCCGTCGGCCACCCTCAAGGCCGTGTGCAGCGTCACGCAGTACCCGGACTCCTGCTTCTCCAGCATCTCCGCCGCCGAGACCGCCAACGCCACCAACCCGGAGCAGTTCTTCAGGCTCTCCCTCGCCGTCGCGATGGGGGCGCTCCAGAAGCTCCCGGGCTACGCCGACCAGCTGGCGAGCAGCGTCGATGATGTCGGGGCCAAGGCGGCGCTCGACGTGTGCTCCGGCGTGTTCGACGACGCCGTCGACCGGCTCAACGACTCGATCTCTTCGATGGCGGCCGGCGCCGGCGACGGGAGTCTGTCCTCGTCGAAGATCAACGACATGAAGACGTGGCTGAGCGCGGCGATCACGGACCAGGAGACGTGCCTGGACGCGCTGCAGGAGATCAACTCGACCCTAACCGACACCGTGCGGGCCGCCATGGAGAACTCGACCGAGTTCGTCAGCAACAGCCTGGCCATCGTGAACAGGATCATCAGCCTGCTGGCCGATTTCAAGATCCCGATCCACCGGAAGCTGCTCGCCTCGTCTCCTTCGTCGTCGTCATCGGAGTTCCCGAGCTGGCTCGGGGCGGCGGAGAGGAGGCTGCTGCAGGACGAGGGGTCGGCGGCGGCGCCGCACCTGACGGTGGCGCAGGACGGGAGCGGGGACTACAAGACCATCCAGGAGGCGGTGGACGCCGTCCCGAAGAAGAACGAGACGAGGTTCGTGATCCACGTGAAGGCCGGGACCTATAACGAGACGGTGCTGATGGACAAGAGCAAGTGGAACGTGCTGATGTACGGCGACGGGAAGACGAAGACCATCGTCACCGGCAGCAAGAACTTCGTCGACGGCACTCCGACTTTCAGCACGGCGACCTTCGGTGAGTGAAATCCTCCCCCGTCAATTCGGTCACTTCGCTTTCGTCTTCTTCCGTCCAAATTCAATCCGACCCACAAGAAAAATGTCAAACAAGTTTCGAACTTGGAGCTTTCGGGAAGTAATTCCAGCTGATTAGTCCAACAAATCTTGGACTAATTCGTACCCAGAGACAGAGCCGTGGAAGCAATTCCACTTGTGGAAAGTGACGTCTCGAGTTTAATCGAAATCGAAACGCCGTCTGAGTCGAATGTTGCGGCGGTTGACGGGACGTGAATCGCTGGCAAAGGTGGCAACTTGCGTGAGATGGGTTCGATCCTGTTTTGGATTTCGGACGAACCGTCCACAACCGTTGCTGTCAATGTCCTTTTCTGACCCTCGTCGCGATGTGAACCCGACCCCATCATCGAGCTCGCCGAAGGGAAAGGTGCTGCTCTGGTGGTGGGGTGGGGGCCCCATCGCTTAACCAGATCGACGGTCCAGATGAAGAATTTTGGTCTCGTGCCCTACCACCATGTGCATGCTCGGCATAAGTGAACGTGAAATTCTGCGAAAATTACCCCTGTCCTGTCCCACACATGGTCCCCATCCACCACCCCTTGATTGGTGCCTGGTCAACATAATCGCTTTGCCCTAGTCAGGAAAAGCTAGATCTTCTACTTTTTCTATGGGTTTATGCGAGAGGATTTGACCTACACTAGCAATCAAAAAGGCTCATCTCTCTTTCTAAACCGCCGACACCCTACCTTCAAAAGACCTCATTTTATAAAACTACATCTGGGTCTTCAGTTAAATCGTGTGTGATTGCATCAAAGTTAACTTTGGTTTCCCCTGATTATGCCATGTTCTATTTACTGCTCTGCTTTTTTTATGTCGGAGAAAGTTGCTGAACAGGGCATGAAAACATGGCCCCGCTGTTTCGTGGGCCGTGGTTTCTTTTTGCCCGTGATCGCCGCATCCGAACACGGAAAACTTAGCACTTTTATTCGTTAAAATGATGTCGAGAGCAGGGCATATAGAAGTGCTGATTCCATTGTTTTATCTTATGTTTTTTGCGGGTAAACTGTGCAAATAATGCTGACTCGGGTGATGCCATCTTTCACCAGCTGTTGCGGGTAAAGGGTTTATTGCGAGAGACATGACGTTCGTGAACACAGCCGGCGCGGCGAAGCATCAGGCAGTGGCGTTCCGGTCTGGGTCCGACCTCTCGGTGATATACCGCTGCGCCTTTGATGCGTTCCAGGACACGCTCTACGCGCACTCAAACCGCCAGTTCTACCGCGACTGCGATGTCACGGGCACGATCGACTTCATTTTCGGGAACTCCGCAGTCGTCTTCCAGAACTGCAACATCCAGCCCAGGCAGCCAATGGCCAACCAGTTCAACACCATCACAGCGCAGGGTAAGAAGGACCCCAACCAGAACACCGGCATCTCGATCCAGAAATGCAGCATCACCGCCAACGGCAACGTGACGGCCCCGACGTATCTCGGCAGGCCCTGGAAGGACTACTCGACGACCGTGATTATGCAGTCGACCATCGACTCCTTGAACCCCAAGGGCTGGATCGAGTGGGTC
Source organism: Eucalyptus brandiana (assembly GCA_014182725.1). NCBI lineage: Eukaryota > Viridiplantae > Streptophyta > Magnoliopsida > Myrtales > Myrtaceae > Eucalyptus > Eucalyptus brandiana. The sequence continues at coordinate 33,066,188 of CM024677.1, forward strand.
AGCAATGTGGATCCCCCGAGGACGATCTTCTACGGGGAGTACCAAAACCGCGGGGCGGGGGCGAGCACGGCCCAGCGGGTCGCATGGGCCGGGTATAAGCCGGCTCTCACGGCGACCGAGGCCGGGAAGTTCACGGTGGAGTCGTTCATCCAAGGGAGCGAGTGGTTGCCTCAAACGAGCGTGACGTTCGACGCCGCTTTGTAATACGGTAATTGGTAATGATGTAGAGCCGCGAAGTGCCTATAGAGAAAAGAAAACTATTTTCTATTTTCCCCTTCTTCTTTTTTTTTATTAATCGACAATGAAATTTCTTTGTAGCGTTTCGGTTTTCTCATATATGCTGTACGCTAATTATGAAAACGGCAAAAACAGAATCAATAGACAAAAGGTACCACTTTCTAAGCTTGTCCGTCCGTATGTCAGCCGATGTTCCATTATTTAATGAATGTGTGTGACAAGAGGCGAGGGGGAGGTTATATGGTTCACCGATGATGGATTCTCTAAGTCTAAACGGGTCGCAATACATTCAAATTCTTCGTAACTCCCGCACAAAATGTCACGACACATGAAAATTTCCGAACTTTAAGATCGTCGCATGAAAGTATCCGAACTTTTAAGATCCTGCACAAAATGTCATAACGCATGAAAATTTCCAAACTGTAAGATCGACACATGAAAGCATCCGAACTAAGATCAACCCCCGGACGGAAAATAGTTGGATGATTTCTTATCAGAGCCCAGTAAGGAAGATGAGTATCGTAAGAGCGGATATCTATGACTAAAATGCAATCTCTTTCGAGTTAACATAGACCCTCCCCTGTGCGTGTTGAGATGTCCCGAAAAGTTCAAGGGGGCCCATTTCTTGTACTTTTGCCCTCGCGTGTTAGGTTTTGCTGAGCACCAATTATACTCTGTAACTGCAAATCTTACCCCGGGCTGTAATGAGAAACTACCTAAGGTGCACCCCAAAACTTCGAGTTTAAGGAATAGAATTGCATATAGTACCAAAGCTAATGCATGTGCACTTTAGCAGAGTAACTATTTCAAGAAGCAACACGAGCATTTTCGTACCAGCACGACAGCAAATCAAAGCAAAAGATTTCATGGGCCATCCATAAACCGCCTGCGGTTGAAATTGTCTACACTGTATTCCATTCAAACGAGGGGCAGAAATTGTATAATCACAACATTAGTCCCGGAATGATAACCCAGCCAAAATAGGACGACAGTTTCAACTTCTGGCTTTGCAAAGTACAATTACAGGCAAGAATTCTTCAAAAGCACGCATGGGTGGGCACATGCCAAGAACATTACTTTAAACGTGAAGTTCCATGTAGATTCTCCTCATAGTCGACTAATGACCGCCTCCACCTCAGCCGGCGTGTAGAGATGGTATGCAGGAGCCACCTTCGCAATGTCCACATTGTTGGGTGTCACCTAAAATTCATACCAAAATCCGCTTACAAAGAGCACACGAGGAAGCCAACAATTATTCAACACCGAAAAGTACACAGGCATTTCAGTTGATGCATTACCCTTTCTTCCATGACCTGCTTGAGGATGGAAAGAGCAATCGTCTCAGCTTCCGGAAGAGTTAAGTCCTGCAGCAACAAATCTTAATTGATTCACCAGCACTTCTCAAGAGTAGCAGCAAATGCAAAGGCTGATGTATCCACCCAGGTAAGATTGTGATCACCTAGTATGGAAACTTCAACTTTGCTAACACCTATCAGATGCAAGCACATACCTTATTATATTGCTCCTGCAATGAGCTATCTGCTCCTTCTGAACCTGACCCAATGGCTTTTGCGTTGCACTGCCAAAATGTGCCAGAGGGATCTGTGTAGTATCTGTCAACCAAAAGGTCCTTTTCTGAGTAAATAACCCAAGGCCCTCATGGATTGCACATTGATAAGCACAGGCCAACAAGCGAAAAGACATTCAGAGTCTCCAAATGCATCTCAAGGATATTTTAAATAGTATCATAGTTCCGATCCAAACAGTTATTCCTCTGTTATTTTCTCCTTTACCAATTGAGAGATAGAGCGTTTAGGGGGACAATAAGGAAAAATATGAAGCACTTATAGTTTACAAAAGACTTGACACATGGAGTGCATTGGCATCAAAATTTCATATAACCGACCTCACCTAATGATATAAGATTCCATTTGTTGTAGTTGTTTAGAATTATGTGCGCAGTTTATGTTAAAAAGGATTATCTGTTGTATTCAGTAAACACTACCAGTATAACGAGCAGCTATTTCAAGTTTAAGTAATAATTTTAGGTAATTCTCCAAAAGTTGATTGAGAGAAGAAAATCTAGCCTGAAAATCTAGCTTGTTGTAATAATAATTGAATTACCGTACCATGACTCAAAAGTCCAACACAGCTAAAAACTTATTCTTGTAGTTTTTGTTATTTTCGAAGGAATTATTTGTGCAGTTCACAAGTAGAAAAGAAATGCTAAAACTTCAAGAAGAGAAAATATAGCTTCCAGGCTGATGATAAAAAAAATTAACGAAGATTATTTTGTCATAAAGCCTAGTTTTATACAAGATATGAATAAAAAAATGCAATTTAAACATAGTACTTGTGGAACAACAAACACTATACTCTGTGCTAGAAATGATAAGTGCAGATCATTCAATCTTGAAGTCTAAAAGAGATTGCCCAATAAAAACAGCAAACTAGCTACATTGCTATAAAAAAAGACAAGTCGAGACATTTTTAGGTTCAATGACAGCATGAGTAGACAGAATCTTTTTATTTTTATTTTTATTTGTAATAATGAGTAACTAGTAGAAAGGATACTTAACACTTTCTTAGTAGATATGGCATTACGTTGTATTGTAATGAGGGCACCAACCATACAAGTAGAAGCTCTGACACACTGTCTTATTGTGGAAAGGAAAAGCAATAAAGTGCTAGTGGTTGTTTACTTGATCATTGAGTTTAAGTCATATAACAACTGAAAAATCCTCCGAGGAAATCACAAGAAAGAATTTCGAACTCTACACCAAATTAGATCCCATTAACTCCTCCACATCCAGCAATAAAAGATATTCAAAGCATGAGAAGAAAAGGTAATCTTGGATCTTGCAAGCTTTTGGACTGTGTTGAAACGCATAAAAGATCAAGTCTACTTACAAGCTGGGTCCATTTTCATCATGTCCAGCAATGAGAAGAGAGACTCCGAAAGGACGGGACTGCACAGCAGGATTATCACCCATGAGAAAGCATATAAAATACACGATGCACATGCACTCATGAAGACAAAAAAAAAAAAAGCAGTGCCAAATTGAAGCATCTTTTGCCCTCAAATTCAAACCCATATTTTAGTGTCACATTGCAGAATTGCAAACTAGAAATGACAGATGTACTTGTCTAGTGTATCCTCAGATACCAACTCTGCTAGAGAAAGATGGCCCTCAAGAGACTCCATCATCTCAAAAAACAAAGTTGCTATGCATCCTATGCCCCACCACCTGGCTTCTGCCCAAGACACAGAATCTCCGAGCTGCAAATAGCAAAGTTTTTCACCCTAGGAATAAGACCTATTCCTTACACTTTTCTTTTGACATAGCAGGCTAAAGGAATAACCCCAGGATCATTACCATCAAAAGGACAAAAAGAAGCATATGAAGCAAGAAGCATTAAGCCATTAACGAAAACTCTACAACAACGTTGACCATCCGCAAGTTATTTCTGAGAACAATGAGACGAAAAAGGGAATTTAAAAGGCAAAGCCAGCACCAACCATATCAAAATTGATCTTCATATGCAAAACTCAATGATGGCTATTTCACACAAACATTCTGCAGAAAATGAAAAAGAATGCACAATCATTGAAAAAAACGTATTACCATTGTTTCTTCGTCACCCTCACCAAATCGCAAAGCAAGATCACAAATGGCTTGGGTTGAGGATTCAATTGTCATTGGCTCACCATATGAGAACCTATGATTCTGCAGACCATATCCAGCATAATAATAAGTTTGAGAAACAATCAACTAAGGATAAGAAGGTGGACAAAAAATTAAGACAGCCCATACCTGAGTTTCCACCCGAGCATGTTCTACTAGAGTGCGGGCGTCGGCAATCAAGCCACTCATGGCACATCCAATATGGTCATCGATTTCCATGATTTTCTCAACACTGCTCGGCTCCTGCCAGAGAGTGAAGAATTGTTCTAGTAAGAACTCTATGTAAATTGTCCACAACTACCATATTGTGAAAACGATATTTAGTATTCAAAATAGAGAAATGCTCTTCATGCATTTAGCTCACTGACTTGGGTTAAATTGATATAATCATACTCCAGTGAAAAACCAAGTAGCATCAAGTAAAAGTCTTTACAATTTCATGTGAATATATCATGTCATTTTAAGTAGTCATCTATCACCTCACATCATCAACAGATGTAAACACGCATTCCATTCCCCATCACATGAATTGGCCAAACACTCAAGCTGTATATATTTACATTACCCGGAAAATTCTGTCAACAATTCAAGATAAGACTAGAACAACCAGCAAAGGCACTCAACAATCCTGAAAAAGCACAGCATCTCAAATGCTGGGCTACACTCGAAATAAAAGTAAAAAGTTAAAAAGAAAACAGACCAGCAGGGGCGAAGTAATACGCTTCTCGACAGCAAGCACAACACCTTCCTTCGTCTTCAATCCGATCGCAGTCGAACCCAGCTGCAGCAATCCAAACACACCCACACGCGTTCCAACTCATCATCAACCGTCTCAATAAACAGTCCAATAATACCACCGTCACCGCCACTTCATTTCCACGACATTAATCGACAGAAGAAAAAAGAAAAAAAAAAACAGCAAGCAGCAAGCAGCAGCAGGAGGCGAAGGAAGCCCTGTTTTTTTACCTTGATGGCTTCAATGGCATATTCGACTTGAAACAATCTACCTTCCGGAGAGAAGGTGTTCACTCCCCTATCGTACTCAGTCCTGCACCAAACCGAAAAACGCCAAAAACCGCTCAAGCTAAAAAAACTTTTCACAACCTCCTCCCCCCCATCCCAAAGCCCTAGAAGCTCCCCGGCCAACTCAAATGCAGCTCACCTCGTGAGAAACATCCTGGCGGCGGCGAGCTCGACTCACGGAACCTGCGACACGACGAAACGAATCTCAGAATCCGCAATCGGATCGCGACCAGCACCGGCGCGCGATTTCCCGGACGGTAGCCCTCCGATCCGAGGATCGGGCGGCGAATCGCGACGCCGGAATGCCGGACGAGAAGGAAAGGAAATCGATCCAATCGCCGGATTCCGGCCGATCCAGAGAGCTTACCGTGGAGATTTCAGCGGCTCTCGAGCTTGGAGTGATTGGAGAGGCTTCGTGCTTTCCTGGTTCAGTGGCTTTGCTTTTTAGCGAAGAACCCTTCTTGTGATGCAAGTCAAGGAGGTGGTGGTGGACCGGTGGTGGGAGCGAATGGGCCTGGGATGAGGGAGCGTATCCAGGCCCAGTGGAGGCGTTCTTATAGGCCCATCTTAGATAGGGGCCCGTCCAGGCCCAAAAGGATCAGTGATTGGTAGTAGATTTGTATATCATTTATTTATTTATTTATTTATTTATTTATTTATTTTTGCAGTTGGGCATTCGGCCAGGCTAGTCACGGATCACTAGGAGGCCAAGATGCTTTTCTCGGATGCCTCGCACGGAGAGAATCGATTGCGTGTGTGAAAATTGGGGCCAATCAGATGAGAAGAATGGGGTTCGAATTTCGGCTTGAGATTGAAGAAATTTTGGTTGTCATTTTGGATGAATATTTCCAGAGATCTGTGCATGTGTTTCTCACGCTCATTTATCTACTGTTACCGGCATTTAAAGCACATCGATGAATTGAATTAATTAGTGTCGAACTAAGCGAGAGTTGAATTGGAGTGTGTGGAAGCTCAACTAATTGTCTTTGGAGGCCGATATCAATACATCTTATCAGTAGATAGCAGGTTACATGATTTTATCATCGATGTCTACAAATTTCGATTCGTGATATAAATTCACTACTCATCAAAACATGTTCCTACCTGATGAAAAGGAAATGTCAGAAAATCGCCTTGCGTGCTGTTAGGTCATGGGGTAGACAATTACAAGGTAGGAATTCCATATAAGGTCCAGGGAAGGAAAGTGTCATCAATCAAACATTTTACAAGATAAGCTCCATGGACCCACCCCGTCCAGATAATACAAAACATGATGCATTATGACTAGACATGAACTATTTTAAATATCGATGCCTCACCTTTCACAAGACCGGGCGTAGCATTACACGATGCACACCACCCAACAATATTAATCTCCCTGTGTTCAAGCCTTCTTTCCTCTCTTCTCTCACTCATTTTAAGGTCAGAATCACAGTTTCATCATCTCCCCTTTTTTAGCAATCGCTTCACGAGATCAATGGCCGCGACATGTTCTACCTCCCCTCGGATTTTTCTATGGGACTCGAGCCGGATTACGAGGCCGGTTGGCTCGGTTGCGATGCTCGTGCGCAGCCGGATTCCGGTCAACAGAGTGACTGCGGTCCGGACCCGATCGTCCCTGAAGAACCAGGTACACACGGGACGACTTGTGCTTCTTGGCGAATATTCGTCATAGGAAACGGGTCAATTCGTGGTAAAGAACACCGGCACCTTCTTTCATACTTGGATTCTGGGTTTTTATTGCAGGTTTTTGAGGATCAATGTGAAGGTATAGTATGTTACAGAGACGAGAGCGGGGAGATCATTTGTGAAGGGTACGACGAGGGCCCGAGATTCGGCAGAAAGATTCTGAGAACTACATACCGCTACGAAGCCAGGTGAAGGACTTTTAAGCACAGTTCTTATGTTTTTTCTTATTACGATCGACCGAAACGGATCAGCTTTATCTAAACAATCTCGAATGGTTTTCAGGGATGCTGAAATCATCGACCTTCTTCAACGAAATTGGCTTCAGATTGCAGAAGATGGAGCATTGTACAAAGTGGAGGCGGGAGATATTCTACAAGAGGACTTGAGCTAGAATCGCTTTTCAATAGTGTCTGTTGAACAGAGGCTTATTTGGTCCAAAAATGTGAATTTTTCTTTGAATGGCCTAGTGAATGTGAAGTGTAATGTCAAAAAGGAAGGGAGTTTCCTCTTCAGTTGCAGGATATGAATTACGAGCACAAGCTATAATATTATTCTCCCATCAATGCGACACTATATACCTAAAGAGCCAACCGCTTAGTTTTCCATTCCATCCCCGAGATCGTTTCGATAGATCGCCCTTTTTCCAATGTCTGAAGGGTAAAACAGAGTAGGCAGATTCAAGAGAAAAGAGAACGCTCTACTTTTAGAATCTGATGCGTCGATCTTAATCTAATTCATCAAAAGCAGCCACGGCGCTGACCATTGCATATGCAAATTGACGATCTTGAGTTGCTAGTAAACTCATGCTCACTGCCGGAGCTTTACTCGGTAGAGAAGCCACTACGGAATGAAGAAAGAAAAGCGAGGACGAAGAATGAAGACTGCATGTGGATTGCATTAAACATCGATCAAAATTTATGGAAATCGACATTTGATTCAAGGCAAAACTTCACATGGATTCATATACACATTGCAATGCTTCATATATGCACGATTACTTCTGTACAACAGACCCCCTATCAAGGCCATCTAATAATTTACCCCTGACAGGTCGCCGTGGCTTCCACAGCCCCGTTCTGCAAATTTCTACAAAACAATGAAGATATATGCTCTTTCGGAAAATAGCATGAAGAACCTGGCAAGGGAAAAGAATGGGACACGGCGAAAAAGGAAAAGAAACTTTGTGAGTGAAGAAATGAGAGTGCTTATCCTAATCGTAGCTTCAAAATCTACAGGCATAGATCGGAGTATCAGTTCACTGAGGGGGCCATCTGTGTGTCTTCCTCCTGTAAATCAGACTGCGATTTACTTGGGATAATGGTTGCAGGCGACCACTGATCTGGGAGCATGAGGAAATAGGTAGTCATCGCTTTCCTGAATCTTTTCTTGTACTGCTTGGGCGAAATTACGGTTGGAGATTCATTTTTTGGCCCGCCGAGAATGCCCGAAGTCTTTACCCATGTTTCGAGGTGCTTGTCCCAGGTATACTGACGCATGAAATCAATGATCCCAAGTACCAACTCATGCTTCTCTTCATCCACTCCAACCAGAAGTGAGTAATCCATCACATCCACCGACTGCAACAGAAGGCCATCACAGAGAATTATTAGCTTTACCAGTGCAAACGCATGTTCATGCACGCGCGTGTGCGAGCAAGCGAGCACGAGAGAGAGAGAGAGAGAGAGAGAGAGATTACCGCAAGGAAAGAAGTGTCGTTCCAGACAGCTCTCTCCAACAACCGTTTCGCTTTATTTCCCACAAAAATGGGTGAAGTTCGCATTGCTTCAATCAAGTTTTGATCCAGCAGAACTTTGTTGCTTCCAGTGGAGTCAGCATTATAGCGTGATCGAGTAGATCCTTTTAAGTCATAAAGCCGCGTCACTTTCCTCCCATAGAGAAGATTCTCCATAACAAGGACATCCATCTTGGTTTCTTTACCTCCTTTGACATGCTTTGTTGTTACCTACCGAGAGAGAGAAAAAAAAAAAGTAGATCAATAATTAAACTAAGATCCCGCAGAGAAGCTGTCTTGCATATGAGTGAACTGTGATAATGGTATTAGCTGCAACTGGCAAATATTAAAAATGATTTCTTCACTCAATCATCTTGAGATGTCCTTGTTCACATACCTGATAGATCCCAAGAATCTTTGCCAAGCATGTTGGACTCCCTGTGCCAATCGATTCAGAGAGGTACTTGAAATATGCAGGAGCGAACTTGATAAATGACTCTAGCTCTGTCTTGGTGACTTGCTTGATGATAAACCGATCATCCAATGTCTTAGCAAAGAAGACATTACTCTTCCCTCCCTGTGCTCCCCACTTCTTACAACGACTAAGGGACCTCACGAAATCCATCTCAGATGGGCAACAAATCCTCCTTAAAGCTTCAAATCGTTTTGCATAGTAGCAAGTTACAGAATATTTCGCCTGTCCATCATCTGAAAATGGGATCTTCACATGCAAGGCTTTAGTATATGATAGAGGGTCTAAGCCCTGGGAGCTACGAGACCCAGACATCGATAGCATGCTATCATCTACAGAACCAAGACTTCTACTTTCAGAAGTCAGCTCATCAAATGACTGAAACGAATGAAAACTAATGGAATCCAAAGATGACAATGCAGCCACGGGCTCGGCATCCTTCACCTTTTCAGCCTCATCACATAATTGAGCATGATAATACGGTGATGCCAATGCATAAGATATTATACTAGTGGGCTCATCATCATACACAGGAATAACAGTGTCATTGATTCCAGCAGGCAGTAGCAGCCGAGCTCCACCATATTCTGACTCCCGAAAGGATGAAATATGGATAGGATTGTACTCTCCAAGCATATCAAGCTTTTGAGATCCTGCTAAATTATTCTTGTTAAGAGAGCGGTATAAGCTTATAGGCACTCCTAGCCAGCTAACTGAGTCAACCGCATCATCATAGTCCTTGGTAGACAATAAAGGAGGCAAAGAATGGGAAACCTTCAGTTTGCCTAAGTCCTCTGCACAGCCATTCACACCCAACCCCTCGGCCACTGCTTCTCCCTTCAAAGAATCAATTATGGCTGAATCAGAAAGTGCAGAAGAGATCTCCTTTTTCACAGCCATATTTGATTGATTTTTACCAGTCCATGCAGCATCCAGGGTCTCTGACAAATTGGCTGGAGTAGGAAACTGCCCCTCAGATAGGGTCCTGCGAACATTTGTCCCACTTTCTAGAGGCTCAGATTGACCGGAGGCATTAGCGCTTTCAGAGACTTTTGCTTGCTTTTGTTCTCTGGAACTTGCACTTTCACCCATACGATCATTTTGACAGACATCATCACCTTGCTCACTTTGGCATTCAAATCTTCCTTCCAGACTAGTATTTCTGTCATCCAAACGGAAAGATTCAGAATTGCTAACGACTGTTTCTTCCTTGTGGGCCACATTCCCCTCAGAAGGTGTCTCGCCTTTATGAAAAGAAGTCTCCTTTTCTTCTGAGCTCAAGCTCCTCGGACAATCCTCAACATTGCTGCTCAAACTAGACAGGTAAACCAGGCGATGATCCCAAATAACAGATTGGATAAGTAATTGTCTCCGCAAACGATTAATCTCCAGAATGTCAATCACATGTTGGCCCTTCGTCGGATCCCCTTTCAAAGCCTTTTGAAACAATTCCTGAGACATTATGTAGAGATTGTTCTTCACCATTAGCTAGCAGATGGACTGAGATTTCTACAATACATATTGAAGTTCAATTGTGCAGATTCTAAAGTTTCAATTAAGTATGATTGCGAATGATGAACAAGCTCCTGATTTTCATCAGGAAATCAGGTCATGGTGTGTCGATACAATTTAAACCACTAATTATTTCCTGTGAATTTCAAAATAAAACAGATGAAGAATAACTTAGTTTTATCACTGCATGACACTAGCTATATACAAATATATTCAATACTTGAAGCTCAAAGAGTGGAAACAGGAGATATCTATACCTCAAATTCTGCCTTCTCCTGTTGTAACATAACCTCCAACTCTACAATTCGACGTCTTAATTCTGATGAACACGGGACATGCCCCTCAACATATCTTTTCTCTTCAAATTGACTAAGAGTATTAAGTACTTCCGAAAAGAGAAGCTCTGCCCGGTCGAACACCTGCAGAAAGCAAACATAACAATCAGGTGTATTCAAAATAGGGGCAAAAAAAAAAAAAAAAAAAAAACATCTGTCAGTTGTTGAGAATTGTACTTTATCTGCTTCTTTTTGTAACCACTCTTGATTCTCATGGCTAAAATCCACTTTGGAAGGTGGAAGATAAACAGAGTGAACGTCAATAGATGCATACCGGAAGCAAGCGACCATATCACCAAATCTGCACATTCAAATACTGTAAGAGCTACAAACATTACTACTACTGGAATAGACAACACAGGTAAGCAGCTAAGCAGGGGAAAATAAAGAATGTACTATGTGAATGGAGTCTGCAATGTTCAAAATAATATATTTTTTTTTCCAAGTTCTAACTCCATCAACTTGCCATCTAGCAAGTGAAATACATCAAAGACCAACTGTATATATTGCCATTTGATATTGTCAGAGCAAAACTTCATTTTCTTGCCCAGATCTGCTAGTTCTTTCTGTCATATATGGCTGCACATTTTGCTCATAAACTCCTTTCTTTTTAGACATCCACTAAAAAGACATATAAAAGATTACCCATAAAAACGAAGACAATCTCTATGAAGAGAGTGACCACAGCTTGCAACCCTACTAGCAGCTGCATGATTAGAAAAGCTGAGCTCCAAGAACTTCCCAAAAGATAAACCCCAAGCAGCATCTGACATCACCACTCTTCGAGTAGCTGGAGGGAAACCCTTAATACGTGGACATTGCAGGCAGCGGTGCCACATCCAGATCTTCCCATCCCTTTCACCAGGTAAGATATCTGGTACCTTCTTAACAGATATAGTGAGGGTGCCCTGTCGATGAGTGTAGCATTGAAGATGTGCTTCTGACGGCATCTCACATTGATCGCATCGATAATTCTGGGCATTGGAACAATACGTTAACTTAAGTATAAATAAAAAGAAACATACTTTCAATGAAGATGAATAGTACCTGATCAAATAAATTATCTCGTAAAAATCGACCCAGAGGTTTATCAAAGCTGCCATAGTATTTGATTCTGAAGAGATGTGATCTTTCACAAATGGTACCCTTCCATACACACCGTGATGACAAGGAGACCAAAATGCTCTGATGGTCAGAAGGTGACGGAGGAAACTCTTCTTTCGAAGCACCAGATTCAACCACAAGGTTTTTATTTTCCTGTTGCGGCAATGCACCTTCCATGTGACATAGTGGCGGCGCATCTGTTGCAAGATTGTCCGTATGGGCATTGTCAGACATAGTAACATTTCCAGCCGCATCTAACAGCCCAAAATTGTTAGCAGTGAGTTGATCACCCTTGATGGGATGGTCAATGCTGGAAGCATTGCTTTCCTTGGAGATTGTTTGCTCAGGTATCCCAGATATACCATAAAGGGTAAACAGGTTGTCATTATTATCAGAATCAACTTTCCTCCGGGAAGGAGCAAGCTTAAATGAAGTAATGGAGTTGATGAGATTTGCAGAGATATTGCCAGAACCATCAGTAAAACAAGCTGACAACGCCATCTCCAGATTTTGAACAGCGCTATCACTTGTCAATGGCAACACATTAGACGAAGGGACGCTGTTAGATCGGTCGGCTCCAGCATCAGCTTCAGAACCTTGAGACTTCTCGCTTGAAGGAACCATGAAACCAGGTATTGTTGATATTGACCTCTCTATGCTTAATGACTTATCAGGAAGTGCCACAGTAATAGGGGATTTCAGTGGAAGTTCTGGTAGGGAAGCTCTCTCATCAGCAAGGAAGGATGTCTCCAATGCCAAATGATAAGCAGCAAAAACTCCATACTGGACCACATGCTTAACTTTCTTCAGCTCATCTCCATTAGCGCCTCTCAGCAAAATCTAAATCCAATGCAGAAGGGAAATTAATCGCAAGTTCACTAAATGGCCTTCCAAGTTTCAGCTAACCCCCCAGAGGGCAAAAACATCTTTAAGATTGCTACCTATCAGGGTTGCTTAAGTAATTTTACCAATTTCTACCAAATACCTCTTCAGAATCAGAACAACTGTGCATTCAAGATAGTAAGCATAAGGAGACAAAGTCAAGGTGAAAAGAAGGAACTAGAAGCATCCGAAAGAAACCAAATGAAATAACTCACATTTCTATCCTTTTTCTCAAGACTTCATGTTTTTACTCCATCCTTTACATTCTACAACATCTTCATAGACATGCACTATGTTAGAGAACTTACAGTGAAACCCAGTGGCTTTGGACAGCCTTCAAAGTACATGAGCGTCTTTGTCTGTTTTTTCCCCCCTGGTCCTGCAGTAGCATGCTCCTCCAAGAACCTCTCCACATGAAATTTATCACAATAGCCCAACTTCTGTGCTGACAAACTATCAATAGAAGGAACTATCTGAGCACCAATGCAGCGGGCTATGCGTTCCAACAGTGGTCTCTTGATGTTAAGAACAAGGGATATGTCTTTTGCAAGCAAGTACTCCAGCGCATACCGAGAAACTGAATTCTCAACCAAAAGAATATCAGGGTGTTGTGCATCTATCTTTGCAACTGCCATCTTTAAATATTCGATTTCCTTCAATGATGAAAAGGTGAAACTTATAAAAAATCAACTCAGAACAAACATTCCATATCCATGCACTAATAAATAAGCATAACTCTTCATGTACTCTGGAAATGGCATGTACTCTTCTTTTTCTTTTTCTTTTTTTTCATTATGAAACTATTAGATAACAAAAGAAATTAACAAGCAAAACTATGCAGAATGAGTGTTATAACTTGTCCCGCTTTAACAAAAAGGCTATTTACCAGACTAAAGCAAGAAAAGGACAAGTAAGTAGAACCTGTCGCAGCAGAGTATCAAAACTTGACAAGAGGTTAGAGACTCGTTGATACTCGAGAGCTCCTCCGAGAATCAAAATGCGTGGTTTTTCAATTTTTGAGGTCATCCTTCGATGGGCAACATTTTTCTTACATACAACTCCTTTCACCACGATACTACACAAAGGGAATAGAAAAATTCATCAGGAAGATAAAATGAACGCTGCAGCCATATGTTGTTAATCAACATATATCTCTTAGTGAAACAGGAGACATTGCACGCAGCTTGTATCATTGAGAACCGAATGATGTAAAGCTGACGATTAGACACAAAGCACAGGTTTAGAAGAGTACATTAAGGGAAGCCAATTTAGTTATTCAAGAAGATATTGCTTCTATATCTGATAAAATTGATATCTAAAGATAGAGGTCCCACTTCCTCTTTCATGGGTCGGAAAAACAAAGCAGAAGTACTTCAGATCTCCAGAAAATATCTTGGGTAGGGTAGAAAATTGTTTGGACAACACACAATGGGAGCCACCTCCTCAACCTGCAGGGGCCACCTCAGATGTCCTAACTCCCTGGTTCATTTCAGGCGTTATGGACCGCCACAATAACAAGGAAGTTAGTGCTTTTAGTACGGAGCTTGTAACACCTCGACTTCCATATCAAATAGGATAAAGCTTGTGAAATGATTCATAAGTACAAAACCACCCCCAAATGGCTCCCCTACCGAATACTCCTTTCAGGGGCCTGGCTCACTTGTAGTAGGATCAGATCCTTAGATAGAAGATTTTTGGAAGCACCCAGCTGATTTCATTGCTAGTTCTCACAATTCTATTTTTGTTGTTAAAAAGATGAATTAAGTCCATGATATACAATAGCCCAGCTTGAAGTCTGTCCTCTCTTTATTATTAAAAAGAAAACTGCATGATCCATCTGGGGAAACCATTGCATAATAAAACCAAATCAACAGATTCAAATTTAACTCCTGCAGTTCCAGTTAGCACGTCATTTATGCATGTCAAGGATCATCTAAAAGAGGTGCAATATTATAAATTTCCCAATACCAATTTACAGCATAAAGTGCTCTTTGATTTCTGCCTTGAATATGGTAGAATATTAGAGGGAAAAATGAATAAAAGAAGAGATGAAAAAAACTGCAGTTTTACCTCTCACGGCGATGTCCAGATGCTATGCATTTTACTTTCACATAGCCCCCAGGGTCCATTCCTCCCGTTTTGCTCATATCAGGCTTTAACAGAGTTGCAGCCTCCCATGACAGAGATGAAATTATCTCCAACCAACCATCTTCACTGTTTTCCTCATCCGTATGAAGATTCTCTACGTGCAGTAGCTGAGCTATCAAAGCTCTAAAATGCCCATAAACCACGTCCTTCATGACTTTCTTGTGCTCCTCACCTGATCGATCTTTAGCGCGATACTCACCACTTCCAAAACTGTCAGAGGTTTGTAGATATCCCCACTCTCCTGCGGCATCCCCCTCATCATCATCATCACACAAAAAACCTTCCTTCTCATCTTCTTCATCTTCTGGTTCAGGAGGAAGCCAGAGAAAGCCATTGTTCTCAAAATCCACAGGCTCTGAAGTGACATCTTCCGCAGGATATAAGGAGGACTCTACCTCACACTCATCACTATTTAAATGCTCGTCATCCTTTTTATCAAGCTGTGGGACCACATTTGATCCCTGTGATTCAAAACTTTCATGCAGAGGGGAGACACTTGAACCTTCTGTTTCAACTTGCTCTCGATGAAGATCCACCTCATATGAATCCACAGTATTGCCAATCCTGTGGAGATTAACTTTACTGTCTGTGTGATTCTCCAGTGGCAAGTGCCTTGTCTCAGAGTCACATTGGTATAAATCATGCTGATCTTCATCGTCATCACTCCTGATGCCAAAGCGAAAACAAACAATAAAGAATATTAGGTGCACACATTCAGTCCAAAGCCTAACAGAACATGCAAAGACCGGACAGGTATCTACATAGTACGAAATAATGATGCTTGTCTACAGAGATCGCATATCGCAGGCATCGCCTTCGCTACAATGGTATGGATAAACAACAAAGTAATTCATAAACTCTAATCTTCTCTAAGAATTCCACTCATCAGAATCATCCAGATGGACATTAACATATCCTTTTTTCAAGCATGGACGCAAATAAGCAAAATAAATACCTGTTCATTGAGAATCCATAATGGTTTGGATATGGAGCCCCGTGATTTGCAAAATCTACTACGTCATAGTTGCACTTTCCTGATGTTACCACACCTTGCCTATCTGCACATTCTTCCACCATACATAGCTGGTTTGAGCTTAGATCAGAACTCTGCCGAACAAAGCGATAAGGCTCGAGAGATTGTGACATTGAGCCAAGAGTAATACTTCCACTATTGGTAGTATTAATAGATTTGCTGCTGACAAAACTTGTTGCTGATGGTGAGGAACTAAAATCCTGGTTAGGTAATTCATCCCCATTATTAGTACTTCGTAGGTTTTTCTCCCATTGCTTGAAGCAATAGTTACACACCCGAATCCTCTCCCACTCCTCGCAGGATGCCTTGTAGTCAGTTGACAAGGCAGGAACTGAATTGGCTGTGCACTTGCCACAGAATACTCTGCCACAAAGTCGACAATGGTGTCGGCGGTTGATAATGTTAAACTGGGAATCACAATCGTAGCAAACCCTACAGCTTTGATCGGGCATCCAAAAGTCTCTCGACACATGGGCCGGATCAGATCGCCAAGGAATCCACGACTTGACGATGGCAAAAAAATCAGAGAAGGTCTTGTGTGGGGCATCCATTGACAAGAAATTCTCTCGACAAACTCATCATGACACACTCATTTGCTGATCTCCAGAACTAGGATACCAGATGGCACGCCTACGAATTATTATGCAAGTAAAAGATAATTACGACCCCCTATGAGATATAGATGAATAAAAATATCAGGAGACCAATCTGAGTAGTCTCTTGCAACTTCGATGCTATGGTACAGCTCCATAAAATCAAGCGCTAGAGCAGTCGAAGCTATCAGTTCTCGAAGACGCTGCGGTGCTAAGCAAAAGCAAACTCAATATTTACTTTGATGACCCATTCGACATGCAAAAGACACAAGCGATTCTGCACATATTCATTAGCTGACGCACTGCATGGAAGTTGAATCAAATGACAAATCAGACTAGATAACACATATGGCGGGGAGAGTACTCAGAAGCCAGAACCTTCAGATGGAACTGGCAAGGGAACAACAAACGCATGGCCAAACTAAATTTCAAGAAGCTGGAATCTCACAGAATCATCTCACGCTCACCCGCTACGAACGAGATCAAAACACGCTGCTCCCGACCGACACGACTCAAACCAAACTTCAACACTCCAAAAAAAAAAAAAAAGAAAAAAACATCACATCAATCGACAAAGAAAGAGTACACGAATCGCACGCCCTCCCGAGCATCGACAATTCCTCGAGAAACAGAACACGAGAGGAGGAAGAAGAGTTTTCAGTCTGATCGCGATCGAACTCACCTGGCCGATCCGATCTTCCGCGAACGAAGCCAAGCGCGAACGCCAACGGATTCGCGCCACGTAGGCAGCCGACCGCGAGCTCCGACGCGGAGAGGAGGGGGGGTTGGTGCAGCCGCAGAAGACGGAGGATCAACCACCGCGACGCGGTAACCGACCGACTCCCCGCCGGCGAACGCTCCTCTCGCCGACGGACCCGATCGCCGATCCCCCGAAGTCAACCCCCGAGGCCGGACGGAGGGACGGAGGAAGGGAGGGAGGGAGGGAGACGGCGACTGGGGGAAACGAAAAGCGCCCCGCGCGACCACCACCGCCGCCGATCAGGAAGTCGTCGCCGCCGCCGCGAGCCGGCCGATCGTCGTGGATTGAGAATCGCCGGGGGGGAGGACGAATGGCGTCACTTCCGCTTGACGACGCTGCTGCTTCTCCGAGTTTTTGAATTCCGTCCGCTTGCCGTTCGTATCGTTTCCGTGCTTCTGTTTTCTTTGCGCAAGAAATGAAGGAGCTCCTTCGCTCTTCCTCCGCAACATGTAAAATGGCATCACCGTCCGATCTCTCTCTTTTGTTTTTTCTTTTCTTTTTTTGTTATTTTCTTGTGACGTGCCCAAAATAAACAAATAAATAAAATGAGGTGAGTAATAATTTTATTTTGTTTGCTTTTTCTCCCCGGATTTTCTAATCGAGCCGTTTTCTCCGTTAGACGCAAGGAGAAGGGCGGCGGCGACGTCGTTTCTTCGCTGCCGGGGCAACGGTCCGTTCACATCATCCCCAAAATGCCCTTCCTTGCGCGTGCAAGTTGCGGCTCAAGATTATTGACCGGAAAAATAAAAATAAAAATAAAAGAAATATGTGCATTGAAATATTAATTTAGTACACGAAATTGTTGTAAATTGATTGATTGTGAAAGAAGCATTGCCCATTTAGGGAGTACTTTTTCAATTCTAGTACTTTATTATCCGATAAGATAAAGCACGCGGATGCTCTGCTTTTTCATCCTAGAGACGAATGGTATCTTGATTAACTTTCGTGCATCTTTGATAAGTCTACATTTTCGAATAATTTAAAGGAACAACACCCCCTAATATAGAAAGGTGCTTTCATTATTTTATTCCCAAAGCACAACCAACAAGACTGAAACTCAATACTAAAAATCAGACCAATAATCTTTATGACCTCATGGAATTGCGTCTAACTTCTTTACAGTTCATTGTCCACTCCTCTCTTCACAAACTTGCCATCTAATCATACTCACTCACATAACCCGTGGGCAAGTTTTACCCACATTTTCCGCAAGATTTTCACCTTGAGGAATTTGACTCTATTATATTTTCTTGACAAGGGGCGTTACAATCAATTAAGTTTTTCCTCCAATCCACTAAAATCACTCCAATTTCAAGCGCGAAGTCACGGTTTCAGTACCGCATTAAATCAACAATAGACTTCACGATAAAAACAATTAATGTACGAGCCTACGTACTTATTGTTTTGCCTATGAGTGTGACAATCGTCCTTGAACATAGGGGTCCCATGGGGCAAGTTTTAAAGTAATCCCATTCGACGCCATATTCGAGTTAGGAAATCTGTCTATTTCGTAAAAAAGTTTCGAAACTGGAGCCAAAAATATTCCATATCAAAAATCGTGACGTCGAGAAAAGTTGAATTCTGCTGTCAAAATTGAATTCTTCTTATATTTTTTTTAAAATTTTGATTTCGATTTAATTTTATTATTATTTTTTTTTTTTTTGCCTTTTGTGGTGGGGGACAGGCATTTTGTCTGTCCCGCGTACGTTTGACTTTTATGCAAGCTGTCCGGGGGGGTAGGAGTGGATAAACCCCCGCGCTTTCTCTTTCCTGTCCTTTTTGCCTTGCGGTCGAAGCCGCCGCCACCGTCGGATCGAGCTTCGGATTTTTCGGGCAAGAAATTTCGGAAATTCGAAACGGGGAGAATTAAATCAATCACTTTGCTGGCCGATCACTGGATAACCGCGTCCGCGTCCGCGTCCGCATGGACAATGATACGCTGTCCCTGCATGTTTCGAGGGGCACGTCCTGAATTTTGGAAATTTGACGGTTTTCTCCTTTTTTTTTTTTTTAATAATTAATCTTTCCATTTCTTTGAAGCAACGTCCGTAATTAATGGTTTTGATTTTTTTTTCTTTTAATTTTACTGCTCTTGCTGAGCCTCCATTTGTGGTCTCGTCGTGATCCAGCTGGAATTATGTTCTTGTGAAGTATTTCCTTTTCCATCCATTCTCAGCGACAAAATAATAATAATAGGATCTCGTACATTATAAAAATTATTTACACAATCGAATGATAGATCGCAAAGACAATTATGGTGTTCACTAGCACCATTGTGGATTTTGTATCGTGATAAGAATGTGAATGCTTGAAGAAAGAACTTGTGGTGTCATTTCATTAACTCAACCCACCTTGATTTAATGTATAGACACTTAGGATAATCGATTCCTAGTGAGTAGATCTTGAAATCTACCATGTTAGAATGGTTTCTTAGTTTTTGTAATCTCAAACCTTATCTTATTTGCGCTGGAACTAACCCTGAAACTTACCATGTTTCTCTAGTCTAGTTCTAAGGTTTAGGGTCTATGCGAGAACCTATTTTTTCTTTTATTCTTGTTTTAATTTCATATTTTATAGCAAAATAATATGAGTAACAAAATGATTCAAAGTAAAAGATAAATTAGGACAAGTGAGCAAAGATGAGCTAGGAACAAGCAAGGATTGCAAAGCTCAAATGAGGGAGAGCAAACAGCGAGCAGGCGAGGAGAAGGGTGAGTCACGCGAGAGGGAGAGGGAGGGGGAGAGAATCGTGAAGTGTAAGTGAGGTTGAATAGAACAAACAAAGAGTGAGATAAAGAAAAATATGTCATGAAAAAAATTATGTTTTTGAACTTTATTAAATCAATTCCAAATTCATTCTAATCGGTCTAGTTCCTGGGTAATTTTTCACTCGATACCAAACCGATTCCTACCAATTTCAAAAATTTGGATTTAGGAATCGGACTAGTTCCAATGGAAACCTAAAACTAGATTAGTCTTCAATGCAATCCTATCGGATTTGCACAAGCCTATCAGTACTTTGCTCATTTCTTTTTTTTGCACATTACTCTTGTTTCTTCCCGTCCTCCTATTAAATAAACATTATATCTTTTTGAAAACGTCGCCCCAACCTCATCTCAACACGCTCGAATTAGATATGTCGTACATGATTTAAAACTCAAGTGTTGAACCTTAGATGACGAATGGGAAGAAAAGGGTTTGAGTGACTAAGAAGATAGAAAAAGGTGCAACATGCTGACAACTACATTGATTAAAATATGATTTTGGACCCAAGCAGACCGACGTACTATAGGACCAAATCAGCCCCTTGAAACATGCAAGTTGGGGGAATTTATGCATTAATTTGACTGGGTGAAGACAGGTGTTCTTTTTAAAAAAAAAGAAAAAATAAATGAGAGTCAATGATGGCAAATGTGAATTATGCAATGTAGGGATATGAATAATAATTCAAAAGTTGATGTGGTCCAAGCCAATCTAAGGCCCGTTTGTTCGATTTCGGGGAAACGGCATTGGAAAAATGCAAATACCTTTGAGGTATAAGGGTTTTTTCGAAATATTATGATGTTTGGTAAATTGTAATTTCAAATAACATTAGAAAATAGCCTTAGCATAAATACTATTTGATAAAATCTACATTTAAAATGAGCTTTTGCTATATTTCTTTCTTCTTCTTTTTTTAAATCTGAAAATTAAATTTGATTATGATTAGTTGTCAGACTGCTGCCGAACCACCACTAGACAACCAGATACAGCTGTTTGGCGGCTAGATTTGACCGTCCGGTTGCCAGACGGCCATATCCAGCCGTTCGGCTGCCAGAACTAGCAACCTAAGGTCGTGCTACCTCAGGCGTCGCTTGGATCGCGACCCAGGCGGCGTCACCTGGGTTCGAGTGACCCAAGCGACCTTAGGCGATGCCGCCTAAGGTCCACAACTCGAGCGACACCGCCTAAGGTTGTGCACTCAAGCGATGTCGCTTGAGTTGCGAATCACACCACCCTAGGCAGTGGTCGCCGGGGACGCGCAACCCTTAGGTAACGGTAATGGTCATCGAAGAAGCCCAACTCAAGTAGCAGATCGGGAAGACAACACATGCATTATGAATGAAGAAGAAGATACACAGTGACGGGTGAACAATAGATTTAGCATTTCCGAAATGTTGAAAGCCCAAAGTAGGTCCCTACATGCATTAGGCTTTTAGCATTTGGCCAAGGAAGCCTCTAAAATAGTTACCAAAAGCTTTGTATTTTCCCCAATGAGCTTTGGAGGCCTAAAGCCTCTTGCAAATGCTCAACCAAATGGGGCCTATGCTCAACGTGACATCTACACACAAGTTGATGTTGTCCTATTGGACTCACATTGGAGGAAGGTGTGATAATTAGCTAGAGAACAATGTTTAAACTAGTAAGACCCTAGGTAGCACAGACACTCTCCGAAAGCCTTCGTGTCGTGTCTGACACTGCAACACTTGTCCGACACGCTCCAACACGCGGTGGACGAGTGTCGAAAAATCTAACACGTGGTCAACTCTTTCCGACACGCGAGTCCAGAATTCCGACACGCACGGGATCAATTTTAAAAATTTCTAATATTTGTGGGGTCAAAATATAAATATATACAAAAGAAATAATAAAATAAGTAATAAAAATGCTATAAATATACACGCACGGGGTCAATTTTTTTTTTCAGTTTTGTTTTTTATAATTTTTTTAGTTTTTTAAAAAGTCTTTTACTATGAAAGAAGTAATAAAAAATGTTATAAATGATAAATAAATAAATTTAAAAATATCATTTTAGCATTTTTCTTTAAACAATGTTTTTTTCCTCTAAGTTTTATGTATTATTGTAACAAATTAAAATAATGAATGGTATTATTTAATATTTTTCGTGCAAATTAATTCTAGGCTATTTTTTTATTAGTTATTTATGTATTTATATATAAAAATATATTTAATATATGACGTGTCGGAACGTGTCGAAATTCTCTATTTTTAAGAAATGACATGTCGGCGTGTCGTATCGTATCGTGTCGCATGTCGTATATCCATGTTAGTGCTACATAGGTAAGACCAACATGTAGACTTAATTAGTAAACTAGTAAGACCAGCATGTAGACTTAATTAGAAACAATGTTTCGTGTTAATTATCGCATTCTTGTTTGATGTATGAATTCATTTCGATCGTTTAAATGCTCATTCACAGTTTGTCACTTCGTGTCCAAATTTTTTATGCAGCTCCTAGAATTCTAGTATTTTTGAGTTGATTGGTTCCAAACCATACTTGAAAAACAAATCAATAGTATATGATTTTTAAAGAAAAAAAAATGAGATCAAGAACCGAAACAATTCTATAATAATATGGCAATTCTCGAATTGTGTGCTTCCAGTTTCTACCAAGAATCCATCGAATATGTTTTAATTGTTCTTTCTAGGAATATGTATACCAAGAGTCATACAACTTTTAAAAGCGCAATCAACTTTTAAAACTTGTTAAATTGGTGCAATCAAGTCTCTCCATCAATGCCATCAAATTTAATCAATGGAAAATATTGATCGACCGATATACAATTCGATGTTCGAAATTAAGTCTACATGCTGAAAAAAAATCCCTTAAGGGGCAGTGACTATTAAAAAAGGATCCCTTTATGATGTTTTAAATATAACAAAAAAGTTTGAACTTTGATACATAATATGAGCGAATTATGGAGAGTGCTTATTATTAATTGTAATATCTTTTGAAGTGTACAGGTGTTACAATAATATATAGGATTTAGTGTGATCTACTAACTTCGAATAGGAGCACGGGTTGCGCTTGTATTCACTGAAGATTTGCTGGTGAAGTCCAGCCTATTTGTACAAGTGAGTATGAAAGGTTGACATAAACCTAATTTAAGCTAAACTACGATAAAGATTTGCATGCATCTTTTTCCACCTCTTTATATTTCTACATCTGTTCGATATAAGCAACGCACTTGATATATACATAGTTCAATCTTGCATATAACAAATTTTTCTCTATATATATATTAACTTTATTTTATTTATTCAGCAAAAAATTATAGAGTTTCGTTGTAGAATATATTCATCCACTCTTGGTTATATTTCCAGCCGCAACAGAGATTGGTCCGAGGCCATGGGTTTCTTGGCATAGTGGGCTTGCTTCTGGGCAAGGCTTTAGCAAATGGTCTCCAAGTTCGTGTCAGGCCATGAGCTTCGTACCTTTTTTTTTCTTTTGATTTTTTTTCCTTTCCTTTAAATTTTTAAGTTATTTTTTCTCGACACGGCATTTGGCAGCATTTGGCGGGTTTACATGCCACCTAAAAGCAATAAAACATCACGTCAGTATTTTCTTCCCTTAACTAAATTGGACAAAAAAAAAATTAATGAGAGGAATTTGATTATATTAATTTGACAAGTTTTAGAATTTTGTATAATTTTGTCACTTTCTCCAAATATCAAAAATATGATTTACATTAATTGCATTCTCTAAAAGTACGAGCTACTCTGGATCAAGTGTCTAGTCTGAGCTCATATAACGGAGTTCTAGATAGGTGCAAAGTTCTTCGATTTTTATTTTCATGAAAAAAGAAAGAAAAATAACAAACTAAATCACTAGTCACATCCATAATCTATTCCAAAAAAAATGGAGAACTAATGATTGATCTTGCCTTCGGTCGGATCACCTCCTTGTTCGGGACTGGCCCGATTGCAAATCGCAGCTAACATTAGCCGGACAAGCATATTAGGAGTGATTGGTTTTCAGTCCGATCCAAGAGGATCAATTCCCAATTTCTAGGACTGAGAACTGGACTAATCTTGGAACTAAGAATCGGATTGACTAATTGGTTTGGCCTAATGGAACTGTTCAATTTACTCGAAATTTCACTCGATCAACCTTTCTTAAAGAAGAAAAGAAGTCATCTTTCCACAGTAAAATGTGTGAAAAGATGAAGAGAGGCCAAAATCTTGTAGTTTCTACTCGAGGAAGACAAATGGAAGGGAATTGGAAAATTTAGTATTTATTAAGAAATTTAGAAAATAAATATATATTTATTTCATTGGTTCAGTCCGATTAGTTCGGTTCCCATCATGGAATCGGGAACCGAACCAACTGGTCATTGGTTTCCAAAATAGGAATCAAGAACTAGACCATCGTCTATGGAAATCGCTCAAAATCGATTGACCCTGTTTAATCTGGACGATTCTCAAATTGGGCAGTTCCGGTTTACACCCCAAAGTATATGTACAAACTAAGTGTTTGGTTCTATAAAAAAAAAATGTTCAGAATGAATAGAACGAGACTAGGAGGGACAGTGAAGCAGGAGCATCAAAAACCTAGTCCGTGGTCTCCAAGGTCTTGCAGTAGTTTTATATTCAAACTCATTACGGAATCAAACTCCTTAATAAACCCCAAACCGAGTCCGTAATCCGCCCCGTAATCTCCCCCACCGTTTCGACCGGAATCTTCTCCCCACGGCGACCGGCGCTTTCCGCTTTTTTCCTTCCGCTTTCTCTCGTACTCCGATTTTTCCCGATAAAGCGACGGAAAATTTTTATTCCTCGCCCTATTAAATGTGGCGTAGATCGGCCTCCTTCATTCTCGACAATAGGAACGCCGCGCCGCCGCTGCCGCCGCCGGCCGCCGCCAAGCCCGACACCCTCACCCTCTACTCCGCCCCGTCCCCGACGGCGGCCACCGACGACCCCCCGCCCCGCTCCTTCCCCATGGCGGACGCCCTCCAGAACCCTAACCCTAAGATCTCCGCCTACTACCAGACCCGCGCCGCCCACCACGGCGTCGTCACCAGCGACTGGCTCGCCCAGGCGCAGGCCGCGGGGGGGCCCGGCTCGGTGGAGGGCGGCGACGGGTCGAGCTCCGCCGCGGACTCCGGCGGCGTCGGCGGCGGCGGCGGCGGGGGCGGGGGCGGGGGCGGGGGCGGGGTGGGGAGGCCGTTCAGCGTGATCGACGAGTTCAACAACTGGAGGAAGCAGCCCGATTTGGCCGAGGCCGTGGCGGCCATCCGGGCGCTCGCGGCGGTGATAAGGAACAGCGAGGCGACGACCATGATGGAGCTCGAGATTGAGCTCAAGAAGGCCTCCGATTCGCTAAAGGTGCGTGCTTTCATTCGCTGAAGCTTCATCTTTTTTGAAGCATTTCGGTTCTCTTCGATTCAATCTATGCGGGGTAAGATTTCTATTGCGCTCCTTCTGCAAGAAATGTCAAATGTGGAATTAAGCATCGGTTCAATTTGTAAAGGTTCCGTTTTTCCGTCTTGCATGCTTCATGTCGCTTGATTCTCACCTAGTAGAATGGTCGCCGTGACTAGTTATGGAGGGTTCTTTTCAGACGATGCTTGCTTTGGTGTCCTCTCAGAACTCGTGGAAGGCATTTTGATCATTTTCTGCTTTGAAATGCTAAAGATGACCACTCTCGCTCTGCATTATTTTGGTCTAAGGAGTTGATGATGCCAGGATATGTTTTCTTCTTGGATACTCTGTTTTAATTCACAATTTGGATAGTTCGGATTCTTGGGCAACTGCAGCATGCTGCAGTATCTGTTAGAACTACTCTTGTATTGGAGTAGCTACTTCCATTTTACAATTTTACTTCTACCTTTCGTGATAAATCCACCTTGAAGCTATTTAAATGCTTTGTGTTGTTATTATGTTACTGAATGGGCCAAAAATGCAAACTGATGGCTGTTCTCAGCCAATGTGTATGATATTGGGATGGTGATATAATTAACATCACAGTTTGTCATAGTCTCTGCCCACAACCTCAAAAGAGGATGGAGGGTTGGTTTCAGTTAAAGAGGAGACAAAGTATCAAGGATCCATTCGATGAGTTTATGAATACAACCATGCAAAACGATAGTCAGCTATGAATCCTACTTCTCTATCGAGGGGTTGGTGGCCCAAGTGCTTAGCTTAGTTGGACGCTCATTTTTTTTTTTTCTCTGGCTTGATGATATCATAACAATATGTATTTTGCCTTAAAGCATGTGTATAAAGAGGCCAATTTACCAGCAGACTGCTTAGCAGAAACATGAAGGGCGGTGTCCCTTTTTACCAAAAAATGATATAGCAACTAATTACTACCTGTACCGAACAAAAGAAATGTTTGATCTAAATGGTCATTGGTATTGTAAGGAAGTTCAGTCTCGGGCATTTATAATGTATCCTTATTCGTATGAGGCTGAACTTCGTCGAACTAGATTATCACGAATGTATAGACTCTGCATTCTTGACCTATTTTTGTTCTGCATTTGGATTATTAACACTGTACTCTTGCCAGGCATCGGACACAACCTCTATCTCTTTGACAGCGGGCTGTGATCTTTTCATGCGCTATGTGACCAGAACTTCAGCCTTGGAATACGAGGAATTCAACTCGGCCAAGTCACGATTGATTGAGCGTGCTGAAAAATTTGGGGAAATATCTCAGAAGGTTGTTGAACTGATATGAGAAAATAATATTGCTGTCTACCTGATGAGTTAATTTTTAAACGATGAACTATTTACCCATGTATAAGCAGGAGATATTACTTAATATTGCAGGCACGGAGGATCATCGCAATGCTTAGTCAAGATTTTATTTTTGATGGTTGTACTATTTTGGTCCATGGTTTCTCTAGAGTGGTTCTAGAAGTTCTGAAGACAGCTGTACAAAACAAGAAGGTCTTCCGAGTATTCTGCACAGGTCATTTTTGAACTATATATTGCATCTTGTCTTACCTTTGGCATGCAGAGTTTACTATAACCTTGACATTCTGAACATCCAAATTTGAAATCACCGTGTCGTTTCTAACCTTAAGTTTTAATATTGGTTTTAAAACATGTGAAGGAACTTCATCATCAAGTAGTATAACTAGTATCGACATTTGAGTATTGCAGAGAACATACAGGCATGACACTTGATAGCTGAACAGTAATTCTAACTGTATTTTCCTACCCAAAAAATCTCCAGATTTTAAGGTTCATGTTTTCTGCATGCAGAGGGAAGACCTGACAGGTCAGGGCTACGGTTAGCGAATGAGCTTGCCAAGCTCGATGTTCCTGTGAAGATCCTGATTGATTCAGCAGTGGCGTATACCATGGATGAAGTTGACATGGTTCTTGTGGGTGCTGACGGTGTAGTCGAAAGTGGTGGCATCATCAACTTGATGGGGACATACCAAATTGCATTGGTGGCACACAGCATGAATAAACCTGTATATGTGGCTGCTGAAAGTTATAAGGTACTTTTGATTTTATGCTTCTGTAATTGCGGTGTACTTAAGAGACAATCCTGATTATTTTCGACTTACGAAATGGGAACAAAGTGAGAATTATCTTCTCTGGTGAAAACTAGTCTCAAGTCACAACCTGCCAAGCACATTCTGCACTAAAAGCAACTGAAAATTGTTCTGACTTTTGTAAGGAACTTTGGAGTTTTTTAAATTATCTCCGCCTCACCTATCATATCTTGATGTATGCACATCATGACTGATCGATCTCTTGCTACGCAGTTTGCTCGCCTTTATCCTTTGGACCAGAAAGATATGGCCCCGGCCTTACGACCCATTGACTTTGGGGTCCCAATACCATCTAAAGTAGAGGTCGAAACATCAGCCAGGGATTATACGCCGCCCCAATACCTGACGCTGCTTTTCACTGATCTGGGCGTTTTGACACCATCCGTGGTCAGCGACGAGCTCATTCAGCTATACTTGTAGCCATAGTCTCAGCAAATTTTATTTCTGTATGATATATCTCCTATTGCAGAAGGTGGTAACGATGAGCTATAATTGCCTCTTGGCAGTGTATGATTTAACCTGGAATCAATCAATAACTAGTGCATGAGTGCTTTTCTTGGTTGGAGAATCAATTGATCAGTTTTGAGGGGACGGTATGCTTGATCTGGTTCATTTGAGAAGTTACTTTCGAATAATTGTCTTGGATAACAGCACCAACAGAGACTGTTGTTTTGCTAGCAGGATGTCATGAGCTCAATTTAACCTCTTGATATCATGGGTAAGATTTGTTTGAAGATGAAAATGTATTGGTCATGCATCGTAGTACCGATAGAGTTAATTGAGTTAATTGAGTTACTTTGTCTCCCTGAATCGAGTGGTTTTTTTTCCTACAATTCATTAGACTGATCTGCGGCAGCATGCTTAACATGATCGAGGGCATTTATCATAGAAATTGAATACTCGTCGAAACTCTTATCTAGTTCGTCTAGATTCGAAAGTCAAGGTGCGTACATCGCAGAGTTTAAATTAAGAAAAAGGCGAAAATCTATTCGGACCTGCTCATAGGACAAAGTAGAAATCGAATAGATGAGCTTTAACAAAAACTTTGTATCCTTCTCGGATGAGTCTCAAGCGGCTAAGGGGAGATGATAGGATAAGAGCGGCGGAATATTATATGCGGTGAATCCTCATCCTCGGAAAAAGTCGAGACTCGAGAGGCCACGAGTACGATGTTCTCACGTTCCTCATGTTGGATTGGCCCGACATAAAGGTCCTTCCATCCCGTGGGCCAACACTGGCAAAAACAGCAATAAAGGTCGACCGAGGTTCTTTCATATTGTCCACAGCCAGCGCGCAGGAAAGGCAAACCGGCAGGCGTCCAGAAGGCAATAGTGCAGAGCAGAGGTAAGAGGATCATGGGATGAAACGGACGTGCAGATTTGATATGTTGTAGGCCGACGTGTGTGTCATGTCGTCCTTGTTTGACGAAATGCACATGTTTCATGCCGGCTTCTTGTCGTCGGGGTTGAAACTTGCTCCCAAGTGACCGCGACGTGAATCTGTCGAGATGGGTCGATGGATTTGGTCGAAGTCGCCATTCCTCTCTTCATCTGCTAACGTGTATATGATATTGATGGGTGGAAATGCAGAGTGTTCCTGATATCCATCTCTCTCTCTTTCTCTCGTCAGGACATCTTCAAAGAAGGGCATGATATCAATGGCCGAAGTAGGTCTCAGAATAATCCTCGCTCAGATAATTTCCAAGACCAACCAGTCCAACCGCATCCTGGTGAAGCCCTCCCTCATCTCAACTCAAATCGGTAAATCTTCATTGGCCCTGCCACCGCCGCCATTGAACACAGCCCATCGTTCTATCTGCAACGCGAATTGCTTCCTTAAATCCTGCCATCTATGCCAGAAGAGATTAAGCCCCCACAAGGATATCTACATGTACAGGTACACACTTAAGTCACTCATGTCACCCCGTGTCCTCAATTCTTCGCTCGTTTTCGCATTGCTCGATTTCAAGAACGTACGAATAACATACGTATGATGCAGGGGTGATCAAGGTTTTTGCAGCGTGGAATGCAGGGAAAGGCAGATCGTAATTGACGAGATGACAGAAATGGAGATGACGGCGAGAGCTTCGTCTGCTTCTTCCACCAACTGGAAATCACTGCTGCGACGCTCGTGATGGAGTCAGTCAAGTCACAGGATCCGCCATTTTCAAAGAACCCACCGAGCCCTGTCCTTTCAAATCATCACCAACTCTTATTTTCTTGTCCTTTTCTAGGCTTTTGCAAGCGCAGTTTTGACCAGACTATCTGACTGACTCTTAGATTCGTTTCTAAAAAAATGGTTTTTTCTTTGCCTTCCCAATCTTCCTTTTTATATTCACGACGAGAAAGTCTACATCAAATGGCTAATTCTCGAGCACATTAACATGCCACGAACTTCATGGATCACATAAGACAGTGACCCGAAATCCAATTAACCAAACCGAACTCACTCGTCGCGAGTAACATGGAAAGCCGAGTCAGCTCGTTCGGTCGGCAAGATTCCGACCGTGCGCACATGTGTGAAAGAGATGCTCCAATTAAACGTGACTAATCCTATTCGATCGAGGGTCGTTGAGATTTGAAAGCTGAAAGCTGGCCATCATGAACTCGGAACGCAATTTGCTGGTGATGAGTAGATGGAGTTTAGACTTTTAAGTTAGTGGCCGTCTATGCAGATGGGATGCGTCTCCTCCATGATCTGACAGGAGCGATCTTTTCATCAGTTTCGCCCGTGGAAAAATGCTCGCGATTCGAAGGCTCCTTTCCTTTCCGCCCCCCGACGGGTCACATGCGCACTGGAAACTAACGTGGCGAAACCAGCGTCAGCATGGACGGTCACGGCCTTCCCATGCTTATCAACCAAATCCCATCGGTCCACTGGTTGCCATTTAATGCGGACGACATATGCAGAGATGACAATTCAACCAAAAAATTTTCAGTCCGGCCAATTAGCCCCGTGATTCTTTGACTCTGACCAATTTGTTGCCTGGAAAGTTACCAATGTGAACACCCGCCATTTTATATGGCACAATTTTACAGGGCACCGGCCATTTTAAATGGCATGACTAATGCTAACATGCATAATTTTTGCCCATTAACGGAGGATTTAAGGTGAAGTGCTAAGTTGTGTTTGTTTTTTTTTTTTTTTGGCCATGTTTCCTTGCAAGGCGTGAGAGTCAAAACCCATACTTGAAACTAATTCGTCCCCACCCTCTAAGAAGGTAGGGATTCAAACCCCCCGCATTTTCCTTCCATGTTAAAAGGGTGGCTATTGGGGAACGGAATTAAAAAATAATAGATCGATACATGTTAAGAATGATTTCCCATAATTGCAACCCAATAACATCAACGACCCTCGAACTAATGTGACGCTCTAGTTCTAGGTCCCAAAATTCTCGTTTAAAAAAAAAAAAAGAGGTCGCATGAATGGCATTCATCTACATGTTACTTGTCCGATAATGGTTGTTCAAAAAATTCTTTACATCGACAGTAGACTCAGTAAATATTCGGACAAAAAAAGTATTAGATTTACCCAAAACTTAGTAGAATTCAAATCAAGTCCCCGTTTTCATGAGACCCCCGAGGTGGACAACTAACAAAACGTCTGGCTTTTCAAACCATTCCTGGTCAGATCCAAAATTAAGTAAGACTTTGCATTTCAATCATCAAGAAACCATCGAGAACCGTGCCCTAAAAATAACTTTTCTCAACCTAGCAAAACTAGAGCAAAAAGGAATTCTATATCATCTGCCGAAAGCTCCCCAGATTCCATGCTCCCTCATCTCATTTTCTGATACTAAAAAAAAAAAAATCAACTGGATAGAAAACAATCATTTGTTTTCAACTGAGCTGAGTCAATGATATAATTGCCTACACCAAAATAAAATAAAAAATAAAAATATCGCGTGTTATTAACAATATACTTTTAAAAAAAAATCATATCTCCCAAAATTATACATATATCCCTTTTAATGATTTGTTTTCAAAGTCAATATCTTGTTGTCTACACCAAAATAAAAATAACAAAAAAATTACATGTTATTAACAATATACATAAAAAAAATTCTTCATATCTCTCGAGATTATACGTATATATCCCTTAACTAGACATTTACTGTATTCTACATTATAATACATTATTATTTTTTTAGAAAAAACATAAGAATTACACAATCCTCCCTTTCGCTTATTTTTATCTTGTTCAATATAGGGAAAGTTATTGAGTTTTATAGAAAACCAGTAGATTTTTTTTATTTTTTCATGTGCCAAACAAGCACAGTCAACAGTCGAAATATAATTAACTGACTGAAATCATGCAGAAATCAAACCTCAGATCTGCATTTATTGGGGGAAAAAAATAAGGATTCCAAATGGATTTTTTTTATCCATATTATTGTCATGCTGTTGTGTGAAACCGAGTGCACGATTCAAAAAAAGACAAATTATTATTAAATGACCTCCCCCGTTGGAGACAAGGCTGAAGACAACATATGCCTACAACCAAAAAAACCAAAAACACATGCAGCAACATCTACAAAAACACTCTCTATCTGCCGGCCAAAGTCAGCCATGGCTGGCCCGACCGCCTCCTCCAACTTCTCCCTCCATCTCCTCCTCCTCCTCCTCCTCCTCGTGGCCTCGGCCTCCGATTGCCGTGCCGAGCCTGACTGCAAGGCCGCCCTCTTCGTCTTCGGCGACTCGTTCCTCGACCCCGGCAACAACAACTACATCAACACCACCACCCTCGACCGGGCCAACTTCTGGCCTTATGGAGAGACCTACTTCAAGTTCCCGACCGGGCGGTTCTCGGACGGCCGCTTGGTATCGGATTTCATCGGTAACGACAGTCACATTACTTCCCTGGCGGGGGTTGCTTCTTCCATGTGTCCTTCTCTTTTGTCCGAACGCAATTACTGGTTAACCAACATGTATCCTTTCTGCCTAATCTCCTTGTCCAACCATGTACTGCCAATGCTTCGTTTGGTTTAGTTTCTTTACATTAAAATAGAAACTGGGTTCATGTTCGTTGGCATTATGCTGCAGCTGAGTACGCAGGGCTGCCGCTGATCCCGCCGTATCTTCAACCCGGGGTTCGCAGTTGGAGGCACGGAGCGAACTTCGCATCCGCCGGCGCCGGTGCTCTGGCAGAGACGTTCAAAGGGTCGGTACGTAAAACGGGCCGAGTTCTTGATTATTTCCGCACCGGGGTTTTCGGTCAGATCAAGATTATTGCTGCTGGATTCTTTACCTCGTCCTCGGGCGACTTTTTCCACCTCCACCCGGAACCCATGGGGGAGGCGTCTTGTCAGGACGCGTTTCTCTACGGAAATTCGTCAGACAATATGTCGTCGATTGGTTTTCTTGCTTTCTTTTCGGCCGTTGTTTTTTTGCTTCGAAAGTTTCGGCTTTCATGGCTGCTCCAATGGTTTTTTTTCCCCCTTGGTCTTGAATGTGAACCCCCCCTGTCACGATAAAACAAAAGGCCGAATTCTGGCGCCATTTGCGATTTCTGGAATCTCTTGCTTTGACTTTAGCCTGCCCTTTCTTTTTCGGTCTCTGTGTTTCTTCTTCTTCTTTTTCATTTTTTGGTACAACGAAGGGTGGGTCCACACGTTTGGAGTTCTGATTGCTATGTTTTGCACGTTTAGGAAATAATAAGTGTTTGGCAAAGTAAGTTTTTGGAGGCAAATTAAATGAAAAAGTTTAAGATTTTCACGTGACAACCTTGTGTCGTATGCAATGCATAACCTGGTACTCTATAAATCAAATTTTTGGTTTATTAGGTATGCGGAGCACGTATTAACACAGCCCTTTATATTGACAAAGCCACAACATTTGCCGCACCTTTTGATTAAGACTGAATTTGGTAGTGGCTTTTTGATAAGTAACTAGCATGTGGGTCCATGGAAAAACCGTGCAGCCACTTCCTTCAAGGAAAAGATCTACAAGCACTCACATTCTCAAATGCCTAAAACTAACACGTGTCCTTATTCAATTTCTCTCCCTTTTTTCAGGTGATTGATCTGAAAACGCAACTGGGTTATTTCAAGAAGGCGGAGACCCAATTGAGAGAGGAGCTGGGGGAAGCCAAAGCGGAGTTGACAATATCGAGGGGAGTTTACATGTTCAGCATAGGGAGCAATGATTACAATAGCCCTTTCTTGACTAATTCCACCATCCTGAGCTCCTACTCCAAATCGGTGTATGCGGGGATGGTGATTGGCAACTTGACAACAGTTATACAAGTAAGGAGTGCAATAATTTCGGCTTTCTTTGGTAGCTATAGAGCCTGGTCAATTCTAGATATCCTGTGGACACCCTTTTGATAGTTTTATAGCTAGGTTGGTGAGGTTGGCACTGATTGGCATTTTGTGAGGGACACTGTTCTTGGCATCATGTGCTTGGTATCAGTTTCACTTTGGTGGAGAGTACCATAGTACCACCTTGTTACGAAGGTAGTACCGAGTTGGCCCCATTGTTAGGAGGAGCTGCCGTGAGTCAGTGACCACCATAAGCGAAATTAACCGTCTATCGATGAAAGACCGGACGGTCGATTTGGTCTTGGGAAGTTGAAAGCAATTCAGCATAAAATAGCTGACTTTAGATAAACCAAAGAAGAGATTCTGGGGCGATTTAGATGGTTGACTTTTAGTAGGTATTTATGTAGCAATGGAAGAAATGTTTTTTTTTTTTCAGTGTGTGTGGTGAGACTGAGAGAACAGTTTGTGATGAAATTTGGCAGGAGATATATGGAATAGGGGGAAGAAAATTCGGGTTCATGAACCTACCTCCATTGGGGTGTCTTCCAGGAATGAGGATAATCAAAGCAGAGCAGGGAGGGAGGTGCTTGGAAGAAGCTTCATCACTAGCAAAGTTGCACAATCATGCTCTCTCTAAACTCCTAGCGAAACTTGAGCATCAGCTCACAGGTTTCAAATATTCCCTCTATGGCTTCAACAGCAACCTCAGACGGAGAATGAATCACCCCCACAAATACGGTGAGAATTGCTGTACCCAGTGCTTGAATCCTATTTTGCTCATGGGGTACTTGCATGCAACTAAAGTTAGTGCATACCGGAATGTTTCGGTTTGAATGGTCAAAGGAAGAATCAACTGAAAGATAGTTACAGTTCAAAGAATTTTCATTTTTTTTAGAGTGGAGTACTATAGTTCATATATTTCCTTATGGTGAAAATTTCCCATCTTGATGAAGGTTTCAAGGCAGGGAAAGTGGCATGTTGTGGAACAGGGAGATACAGAGGAGTCTCCAGCTGTGGAGGGAAGCGGATAGTGAAGGAGTTCGAGCTGTGTGAGAGTCCTGGTGAGCATGTGTTTTGGGACTCTTTCCATCTGACTGAGAGGACTTATGAACAGCTAGCACGTCAGATGTGGAATGGAGATGGCATTCATTCTAGCTCGAGCCGTTACAGTCTGAAAAATCTCTTTGATGGCCTTTGATTGAAGGTCTTTGACCTTAGCAGGTGAACCATTATTCCATTTGAGATCATTGAGGCCTCAAATTAGCTGCCCTCCAATGGCGACGGTTCAATATCTCTGTCAGATCAATGGGGAAAAATGTGGAGGGCATTATAGAGAGATTGGGGGAAATTACAGAAAAGGGAATTAATTAGTAGAACTAGTTGGATACTTATTCTTGATGTGTTGAAATAGACCTATAATTTCTCGAACTGCTACAATTGAACAGTGAGGGATAGCTAAGTCATGAAATCTTGCATTGGACTGCATCCACAATTTGTTTTTGATCACTTATGTTTGCGGAAGACGGGCATGCCTACTGCAGTCGAGTGCACCCTGCTCTGCTTCTTTAACGCCGAAAAAGAAGAGAAGTCGGTTCAGCAAGCAATCAGAAAACCATGCCTTCTTCGGGCTATTCCCCCTTGTGTAGTGTCTTTTCATGAGGACCACGCAATCAGATTCTTATCAAGCAAGACACAATTATCTGCTTATTTCCTAATAATGCATAGCTACCAAAAAACGGCCATCCAAGAATCTGAATCAAACAGATGCAGTGCAGAAGCATTAGTATAGAATCAAGTCTGCGGGCATCTCTTGCTTCTTCAGCCTGGAATGATAATATAATGGGTCATTCGACAACCATTTAAAGACTCGGACAGCAAAAAAGCACTCATCATAGATCCAGGAAATTTGGTAAATATCAAGGAAAGAGATAACTTTTCATTCTAACGGTTGAATTGCAGTCTAAACACTAAACCCTTTGCATGTGAACTGGGGAACTACTACCATTCATCATCCTTCTCCATGGGTCAAATTCAAACTTGAGCTTGTGTCAAGTTGATCCACCAAACAACGAATATACAATATACAACAAAGAATGTAACCAAGGAGACTTGTGTGTGCTTTTGTCTAATGCAAGAGCTGAGCGGTTCACTCTAACAGACTTCTTGCCAAGTCAATGTGTGGTTCAGTTGATGGTCACAAGAATGGCTTTTCTTCTGATGTTTCTATATGATGTCAATCTGGGGGAACAGTTCTTCGTTTTTCAAAACTTTGTCCTTTTAGCAGGGCCTTGATCAATTATGGGATCGATGGTAGGTATTGATTCTGCTGCTTGCTGAGTCTCTGCACCTTTCTCCGCTTCTGTAGTTGATGGGGCGTAGCCCTCGGGGAATGGTGGTGGCGCAGGGGCTGGTGGTAGCTGCATGTAACATTTAGAGAGGAAACAATCAGAAACCAAATCTAAGAGAAACTTTTAGCAGTTAAATTATATTTCAGAAAGAGAAGCGAACCAAATTCATTTACAATCCCATGGTCATGTTACCATCTTTACCATATTCTCGCTATAGGGCAGAACTACAACAAGAGCATGATCCAATCAAAGATATCTGGTGGTTGTCTTTTAATTACCACATTCTCACTAGTGCATTCATTGTTCACCCCACGAATTCCTCACTAGATATCAAGTATATTTAATATTACCCTGCGCTGTAGTGATGCAAGAATGTGATCTATCCGCTTAACTTCCTTGATGTCTATGGTCTCCTTGGGGACCTTTGAATCTGATGCTGAACTCTCATCTTCACCATCAACTGCATCAGGTATGACAGAAGAATTATTTCGCCATAACTCGTGAGAGAGATGAAGCTGCACAAATTGATGCTAATCACATTTTTTAGCCTTGAAATAACTCCAGATTCCAAATGAACATAAACATATTTTATAAGTACCAAAACTGAGTACTATTTTTCCATCGTCATATGAGTAACAAAATGAAGGGAACGAATTTCAAGTACCATAACCAATCTTCTCCAACTTGGAGGCAGCTGTCGTAAAAGCCTTTGATATATAGTAAAGAGCCCTCCCCTGTAAGGGGTGCAGACAAATTAAGTGATGTTAGCATCACCAATCCAATTAACATCAAGAAGACATAGCAAGTACAGTAATATTATGGCACCATAAGCAGACAATAAAACTGTAGAAACAATGAAACAATCCGGAATCAATGGAGGCTTGCTTTTCTACACATCGCATTGAAATGGTAATATGAAAATTAGGTACAATCTGATAATGGTAAACACTAAACTAAGGAGTTGCAATAGTAGGAGAAGAAAAGTTGTAACGACTTACTATCCGGGCAGCAAAGACACTAGATAACTGTGGTGCTTGGTATACTGAACCATCCAAGACATAGTAAGTTAGCATATGTGTCACTTTATCAGGACCATCCCTCTTTTGCTTACGGATAACAAAAAGGTTAGGTTCCAATACTTCACTCAACACGTATTCAATGCCTGTCATTTTCCTGAAAGAGAAAAGTGAAACGCTAATCTCATTTTCCAATCACGAGAGCATCTTGTATCATAATTGGTTCCAGCAACTTGTCAACCAGATGTATTTCATATTAAAGTGCAAGATCTCAATCATCCCGACATCAATGTCAACATATCAAGGCAAATGAATGCATTGAAATAGCCAACAGTTGTTCTGAGGACCCTAGAAGCAAAAAATATGTGCACTGGTGCAATGGCAATCACAATTACTTGGAAATTAAGGGGGAAAAGGTATGATATCGCATTGTGAGATAACAAGGTGCAGTAGCTCATTCAGCTGTCAAATTATTTGTAAAAGTAAACCTATTAACACAAATGCAGGCACTCAGCATGCAGATGAATGGGATCATAATAACTTAGATACGTCGGTAGAAATCATCATCTTAAAAAGTTTGCAATCATTTTCGGACAATAAAAGAGAGGAATCATTCTCAAACAGCAGCATTGATGTTAAGCAGAACGAAGATGAACTAAAATTAAAAATCGAAAAAAGCAGGAAATTAGCACAGTGATCTACGTTGTCCAGCCACTGGCCTCCATTCACAGGGAAGGGAGAAGCAGAAAATTACTCGAACCAAATACGGAGTACACGGTAGCGTAGCTCTCAAACCCTAGCCCCCAACTCACCCAAATTTCTCACTCCTCAAGATGTGAAAGGGATAGTATTTATATCTAAACCCTTGAAGGGGATGGACAATAACGCGCTAGGCCTCCGACCTGGGCCTTCCACTGCACCGCCTTGTGAAAAATTCTCAAACAGGTCGCAACGAAGTTTACCTAATAGGGTCAGAAAATCGGCAGACGCCATACTAAACAGTTGATGAGCACACCCGCCATTTCACAACAAAGGGCAGCGCAATCCAATGAAGCTGCAAAAAAGCACTTTTCCAGCTAAAGATACCTAATTCAGTGCAACCTATTAGATCAAAAGGCAAAGGTAATTCAAAGCATCTCGAGCTCGTCTACCATTTCAACCAGAAAATGACCAAGCACCAACCGTCACAAGACCGATCCAAAGTTCTCTATACGAGGAATTACGCCCCAGACACCGCCCTACATCAAGAACTAATAGAACATCGGCGACATCAAGCTCTTCTCTTGCGCACAATCGTGCTCAGTCTCACATTTCACCAGCACAACACCGACAAACAGGCAAAAAATTCTCAAACAGGTCGCAACGAAGTTTACCTAATAGGGTCAGAAAATCGGCAGACGCCAAACTAAACAGTTGGCGAGCACACCCGCCATTTAGATCAAAAGGCAAAGGTAATTCGAAGCATCTCGAGCTCGTTTGTAATTTCAACCAGGAATTGACCAAGCACCGGGAGAGGCCTCCACCTATTACAAAACCAATACAAAGTTCTCTGTACGAGGAATTACGCCCCAGACACCGCCCTACATCGAGAATTAACCAGAAATTGGCGACACCAAGCTCTTCTCTTATGCACAATCGTGCTCGGTCTCGCATTTCACTAGCACAACACCGACAAACAAGCAATCAAAATTCCATTTCAAGACCTCGATCAGGAGCGCAACTTCAGCCGATCCACAATCAACCGACCGCACAACATCAAATCGACACCTTTCAGTTCGCAAACATCTCTACACGACTCAGCACGAAACTGCTTACGAGAGTTGGGGCATGTCGAGCGGGTGGATGGACCGCAGCCGGAGCTGCTCGTTGTTGCAGGTGAAGTCGTAGAAAGGGGAGAGGGCGAAGTAGTCGAAGACGAGGTTGCGGTCGAGCGGGTACGTGTTCAGCCACAGCTGGTCGCGGAAGCATATGCCCGTCATGTCCGTCGCCGGCGGCTGCGGCGCCGCCGCCGCCGCCGCCGCCATCGGGTTGCCGTCGAACTGCATTGCGCCCAGTGGCGGGGTGGCCATCGGGGGAGGGAGCTAGGTTGAAATTCTGCCGGACTGAAAGAATCCTTTCTTAATTTCCGAAAAGGAGATATAAAATCTACGACTTTGAAAAAATGTTCCCACGTGCCATATAAAAAAGC
The DNA here is from genome assembly GCA_014182725.1 of Eucalyptus brandiana. Lineage (NCBI taxonomy): Eukaryota > Viridiplantae > Streptophyta > Magnoliopsida > Myrtales > Myrtaceae > Eucalyptus > Eucalyptus brandiana. Next base: position 33,105,497 of record CM024677.1, read on the forward strand.
AAAACAAAGTGAAGAAAAATTTTGCTTAATTTAAATTTCGAAAAATTATAAAAAAAAAATTATGTGAGTCTGTATGTCCATATACTACGATTATTAAAAATTTGTAGTTTTCTACACTAAAATAAGGTGGTTAGAAGTTAGATCTCGAGAGTTAAAATAAATGAAAAAAAAAAAATTGATGAGCATTCACTTCTGATAATCATATTATATATTTTTGAAATATTTTAGATACTTCAGTAGTCAATAATAATGAAATTGTACGAGGCATTATATTAGATAAATGTAAAGAAAAAAATAGATTTTTTTTTCCTGATGAAAAGAAAAAATTGAATCTAGGCAGCTATTTAAGGTTTACTCTGACAGCGCATGGTAACGTTTTTATTTTTCCAAATTTCTGTTTTTTTGTTCCCGAAACAAAAAAAAAAAAGCAAAAACCTGTTTAGTAAAATATTTGTTCCTGGGAATAATTTCTCTAATTTTTTTGTTCCCTGAATTTTGAAAACAAAAAAAGTTATTTCTTACTTCTTGGAACAATTTCTAAAAATAAGCCAATTTTCTTTTTCTTTTTTTTTTTTTCTCTCTCTTGCCGCAGTCACCTCCAATCACTCGAAGCCACTGCCAATTGCCACCGCCGTTGCCCCCGGTCGCTGGCCGCCACCTCCGGTTGCCGCTGCACAATTGCCTACCGCTGACCATCATTGGTGATCGCCACCGCAGAGCCCATCGGCCATTGCCGCTGGTCGCCGATCGCTCGCCGCCCGCTCGATGCCGTCACTACTCGTTGCCATCGCCGCCGCCACTGCCGCACCGCCGACCATCACCGGCAATCACTGCTGCAGAGCCCATCTGACACCGCTGCCACCGTTGCCACTGCCACCTCCAGTCGCCGCCGCCGTCGCCTCCGGCCGCTCGCCACCAACCATCACTAGGAATCGCCACCACAGAGCCCATCGATCGCCGGCGACCACCACCCACCGCCGATCACTGGTGATGGGTCGGCGACGGGCGGTCGTGCGGCGGCGGCGGCAAGCGGCCAACGATTGGCGATCTATGAACAAAAATAAAAAATGAATAAATACAAAAAAGAAATTGTTGCATTACCAAACGCATTTCTATTCTTTTTCTATTTCAAGAGTAGAAATTTTGTGTAGTTACCAAACGGATTCTTTTACTCGGAAATAATTTCTCATAACAAAAATAGAAAATAACTATTTCTGAAAAAAAAAAACACTTTCCCGGAACAAAAGCGTTGTCATACGCAGCCTCTTAGTAATGGATAGTTTCTAGGCCCACTGAGCCCATAATGAATTCTTATTGACTGCCTCGGATGGGCCACATTTGCAGGGTTGCAAGCTTCTTGGGCCTTGAATGGAGGGGTTTCTTTTTTGGCAAAGAACAACCGAAGGAAGGTTCAATGAAAAAAGGGGAAAATGACATGAATTCTCTCAACTCCTCTCATCCTGAATTCTTCATCATCTTTTCTTTTCTTTTTTTTTATATATTTATATCTAGAAATTCCAAAATAAAAACCCAACGAACTATCACGAGTCGTTGGAGGACCAAGCCTATCTACACACTGCAAAGCAAAGGAAGTCTTATAGATTTGATCTTAAGAGGACCCTCTGAAACTTAAGTCAGCGAATGAGAGATAATGAGAAAAAAACGATAACTCTATAAGAGAATTGTCTCGTAGAAGTGAAACCCATGATGGACTTCACATGCTTCTTCACATGCTTAGGGTTTCACAAGGCTAGAGAGCATGTTTGACAAGAAGTGGACTCGGGCTGACTCGCAGGCCTTGCTAGTCGGTTCGACTGCATCATCATTGAGTAAGAAATTCATATATATCTTTGGTATTTTTCTTTATAATCCAATGCGAGATAAATGAAGCAGAGAGTATAGTGTGGACCTGGGCCAAATGGATGGCGACGAGGCGCGAATATAATTTCATAAATGATGCTACTACTTTTGACTCATGAAGATTCCTTAAATAAATGTACCATATAGGAATCTAGTCTTACATAGGAAAAGGAACCTTCCATCACTTGAGAATCAAACCGAGCCAAGAGTAACTTGCATCTCTCTTTTCCATCCTTTACTAAATGACCCAGATTCCCATTTGTCCCATTTAGCACTCCCTTCTCTTTTCCCCCCTCTCTTTCTTTCTACTTTTGTTAGCAAATAATCAATTTACCTATTACTTTTTCTATATGTTCCTTCCGTATCTCAAACAAAATCTAATTGTATGGAATCACGGGAATCCGATTAGTCATAAGACAAACGAACACTTCACCAGTGACGACATATCTCGTATTCAGGTTGGAAACTCGCGGGACGAATCCAACTACGTTCCGAAAGAGACGTCGATTGATTATTGAGATTTCCATTACGAACGTGGGCAAATCTTTTTGATCACCCGATACTGGAGAGGCGATCGAGACAGGTTACCCAGGGGGCTCGACCGACCTAAAGAAATCCATGTCGAGAATGACGAGTGGAAGCAACAATTCGAGATCCGACGTTAGCAAAAGAAAAAAAAAAAAAAAAAAAAAAAAAGCTTCCAATCGAAAAGGGGCCGAAGCGCGATGAGCGAGGAGTGCACTCCTCCTCGGGGGCTGATAATAATTGCACGCAATTCGCAAGCAAATAAAAACGACCTTTTCTCGGCTCCAATAATTTGAGACGACTTCCCGTTCCCACCCCCCACCATTTTTGGACCATCACCCACCGCGAATTAGAAAAAGAAGGTCCCCGTCGTTCGCATCGATTCTCCGATTTTAGGAAAACTTTTTTTTCTTCTCTACTATGGTTATCGCATGTCGCGTCATTGATTGAGATGCTTACGGATTTGGGATCTCGTAAAATAGTCCGAAGGCGGGAAATTCTTTCTTATCGCTTTATTCGGAAGATAACGCCGTGATTAGCGACATCCTTCCATTCAGATCCCCAACTCAAAATTGATGGTTTTTCTTTTCCTTTTTCTTTCTTACATTAGCGGCTTGGCCAATGATAAAAAATCGATTCAGATACGTAATTCTTTGCCCTTCGAGTCCTCTAAAAGGACTACGTTATTTGTCCAATCAATCAGGAGATGATATACTTCATACAGAAATTAAACTGATATATGCACATAATTAAAAAGAAAATAATCGCTTGTAATACTTGAAAAGGTTAACACTGTGAAAAGTCCTCAAATTGATCAATCTTATATACATGTGTCAAGAGTTATTTCTAAATAATTTTTTAACCACAAAAAACTCCAAATCAATACATTTGTAATAAATTTACTTCAAACCAGTCTTTTTACCACAAAAAAAATCTATAATAAATTTATCTTTTATTAATTTTCGTTAAATTTAATTAATACCACAGAATAACACAAATCGGTACACCAAACTGGTACATCCGTTTATCACCACATGTTATCAAATTCAAGAATTTGATAGTACAATTTAATAGAAATTGAGGGAGAATAAATTTATCACGAATATAATAACTTGAGATTTTTAATGGTAATAAAAATCGTTAAGTATATATTCATTACGAATATATTAATTTCTGATTTTTCGTATTACTAACTCTATAGTATTCACGAATTGAGTGTGACAACTAAAGAAGCTGTGCCCGATTGTTCTTACAATTTTTTAAAAATTTAAAAATTTTTCTTTATTATTTCTTTTTTGGGATAAACAACGTTGACTGTTCCTCAATCGGGCGCCTTATCACGCACGGAGGGCGTTTAAAATTTTCTAATCTTCTTTATTATTTCATTTTTCGGATAAACAACGTTGACTGTTCCTCAATCGGGCGCCTTATCACGCACGGAGAATTCAAGCTCTTCTTCTCGACCATCCCCGCCACGAAAGCTCGAGGACGACGTCGTTTCGGACCACCTTCGCGGGGGTGGCAGAACGCACGACAAAAAAGGAAACTTCTTTTGACGATTTCCAACCTCCCCTTTGCGCGATCCGCGTTTCCATTATTATTCCTGTGCCCTTTCCTTTCCCCCCCACCACCTTCTCTTTTTGACTCGGCATTCGAGGATCGAAGCTGAGTCTATAAAGCTTCCAAAATAAGTAAAGTTAGATAAAAAAAATGACTTGTTCTTATGAGAAAAATTTGGCCAAAAAAAGAGAACATGGACTTTTAGTTTGGATTGAAGTGAATCCAAACACGCTTTCAAATTAGAAGGGTCACCACACCGCCCAATATAACACGTATCTGAACAGAATGAAATTCTCAATTATTCACTCGATAATCACGCAAAGGAAAATTCAACCACCACTAGCACGTGAATATTCGTGTGAGACCATTGCTGGTTACTTTATATATGGAGATAAGTTATATGAATATAAAGAGCACGTAAGACTTGACGTCGAGCGATATGGGTCAACATTTCGAGGTCCAATGACTCTAATGAATTGATTTAAAGTCGCGATAGACTTCGTAATTGAAATTTCCACCCCTGTCGATCACGGGAAATCATCGAATTAGGTAAGGCAACGTGAACTGCGTGGCCATGGCAATTTGTGCCCATGGTAATTATGTCTATTCCCTCGCACACGAAAGTTGCCTGGAAGCATACATTCGCGTTGACTGGCATTTTGTGGTCAACGTACTTGGGTTCTACACGGGATTCTCGAGTTCCTCGTGCGGCTCGTTTAGTTCTGGAGAAAAACGAAATCAGATCCTCCACGCAACATGGCGGCTCTTGGACAAATCAATTTATATTCGCCAAAATTCCAAGATTACTTGAATTTTCCCACGAAAGAGTTGCTAATGATTACATCTTGACAAAAATACTTTCTTAATGTATTCGTTGTGTTTTAAAGATTATTTTGACTTATCTCTATAATTCTTTTACGTGCATAAACATTATTTATCAAATATCTCTTTATTTTCGGTGCTCCAAATATTGCAGGTGCATTTTGGATTCTTTTCTCTTATTTTTTTTTCCTTAAATGGCGTTTTTCTCTGAACTTTTTTTTTTTTTTTGTTAAAAAGGCGTTTTTTTGCACCCGACAAGCCGAAAAAACAGAAAATAATGTGAAAAGTCGAGGAGAGATTGGGGGAGCACGTGCGGAGGGGAGCGCGTGAGATCTGGGATGCCGGTCGTCGGGGGCAATTATTGGGTTTGACCTGGGAAAGACGGGACACGTGGAGTCGCCGCCGGCGCAAGGGAATGGAGAGATGCCCTGTGCCTTTCACGTGGTCGTCAGCGATCGTGACGTCCTGGCCCGCCACGTCGACCCCGTCCAGCTGTCTCCAACTTGCGCCTCGCGCTCCCACGTCAAAGGCCATCCAGATTGTCCAGACGCCAGATTTATTTTCTCTTTTTTTTTTTTTTTTTAAATATCTGACAAGGCAAGAAATTAGTCGCGCTCTTAATTTATATATATATGGATATAATTTGTTCTACCTAATTACTAAAAATATCGAATTTATTTGGTGATGCCATATGAACATTAAATCTCTTCCTAAATCCATGCAAAAAAAAAACTCAAGGTGAGTTCTATACCACTTCCTTAGAGATTCCGACGTATACTTTGGTGGATCGGGATTATATAATGATAAATAATTTATTTCGTTCACATTAGTATATTTTTATATTTGAGCAATCAATTTACACAAATGTGAACGTGATGTTTTTTAACACGACAAGAAATCTCTTGATGCTAAATATGTTACATGCCATGTTACGTTCAAGGGGCATTTTGGGTTGAGTGCCTTGCCCATAAAAAGTGAACAAAGGTATGGTGTCAACATTACAAAAGCAACGTCACTAGGAAGTTCTTAACCTAAACATTTTATAATTGTGGACTCGTGATGAAATTAATTACATCCAATTTTAATTCATAAGCTCTCCCTATTTATATTCTATTTACATATCATATGGTTAGAAGATAATAAAAAAAACTTTTACCACTTTAAACATCGTGATAGATTGTTTTCGAACATACACATATCCTAAATCGCATGGCTGATCAATACGCTTGTGCTTCCTTTAATCACTCACAAAGGTACAATTGCACTTGTTCTTATATTTATTCAATGATGATCGATGGTGTCAGAGCATAGCTCCCTCTAATGGATACGCGTTTCAATAGTAAACTAGGCTTTTGTCATATTAAAAGAAAGTAAGTGATCGGACAAGAGAGTTTGAATAAGAAATAACATCTAATGTCCTTGTAAGACGGGAAACGAGGCGGGAATCACGGCATGATCATGCATTAAGTTGCACTAGACGACACAAGAGAATGCTAAGAAGACCCCTCTTAAGGAAAGGCTTGTTTAAGGTGGATCATTTTGCTTTCATTACAATCACAAAAAAGAAAAAAAAATCATTAGAAAAAGAAAAACAGTGTCATTCTGAATCTCTTGCATTTTAGCGAAATCTAGAATGTCCAATCGTCTTGTCATCTCGAGCAATCTTGCCACTGAAATCGACCAATCTCCCAATAGAGATAGAGATCAATCAGTACGCAATTTGGCTCCATCAGTGGAAAAAATAAGAATTTATTTTGCAAATCGAAGTGGTTAAAGTAGATAGATCTAAAAAGTGCTGGGGCCTCGATTTCACGTGGCGATGGGCCAACCCGAATTCCATGCGTTTGGTTTGGTGGGTGGGTGTGCAATTACGGCATGCAAATGGGTCCCAATCCGAAATAAAGTAAAATTAAAATAATAAGAAAAGGTGGAAAATCGGTCCATGGTGGAGAGCCAAATCATCGTGGCTCGCTCATTTATTGCGAGTCCTCGAAGTTGTCCTATGTTATTCATTGCGCCCGGTCGCTTTTCACATCGGACCCGCGATGGGATTGAATATTTTCAATTTCACCTTTTTTACCATCGATAGGCGGAATCTTTCTATGTGGCGTCGCGTTAGAAATGGAATAATCCTAATTCTTGGAGCAAGTAGATCTCTAGAGAAATTATTTTCTTCGACGAGATTGCGCGCGGCATTGATCAAAGTAATTGAACTCCGTGAAAGAGATTTGGTGAAAGAGGAAATGAAAGGGAAAATTACCAAAATTAAAAAGTCTTAAACTAATTCCATTAGTGCCAATTTAATTATGAACATTTCAAATGTGATTAATTTAGAATTAAACCTGTTGATAATCTACCAATTGAGCCATTTTGACCAATTGCTAGTGAGTGTTGGTTGTCCTATTTCCTATGTGGTGGTACGGCCTGGCTTTGACAATTTTTTGAATTTTTGTTTTAAAAATGATTTTTTATTTTCTCGGTTTAAATAAATAAATAATCAATTTTTTAAGAAAATTACAAAAACTGTTCACATCAATATGGATCTTGTTATGTAAGGAAATTAGCATCTATGTCAATAATTTTCAGCCAAAACTAGCAAATTAATAAAATATTTAAAACTAAATTGATCAAATAAAAAAAATTGGACTTTTTTTTTTAAAATAGTTTTGTCAAAAATGAATAGCAAAGGATTAATTAGGCAATATTTAAGGAGGGTGAGGTCCCATGCTTAATTGGTATTTAGCGCAAATATTTAAAAATTCTGCTATGCAAAAGTGATTTCTCATAACATTTCCAGTTCGACACGAATGACTTAGCTTTGATCAAATCCGAGAATCTAATATATACCCTTACATCGGAATAAGATTTTCACTATTTTGAATGGCGCAAAAGAAGTGGTCAACTGATGTAGCCTTTTATATGAAAGATGAATCTATCCAAAATGCTTGATGAGAGATTTCCGATAATGATGAAAAAATAAATAAGTTCGCAAGAAGAATGTGAAAAGGAAATCCAAATGACCATAAAAGAAATCGTACGCCGAATATTTAAATATCCTCTGACCCAAAAAAGGAAAAAGTTTAAATATTCCGAAAGTGAATTAATAATTGCCGCCGCTTATCTGGCAAACCCCAATGGCCGACTGGCACGAATAAAAGTCAGCTCGGAAATTTCCACGTATTGTAACCAACGTGTAAGCGTCATTCTTAAAAAAATGGCCTCATTGAAACGACACCATGAGTTGATAATCAATTTTTATTATTATTTTTTTTGGTTGGAGGTGGGGAAAGAAGAATCCACTCTGCGAATTCCCCACGAAAATTCCGATAATTATCGACCACGGAATATAAAAAAGGAAAGAAATAATTTGGGCACGTCGACTCGCCCCCCTTGGCCTAGACGAAAGGGCGTATCTTAGCATATTCGCATTTTATAGCAAACATATCGCCTCAATAATTAGGCCTTAATTTAATGACCCCATTTTGCTCTCGTACGATCAAGCAATCGGGCTTTGCACGACGGGACCTTAGCCGTCGTCTCAGTGGGAAATTATAATATATTATATATTTATATAATATAAAGTACAAGCACCATATGATATTAAGCTATAAGGACAGAAGGCCCCATAAAAGGAGGGGGGAAAGACCGATTTTTTTTTTTTTTTAATTAGCCATGTTTATTATGAATTTCTTTTTTATCATCAAAACTTGCAATTTCGTTCACGGCTCGCTCTCGGATTTATTTAGTCGATTCAATTCGTCGGATCAAATTCCATATTGATTTGAGGTTCTGTCAATTAAATAAAGCAAGTTTCACCCAATAAGGTTGGTGACGATTCTCATCGCGATGATCATTATCATTTAGATGAGCTCGTGATTGTCATCGTGATGATTGTTGTGGTTTTATTGCTAGAATATATCGGTTACGTATAATGAATTTAAAATCAAGATTTTTATCATTTTATAGTAATTTTCGAATTGATTTCACGATTACTTAAATATTGTGTTTATCTAGCAAAAGAAGTCTTTCGAATAAGAATTTATCGATTGCCTTTTGAAACTCTTTTGAATAGGACAATACCAGATGATCGATAACTACTGGCTCTTCTTTCCACATCTTTTGGGCTCTCGATAAATGATTTCTATTCCTAATTTTGTAAGTGCTGCCGAGCATGGTAAATGAATCCTTCATGTTCGAAATATAACGGTGCTAAATTCATTATTTCACTACTTTTTTCAAGCTATTAAAAATCTGTATTATCATTTATCAATATCATCGAATACAATTGATAGATAATTAAAACGACCCCAGCCCAACCGGTACCGTGTAGGATAAATTACCGATTTTGACCCGGGCCGGTCACTGAATTGGAAAAAAGAAAAAAAAAACAAACCAATATTCGTGCAAAGCCATATATTATGTATCTAGAAAAGGAAAGAGGCCAAAAAAAAAAAAAAAGAGGCCAAAATTGGAAATTACCGGCTCCGCATATTTACCCGCCGTAATTTATGAATATCCAAAAAATTTATTTTTTCAAAAAACAAAATCGCGGTGCTGCCAATCAGTTTAAAAAAGAAAAATCGAACCAAACGCGAAAATTCTAAATTCTCTCTCTCTCTCTCTACATTTTCCCGTGTGTTTATTGTGTGGACACGGTCGCCGAAGCTGTTCCTCTCTCTACGCCTCTCTCTCTCTCTCTCTCTCTCTCTCCCTCCCTCCCTCGCTCCCTCCTTCCTCCGTCGTCGCCGTCGCCGTCGCCGTCGGCTGGCCATCTCCGGCGCTCCGCCTCGCGCTCGAACGAAGAAGAACGTCGGCGCGACAAGCGCAGAAGAGATTTCCGCGAAGTTTCTGGGAATCCGACCGATTGAGAGAGCGACTCTGTTTTCTTAGCCTCTTTTTTCTTCCTTTTCGCTTTTCTGTAAGTTGCGTCTGTAATATGCGCGTGATTTCGAGTTCGGCGTCGCGTCGTGTACATGGGCATTGCGCGTGTTGAGGATTTGAGCTGTACAGCGAGGTTGTTGTTTGTTCCTTGTCATGTTTAGCTAAAGTCAACCCCGAGCTGCCGGGTGGCGGGAGAGCTCGGGGTGTGGATCGGGGAGTCGCCATGGACGCCGGGAATCGGGGCCGGATCGGCGAATCGGAGCCGGGGAGTGATTACTATCTGCAGAAGTTCCGGCTCTACGAGACTCGCTCGGTACGTCGCATTGCTTCTTCTTCCTCGCTCGATTTCTCTATTTTTGAATCGTTCTTCAAGTGTCGCGATGCGATTCGATCTGGTTTCCTCAGTTCGAATATGCATCACCTTCTTTTCTCGCCGTAAAAATGTTTTTTTGCTTGCTTTCATTGGTTAACTAGAACCTGCTGGTGTTGAAGGTTGCTCGGTGATTTTTGTTCATGGAAGCTTTCGGTTGATTTGGCGTGAATCTATTTTCTTTTTAATGCTCAGTTCGGGGATTTCTCTCATACTTAAATATTTTGCGGTCGGTTTTCTGTTTCGGTTGAGTTCACGTGACAAAGAGTGTTTTTTGAGGCAAATTGCGAAGCGACTAGGGGCTATGTCACCTGGATTTGAGTGCTCGTTTATCTGATTTTTGCTCGCTTGTTGCAGAAATTTTATATGATCGGAAGAGACAAGAGCAGGGGTATCTGGCGAGTTTTGAAGATCGACAGGGAAGATGCCCTTGAGCTTAACGTCGTCGAGGATTCCACGACCTATACGGAGTATGAGTGTTTAGAGCTGCGGAAACGGATACACGAAGGGAACCTGAAAACTGGCGGCCTTAAATTTGTCACCACTTGTTATGGGATCATTGGTATGTAGCGAGGGAATTTCGTGTTTCATCGACTTTGCTGGTGCCATTTGCAAGCTGTTACCTTTTACTCTTTCTTTATAGGTTTCATCAAGTTCTTGGGACCCTACTACATGCTGCTCATAACAAAGAGGGAGAAGATCGGTGCCATCAAAGGCCAAACCATATATGCTATTACCAAGAGTGAAATGCTTCCGATTCCAAATTCTACTGTTCAGTCCAATATGGCTGTTTCTAAGGATGAGAACAGGTCTTTTGTCCATTCTGCATGTAAATGTAACAACGTATTAACAGTACTATGAAATGACTAAGATTTTGCATTCGGACACACTTGTTATCTCTGTAATTAAATTTCTGATGGTGATGTCTGGTTAGTTGCTTGGCCTTCAATTTAAATTACTTTGCTGTTCTCTGTTTCAAAGTTTGGCATTTGTTTCCATCCTAGAGAAGCTATACTTCGTGAGGTAAACTATATACGCGACTTTATGGCGATTAATTTTTCAGTTCAGTGGTGGAACGTATATATACAATAGTCTGTTTCTGCCCAATATTCAATACTCATTTATGTCTTAATAGGCTAGATTGCTAGGCGCACATCTTTAACGATCTCAGTAGAGCAACTTAGTGGTGTGATTATGTTCTACATAGTTATTCCAGTATTCCAGTTGTCTAAGGCCATTGCCAGTTCATTTTCCGCAAATGCACAGGGGCAAACTTCATTGCTGTTTTGATGTTATTGTAACATGTTGAGTGAGACAAGGTATCAGAATGGTTTTTGAGGGGAACCACTCTTTCCTTATCCCTTTTGTTGTTCTATTTTTATCCTGAATATTTAATAGCTGCTCTGAGAGTTGGTTCTCCTCTATGCTCTCTTCCAGATATGCTTTAACACGTTCTGGATTTTGTGTTTTGTCTTTTGTCATAGATACAAGAAGCTCCTATGCATGATGGATCTCAGGAAGGACTTCTTTTTCAGCTACTCATATCATGTTATGTGTAGCCTTCAGAAGAACTTTGGTGACCATGAGAGTCGGCAGAACTTGTATGAGACAATGTTTGTGTGGAATGAGTATCTAACGCGTAGTATTCGGAATAACCTCAAGAACACCTTGTGGACGGTTGCATTGGTATATGGATTCTTCAAGCAGGTAAGAGATAATGGTGATTCATGTTAGCAGAGCAACCTGAGGTCTGCATTTTTGTAGGGGCTCCTTCATGCATAATGGGCTTATACCATTTTGTTTTTAGGACACTCGAATAGACTCCTCACACTGGGATGACTGGACATAGCGGTCTTTTATTTTTCTGCGTAACTTTGATTCCAAAATCTATTGTTGAGCCGTCATTTATGTATTTGGCATCTCTTGTCAGTACTTGTTAACGCATTGAACCACTCCTCAGGAGGTTCGGAAATGGCAATTTATACATCATTGCTTAATTTGTGGAGCTAGATGAAGGGTGTTCATAAAAGTTTAACTTCTGTCTTATGGAGACCATTAAAGCTGCTAAGATGAGAAGTTCGGTGCTTGCAGCTGACAATATGGTCTTTCTTTGCTTGAACCTGCAGGTTAAACTTTCAGTGTTGGGCAGGGATTTTTTGTTGACTCTAATTGCCAGACGCTCACGCCATTATGCAGGCACCAGGTACGGGCATCCTTTATCATAAAAACAGGAGGCAAAAGAACCCAATGGTTTTGCCATCTTTTGGAGGCCTTCTTTCCTTGAAGCCCATCTTCACTATAACTTGTACCTGTATTTCTTTTCCTTCTTCTACATGTGAAGCAATGAAACAAATACGGAGTATTACAACTTTCCTGACTTAAACCTCACTCCTCAATTGGTCGATGACATTTGATTCTTTCACATCATTTTCTTTCCCTTTTGACTACAAGTCATAGAGCAGACCATTCCTCTAGCACACATTGCGTTTCGCTCTTACTTTATTGGCACGAATTGAAATTACATTTATGTTTCTCTTACTGGATGTGGACACTTATCATTTACTTGTCATTTTTCTCCCTAGATATTTAAAAAGGGGTGTAAATGAGAGGGGTAAAGTGGCCAACGACGTGGAGACAGAACAAATTGTTGAAGATGTTCCTGGAGGGTGCCCGAACCAAATAAGCTCCGTCATTCAAATCCGGGGCTCTATCCCCCTTTTCTGGTCCCAGGAAACTTCAAAATTGAATCTCAAGCCTGACATTATTTGTATGACAACAACAGAGCTGTTTTGTTTTGCCCTTGTTTTTACCTGTATCTTTCTGACTTGACCTGCTGTATGCAGTATCAAAGAGGGATTACAAGTATGCAGCAACAAGACTTCATTTTGAAAACCTTGCCATGAGATATGGGATTCCAATTATAATATTAAGTTTGATCAAGGTAGCCATACTTTAAGAATCTCGCAGTATTATGATTCACTTTTGTTGTCACTATTAAGTGCTTGTAATTCCTCTAATAAGCATTAGGAAGCCCTCATAATTTTCCATTACTTACCTTTTGTTCTCCTTTTCTAAAATGTTAATGTCAAACAGACACGTGAGAAAAAGGCTCGAGAAACTGTTCTTCGTGATGAGTTCTTGAATGCCATCAGATTCATCAATAGAGGTTTGACTGAAGAGAATCGCCTGAGGTTTCTACAGTTGGATCTACATAAGCACTCGAGAAAGTAATTAGATATTCACTTTTTTTATTATAAGGACTTTGATCTTCTTCTAATAGTGCAATTGGCATAATCCTTTTTGCCCGTTTTTTCCCCAACAGCAAAGGTAACAATGCGTTGGCACTTCTTGGCAAGGTGGCCAAGTATGCACTCAACCAAACTGGCATATTTTACTGGCAAGTAGCAGGAAATTCAGAGCAAGAGGGAACAATGATCGCATCGAACCTAGGGTAAGTGTTTTTTACTTAATTTGCGAAGGTTGTTAGATTATATGCGCATTACTTTTCCCAAATTGATGTAGTTTTATTCGTTAAATCCTGTTCAGGCACCTAATATGATGGAAAACCACTTCTTTTGGTGCAGGAAAACTGGAAAGGCTGATTTCACTTTACCAGAACTTTCCAACCGAATTGAGGATTCTCAGTCTCAGAGCATGCAAACTCAAACTGCTGATGGCAGGGGCAGCTCTAGTGGAAATCCTGGTCTGAAACCTCCAATGTTACAGAAAGGGGTGCTGAGGACCAACTGCATTGACTGTCTAGATCGCACAAATGTTGCCCAATATGCATACGGACTGGTTTCCCTTGGAAGGCAGCTGCATGCGTTGGGAATTCTAGACTCTCCCAAAATTGATCTAGATAACCCTTTGGCAGAAAATCTAATGGATCTCTATGAATCAATGGGCGACACCCTTGCGTTGCAGTATGGTGGTTCGGCAGCACACAACAAGGTAACTTACATAATTTATTTGATCTCTAGGAACAATGATGTTGAAGTATAATTTGGTGCCCATTCTTAGTAGCTGTCATGGTGTTAAATTTAGTGAAAAGAAAGGAAACAAATCGGTCCAAGAACAAGCAATCTCTAACTTATCTCTAACCAATTAGATGTGTTAAAAGAGAGAAGAGAACATGTTACATTGTCAAAACAGAAGCCTGAATGTTCACAATTCCAAACAAAATTGACCAAACAAGAGATATTACATCTGCATCAAGTGTGAATAAAGCCACTGAACGTGTTTGTAGATTCTGATTTTCTGCTGAAGATATAATTGTTTCTTGAGGTTTTATTACTTCTGAAAGAGAGTTGTAATTGTTGTTCCTTGGATGCTGGGAAGATTTAATCACAAACAATGCCGCATGATTATTGACATACAGGATCTTAGTGTTCTGTAAATTGAGATTTAGGAATTTGATGTATCCATGATTTTCATAACTAGGTTAGATCTATATGTATTCGGCTATGAGCATCATAACCATGAATTTCAATTCGCACATGCTTCTTCTACCTGTGAGGTTAATTCTGCAAATTTCTACTTTATTCGTTATATCAAAGGGTTTCCAATACGTGAACCTTGTGAAATTCGGCTTTATGACCTTTGACTTGGGGTTTCTTCTGAACAATTGTTTATGTAAGCATAGACATCATTGGCTGACTTCCTTTGATTGAAAAACCAAATTTAAAGTATGAGAATCTCAATCTTTGAATTTGATATTCTCATTTTATTTCTTCCAATTTCTTCTAATGATCTAACGTATCTGATCCAGTGCCGAAGGGAATGTGGGTTGGGATGGAGTCCAGGGATTCCAATCCGCTCACATGCTAAACTTACCCAGTGAAAAAAGAACTTGATATAGATCACTAAGCATCAAAGGGCAGATCCTTTAACTTTGACATAAGCAAAACGCTCAGCAAATTAACCAAGAAATGGTCCATGGATATTTGTTGATTTTATTAAATTTCTACATGCACCACTATATCTTCCAACACCTCAATCTTGTTGGCGATTGTCAGATTTTTTCTGAGCGAAGAGGTCAGTGGAAACCTGCAACACAGTCCCAGGAGTTTTTCAGAACTGTACAACGGTATTACAGCAATGCTTATGTGGATGCCGAAAAACAAGCTGCCATTAATGTGTGAGTGCCATATTTTCTTTCATGAACTCCTACTTTGATATATGAGCCTTAGGTACTTTTGAAACTGTATTTTAAGCGTGATGTGTGTATATATAATGTTACATGGTTGGTGTAATATTTGGCTGATTTGTTGACCAGGTTTTTGGGATATTTTCAGCCCCAGCTGGGTGAACCTTCGTTGTGGGAAGGAAGGCGTCATCTTAACTATGTTGATGAGAACACTCGGTACAAAGACTTATCTTTCTTTATTCTTGAATTCTGTTAGATCTATGTCATCGACTATCCATAGACTGGATCAGTACAATTTATACTAAGGGATCAAAATGGTTCGCATTCCTTTCAAGTTGCATATTGTTGTAATCTTTCGAAATATCTATGATGTCCGAGCTATCGTCAGCTTATTTCGAGTTTTTTCTGGGATGCATTCCATCAATGATAAATGTTCAATGTCCTAGATATTTATGGTTCTTGTGTAATTAATCTTACATCAAGTCTAAAGGGACACGAGTTTGTGAATAGGTGATTGAATAATGAGGTAATAAGTGCCTGGCATCTCCCTCATGTCTTTTATATCTGCTATTCAATCAATGTTTCTGGCGAATAATCCCAAGTGATGACTTATTGCTTTTTGAACGTGGATCTGTTTTTTTTTTTTTAACTGAATAAGAAGGAAAATTACATATCTTCTTCTTCTTCTTCCCCACAACTACAGATCTTTGTTTTTATGAGATCTGGAATACATATATGAGAAGGTAATTGTAACTTTTGTTTTTTGTAGGTCATTAATGAAAAGATCACTATCTGATGGAAACATTCCTTGCGAAAGCGAAATGCCTATAGCAACCAAAAATCTAATTCACAATCAGCCTCTTATTGGACAAACACAAGGAGGTAACCGAGGTCTTTCAGAGTCTTCTCCAGAGATCTCAGCTGCTGAAAGTGATGACTCTACTTTCAGGTCTCTCTCCCAGATGATGATTTTTATGTACCTCCCCTATATGCAGTTATAGATTTAAGATCCTTCTATTGGTGCAATAAGAACTTGAGCTCATGCTTGAATTCTGAGAATTGTAATTCTCTCCAGGGATGAATATGTGATGTTTACAATTTATCTTTCTTCTATTGAGGGCTGTTCTTGCAGATTATCTGCTAATTTGCTAATGGGTATCAGTCTCTGTTGCAGATATACCCCAACAGTTGCTTGCAGGCAGCCATCCGAGATTATCCAAGAGGATGCATCCTGGCAAGAAAGTGATGACTTCTGTGATGATTGTCATGATGATGAATGGAATTTTACCAACTTTCTTGATGTAGATGGGCTATCTTCCTCGGCAAACTCTTGTGATGATGAAGTTTATGAGAGGTATGAAATGGTTGAGAACTTTGCAGTATAACTTTTTGGAGGAGATTTGTTTTCTCTTCTTGTTTATTTTATACAGCGAACCTTCTACTCTTTCTTAATTATGGCCACTGTGTCCAAAGTCAACCAGAAAGCCACATCGATGCATGAGATGAAATGGGATATATTTCTAATGTTATCTGATATTCAAACTTGTTATTGGTTTTAATGGCTGCAGGTCATCTATTGCGAGTGTATCTCTGGGAAATTTTATCAGTGGACCAAAAAATGATGTGACCAGGCATGCAAGTGCATCTAGGCCCAAGTTGGAGGTTTGTTCTCTTTCTTACTAGTAAAGTTTAGATATTCTATGTTTGCTCTAATCATTTTAAGAGATGTTTTGAGAACAAGTACATAAAAGAATTTGAATTTCAAGCAGAATTCTTATTCCATTTCCTTAATGCTTTTAAACACTGAATCAATGGTGTGATGTAAGACACGATGGGCTATGTTTGATATGTCAAATTTGGTTGGACTGCAAGCTAGATTGCAGTTCCCATACCCGTTACCCTCATTGGTGGCAAATTTTTATATCATGTGCCTGGTGGAACTTTCATGGCATTCCTTCCCAATGGAATAACACCCATAAGGGAAGGACAACAGCTACTCATTTCCATAGACAAGAATAATTAAAATCACTTTTTATAATCTCAGCTTCTCTGGGACTTTCTGATGCAATAATCCATTGAATCAGACACACTATAGCAATTTGCGTTTTCCATTATAAGCACAGTCTGTGTTAGTCACAGTGAAAAAGAAGGATGGTGATGCTGTATCAGTATTTTGAGTAATTCCATTCTCTTCTGTATACCCAAATATTATCTTTATTCCTTTTGGACCTGTTAACACTCCAGATCTGAGCAGAATTTACCATAGATATAGTTAAATGTATACTACTAGGATATGGTCACTTGTTTTGTCTGTCATTGTGAGTTCCAAGTCGCACAACACAGGGTAGTTTGGTGATTCTGGATCAGCTGCTCAAAAGTGAAGTGCTCACTGCATTTCTTCATGTGCATCTAAATAAACTTTGATAAATATGATGGAACAGGAACAGCAACTTTTTTCCTTTAGTTAATCTAGATTTTCTTTTATAAAGAACCACAATAAGTTCTTACAGAGATGGGTGCATGAAGTTTTGAGTTTTGACGGCAAAATAGTCGCCATCCCCTGCTTTTTCAAATAGCCCATTTCTTTCTTGCCTCTGATAAGAACGTTTGTCTTTGCTTCATTTTAGAGAAAGGAACAGGCTGGGAGTGACCTCAATGATGGTGGAACTGTCCACTACTCTGATAACTTCGGGCGCTGGGTAACTGATGGCGGAATGTTGTTCCACTGATGACTGCTTACAAGTTATACAAGAACCAAACACGACAAACTCGTAAATCTTAGATTCAACCCATCCCAAGGATTCGGGTTTCTTGTAAATAGGAATAAACGGCACATCCTTGGCAAAGGGGGGAAAAAGAACACACCGAAATGATTCCGTCAGAAGTAGAAGATGGTAGTTTCCTCCCTCCAAGCCGAAGTCATGTTGGGGCCGTGTAAATCTCAAGCATTCATTTGTCCACGGGCAAGTCCGTTGCAATTGTCGATCACTTCTAGCGATTCACTAGGAAGGGTAAATTTAAGTCGCCAAAATCTCTTTTGAGCTGCTTAGCGGGAAACAAAATCTCTAGAGAGCTCTCAATTGTAACCCAATTTTCCCAATTCTCTTGTCGAATTTTGTAAATATTTTTCAGTCTCTTGCCCATGGGCTTCAATATATAGTCACAGGTCTCATTTTGATTCATTAGCAGTTGATCTCCGCTCCAAATGTACAAAGTCCCGATTTTTCGTTGTTTTTCGAGTAGCAGGATATTGAGACTTTAGCTCGTCACAAGTGCCAGCCGTGCAAGGACTGAGAGTTCAATTGCTTTCATTTCTGCGTGGTTTGTGAATGGTCATAGCACGAAAGAAAACAGGACAGACGGATCGAAGGAGTTTTCTCAGTCGGCTGAGGTTTTGGACAGAGGCTTTCATGAACGGGTGGGAAAAAGATGGGTATTCCGCATGGAACGTCGCCTATGCAGGGACGTTGGGAGCCCACACGCACTTCAACATCTTCAACCTCGAATTGTCCATCATAAAACTTTGCCCTCCTTCAGGATTTTGGTATTTTGCACTTAGGCAAAGCACCAACTTTCCATAACGATAGTTGCAACTTTCTTAAAAAGACGTTAACAATGAACAGGTGCTGAAATCATGGGCAATCTTGATGTCTTTTTATGTCTCGGGTTTTTCAGGTTTAACTAAATTGGATCGAGAACTCACCTCTAATCATATATATGCCTTTGAGCCACCATATGTAATACTCTCTCTCCATGCTGGTTTGAACCCTATATATGAGCTGAAGAAAGAAGCCAACGATGATAGACGAGTGCCTTCGAAAAGAGGCAATACGGAATAAGACTAAATATATTATCAGCATAATAATTAGCTTTAAATTACTTCATTGGCGATATCTATACATTTTAAAATGCATTTTTCTATGGTTTGAATGCCATGACTGCGTAGTATAATTCTGCTTCGCTTAAATTGAGGTCCAATTCTCATGTGCTCATTCAGTGGCTTCATTCCTGGCAGCCAGTAGCAAACAATCTTTGCAATCGCGCTTGATACTTTTACCTCATCAGACATGCACGAGATACCGGCGTCCCCGTCTAACTAGTGACTGTATGCCAAATCGTGTCATTCAACAAATTATCGTCCCATTAAGAACATCTGTGCGTTCAAACATCCTTAACGCTACATTGTCTGACTTCGTTAAAGAACAGAAACAAATTCAGACTCGAAAACAACCATGGATAAATCGCCAAGAGTACTGGTATAGTTGAATGGTGTGCCCTCCAATAAAAAAAAAAAAATTCTCAAATGATTGACGTCTACAAAAATTAGGAAAGACAGATCAAACGTCATTCCCAGCCGGCGTCATTTGCTGGTACAACAGGCGTTGCAACAACAGGCGTTGCACCTACTGGTGCGGCCACGGCATCCCATCCATCAACTGCCACTGCTGCCGCTGCTCCTGAGAAGAGGTCAAGCAACAATCAGGAGATAAGAAGCGCAGCAAATGAGAATGCTGGATCCAACAAGCAATTTCTGTTCTCGGTTGTTGGAACCACAATGAATTAGATTAATAAAGATTGGCCCGGCTTCCATATGCTAATCAAGAAATAAAGATATGATGTTTGCCAACAATCAGTACCTTGCTCTGGTGCCCAGGTTGCAGCTGGCACGGCGGCCACCGCAGCTGGGGGAGCAGTTTCACCAGCCCATGAAGCATCTGGGATTTGGGAAGTCCATTGGTCAGCACCAGAGTAATCTGGAAGTCCATATTCAGCTGGGGCGATAGCGTCCTCTTCTTCTTGTTGCTTAGTCTCCTCTGGCTCTCTATAGAAAAATAAGTCCACCTATGACAAGAATTTTCCCTTAGTCAGAAGGGATATCTGGAGCGTTTCAAATGAAGAATAAGGTCACATCCAATCCATGCTAGTCTAATGGGGATGACATTGGGGTAAAAAATGCAAGTAATTTCGTTCCTCCTATTAAATTCCGCATGTTGCAAATATTAATCATTTGTTTGGACTGCCTCGTTATTCTCCCTCCAGAGTACCATAGCCACCATATTCCTCCAAAGGCTCCAGAAAAAACACTAAGGGAACCACAACAGAGATATTTTGGAATTACCATCACGTCCCACTTATGACCCATGGGAATGGTACCACGCATCTGTAAGACCATCCTTGCCAACAGCCAAAAGAGACATCCGATGCTGTCTTTTCCCTTGTTGTTAGCAGGGATGCCGATATCGACATATCGCATTGGTGAATCAGTATCACAGAAAGCAATGGTTGGAATGTTTCCAAGAGCTGATTCCTTGATTGGCTGCAAGAACAAAAGGTATTGAAATTTATTGAGGACAGAATATGGAAGTACTTTGCCATGACGGTCCAAAGCTAGAAGCTAACATAAAACAAAGAACTTGCGAAACCTTGGCACCTGTAGAAAGGAAACTTTACCTGGTGATCGGTTCTCGGATCAGTAAGAATGAGCAGACGAGGCTCACAAAATGAGGTCTGCATCTGATTAGTGAATGTTCCTGGAGTGTGTCTTCCGGCAATTGCTTGAGCGCCCGTGTATTGGGCAAACTTCAAAATGGCCCTTTGACCATATGGTCGAGCAGACTGAACAATGATATCCTGCGGGTTTTCAATCGCCACAATAACTCTAGCTGCCAGCTGAAGTTTCTCCCAAGTTTTACCAAGATTGATAATGTATATACCTGAGAACCCAAGAGTGAGATAGTCGCTGAAAATAAAGAAAAGCCTATTCTTCAAGCATACTGAAATATGATTACTATTCACATTGCAAGTGAACTCCCAGTACAAGCATCTGTCTAAAGCATAGCATTGCATATTCTGGGTAAAAAAATCTCCGGCAAGCTGATTTTCGACAAAGCATGGAGCTCCAATTTCAACATCAAAAAACGTAGCCAACAACTGAGCTCCATTGTTTTATTCAATTTTGGAACTTTCAAGTTGAGAAGTATCTAACAAAACATGCCGAATCTGCACCCAACGATTGAGGGTGCAGAATGAGATGGGAAGGTCCAATTTTGTTTTTTTTTTTTTTTTTTTTTTTGGGTGGGAGACTCAGGCAAGCCGATTCTCGACTTGTTATGAAAGAACTGGAGCTCCAATTTTTCAACATCAACAAGCGCAGCCAACAATGACAATGAGCTCCATTTGTTTCATTCAATTTTGGAACTTTCAAGTTGAGAAGTCCCTAACAAAACACACCGAATCTGCGCCAATCGATTGAGGGCGTGGAACGGGATAGGAAGGAACTTCTCCTAGCATCTCAAATGTGCACAAAATGACCAGAGACATAGGCACACAACCAACAACTTCTCCAAGTAACAACACTACGCTCGTGCAGTAACATCGAACGAACTTCGACATAAAAACACCGCCTATAAGCAGCTCAAATCCCAGCAACCGATACGCATCCACGGAGGCGCAACCGCACATCGCCAATCAAAATACGAACGATTCCACATCACATCGAGCCCGAGCAGACGGCAAAAATAAAAAAAAAAAAAAGGTTTTTTTTTTTTGTTTTTTGTTTTTTGTTTTTTTGGGTCTCCGGGGAACGAACGCACCGTCGTTGCGGCGCTTGAAGACGTAGCGCTCCATCTGGTAGTCGCAGTTCTTGGTGCCGAGGTGGACCTGCGCGGCCAGCATCATCTGGATGTCGGCCTCCTTCTGCGACAGCTGCTTCGCCGACGCGCCGGCGCCGGCGGCTCCCGAGGTCGCGGTCATTCCCGTCGCCATCGAGGAAGTTTCCGAGGATCCGGAAGCTCGCAACCGCGGGAAGGGCTCTGAGGAAGTGAAGAAGAATAAGCTAAAAGCGGCTCCAGCTCTTCGACGTGCCGACGGAGGCCCTGCATATAAACGAGCTCGAACCAGACGAAACCCTAGCTCCGCCGCATTGTCGATTTTGCCCTCACCCGAACCGTGTTATCGCCAAAATGACCTTTGACCTCTTCCGGATCGCCTCGTTGACTACGGGCCAACCGGGCTTGCCCGAAACATGGGCGAGCCGGGCCGGGCCGCGCTCGACCCGCCCGAAATTCGCTCTCCGCAGAACACTCGCGCCACCTCGCAGCGGTGAAGCCGAAAGCTTTGGACTAAAAGGTGTGTAAAATGAATAGCTCAAACTGAGAATTGCCCGATCCGGATCAAACCAACCGGTGCAGCCCAGTTCTTGAAAACGTCATCCACCTTTTAATTCTTGAAATTAGAACCGATATCCGAGCAATCTACTCTTAATTTCAAAAGGGTATCAAAATGAATTAATTACAAATTTATTTATTATTTCTTAAAGAAATTAATAAAATTGGAATTAAATATTATCCCATCTAGTAATGCAATAAGTTACGGTATAATAATTCTTCACTCATAGTTATTTCTATCACTATATTAAGACTTGTTACTATGGCTTATCATGCACGACCATCCTTTAGCAAGAAAAAGAAAACCGGTTCTGTGGGATCGGACCGGAACCGTTGGCCCCAACTTTCGACTCACCTCTAAACCCTCGCCACCGTCTCCCTCTCATAAACCCTCCCGTCTCTTTCTCCTCTTCCGACACCGCCGCGCGCGAAAATGGTGGCACCGTCGTCGAAGCCCAAGAGGCCTCCGCCGGCCTCCGCCGCCGCCGCCGACCCGGGAGACGTCGAGCTCCTGAAGTCGGACGTGGCCTCCTTCGCCTCCTCGCTCGGCCTCTCCTCCTCCCTCCCCTCCTCCGGCTTCAACGACGCCGATTTCCGCAGGAAAGGCCCCCTCAAGCCTCGCCCCGCGGACGCGGATTCCAGCCCCGCCGCCCGTCGCGGCGACGACCGGAAGAGCAAGGGCAAGGGCAAGGGCAAGGGCGGTTCCGGCGACGCCGCCCGTCGCGATGAGGCCGCCGATTCCAAGGACGATGGGCCGGCGCGTAAGCCTGAACCCAAGGCCAAGCGGAAACCTCCGGTGCTGTCGGTTGACGAGAACGGCGGCCGCCGCGGGGCGAGCTCGTCGTTCGATAAGTTCAGGAACTTGCCGAAGCTTCCGCTGGTGAAGGCGAGCGCGCTGGGCGTCTGGTACGTGGACGCGGAGGAGCTGGAGGCGAAGGTGGTTGGAGAGAAAGGGAAGAAATTGGAGGTGAGCAATGTGGATGAGTGGAAGGCTGTTGTCGAGGAGAAGAGGAAGCTCGGGGAGCGGCTGATGGCGCAGTATGCGCAGGATTACGAATCCTCGAGGGGGCAGAGCGGGGACGTCAAGATGCTTGTCGCGACGCAGAGGTCAGGGACAGCCTCGGATAAGGTGTCGGCCTTCTCGGTCATGGTCGGCGATAATCCGATCGCCAACCTGCGGTCGCTTGATGGGCTAATCGGTATGTTATCTAGGAGTTCCTCTCTTAAGCAAATGGATGCAAGTGACTTTGGTTTCTTGGGTTCTACATATGCTTACTTGTTCTGTAATTTAATCCTTATAAAGTGCTTCAGATGTCGTCTCTTGGATGATGTTCTGAAGCTGTGAAGTTCAAAATGGGCAAGCTTTCTGAGAGTCTCTCTTTAGATGAAATTTTTGCTGTTCAAGTCGAATGTTTTCGTGAATCCTATTTGTCATTGGGAAGGATCTCATGTTGTGTTGATATGGTAATGGACTCAAGAGCTTCTTGCTTAGTGTGAGGAGCAAGACTCGTGTTGAAGGAGAGATGTTGAGCTCGCAGCTAATCAAACCATGTTTAGATTATTGATGATGCATACAGCATTTTGAATTCTTTCTTCTACTTTTTCTGGAGTTTGCCTCATCTACTTTATCATGCGTGTGGTATGATGTGCCTGTAGCCCATTGAAGGCTATAGGCACAGTTCTCTAGGTTTTATCCTGTAACCTGAATGCCTTTATCTTTCGATTCATAGAGTTACCGAGGTTTGTCTCTATTGCCTTTCCGTGTTTTGTCTACCAGCTCTAGACCCAAAAGGTGTAATTCAATGAATTAGGCTGTTTTGGTATCTGCCTCTTCTTCAAATGTTGTGATTTATGTTGCATGACTGCCGGTTGTTTTTCTGAATCAATGCTTTTCTTTGTTAGACCATGCGAAAAATTGACTGAAATAATCCTCTAAACCAAGAACATATGTCCGTTAATTGCACTATATTGCTATAGACAGATATTCTGGTCATCATAATGTAGCTGACTGCTGATGAAATATCTGTGCTCGAGTTTAGATCGATAATATCTAAACACTTTCTTTTTTTAGGAATGGTGACTTCAAAAGTGGGGAAACGTCATGCTTTAACTGGCTTTGAAGTACTGAAAGAATTGTTCATTTCAAGGTTCTCTCTCTCTCTCTCTCTCTCTCTCTCTCTCTCTCTCTCTCTCGGTGAAATCCCAATTCTGGCTGCTGCTTTGCTGTTAATCTTTGAGAAGAGCCTCGTGTGGGCGCCATCTGCCTTCTGTGCATTACATTTATTGTTAACCTGGCATTCCCATCTTTTTGGGCGAAAAAAGAAGGTATCTGGCATTCTTATTTCAAGTGTCTTTGAGTCACTGATTTCTCTTGAACCTATGTTTGCCCTGGCATGGTGCAACTCTGGATGATGAACTACTGTGATCCTGCTTTAAAATTTATGATAAAGTTTATTGTGTACATATTTGATTATTAAACCACTTTTCCTACTTCTTGTTAGTCTATTACCTGAACGTAAGCTGAAGACCCTCTTGCAGAGGCCACTAAATCATCTTCCAGAGACAAAGGATGGCTACGCCCTTCTGCTCTTTTGGTACTGGGAAGACTGCTTAAAGCAGAGGTATGCATTTATTAAAGCCTTAGTAGTCTGCAAATGGATGCTCCTGCTAGAACTAACTAGTCCGCATGCTTCATCTTTTATTAGAATATTGATTTATACATGTGGTCACGTGCGGAGACCTATCTAGCTTATAGCTTATTGAGAACAGTAGACTGGAAAGAGAGTGAAGGAAGGGAAAAAAAAATTCACAAAAGGATGCCTTTGATATGATAATTACTGACATACACTACAGATAATTGAAAAACTGAAAACTATTATTTTCATCTAGTGAATAGATGAGGCTACTCATTTTATATCTACTAAATCAAACATATTTACTCATTTTCAATCTATAGGTGAAATTGTTACTTGCATGCTGAACATGCTTTTGAGGAAATCAAGAATAAAACATGTTTTCTACATCATGATGCAAGCTTAAAGCGGCATTGCATATTTGATTTGAACAAAATGCTTCAGGTAATTAAATTTTGGATTGCATGATTTCTTTAGGTATGAGCGTTTTATTGTTGCACTTGAGGAAGCATCAAGGGATATGCTACCCATTCTTAAGGACAAGGCTTTGAGGGTAAGTTTTTTTCACTCTGTTGTGAGATTTGTTAGCTATGCAATATGCACATCTTCTTCTTGAAAATAATCTCTGGGTCTGAAATATTTTTTGGATAGGTGTTCTTATTGTATCTATAGTCAAAACTCTCTCAAAATTTTTAATTGGGTTTGGAGCTAGATATGCATGAAATTGATCTCCTTCATTGGATTGAAATTGTTGCTGGCATATACGATAGTTAATAGTTATTCTGCCTTTGAAATTGATTTGCAGTTTCATGTAATCTCCACTACCTTTTCCAAATATATTTGTCAAATTTACCTCTTCTGTACTTGTTTCTTGATCACCTTATTGAGTTAGTCTATAGACAATATTTTTCTTTACTTATTCTTTTCTGAAATGCTTGTATAAATAATCTGATTGGTTTTGGATTTTGGTGCTTGTAGACCATGTATGCACTCCTGAAGAGTAAATCAGAACAGGAGCGTCGACTGCTCTCTGCACTTGTCAACAAAGTAAGTTGAGATTGAAATTTTTGACCATTTACTAATTGATTCTTAATTGTTCATTTATCCAGATTCCAGTTGACTTTTATAGCAACTGATGGTGATAACACGTGTTGTCCTTGTCTATATGCAGCTTGGGGATCCTCAAAATAAGGGTGCATCCAATGCTGACTTTCACTTATCCAACCTTTTGTCGGAACACCCAAACATGAAGGTATATTGTTCAAGTAATGACTTTTTTTATGACTATGCACGTGCAATCTCATGATTGTGGTTTCCTGTGTTTTCAGTTATTTGGTTAGGACTATTCTCATGACATTTAACATGGAACAGGACCGGTGTAGATCTGTAGAACGTTCCTTCCATGTGGAGGGAAGAAATTGCATGTGTGTTCTCATTTATGTGGCTAATGAAGGACCATCTTTTTGTATAGAAAAGTTTAGTCCTCCGTAAAAACAATCTGCTGAAGCTAGTTGAATGTTGGATGGACATATGACTATATGAGTAATATATGGTTCTTTTGTTTAATGGAAGGAAACTCCGAGATTAGGTCATAATTACTTCTCAGAGGATTGCCCTGTAATATACAAATCTCCTTTTGAATCAGGTAGTGCACCATTCAGCATATCTCATCCTTGAACACGTTATCTTTCAGCAATCACCTCTGTTGGTGGAGCAAATATTAGAGTTATTTGCGAGTTTTACAAAGGACACATGAATGTCAATGTGATTTTTTTCCTGATTTCCAGGCTCTTGTATCAACTGGCATTAGTGAAAAATAACTTGTAAAAATCAACAAGAAATGAATAAGAACTGGTAGAAGAGCCACTAAGAAGAAACGCTGTTCAAATTACATAAAATTCGAATGACACCCTGCACCACGTGTCCTCCTCAGTAGTAAATCAACAATGATAGAGTCTAGGTTATCAAACAGATTGTGGTTCATTAGAACAGCAATTGAGCTTTAAATTCAAGGCTATAGAATAAGAATCTTCTCTACGTCATATAATTTTGAAAGTATGAATGAAGGAACATGGAAAGCAATACATGATATTGCCTCTATAACTATCAGGTTGTTAAGGTGCTGGCTTGAATGATCTGTATGGGTGCAAGTGGCCGTTTCACCTATTATTCTGTGACTGACTATTAAGTTCTGTTTATGATGCACAACTTTTATATTTATTTTGGGCAACTGTCATTACAGTGGGTTCTTCCTTTTACAGGCGGTAGTGATTGATGAGGTGGACTCTTTTCTCTTTCGCCCACACCTGAATTTACGGGCGAAGTATCATGCTGTACGTCTTCTCATTCGTATATTATTGTCATTTGTTTTAGTAATATCATTTGCAGGGCCTTTGATGATCTTTTTAAAGAAATGATTAACGTCACTTTTAGCACCTTCCACTGTCATTGATTTTTGATGAGTCCTTCCACTGCATTGTACTGTATGGTAATGGTTAGTGGATACATCAAGCATTGGCTGTGCCACAATACCCCAAATGGTGATGAGGCATTTGTGTGCAACATGAGTTTATCAATCTTTAAAATTCCTTCTTTCCAAGAGGAGTAGGCTGATTGCCTAGGTATTCATCTGCAATATTTCTTTTCTAGTTCCTTTCTATGCAACTGTATCTGCAAATCATTTCTGAAAGAGCTTGTCTTTAAATTACCCTAAATTGCGACAGTCTTGTAGATGGACTTTATTCTAGGCTGATTGCTTCTTGGCTACACATGTTTCCTATAAGATTGTGCGAGTACGTTGCTGTTAGATTTCTATTTTTATTCACTTCAATTTGCTATTTTACATGTGCAGATTAATTTCCTGAGCCAAATTCGTCTTAGTAACAAAGGAGATGGACCAAAGTTGGCAAAAAGATTGATAGATGTGTACTTTGCTGTGTTTAAGGTACTATTACATTATAGTAATTGCACCTTTTGTATTATTTCATGGTTGCATAGAATGAGGTCTCTTTTCCTTCCTAGGTCTCCAGCAGAGGCAGACGTTTTTGTTATGATCTGATTACCTAGAGATTCTATTTTGAAGATCTCGGATGTTTATTTTTGTTGGACAATGTCAGGTGTTGATTACTGAGGTTGGTAGTGGTCAACAAAAAGCTAAGAGTGGCAAAAAGGAGCGTAAGAGGGCCTCTGGTTCTGAGGGGGAAAAGGAAAAAGATGCAACAGAGGCTCATGTTGAATTAGACTCAAGAATACTATCAGTCTTGTTAACTGTCAGTTTCTCTTATTCTTTCCACTGATTTGTACAATCTGCGATGGTTTTGCAATTTCTCTGTTGATCTTATTGTACCTTTTCATTCTTCCAGGGGGTGAACAGAGCATTTCCCTATGTTTCAAGCAACGAGGCTGATGACTTTGTTGAGGTCCAGACACCACTGCTCTTCCGACTGGTGAGCTCAGAGACACAAGACATTTGTGATGAGTATCTTGTGAAGGGAGCTATATGATTGGTGCAAGAGGGAAATAACCTTTCTATGTGCTCTGATATCTGCACTCTTCTTATGCAGGTTCACTCAAATAATTTTAATGTAGGAATACAAGCTCTGATGCTTCTCAACAAAATCTCATCCAAAAATCAGATAGCCAGTGACCGGTTTTACCGTGCCTTATACTCAAAACTTCTACTTCCTACTGCCATGAATTCTTCCAAGGCAAGCGACACTGACATTTTTATGTCTGATTGGACATGCTATGTAGAATGCCTACAGCCTTCTTGAAATATCATTCATTAGAGAAATTTCTCAATTGGAAGCTTGATATCTAATGGATGTGGAGTTTTGTGTTAAGGCTTACATGCTTCTTTTAGTTCTCTTTATGCAAATGAAGATCAAGTGTAGCTTGAGTTTGAAGACATAAAAGAACTCACATTGAAAGAGTTAAATGACTTGAATTAGATATTGCTGAGTTGGTGGTCTTGGGAAGATGAGATCACATGTCAGAGTATCTTATGAGTTACTTGCCATGCCCCTGTCTGTATCCTCTTGTCCTGCTCTTGGCCCTTGACATGCCCCTCTCGAGAATAAGGAAGCTAACAAATACTTAAGAATACAAAGAAGAAACAAGGAATGGTTTGTGCCTTTCTTATAGCGCGCGCTGTCTCTCTCACCTTTTTTGGTTTTTTGGCATTCTTCAGGCGGAAATGTTTATTGGTCTACTTCTGAGAGTCATGAAAAGTGATGTGAATTTAAAGCGTGTGGCCGCCTTTTCAAAGCGTCTTTTGCAGGTTTGTAGCGACGGCCATTTTAGCCTTCCTCAATTCTTTCTTATGGTTGCTAGATATCTCTCTCTGCTTAAATCTAGAGATAAATCCTGCAAAAATGTCCTTAAATACTCTTAGATGAATGTTTGCTTTCCTCTCTTCCTCATAGAAGTGCATGCTTGGCACAACTATTTCAGGTAGTTCCTGGTTGTAGAAGTAGAATGTTAAACTAATATTTCTTATTTGCAGAACATGGCTTATTGCGCTTCAGTTACTTATAGTTCATTAATATCTCTTATGCTCATTCTTCTAGAGATTTTAACTAATAAAAATTTTCTGAGAAATGAGACTCCATAGATAAATGATGGCAATGCCTTTCCCGATTTTTCATTTTCTAATGAAAGTTCACTGATTTTTGACAGGTTGCACTGCAACAGCCACCTCAATATGCCTGTGGATATCTTTTTCTTCTCTCTGAGCTTCTTAAAGCCAGACCTCCTTTGTGGTGAGGACAGGATGTTCTTTGGATTGTTTTTGATGTTTAATGAACTTACTGGAGGATGAGAGTTTCAGATGGAAATTTCTTGAAAAAATACATACTATCGTGCAGGAATGTAGTGCTCCAGAGTGAGTTGGTTGATGAAGAGCTAGAACATTTTGAAGACATTGTTGAAGAAGCTGACAAAAAAGAAATCAATGATTCAAGAGATTCGATTGTTGATGATTCTGTGAAGGATGATGATTCCTCAGAGGAGGAGGATGGCTTGCCCATCTGTTCTTCTGATGATGATGAACTCTCTGACGAAGCAGCTGAGTTGCTTATAAAGAATGAATCTCCAACTACTCAGGGAATTGAATTATCTAAAAACAAAATTGACCAGTCTGGAGTAAATTCAACAGATCCATTGCTTCCTGGAGGGTATAATCCTAGGCACAGAGAGCCGTCTTACTGGTAAGTTAACACCCCCTTTTCTTTCCCTGGTACGTTCCCTGTAATGGACTGTAGTATTGTTGCCAAATCGAATCATGCTATATGATCTCTCGATCATTGTTTCAGGAATATGTTATAAGTGGAGTAAATATTTACTATATGTATAGAATAATTATTTTCTCTAAAGAGGCTATACATTAAGGGTCTACAATTCTTCATTGAATTGGCGGCCTTCTCTTGTTTTCTTTTCTTCCTTTCCTTTTTTCAATTTAATATGGTTAACCTGTAGCTGTTGCCAGTTTCTGAACTGCTTTGCATTTTCATAAACCCTTGATAATTTATGTTTAAAAAACTCTGAATGAATTGATTTCATTCCCATTTGGGGAACTATAGCAATGCAGATCGTGTAAGTTGGTGGGAGCTCACGGTACTTGCTTCACATGTTCATCCATCAGTTGCTACCATGGCTCAGACACTCCTGTCTGGGGCCAACATTGTGTACAATGGAAACCCATTAAACGACCTCTCACTCCCGGCCTTCTTAGACAAGTTAATGGAAAAGAAACCCAAGCAAAGCTCATGGCATGGTGGTTCCCAAATCGAACCTGCCAAGAAGGTGAGACATCAATATATATGTTTCTTTGCCCTAGTATAAATAGGTTCTCTAAGTTGCTTTCCATTTGTCTGTGACCCATTGACCTTACTATGAGTGTCCACTGCCTACTGTGGAACCCTCTAAATTTGTGTCTGCTTGTGTTTTTTTCCCCAGCTTGATATGAACAATCAGTTAATTGGGCCAGAAATTCTGTCACTTGCTGAAACGGACGTTCCCCCAGAAGATCTAGTTTTCCACAAGTTCTATATAAATAAAATGAATTCCTCAAACAAACAGAAGAAGAAGAAAAAGAAGAAAGGAGCAGAAGAAGAAGCCGCAGAGGAACTATATGATGTGGATGATGCAGAGGTGGATGGTGGAGATGAGAGCGATAATGAGGAGATTGAGAATATGTTGGACTCTGCTGACATTTCCTTAGATGGAAATGGTGAATATGATTATGACGACTTGGAGCGAGTTGCTGCAGAAGATGATGATGATTTGGCTGGCGATGCTAGTGAGGGAGAGATTGATCTTCCATTCGACGTGGATGAGGGAGAAGAGGACGATATTGGCCCCATTGAAGGTGACGATATTGGCCTCATTGAAGATGACGGAAGTGACGACGAAGACGACAATGACGACGTGGCAATTGGGGTAGCAGATGATGAAACTGATGAAGAAGAAGATAGCTCCCATCAGAGAAAAGGAAAGAGGAAATCTAGGGGGAAGACATCAGCATCACCTTTTGCCAGTCTTGAAGATTATGAACATTTATTTAAAGAGGATACCGAGGATCCTGGCTCGCAGAAATTGCCTAAAAAGAAGTCAAAATCACGAAAGAAGGATACCGAGGATCCTGGCTCACAGAAATCGACTAAAAAGAAGTCAAAATCACGAAAGAAAGCAAGGTCATCCAAGTGATTATAAGAAGCCGATTTGCAGACGCAGGTGATAAACATTGACACACACTTTCAAAAGCTGTCAAACACGACTGGCGACTTTCTTTCATTTGCACATGGATATTGATCGGAGGAAGGGAGGAAGTAAACAGCGATTGAGGTAGCAATCAAGTGTTTCGGTTTGTTTGTACCACCTTCCTCTCGAGTTTTGACTAATGTGAGGAAAGATGAATTATCACATTTTCTTCAATTTTTACGATGTTTTAGGCAGAGTTTGTACCCGTGATTTAGTACACATTAATGTAGAAAAAGTAATCTTTCTACCACATCTCCTAGTAGTGAGATGCGATTGGGTGGCATTACAAGCTCGACGGTTACGATCTCCATACAGAAAAGAATCGCGAAACGAATCATCAATCAGAGCTTCATCAATGTCTCTACTCGAATGAATTAGTTTCTTATGTTCATGTGAGTCTCTGACTTCCTTTGGAAGTGAACAAGTCTTCATCTTCACACAAATCAACTGACTTCCAGGTCATTGGTTTGCTAATTGGGGTTGATATCCAGCTTTTTTGGGAACTCATTTCTATGACTTTGCGATCGTCGTTCAGTCTCATTTACCTTTGACAAGAAAGGCGGAAGAGAAGTAACAGTGCAATGGTCTCCCATGTTCTTGACCATAGAAAGATCCGTCCATCCATCAGAATCAACGAGTCGAAACAGAGTTGAAACAGCGAAGCGGGTATCATAACGTTCACGAGTCGTGTTCTTTCTCTGTGAGATGCATGCTAGCAGCTGGATACAGCGTATGAACATGAAACTCATACTAGGTTCCTACTTCCTAGACTCTACCCTTTTCATATAGTCACTATGAACATGCAATAGCTTCGTAATAAGGATAAACAGCGACGACCGTGAATCTTCGATCCGGCTTAAGCTGGCTTCACCCTTAAATCTTTCGTCTTCGACGCTCTCGCGATCCAGTCTTCGAAATCTTCAGCTGCAAATGGTATCCTCAACACCCCCTCGCTGCAGAACCCAAATTCCTCGGCTGACTTGCGCAGCAGCTGGATGAAGTCTGCATCCGTGAGAGCTCTTGTGTGGACGATGAACCGCTTGGTATGGTCATTCAATCCCACGCATACCGGAACGTATCCTCTCGGGGTTGCCGGGCCGCCTTCCAGCCGCCTCGCTCCTTGCTGCTGCCCTGCGATTTTGCTCAGCTTGCTGGCTCTTGATCCCATAGGACCTGTCAACTCGATCAACCCTGATCTGAACTCCCCCAGCTGATCGCCGGGACAGGAAATATAAGCAAATGCAGAGGCTGCTGTACTTGGTGTGTCCTTCCATGTCCCATCGGAAGATATTTTCTTCATCTTTTTCTCCTGATAGGCTGATAGCGATGCGTTAATCACATCGATCCTATTATCTTCTAATAATAATATTAATCATGGTTTAATTCCGTGCCCATTGTCTAGAGATGGAGTGCATGCCGTGGCGGCAAAGTCGGTTCAATTAGAGCTTTGTTTAATCCAAATGCTCAATTATTTTTCGTCCGCCCTCCATAGTGATTGTGAATATTTGACATGACTCCTTTGTCGATTAGATGAGTATGTAAGCACTCTTGTTAAGATTAAGCTGGTATTTTTAACTTCTTCTCACTTGTCCAAACTCTAGGATGCCCGGAGAAATTTGAAAATGGCCCATTTTTGTCTGCAAGGAAGGTGCCGACATGCTTGTCCATGGACAAGTCCTAAAGGTGTACTTGTGATCAAACAGATACATAACGCATGTACTTGGGTTTAAGTTTGTTCGATGAAAATTGATAAAAATCCATGATTTTGTCCGTACCAAATGCTTAAAAAATGAAGAGATATATCACTAAATAATAATATTATGTATCACATGATTCGCATGTCACTTAGGCAAATTGACTTAAAACAGCCTCAAACAATAGATCAAATTAATTGAAAATCGCCGATAAAAGAATATGTTATTTTTATGACATTGTTCAATTTGATTTTTTCTCTCTCTGTTTTTTTTTCCTGATTTTTCAGCCTAAAGGATGTTATGACAAATGGCGAGGGCTAGGTGGCACCCGTTCATTGGTTCTCTTATTGTGCACCTGTACACTCGACCACACCGTTCCCTTTTCTTTTTCCCATTTTGCCCTCGAACTTCCATCACTCGCCAACGCACGAACTGACCAGAAACCGAGTCAATTACGAAGAGCAAAGACGTTAGAGAATAGAGACGAGCGCCGCCGGGATTCGCCTTCGACCGGCGAGGGGGCCGCCGGCTGCGGGGCGGCGAGCGGCGGCGGCGGCGAAGGCGTGCTGGATTGTAGATGGGGGAGAGAGCGAGAGAGATGGTGCGATCGGGTGAGGAGCGTCCGATGGGAAAACGAGCCATAGGAAGTAGCCAAAACGACGTCGTCGTTTTGGGACGAAACCTGAGAAACGCCCACGTGTCTCGGAGCCGCCTCCCAGTCACGAAAGTGTTAGAACCTCGCCCCGAGCTTCCACACAGTTCCCACACCTCTCGGCGGCGGCGGCGGCGATCGGCTACCGGCGGCGACCGCGAAGCCACGTCATCACTCCGATCGACCGGCTTCTCCCTCCCTCTCTCTCTGCGTGCTTCTCCGATCAGTTCGAGGTCATTTTCTTCCTAAACGGTTCGTCATTTTGCTAGGTCTTTTTTTTTTTGGATAGGCAAGCTTTTGATTCATGCGAGTGGCCTTTCGTATTCCAGATGATGATGGTCTTGCTTCCCTTTCTGATTTTCAGGATAGATTTGGGGGAAGAACAACGAGAAAATGTCTAGGTTTCGAGCGTTGTGGCAGGCCTCTCTAAATGCTACGAAGAGAGGTACTTACATGTTCTTCGCATTCATCGAAAACTTCCTCAGATTTGATGATGCAGTACCTAAGGCCTTATGTCATTCCTCGGTGGTGTGTTTTGCATACGAAGCTTATCAATTTTTATTTTTTTTTATGTTTACCTTGGCCATGAGAGTTGTTTGCTGCTATCAATTGCGTTTTGCAATAAAGAATTGTTTCGGTAAGATTGACGGGTGACTGGCGGCATCATGTTCCGGTCCTGTCTCATTCAAATTTAGCATTTTTGGGGCATTTCTTTGGTAAGGGAAAGGCCATGGCAATAGTGCTTGAGGGTTAAATTCCTCTTTAAAGAGACATGAGGATACAGATGTGGGCTCATTTCCAAGGTGGGGTCAAATTGGCGACTTTGGTAAATTCATTTTTGCAATGGGTTGGAACATGTCAAAATGATTCTTTATTCGGTTTCATTTTCTATTAGTCTGTCGGTCGAAAAATTTCATCAGCTGTGGCCCTGAAGGCATCCAATTCTAGTGATATGATTTTTCGGCTGGCTGGTATTTAGCATTTCCTTCGTATTTAGCTTTTCATGATGAGAGAGTTTATTGTTATGTGCTAGACTTCTCGAGTAAGTATTCATGGAATGCCCATAAAAGAGCATTTCTTCGCCAGAGTCCCTTGCTGGATGATATTGTTCAAACTTGGATTTTGGAACTTCCATCCAGCATTATAGTGGATTCTCTCTCTTCTTTGATTGTATAAAAAAATATTTTCAAATCGTGATACAACTTGCCGTATTCGAAGTTCTTGCAAAGTAAATCTACTTTGTGATTAACTGCAGCATTTATTATTCCATCAGCAGCATAATGGTGGTTGCTGAAAAAGGAGTTGATGCTATTACCCTTGAAGTGTTTCTCTCTTTGTATGACTTGAAAATGTCCTTTCGAAAAAAAATCTGCTTCCCTGATCATAAAATGGGTTTTTTGATTCGTCTGTGGCTTTTTGGCATGTTTTAATTGTCTATCTGCTTGAAGAGAACTTGATCTTTTGATTTTTGGCATTTGTTATATACTCTCATGTTCAGTATCATTGTCTGAGGTCTTAACGGTATATTTTCTGCTCCAAAATGGTTATAAACTACTTTTCTAGAAAATAAAAGAGATTGACACTTACTTAATTTATAACTACACTCTCTACCTTTGGTAATTGTTATGTTGATCTTCTTCTATGTGCAGCTCTCACATGGAATGTTGAAGACTTGATACCTCCAAGCGAGAAAAGTATATTTAATTTCAACTCAAAGGAAGAGTTGAAAAGGTGGCATCTCTACTCAGATTCTGAATATGGGGGTATGCATGTGTTTTAGATAATATTCAGTTGGTGGATCAGACAGTTTACCAAACAAATGAAAAGAAATGAGGTTAAATGGGAAATAAACGACCGGTATTTTGCACACTTACAGTATATCGATACAATTTTGTCTTTCTCTGGATGGAAAGACCACTTTTCCATCATATTGTACTGGCAAATGGTGATTTGACTTTTCATCTCATTGGTAATATCTTGGCCACTATTGTGACTTTTCAGGGCTATCGTCTGCCTCCTTGGAGATTAATGATGCTGGGAATGGACTAAAGGGTATTGCCTCATAATTATTCCTATAGTGACTATATTGGCATAATGACTTGTGATGGTTTTGAGTTCTGAACACTCAATAGCTTCTGGGTTTCTTGCGTAGGAATATTTTCTGGCCACCTCTCACTGGATCTTGCGGAGGATTCAAAATGGAATATCAAAAGGGGTGGCTTTTGTGGAATGCGGTCCAAGAAGGTTAGTGATTTTTGCATGTTTTTGCAGGATGTTGCTCATTGCTGACACTAAGAAGTTCTTTTCCATGTCTTACTGAGTGTTTCCTTTATTCTTCCCAGCATCAGTATTTAGTTAGTTTCTTTGTTCTTTTTTCTCCCTTCTGCAGTTTGATGGCTACATTGATTTGGATGCATATGATACCATAGCTCTAAAGCTTAAAGGAGATGGTAGATGCTACATATCCACTGTAAGTATCTATCCATATTTCAGCTTTTATAACAGAGGTAGTCCTCAGGTTTCCCCTTTATCTTGAACATTTTAGCTGGTGTATAACTTGCTTTTCTGATATTGTTGACCTCTGATCTAGATCTACACGGAGAATTGGGTGAACTCACCTGGACAGCCGGAAGATAATTCATGGCAGGCTTTTGTCTTTGTGCCAAAAGACAACTGGTATATTGCAAAGGCAAGTCTTGTCCCTGTTAGTGTGGTGGTTAGCAAGTCGAGCTTCAGTAGTTTATTAGAAGCTTGACTCATATTCTCGGATACTTTTTTCCATCAAGCCTGTTATATTGGTCGTCCCCATGGTTTAATTTTTCCATCATTCATGTCATGTTGGTCCTTTCTGAGTTTAAATTGTCAC
Source organism: Eucalyptus brandiana (assembly GCA_014182725.1). Lineage (NCBI taxonomy): Eukaryota > Viridiplantae > Streptophyta > Magnoliopsida > Myrtales > Myrtaceae > Eucalyptus > Eucalyptus brandiana. The sequence continues at coordinate 33,142,431 of CM024677.1, forward strand.
AGCAAACTGATGGTGATCTCTTTTCTATTCACCATCAAGGGCATCTCATCGATGAGCATTTGATCTCAAATGGGTTGGTCCTTATGCATGATTTTGCTGCGAAAGATATTTTTAGGCTTTATTACTTTGGTTAAAACTTGAAGTGGCAAGTAAAAGAGGACAGGATGCATATATATATGTGTATTGGCTCTTATGCGTGAAAGCTATTTTGAATCTGTGGATTTTATGGCCTTTTCAGATTCCTCTTGCCCGATATTTGCCAACGTGGAGAGGGAATGTCATAGACGCAAGTTTGGAAATGAATCCATCTCGAATCCTCGGCATGTCACTGTCTGTTAATGCAGAAGGTGGAGTCCCCGGTGCAAAATCTGGGCCCGGTGATTTCAGAGTCGAACTTGAATGGATCAAGGCGCTGAGGACAGAGTGAGCATCTGTACATTACGTTGGCGGGAATTAAGTCCATTTTCCTAGAGCTTCGATCGAGCTTGATGGTGTAGTTTTCTAATCTTTGCTAGAATGTACTATTTAGCGATTCAAAATTTTGTACCTTTCCAATAGTGTGTTCTCGAGAGGCTTTGGATACTGCGTAAAGGCTCAGTCTTTCTTTCTGCACCAGCACACCATGTTTTCCTGTACGTTGAGTTAAGCTGGAGTGAATGCCAAAGAACCTCTTCCAAGGCCCAGTGGTGCATAACACAGCTAATTCCTTGATGTTTTTGTTTAAAAATAAAATATATATCATGTTACTATATGCATCCTCCTCTATTGAATGGATCCAGAACGGAAGTGGGTTTGATCTACTCGTGACTTTCAATATCAGCATCGAGAGCTTATAATGAAAAGTTGTTATAGTGCCTAGTGCCAGATTGACCAGTTTTTCGGCCTGTAAGATTGCCTGGACGGAGCGACCGAATATTCCATATACCCGGTATATGCGAGCCAATATCATCTCAACCATAAGATGGTACGACCCTACACCATTGAACCACATGGGTCATTAGTGTGCTCGAATAATTTAGAATTTGTCCAATCCAAGGAGGAGGACTGCACGCGGGGGGGGGGCTCTCGTCTTCCCTCTTGACGATCCACACGGTCCATTCCATTGATGTCACCTCTCCGGTCAAATTAGAGTACAGGACCATTGAATTGAAACTTTCAGCTAGACCCAGCCGGGCCTCAGCGTGCGCACAGCGACCCACCCACCAAAACGAAAAAAAAGACCAAATGGCAGGAGATGACAAAACAGCATTCAGCTGGGTCGTGGCAAATCAATCTAATCAATCAAATCAAAAACCCTCAAAAGAAAGTTTCCAAATTGGAGGAAGGCCTTGCCCCCTCAACCCCCCCTTCGTTGCCCCTCCCACTAGCCTCTTCACACGCCCCCTCCAGGGTTTCATCACCTCGTGCCCAAGTTGACGCAGCCGCCGCCGCGTTGCAAGTTGCCGTCCATGCGCAAGTTGGGGTGGGGGGCGGTTCCAGGAAAGATCGCTTTCGGTTTCGAGACGCCTCGCGGGCTATATAGGTCGGCACATGCACAGCTGCGCTCTGGCGCGAACTCGACCGACACGCGACCGACACACATCGAGCCCGCGCATAACGCATTAAAATCGGACGTGTTTCACGTGAGGCTTATAACATGCGACGACGACCACCGCGCTGCATAGATCGCAGATGGACCCGCGAACGAATTAAATTAAGCTATTATCTATATATGCATTTATGCATGTAAAGCATTAAAATCGGAGCTTTTATGGAGGGGAATCTGTAGGTGACGTGGACGAACCACTTCCAAACGAACACGCACTGAAAACTATCTCTCTCGCCGGAGGCCCTGCACTTGGACGGTGCGGCACCAGCCCCCAAGTTCATGCACGCCGCCTATTTTATTTCTCTCTTAGCGTCTCCTCCCACGACGGTTCCAGAACGTAGGGGCATTCGTCCTTTTAAATAAAGCCCCGGATGCTTCTCGCTCAATCATCCATCCCCATCCCCCGCCCCCCCCCCGCCCCCGCCCCCGAACCAAATCGTGCATAGAAAAATTGCACATCCGATGCCGATCTGAATCCCTAAACGAAAGAAAAATCGGAGAACGGCCGTGGCGACATGTCCTCGAGTAGCAGCGCAGCTGATTAAGATGGTGCTGAAATTTGCGGGGAAAATTGCCGAATTTAGCGGCGAAGATAGGGATTTCGGGGCGCGATATTTTTGCACGTTCGAGTTTTCGGATATGGTTGGGGGTCCGTTCGGCCTAACACCCAAAAGGGTTTCCTTGGCTTGAAGGATGGTGGTAGGACGTTCCTTGGTCCCCCCCACTGTCCGCTGGCTTCTTTTATTTTAGGGGGGTCACTTGTCTCCTTTTTCGAGCAAATGAAGAGGCAAAATGTGGCCAAAAGTTTTGATTTTGAGAAAGCTCTGGGCACGTGATCTTGGGAAAATCCCAACGCAAGATTGACTCCAATTCACGTGGCCTTGTGTTTTTTTCCTTTTTTTTTAATTAATTATCCTTTTAAAAAATTAAAATTTTTGTTTTTGGGTTGGCCTTTGGACCACTTGAGGGAGTTCTGGTCCAGAAACGTCAAAACTGCTGCTGCACTTTGCACCAGGAGTCACATTTGGTGGCTACTACTACTAGCAGCTTTTTGCAATAGGGACTAGGCCAAATTGCAATTTCTTGATTTTACATTTCGACCCTCCGTTTTCGGACAAATCAACCCAATGAGGACAAAGCTGGAGATGGGCTAGAGAGTTGAGAATCAAAAGCAAAGATTTGGTCTTTTGCAACCTGTGGATTTACTCTCAAAAAAAGGAAGAAGAAATCCAATCACAAACATAAAAAGGCAAGATCGAAATAAAATGGCCTGTCTGTCGGCCCGCTCCTTAAATTTTAATTTGATCTCTTTTCTCTAGATAAAATCAAAATCTAAGATAGTAGTCAATCACAAAGATCGGTGGCTAGAAATGAATTATGGGATGTCATTTGATAAAATGTTGTGTTTAAATGTAGGATGGAGAACAAAATGCATTCATGTACAAATGAGGATGTGATCGGAATAGAAATTGTATCTTGCTATTTAATGAAATCTTCCAATCAAATTCGGGGACAACATGTAAATATGGAAATGGTGAGAAGAAATCATGCAGGTCATTAAGGTGGGGCGGAAAGACATGATATAAATTAATGTTGCTAGTTCCTTAAAAAGTAAAGAGTTGGGGCACCAAAAAGAGAGAAAGCAAGATGAGGAATGATTGTGGCAATAGGGCCAATCAAATTGATGCATTGACTACTACTATACTAGACCAGTAGTCACCGAGCAACAAAAAGTCATATGACAAAAATGCCAGATTAATATATTTATGTTGCATTTATCTTAAATTAATTTTCGTGTCTTAAAATATTGCATAGTAATATATTCTTTCCATATGTCCCCCAAATTTCATAAAAATTCCCAAATCAGTAATCCCACAATAAATTTCTTGAAATATTAGGGTGAAATGAGGGATTTAAACAAGATTTTCGAAAGGTGAGGGGAACTCTTACAGAAAAATTAGCATATTTTGGTAGAAATCTCCATCCTAGTTCATTTTCTTTAGATCTGGCCCTCCTAATATGACGGTTTTTTCCATTTATATTAAATTTCCACATCAGATCCATGTAACTGGCCGATCACTCAAATTGTTTTCTACCTATGTTTTCATGTAAGCAATTTCAGAGAGATATTGGACGGAGTAAATTTGTCACAAATTTACTAATTTGGAATATTTTGTGACACATGGCGCAATCATGCCAATTTAAAATTTTATGTAATGCGAAAATTAATTTGAAATAAATAGGAAACGAATGTATCGATTTTAGATCAAATCATGAAAACCAAGCAGTCTTGCCCGTTATGATCATTGAGCTGTGAGAAAATAATAATCAATTTCGTGTTCATCACTTTGAGGTCACTAAAATTAAAAATTTCGTCTAAATCTTCATCGATCTCGCGTGGTATGCTTTGCAATATTTTTGGTCCAAAAAAGACACTCCATGCTGCTCTGCAGCCGCACAACACAAAAGTTATCAGCAGCATGGCCAGAGACAACGGAATTTATATTAGTTAATTAACCACATTATCTGTTCATCCTCTTAAATAAAATTATCCCAAAAGGGCAATTATTGAGAAGATTGGGCCAATGAGGGATCTGATTTGTGAGGCCACTTATCACGTGTGAGGAATAATCTATCTGCATCTTAAATTTGTAACATTTTAAAGTTGAGTGCAACCGTTTTTCCACAATTCGAGAAGTTAGTGTCATTTTCCAGGAAGTGCAATTTGGGAAACAAAACTTTTGGCACCGAAAAAGTTAGCCAAAGGAAACGGATGCATCTCGTTTGTTTAGTAGAAATAATGATTTGAAAATTACTTTCTTAAAAATAATTGCATTCATCACTTACGGAAATGAATGAACGAAAAGAAATTTATTATATAAATTGTTATTGATAGTAAAAATATTTTTTTATTAGTTAATTATTTTAAGTGATATAAGTAATTATTTTTGCCAAATAAATCATTTTAGATCACTCCTACAACTCTTTCCTTTATTAAACACATATCACAATTGGTCACATAATGTGCCACGTCTACTTGCTTGGAGGGAAAATTTCAATGTGAGCATTTTTGTTATAGTTAAAAGTACAAGGATAATTTGCGTCATTTAAATAGAGTAGGACCGACAAAAAAAAAAAAAAAATGTCCATGGTAATTTATCTAAATTTAATTATTTAAAAATTCATAAATTTATTATATAATAGTTAATTTAGTTTCAAAATTTTAAATTTAATCAATTTAATCTTAAACCTTTTAATAATTTATCAATTTAATTACTATGGCCAATTTTGACAAAAAATCATCGACGTCAATGATTTTTTCAAGGTTTTTTTTAATGTTTTTCCTTTTTCCCTATTTCCTCTGTTGTCCATTGGACCTGGGCAAGGGTTGGGATGCCCTCGTGTGTAATGGCAATTGATGATGGGAAAAATGAAAAAAGGAACAAGGGGAAAATTTAACAAAATTTGAAAAAATCGCCATTTAGGATGGCTAACATTGATTGAATCACTACATCAACATTTTCTATCAAAATTGGCCAAAATAACTAAACCAACAGATTTTGAAAAGATTTATAACTTAAGTAGTCAAGTTGAAAAAATTAAGGCTTAATTGACCATTGTACAAGAGGCTTACCGCTTTATAAATAAATTTCCCTTTTTATTCCACACGCAAAAGTTCAGATGATTTTTGGGATTTGGGTGAAAAAATTGTACATTTTTTTTTTGGTCAGAAAAAAAAAATTGTACTTGAAAATTATGGTTTTGTAGAGGTGGCGGATCTCTCCTCGAGCTCGACCGTTTCGTTAAGATGTTTGTCTAGGTGCTTCTTCAAGTAAGCGGATGATTATGCAGCACGTATCGTGCAAATGGCTTCTCTCACCATTGGGAAGGTCCAAGATTTCGAGCATCTTCCAAACACAGGATCTTCATTTAAAAAAAAAAAAAAAAAAAACCTATTTGAAATTGGCGAAGCATTTGAGAAAATAGGTTGGGTGTTGCCACTAGATTTTGGTTCAATGCGAATTGGGATAAATGTATTAAAAGTCTTAAAATTTATTATGATAACGCAATTGAAATCGAAAACTTCTAAAAAGCATCATCGAATTCTATAACTTATTAGTTCCTAAAAAAATTCAAAAGGTATAATTGAGTCTTAAAATTTATCAACTTGGTATAATCAAGTTTTAAAATTCGTTAGCATTTTTTGTTTGTCAAGTTAGATAAATTTGTTTAAAATGACTCGACTCAATTACATTATCTTTAACAAGTTTTTAAAACTTTCAACCGGCTTATCCCCTGTGAAATTGAAAACCAGAAATGCCATCCATAAATATCAAGATATTTTAGGAAGCCATCAGAAGATATGGATAAAAAAGTCTTAGCCCCGAGAGGAGCCAAGCAATCGATTTTACAAAAACTGCTATTTTTCGATTTTATTATTATCCATCAGATAGCGACCAACAGTCCCTCCGGTAGGCCCGGGTCCAGGGCAAGGGCCCCCAGCAATTCTCCTCCCCTCGCACCGTGGGGTCGGGTCGGGTCGGGTCAGGCCGTGTCGGGTCGGCACGGCTCGGCGGCCGTTGCTAGAAACACAGAACCGGGCAGCCGTGCTAAAAAATTTCCTCCAAAAAAAAAAAAAAAAAAAAAAAAAAGGAAGAGGAAATTTCCCACAGCGGGGCCCAGCGACCTTTTGCCCCTCCAACAAATGAAGAAAAGAAGCCTCGCGAGAGCAGAGGAGAGAGAGAGAGAGAGAGAGAGAGAGAGAGAGAGGAGCTTGTGGGGTGGGGCCCGGGGCTTCGCGACTTGCCCTGTTGCCGTCAAATCTTTTTGGACAGGACACGCAGAGAGACAGAACCTTCTGGAGAAGAGAGAGATAGATAGAGAGAGAGAGAGAGAGAGAGAGAGGGACATCATCATCGGATGATGACGATGCCGAAAATAAAATATCTGCCCCTCCCCACTCGATCTCAGCCCTCCATCCCGGATCCTCCCGCACCAAAAGCCATCTTATCTCCGCCCTACACACAAATTCACCTAAAATTTCGACCCCAAAATTTTTTTTTTTTTTTTACCTAAAATCGTTTTAATCATTTATAACAACACCACAAGCATTATTTATAAAAAAGAAATTCGGCAACTTGGCCAAAGGCATTCCGCATTGACGCGGCCGCTGTCTCTGTTTCACACCAACAGCAAAAAATTCGTATAAATTGGCCCCCCTCTCTAGAGCCTTCCTTGAGCCCCTCGTCCTTCGTCGGAGCCCTGATCTTTACCGCCGCCGCCGCCGCCGCCGTCGTCCGCCCCTTCTTCTTTTTCTGCCCGATTTTCACTTCCGGGTCGTCCTGTCTTTCGCTCTTTTTCTTTTTTTCTCCAGGAGACAATGCTGGAGCCTGGAGGATTCGCGCGTGATCCTTTCGTGGTTTCGCCTTCGAACTCGGCCGCCCGGTTCCGTCGTACGGACATGGGTTCGAGTTGAATTCGTCGACGTAACGACAAAGTCGTGAGCTTTTGGTCATTCGGGCCTCGGTGGATTCGCAAAGGACGGCCCTTTTTCTCTTCTTCTCTCTCTTTCTTGTTCTTGAATTTTTCTTGGGTTTGGGTTGAGGAGAGGAGGAAGCGAGGCGGGGTTAGATTGAGGTTTTGAGAGAATCGATGGCGAGCGGAGGAGAAGAGAAGAAGGAGACGAAGGACTTGTACGCGGTCCTGGGGCTGAACAAGGAATGCACGGCTTCGGAGCTGAAGGACGCTTATAAGAGACTCGCGCTGGTTAGAATCCGCCACCATCTTTTCGTTCTGTTCTTCTTTCCACCTAAATGGGTTCTCCTAATGATAACTCAACATGCGAAAAACAAGATCCTGGAAGTCTCGAAACCATTCTTCTTCATCGTTTGCTTTCCAATGAAGAAGCCGAATATGGCAGAACAGAGACATCCCTCGAACCGTTTTCCCAGTTGAATTATTGCTGTCTGATGTATTACTTGAACAAAGGGAGAAACTTTTGGGTGAATTTGATTTCGAACTTCGAAATTGAACGAAAGATTTGGGGGCCAAAACAAAACAAACTCATGATTTTTTATCTTGGGTTGGTATCAGAGGTGGCACCCAGATCGATGTTCAGCTTCGGGAAGCTCCAGGTCCGTGGAAGAGTCCAAGAAGAAGTTCCAGGCTATTCAGCAAGCCTATTCGGGTAGACAACCCTTTAATCTTTAGTTGTCCATTCATGATTTCTCACGCTCTTCGCGCTTTACAATACGAATTGGGATTTGAGGAGATTAGGAGTTTCCTTTATCTTTCTGGGTTCTTGGTGGAACAGTGTTATCTGACGCGGACCAGAGGCTCTTGTACGACGTGGGAGTCTACAACGACGACGATGACGACGAAAACCTCGTAAGCTGCCCCCACTCCTGTGCTCTACGGCCTACTCTTTTTCCCTTCTCCGTGCACCTTCACGTCTTATCGTCACGAGCCTGATCGGTTCTCTCTCTCTTTCTCACCTTCAACGTCCCGTCCCGTCCTTTTTGACTTTTTCGCAATTGGTGCCTGCGGTGGGCCCTGTACTGTTTGTTTTGGGACTCCATGTGCGCACCGAAGGGCGTCCCTTCCGAGTTTTCCGGTAATTTACTGGGGACTGAATCTCTCGCGCCTGCGGAGTAAGTTCTCCAGAAGCTTGCATTGTGATTGACCGAGTGCATTTTTGAATGGCCTCGTGGCAGGGGATGGGCGAGTTCTTAAGCGAGATGGCCGTCATGATGAGCCAAACCCAGTCCGGTGTAAGTTCTTCGTGATCTTGAATTGGTCAGAGCGGTGTGCTTAGCGACACTGAGTCTGATTCGAGTGACACGAATGCGTGCAGGAAAATGGGGAGGAGACGTTGGAAGAACTTCAGGACCTGTTCCACGAAATGTTTCAGGCCGACATCGAGGCGTTCGCTTCCGACTCCCACGCTATGGCCCCTAACGGGTGCTCGACTTCGTCCTCGTCTTCGTACATCTCTTGCCGTGCGAGTTCCGGCTCGAGTAACAAGCGGAGCGCATCGGAGATCACCAAAATCAAGGCGGAGGGCTCGGCCGGCTTCGATGCCCACTTTGAGAACTTTTGTTTTGGGGTGAGTTCTCTCGCTCGCATGCGTGCGCCCTTCACCGTGCAAATCTCAAAGGCGTTTTGCTTGAGCATGATTGGATAATGCCAATGGACTCGGTAGTACTAGTGCATCGATTAGTGTCAATGTTTCGAGAGAGTTTAGCTAATGTTATTAGACTAGATGGCCCGTGTGCTAATTTCAGCAGTTAAGCTGATGTTCTGTTTCATTTCTTGAACTGTATCGCCAAGGCATGCGTTTAGGATTACGGTTTCGCTTGAGGGACAAACCGAAGGTTAAATTCATCATAAGTCATTGCAAGAAGAGAGTAAGTCCTCTTACTTGGTAACCTGCTGTGTCTTGATGATTCTCTCTGTTTTCTCTTTTTCATTTGCAAAGGCGAAATGGCTGTAGATTTACATTACACGATCAGTGCGGTGTCCGTTAATGTTCGCATTGATGTTAGCATGCGGTTTTTTAATCTCTTCAATCCACATATGAAAAAGAATGTCGCGGTGAGTATACCTCGCCTCGCCCTAGTCAAAACAGACGTGGTTCCTTCTTGGGCTGATGATTTTAATTGGGTGCAATGAAGACAGATGGAGCAGCAGGAAGATCTCAGGACAGGAAAGGGGGTCGCAGGAAGAATTGCCGCAGCAACCAGCGGCAGTAGGGGAAGGCAGCGCAAGAAAAGGAAGATCTCATCCAGCGACATCTCGTCGAAGGATTTCTACGTTGTCTCTGCCGAATGACAGTGGTGCCGGTTTGACGTTAGCCAATCGTTTGTCCAGAAATTCCAGGCCAGCTTTCAGCATGTCGAACGTGAAGTTCTTAGTGTCCAGGCGGCTGCGATTGAATTTTTGTGTACGATCCATTTGAGACCCGCGTCGAGAGGGAGGAACGTCTTTAGAATCGCGTTAAGTCATTCTCGACGTGCTCTGTAATCTTTGTGATGGTGACTGTTCTCCTGATCAGTGGTATTGGATTAGTAGCTTTCTTGCTACCGAGAGGTTCCCACTTCCAGGAAGATCTTCGCTTCTTCCCTGAAGTAGCATCACCTTGAGTACTTACATTTCGCAACCTGATTTATGATACCATCAAAAAATCAACGGGTCTACGGGTCGAAGGATAGAAGAGCATAACCTAGATTATATTAGTAACATGGTAATTCTTTGAATTATATGTGGAAGGTTTCAAGATATCTTAGGGATAAAGATCTATTGCAGGGTCCAAGATGATCTGAAAGTACTAAAAAAAGGGGAAGAAAGACATCAATATGCTTGCTTGCATTTAGCCAAAGAAAGGAAAATACGTAAATGCTTAAAAATGAATAATTTAAAAATGTTTTTCTGTATCACTTAAAATAATAAATTATACGGAAATATTTTCATTATTAATAATAAATTATATTTAAATATTTTTATGGGTAGATATGTTTATTTGAATTATTTGTTTTTGCGAAATGAATGTATATTAAAATTTAAAGTGGGTTATATATTATAAAGGCGTATTATGATGCTGAAAGACATGTCAGGAGTATTAAAGCGATCTCCTTTGGTCGCCGGTTGATTTAAGACTTGGTCTGATAGAACGAGCCTTTCAAACTTGGGAGTGGGTCCTCAAGCTCCATAAGAACTAAAAAAACGTTCAATTCAATTGCATTTAGGCTCGACTTTCGAGGTGCTCGTGAAGACCACACTTCGATTATAGAACTCATTTAATCCAGCCTCCCTTTTTAGTTTAAAGGAGGATGTGCACTCAAAGTCCCCACTTCCACAGCTCCCCATGCAAGTTGCTATGGAAAAGATTGAAGTAGGTAAGGGACCATGGCATCTCTGACTTTCAATCCATGACCTCCCTAGACCATCGATTTTGGGCAACTAGAGCTTCATTTTGCAAGATGCACAACTTGCATCAATCGGAGCCTATTCATTGTCAATTCTCCTGGCACAGCGAGCAATTTCAACTCTAGATGTGCGTTCTTCATTCGAAACCCGACTAAGCACAATATTTCGAGTTTGGTGTGTGTACCATTTCAACACCAATACATCATGAAGTAAGGACTATTGCTAGTCTTGTACGATTGAAGGTAAGAGTGAACCTTCAAACGAAAGGAGTCAAGTGCAAGTATTAGAGCTATGCTGCCAAAGAAGGAAGCAAAATTGATGCAATTGTCAATCGGAATCTTCACTTCAACTCCTGCTCTCATAAGCTCATTAATAGCATAGAATCGGTTCCTTGTAAATGGATAGTACCGGCTGTTCTTATTTTACAATAGTAAGGACGATTGCTTCTATTATTGACTAAAAAGACACTAGATTCATGTTTCAACATTTCTTAGGATAGTCCCTAGAGGAAGTACAGACATGTACGTTCTTCAACAACTATTGGGTAGGTGCGAGATTGGGCAGTTGGCACTCACATTAAAGATCGGTCAGGTGCTCTGAACTGGGAAAAGCGATTCTCATAATTTTTAAATCTAGAGAGATCAATTAAAGCTCCCATATCCACTAGGAATCGGGTTGAAATCAAGAAATATATCATATCCCATGATTGAAGGGTCCATGGTCAATGCCATTAATTAAACACATTTGAAAATGAAGTGTACAGAATATTGATTTCGCCAGCGTAAAAATTGGACCTTTAGACTAGGTCTCAAACGCCACCAAATGACCCCAATTTTACTTCAAGGGCAAGAGCTATGCCATTAGAAAACACAAGTTGCTAATAATATAAGCGGGAGACTCTGTTGAAAGGGAAAAAAGCCTAAGTGGGCAAGTTGCCTGATCTAGGCTAGGCTGCTTTATTCCTTCAGAGATATCTAATAAAGAAATCCACCGATTAAAGCAGGAAAATGAAAGACTCAACATTGAGATTTGATCGTATTATAAAATTCTCACGAGGATAATGCATTCGCTGCAAGTTGATGTCAGAAAATATGCCCTGGAAAATGCATTGGGATTTGGTTAAAACGTGTGTGGAAATCATATTGTCGTGTGATGAACAGAGACAGAAAGATTACAGATCTTTCTCTGATTTTTCTGTAACGGGCTGTCGCTTTTTTACCAGGAAAAACGCCTCCCTCTCTCTCTCTCTCTCTCTCTCTCTCGCTCTGAACACAGATTGTGACTGTGCTGAAAGTGAACGAAATTATTAGGCTCAAGAAAACGACGTGGAATATCGAGCTTAGATCGAGGACAATCTTTTCTATGTTAAAATTATCATTAGGGTTTTGTCGAGTGGATGAATTAAATTTAAAATGATCATATTTATATGTAGCACAAATACCCGGCTCATTCTGCACCCGATTCATGTTACTAACTTATAAAAACCCATATCTATGTAGCTAATTCACTTTAAACTCTTCATGTGCATATGTTATATGGATAAAATTGTTATTGTAACTATAACAAGGTAAATCCGACAAAAAAGAAAGACTATAAGATGTTAAAGAATTGGTTTTTAATATTAGATAAAATTTTCAATTTTTTTTATTGAGCACAATGAAGAATAAGAGGAAATTATTACTTTGTAATGAATTTATAAATTCATAGCAACAAATAAAGTTGAGAAATTGGAATTTTAATTAAATTGAAGTAAAATATCTAAAAAGATGATTTATATCAATCATAGATTACAATCATCATAACTAAGATTAGATTGTTACGTAAAAATTAGGGGTGTGCGAGAGGAACCATCCAAATTGAGAACCGCTCGAATTGGACTGGACTGATCGGTTCTGAGTGGTTCCCGAAGAGAGTGGTTTGGTTCTCGGTTCTTGGTTCTCATTCTTGAAACCGGTGGCCGGTCGGTCCAATTCCCGGTTCCAAGGTGGGAATTGGACTGATCGGAGCAGATCGGCTAATAAAAAGAAAAACCGAGAAAAAACCCTTTGCCCTTTTTACTTTTTAGGTTTTGCTTTCCCCTCCTTTTGCTTTATCTTCCCTTTTTAGTTTTCGCTTTATGCTTTACCTTCCTTTTTCTGATGAACACAAGCTAAGAAGAAGCGAAGAACTGTTGGAGAAATCTTTCCAGAGTCTTTTGAAGCTGACAAAACGTTTCTATCAGTCTAAGTCTGGATATTCGGAGACCGAAGATTAAAGTCTCAAGACTTTATTATCTCAAGACTCAAGACTCAAGACTCAAGACTCTGACTCAAGACTATTCTCACGATGCTCTTTCTATTCCAAGTAGCAAAGGAAATCCAGAGCCGAAGCTTATGGTTGAGGATTCGATCCTATCCTCTGGAAAAGATCCCTTGGTTGGATAAACATCTCGGTCTTTGTTTGTTCTTATCTAGATCGATTAAAGATCCGATGGTTGTCGAAGTATTCTTGGAATGTTCTATTCTTGGAAACCAAGATCCTGATTGTATGGGCGAACAGGATTGATGGGCTATCGCCATACTCCTTAAATAGCTCGAATGATCTTCGTAATTGATTCCGTCCAACGGGTAGATTGGAGGAATTCCTTTGGTAAGTGCCAACGGTTATGATGGCATAAAGGAGTATAAATTGAAGACATTCCAGTTGTTTTAGAGAGTGTGATTGATAGAAAAATTCCAGTCGAAGATCCTTGATTATTAGTCGAGACCATTTTGAGCGAAATTGTATACACAGAGAGTGTTCATTTCTAGTGACACCTTGAGAGTGTGGAAGATCGTCTACACCAAGAAGTCAAGGAAGATCATCACTGTCACATCTCTTTGTTCATAGTGGAATCCAGCCAATTGGGTGGTCGTCGGTGCGAAAGAGTGGACGTAGGCTTGACACAAGCCGAACCACTATAAACCTCGTGTCTAATTCTCTCTTTCCCTTACTCAGTCTTACGATTATTTTTCTTAATTGCTGCAAATCGTTTATTTATCTAAATAGTGTGTAATTATCAAAAGAAAAATCCTTTATACCTATTCACCCCCCTCTAGGTAATCGTACTAGCTATATCAATTGGTATCAGAGCCTGTGTTCTTACTTTATTTGAAGTGTTTTACTTCAGAGTAAAAGATCCATGGCTAGTATGCTAGCATCAGGGCTGGTGGAAGGTCAAAGCAATACCAGACCACCCTACTTTGATGGAAAGGATTATAACATCTGGAAGAACAAGATGAAAGATTTCCTACGATCTAAGGATCCTCTGGAATGGGATGTTGTGGAGAGAGGAATCACTCCTATTATCGCATCGGTATCGAAAGAGGGAAAGAAACTGTTGAGACCAGGCGGAATGTCTCAAGATGAGATAAACAAGAGACAAGCACTCGATGCAAAAGCAATTTATTCTTTATATTGTGCTTTGTCACCAACCGAATATAACGAGAATATCTTCTTGTGTCACAGCAAAAAGAAGTCAGGATAGATTACATATCACCTATGAAGGGACAGACCGAGTGAAGGAAGGAAACCAGAATTAATATTCTTCTTGGTCAATACGAAGCCTTCAAAATGAAACCAGGAGAATCTATAACCGACATGTTTAGCCGTTTTGAGATATTGTCAATGGACTTGATAATCAAGGACAGAAAATTACCGATCCTATGAAGGTGAACAAGTTCTTTGAGAGGACTCTCCAAGGATTGGAATCATATAAAGACTTCAATACGAGAGACGCAAAGAATTATGCCATTATCGTAGATGAGCTGATTGGAACTCTTCGGTCTTACGAAGTGGAGCGAATTAATGAAGACGAAGATCCAAGAGGTAAGAAATCCATTGCATTAAGATCTAATGATGACTCGATGATACTGATTACAAGAAGATCTGGATGATGAGGAGCTTGCTCTTATGATAAGAAGATTCGAAAAGCTTGAATAGAAAAGGAAGAAGGTTCAACTCAAGAAAACAAAGTTTTCGAAAACAGAAAACCAAGTTTGTTGATGAGGAACCAAACAAAGATGTAGTCTGCTTCGAATGTAAGAAAAAGGGACACATCGGGCCCAACTGTCCTCTTCGAAGAAGAAGAGAGGAAAAACCGAAAAATCTCGAAAAGCTCTCAAAGCCGAAACCCGGAGCGATACGAGTGTGAAGAAAGTGATGAGGAATATGCCAATCTATGTCTAATGGCACAATCGGACTCGGACTGGATCGATTCGGACGGTGAATTTGAGGTAAGTGATTTTAAAATTCTGTCAAAGTCTCTAAATATATTGATGAATTATGTTTCGATCTTAAGACTTCTCTCAAAAGATTTCCGAACGAAAAGGAAAACTCGGCTTTAAAACGAAAGGAAAATATTTTAGAAGAAAAAGTGAAAAGTCTAGACTTGAATGTTTCTACTCTTAAAGAGAATGAAGATAAACTTTCAAAAGAAAATGCTTTCTTGAAAACCGACTTATCAAATATTTCAAAGAAATTTTCAATAGGGTCTGAAAAACTTGAGAAAGTTCTTTCGGTTCAAAGACCTTACTCCAACAAGTCTCGGTTTAGGTATGACAAAGCGAAACAATCCCTTTGATTGATTTTCCGAAAGTAAAAGAAAGAATCAAGAAAAGACCATCGAGAGAAGCGTACAAAAATCATTTCAAAAGGGTTTTTGTAAAGTCTGTAGGTCGAAATGCTCTAAGGTGTTCAAAGTGTAACAGTCAAGATCACTTTGAAAAAGAATGTCCTATGATCTGGAAGCCTGTTAAAAGGGTATGGCCTAATAATGTTTTTCCTACTAACACCAAAGGACCCAAGAAAATTTGGGTACCAAAGAAAGCTTGAGACTCTCTTTTGATTACAGGTCTCTCAAAAAAGAAGGTAAAATGGTATCTTGACGGCGGATGCTCAAGACACATGACAGGAGACTCAAATTGCTTTATAAAGATTGTTCAAGTAAACGGTGGAAAAGTTTCATTTGGTGGAAACAACAAAGGAAGCATTGTGGGATTTGGAACTGTTAAAATTGGAAATCTCACAATAAGCAATGTTTCTTTAGTGGAAGGACTCAACTATAATCTTCTCAAATTAGCCAACCGTGTGATCTTTGGGTTCAAGATCTCTTTTCAAGAAGGCATATGTTACGGAATAAGTAAAGACTCAACTCGAGTCTTTCATGGGTCGAAGGCATGGAAATATCTATTTTCTTGATGTAAGACCAAATGAAACGCAATGTCTCATCTCAATTCAAGATGAAGCGGTCTTGTGGCATAGAAAGCTTGGCCATGTCAACATGAAGCAATTAGCCAAAATATCATCAAAGAAGCTTGTTCAAGGACTACCAAAACTGCCTTATCAAAAGTCTGACTCATGCACATCATGTATTCTGGGAAAATAGGTAAGAAATTCATTTAAGCCTATAAAACATATCTCTACTAATCATGTTCTCCAGATTCTTGCTGCATATGGATCTCTTTGGACCAACAAGAACCCGAGATTTGGAGGTAAGAAATATTGTCTAGTAATTGTAGATGATTACTCTCGTTTTACCCGGTATATTTTCTTGCAAGTAAGTCGAAACCTTTTCGTACTTTGAAAAGTTTGCTAAAAAGGTTCAAAATGAAAAAGGATGTGCTATTTCAAGTATTAGAACAGATCATGGAAGTGAATTCGAAAACCAAAACTTTACAAAGTTTTGTGATAAATCTGGTTTTAATCATGTATTTTCCTCTCCATATACTCCAGAACAAAATGGAGTTATGGAAAGAAAGAATAGATCTCTTCAAGAAATGGCTAGAACACTTTTAATTGAAAGTAAAATTTCTTCTCGATTTTGGGCTGAAACTGTTTCAACAGCATGTTACATTATCAATAGAGTCTTTTTAAGACCCTTTTTAGAGAAAACCCCCTATGAATTATTCAAAGGTAAGAAGCCTACTGTTTCATATTTTCATGTGTTCGGTTGCAAATGCTTTATTTTGAAAAATGCAAATGATCGAGTTGGTAAGTTTGAAGAAAGATCAGATGAAGGCATTTTCCTTGGATATTCTATGACAAGCAAGGCTTACAGAGTCTTTAACAACAAAAGCCAATCGGTGGAGGAATCTATGAATGTCAAATTTCAAGACTCAACGCAAGTTGAATCTAGTCAGACTCAATATGAAGAGTCTGAATCATCTCCAGATCTTTCAAGTCTCACAACTCAAGAAGCATCTCAGTCTCTGGAAGTCCAAACACACATTGGAGTGGACCACTAATCAATTATCAACTCTTGTACCATTATATGGAGCCTCGGTAGAAACTTGATACCTTCACTTGGGAAAATCGTCAAGAAAGAACCTAAATCAAAACTCATCAATGGATCTAGTTAAACATACCTTCACTCAAAATATTTAATTAATAAGTTATGAGCCAATCATAATATGTTAACTATACCACGACACACCATACCGATTTTCTAATGGGGATATTTAACACAACTCATGCGTACATCTTTATAGTAATTTTACTTTTATTTGGAAACATTAGCTGGAGGAAAACCGAAAGGAGTCTAAGTTCTGTTTGTTTACTCCTTTTGTTTTGTGGAAAATCAACAATTTGGAAACAATTTCCCTAACTTTAATCATCATTAGCTCTTACAAAAACGAGTCAATGCAAAATGTTTCCAACAAAATTTCATGCGAAAACATTTTCTTTGATAATGAGAAAATTTTTCTTTACCTCTATTCCTAAGATATGCGAATGAATAAAATTAGGAAAATATTTTTCCAATCGTTGATTTTATGCAAAACCATTAGAGCCTAATTATTAGGTTTTTGGTCGGAGTGATGATGGATAAAATTATGAATAACCAACTAAACGTTGTCCTCGGGTCATATATCTTGCTCATCACTGAAAAATATGCAGTGCATAATTAGCCAATTCTTACCGTTATAAATGTAGCAGCATCATTAAAGTGAGGTTGCGCACTTGGGAATTATGCATTACTCGTGATCGGTTTATTCAAAAGAAAACTCTTTTTTTTTTTTTAAAGAACTCGATTTCCAACTTTCCTTTTTTCGAATGATGAAAACCAATCGATTTATGGAAAACGTTTCTCATGAAAATAACAAGATGAGATTAGAGGAAAACAGCTTTCTCTTGTAATGAGGAGAAAATAACTTTCCCTAAATTACAGAACAAATGAAAATTAACTATTTTCTTTGAAAATAATTTTAATTTATCATGAAATTTTCAGTGAAAAAAATGGACTCTTAACGCTTGTGATAAGAATTTTGACCATTCTTTTATCAATCTAGAAGGGGTTGTTTAAGCTTGGAAATATTTAAGGTGAATTCGGCATTAGATGCACAACTTTTGTATCTGGCCATGGGCCCATGGTTTTCTAGGTCAATTTAAGTGTTCCGATTGGCCCAAGGAGCGGAAGGCCTTTGCCAAATAGGGAGCCCAATAAAGGGCAAATTCTATGTAAACCCCGGTGGATTAGATTAGCACATGTCATGGCAGTGATCTCACTTAGGTCCCTACAATTTGATGTATATACTAACAATATATGTTGATATCGCACGGTATTGTCTTACTATTCTAAGTTGTCGTTACAGTTGATGTGGATCGTTTGATTATCGACCGGTGCCATCTACCCACTGACATGTCCGAAAGAGTATAGTTCACGTGTGGCCGCGAAACTTAGGTGGTATGGTCAACAAGATGTCATGTCAAATCAATGTGGTCTTCATGTTAGTACTCTACGGTAAAATTGTCAAAATCTTTTGAGGTGGAAGAAAAGTTCAATTATTCGCCGATTGAAATCGAAATTTGATGACTCGATCGTAAATTCCAAGCACGTGCGAAATCCTCACTTTCTAGTGAAGTCTAAATACCCTCAAGATAAAAGAGAAAAAAAAAAGGCTTGGGCAGTATTCGTGGAGATTGAAATTCCATTAATTGGGCTCACGTGGGGTACTTATATAAATATATTATCATAAATATTTTTATAAAAATCTCCAAATTATTGTCATGTATTGCTCACGAGGTCTGAGATTAGCATTTTTACCCCGCAAAGCCACTGATCCTCGCCAATGAGGAGCATTATGAAGATCGAATGTAATGAAATTACAAGTTCTTTCGACGAGTAATGGTTTTGCAATATATCGAAATGGCAATTTCTAAATAGCAAAATCAATATCTATACCGACTAAAGAAAGAAATAATCAAATACCTAAGAAGAAGAATAATTTAAAAAAAAATAAAAATTATTGAGTGTCTTTTTATGGGCATTTTGATTCGGTAAAGCGTGGCGGGCGAATATAGCTTATAGCATGTTAGAAAAAGCATGGTTATTACATCACCGCCGACATTCTTTAATACAAAGTCAAATTCGAGGTGAGGATGCTCCAATTAATGCCGGTCATCACATTCATTGATGTGACATTTGGAAAATTGCCTTGATCTCAATATCAAAAATCTCTTCTCACAAAAAAAAAAAAAAAAAAATCAAAAAAATCAAAAAGCTCATAAAACATCTGTCGATTTGCATCGTCACGACGAAAGACGCCCTTCTTTGTTTATATGGCTATGGGAAGGAATGGAGGAAAATAGACATCAGCTTCCGCTTTTATTAAGTAGACCCGTGCATGCTTCCATAAATCCAACTATTATTTCGTGAAAATTTCATTATGACTCCCTAGCATTTTCGGCCCGACCAAAGGTGAACCCTTAATTAAAAAATAAAATTGGGTGTTGAATTGGACCAACATGCGTGAGAAACCGTCAGATAGAAGTATGGGCAATAGAATGGATATAGATCTTTGGATCGGATGGCGCTTGTGCAGGATCAACATATTATTTCAGCGACATGTTTTATATTTGTGTAATAATTTACAAGGGTTAATATCACAAAAAATATGAAATTGGTACATTTATCACAAATTTATCTAAAACTAATAAATTGTCTATTTATTTATTTTTATTATTAGAATGTTTAAATAATAAATCACTCATTCATCTAATAGCTTACATATAAAATCTCACATCAGTTAAATTGAAATAATATAATGAAAAATAATAAACTAGTATATTTATGACAAATTTAATGTGAAATCCTAAATTAATATACTTTCGTTAATTACCACGTGTAATTTGATAAAAAAATTAAATGGGAATTAATGAAGAGTAAATTTATTACAAATGTATTAATTTAAATTTTTGATAATAAAAAAAATGATTTGTGATAAATTTGCCAGCTTAGAATTTTTCGTGGTGTTGACCCAATTTCTTGGTATTAATAGCGCCCACTCACGATCCGCCGCGTGGCGGGATTCGTTCAACGGGATCCGGCATTAGCTATTGGGAGGAAAGAAAACCGACCGCTGAGGGATCGCTGTCACGTGACGGGGAGGAGTGGCGCGCGCAGTTTCGGTAGGTAGGTGGAGGTAAAAAACGATCTGCAGAGGAAACGACAAAACCACCCTCCCACTTCTTTATCTTATCCGATGACACGTGTACGGAGTTACTACTAAAATCCCCGGGCCCCACCTCGCATTTTCCAAGACGGTCTCCTCGGCTCCCGGCTGCGGCTCCGGCTCGCCGCGAGCCGCGCACTCGGCCAGCACTAGCCGCAAGCCAAGCCGGCGCGCGAGCCGCGATAGCGACCGTTCATCGAACCCACCTCTCTCTCTCTCTCTCTCTCTCCCCCTTATATAATACTTTCTCTCTTTCCTGCAGAAATTCTCTTTCTCCGTTGGCTGCTTCTTCTTCTTCTTCTTCTACTTTTTCCCCCGTTTCTCCGTTACCAGTCGCGCAGGCGAAAGTGAGTAAGTGGGGTCAGTGACAGATCGGCAAGCGAGCGATGGGTCTGCTTCACAACCTCTGGGACGAGACGGTCGCGGGCCCCGCGCCCGAGTCCGATCTCGAGGAGCTCCCGGAGCACCGCTCCGCCGCCCGCCGCGGCCGGAGCAAGAGCAAGCCCTGACGCAGCAGGAAATACTTTTGTGCACTGGTTTGAGAGAGAGCATAAGAAAAGACAGCATTTTAAAGTCGTGCAAGTTTAGCACTCCAACTTGGTGATTCTTTCCTCGATGAAGAAATCTTGGAGATATCACTCCCACTTGACTTAGCTTGAGTACATACGTAAGACAATGACTGCAGCCATGAAACTAATGTGGGTTTGCGGGTAAGATCATCAGACTCTGCAACCTGTGCATACAAGTCATTGAGCACCATGTTCTGGCCATCTTTCGGTAACTGGACTATCAGCTGTGCCAACAACTTCATCAAGTCTGGCAATACCTGAATCATCATATCACAAGTTTAACACATCAAAGGAGATATACTATCTCAATCGCAGAAGTCATTTCTCCAACAAAATGAGTTTCTTATTAAGCTCTGCACCCATGTACTAAGTTACTTTGCCCCAATGTATTCTTGTCCCTCACTTATCACTCTGATGGAAGCAACTTCCTATCAGATGATAAAACTAGAGAAAAATGTGGTTCAAAAGTGGTACGTGCACCCAGGCAAATAATCATTTAATATATAGTTTGGCTAAGAATGATCTTATTGCATGGCATAACAAACAAGTAATAGAGCTCACTTGAATATCAACGAGTGACAAAAGGCGCAGGAGCAACTCCAGCAGATTTTTGCAAGGTTCTGACTCTCCTTGCCATTTCATGGACATATGACCATCATGAACGAACTCTACATTGCATAGCTTATTTGCCTTTTCAGCAATACCGTGTATGCAGTAGAAAATAGCAGGACTACCAGCAGGAAGATGTCTAACAATGGCTGCCACTCCAGATGCCAAACCCTCAAAAGGAGTGATGGCAGGAAATGCCTGCAACAGAGAAATTACAACAATGAGAACTGACTTTTGATGAAGGAAAAAAAGATTGATTTTTCATGCAAAGCCATATCAGTAGATACCTCTAAAGACCTCTGCATGTAGTAGAACACAAGCTGCTCCTTTAATGACGCCCTTTGATCCTCAAAAGAATCTTTACCAGAAGATACAAATGCAGCAAACAAAGAGTGTGCAGCTTGAGCTACTTTTACATTTGGGTGTCCCATATATCTATCGAAGCTTCATTAAGGATGCTAAGACACACAACTCAGATATCATAAGGAAAAAAGACCCTTGGTTAAGGATACAGGAACATAGTTGGAGCCACAGAGTTCCTAAAGACTGCACTTGGTAACTGTTCAATGCAGGTCGGAATAACCCGTAGGTAAAACAATATGCGAGCAGTTTGCACGTCATCTGTGGACCAACAGTACTCTGATCCTGACAAAGGAATAAATGCAGAACAAATCCGGAAGTTTATCAAATACACTAATCCACATATAACTTTCAGAAATACTATTGCTAGGCACTAAGCGCACTGATAAGTAGAACAGAAGATAATTCTTACCTTGGCCAACGGTGAGATCAGCATAAGAAGGAATTGACTCTACAAATGTTACACATGCAGGCTCATTTTCCTGAACACTAGGAAGGACTGCCCTAACAGTATCCAGATACTCGGCCAACCTAATATGCCGAAAATACTCTAAACAAGAAAATGCAATTAATATCTGCACCGACACCTCCATCTGAGTTTCCTTGCTGTGTTTGGGAGTTAACTTTTGCTTTGTAACTGCCAATGCATACATGACAACCATTAGAAAAGCAGATTCGGCAATTTTTTCCAAGTCACCAAGTAAATTATTGTCTCTGCCCTGAAACACTAGAACGAGTTGCCGATGACCCACATACAAATCACAACAGTAACGCCAGAAGAGATTCTCCACAAGAGCTTTGTTTTGTTCATCCGCAGAAGCATAAAGATTGCAGAAAATGCCAGTCACAGCTCCTCCTTCTTTAAATAGAACACTTTCCACATGTTCTCTAACGTCACTGTGCCTTATTCTAGCTGAACCACTAGGAGAATTATCAAGTATCTTGGCATATAAACGCCTCAAGGGAAAAATTTCACTCATCAATGCAGAAGCAAGGCATATAAGAAAGGGGGCTCTTGAAGATAACGAGCCACTCCGAGCGACTGATAAGGCTAAACACTGTAAAAGGAGTCTATCCGCAGGATAGTCAATAAAATTCCCAGGATCTCCCATTCTGGAAATCAATGCACTAGCGAGAAATTCCATCTTGTCTTCTGCACTACTTCTCAATCCAAGAATCTCCAACCCTGCACCACGAGATGCAAGTCTATTGGAAGCTCTTAATACTCCACCAGCAGCCATTGAAAGAGCATAAGGAACATACTTCTCCTCTGAATTTTCCAAAGCAATCTGCGAAAACAACCTAATCTTTTCGAAAGAACGAGAATTGATATATCCAGAGATCACCCATTCAATCAAATGCAGAATCATAAGTCCACTGGGAATATTAATCTCAGGTCCATCTTCACCCCCCCAAACTCCCAACAAAAAGCTCACAAATTTATCGTAATGAACATTGACAGGACAAGATAGAGCATATCCAATTCCCGCAAGGACATTCGCTATGACTCCTTCATACAACCTCATCAATGCACCACCATGTTCCAACAGCCTGCAAATGGACTCCAAGCATAGAACTTTCGAGGCATCGGATGCGGCAGGCACGACAGAGAATGGACCCAGAACAAGAACACCCTCGGCGAACACTAAACGACCCCAGTCCGAATCAAACCTCGCCGAAACAACAATTCCGCACACAACCTCCACGGCAGAATCAATAAGCACGGGATTGGGCCTGAAGGACTTCCTTACCCAGATATAGAGGAGCCTGAGAAACATGGGATGCGACTCCTGAGGGAGAGAGACGTTCGGAGAAGAGAGGGTCGAGATCAAAAGCTTGGCTTGAGGGTCCGCGACATAGAGGGAGGCCTGAGAGTTGAGGAGCGTCTTCAGGGATTGGAGGTGGTGGGGTTGGAAAGATTGGTGCTGGAGACAGTCTCTGAGCTCGGCCCAGGCTTGGATTATTGCTCGAGCGGACGACGACGAAGAAGGACCGTTGCCGCCGCCGCCGCCGCCGCCGCTGTTGCTTCTCAACCAGTCTTCAAGAAAGAGGGTGTTCGCTTGTTTCGCCATAGCCAGCTACTGGGTATGAACTAGCTCCGAAATTCTTCAACTTACAGCCAAATTGCGGAATCAAGCAGGCACAAAGACGTCCCGACGAGCTCGAACTTTCCCCCCGGAAGCATTCGACGCTCGAGGAGTCCTAAAATTTCATGCTTTTTCACCAAGATTATATGTATTGACTTCTGGTCTTGTATATTGCGTGGGAAGCTGTGCAACAAGGATATGGCCGCGGGGTTCAAAATTCGCGAGGGCCGCGTGTGGGGCCACCACTCTGACGCTCCCTGCTCTGCTCTCCTCTGCGACGCCTGCGCCCCCTGTCGAATCGTCCTCTCTCTCCTCTCTCTCTCTCCCTTCTCCGTTCCGTTCCGTTCCGTTGCGGGGGAGAACAAAAAATCGCACAGCTGCTTCTCTTCCCCTCCTCTGCTCTCTCTCTCCATTACTCTTCGACGAGCTCTCTCTCTCCATTCTCGACTCCGACGCCCCTCAAGCCGGTTGCCTCCGTCGCCCCCGACTCCGACGCCTCCGACGCCGCCTCCGCCCCCGACGCCCTCTCGCGACTCCGACGCCCCCGACCCCGACGCCCTCTCGCGACTCCTTCTGAGTGGTGAGCTGCTGATGAACCTATTTGAGACCAGTTGCTTCTAAAGGAGTATCCCCAGAATTCATTTTGCCCTCTAACTTGATCATTTGAAGAAGCAGCTCAGACAAGGTAGTCAGATTGGTTGCTGGAAACTTAGGGTGGATATCCATAGTGGTTTGGCCTTTTCTTGTTTGTTCTCGTCTATAATGCTGTTTATTTATGTAGATACCGCAAGAAGCATTGAATGAGCCTCATAGAAGGATTTTCAGATTACAGCCTGACGATCTCGGTAGAATCAGGACAATATTAATCCAAAAAAGAAACAAAACGTGTCAGGTCTCATGAAAGTTGCAACAAGAAATTCTCCTTTAACATTATCTTGGGTGCTGGTTTTGCTGGCCAATTTCTTATATGGTTTATGGTTGGTAGTGTTTTGTAGCAATCAATTTCAGTGATTTTACTATTATCAGAGAACGTGTTGGGACTGTGTTTAATGACTCATCCCTTTTGCTGTATACATTTGAGAATATCCTATCCGTGTCTCTGCCTCTTGTCAGCAATAGTGCAATGTGCAAATTTATCTGCCTAAAAAAAGGGCAACTTTGTTTTGAATAGCAACTTTGTATCCGAGGCAGCATGCCATGGTACATGCATGTTCCTTTTCAGTTTCTCTGTTTGAATAGGAGTTTCATTTCTGTTGAGCACCTCTGTTTCACAAGGCTACTGGTACTTATGGAATAAGTATCTTTTATATATCTTTTTATAAACTTCAAGTTAAGTGGTCATGCTTATTACTCAAGTAGTCTATATTCAAAACATTTTTCTCATTTCAAAATGTCTATAGATTATTATTGTGCTGATTCTGATGAATGTGACCACATCTATGCACTACCCGTCTGCCCTTTTCCTCTGCTTCATTTTGACTGCTTGAAAATTGCAGATTCCTTGAAACTCAATAATGACATATTGTACATGACAAATCACAAATCAGATCCAGCTAACTATCATGGGTCGCTTCAAGTTCCCAACTTCTGACCTTAGATCTTTGCTGGAGTTGTAACAACTTGTAAATCTCTCTCGCTTTTAACAACGGTACCATATATTTTTTACTTCTCCTATCTTTGGAGAATGTAAGAAAGGTTGTACCGTAGATATCACCTCGAAGGACATTGATAAGGTGCTGCATTATTAACGTAGATCCCTGGAATATGTGGCTCCTATCTAATTCCATCTCCTCTCTATTTTTCAAAGTACACGTATGCCACATTCAACTGTATGTAGTCATAAAAGGCCCGGTTTGCTTTCAACTTCTTGTGTGCTCTGTCTTTTGTCTACTGTGTTGCTGCTTCCCAGACTTCATTTGCATAAATACATGAGAGTCCTTGATATCATATGCATGTATCAATTCCTCTAGATGCTGAGTTCTTGTACACTCGCTTCCACTCATGTACGTGTCATTGTGGAGCTAGCCTCACATATCTCTTGGAGTCATTCAATTCTTATTGAGTTTGGGTATTAATAAGATTTAGACTTTTTCTTCACTTGTCTAATTCTCATGGTTGATATTTCTTGATTGGTAATTTAATAGGTGTGGCCCTTGCAAAATCATTGCTCCAAAGTTTCAAGAGCTAGCTGAGAAGTATCTTGATGTTGTTTTTCTGAAGCTTGACTGCAACCAAGAAAACAAGGTATATTCTTGCCACCCCCAAGAAAATGAAGAACCTCCTCCTCTCTCTCTCTCTCTCTCTCTCTCTCTCTCTCTGAGATTTCTTTGTTTTCCTTTTATTTTCTGGGAAAACTTGAGGGCAGCCATTGGCAAAGGAGCTTGGCATAAGGGTGGTTCCCACATTCAAGATACTAAAGGGAGGCAAGATCGTGAAGGAAGTGACAGGTGCCAAATTCAATGATCTTCTCGCCATAGACACAGTCAGATCCAGCTGAAGAAGGCCCTCTTTTTGCGACTGTTGATATAGTACCATCGCAACTTGTCGACCTCAAATCCAATGCTCTTCAATTAATCTTATCGAAAGTGAATCTATTGAATTCAATGTCTGGTATAAGGACGAGTGTGCTAGTTATTGCACTCTTCTCATGGATGATGATTTTGTGAAAAATGGCCTTCCTGGTTCCCAATTCCCACGGCCGGAGAGTCACTTGCTATTATTTCAACCATGCATGCACTGAAGCAAGTTTGCAATCGACATTTTGTTGTGTCGAGATGGATACTTACATCTTGGTTGGACTGAGGCACTGTAACAGCCGATGAATACTACTTGTACTCAAAATGTCTTATGCATCAGTTCTACCAGGAAAAAGAGAAAGGAAAAGAAAACACTACAGAGTAAATTGTTATGGTGACTGCCTGCCTTCTCCAGTACCCTGTGCTTGTGCATGTGCAAATGGGGGTGAGTTTATATACACTGTGAAAGGTCTTGTAAAGGAAGCTTTTTTGTTGAAGTGTATTTCTGTCAATCGCGACCCTAAAAAGAGCCACCACTTGTATTGTCGGGAATGCCCTCTAGAAAAGTCAAAAGATAACAACATTTTAGAACCGTGTAAGGGCCACCTGAAGAGAAAATTTATCAAAGAGTGGTCGAGAAAGTGTGGTTGTGGTAAACATTGTGGCAATCGAGTGGTGCAGCGGGGCATAAGTTATAATATGCAGGTAAAGAATTGTTTTCGTGTTATTTTAAAGCTTTTGCCTGTTGTAGCTCTACTGTCATATTTGGACCTTGTGGTGGTTATCATTCTTAGAAGTGTTCCAGTTACTACTGCAATGAGTGACTTTGTTTGGGAACCCTTAAGCTTAAGCCTGTACTCTTTTGTGACTGATTTTGTCCTTTAGGTGTTTATGACGCCTGAAGGAAAAGGGTGGGGTCTGCAAGCACTGGATGAACTGCCTAAAGGTGCATTTGTATATGAGTACATAGGTGAAATATTAACCATCAAGGAAATGCATGAGCGAAATTTGAAGAAGGGTGACGCTGCGAAACGTACTTATCAGGTGCTCCTTGATTCTGATTGGAGCTCCATGTGTGTGAAGGATGATGAAGCTCTTTGTTTGGATTCAACGACCTTTGGAAACATTGCTAGGTTTATCAACCATAGGTATTTGTTTGTTTTGAGAAGTAGCATTCTTATGTTTATTTGGTTTTTGAGCTCTTAGATTGTTATTGCATCTGCCTTTAAGATGGAAATTCCTCAATATTGGATGGTTTAATTTGTAAACGTAGCTCCTGGCAGAAAGTTCACTTTTTAAGCATAAGTCCTTTGGTCTAAAGCTTTGAGAATCCAACTTTCAGCTGCGCATTGCAAGCTTATCTCCTAAAACAGCATAAAAATTCAAGACACCTGGAAAGGATTTCCCCTATTCATTCATCGTAGAACTCATGTATTAAACCTGGTGAAACTGAGTTATTTGCTTTGTCATGGTACTGCTATTGTTTCCTGAGTGACTGTAGAAAGCAGACCTTGACTCTGCTTGGCTTTTTCTGATTTCTCATGTTCTCCCCTTCTTCAAGCTTGCGAGAAAAGGCATCAATGCCTACTTAATGGAAGGCTAATTGAACTGAACGATGTAACATATTTAAAGCACTAAACCAGCTAAATTTTCCTTGCACAAGGAGCATTGAAATCTTTAAATCATGAAAATGTTTCTCAAATCACGGGCATCAGCAAGAGAAATTGATTAGTACTTATATGAATACACCCTAAGTTGAACCAAAGCATAATTTGGTTCCATTTGTCACAGAATTTCCAATTGGTTATTGACACCTAGAGATGACAATGACCCAAAAAACACTAAATATCTTCATCCAATGTCCAAGCTCTTCTTGGCCATAGCTTGGAGGAACTGAAATCTCAATGAAGATATGATGGTTTAAAGAGCTTTCTCAAAGTTATGGCAGTTGGCTGTCAAGCATTGGCTGAAAAGAAAACTATGACGGTTCTGGTTGAGACCTCTCTTAGATATCTTCATGTGTGGTAGAAAAGGAAAGCTTTCAAGGTGGGAAGGGAAAAGGAAATTCTGCCTAGGTAATTTTTTGGGTATTAGAGGACTAGACCGAACCTATTCCAATCCTTTAGAGTTGGGCAGCCCATTCCTAAATTCAGCTGAAAGCTGGTCGTGGTCATTCCTCTATTGGTACCATAGGGTTTTGGACTCCTTGATTTAACTTGATTGCAATTAACGTTTTCCATTTATAGATTGCCCTCGTCTTCCTTAACAACTAGTTCACACTGGTAAAATCGAAACCTGCAGCTGTGCTTGCTGTTGCAATATTACTACGGTCCTGTTACTTGAGGATCTCCACTTCCGGGGACCCTTATAAAAAAAGGCATAGGTGTACTAAATTGGAAAATCAGCATTTCTTCCTGCAACGTTCTCTTGTTAAGTCGATTTCACATTCTTCTCATAGTTGACTACTAATATTGTGATAGTGAGGGAAGAGGTAGGGATTCTTATGCAACAACTGCCTACTTTCTCTGATTTTTAATTTCATATCATAAAATTGAGGTGCTTGGTGGTGTAAACAGGTTGCTGCTGATTATAAAGCAGCTAGCTTCGATCCAGATATTATGGAGCGCCAAAGGATGCAGTCAGAGACACTTTCTGCCGTATTTGAGATATATTTTCGTATTCTGAAGCATACTATGCAGTCAATTGTGCCCAGGTGATTTCATGTGTCATTTTGTATGGTTTTGACACTATAGTGAAATATTCGAACATGGTAGGGCAAATTGGTCTTGGTGCGTACTACCGTGTCAAAGCAAATGTTTTATCAGACACTGAAACTGGGGTTTCAATATTGGTCAGGTCTTCAGATTGACAAGAAATAATTCATAGGACCAATTTAAGGTGTGGTTCTTAATTATAAGTGATGCTGTCCATTTGCTGTGTTGATTTAATCTTTCTCTATAATCAACCTAAAATATGTGCATAAAGTTGAGTTAGAAATTGTCTTTGTGAATGGTATCTAACGGGATACTGTGATCACTTCATTCTTTCTGTTTGTTTTACAGACCTAATGGAGATTCTGGTACAACTCATGTGACTGAGGCTCACCCACTCCTTGGACCATGTTTGGATGGTCTAGGAAAATTTTCTCACCTGATTGACTTGGATTATATTGGAGATCTCATGAATTACCTTAAAAAGCTTGCATGTTCTTGTGGAAAATCGGACAGTTCAGGAAAACGCGTACCGTCTCGGAAAGACTTGCTGTTGCATCATTGCTTTTAAAGTAACGAGGAACAATCTCGATGCTTTGAATGTTGATTTGCAAGATTTTTTTGTTCAGCTATACAACCTCATACTTGAATACAGCCCTGGAAGGTTAGCACTTCTATGTTGGGTGCTCAGTACCTTGCTGTCAAGTTTGTTTTTTGAGGTCATGTGCTCATGCACTTTCAGTTACCAGATTTTATTATAAACCATAGCTCTAAATGCAGATGACTTTGTTCGGAGATAAAATAGTGATCTATTTCTCATGACCACAACACTTTTAACTGTAATTAATATCTGATGTCTGAAGCAGAGATCATATCCTTGCTGTCAAGCTGGTTTTCTAGACTCATCTGCTCATGCACTTTTGTTCACATGATTTTCTCTATAACTGCAGTCCTAGATGTTTGTCTTTCTCCCTTTGTATGGTTACTCATTGATATCTGATGGCTCAAGCAGAGATCAGGGTGAGGTGCTAGCTGAAGCTCTAAAGATGATGCTGTGCAATGATAGGCACTCACTTGACATGCAGAAGGCTGCAGCGTTCATAAAGCGTTTAGCCACATTCTTGTTATGCTTTGAGTCTGCAAAGTCCATGGCTGGTACCCTCTTGGTATCCCATGCCAATTATTTATTTCCTTGATACTAAGATTATCATTCTAATTGGTTACTTGTTTGCCCTTACTCGCAGCCTTGGTCACTTTAAAGCATCTCCTATTAAATGCCGGGTTTTGTTGGAAAATGATCCTGGAGGTGGCTCAGTATCAGGTTCTGTTGCAGTAAGCAATTTACTGCTTCCATGCAGAACCCTTAATTGATGCATGATATGTTGGATTTAAAATGGAGATGAAGTAAGGCTAAAAAGAGAAGTGTCTCCTTTCTCCGTGATGCAATTTTGGGTGCATAAGAGAGATGAACGCATGCTGTCAAGGTTCAGGAAATCTCGTCTCTTGATGTACTTTTAAAGGATGTCATTCATCCCAAGGATATAAACTCCTTTCTCTTTTGCAGGTCCAGAAGGTTCTAAAATTCCACCAATGGAAAAGTCTCAAAATGCTTTAACTGTTGGTCCATCATTACGACTTCAAGGATTGTTAGTACCGTTCTTCTCTTTCAAACGACCATCCCTTGGTCAAGAGAATCAAGTTACCTCCATACCTTCACTGAGATATCTCGCACATTTTATGCTTTTTAAATTGCTTATCAAAAAAGAAAACATTCAGATTTTTGGCCACTGTATGTGTTATTTCAAATTGCATGATCTCTGTGATTTAATTGTATAAAGTACAATTTGAGATGGAAATTGCTATTAAAAGTTTTGAAATAGATGAGCGTTGACGTTGCAGAGATGAATTCTAAATGCCCCCAACTGCAATGCATGAGCTTAAAGCTTTGAGTCATAATTATTAAGCATTTTGTTATAGGTCAAAGTTCTCAACAAACTTGCTTCAGCTCGAGCTTCAGGAGCAGGTAGCGGCAGCAGAGTCTTGACAGATTTGGTAGAGGGTCTAGAAGAAGCAGCCGTTGCTGTAGAATTGAGGTTGAAGATCAACCAGAGTCATCCGGACTTAACGGGAGGGTACGTGGTTTCTTGGTTTCTAGCAATGTCGTTTTCTTTTTCCTTCTCTAAGATCCTGATAGTGTAGAGGTTACAGATCTTTCTGAGACTATGGAGAGGCAGTGTTGAAGCACTTGGAGAACTCTATTGATTTGGACCCAAAGCTTCAGAAAGCTCCAGTAAATTATGAAGGAGTAAGTTCTGAATCGATGAAGTTATTCTTAATAGATTGGACCTCATCATTTCAGCAGCTATTTATATTGTGTATTATCGTGTTCATATGCTGAGGAGACAAGTTAATGCTATAATTCTCAATTAAAGTACATACGTTCTGAATGCTCCTGGGGATGGGAGCAAGAAGGAGAGTTAAATGTCACAATGGAGTCCATGTTGGTTCTTGATTTGTATCTACAAGAGGAGTCAAAATTATAGTCCACAATGAGTTGAGCAAAATGCTGTGTGCTTACCAAAATAATATCTGAACTAGTGACCTCAGAGGAGTATTTTACTATAAGGTAAATGCAGGTCCATCATGCTATCTAGTTAATTCCTCCCTTCTTTTCTCCCTGAATAGCACAAGACACTGGGTGAGCTTTGCATTTTGCATGTGATGCTGATCTCTAGTCTGATTGCTGCTTAAACAGGTCCGGGTATCTGGGTTTGGAGGATGGTTCCTCTTGAGGCTCTCGCTTTATGATCCTGTTCTTCCTCTTAACATTGAGGTAGAGGAATCTCTTACACAAGCTACCATAAAAATGATTTTATTGGATTAAGAATTCAAATCAAAATTTACCTGCTGTAGGCACCAACTCACGATGACGCTGTAAAACTTGGACTTGCCGTGCTTGGGGCTAGTAAGGAGTTTGCAGCTTTGGATACATCCGCTTTAGACAAGTTTGTTCAAGTATCATGAGCCGATGATGCAGAGCGCTTTGGTACAAGTATCTTTCGGCACATTATACTGGCAGTTAAAGTCGGCTTTGGCGTCTACCTCTGTACAGTACGTATAATCAGTGCGTCAATCTCTGATTCTAAGGAGGTTCATTTTCCAGATGGTTTTGGTCACAGGCACTCAAAATACTACTTCATGGCTATGTTTACTTTAGTTTTTACTTATGTTCCATGTATGCAACAGAGATGTTCTGATAAATAAGAAACGTTCTTCGACTACAGAATTTGTCGGAGGGATGTTTGAAGTTGTGATGCAACTAGTTTTTCTCGTTTTTATAATGTTCGATTAATTTTGATTGCGCGTATCTCCTGATCATTGTTCTTTACATGGAATGTGCATTTTTTGTGCTTAAATGTTGTGATGTTTCCCAAAGACATCCCATGCGTCTAATGTTTGTAATGATGAAGACTCATATTGGATGTCTTGATGAACTGACCTAAATCTCTTGCGTCTGACAACTCTGGCTCACGTCCCGTTTCTTTCTGGTTCATGAAACTATTTTCTGAGCGTGAACTTAATATTTGGGAGGTGGAACAGAGGCTGTCTCTTCCAAGATACTGATTACTTGCCCCGCTGTTGATCTAATATTGAGGTCAAGCGCCATGTACCGCGCCAAATGGGGATCACATCCTCTGAGATTGTAGGCTATGTCAGAAAGAGTCGAGGGTTTATCGTGGTTCACAGTGCAAAGGTTTTTTAGTTTCGTCTCTCTTTTACTTTGTAGTGATGGCTGATGATAGCAATGAGGTTCCGCATGATGAAAGCCACCGCATGAACAAGACTATTATTGTACTTCAGCAAAACATACCGAAGCAGAAATTCCAGGAGTTGTCATGTGTGGAATCTCTGCTACTACACATGACAGTCTTCCTACCCATTGTTTACTGTTCTTGACATTAGACAATGCCGCCTTATTGCATACTCCAGGGATTCTTTGGATGTTAATGTTCATTCAATGGATTGGGTCTATAAATGATTACCTTATTGTATTCTGAAAAATCAAAATGAGGAGAAACATGAAAATCATGAGAGCCACTATAAGGACTTAATGGGAAAAAATAACTATGGGGGGAGAGGGAGGAGAAACATGAATCCTGGATCGAGGTAAAGTATTCACCTTCTTAACTTGTATGAATTTATTGGAAAAGAGCATTTGATTCAGGCAAAAAGCAACATAATAAAGTACAGAACCTCCTCTCAGCACCACTTGATTATCGTTCCGCTCTAGCTCAATACTACTACAAAACACGAACGTCACAGCCAAAATCGCAGAGCAAGACTTGCAAATCATGCTCAGCGGCTATGAATGATGAAAGACATACATATGTAGTACCATAACTCACACCCACATTACAACTTGAGAAAAACGAACTCCTCAATTGCAGAGATGTCCCCGATCCTCTTCAGAGTCTCCTTGCTGGGCTGGTCATCAACTCCAATTGCCATCACGGCTTGCTTTCGCGGTGCAATCCTACCAACGCTCATGAAACTGACATTGACATTCTCTTCTCCCAAAATGCTTCCTACTGTGCCAATCATACCTGGCTGATCAACTTGCCTGCACAATATGATGCTTCCCTCCAAGCTCACATCCACTTCGAAAGATCCCACCTTTGTGAGATGTGGGATCCCATCCTTCACCCGCCCCTCAACCGTGATCTCCCAAGAATCTGAAATGGCGCTGGCAAATCTTGATTCCACATTTGCAATCTGAACCTGGACATACTCAAGAGGACTCTCTGGTGAACCATCTAAGATGACCCGCTCCTCTGTTATTCTCAGTCCTCTCTGCTTAGCAGTAAAATCTGCATTGACCAAGTTCACAAAGACATCGGATATGGGTTCAATTATACCCTTAGTAATTATAGCACGGAGTAGTCTAGTGTCGAGATCATCAGGTGCTCTTGCAGAAGCATATGTCACTTTTATGGTTTTTACACCACTCCCACCCCCAACTAATTGAACAGCCAATCTCCCAAGCTTCTCAGCAAGTACAACAAATGGTTTCAGCTCTGTAAGAACCTGCAGCCAAAAAGGAAATGTATAAAGAACTCAAGATTTATGTTACTCAAGCATATCTTGAGCCAAGTTCTGCCTTCTGGATCTTAAACAAAGCACCCTCAGCCATCAAAATCGTCATTACAGTCATCCAGAGTTACTTGTCTATCACACCACATTATTGACCCACTTCCTAAAGGAATCGACCAAGGGAAGCATCTCTTACAGTCTTCAAAAGCTCACTTCCTCTGCTCATCTTGTACTGAGAGGAAGCTGGATTTGGGCCAAAGCCAAACATCAATGAAATTAAACAATTGTATACATATCGGATGATTCCAATCAACCACCTCAGTAAAAAATGTTTGCCAGAAAAGATCAAACTTCTACTGAGCACTGACAATCATTCTCCTCCACGGTACATATCAAACAATTGGGCCAGCATATTTTACGGTCCTCAAAATCTCACTTCCTCTATTCATCTCATACAAAGAGGAAGCTAGATTTGGGCCAAAGCCAAACATCAATGAAATTAAACAATTGTACACATATCAGAAAATTGCAATTGATCGCCTCAGAACAAATCTTTGCCAAAAAAAGATCAAACTTCTAGAGAGCACCCATAGTCATTCTCCTCCAAATCACTAGTTAGTTTCTTTTGCTTTATTTGATTGGTTAAGTAGCATCTCTTCTTTTCTCTTTTCTTTACCAACTTCTCTGGTTTTTTTGTTTGGAAGGTGGAGAAAAAGAGACAAAAAGAAGAGCTTCGTCGAGAAAAAGAAGAAGAGAGACGAAAAGCTGCAGTGGAGAAGGCCACTGCTCGCAGAATTGCCAAGGAATCCATGGAGCTTATGGAGGATGAACAGCTGGAGCTGATGGAATTGGCCGCTGCAAGCAAGGGGTTGCCTTCAAGTCTTTAGAGATAAGGAATTGACCTTTGGCACTGCACGATCAATATGAATAGCAATTTCAACCACTATGCAAGTTAGAACTCGAAAGATCTTCATTAAGCATCAATCTTTACTTTAGGCAGCACTTGGCAGGAAGAAGATGAGTTAAAAAGAACTTCAGCCTATCGTCAACGGGAATTAAAACCAACAGGCAAAAATGCTCGAGACTGTATCCAAGCTCCTAGTTTCTCTCATTGAAATGCCCTTCTGTAACTGCTGGAAAGACCTTACAAAAAGATATACAAGAAATTCCTGCTTTACTCTAATAACAGCCACAATCATAGCAGAAAGTTAAAGCCTGACTACAGATTGAAGCAAATGAGCTAAAGCCCCCAAAAATTTGGAAGAACTCCACACATTAAATGGTTGGATGAGACTAAATTCACCACATTATAAGGATAACAAGTCTCAATAGATAACTTCTTGCCTCCAAACTCTCGCCGACTTTAAGAATTAGATCCTCCTCCTCGCATTTCAAGGTGTCGGAATCCCTAGCAATTTTGTTCTGCACATGTTCATAAACAAAAAAGTATCAACACAGAAGCATAACAGAAACATAACATTTAAAATAAGAATGAACTTTTGATCAGCAGACTTGTGGTTGTCTTTAGCTTGCAGAAATATTACCTTCCCCCACGAAAACATTTAAACTAAGAATGAACTCTTGATCGGCGGACCCGGTTGTAAACTTGAGAAGTGAACTCGCGAGAACCCAAAAAAAAAAAAAAAAAAAAAAAATGCAAGCGCACTTTATAAACATGTTTTAAGTGACCAAGGAAGATGGTTCAGTCCAACCATCACCATACCACAACACAGCAACCTGCAATCCTATGAAAGATATACACACCAAATAGTAATCTCTAATACGAATACACGCAATTCATTGAAATGAACAGGGCATCTTAAAGTCCCATTTCTTGTATCACATGTGGAAGCATGTATCTCTTTGAGAGGACAATTTTTTCAAGCTCTTTCGATTTTCTCCTAATTGAAAAGAAGCCCGGACAGAAGTTTGATGATGTTGGGGCCACAAAAATCTTAAAACAATATGTCCAGCATTACAACAAATATTACGATATGGAGGCCCAATGCTTTGTACATTATAAACAAACGCCCGATCGACTTTTTAGGGAAAATTTGATCTTACTTCGCCATTCGCCTGAGATGAGAACTTAGGCTTTTTGCACCTTTCCACAAACATGACAGACATGTAAAATGGATACTTTGCAAGTCCATAATTTATAAACACAAAAACATGCAGAAAGTTATCAAACCAAGCATTTGGCCACTCATCACATACCACTCCAGCAGGATCATCATGATTTCCATCACGGATTCAAATTTCACAAGCATTCCTACGTCCACACTAAATTTTCAAAAAATAAAATGCATATCGCGGCATAGTCTGAACCTAAAGCTGCCACCGCTCTTTCAAATATTGCGCACCGAGCGACAAACCTCTGCCGACACCTCGAGGTACGTTCACTCGATAGAGAGTTTGAATCTCCCGGAAAGCACATTCACTTTCGGGCCGGTCGGTCACAAGCGAGTGAGCGGAGAAAGGAATCGAAGCGGCGCTCACCTGGAATGTAGGTGTTCTTGGTGAGAATCGGCGGCAAAAGCGAGCGGAACCCTAGCAACGCAGCGGATGACACTTTGCAAAGAAGTCCACAAGGTGGAAGAAGCGCGTGAGCTTGCGCTCGAGTCGCCGTAATGCAGTTCGCCCGAATAACAACGAGCGAGAGATAATCAAAGACCGAGAAGCTACTGCGCGGTACCCGACGAGGACGCCGTGAGATATGAGCGAGTCCCCAGCCGAACGATCGGTCGAGGCTTCGGCGGGGGTGGAAAGGGCGTCGGCGGAGGCGGAGGCGGAGGTGGGCGTCGGCGTTGGAGTCGCGAGAGGGCGTCGGGGCGGAGGCGGAGGTGCCGTCGTCGGCGTCGGAGGCAACCGGCTTGAGGGGCGTCGGAGTCGGGGGCGACGGACTCGCGAGAGGGCGTCGAGGGCGGAGGCGGCGTCGTCGGCGTCGGAGGCAACCGGCTTGAGGAGCGTCGGAGTCGCGAGAGGGAGTTGGGGGCGGAGGCGAAGGTGGAGGCGGCGTCGTCAGAGTCGAGAATGGAGAGAGAGAGCTCGTCGGCGAGAATGGAGAGAGAGAGCAGAGGAGGGGGAGAGAAGCAGCTGTGCGACTTTTGTTCTCCCCCGCAACGGAACGGAACGGAGAACGGGGGAGAGAGAGAGGAGAGAGAGGACGATTTCGACAGGGCGCAGGCGTCGCAGAGGAGAGCAGAGCAGAGGGAGCGTCAGAGTGGTGGGCCCCACACGCGGCCCGCGCGAATTTTGAACGTCTGACGCCCTCGCCTACGTGACGCCACGCGTCGATCGCTGAGTGGTTTAACCAACCGCCTACGTGGAGGGTTAAACCCAGCCAATATTTTCTCGTGGGGAGAAAGTTTCTTTTCTATACACCAATCGGCCTACTGGCTCGGGAGGAAGCACTCCTCAGACAAGTACTACACTGATAGGATTGCCTGGACAGCTAAAGGATGAACTCGAAAGTTTTCCATTGGAGAAGATAGATTAATTCTTCCCTCAAAAACGATTTTCTACATCAAGAGAAGGTGGTTTAAAGAAAGAATAATGCCAGCCGATGAGATTGACCGCCGGGACAGATCTTATTTGAAAGAAAGTTAGCAACCGTTGGCTTGCGGGACCGAGACCGTGCTACTTGGACTAGCCGACCGGGTTGGCTACTCTCTGCGCTCCCACTTTGCTATGGGAAGAAAGCAAGGACCGATTCTACGATCCTTCACCCGGGGAACGAATGGGGCTTCGCTACCTAAAGAGATAGTTTAGAGTTCTTGCTTCCCGCCTTAAAAGCCGATTAAAAGAGACAAGATCCGATTCCTTCAGCCTATTCATTCACAAATGGGATGAAGTAATAACATTGTACAATTCTAACTTCAAACCTTTTTGCTAACCCTCTATTTCCTCCCTAACAGCCGGAGCGAATGCGGAGGAGAAAAGACGCCGGGTTCTACCACTTAGTAAGTAATAAGTCCATAGTAGCGGTCCATAGAGACAATAGGGTCTAGGTGGGTTCCTCAAATTGAATTTCGTCTTTCTAGCGCTAAGCATATCATATTGCACAGGATAACGAGCATAAGAGCTAAAGGGCTATTATCAACTAGGAATTAGGAATCATCAAACCAGAGACCGAAGCAAGGCTCGACAAACAAAAAGTGTAAGCCAAGCCTAGACAAATTATTCGATTTCACACTTAACCGTTGCCACGAAAATGCGATACAAATCCTATATATAGAATGAAGCGATGCCCGTGTTCTTGTAGATGAGTGATCCAGTGGTTAAGGCTCATTTCAAGTAAGACTTTCTCATGTTAAGAACGTGGATTTGCTAACTCGATAGCTCCAATCTTTTCTTCAAGAAAAGCCAATGCCTCCGTTCTTATGTCCCTCTCGTTAAAAGGAGAATCTCTCATAATCGGCTTAAGCGCTCATCCGGCTCGGCGAGAAGGAGATGAAAAAGCCGGTCTTGCAAATTTGCTTTCAATTACAGCACAAGAATGTCGAAGAGCTCATTGGATAGAGCAATGTGATAGTGATGAATATTAAAAGACCGGGAGAGATTTTATCGTACCAAGTTTTCGTATTCACCGGAGTGAAGTTGAGGAGGCAACCGACCGATTAATCGGCTTTCAAGTAACCGAATATGGGCATACAATTCGATTTCCATATCCCCGTACACCGGGCTTTGATTCCCAAAATGGGAAATAATGTTATTCCTCGGTTCCGGATTTTGGGCTCCAAAATGCGAATGAGAAAGTCGTGAATCGGAAGATTCAATAGTAATTGTAGTGGAACTGGTAGAGTCTTCGTTTCCGGTCGATAAGCTCGAATCGAAACATAGAACGTGTATAGGTCTCCCGTAGTAATTCCTACAAAAGCGACAAGTCTTTCGAAAATGTCGAAGCGAACCAGGTAAAAAAAAGAAATTTTTGAGAAAATAGAGGAAGCCAAAAAGAATCCAATTCTTTTTTCTTTTTGTTGAAAATCTAAAGCGAGAAATCATAAAAAGCGAGAAATCATAATATAATAAGAATTATTAACAACACAAAAAAAGAAGAAAGAGAAATGCACTTATGGTAATTACAGCGTTTCCTTCGATTCTAGAAAACGTACGAAAAAACCTACCGCTAAGACACCAAAAAAGGGAATGAAATGAGTCATGATAAACTTTTATTCGAGAAAAGTTCGTTCACTGTCTCGCGACTTGTTGGTTAGTAAGAAAGTCAACTAGGTCCAGTGATACTAGTTTAATTAGATAGCTAAGTAAACACGAAAGAACGGGATCAATGCCCCAAGGCCCGAGAACGGTAACCTTGCGAGGTTGGGAGTCATATCAGTATATGTTCTTGTCTTCGCTTGCTCTACTGATCTGTCCATCTAAGTCTCGTTATTAGCAAAACTTCCAAGCCTATGTGGATCGGCAGTGTGCCCTTTTTAGCTATTGTTTTGTGATGTGATGATAGACATTTAGGCCAAAAATTCGAGGAAACAATCAAAGAGGATTAGCAATCATTCGACAGCTTGTGATTCCGCTTTCACTAGTCGAAGATATCCACGCAAGGAAATGTATGCAAACACGGGGTTTTCTAAAAGGATTGGAACTAGGCCAATGCCAATCTCATCTATTGCAAAGAAAAGAAAGAGGAAAGGGGCGAAGCGGTTACCTAATAACATCTTCATTGTTGTAACTATCGATGAATACCGGTAATTCTCTTTCTCGATTCGAATCATAGTAAGGAAGTTGACAGATCGTTGATCAAACCCGGACAGAATTAGATCCGGCTATAGCCTAAGAGATGAATAAGTCTCCAAATGGAAATACCCGATTAATTACATAGTGTCAGTTCCTATTATTGCCAGCAAGCATTCCTTTAGCAAGTAATCCCTTGAGAGGACCTTTTGGCTGATCTGAAGAAGTGACAGACTTTGGATGAATGCCCAACCCAAGGGCGACAGACTTCAATCGTGAGTAGACAATCTGATTCCTTCGGTGCCAGATCGCTAGGCAAGGAGAGAATCTGACTGTGGGATGGGACTACTTCCTTGGATGGATGCCGGATCACTAGGTGACAGTCTCTTTCGAGTCAAAGGAGAGCTGCGGTGAAAGAAAAGAAAGTGGATAGGCACGGGAGCGGAATGGACAGATTGTGTCATGGAAGTACCGACCTGAGGAATTTACTTTGAAAGGTCTCTTCTCGCACTTATCAAAGGACAACTTATTAGCTCAAAGACTTCTTGCTTGTCTTCCTTGGTCTTTCGACAACGGGGATGAAGTTCAAAACACTCTTTCTAGCAGGGCTCGTCGGCGGGCGACTCTTCCTTCTTATTGCATGAATCCCAAACCCGACATTTTCATCTTCTTTTGTTGTCTTTTTTGTCTATCTCGTGTGATCCGATCTAGTCATGCAAAGTGGTAAAGGAAAGCGTGAAAGTTTCCCGAAAATTGGAATGGTAGTAAAATCCATTGACAACGGATTTCGAGCGGGGTCCTCTCGCCGACATATTCATTCTTTTTCTTTATTATGGCCTTTCCAGTCAATTTCGAACTTGCTCCTAATCAACTTTTGAAATTAGTAAACCTTCGAGCGAGTCCCGCCACTCGATTCTCATAACTAGGTCCGGAAGAGTTCATCACTAGGTATCTAGATGCGAGGGTTACTCAACTCACTTACCTATTTTGTTTTTCCGGCACAGCCCAAAATACAAGCTTCAAGGTGATTGAGTGATTGACGAGTAAGTTCGATCCTTCTCCATTCTCCCTTTCGAAGCGTAAGTCCGTATCAAAGTGTCATTCTACTCCGCTTAATTCCTTCCATCCATATGACCGAGGCCTTATCATGAGCCGGGCTCGAACCGCGCGCTCGAAGCATGATCCGGATTTCAACCTTTCGATCGTGACTTTGAAAAAGAAAGAAGAGAAAAGAACTGGGAGTTGGCGCCTGCTTGCTTGCTTACCAAGCCATCCTGGCAAGCTCCTCAAGTTTGATTATTTTTTTATTCAATAGATTTATATTCCCACATTAGGGAATATAATCTATCTCTGTCTTTTTTTGATTTAAAGGAGAATTTGACATGATCTCCGTTATTATATTGCTCTATCTTCAGAGTTTCTACTCTCTCAAGTAGAGCTTTAGCAAAACCAATGGAAGCTTTTTCTACAGCTAAGGGCTCAATATAGTCATTAAATGTATCTTCGAAAAGAGTATGTTTCCTCCCTATATTAAAGAGGTAACATAACTGCTTTTAATATGGGACTCGTAGACACAAAGGTGGTGCGATCGATTATCGGGTAGCTCGAGAGCCTTTTCCCACTCCAAATTGGGGAAGGAGGTTGAGGCTCCCGAATCCGACCCAGTGGGTGCCATCATGCTAATAGATTCGGGAAACTCAAAAAAACAGAATTGATAACAAAAAAAAAAAGTAAGAATCCCAGGGTCGAAGAGTATCCAACCTTGAGTAATGTAGAAAAGAGCCTTCGAGAAAAAAAACATAAAATTTTTGAAAGAAGGCTCTCCAATACATCAATAGTTCCTAAAGGTGCAAATAAATAAATGCACGAAAAAGAAGGTAAGATTAACCCCGAAAAAAGTGATCCAAAAATGGATTTTTCCCTCACTCTCAAAGGTGGCCCTTGAGTTCATTTGCTTTTGGTTTAATATGATGTCGATAACAATAGCTGTTTTTCCAGTTTGTCGGTCCCCGATTATAAGTTCTCGTTGACCACGGCCTATAGGAACCAGGCTATCTACCGCTTTTAAGCCTCGTTTGCATAGGCTCGTGCACGATTTACGTTCAATAATCCCGGGGCTTTCACTTCGACACGCCTTCGTTCGTGATCGCTTAGAGCCCCTCTTCCATCAATAGGTACTCCCAAGGCGTCGACGACACGGCCTAAGATAGCCTTTCCCCGCAGAACATCCACAATAGATCCAAAGTGCGCTTGACAAGATCTCCTTCTTTAATAGCGGTATCACTACCAAAGACAACAATCCCCACATTCTCATTCTCAAGATTTAAGGCTATTCCTTTCACACCGCCGGCAAATTCAACCATTTCACCAGCTTGAATCTCCTTCAATCCATAAACACGTGCAATCCCATCTCCAACCGAGATCACTCGACCGATCTCATCCACTTGAAAATTCGTGTAAAAGTTGGTAATTCGACTTTCTAATAGAGTCGTTAGTTCTCACGCAGCTCTTGGAGAGAATTCCATGATTCAATTCAAGATCGAGTGTTTGGAGAATGTCGCCGACTACGTTTCCAAATTTTATCAAAAGGTGGAACTCCGCCCTTTTAGTAACAAAATAAAGCGAAGTAGGACCAAACCGAGAGTTAGCAGCCTAAACAAAGATGGATTTATGAATGAGAAATACAAGTCTCCTATCTTCATAGGAAAAAATGGGATGATTTCAAATTGTTCAAGTGGGCTGGAAGCGTCCACATGAGTTTCTTGTTCCAGAGCCTTGCTTTGGAAGGGTCCCTAGCGTCCACATGAGTTTCTTGTTCCAGAGCCTTGCTGGAAGGGTGGACCTCGGAACCCCCTGGCTGGGTAATCTTCCCCACGGGGTGGGATAACCCCACGTTTTGGCCCCACCTCAATAGAATAGAAAACTTTCTGTTCTTGATACCACTCCATGGTTTTCCATAGCATTTTGATATTAGTATACCAAGTAAAAAAAAAAAAAAAAGAGTGTATTCGGGACAATATTGACTAGAAAGACCGT
This sequence comes from Eucalyptus brandiana, assembly GCA_014182725.1. NCBI lineage: Eukaryota > Viridiplantae > Streptophyta > Magnoliopsida > Myrtales > Myrtaceae > Eucalyptus > Eucalyptus brandiana. The sequence continues at coordinate 33,185,081 of CM024677.1, forward strand.
CAAAATTATTCTATAAAAATAAGAAGAGTTAAGGTTTTTGATTGAATCAAAAATTCGTTGGATTCCCCTTTCGAGCATAAATCACTTTGCCACGGTTCTATGTAAACCCCCCCTTCACCCCCACTCCCTAAAGTAAGGGCTCTTTGGGGTCTCATTTTCTTTCTATCTCGACAGACAAACAAATAGGAAGGGATGGTTCTTTCATTTCATTATAGAAATCGAATCTAGAAAGAGAACTTTTGTTGATTGTTGACCAACGGAAAGCATGGGAGAAAGATGCATAAAGAAATAAGTGCAGCTGCAGGCACTCGACAACAACAAGAGAAAGGCCAGTCACCGAAGACTCACCCAATCTTAATGAAGAAAAGGGGATAAGCAACGACACCCGTGAACTCACGGATAGCCTTGTGCCCTACCTTTCATTCGAACTAGGCTACGATCTTTCTTCTCTTATGATATTTCTAGTTAGCGTCACAAAGAGCTTATTCTATCCCCCTCGGTGAAAGCAAAGTGACACCGCTTACGAGAGCAAGGGATGATTGAACAGTTAGAAAATCTTGAACATGAACAAGGGTAGGAGCGACATGCGATTCAATCACACTGGAGACTTTCACAGCTACTATCACTCTAAGAACGGGTATTCATCCCGAGTTCCTAGGCAAAGAAAGTCAAGCGGATCGGATTCGGTTCCTTTCTAGCGGTGGTTCCCGATTCAATTGTAAGTGGTACTCTTGATTCAATTCCACCAAACCCGAAAACAGTTCCATAGGAGCTTGCATTCGAGTCCTTTTCTTTATATATGATGTAACTTCTTTCCCCGCTTTTAGTGAAGTTCCGAGCCCGAGTTCAATCCCAAAACCAAAAGTCCATCCCAGCTGTCAAAAGATCTACGTGCGGATAAGGGACGAAGAATGCTTCAAATCCCGGTTATTCCTCTCCAAAGAAATCCCCGTATTCTATTCCTCAAGTCCCACATCGGCTTGATGCCATCTTCATGAAGGAGAATGCCCCAAAAGCGTTTGCTAAGATTAACTGTACAAAATCGGATGCTGTAAAATTTGCCTTAGTGCGCTTACTCTTTTTACTTTCTCTCAAGTGAAGTTCCTAAATAGGAATATTTTTGAAAAAGCTCTCGATTCAAAAGTCATTTCTCGAGTAAGATGAATGTGTAGCTTCTTCTCAAGCAAAAGTAGCACCGGCAACTAAAATAGTCTTCTATCCAACACCGGTTACTTCTATAAGACAAGAGCTCCTAATGGAACAATTACCTATTCTATCGATTCACCGCCAATACCCAGAAAAAATCTGGTATTCGATTCAATTGCTATCGCTTCTAAGCCTTAGTCATCTATTCGATCAATGCGGCCTTACTCTAACAAGTAAGAAAGTCAACTACCTTACTCTAACAAGTAAGCAAGTCAACTACCTTACGACTGTTCTTTAATCCATTATTTTATTTGCCGCCTAGGAAGGAAGAGCTAATCTTTCTACTCTACCAGTTTTATGAAATATTGAGTGACCCGCTAATTCATCTCGCACAACGCTTATTCACCATCGGAAAGACCGGAAATCCAAAAAGATAAGAAGGGTCCGGTAAGAGGCAACTAACATGCTAACAAAGAGCCTATTATGATTCACGTGGCAAAGAGCCTGTTCTATTAGTCCCACGGCTCCTTACGTAACACTTGCTACCGTGGCCTAAATGCTACGCACCTTCTACGAGGATATCCGGGAACGTGTTACTTTTTAACGGGGCAAAGGATACCCCTTACAAGCTTCCCCTTCTTTATGTGTAAATGTGTAATTGGCTTCGCTTCGTCGCAGCCTATTCTATGATGGAGAGATCGAAAGCATTAGGATCGTAGCGTGAATGTGAAATTCCCTTCCTCCTCTTTCTTTCTTTCTGATCAAGTCTAGGAGCGAAAGCAGCTCGCCCTAATTCATAAAGTAAGGAGAGGGATGAAAGTCAGTATGGGTATGCTAGCCCTAATTCATAAGGCAATGAGAGGGACTTTAGTATGCTCGCCCTAATTCATAAGGTGGGAGAGGGACGAAGTTCAAAGACTGAAAGGTTTTCTTACTTTTCGCATCAACCCTTGCCGCGAAGAAAAGTAGTCATACCCACAAGGAATTAATTACTCAAAAAAGTTGACTTGACTTCAAGCAGCTTATAAGAACCTTACGATCTGATGCGCGAGGGCTGATGATGGGATGTGAGTAGTCGTGGTCTACCACCCGGATAAGAAGTAGGTTAAGAGCATGCCGACGATGGAAGGAAGAGGAACATCTTATAAGAAGAGAAGGCTTGGCTAGGGCGGGCGAAGGGCCTGTATATGAGCTTTCCTCTTCTGTTCTTGCATGAAGCTACTAAGTAGTCCAAATGCATGTGAGATCTCGGGCCGAGTCCATTATTGATTCTAATCAGACTGCCGACGAGCTGCCTGTACATGCCACGATCCTTGAGGCTATCCACTTCGTCTGCACGAAGCCTCATTTTTCTCTATTGGCCTTCAAACTGAAGATCGGTTTGCAGTCGACCATAGCGAACTTCTCTAGGAGGTCTTCAAGGATAAATTTGCCACCTTAGAATTTTTCGTGGTGTTGACCTAATTTCTTTGTATAAATAGCGCCCACTCACAATCCGCCGCGTGGCGGGATTCGTTCAACGGGATCCGGCATTAGCTATTGGGAGGAAAGAAAACCGACCGCTGAGGGATCGCTGTCACGTGACGGGGAGGAGTGGCGCGCGCAGTTTCGGTAGGTAGGTGGAGGTAAAAAACGATCTGCAGAGGAAACGACAAAACCACCCTCCCACTTCTTTATCTTATCCGATGACGTGTACGGAGTTACTACTAAAATCCCCGGGCCCCACCTCGCATTTTCCAAGACGGTCTCCTCGGCTCCCGGCTGCGGCTCCGGCTCGCCGCGAGCCGCGCACTCGGCTTCGCCGTCGCCGTCTCCGTTGCTTTTTGCCACCTGCCAGCACTAGCCGCAAGCCAAGCCGGCGCGCGAGCCGCGATAGCGACCGTTCATCGAACCCCACCTCTCTCTCTCTCTCTCTCCCCCTTATATAATTACTTCTCTCTTTCCTGCAGAAAATCTCTTTCTCCGTTGGCTGCTTCTTCTTCTTCTTCTACTTTTTCCCCCGTTTCTCCGTTACCAGTCGCGCAGGCGAAAGTGAGTAAGTGGGTCAGTGACAGATCGGCAAGCGAGCGATGGGTCTGCTTCACAACCTCTGGGACGAGACGGTCGCGGGCCCCGCGCCCGAGTCCGATCTCGAGGAGCTCCCGGAGCACCGCTCCGCCGCCGCGGCCGGGAGGTCGGCCGTCGCGGCGGCGGCGGCGGCGGCGGTTCTTCCCCGAGGCGCCGGCCTCGTCAGTCGAAGGATCACCTTCGTCAGGACCGGGACGCTGGGCGGGGCGGTCGGCTGGGATTCGGTTCCGGAGACTCCCGCCACGTCCAGTAGTGACCCGGGAACTGCCCCATCTCGTATGTCCCCGTTGACCCTTTTTTCTTTTTTCTTTTGCCGTTTTCGCTTCTTACCCTTCGGGAAGGTCATGTCGCATGAAGAAGAAAGCGCAGAAATGGTGGAAAAATGGGCGATTTTTATTTATTTATTAATTTTTAAAAATCTGTTCGCTTTTCTCCTTTATTCGGCTTCGATGCGATGTTTCAACGAACGGGTCTGCTTATTCAACTATTTAAAAGCGCGAGCTTTCTTGAGAAGGCAACGCAACCTGATTTTTTCTTCTCAATTATTGCACACCACGAAGAAGAAAGCGCAGAAATGCTGAAAAAGGGCAATTTTTTTATTATTCTATTATTTTCTTTGCACTTTCCTCTTTTATTCGGGTTCGATTCGACGTTTCACGTAACGGGCTGCTTATTCAATTATTAAAAAGCGCGATCTTTCTTGAGAACGCAACGCATTTGGACTTTTTCTTCTCAATTATTGGAGTTTCCCATCTTGTCTGAAAATGAAATGGCTGGGATGATGGGTTCTTTCGTTTCAAGTTTTGCTGTGTGTTTGCGTGTCTAGATGTGCCATTGATCAAGAAGAAAACTTGACCGCCCTCGGATCGTTTGTCTTCAATTTGGAAGCTCTGTTTAGTGCTTATGGCTTCAGAGATCATCCAAAACGAAGGCTCTGTTATAATTACAACATAGTATAGTAACGCATGAAACCGAGTGAGCTTACAAGGTTGGACTTATTCATGCATTTGTCTTCAGGCACTTGAGCCAAAGTGGATTCAATTTTTCCTATCCATTTTCTACTATCATGGCAATACGCATCGCCGATGAATGAAACGGGGGTTTTTGCGTGCTGCTATTTTGCTGTAGCAAAACCTCAGAATGTTGTGACTAAATGCTGTGTTTTTCTGGTTTTGAATGCAGCCGGTACGCAGCAGGGGGATTTCCAGAAGTTCACGAGGAGAAAATCCTCTGAAGCATTACAGAAGGCAGAGCCTAGAAGTCCTACGGCTTTCGATTGGTAAGCAACCGTCTAGTGTTCATGACCTGCGTATTGAACATTCATGTTCCTGCAGAGTAGGAATGATGAGTTTTGCATGATTTTATCAAGAATATGCCTGGGCGATTGTAGCATGAATCCATCTGATCCCCAAGTCACCATTCACAGACGGGACAGGCCTATCTTCGATAATTTCTAGTTTAGGTTTTGTCCATCGGAGTAATGTTTAGTCGTTCATGGTTGTGGCATGCTAGAACTTTATGATTTTTCTAGGCGGCAGACTCAATTCTTTTTTTAGGATTTCCTGTACTGCTTATTTCACAGAAGTTTTTGCTTCTCTCCCATGTAGTTGCGCTGATCTATGAACGCTAATCTGTTGCAGGATCTTGATCAGCGCTTTGGATCGTTGATGGATGGAAGCGTGGGTTGATCTTCATTCAAGAACGCCCTAAGGACATCTATCTACTGGAAGATGTTCGTCAACGCTGGAAACATGGAATGAAATGAGCTTGGAGTCTGAAGCAACCCAATCCTCATCAACGCTTTTGAGATAGCCGCATTTTTGGTCGTTATCTTTTCTTTCAGCTGCGCCCTTTTTGCCTCTGGATCTCCTGTACATAGGGCTGTCCGTTTTTGAAGATTTTTGTCTTTTGCTTTCGGGTTCTGTAAATGCTTCAACTCCAAATGCTCCTCTAATGTTATTAAGTGGTCTGTCTAAGTTTGTATTTCTGGTTTCATATCCTACTGTTTGCCTATGGTTATTGTTGGAAAGGTCTTATTCTGCCTCAGTTTCTTGTTTTAAGCCTCATGATATCCTCCTAAGAAAATCCCAAACAAATCGCATACGGTGTTGAAGTAATCGTCTTCATTATTCGACTAAGTACCAATATGGAAAAGGATGAATGCAATGACCGTGTCTTCAAGTGGTCTAGCAATAACACAAAACTAAGGCAGAATTCAGATTATTGTAAGGACATTGAAATCGGGAACTTCTGAAAATGGGGCGAAATTTTTTTTCCTCTTGATCTTCATCTGACTCATCATGGCTGGCTAGCTAATGTTGGGGGTACTGGCGTAGTCGGCTTCGGCTTATGCTGAGGCTGTCTTCACCTTCTCGATCAGATCGGCAGCATCCTGAATGGTTGCAATATTCTCGGCTCCTCCTTCGCCGATTGACACTCCAAACTTCTCTTCCAATGCCATCATGATTTCAACCTGTGAAAAAGTAATATGACAATCAAGAACCAACCCAATAGCCACATTTAGGAAGGAAACAGTCATTTCATGAACTGGGGAAGCTGGAGTATACAGTGTCAAGAGAATCAGCTCCCAAATCTATAAACTTGGTCTCAGGGGCTACGGTGCTCTCGTCGATTGAGAGCTGCTTTGCGATGATGCTCTGGACGGTTTTCAGAGTCTCCGGCTGGGCCTGCACATAGCTTTGGATCATCAGACCATCGGCTAACGCAACTCGAATTCCAGATGAAGTCCAGATTCTGGTTTTGTTTTCAGGACTAGAATGTAGAGGGAAGGGAAAATCTTACACCACAGCATGTGATTGTGGTCTTGGAGTAACTTGGTGCAACTGGCGACACTCTTCTCGCTGCCTTGGTGATTCGGATCTTTGGCACGAGTCTTAGTCCGCCACCCTGCAATTAAAGATCATAAACATGTTCATTCTTGCGATGAACCGGTCCTTAGTACTCGTCATTCTCAGCACTGTTGCCCCTCCGTCTGATAAGACGCTCAATGCAAAGGCATGGTACTTTATTTCACTAATCCTACTACACATCTGTGCTGTCACATTGTTTTTCTAACAAGAACCATAAAGCATGAATTAAGACTGAAAAACATGCAACAGGATTGCACGCACAATGGCCGAGAGGCTGCCGAGTTGGCGAGAGTTGCTTCTGGCCTTGGGAGCGCAGCAAAAGGTGGCGACTGGAGATGGAGAAGCTGAGAGAAACGCAGTGGCCATGGATCCTCGGCTAAGAGTGGAAGATAAGCTGATGATTAAATTCACACAAAGCTCTCAATAAAGCAGATGCAGAGCTTTCACCTAGGCTACAACACAATATATAATGTTGTTCTTGGGTCTCTCCAAATGGCTCAAATCAGGGTTGCGATGATTACGATGATTTTACACAGGCTTTTTGATTGTTTTTCCAATGGCATTGGGCGGTTGGTACCATGCGTTGTGTCCTTTGTGCGCATTAATATCCAACACAACTCGTCAAACTGTCACAGCTTGCGAATAATTTCTTAGTATTGAAGAGCTGGCATCATTTTCCCATTGGTTGTGGCTGAAACGGCACATATACACATAAATCAGAAAAGAATAGGATGGAATCGATGAAATGATAATTGCATGACTAAAATAACCGCTGCATGCAACGATTTTTCACATGGTGGTACTCATTTCGGATGCCATGTACAAAAAAAACTATTAGGTCTTGTTCATCCTAAAGAAACAGAATCACAACCTATGCGAACTTCTAACCATAGAAATGCTCTAAAAGATCTTCCATTGAAAGAACCACTAAAAAGCACTCAAGCGAGAAAAAAATTGCTTTAAGTCGGTATTTCGAAGTCGATTCTTGCTAAGTTTGTCCTGCATATATCTAAACTAGGGACCTGAATGAATATTGTATCCACAAAATATCTCTTTCCTGTTGAAACTTTGGCAGGTCCATTGAAATCCGCACCAATAATGGATAATCTATGTTGTCAGCATTTGCCATCCCTGGTCAGTCTTGCTTTATTCCCCGAAGGAAAATGGAATCTTGACTGACCAGTGGCTTCTGATGTCTTTCATCTTTGTATTCAAATGATAAGAAACTGAAGATGCATCTTGAGTAACTCGCCTATACAATTTTTCTTTTTCGTACTTTGATCCGAATGCTGACGATGATATTCTTATTAAAGAGAACTTCAAATATGAGAAGCTGCGCTGGTTTTTGATTCGTCAGAACTACAGGTGAGTCAATGTCGGTGTAGTTCGATGTAGAAAAGCGTGGGGTCGACACTGTCTCTTTTGTTGGTTAGCACTGCTTGGGTTTCCTGCCGTGTCCCACTATTTTTCTCAATGAATTGCGCGTGACTTGCATGCTTAGAAGGACAAAGGGGGCTGAAGCTTGTGTAGATCAGATTGAGTAAGCTGTTTGGGTGAGAATCCAGGATAGATCCAATCCTGCGGGTTAAGCCGGGTTACATTTCCTTTTTGTTCTTTCAAGCCTCCTTCAAGTGAACAATTCTCTTTTACGTTGTTATTCCCATAATGATGGTGTTCCCAGTGCCAGATGACAAACTCTGACGCTTGAGAATCTTTGCTGGTGCAATGTCGTTTCCTTTCTCCAGACCGACTAGGTGATGGTAACTTTCTTTTGTTCTCATTGTTTAACTGAGCTTCTCATCTTTTCGCCTTACAAAATAGTTTGGAAGCATCTTGAACTTTTTACAGCGGCTACCAGCAGTACACTTGAGGAGGGAAAAGAGACGTAAGTTTGGCTGTTATTGTCTTCTGATGCGTGTCTTTTACAAGTGGCTTTTGAGATTTTTAGTTTAAGAATGACTGCTAGTTTCATAAATAATCTTTGTGAAATCTGATGTCTAATCATATCAATCCGACCATAAAAAGCCACCGTACGCAGAGGATTCTGCTGTTGGGCGAGAGGTTGTTTCATTCTGTTCAGCTTATTACGGATGCACCGCTGTAGAAAACTGGTGATTTTGTTTATGTATTAGCAGTATTTCTGTCACATTCGTCGAGAAAAGACGGAGAAGAGAAGCACATAAAGGTTCCTGTCGGAATGCTGATGCGGGGAGCTGCCCATCGAACGACATAGACCTTGGAGGAGAATGAGATTCGGGCCCAGGCATGCTATCCGGCCATATGAAACTCTGCATCATCTTTGCATAATGGCTAATGGAAATGCTCCTCCTCTTAACTGCATCCACATCAATGATCACCGCATGGCAGGCGAATGCTCAGATAAAAGCACCCTTTACATCCATTTGCCATGTGAGCGAGAGCATTTCGCGTGAGCCATGCTCTAGATTGGATGCATGATGCAGCATCTCGAGGGTGGTCAATGCACTTTCTTCAACGAAGAAAATGTTTCTAATGTCTGTTTAGGGAGGCTGGGAAGGAGATTAAGGAGAGAATTAATGGGATTTGGGCTTTGGGCTGGGCCCCTTTATTGCAGGGGTTATACAAGACAGCATGTCTTTGGTGGGTACATATTATATTCAGGCACACAGAGCCAACACTATGCAAAAAATGGCCATTCTGGGGTGCGTTTGGTAATCGTTTTATTCCCTAGAATAATTTCTCTTCAGAAGTAGTTTTTCCCATTTCTATTTTTGGGAACAAGGAAGTAAATTTGTTTTATGTGTTGTTTTCATTCTAAATCTATTATTTAACCATTTTTCCATTTCGAGGAATAGAAAAATTAGTTGACGTTATCAAACATATTTCTGTTTCGGGAAACGGAAGAATAAAAAAATTAAAAAAAGGGATGGTTACCCAAATAGGTGCTCAATTGCTCGGTTTCTTGAAGCTTTTTGTTACTGAAATGTGAAGTTAAATTGTGAGATGGAGGCAATGGTTATGGACTTGAAATGATTCTAGTTGTGTAGGACTAATTTATATGATTTCTCTTCATAGGGCCTTGCCTTCTCTCTCTCTCTCTCTCTCTCTCATATGATAAAACAATGGCTAGTTCCTTCTTACATGACAAAACAAGGCAAACTAGCCATTTATCATGGCCTTCTTGATCTGTATAATCTAATCCATGATAGTAATTCATGCAGTGTGTTAGTCAATATCAAGCAACTGATGTAATGGCTACCCCCTCATGTCCTAATAAGTTACCAATAAGCATTTGGACACTATCAATATCCAGTTAATCCTAAGTATGAATTGCAACAGCGTACATTGAAAGTTGTGAGGATTGTATTGGATATAAGTGTTCAAGATTTGTTCATGTTGGAGGTAATTTCAACTCAAATTGAACCTATTGGTTCGTAAACATCTCATGGCGAACCAATAAAATTACTATTCAACCAAATCGATAACTTAGACTTGATGTTGGTTTAGTTCAGTTTTAAACCGTTGCCATCAAGTCGGTGTACAAGTAAGAAATCTAATGCATACTTAGACTATCTAATTGCAACGTGCAATAGGATAACAAAAAAGCACGTATTTCTACACAATTATTAAAAAAAGGAATATAATTACAATTAGTCATATTAAACTATTGAAACTTTCAATGTTACTATTTAAGTAAGTTAACGGAAAAATACAAAAGGTCATAAGCAGTTGGGAAAATGACCCAAATACTTCATAAATTTTGGTCTAATGTGTAATATCATCATTTGACTTTTAATTCATTTAATGTGGTATTTGAATTATAATAATGTTTGATTTAGTCCATAAACTTTCAATTTATTTAATTTAACACTTCAACTTTCTATAACAAAGTCAAACTTATCACTCGATACCATTCACAAATTTTCATAATTACACTATTATCAAGATTTTAGAATTTTTTTTTGTCATTTCAATCCATTTCATAAATCTGAAAGAGAATTCTATCATTTTACTACCTTTTTACCTTTTAGATCTCTATAAATTTTACTATAGTTCCATTAAAATATATTTTAACTTATGATTTCTATAATAGTTAAAATATAACCTCATTTGAAGTTATATCTATTCATTTTCCTTTTATTTTAAAATAAGTGATTCCGAAAGAATATTTAATAACAATGTTCATCATAAATAGACTTCTGGTACTTTTATTAATCTATATCTTGTTCCTTTTTTATTTAAATAGCTAAAATTTTCAAGTTTTTGTGTTTTCTTAATTAAAATTGGTTATAACTGTAAATTAGGAAATTGAAATAACATGATTATTAGCTCAATACAATTCCAAATGAGATTCTACTTTTACTACGATAATGATTATAAGCTAAAATATAGTTAAGTGGAACTATAGTAATATTTATAAAGATCTAAAAGGTAAATAAATGATAAAAAGATATTTTTTTTTTTTGTTGATTTAGGAAATGGATTAAAATGAAAAGATATTATAAAATTCCATCAATAATGTAATTATAAAATCTTTTTGGCTTTTTCCTATGAAAGGTTGAGGGACTAAATTGAACATTTTACGAATAGTTTGATGACCACATTGAACGAATTAAAACCTCATGATTTACATCACGTGTTGGCCAAAGTTTAGAAACTAATTGTGTTATTTCCCTTTAAGAGTTCTTTCAAACAAATTATTCATGATTAAAATCAATCAATAATGGTCAACTTGAGAAGTAGGAATCTTTCATATAATAGTGTAGAGTAATCTTAGATAGGAAGAACTTATTTGATTAGGCCAAACTACATTTTTATTTGTCGAAAAGAAATATTTGTTCTTCTTACATACATTTATTGGTTTAATTCGATTTTATTGGTTTCTAAAATTGTAAAGTAAAACCAACCCAATAATCTAAATACAAAGAAAAAACAAATCTAAACTAAAACCGAGCATAGCCATGTGGACCGGTTCAATTCGGTTTAACTCCGCTTGTCGATTTTCAGTATTTCTATGGCAACTTTTACTAATGGAGGCTAAGAGCTGCACAACGCTAGCGTTTGAAATGTGAGTTACCAATTCAAGTGAAATGTGCATATTTTAGTTGAAATATGCTACAATTGCCGACAACAGTTTATCATGAATATACAGTATAGTCATCAATTTCTAGCTGAATTTATCATGATGCAGTCCATTCGCATATTTACCAACTTGCCGAGAATGAGCAAGAGGGTCAAGAACTTCTTTCCCAAATCTGGATCCATGGGATCTCAAGCGAGAGCCATCGACGGCTGTGATTCAACTTGGTTGGTGGTTTCCGGTTCAGGCAAGAATTCCTCCGCTGCCGTGGCGGAGTAACTATGTGGACCGGTTCGGCGCAATTTAACTCCGTTTGTCATTTGTTAATATTTCTATGGCAACCTTTACCAATGGAGGCTAAGAGCTGCACAATGCCAGCTCTCGAAATGCAAGTTACCAATTCAAGTTAAAATTACATATTTTAGTTGAAATATGCCATTTATCGTGAATTTACGGCAAAGTCATCAATTTCCAGCCGAATTTATCGGGATGCGTTCAATCGCAAATTTACCAACTTGCTGAGAATGAGCAAGAGGGTCAAGAACTTCTTTCCCAAATCTGGATCCATGGGATCTCAGGCGAGAGCCATCGATGGCTGTGATTCGACTCGGTTGGTGGTTTCCGATTCAGGCAAGAATTCCTCCCCTGTCGCGGCGGTGTAACTATGTGGACCGGTTCGGCGCAATTTAACTCCGTTTGTCATTTGTTAATATTTCTATGGCAACCTTTACCAATGGAGGCTAAGAGTTGCACAATGCCAGATCTCGAAATGCAAGTTACCAATTCAAGTTAAAATTACATATTTTAGTTGAAATATGCCACAATTGCTGGTACCAGTTTATCGTGAATTTATGGCAAAGTCATCAATTTCTAGCCAAATTTATCAGGATGCAGTTCAATCGCAAATTTACCAACTTGCTGAGAATGAGCAAGAGGGTCAAGAACTTCTTTCCCAAATCTGGATCCATGGGATCTCAGGCGAGAGCCATCGACGGCTGTGATTCGACTCGGTTGGTGGTTTCCAGTTTAGGCAAGAATTCCTCCTCTGCTGCAGCAGTGTAATTATGTGGACCGGTTCGGTGCAATTTAACTTCGTTTGTCATTTGTTAATATTTCTATGGCAACCTTTACCAATGGAGGCTAAGAGCTGCACAATGCTAGCTCTCGAAATGCAAGTTACCAATTCAAGTTAAAATTACATATTTTAGTTGAAATATGCCACAATTGCCAATACCACTTTACCGTGAATATACGGCAAAGTCATCAATTTTCAGCCAAATTTATCAGGATACAGTCCATTCACAAATTTACCAACTTGCTGAGAATGAGCAAGAGGGTCGAGAACTTCTTTCCCAAATCTGGATCCACGGGATCTCAGGCGATAGCCATCGACGGCTGCGATTCGACTCGGTCGGTGGTTTCCGGTTCGGGCAAGAACTCCTCCCCTGCCCCGGCGGTGTATAAATATCCCGTAAGGATTTCTTGGCATGATATGTCTGTGTTTGCCTTTTCTCATATTTATTTTCTGGTTTCACATTAGGTGGCGCAAAAAAAGAAAAAAAAGAAGAAAAAAAAAAGAGAAGTCGCTGGTTTTGTTTTCCCCGTCGTCGACCCGACCAAAAGAGGACGGCCAAGAAAGCTCCACCTACCATCACCAAACAGCCGGCGAACCCGCAGAGAACCCGCCGGTGACGGGACCCCCCCGGCGCATGATAACCACCCAATCAGATCTCGCCACCTCGGCCCGTCCCTCCACCGCCTCCCCGCCACGTGTCCCTCCCCCTCGCCGTCCCGCTTTTCCGTCGCCGTCAGCCGAACGCGCCCCCTCATCTCCGTCAACCGTTAATTGCGCTGAGAAAACCCACCCCCCACACACCTCGACGCGCTCCTCTCTCTTTCCCCTCTTTCTCTCATTTTCTCTTTCTCTCTCTTGCTCGCGAGTTCCGTTGATCTTTAACCTGCGCACCCCCGGCCGGCGCACGGTAGCTAGCCCCCGCGCCTCCCATGGAAGACGACGACGAGATCCGCTCCCCGCCGACCCCGGCCCGCCCAGCGCGTCGTCCTCCCCGTCCCCGCCGCGCGCCGCCAACGGCCGCATAACGGTGACGGTCCCCCCCCGGCCCCGGCGCCGACGCGGCGGCCCCCCGGAGCGGCCTCTGCCGCCGCCGCTGCTGCCCCCGCAGAACAGCCTCGCCCTGGCCCTCCCGATCCAGCACGTGAAGGCCGGCGCCGGCGGCGGGGGCGGCGGGGGAGGGGGCCGCGAGGACTGCTGGAGCGAAGGCGCGACGGCGGTGCTGATCGAAGCCTGGGGAGAGCGGTATCTGGAGCTGAGCCGGGGGAATCTGAAGCAGAAGCACTGGAAGGAAGTCGCCGACGTGGTGAGCGGCAGGGAAAACTACGCGAAGCCGCCGAAGAGCGACATCCAGTGCAAGAACAGGATCGACACGGTGAAGAAGAAGTACAAGCTCGAGAAGGCGAAGATCGGCGCCGGCGCCGGCCCGAGCAAGTGGAGGTTCTTCGACAGATTGGAGCAGCTGATCGGGCCGTCCGCGAAGTACACCTCCCCGGCGGCGACTCCGAGTCCCGTGCGGACGCTGAAAGATGTCCCCGTAGGTATCCCGGTCGGAATCAGGTCGTCGGTCGGTAGTCTAAACAAGGAGCAGCGATCGTCCCAAACGCAGCAACAGCACAAGCAAGGGCAGCAGCAGCCGCGAGGCGGACAGAAGATGCAGATCCGGAAGCGGCGGCCGGCGGAGTCGGAGTCGGAGCCGGAGCCGGGGTTCTCCGACAACGACGGCTCCTCCACCGACAGCCTGCCGCCGGAGATTCGCCGCCCCAAGAGGACGAATCCCGGGCGAGACGTGAACCTGAACGAGACCGGAGCGAGGCGGCCGCCGAAGCCGAAGGCGGGGGGCGGACTGGGGAGCTCCATCGGGGACCTGACCCGCGCGATCGCCAGCTTCGGGGAGGTGTACGAGCAGACGGAGAGCGCCAAGCTGCAGCAGGTGGTGGAGATGGAGAAGCAGAGGATGAGGTTCGCCAAGGAGCTGGAGCTGCAGAGGATGCAGTTCTTTTTGACGACCCAGGTGGAGATCTCCCAGATCAGGCCCCATTCCGGGAAGAAGGTCGGGGACGGCGGCAAAGGCGGAGGCGGCAGCAGCGGCGGCGGCGGCGGCGGCGGCGGTGGCGGAGGGAGCAGCGGGAATCACCAGCATAGGGGCGATGACGACGACGACAAGGCCGACAACAGCGAGGATAGTAACTAGGATTTTTTTTCAAGTGTTAGAAATTTATGTAGAGTTTCTAGGAAATCTATGATTCATATGGGTGAAGAAGGAGACTTTTAGAAGTTGAGATTGCGTTTCTGAGGGGAGTTGTTATTGTTTGCTCTGTATCTCGAGTTGGGGCTTCTGTCAAGTGTTATAATCCAAGGCAAAATGGCCAAATCCCCTCCAATTAGAGCTATCTAAATTTCTGGGTATGTGCCAGTTCTTGGCTTTTTCAGTGACTAGTGAATTGGGAATCTAACCATCCCAATAAAGAATAATAATAATAATAAAAAAAAGGAATTGGGGATTTGCTAAAGAATTTGCTATTTTTCTTGCTGAGGAATAATCTAGTTGGGGAAGTGAATTTGACAGAGGATTGGTACTCACTCCTCTGTTGCTCTGTTGCATTTCGCATTTTGGGTCCGTGTTAGAATGGGGCAATTGCTGTTAGGGGACTATTCATGGATCGCATGCATGATTCTAAAGTTTTGATTGGCCTTTTAGGGACCATAGGGAGCTTAATTGTTCCTTTTGATGTTGACTTTGTAACTTATGTACATTCGTTCTACCTTTTCTTTTTTAATCTAATATAATGCTGAAAAAGATCAAACTCCCTCTTTCGTCCGTTTTGTTGCATTCACATGAAAGCCGACACTAACTTAGATCTTTCTCGGACCTTAACCATCATCCGCCGCCTTGAAAACGTGAAGAGTTGTCTTGATGCTTTTTCCGTGAATCCTTTCTCTGTTCCTTTCGGGATTGGAAGAGCAAGGGATCATTTAGATAAAGCGTTAGAGCAAAAACTAGGTCTACAAACTTTATCCAAATCCCACGGGAAAAGGGAAAACGCTATCGTTTCATAGTCTCGGAATTGGAAAAAAATTTAGGAAAAGAAGAAAAAGAAAAGGGGTTGGGGGAGATATTCTGTCATGTCATGTCTCATGATTATGAGCTCATGATGATGACCTTATGGCAGGTATTAGCAGTTAATAATTGGCTGCTTTCGAGATCCCAAATTCCACGTTCTCGGACTTGCCGCCCTGTCAAACAGTTTCATAGTACTCTCCCTGTATTTTCCCAAATTTTGTTAGGGAAAACAATAACCTCGCATTTGCCAAAGTGCTGTGCTCTTTTATTTTTCCCATCCTCCTATTTTGTTTAATAGTTAGTAATAACAAAAATCCTAAATTAACATATTTATGATAAATTTATTTAACACGAAGAATTCTAAATTGATACATTTTTATTTCCTTAATTTTCGTTAAATTTGATTAATATTAAAAAAATCACAAAATGACACATTTGTGATAAATACAAGATAAAACCCCAAACTGATGTATTTATTGATTATCTCGTGTCATCAAATTCAGTAATTTGATGGTAAAATTTAACATAAATTAATGAAAAATAAATTTATTACTAGAGTTTTTACTGATTTAAAAATTAATTTAAAGTAATTTTTTACAAAGGTATTATTCTATAGTTTTTCAGGTATAGACCCTCCTTTTTATCCGCGGTAAAGCCCAGTCCCCATGCAATTCCCCAGCGAAGGAGACCTCTTAGAATCCACGTGTCAACAAATTAAGCCGTCCCTCTCTCTTTCTTCTCTCTCTTAGTCACCTGAGTATGGAGAAAATTGTTCGCTGACGATCCCCGCCACCAATGGAGGCAGAAGGAAGAGCCAAGTGGGCCCGCCCATCTCTTCGAACTCGACGTTTGACCGGCCTACGCCCCCCTCCCGGGCAATCGCGAGCCTCCACGTGTCGCGGACCCAGAGCCCCTCCTCGCCACCATCCTCACTTCCCCGTCACACTCCCCATCCAAAACGAGAGATCGCACGAGGGGATGAATAATAATACGAGGAGCCTCACCTGACCGAGTCGCCAAACGACTCAGCCGGCGCGGAGGCTCCGTGCATTGACCGAGTTAGCCTCCCGAAGATCGAACCGATTCCGAAGCAGACAGGCGGCGTGGAGAAGCAGATGCTCGATGGCGCAACTTCGGCGTGTCGTTCGATGGAGTTGAGCTCTTGCGAGTCATGAAGTTCCAAGCACGAGCTCCTGGCGGCTCCCGGAAGATCGCGGGGTCGCGTGCTGCGGCCGTTGGCAAGACGGGTCCTTCTTCTGGTGATGGCGATGCGGTGTTTCCGGGCGGACAGGCTCCGGAGAGTCCGGTTCCGAGGTCGACGCGGCGCTCCAGGGGGAACCAGGAATTCATCGAGGAGCTCAGGAGCCAAGCCGATGAGCTCGAGAGGCTTTTTGCTGAGCAGAAGCTTCGGACGCCCGACGATCAGTTCAGTTCCAGACGGCGGAGTATAGAGCTCGATGGCCGGGCGATTCCTCCTCGAGTTCACGAGAAGCAAATCGTGACCGAGTCGATGAGGAGTTCGAGCGGTGGCACAAAGTTTGGCACCTCTGCGTCAGTGAAGATGGTAGGTGATCGGGAGGACCACGCCGATACTCATAGGCAGGATGTATCGGTTAATCTGAGGGGGAAATTCTACGACGAGTACATGCGGAGACGGGACGTGAGACGGAGACAAGAAGGGGGATGCAGCAGGGCGGCGAAGGAGGCGAAGTTGAAGGACATGCAGGCTGACCTCGAAATGAATATTTCAGAGTTGAAAGCCAAATTTTCTGGGTCTGTGGAAGGACCGGATTCAAATTCCAGTGCGCGGTCGCGTATTGAGACGCTGCGATCATTCAATACTCGGTCGAGCACGAGGATGGACGAGGTACTGTTCCATGTTCCATGCGGTACATGACTGCCTAATGATATGCTCTTCCATGTCATGTTTTTGAAAGCTGGAACTGGGGGCTAAATTAGGCTTCCAGGTTGTTACTTGGACTAACCATCATAAAGTTTTCCTTGTCGCAGCATACGAGGGCATTATTCTGTGGCGAAGCAGAGAATCATCCAGATGGACAGAACGAAGCATCTCCTGGAGCTGGTTCTTCCAGGTGCTCTACAACCAAGAAGCAATTTTCACCTGTTCAAGATCAGCCTTCCAAGAAACCTCAGACAACCGCAGTGCCTGTCCCTCGGTCTTCCTTAAAACCATCCAACTCCATTTCTGGAAGGCGAAGGCCGCAATCTGAAAGCCCTCTTGTGCAGTCACTTCCTGTTGTTCCCAATTTCTCCAATACGAAGAAAGAGAACAAAAATCCTGCTCCAGGACTCGGTCAAACAGTGCCCCGCTCCCAAAATAGGAGCTTCACCAGAAGCAAAAGCAAGGAAGAAGAGATAAAAGTACATTGTGCAAAGGAAAAGAAGACACGGGACTCTCAGGCGACGAGGAAAAGCTTTTCCAGTCCATCAGAGTCCATAAATATTTCTGCTCGGAACTCCAATGGGGCTATCTTGGAGTCGGTTAGATTTGATGAAGAAGGGGTTCGTCCCAGCCTAAATGAGGAACATGTCAAAAGTGCTGATTCGGAGGCCTTCCCTAGTAACAGCGATGATTCGAAATACAGCGATGATTTTGGCAATTTAGCCTTTGAGGCTGCTGACATGGCTAACAAAACTGAAGACGAAGAGATAAAAAACCGAGAAGTTAGATGTCATCCCCCCCTAGATGATGGAAATTCAGGAGACTCAATTGGATCTTATCATTCTGATCTCATGCCCGTTTCGAAGCTGCCAAGGTATTACCAACACGACTTATCAGAAATTGATGTTTCTGTTGATTCCTCAGTCGGAAGCTCCATATCCTGGAGCTCTCAACCAATGGTCCATGCGGAGACCGGTCTTGCTCGAACAAGAAAGAAGTGGGGCAATGCTCAGAAACCCAATTTCCCCGGTGATTCTTCTCAGAATGAATCTTCCAAGGATGCGAAGAAAGGTTTTTGGTTGCTGAAGTTTGGTAGAAGTCAGGTAGCAGAGAGCTCGGTCAATAGGGTATCTACATTGACATCGGATGGAGATGACGCTATCGAAGGCATGTGTGGTCCTCCTCCCCAGAGATCACTTGAACACTTGGGGCAGCCTGTTGCAGGTTTTTCGCAGGATCATTCTTGCAGTGGTAGCTTTGATGCAAGTGATTTGTTCCAGGAACAAGGTCAGTTTTCCTGTTGAGCAACCAAGTTCGCCTTGGTGTCTGATTTTGCTCATTAAATGCGTTGTCTGTCTGTGCGATACTAACCTTTTAATGATGATGTCAGGATGAGTTTTTGCTAGTTAAGATTAAGATAATTCATTTGCAATTACTAATGCGAGATTAAGATAATTCATTTGCAATTCCTAATGCGGATATCTCTATTTCTGGGTGTCGCTTATGATGCAGCCACTGAAATTTCGAAGCTCAGGCCCTGAAAATGGGATGTGTTTTGTTCTGTCTTTTCGTTTATGTGTGATGTTCAACTTTCTTTTATTTTATTTTTTAATAAAAGGGTTATGTTCGTGCATCAGAAGTAAGTCTGCATGGGGTCCTGTTGGAACTAAAATAACGTGTTAAGCTAAAAGTATTTCATGGGTGAAGCATACTCCCAAAAAAAAAAAGAAAAAGAAAAGAAAAACCCTGCAGCCAGACTAATAAGCACCAAGAAAATACATCATAGTTATTTTTTCCTTTGAAGTCCACCACAAACTAATTTTATCTATGCTTTACGTTCTCCCATAATCATCTGTAAAAACTCACATTTCTTTTCTTTGCTGGACACTGGCCCCAGTGATTGTTTAATGCTACCTACAACTAAAGCATGACTCTTGACTTGATTATGAAATCTGGTCTTCTTATCTTGCAGTTCAAGCCCTAGATGGGTCTATCCCAGCCCCACCAGAAAAATTCAAGCTGAGAGGTGCTCAACAATCACTGTCGGGAAGCTCTCTCAAAGGTAATAGCTCACAATTGATGTTTCTAGTTGTCCAGCATTCTGATGTGCTTCAAAGCTTTAGGTAGGGTCTGCGTCAGGGGCGGTTTATTATGTTTACATCCCTACTGAGCTCACCCGGTGCTTGTGCAACAATATTTTTTTCCAAGTAACTTACATGCCAGTTGAAATTTTGCAGCACCACGATCGTTTTTCTCACTTTCATCTTTCCGGAGCAAGGGAAGAGACTTGAAGGTTTACCACTGAGTCACTCAACTCCTAGCGATAGTGTTCTGATTTTTCCCTTTCTCAGTGATTTGGTGTAAAGGAGGAATTCATGCTAGATGAAGATGTTTAGCTGGGCATGCTTAAGATTTGCATGAGATCCACTATTTATCACAGTACATGGATACACCAAATAAGTTATGCTGCTTGGCCAAGTTGAATATGCCGTATGTTGTGTGGAAGTTCTCACAGGCACGGCACCAAATCTGATTTTGGTATTGTATAGACCGCATTTATTCCGTACGTGAAATATGTATCAGAATACGGAACCATTCTGTTATTGAGAGTGATAGTTTGGGAAGTGAAGTTGGATGATGTGATCATGTGCAAGCGGGTGTTATATTTTTTTTGCATATCTTCTCCCCAACTTTCTTTCCTCTGCTATATCATGAGACTCACGAGTGGCCTGGGAACTGGATTCTGGAGTTAACATGTTCAGAATTGTATTCTCTTGCGAACAATATCCCAGGTCTTCAAAAGCAGCCTAGTACTTGAAAATGAATTTCCCAGTCAGGCAGTATAGTGCATTTTGTTTCCCAAGCATTGCTAAAACAGAGATTCTATTGATCCAAACAGGAAAAAGACTGCACAGGTGAAATATGTGAAGTATCTGTTACTTAACACAAATGAAAGGAAGCCCCAGAAGTGAAATTGCGCAAGAGAATTTCTCAACTGATTTTCATGGATTTTAACTGTCACTCAGAGCATACAATTAATTTTATCAGATAAATGCAGCCTTGGTCCTCTGTCCTTGCATTTAACTGTGAAAACATATGACTAGTTGCAGAGGATGAACATGAGAGATGAAGGGAACTTCATGCATAGAGCATGGAGGGTGCAAAGAGTAAAAAACCAACAGTGACATGTACAAGCACCTTTCAAAGTCATTTAGCTACTATCTTAATCGAACTCAGTCCTTTCTTTTTTTCTGGTTATTTTCTCATAGGGAAGATCAGACCAAACCGAGTAACTTGCTTTGAACAACTCCAACTAAATTGTACCAAATTAGACCCTCAAATTATTAGCTTTGCGAGACTGTATACTTGCTTTGAACAACTCCAACTAAATTGTACCAAATTAGACCCTCAAATTATTAGCTTTGCGAGACTGTATACTTGTGTCTATGTGCTTTAACAGCCAAACTGAAGTTATGCAACCAAGATACAGATTGATTCTCCTCGATCGAAACAAAACCTAACTGAATAATTTGATCGTGAATTTTTCCCTTTCAACTTTAAAAGGCAGAATTGTTGCTTCTCCATCATTACCTTCACCTTTTTCCCGCCAAAAACCAATTGACCATTGGCATACTCTTTCACCATTCCAAAGGTACTCATATCCCTGTCTTTCAATTGAACTTTGATGCTTGTCATGACCCTTCGCTGATATACTGACAGAGAAGGGATTGCATAAACTAATTAGCTCCAACTTCCATAGCCATGTCTTACGAGTCAAAGTTCTTATTGTATAGCTGCCAGAATTCACGAAAAATGAAAGTAAAAAAAATGTGGAGCAGCTATGAATGATCTCGCTGCTGACAAATGGAGAGGCCCGTTTTGCTTTGGCCTAAAGATATCACAAAAAAGAGCCCTGAGCTTGGCTAAGAGAGAACTCAATGTTTGGAGTTTACACATGGCTTTAGGATCGTGTATTTCCTTGGATCCTATGTTTTGCAAGAGAACACACACAAAAGGGTCATCATGCACGACGAAAGAAGGACAATATTAGCATAAGCACCAATCAATTTAGTGCCTGTCCATCACTTCCACCCACTTAAATAATTATGCAGAAATGGTCAATATTTAACCACAGCTGTTCCTTGCAAATTCAGCTGCCGGCTTCGATGTCTTCTGCATTTCTCATTGCGTATGCACATATTCAACTCCTCTTTGTGGTATGTTATTGTTGTTTCAGTCCATCGTTAAGTCTAAAGAACCTTTGCATTTGTACAAGCAATCAAATGATGCCGCTTCTTTCCAAATAATCAACTGTGGGGTAGAGAGGAATAAAAAAATGGAAACATAACGTGGAACATCACGAACTAATCAAGTTGATTCTCCAAACACGAGGGCCGGTTTCTTTGTGCTCCCTGGAAGTTACTCGAGAACAAACAATGTTTACCATAACTTCACGTTCCGATCCAATGTCCATACAATCTACCATGCGAAACATGGAGAAAAGCTAATCAATCTGATGTGATCAAATTGGTGGGTTGTCATCGAGTTAGTGCTGATAAACTCATTTCGGGAATAGATCAGTCATAAAACTACTGAATGAATATAGTGACGTTTAATTCTATATCAATATGAACCCGCTTGGTTGGCAAACTTAAGCACGGACAACATCGTAATATGAACTGTCATCCTAAAAAGGAAAATTTGCTGTGAGTATCTACGTTTACAAAAGAAAGAGACAAGCGTCACAAGAATCATGAAGAAACAAAACACAAGCATTTTAATATAGGCGGAGCAAGCATAGTCTTAGTTGACTCCTAGGCAGATGTCTCCTTGGATTTAGCTCCTAACAAGGCTTTTACCCTGTCTTTCTAATCCTTCCTTGCGTTGTTTTCCTCTTCTCTTCATCACATTCACACACATCTCTTTCTCTCATTATCACCGATCTTTCCATGCTCTCAACCTCTCCCTCCTCCACCCCCAACAATGGCTGACTCATCCTTCGACTTCGACTGCTCCTCCTTCTCCTCCCCCACCAACTCTCGTCGCCGACGCCATGTCACTCCAGCCACGTCGCGCCATGCATCCCGCACCTTCACATCTCTCAGCTCGCGTCAGACGTCACGCAGCCACACGCCGAGGCGGTTTCCCCACCCTTCGCCTGCCACACCGTTTGGGATGGATGACGACAGGTCATGGCAGGGCGAGCTGTCCTGGCAGTTTGAGCCGACAGGGTGGCGGGATGGCCAGAATCTTGGTGTGGCCCTAAGCCCCTGGGCTGCAACCACGCCGTCCCAAAGCCGAGTTTTTCGGCGGACGGCGAATGACTACTACCTCTCTCGCACAAGTGGTGGGTTTCGGAGCTTCACAAATCCTTACTTCGAGTATTCAGGGCACGGTGCTTTTGCTGGGGGGAGGCTTGAGCTGCAAAGTTTTGTGGACAGAGATACTAATGAGAGTGCATTCTTTGGAAGGAGTTATGCTGCTGGTGAGAATGCTAAGATCAAGAAGGGTCATTCAAACTTAGAAGTGATTAAGGAAGGAAGTAACGATGGCCGTTTTGGTCATAAGGATGAGCTCAAACTTATTGGCTACAACAAAAATGATGATTTTGAGAGGAAAGTGAGCTCTTTAAGTCCTCTTAGATATCATCGTCATGTGAATACTGATTACAACGATGACGCTGATAATGACAGTCGTGGTCATCGTCATCATAACTTATTGCATAGTGGACATGATTATGGTCGCGGCACATCACATGGTCGACATGATCGTGGTGGACATGGACATTCAAGGTACAAGGAAGAAGACACGGATCATGGTCGTGATCGGCATGATCATGACGAATGGGATTCAGGAATGCAATCTCACGGTCATGGAAATAGATATAATGACATTGAAATATTACCTCCTGATGACAATGAGTTCGATGAGGAAGAAGAGGATGAAGAAGAGCCAGTGAAGCCTATTGGGCTATTCGGCTTGTTCAAGTACTCGACCAAGTGGGATTTTGTTCTTGTGATCTTGGGGTGCTTGGGAGCTCTGATTAATGGAGGTTCTCTTCCTTTGTATTCTTTTCTTTTTGGAAAATTTGTGAACAAGATTGCTCTAGAATCAAAAACTGACAAACACCTGATGATGAAGCATGTAGACGAGGTATTAAAACTCTTCCCACTCTGTGGCCTTTCCTTCACCTTAACATGAATACCCAGGCTATGTTGGCGACCTGACCACATAATTGTCCATCTCTTGTAGTTAGTGATGAAGCACGATAAATTGTCTGTGATTTCAGTATAATCTTCACCTGCAGTAAAGTGATTGATCCGGCACCTTGTAGTCGATAGTGAATTAAAGTTCATATCATACATTGTGTGCGTACGAGACTGCATTCTTTATGCGGATTATTGCTACATGGTCAATAAATATGTTCAAATTTCTGGTGTTGATTTCATTTCAGGTATGTCTGCTTATGACTGGACTAGCAGCGGTAGTGGTGGTTGGAGCTTACATGCGTAAGAAAAAAAAAAATCTATATAAATGCATTTTCTGTTATTTTATTGGCGTCAAAATTTTAATATTAGGACCTTCTCTCCTCTAGCTAAGTGGCGTCTGGTTCGTGTGCTGCCTTCATATTGTCTTCTAAATTGCTTTGGAAAGAATTTAACCGCTTCAATTCTCTTTTTCTCCAAAGTTTGCAATTATACGTCCCTTGGCAATAGTTAAGTGAAGAGGCGTGGCAAAATTTTTGCAGAAATAACGTGTTGGAGATTGGTAGGGGATAGAGCAGCTCAAAGGATAAGAACTAATTACCTGAGAGCAGTTCTGCGACAAGACATTGGCTTTTTCGACACGCAAGTTAGCACTGGTGATATCATGCATGGAATCTCAAGTGATGTTGCGCAAATTCAAGAAGTAATGGGTGAAAAGGTGCACTCTTTATGCTATTGCTCTCAGTTTCTCAATCTTTTGACACCCTTTTCCCATGTTATCAGGACCAGCCAAGCAGTGCATGTAACGACTCGGGCCCACTGTGTGATATTGTCCGCTTTGGACACTAAGTCCTCACGGCTTTAAAACGCGTCACACATATTAAGGGACCCAAGCCATTATAAATTGGCCCAAGACTCTCTCCCTAGGCGATGTGGGACAGGGACCCCTTCCTTGCGCATGTCCGGGGACCGAGGCGCGGACGCACCGCCATCCCTCCTCCCCGCGCACCGCCACTCGGGTCGTCACACTCTCCCCCTTGGGAGCACGGCGCCCTCGGCTGGGCCCCACACGCGGATCGGGAGTCGGCTCTGATACCATTTGTAACGACTCGGGCCCACTGTGTGATATTGTCCGCTTTGGACACTAAGTCCTCACGGCTTTAAAACGCGTCACACATATTAAGGGACCCAAGCCATTATAAATTGGCCCAAGACTCTCTCCCTAGGCGATGTGGGACAGGGACCCCTTCCTTGCGCATGTCCGGGGACCGAGGCGCGGACGCACCGCCATCCCTCCTCCCCGCGTAACGACTCGGGCCCACTGTGTGATATTGTCCGCTTTGGACACTAAGTCCTCACGGCTTTAAAACGCGTCACACATATTAAGGGACCCAAGCCATTATAAATTGGCCCAAGACTCTCTCCCTAGGCGATGTGGGACAGGGACCCCTTCCTTGCGCATGTCCGGGGACCGAGGCGCGGACGCACCGCCATCCCTCCTCCCCGCGCACCGCCACTCGGGCCGTCACACTCTCCCCCCCTTGGGAGCACAGCGCCCTCGCTGTGGCCCCACACGCGGTCGGGAGTCGGCTCTGATACCATTTGTAACGACTCGGGCCCACTGTGTGATATTGTCCGCTTTGGACACTAAGTCCTCACGGCTTTAAAACGCGTCACACAAGTTTAAGAGGGACCAAGCCTTATAAAGGCTTTCAAGAGCTCCTCCCTAAGCGATGTGGGACAAGAGGGAGAGGAATCCCTTCCCCTTCCCTTGCGCACGTCCGAGGACCGGAGGCGCGGACGCACCGCCATCCCTCCTCCCCACGCACCGCCGCTCGGGTCGTCACAGTGCATCTATTTCTTTTTCATAGACATCTCATTCTTTTTTCTGTAATTTACAGATGGCATACTTTGTTTACCATATTTTCGCTTTCATCTGTGGATATGCGGTTGGGTTCTTTCAATCGTGGAAAGTATCTCTAGCAGTATTTGCTGTCACCCCATTGACGATGTTCTGCGGCATTGCTTACAAGGCTGTCTATGTTGGTCTAGCTTCAAAGGAAGAGGTAATGAGGTACCAAATACGCTCGACATTGAAGGATCTTAATATGGGAGGTTTTCTAACTCCTTTCTTGTCCTTTTCTTCTTGATACAATATAGGTTTCTTATCGAAGAGCTGGCAGCGTTGCTGAGCAAGCTGTCAGCTCCATTAGAACGGTGTTTTCGTTTGTCGCGGAAGATAATTTGGCTGCAAGATATGCTGAATTGCTGTCAAGTTTAATTCCCATAGGAGCCAAGGTTGGGTTCGCCAAGGGTGCAGGAATTGGAGTCATCTACTTGGTTACGTACTCAACATGGGCATTGGCCTTTTGGTACGGTTCTATATTGGTTGCTCGTGGCGAGC
Source organism: Eucalyptus brandiana (assembly GCA_014182725.1). Taxonomy (NCBI): domain Eukaryota; kingdom Viridiplantae; phylum Streptophyta; class Magnoliopsida; order Myrtales; family Myrtaceae; genus Eucalyptus; species Eucalyptus brandiana. Next base: position 33,210,872 of record CM024677.1, read on the forward strand.
TCAGTGGAGGTCAAGCAATCGCTTGTTTCTTTGGTGTCAATCTCGGTGGAAGGTACTTAATTTCCATCATCATACATGTTGAATGACCTCAAGATGAATTATTCAATAAAAGAGAACTTAATTAATGATTTTTTAATGACCATTAGTAATACTATGCTACTCGGAGATGCATGAGGTTTCTGGTATGATGCATTGCAAATGCATATATAGCTCTTGGCCAGAAGAAACTTGATTCACCTTCCTCATACTACAGGGGCTTGGCATTGTCGTTGTCCTACTTTGCTCAATTCGGGCAAGGCACTGTAGCAGCGACCCGGGTGTTCGAAGTAATAGACAGAGTCCCAGAAATAGATCCCTACGATCCTAGCGGGAGGATGCTCTCACATGTTCGAGGAAAGTTCGAGTTCAAAGGAGTTAGTTTTGCATACCCAGCTCGTCCAGATGCTCCAATTCTCCGCTCCTTGAGCCTGGTGATTCCCTCTTCAAAGACTCTCGCATTGGTGGGTGTTAGTGGTGGTGGCAAATCCACCATATTCGCTCTGATAGAGCGGTTTTATGATCCTATAAAGGGTAAGCTCATATGTACTTACAGTTATTTAAATGCAGATTGTTGCGCATTCTATTGACAGTTCCACAGGCAAATATAGTCGATAATGAGGGCTAATCTTAAGTGAAGCGTTGGATATTTATCTAGTTCTCCACTAACGTTTAGAAACGGCAGGCACAATTGCCTTGGACGGTCACGATATAAGGTCACTGCAGGTCAAGTGGCTAAGAAGTCAGATAGGCATGCTAGGCCAGGAGCCAGTTCTCTTTGCTGTAAGCATTATCGAAAATGTGATGATGGGCAAGGAGAACGCAACAAGGAAGGAAGCAATGGCTGCTTGCGTCGCGGCAAATGCCAGCAACTTCATCTTGGGCCTCCCACAAGGCTATGATACACAGGTGATACTGCTGAAATACTCGGTATTGGTATATACAAGGAACCAAACTGTCTATTTATATCTAATTATGGAATTTAACAGTTTTTCTCAATTTGTGATCTCAAATTCTGGCTCTGACGCCTGACTAACTTCTTGCCAGTCAATACTAGCCTCAAATGCATGAGTTGTCTCTTACTGACTCCTATGCAGGTTGGGGACAGAGGAACACTACTCTCAGGAGGTCAAAAGCAACGGATTGCACTAGCCCGAGCCATGATCAAAGATCCTAGAATCCTTCTACTAGATGAGCCAACTAGTGCCTTAGACCCCGAGTCTGAAATTATAGTTCAACAGGCAATCGACAAAATCTCCACTAACAGAACAACCATTGTCATCGCCCACAGGCTTGCTACAGTAAGAAATGCTCATACAATTGCCGTGCTTGATCAAGGGTCTGTTGTTGAGATTGGTGATCATCGTCAGCTCATGGAAAAGGGCGGCGCCTACTATGACCTTGTCAAGCTAGCTTCTGAAGCAGTTTCCAAGCCTCCAGCAAAACAATTTGACATTGTTCAGAAGGTTGCTGACTCTGTAATAAATGATAAATCAACGCACAATGTATCAGGTTCAAAGTATGACCATGAAGTCTCAAGATCAGACTACTATAAATCCCCGCATGACAACCAACTAGAGGATGGAGAACCACAAAAGCCAGTGCAAAGAAACTTTCGACTCTCTGAGATATGGAGCTTACAGAGGCCAGAGCTTTTTGTGCTGGTAGTAGGATTTCTCTTTGGTATGGTTGCGGGTGCAATTCTTTCAGTCTTCCCCTTGATACTTGGAGATGCCCTTGACATTTACTTTGATCCAGACAAGACAAACATAAAAAAAGGAGTCGGTCATCTTTGTTTGGTTCTAGTTGGTCTTGGCTTAGGGTGTATAATATCCATAACTGGGCAACAAGGTTTCTGCGGTTGGGCTGGAACAAAGCTCACGACAAGAGTTAGAAGCCTTCTGTTCCATTCAATATTAAAACAAGAACCAGGATGGTTCGATTTCGAAGAGAATTCCACTGGAATACTTGTTTCAAGGTTGTCATCAGATTGTATCAGTTTTCGGTCAGTCCTAGGAGATCGATTTTCTGTCTTGTTCATGGGTCTAAGTGCAGCAGCCGCTGGGCTAGGTATATCGTTCTACCTCCAATGGAGATTATCCCTAGTGGCAGCTGCTGTTACCCCAGTCACCCTTGGCGCAAGTTATTTGAGCTTGATCATAGGTATTGGACCGAAACTAGATAACGAGGCTTATGGTGTAGCTAGCAACATAGCTGCTGGGGCAATCTCAAACATTAGAACGGTAACGACATTCTCAGCTCAAGAACAGTTGATCGAATCCTTTGACCGTGCTTTATCTGAACCCAAGAAGAAGTCTGTGAGGAGGTCGCAGGTTTTAGGCTTAACCTCGGGATTTGCTCAAGGTGCCATGTATGGTGCATATACTCTCACTCTCTGGTTCGGAGCGTACCTTGTCAAAGAAGACAAGGCCAAGTTCGGTGACGTTTCCAAAATATTTCTCATTTTAGTACTCAGCTCATTCTCAGTCGGGCAACTAGCAGGTCTGGCCCCGGACACTTCAATGGCGGCGACAGCTGTTCCAGCTGTTCTTGAAATCATTAACAGGAGGCCTCAAATTGGCAATGACAAAGAGAGAGGAAGGAAACTCGAAAGGTCAAAACCTTGGGATATTGAGCTAAAAAAGGTAAATTTTGCATATCCATCGAGGCCGGAGGTGACTGTTCTGAGAGACTTCTATCTTAAGGTAAAAGCTGGCAGTAAGGTGGCTCTGGTGGGATCTAGCGGGTCAGGGAAATCAACGGTCATATGGTTGGTACAGAGATTTTATGACCCAAATCAGGGGAAGGTCCTGATGGGAGGGGTTGATCTGAGGGAGATGAATGTGAAATGGCTAAGGAGGCAGACGGCATTGGTAAGCCAAGAACCTGCACTTTTCGGAGGGAGTATCAGGGAGAACATAGCATTTGGAAATCCGAACGCTTCGTGGGCTGAGATCGAGGAAGCTGCAAAAGAAGCTTATATTCATAAGTTCATTAGTGCTCTTCCTCAAGGCTATGAAACCGAGGTACATTTTTTTTACATTGCTTTCCTCAGTTCTTTTACTGGCAAGCAAAGCGTTATACGTTGTCTGTTTGCCATGAGCTTAGTCCTATTCTATGATGGCTTTCTAAAACCTCATCTCTTGGGTCCCTAAGAATCAGTTTACTGTAAGTGATCGAGTACCGAAGTAGTTTAAGAGTAAGAGAAAAAATACAGTATAGCAAATAGGTTAACCTGAGAATTCTCTGCTGTTGCAGGTTGGCGAGAGTGGTGTCCAATTGTCTGGAGGTCAAAAGCAAAGGATTGCCATAGCAAGAGCCATGCTAAAAAAATCGAGAGTGCTTCTACTAGACGAGGCCAGTAGTGCTTTGGACTTGGAATCTGAAAGACATGTTCAAGATGCGTTGAGGACGGCATCGAAACGAGCAACTACCATTGTTGTGGCGCATAGAATGTCTACCATTAGGGAAGCCGATATGATCGCTGTTGTCAAAGAAGGCAAGGTCACAGAGTACGGAAGCCATGATACGCTCATGGCCTCCCATGTTAATGGCCTCTATGCTAGTCTAGTTCGCACCGAGAGTGAAGCTGTCGCATTCTCCTGAGCCTCTGTCTAACATTTACCAGGGGCTATGATAACTCCCTCTCCCTCTCCTCTGTCTCTGATACTGGCAAACAGAAACTGTGGTATCAATCTTTTTGTATAATAGACAGTTTGATGACCTCACAGAGCGGAAGTGTTGGTTCTTGGGATTGCTACAGGCATAGTGACTGAAACATTGTTAAAAGGATACGAAAATTAAAAAATTCAGAACATCATGCACCATTTCTGTATTTAACCTTTCTAGTCCTATATGCTAGGCCATGAAATCCGTCAATTCGTGTTATAGCACGGGTCAACTGATTCAAAGATGTCAGAATGACTAAGCGCAGGTATAAGAAAGTTGAGAGAGAGCTAATATACAAGCTGGCACAAATGTCCATATGTACGACATAAAAGATAATGGAAGAGTTGTATTACCTCTGATATTTCTGGTGCAGCTGACGCTGCTAAACACTAGCAAGTCGGCCAAAGATTAACAGTAAGAGAGAGGAACCAAGATGGAAAGCCAGGGCACACGCTCAATTTGTGATCAACCTGCCTAGGCATTACAAAACTAAATTCAGCATGTGCCCTGCTTCTCCAGCCTGGTTTTATCCTCTCCCTGACTTCCTTACACTTTCTGGTAATTAGCCTGCAAGAACTTACGGAGATGATTTTCAGGGACTAAAGCAAGCACAAGTTAGAATTCCGTTCCAACTAGTGGCAGACATAAGGGTCTTAAAAAGATCAGGGATTTTGCATACGATTAACACTTGCAGTGATGGGACTAACGGGCCATTTTGTTGGTTGGTGGGTGGTTGATCTTTTCTGCAGGTTGGTTTAATGTGAATAAGCATTTACATGCATTGTTCTGTGAGCAAAATCCAGGAAGCATGTTGACCAACCAAGTTATGGTTTTACGACTGTTGAGGTTTGGCTGCCAAAAAGGTCAAGTTTGATGAAAATTGCTGTTCTGCTCTCAAATACTTTTCCTCGTCATACTCGAAGGCTAAAGCTTCATAAATTCTCTTATGCGATAAATTCAACTAATAGACAATATACACATTCTATCTTTTCTTTTCTTTTCCTTTGAAATTTAGCTTTCTTGGGTTCTCCATTTTACCCACTGATGTCTTTGGTAAATCATAACCATGACCAATGCTAAAGAGGGCCTCGTATCATCACTTTAATAAGAGAAACTCGTTTAATGATTAAATCAGGAATCTTTGTGCAGTTCTGACTTTACCCATGCTGACTAACCCTGAACAACTTCAAAACAAAAATAGCTCAAGCTAACCTACCACGGAAAAATCATCTACCACAATAACTAATTCAATGTGCTCAAACAAATGGTAATAAGAAAAAAACTAAATAAAAAATATAGCCTTAATTAGAAAGATCGAAACTTAAAAGTCATCCTCTTGGTTCTTACACCACATTCTGTCTTATGTATACCTGACAGGGAAAAGAGAACTGATATTTCTAAAATGAGAAGCTTAGCAACTGTCTTCCGATTCCAATCATGGTTAATATCGACAAAACCACCACAAACCAAAATTTTATATATGAAACCAATTAACAGCTTCTTGCACCTAATACTATGATATCAGTACTCTCGAAAAGTTAAATTCAGACGGCCACTTCGAAGCCTTGATTGCTCCAACAAAGCCTTGGGTGCAGAGTCCTGGACAATCGAAGGTACCCCATGAAAAATATGTCTAGATTTTCCACCAAATATCAAGACGTCTCCTGATTCCAGTAAAACCTTTTCAGCTTTAACAATGTCTCTTTGATCTCCATATAAAAATTCTGCCGAGTCTCCAATGGAGAAAGACACCACAGGTAATCCTTTGCGAAGACTTTCTTCACTCTCATCCCGATCCTGCATTTCGACAATGTCACAAAATTCCGTATCCAGTAAACCCAAACCTGACTGTCAATAGTGACGCTGTGTGAACCAAGACTCCTATTTCTATATACTATATAGAAAGACAGTAGAAATTTGCATCTACTCTGCAGCTCAAACAGACTAGAAGGGGTTAATGCTGTTTTTCCTTCGGAGGAGAGAGGTGATAGATCACGTCTACCTCACAATTTACATGTTGCTTGGAGAAAAATAGCAGTAATAAAATCGTACTTTTACTAGACTTGACTCCTTTAAGGAGCCATATTATATCAAAGACTTCAGTCAAAGAATTTCTGACAAAAGAATGTCGTACTCCGTCAGTACTCAAGGTAGAGGGGTTTCTACTGTTCAAAGGATAGATGAGCAGATAAGACATCCATCCTATAAAGATAGAACTTGAAAGTAAAGAGAATAATCAATTACAAAATATTAGCATCTAAGAAAGAACAATCTTCAATTAATGTATTTGGGCCTCCAAATTCAGCCTTACTACATCTGCCAGAACTATTCTGACGATGCAGTTCCTTGCACAGGATATATCTACTCAGTAACAAATTTATATAAAATAACCTAAATAAAGACCAAATAATTTATCCGATTAATTGCTGCAAACCTGATGGAGACCAAGTCGGCCACTGGCAGTATAAAAGTTCACAATGCAAATGTTTGGGGTCATCAGTGGAAATTTTTCCTGCACATCGTTTTTCTTGACATTTTTACCCATAAGAGCATGAGAATCTTTGAGAGCTTTTGCAACCAAGTTACAAAATTCTTCTGGGATCCTTGGTGGTTTGGCTCCATCGATTGGCCGATGCTCTCCATACTTGCTTGTCTCAGGGTCCCAGTTTTTACCAAGGCACATCATTTTCAGATGCAACTTTGCACCATCCCGATAACCAGGCTGGTAGAAACCTCCAGCTCCAAGACCAAGGTCACGGCACAGCTTTACAATTTTAACCTAGCATCAGACAAGACAAGCATAAGATGCAGTTCCTAAACAGCTATAGATAGTAGGATTACACTGAGTGGACTACATTCAAATACCACTGTCAGGTATTATTCGTTGAAAATCATATTTTAAGACAGCCAGGGAAAAGGTCTCCATCATGATAGCAAACTGGTAACACCAAAATGGGGCTACTCATTCATACTGAGTAGTGCTAAGACTAACAAGTAATAGTCCTATGCTGCCTTCATTTTTATTTTTCTTTAATCATACCATGGGCTTGAACGTGATACAAATTTGCAAATCAATAGGCACAGATGTTACTAGTCAAAATTTTAAATCAAGAAGGACGCTTCTGTTCTTCTTCTCCCCCAAAATTTCCGTTTCAAGAAAAGGTAGCGTTTGGAGAGGGATGTAACCATATACCTGATCACCTATGGAGAGATAGCTTTTAAGAAGAACCATTCCAGGTCTCAATATCCTCCAATTATGTTCTTCCAGTGACCGTTTCTCTTCATTACGCTTTTCTCTATTCTTTACGAGCAACGACGGCTTCAGCATTACAGGTGTACCAACTTGGGGCACACAGATATCAAATCTTCCAGCCCCTGTGAAGTCCTCAGCAGGCACGGAATCTTCAAAGCCAGCAATACTTTTCATTTCCTCGCTTTTACCACTATTGGAATGTGAAGGTTGCTGAAGCTCACTTGGCGGAAAGTAACTATTTTTGTTGGGTGAAAGAGAATCATTCTCTGTTTCCTTGCTGTGAGTTTCGTCAATTTGGATTCTGTTCATGCCCAAATTAAGTTCCGGGTCTGCAGGCTGAGAAGGCAAGCAACATAATGATTTCAATCTACTTAATACCTGAGCCGCAGTGATTCAAGTCAAAGGCCCCCTGGAACTAAAATGGTTTCTAATTTGTTGCGAAAAAGAAGTCACATTGAGATATAGATGATACCGCAGACTTCAGTTTACTATAATAAACTAAAGGAACTTACAAGTGCATAAATACAGTAGACATGAAGCTGAATTGTTACATCAGCACTAATCTATTACCGATGAAACAAACAAGCAGCGATATCTGCTATCGATTTTGTCCATAGATTTCCATCATCTGTCTTACGCATGCATTAATAATTGCTCATTCATCCCATGTTAATCACACTTTCGATTTTCACCGACAGATAAATCCTTTTTCACTTTCAGTCCAACAGTGAGGGGTCGGTTCTTTTTCTTGCAAACTTTCAAAATTGCACAATTGTTTCTCCGTGTATTCTTCCATTAAGGGACATGCATCGGATGGTGCATCATTTCTAGTTCACCTAAAAATAAAAAGGTCATTGTCACTACCATAACGTCACAAACACCCCCATCATATCTACTAGCCAAAAAGCAGACTATACAGAAACCCATTGCAACAGAGAGACGAACTTATCTACTCCCAACATCAAACCCAGAAAAACAAGAGCAAAACGACGCACACCCACGAGAGGAGGGACAAAGATAAAACGATACAACGACCCGACAAATAACAAGTGCATAAGAGAAGAGAGAGAGGGGACACGAGGAGATTACAGAGGAGCGACGATGCGCAGGACCACCCACCGGACGCCAAGCTCGGCCTCCCGGCGGGGCGGAGCTCGATCCCACGTCGCGTGCTTTCCTGCCGCGATTCATCTGCTCCGGAATTCGGAACTTGGGCCGTCGCAAAGGTCGGGTTTTTCCTCTTGTAGCGAGAGAACTCCGAGGAAGAGAACGGCTTACATACGTATATGTGTATGTGTGTACGGCTTTTCGTCTTCCGCCTGCGATGGAATTCGCTTCGAAAATCGAAACTGCTTTCAATGCTTCGCGAAGTCTCGCTTTTTCTGACGTCGAAGATTCACGTTTCGAGGATGACGGTCGTAATGAGAGGGGAGTGATCGAAAATGTTGTTGTACCTGTCGACCAGTGCCTAAGCATTTCTAGGCCAAAGCCCAAAAGAAAAAAAAAGAAAATGTTGTTGTCGACTAGTGCCTAAGCATTTCTAGGCCAAAGCCCAAAAAAAAAAAAAAAAAAAAGAGCAAGTGCCGAGGAGTACATAATTGTCTAAATAATTATTAGGATAAAAATCGCAAAAATTTCCATATTTTATCCACCGTGACATTTTTGTTCACGTGATATATTTACCACAAACTTATAGTGTATGATAAATTTATCTTAAACTTATTTTTTGTGACACCAAAAAATCATAAATTTTTTTTGTTGACATCAAAAGACGCCAAACTTATATGTAAAAAATTTGAGAATTTTTGGTGTCACAAAAAAAAAGTTTGAGATAACTATGTCATGGTTTTTGGCATCAAAGAAAAAAATTGGATTATATGTGTCAAAGTGGGCAAGGTTTGGGATTTTTGGTGTCAAAGAATAATTTAGGATAAATGTATCGCTTTGGATAAAGTTTAAAATTTTTGTGTATTTTTCTCTCTAATCATTAGAAAAACATGGGGGAGATAGTATATAATATAAAGTTTTCACTTATTCTACAGCAATATAAATCTTGCATCTTGTAAACTAATGACAATTATACCTTCCGGACTCAATAAATTGAAATCACCTTCTTGAACAAATGAGCAGTAGCTTCGCCAATCGAGCAAGATATTTATGATCACGCGTCATGTCGCGCAAGACTTTCACAAGCCTACTTGGAACGAAGAACTGTCAAAATGCTTGCAACGAGGACACGAAATCGCTTTAAGAAGTTAAAGATCAGTCTGGCCAGAGAATGAAGAAAGGATCTGGCAGGATCCATGGGGTAATGTACATATACATGATATCTCCATGAATATTTGGCATGAACTTGTTTCTGATTAGTATTTCTAACTCTACTATAGACTACATGATTACAGGGATTGCAGAGTACGTCTTCACCACAAAGTCAGCCAAAACAGAAAAACCCAGAAGGAAAAGAAAATGGGAAAGGAAGTAGACACTCTTGACATGCTCACTGCTCCGGCTCAACCGATCGAAAATTCACATACATCATTCCGTTTCATCCTTCAACCTTGTACATTGCAATTTTCGCATCTCAGAATCCAAGATCTGATTCTCCTCTGCGGTTTGCGAGTTTCTTTCTTTCCCCTTTCTTTCCCCTTACTGTCCTCTTACGCTGCCGCGAGTTCCATGCTATTGTATGGGAAATCCACCTCGGACATCAGAACAAGAGACACATCACAGTGCAGGTGTCCTGCTTTTGATCAACTTATTGGTGATTTCCAGCATCGAGATCAACTGAGTCTTATAGCAGCCCTTTCCTAGAGAACCAGGGGGAAAATTTGTCCCTTGCCCCCTCCTCAAAGCCCCGGTGTCGATTATACTGGCACTTTTATCAACAACTACCTCTTCCCCTCCATCTTATAAAAACAAAAACCTCTAAAAAAATCCTTCAACTTCTCTGCTAAGTTAAGAACGATTCATAAGCGCATAGGACAGGACTTCATTATGCACTGCTCGAGTTGCTTTTATTAACACCTTGTAGCTCCATAGGAGAATTGTTTATACTGCCGACTGAGCCAAGGGTCTGAGAACTCGACTGTGGACTAGCGGGTCAAGCTTCTGGATTACCAGCACTCATGCCATGCATTGTCCCAGAGCTGATCTGTTGTGGGCTCACTGGGGTTCTTTGGCTCATTTGCTGGGGACTAGACTGCTGTTGCTGCTGTTGGGATTGTGAGCTCAATTGTGGAATTGCCATGTTTGAAGGTGAACTTATTTGTGGGGGTGACATAACAGCTTGCAAGGGTGAGGTTGTTTCTAGCTGATGCAGCTGCTGCTGCTGCTGCTGCAACTGTTGTTGCTGCAATTGGAGTTGCTGCTGTTGCTGCTGTGGTTGCTGCTGCAATTGCTGTTGCTGTTGTTGCAATTGCATCTGCTGCTGCAGCTTCTGTAGCTGATGCTGCAGCTGCTGTAGCTGCTGCTGTGGTGGCTGCTGCTGATTCATATACGGATTCATCCCTGTCAACTTTGGTGGGCCCATTGCCCCCATTGCTGCACGCTGCAATGTGCTCATGTTAGCTCGATTAGTGGCCAACATTTGCGGGCCAGCAGAGCCCAGAAGCATCGGTCGAGGTCCAGAGACACCACCCATGCCAGACTGAGTGCCCCCTAACACACCTTGACTCTGCCTCACCACCTGATATCTTGAGAAAACGGATTGCGGCAGTCGCTGGGTTATTGAATTGCCAATGTCAGAGGGATGGGCCATGTTCATGGGATTCTGACCCACATTACCAATGTTCGACATTTGGCCCATGGGTGCTGAAATTCCAGCCCCTCCCATCCCCTTTGCACCTGCCATACTCATGGTGCTACCCATGCCACCAAGCCCAGCCAAGTCAGTAACCATGTTTCCACTGGCCAGAGCAGCTTCCATCGCCCTTTGTCTTTGCATCATTGGTTGTCGATGCTGTGGCTGTTGCTGCTGCTGCTGTTGCGCTTGCTGTGGCTGTTGCTGCTGTAAAATCTGAAGATGCGGAGATGGTGGCTTATTTGCCATGTGATTGCCCAACTGAATACTGGCATTCAACTGTGAGAGGGGATTTGTAGCAAGCGTCATTGGGGATCTTGCAAACTGAGCAAGATGCTGTTGAACCATAGGATTTTGGTGTTGCTGCTGCAGCTGCTGAGCCTGTTGCTGCAATGAGGACTGTGAATCTAGCTGTTGTGGCCGTCCAGGCACAGAGACTCCCGGAGCTATTTGTGAGGCATGAAGGTTTCCAGGAGGCAGCATCCTTGCATGTGGAGGAATATTCACAGATGAACTAAGAGATACATTGCCACTATTAGAGGTAGGCAACACTTCACTGGACAATTGACCTGAAACTCCTTCAGGACAGTGGGGGATATCTGCAATGGAATTATTATGAGGAATTCCAGGAGCATTAGGTTGATTGCTTGGAGCAAGATTCATGCGGGTCGGTTTCAGTTGGACCTGATCTTCCACATGAAATCCTTTGCGTGTCATCTGCAGAAACATTCAATATCATTTGATTGAAATGTAAATCAATATCGGATAGATTTAAGCACTTAAGCTTGACCTGTTTTAATAAACCTACCAATGAGCATAACTGGGCTGCAAGCGAATCTGCCAAATGCTGTATCAGAAATTCAATCACAGATGTTAGCCATAATGTTGAAAGAAAAACATAGTTTCTTGTGAGGCTAGGTAAGAATACGGCCGCATAGTGCATATAATAAACAGGAAACCACATCTTCCAACTACGAAGTAGGTGAACACACTGAAATGCCATTTGACATTAGAAAGATTTATAGGCAAGACTCCTACAGTATTTGGTAGTGTCAGAAGATGCTCCTCCGAAGCCAGACTGTCACCGTCTTCCAAATCTCCATAGTGCATAGCAACGGTACCATCACTTGATTTCTCTGACATGATCATCCTGGTCTGAGGCCGCAAGACAACAGTCCCTGTACAAACAGGAGAAAGCCCATGTTAATCGAAAGAAAGTTCATGCAAGTAATGTTGCTTTTGTCTTTCGGTACATTATCCTCTCTACAACATTAAAATTAGCATCTCATCCTTCCAAAATCATTCAAGTTGGGTGTTGTTTCTCAAACCAAAAGACATTCTTTTCTACGGGTGTCTTTTCTACGGGTGGTACCGTATGATGGCAGACTTTAACACATCAAGATTGGGCAAGTACAAGTAACAGGAATTTAACTCCACGCCACATGAGATTGGGTACTTTGCATTGTGGCCAATATAATGGTAAATACTGCAAAATTCTAGCAGCCAGCAGCAATTTTAAGTCAGCATAAAATGAGAAGGAAAGTTGTAGCAAAGTCCAAGGTACGATTAATATCAGACCGGAGAAATCAATTTTATGCTGCCATAGACCATCTCCACATGAAAGATGCAACAAACCTTGAAGATTTCGCTCTGGCTGCGAAAACTTAAGGACTCTAGTCTTGCAAATATTCGTGCTGCCTCCTACCAGTGACTTCGAGAGTGGTCTGGCACATGAGTCATCCTTAAAATTCACATCGTTGGAAACATTGTGTAGACATACCAAAAGATTCTCAGTCAGGAAGGCACCGGGCTTTGTGGCTGGGTAATCTGCCTTGTTCTTTTTGTGGTCTATTTGGTGCCTGAAGCATCATTGGATGAGGGACAGTACTCAGAATGAAATGAATTATATATTTGATATTTATATCAGAAAACAGATGCCAATAATTGCCTGAGAAAAATTATGTAACTATGCTTCTGGATGCACATGTAAAGCACGTGGACTAAGAATATTTCGAGCTTACGTTTTCAAGATTTACCGTACTTCATATTGCTTAACTCAATTATGAGTCAAAGTCAAGCAGCAAGCACAATAGCAACATATAAGTTGTCATGGTTGCAGCATGGTAATTAGAGCATCCTATGCTTTAAAGAAGGACAAAGCTTACTGATATAATCCACATCTAAATGCCATCTAGATCAGCCTCATGATCAAGAATGCAATCAGATCATTTTTCAAACTATTATCTCACTGGGAGGTAGAAATTTAAAACTCATGACAACAGATAAATGTTGTAGACATCTATCCTTAATCTACATTTCCATCAGAGGTAGATGTTCCCTAAAAAGCTATTAATTTAATAGGAATACATCCTGAAAACAGATCAAAGTTCCTGATTGCTCTGAAAATCATTAGCCAACCACCATAAATACTCCAACTGGGCTTCGCCTATAATCATGTAAATTGGTGCTTTACATAGAAAAAATAAGATTGGTATCCCAATTTTTCAAGTTCTAGACAACCAGCTTTGCTGCATTGCTGATGCGGCTAACTAAACTTTTTCTCATCCTCGATATTATCATTAAGACTCTGTATTAACAAACTCCGGGCAAGTAAATTACCGAAGAGAAAGTATAAACTATAAAACTGAAAAATGTCTGACTAGCAGAAATACAGGAGGGAAAACAAGACAGAGCAACAGGCTTCAGAGCTCAATCAACCTCATACCTCATCATAATTGTATCAATCTTTAAAAACCTCTCAAGCATTGTTTGATCAACCAGAGGTGGGGTTCCAACAGAAGGACTGCTCGCATTTAATGCAACACTAATGTTGCTCACGCTAGCAGGAGAGCCAACACCACTGATTATTGGCGTCTTTGGAAGTGAATTCTGTCTTCGTTTTGCAGCAGCCTGGGCCTGGTTCTGTCGTAGTGTTGAATCATTGGCACTAGATGTTAAAGATGCTGTCGCTCCAACAGGAGGAACTGAGGTTATTGCAGCCCTTTCCTTGGGCAACAATCCAGGCACAGGAGTTGCTGCAGCTGCCCCACACTGTGGTCCAACTGAACTGCTAGAAAATTCCCCTGATTTTGATGACAAAGGAGATTGAGCCAAGGTTCCACCAGATACGCGTGGGCTTTGCACTGCTTTCCTTTTTTGTATCTGTTCCTCCTCTTTCAAATTACCATCAATCTGCTGATTGACGTTACAATCAAATCTTCCATCCCCTGTCAAGTCCTCAGCAGGCACCGAATCTTCAAAGCCAGCAATACTTTTCGTTTCCTCGCTTTTACCACTATTTGAATGTGAAGGTTGCTGAAGCTCACTTGGCAGAAAGTAACTATTTTTGTTGGGTGAAAGAGAATCATTCTCTGTTTCCTCACTGTGAGTTTCGTCAATTTGGATTCTGTTCATGCCCAAATTAAGTTCCGGGTCTGCAGGCTGAGAAGACAAGCAACATAATGATTTCAATCTACTTAATACCTGAGCAGCAGTGATTCAAGTCAAAGGCCCCCCGGAACTAAAATGGTTTCTAATTTGTTGCGAAAAAAGAAGTCACATTGAGAGATAGATGATACCACGGACTTCAGTTTACTATAATAATGATACCATGGACTTCAGTTCACTATAATAAACTAAAAGAACTTACAAGTGCATAAATACAGTAGACATGAAGCTGAATTGTTACATCAGCACTAATCTATTACCGATGAAACAAACAAGCAGCGATATCTGCTATCAATTTTGTCCATAGATTTCCATCATCTGTCTTACGAATGCATTAATAATGCTCATTCATCCCATGTTAATCACACTTCCGATTTTCGCCGACAGATATATCCTTTTTTCTCTTTCAGTCCAACAGTGAGGGTTCGGTTCTTTTTCTTGCAAACTTTAAAATTATGCAATTGTTTCTCCATGTATTCTTTCATTAAGGGACATGCATCGCGCGGTGCATCATTTCTAGTTCACCTAAAAATAAAAAGGTCATTGTCATTACCATAACGTCACAAACACCCCGATCATATCTACTAGCCAAAAAGCAGACTTTACAGAAACCCATTGCGACAAAGAGATGAACTTTTCTACTCCCAACATCAAACCCAGAAAAACAAGAGCAAAACGACGCACACCCACGAGAGGAGGGACAAAGATAAAACGATACAACGACCGGACAAATAACAAGTGCATAAGAGAAGAGAGAGGGGACACGAGGAGATTACAGAGGGGCGACGATGCGCAGGACCACCCACCGGACGCCAAGCTCGGCCTCCCGGCGGGGCGGAGCTCGATCCCACGTCGCGTGCTCTCCTGCCGCGATTCATCGGCTCCGGAATTCGGAACTTGGGCCGTCGCAAAGGTCGGGTTTTTCCTCTTGTAGCGAGGGAAGTCCGAGGAAGAGAACGGCTTACGTACGTATATGTGTATGTGTGTACGGCTTTTCGTCTTCCGCCTGCGATGGAATTCGCTGCGAAAATCGAAACTGCTTTCAATGCTTCGCGAAGTCTCGCTTTTTCCGACGTCGAAGATTCAGTTTTCGAGGATGACGGTAGTAATAAGAAGGGACTGATTGAAAATGTCGTTGTCGACCGGTGCCTAAGCATTTCTAGGCCAAAGCCCCAAAAAATAAAAAAAAATAAAAAAATAAAAGAACAAGCGCCGAGGACTACCTAATTGTCTAAATAATTATTAGGATAAAAACCGCAAAACTTTCCACACTTTACCCGCTGTGTTCATGTGATATATTTATTCCAAACTTATATTGTATGATAAATTTATCTTAAGCTTATTTTTTGTGACATCAAAAAATCACAAATTTTTTTCAGTGACATCAAAAGATCCAAACTTATATGTAAAAATTTGAGAATTTTTGGTGTCACAAAAAATAAGTTTGAGATAAATATATCACGATATTTTGTATAAAAAAAATGAAAAATCTCAAATAATGATCCAAAGTAAGCCTATTTTCTCAAATAAGAATTCAAAGTAGTCATTGTCCCAAATAAAAACCCGAAGTGGCTAACAAATCTCAAGTAAGAATCTAAACTTGCCGGTCGGCCAAAATGTTCACCGGCCAGCGAGAGTGTGACATTTCCAGTGGGGGCAATTTTGTCATAAAAAAAATATAGATAGAAATTAACAAACCCTAAAAACCACCCTCAAATTCTTCACATTCTTTTGACCTAAAAAGAAAAACTCTTCATGTTCTCACATTTTTCTTATTCTGTTCTTCATCTTCTCCGTTCTTTGTCCTTTCTCGCTTGGAGCACGGAAATTTTCTATTAATGGAACACGAATTGAAACACAACAAAAAACCCCTACTTTCATTTCTTCACATCTTCTTTTGTTTTTGTCTTTGTTTCTTTCCAACGATGAAGACAAATCTTGAGTAAAGCCACTTTTTCGTTATTAAGACACTTGTGTGTAACACGAGGGTCTCGATTCTTGATTATCTTTTCTTAGGTTTGCCATACACTTTGATTCACACTCCCATTCAACCAAGATCAATTTCCTTCAAATTTTGAGAGAGAGAGAGAGAGGAAGGGAGGGAGGGAGGGCATGTACCTTTGGAACTCAAGGAGACAGGGATCTTGATCCATCAACAGAGAATTTGGGTTCTCCAAATGAGAGGAGACAAAGAATGTAAAAGATGAAGAGGGGAAGAAGAATGTGAAGAGGTTGGGGGTTTTGCTTTTAGGGTTTGTTAATTCCTATTTATAATATTTTCGGACAAAATTGCCCATATTTCAGCCATTGGAAATGTCACACGCTCGCCGGCAGTTGAACATTTTGGCCGATCAGTTGGTTCAGGTCCTTATTTAAGACTTGTTAGCCACTTCGGGTCCTTTTTTGGAATAACGATCACTTTTCCTTATTTGAAAAAGTAGACTCACCTTTGAGTCCTTATTTGAGATTTTCCCAAGAAAAAAATTGGATTAAATGTGTCAAAGTGGGCAAGATTTGAGATTTTTGGTGTCAAAAAATAATTTAGGGTAAATGTGTCGCTTTGGATAAAGTTTGAAATTTTTGTGTAGCTTTCTCCCTAATTATTAGAAAAACATGGAAGGAGATAGTATATAATATAAAGTTTTCACTTATTCTACAGCAATATAAATCTTGCATCTTGTAAACTAATGAAAATCATACCTTCCAGACTCAATAAATTGAAATCACCTTCTTGAACAAATGAGCAGTAGCTTCGCAAATCGAGCAAAAGATATTTATGATCACGCGTCATGTCGCGCAAGACTTTCACAAGCCTACTTGGGACGAAGAAGTGTCAAAATGCTAGTAACGAGGACACGAAATCGCTTTGAGAAGTTAAAAAATCAGTCTGGCCAGAGAATGAAGAAAGGATCTGGCAGGATCCACGGGGTAATGTACATGTACATGATATCTCCATGAATATTTGGCATGAACTTGTTTCTGATTATTATTTCTAACTCTACTATAGACTACATGATTACAGGGATTGCAGAGTATGTCTTCACCACAAAGTCAGCCAAAACAGAAAAACCTAGAAGGAAAAGAAAATGGGAAAGGAAGTAGACAGTCTTGACATGCTCACTGCTCCGGCTCAACCGATCGAAAATTCACATACATCATTCCGTTTCATCCTTCAACCTTGTACATCGCAATTTTCGCATCTCAGAATCCAAGATCTGATTCTCCTCTACCGTTTGCGAGTTTCTTTATTTCCCCTTACTGTCCTCTTACGCTGCCGTGAGTCCCATCCTATTGTATGGGAAGTCCAACTCGTACATCAAAACAAGAGACACATCACAGTGCAGGTGTCCCGCTTTGAATCGATTTATTGGTGATTTCCAGCATTGAGATCAATGGAGTCTAAAAAGCAGCCCTTTCCTAGAGAGCCAAGGGGAAAATTTGTCCCTTGCCCCCTCCTCAAAGCCCCGGCGTCGATTATACTGGCACTTTTATCAACAACTACCTCTTCCGCTCCATCTTATAAAAACAAAAACCTCTAAAAAAATCCTTCAACTTCTCTGCTAAGTTAAGAAACGATTCAGAAGCGCATAGGACAGGACTTCATTATGCACTGCTCAAGTTGCTTTTATTAACACCTTGTAGCTCCATAGGAGAATTGTTTATACTGCCGACTGAGCCAAGGGTCTGAGAACTCAACTGTGGACTAGTGGGACAAGCTTCTGGATTACCAGCACTCATGCCATGCATTGTCCCAGAGCTGATCTGTTGTGGGCTCACTGGGGTTCTTTGGCTCATTTGCTGGGGACTAGATTGCTGTTGCTGCTGTTGGGATTGTGAGCTCAATTGTGGAATTGCCATGTTTGAAGGTGAACTTATTTGTGGGGGTGACATAACAGCTTGCAAGGGTGAGGTTGCTTCTAGCTGATGCAGCTGCTGCTGCTGCTGCTGCAACTGTTGTTGCTGCAATTGGAGTTGCTGCTGTTGCTGCTGTGGTTGCTGCTGCAATTGCTGTTGCTGTTGTTGCAACTGCATCTGCTGCTGCTGATGCTGCAGCTGCATTGGCTGCTGCTGATGCTGCAGCTGCATTGGCTGCTGCTGCTGCTGTTGTGGCTGCTGCTGATTCATATACGGATTCATCCCTGTCATCACCTTTGGTGGGCCCATTGACCCCGTTGCTGGCCGCTGCATTGTGCTCATGTTAGCTCGATTCATTCCGGTGGCGAACATTGACAGGCTACCAGGGCCTGGAACCACCAGTCGAGGTCCAGAGACACCACCCATGCCATACTGAGTGCCCCCTAACACACCTTGACTCTGCCTCACTGGTTGGTTTTGATATCTTGAGAAAACGGATTGCGACAGTTGCTGGGCCACGTTCACGGGATTCTGACCCATGGATGCTGAATTTCCAGCCCCTCTGCCCTTTGCACCTGCCATACTCACGCCACCAAACCCAGGCAAGTTAGTACCCATGTTTCCAAAGGTCAAAGCTTCCATTGCCTTTTGTCTTTGCACCATCGGTTGTCGATGCTGTGGCTGTTGCTGCAGCTGCTGTTGCGCTTGCTGTGGCTGTTGCTGCTGTAAGTTCTGAAGATGCAGAGATGGTGGCTTATTTGCCATGGGATTGCCCAACTGAAAACTGGCATTCAACTGTGAGAGGGGATTTGGCATCACTGAGGATCTTGGATACTGAGCAAGATGCTGTTGAACCATAGGATTTTGGTGATGTTGTTGCTGCAGCTGCTGTTGCTGCAATGAGGACTGTAAATCTAGCTGTTGTGGCCGTCCAGGCACAGAGACTCCTGGAGCTATTTGTGAGGCATGAGGATTTCCAGGAGGCAGCCTCCTTGCATGTGGAGGAATATTCACAGATGAACTAAGAGATACATTGCCACTATTAGAGGTAGGCAACACTTCAGTGGACGATTGGCCTGAAACTCCTTCAGGACAGTGTGGGGTATCGGCAACAGAATTATTATGAGGAGTTCCAGGAGCATTAGGTTGATTGCTTGGGGCAAGATTCATGCGGGTCGGTTTCAGTTGGACCTGATCTTCCACATGAAATCCTTCACGTGTCATCTGCAGAAACATTCAATATCATTTGATTCAAATGTAAATCAAGATCAGATAGATTTAAGCACTTAAGCTTGACCTGTTTTCATAAACCTACCGATGAGCATAACTGGGCTGCAAGCAAATCCGCCAAATGCTGTATCAGAAATTCAATCACAGACGTTAGCCATAATGTTGAAAGAAAAACATACTTTCTTGTGAGGCTAGGTAAGAATAAGGCCGCATATTGCATATAATAAACAGGAAACCACATCTTCCAACTACGAAGTAGGTTAACACACTGAAATGCCATTTGACATTACAAAGATTTATAGGCAAGACTCCTACAGTATTTGGTAGTGTTGGAAGATGCTCCTCTGAAGCCAGAATATCAACCTCTTCCAAATCTCCATAGTGCATAGCAACAGTACCATCACTTGATTTCTCTGACATGATCATCCTGGTCTGAGGCCGCAAGACAACAGTCCCTATACAAACAGGAGAAAGCCCATGTTAATCAAAAGAAAGTTCATGCAAGTGATGTTGCTTTTGTCTTTCATTACATTATCCTCTCTAGAACATTAAAATTAGCATCTCGTCCTTCCAAAATCATTCAAGTTGGGTGTTGTTTCTTAGACCAAAAGACATTCTTTTCTACAGGTGGTACTGTATGATGGCAGACTTTTAACACATCAAGATCGGGCAAGTACAAGTAACTGAAATTTAACTCCACGCCACATGAGATTGGGTACTTTGCACTGTGGCCAATATAATGGTAAATACTGCAAAATTCTAGCAGCCAGCAGCAATTTTAAGTCAGCATAAAATGAGAAGGAAAAGTGTAGCAAAGTCCAAAGTACAATTAATATCAGACTGGAGAAATCAATTTTATGCTGCCATAGACCATCTCCACATGACAGATGCAACAAACCTTGAAGATTTCGCTCTGGCTGCGAAAAGTTAAGGACTCTAGTCTTGCAAATATTCGTGCTGCCTCCGACCAGTGACTTCGAGAGTGGTCTGGCACATGAGTCATCCTTAAAATTCACATCGTTGGAAACATTGTGTAGACATACTGAAAGATTCTCAGTCAGGAAGGCACCGGGCTTCGGGGCTGGGTAATCTGCCTTGTTCTTTTTGTGGTCTATTTGGTACCTGAAGCATCATTGGATGAGGGACAATACTCAGAATGTAATGAATTATATATTTGATATTTATATCAGAAAACAGATGCCAATAATTGCCTAAGAATGCTTCTGGATGCACATGTAAAGCAGGTAGACTAAGAATATTTCGAGCTCATGTTTTCAAGATTTACTGTACAGTCTGTACTTCATATTACTTAACTCAATTACGAGTCAAAGTCAAGCAGCAAACACAATAGCAACATATTTGCTGTCATGGTTGTAACACGGTAATTAGAGCACCCCACGCTTTAAAGAAGGACAAAGCTTACTGATATAATCTACATCTAAATGCCATCTAGATCAGCCTCATGATCAAGAGAGCAATCATATCATTTTTCAAACTATTGTCTCACCAGGAGGTAGAAATTTAAAATTCATGACAACAGATAAGTGTTGTAGACATCTATCCTCAGTCTACGTTTCCATCAGAGGTAGATGTTTGCTAAAAAGCTATTAATTTAATAGGAATACATCCCCGAAAACTGATCAAAGTTCCTGATTGTTCTGAAAATCATTAGCCAACCACCATAAACACTCCAACTGGGCTTCGCCTAATAATCATGTAAATTGGTGCTTTACATAAAAAAAATAAGATTGGTATCCCAATTTTTCAAGTTCTAGACAACCAGCTTTACTGCATTGCTGATGCGGCTAACTAAACTTTTTCTCATCCTAGATAATATCATTAAGACTCTGTATTAACAAACTCCAGGCAAGTAAATTAGCGAAGAGAAATTATAAACTATAAAACTGAAAAATGTCTGACTAGCAGAAATACAGGAGGGAAAACAAGACAGAGCAACAGGCTTCAGAGCTCAATCAACCTCATACCTCGTCATAATTGTATCAATCTTTAAAAACCTCTCAAGCATTGTTTGATCAACCAGAGGTGGGGTTCCAACAGAAGGACTGCTCGCATTTAATGCAACACCAATGTTGCTCACACTAGCAGGAGAGCCAACACCGCTGATTATTGGCGTCTTTGGAAGTGAATTCTGTCTCCGTTTTGCTGCCTGGGCCTGGTTCTGTCGTAGTGTTGAATCATTGGCACTAGATGTTAAAGATCCTGTCGCTCCAACAGGAGGAACTGAGGTTATTGCAGCCCTTTCCTTGGGCAACAATCCAGGCACAGGAGTTGCTGCAGCTGCCCCATACTGTGGTCCAACTGAACCGCTAGAAAATTCCCCAGATTTTGATGACAAAGGAGATTGAGCCAAGGTTCCACCAGATACGCGTGGGCTTTGCACTGATTTCCTTTTTTGTATCTGTTCCTCCTTTTTCAAATTACTATCAATCTGCTGATTGACATTACTCCAAGATGCCTGAGAGAAACCAGGTCTCAGGAATGGATGATGTGGCAACCTTTGTTGAAGTTGTGGTTGCTGAGGATCCATGCGGTCCTTTTCAGTCTCCGCCGTCTGGATGTCAGACTTACTCCGATTTACTTCTGTAGCCTCCATCTGTGTATCTAGTTGTTCTTCCTTTGCACGATGCCCCATGCCCAGTGGTAGGGATGCTGCTGCAAGCTCCGGATTCTGGACCCCTTCAAGTGTGTGCTGGGGGAACTTATGCATGATTGCATTACCAAATTGAATTCCTCTAGATATTGCTTGCTGCTGCAAAAGGGTATTCTTGAGATTTAAGTCTGATGCATGGAAGTTCTCCATCTGCTGCTGCTGATTGCTGTCAGGTCCATGTGCCGGTCTTGGCCTCTTATTAAAGCTAGACCTGGGCGATGATTGCCCATCTTGATTCTCTCTCTTTCCATGAAGGGAAATAGAAGAGTTATTATCGGAGTATGAAATCATCATGTCCTGCCCACCAGGGGAAGCTCCACGATCCTGCATGCCTCTAGCATTCCCAACTAACATTTGATACCTCGAGGACATCATTGGTAGTGTTGAAAAAGATGCATCTGATATATAGCCTTTTGGTCTTAGAGGTGGTGTGTTGCCAGCTCCAGCACATTGGGCACTCAGATTCTCATGGACATGTTGCGGCAATAGATTCCCTTGGATAATTCCTGAATCAGACCTTTCTGGAACTCTGTCTATGCAGACTTTCTTCCCGTGGATTTTGTTACTAGAAGTCACAGAGGTTTCTGGCACATGTCTCAATCTCTTCTTTTGTAGACTAGATAAAGTCATATGTAGCTTTCACCAAAAAAAACAAAAGTCATATGTAGCTGAAAAAAACCAACAGAACAATAAAATTATTGCTCAGGATCTACAAGATATAGACATGACGACAGTGAAATAACTACCTTTTCTGGAACTGGACTATTGGAGAGCCTATCCAGCTTGGGAGTAGGATCCAAACACAGTTGTGGCTGTAATGTCTTCAGTATCCTGGATTCTACTTCCTATTTTAAAAAATCAAACACAAACATTAAGCTCATGTCTCAAACACAAAATAAAGTTCACAGTTCATCCATGGAGATGCTGCAAGACCCAGCCCCAACTCCCTAAAAAAAAATCTTTAGAAAGAAGAATAAAAGAAATGGAAAAAGAAAAATAGCAGAGAATCTCCAACCCCCTCAAGAAAGAGGGCAAGAAACTCCATGTGCAGTGCCTTACCATCAGATCACCATACGTCCAAGAACTACAAATAGGTGGTATATCCTTAACGATGTTCTCCAAGGAAATTTTCAGCCGCACTTTAGTAACAATGGGCAAATCAACCACATCTGGAAGATTCGGCCCTCTATTAGATGCATGTTTTCGATAGTCCCGCACCTGCATCATTTGTGAATAGTCAGCGATTAATGTAATCATACTATCTGTGAAGAATAAGTAAGACGAAGAATGATAAAATAAAGTGAAAAAAAGTAATTTTGATTAAAGCTCAAATGTATATAGCTACGTGCTCGTTGCAGATTAATTTATCTTAGTAAATGCAGACTGGATGGATGGAAGAGTGACTATAGTTACAATTAAGACTGGTCCATATCATAAGAAAAGGCACATGAAAGCTGAGAATTTCTGAACACCGTCCATCCAAAGTATAAGCTAAAATGAGTACTAAATTCACCATTGCCACCGGTATCCTAGGGACACACCCACAAATGAAGAGCTGCTAAACTAAGCAAGTTGCATCAACATGCAATAATATGCAAAGCCAGAATGAAAAGAGTTGCCATAGAACTCTTGGGATAGTCATCAAAATGCAAAAATGAAATAACTTGAACAAAAGATTGGGAGGATGATGTTGTTTCATCATAAATGCGTGATATTAAAAATGATTTGAAACTTGAGTGAAAAGATCGTGACTTTTTATCAAGTCAAAAATGGGATCTGAAGACTGCATTCATATAAACCTATTAATGGGACATTCACTCTATCTCTCTCGGAGATCTGTTTCGTAAGAATTATAAAAAAGAAAAAAGAAAAAAGAAGAAAGAAGGAGAACACGCGCGCGCGCGCACGAGAATTATCTCAAATACTCACCTCACAGATAAGTGAACCTTCAATGTATTTGCAAGGTAAATCATCAAGGAGATCTCCAGGCAACCGACCACATTCAATTGCCTTCAAAGAACATGACATTTAAGAAATGTAAGAATTGAACATGTAATAGAGAGATTTGAGATAAATGGCAAGGACATAGAAAATGAATCAAGATTTTGACGAAAAACTTAAGAACAAACAAGAGATATTATCTTCTCAAAATTCAGTCTATGAAGTTTCACCTCATAGTCCTAGATCGTTTGACATGTCCCAATGTAAAGACAGGCAAAATAGGAAGAACAGTATCTCAAGTTCTCACACATATCAAATAAGTTCCACATTGCTAGCAATGGATGTTGACATGTAAGGTTTTCTGAGCAATTTTATAATTTAGCTTCAAAATGTTGAACTTTTCCCTTTCAGTAGCATAACTAGTATAATACCAAAACGTTGATCTGGGGGGTTCACTGTTGACACCAAATACGAGTATGTATACCATAGCTATAACCATGTCATTCAGTAGGAGCACAGGTACATTAACCTTCAGAAGAGTCAAAGGTAAACAAGCAGATAGAATGTAAATGTCAAGTCCAATTGACTCAGCATATGTAATTTTCCTCTCACAAAGAATGGATAAAATGAGAAGGGATACTTGCAGAAAAGGAAGAGAAAGAATTGGGTCAGACAATCACCGAGAAGAGACTTTCAGATGTCCTGTTGTAGGGACGTAAGAACTTCGAAGCATGCTGTAATGCGTCACTCTGGCAAGATAAAGAGAGAAAATAGGAAACAAGAGAAGGGATGTAAGTAAACGAGAAACTTTTGTTGATCAACTTCCTAAGGTCAAGAGTTCTTCATAACCAACCTCCAAAGGTTTTCCAAAAGAGTATCCATCAGGGAAAAGGTTCAATGTGAAGGAAACTTCGTCCCCTGGCATTTCAACAATCACAGATATACTTCTTTAGTTATAGGAAAGCCAACATATTCAACATGCAATGGAAGCATAACCAAGAATTACCTGCAGAAATAGGGTTTTCATCGGTAGAGAAGAATGATGCAGACCCCCCAGAAGCCTCTGTACCCACCTGAGTTTTATTATCCTAAGTCAACAGATAGTTCCCATCACCATAGAATCTTTCCGACAGCGCACATGTGAAATGCCCAAGAAAAGCAAAAGAAACCACACACACACACACACACACCCCAATGCTTCCCATCCTTTAGAAGCCAGAAACCCACTAGCTTAATCTCACTCACAGAAATACCCGCATAATTATATTCCAACACAAACATCCCACTCTTTCTCTTTAGTTTCAATTCTCCCCCATCCCCGATATATTCCCGACGAGGTACAGCGCTGAGCATGACGAGCAGCACGACCGTGGCCACTAATAACCCTCATCAATTGCCAGGTCCCACCCATCCTAAAAGCAGGCAATGGCGAGGGCAGCAGAAATTCTGAGTCCCAGATCCGATGGTCCAGTCGAGATTTCCCAATTTCAGGCAAGCGACACGCGAGTATCAATTTCAACACAGTCCATCGAACGCGGTCAGCCAAGATAAAGCATCAAAGACCGAGCGCAGTCCCGCACTCCCCCCCAAGACGAAGCCGATCAGAACTATCGACGGCTCCGCCCACATCTAAAAAAGCAAACTTTTCCCCTCCACACTCACCTCCGCTCCGCCCCGTTCCGATCGTATCATGCCCAAAACACAGAAGAAGAAGAATAAATGAAAAAAAAAAGCCACGCGGAGCAAAATCGCAAGCAACCGAGCTAAGCAAGGCGCGACCAGGTAGCCGCTCAGCACCACACGCGCACGCACACGCACACGCGCACGCGCACGCGCACGCGCACGCACGGCGAGCGTTACCTCGGGGTTCCGACCGGCGGAGCGAGATGCGACCTTCGGATTCTGCGGCGCGTCGTCCTCGCCGGCGTCCGGCGGGATCGGGGGAGGTTTCGGGGAGAACCTCCGGCCGGTCTTCGAGAGCTTGAACGAGACGCCCATCGGCTAGGGCTTTCGAGGGGAATTGGGGTTGGGCGGGTTTTCTCTCAGGCGCTTGGATCATGAGAAAGTAGAGCGGAAGGAAAAAGTAGTTTTCCGGGAAAATTCCCGCAGAGAGGAAGAGGGTCTTTTGAGAACGAAATGGAAAAGCAGTCGAAGCAAGGGCGGTCTAGAACGGACGGGCCGCCCGAGTTGAAAATCGTCCAATTTGGTCCGATTCCTGAAAATGAGATTGGTATATGGATATTCTGATCCTCAATTTCAGAAGAAAATCGGACCGGAGGAGTTATATATATTTTTATTACTTTTTAAAAAAGAAAAAGAAATTGTTTTTTTATTTCTTCATAATATATAGCGGAAAAACGAAGTCCGGTCAACTCCCAGATCGAACCGGGAATCGGAATCGGAATCAACCGGTTGGACCGAACCGCCTTTTAATGACTCATTGGGCGGACTGGGCTGGGGTTTTTTGGGCCATTGGGTTGATCTGGGAAAAATTTCTAGGCCCATAAAGTGGTGGGCTAGGCCCTGGAAGGGGCTTTGAGGCTCCGCCCGGGCCGGCCTGCTTATATGTTTCTTCGAAGGGTTTAATGTGTGGCTCATTAGTTATTCAACCTCGGCAGCTAAAATTTATAAACTTCGATAGAATACAATTAGTCCAAATTTCTAATACTGGATATCATAATACCTATAGGTAAGTAGCAGAACGATATAACATTAGAGGCCTATATATTATTTTTGATATATTCTTCCTTTAGGATGAAACTTTCACACATAAAAAAAAATAAAATGGTGGCTCTGTGGGCGAGCCAAGCCGCCCATATCTTCCCTCGGGCGAGCCTAGGCACTTGCCCACGCGTGCAAGTTGGGCCTAGTAAACTCATTTTAATCTATATTTCTTGGGTTAAGCTAATATATAGATTAGTTGTGTTCCGTGAATGGATTATAAATAGGTTTAAGATGGAAAAACTTGAAAAAATACGAGTGTTAAATAAATTTACAGTTTACCCAAACTCAATTCACTTTTATGACTCTCTTCATATTTTATGAGAAAATAATGAACTCCTTGAATTGTTCTAAGTTCATAAAAGTTTTAGTGGGCTGGACTTCACCCTTATTAAAAATGTCAAGTTGGCTTCTTTTTTTCTCAATTTTTTTTTATCTTTATTAATCTTGTAAGTTTTATCTATTAGATATTGAAGTATATCTTTCCTTGGTTGTATTAGACATTGTTATTTTTACACAATATTTTAATCTTAGTTCTTAACATTGCAATCAATTGTTAGTATCTTCTTCATATCTTACCTTCAATTTAATTAACATTTCCTACATTGATTGTTGTTGTATATATATATATATATATATATATATATATATTTATATATAATTATAGTAAATTTAGTATCAAGTAGTAACTTTCAATTGCATGAATTGAGCTCTAAATTTTTTGATAATTTGCTAATATGGTTAATTTGGCTAATTTGGGCCAGAAATTGCTAACCCGAACGCCAACCGTTCTACATGATGTGGCGATACTGATGTGACAAATTTTTAATTATTAATTATTAATTATTTTTTTTTATTTTTCTTCTTTTATTCCCCTTTTTTTCCTTAACCCTTGCTTGGTCTAAGCAAAAGTGATGCATCCATCGCCAGCCAAAGGTGAGGGCATCAGGTCCTTGCCCAAATCCAAGTGAGGGTCACAATGCCCTCACTTGCCACATGCGAGAGTCGCAAGCCCCTTGCTTGTGGTCAACAAGGGCACAAAGGCTATCACTCATGGTTGGAGAGGAGTTGTAAAAGAAAAAAATGGAAAGAAAAGAAAAGAGAAAGGAAGAGAAAAGAAAAGAAAAAAAGATTAATTTTTTAAAATATTAAAAAATATAAGTTTTGTTTACATCCACGACGGTCATGCTATATAGCATGGCCGGTATCTCATGTTAGCGATTTCTTATTAAAATTGATTGGATTAACTAGATTGGCAAATTATCAAATTGTTTATGGTACAATTGATATAATTGAAAAGTTTAGGATTAAATTGGAATATGTGCAATAGATTGAGCACTTTTTTGATAATTTCCCCCTGTATAGGGCAATGCATCAGATACCTAACTCTTGAGTTCCAAAATTTGCAAATTGGTTTAAGCTCCTGGTGATTAGCGGGTCTTGTTTGCCACACCGAGTGATCAGTGGTTGCAATTAACGAAAGTTGAATGCAATGAAATTGTATACCATCAATCAATGTTCTACTCAATCTTTGATAACACTTCATGATTAGTGTGATTTTCGGCAACTACATTCGTAAGACCAGTACGATTATCTCGATTTTGCATATAAATAGGTAACGTGTATCTACATGTGGACATCCTTAGCTGCAAGGTCAAAATTTTTTTTGTTCACTTACTGACATAACGCAGGAGAGATAAAACACTAAAAAGAAAATATACATTGGTATGCTCTATTATTAAATTGATGGAGTTAACAAGATGACTTGATTATACAAATTCGATAAATTTTAGAACTTGATGGCATTTTTTAAAAGTCTTAAGTTCCAATCATATTTTCGGGACAAGTTTTAGGATTTACGACACACTATCTCTATAAGTTAAATATCTATGGAATTCATCTAGGTTTTAATTTGCCTTGCGTTGAATTTCACAAGATCGTACACCCCTACCTTGGATTTTCTTCCTTTTATCTTGTCCTTTTCATATAGCATGATAAATAAGAGATACATGCGGAAAATATCAATGCTCTACGCGCGAGTACGATCACTTTTGCTTTCTTCGAGAGTGTATAGATGAAGGATAAACATGTTGCCTCACGAACGATTATGTAGGGTTAATCGGTTGATCAAAGAGCACACGACGTAAAGAGATAAATAGATGCCATATAGGCTGCTAGCCTCTCGGGGAAATGACTATGAACAGTCAATTAAGTAACTGGCAAAAGGTTGGGATTTGGGACCGACCATTGCCTTGCAATAAAAATTTAACAAGACTCATCCAATAAATAGAAAAACAACTAAATAAGTGGATATTTTGCAATATGAAAGATTGATGTTTGGAGCAACTTATCAAAGACAAAGCAAAAGGGGATGAACGTGCAGATGATGGAAGAAGATCAGTGGAGTGGCAGAAGGTGGATAATTAAAATTTTCGATTTTGGATGATGTTTTTTTATAGGTGAAAAACTTAGGTAATTTGCATTAAGTAAAGTGCATATAGAAATTCAGGACATTCCAAAAAGAAGAGGTCCAGAGGCCCCTTTTTTTTAAAAATTAAATAATAAATAAATATAATTAAATAAAAAGAATAAACTAGATTCTAAAAAAATTGGTGAGGCCGACTCAGAGGTTTAAGGGATAAAGGTGCAATGCATCTAGAAGTCCAAGGCATGCCAAAAAGGGAGGCCTGGACGGCCTCACATTCTGCGGAATTAGGCATAATCCAACCGATACGAGACTCTGATTTTCATGAGTCTGTGTGTGCAGTGAAAATTGGTTGAGAAATTAATATGAAACTGAGCATGTATTTAAATATTCCTTTCTTTCACTTTAGATCTTTCTTTTAACTTGACCACAAGTTTGGAATGAAGTTTAATAAAAGCGAGGCAAAACCTGGCTTCCAATGTTGTATAGAAGATATGTCATTCGTATTGAACAATTTATCAAGCCACGTCAAATATTTAATCGATCTTTTTAGCTTACCATGACTTCTATTTTTGACTTTTTATCTTTTGACATTCGAAATTTGACCGATCTAGAAACCTATACATAGGAATATTAAGGTCATTTGCAATTGTAATCATGCCATTTTGTTTATAAATTTTTGGAAATCAAATTATCAATATGATAGGAATTTTCGCTAGAATAACGGAATAATAAAGGGAGGGTTCAAGTATGCACTTGGCATTTTCTAAATGAAGTCAACCTAAATTTTGAAGGTTTGGCACGTAGGGGTAATGATGACTTCAGTGTCATAATTATTATAAGGCGCTTATTTTAGTACTAATTTAATTGATCATTTAAGTACCATATTTTTTAAAGAGCAATATTTAAATGAATTTGGTGATGAAAAAAAAATTGATGTGGCTCGTTGAGGCTAACTGGACAATTTTAAAAAGAAGTGACACTAAAATGATCATTCCTAAAATTTTGCACTAAAGTAATCTTTCTTAAAGTTTTGGCGTATGAAGTTTTAAAATTCTGTGATGTGTAATTTATAAACCAATTAAGATTGCTTAATGCATTTATTTTTCACAAATTAAGGAATTTGGGTTAGATTGGTTTCCAAATGTTCTTTAGTATTGATCCTGGCAGTTGATAAAAAAAGAAGTGGGTTTGGTTCAGCCCAAGTGACTTTGGACCTCTAAAATCTCCTGGGAAAAAAATATGGCATTTGGTAAATTTTTACGGAGAGCATTGTATGAAAATTAGCATTGGCAAAACTGAAAGTTTAAGGCAGGTGAAGACTGCTTTGAACATTTTTTGAATGTTATTATGAGGTTTAATGACTTATATTCTTCCAATATTGCCCTCAATTATAATTTTGTATATCACTTTTGCCTCTAAAAACATTGTTCATTGTCTTCTCATGCACTCTTTTTGTGCTTGCTAGTTTCGATGTT
Organism: Eucalyptus brandiana; assembly: GCA_014182725.1. Lineage (NCBI taxonomy): Eukaryota > Viridiplantae > Streptophyta > Magnoliopsida > Myrtales > Myrtaceae > Eucalyptus > Eucalyptus brandiana. The sequence goes on from CM024677.1 coordinate 33,241,397, forward strand.
TGCAGAGGTCAAGGCTCACCTAAGGTTGTGCAACCTCAATAGTGATTGCTTGTGGTCGCATGACCTTGGCGACAGGTTGTCATCTCTCTTTTAGGCTTTGCCTAAGGTGCCATCTTCATCAATCTATGCTTACATTTTATTTTTTTTAAGTTACAAGTTTGTGGCAAATAGTGTTTTGCATTTTGTAAAACCCTTTTAATCTAAGATCCTATCCGTCTATGCAAAGGTAATTCACGAAAGTGAAGCAAAGGCACTGTAATCCATTTCCACAATGCTTCAAGCTTTGTTGTTCAATCTAAGAATTCATCAAGGTTAGAGAAGAAATAAAGACGAACTTGGTGGAGGTGCAGAAAAATTTGCTTATGTTCCCTTTTGTTAGGAAAATGTTATTTTAAATGAAACTATTTTAAGAGAATGTTTTTTTTTTTTGGTCAGATATTTTAAGAGAATGTTTGCTCAATGATTTTACTCTTGAGTCTAACAAAACAAAGAAAAATAGTGTCAAAGTTAGAATATTTGCTTTGTAATTTTTGCTTTTGGCTCACTATCTCGTTTTGTCACATTTCTAATTTATAAAACATTAGAGCCACCATTTTAATAATGATCAATTTTAATGTCAAAACTTTTTGAATAATCACTTTAGCATCAAAACTTCGTAAAGCAACCATACAAGTGACTTTAGCGAGCCACACCAGATTTTTGACAAACTAAGTCACCGTACTCACCTAGGTGATCATTTTCTAAAAGTTGTGGTAATTAAAATAATTGTTTGAAAAGTTTTAATACTAAATTAAGCGCATTTTAAAAATTATGGCACTAATGACACCCTTTCCATCGTTCGGAAAAAAACATAACTTATTTTGAGGTTATGCATTTTTGGACTTTGAGGTGTTCATAAGTTCTTAATCGATGTATCTAGCCTTGATTTGCAATGTTAAGGGTTTAATTAAGTTAAGCTAGAAGTGCATTAGTTGTGTCATGTGTGTCCTTCGCGGGACAGTATGTGGAGGATGAAAATGCGACCGTGATAAACCACGTGCCTTGGAGAAAATGTTCCGTGAGTGCCGCACACCACGTGCCAATAGATTGGGCACGGATGACAGGTCGCGAACACGGTGGTCAAAGAACACATCGGCTTACGGCAATGTGGTGCGCCACGTGCGCTCTTGCGCAATGTTCTGTCACAGTGCCAACTTCATTCATGGATTTACTACAGAGATTAGTGTCCAAGGACTATATTATGCTGTCCAAGGATTGAAGCAATCACCTCAACGCATTGGAATCCCTTCAATTTGGAGTAAGCATTTAGCACCATCTTTTTGGTCTTTTTGCGTATCTTTACTTCTTGTTATAGCAACCCAAATGGGTGATTTCGATATTCCACATGAATCACATTGGGTTGGTGGGGTGTGCTAGACAAAATGTTAAAATCACAATGATTAGAGTGAAGTTCACGTGATTCGAAACCATGAGAGGTGACTGACAAACCTAATTTAAATTTAGGCTTATATGCTGATCTTTTCAAGTAAAGCACATTATGCTTATGCTAGTACTAAAGTTGAAACCTGATTTTGTCACTTTACTTCCACTTCAGGAAAATGTAGAGATTTGCTTGAAAATTATACATTCAAAAGTGGTGTTACGAGTGCTGTGTCACACAGATGTTTCGAAAAAAGTATTGCTTTTTCGGTCTTGTAATATCAGGGTATAGAGGTGATCTGCATTTGATTCCTATAATAAGTTCTTGGTTATAAATAGAGGCCATTCTGAGGATGTTGCTAAGGTAAATTCAAGGCTAACACTGTTTTGCCTTGCTTTCCCCTCACCATTTATAAACCTAAATTTGATTGGTCTTTGAGACGGCGCCTGATCGTTGCGCCTTACGGTGCTGACATCGAGTCCAACCATGGGGTTTTCACTGCTCCCCCAAAACTATCGAGAACTGTGGAAAGAGTGGGAGCTGCGGGTTCTTGTCCTCCTCAGCTTGTTCCTCCAATTGACCCTTGCGACTCAGGGCTTCCGGAGGAAATCCATTTACAGGTATTGGATCCGAATCGTCGTCTGGACGACGTACCTATCGGCCGACTCCATTGCGACCCTTACGCTCGGTGTCATCTCGAACCGCCTGGCCAACATCAAGGAAGAGAAGGGGATGATCGATCCGAGGAGCCAGATCACTGCCTTCTGGGCACCGTTTCTTCTCCTCCACTTGGGCGGGCCCGACGCAATCACCGCCTATGCCCTGGAGGACAATGAGCTATGGTTGAGGCAGTTGGCGCGACTTTGCGTCCAGGCAGGACTAGCTTGTTACATCTACTTCATGGCCTTGTCGGGGTCTACGCTGTCGATATTAGCGGTTGGCATGATCCTTGTGGGGTTCGTCAAATATGCGGAGAGGACATTGTGTCAGTACTTGGCAAGCGAAGATCGACTTCGAGATTCGATGGTTTCGCTTCCCGATTTTGGTCCCATATACCCCAGGATAATGGAGCAATACAATCTGAAGAAAGAGGAGGGATACCGAGTCAGCATTGACGAGGTCGTGGAGGTTCCGGCTCCAGAGGATCTCTCAGCGATCGGCGGTCAAGGCGGGGACGGAGAGAATGCCATGACTCTGGCCAAAGCCTATGAGTTGTTCAAGATCTTCAAGCTTCTCTTCGTGGGCCTTATCCTCAACTTTGGCGAACTCGAGGCCAGTAAGCGCATGTTCTTGAACCCTGCCATGAGCTCGGAGACGGCTTTTAAGATAGTGGAGATCGAGCTCGGGTTCATGTACGATCTGCTCTACACCAAGGCATTATTGCTGAACCGTGCTTGGGGCATCGTTCGTTGCGCCATCAGTCTCTCGGTGCCTTGTGCTGTGTTGGTATTCTTCCTCTTACAGGATAGGAAGGATTACCCCAGAGTTGACGTCTGTATCACCTTCTTGCTGATAAGCGCGGCTATACTTTTAGAGGTTTACTCGGTTATTCTAGCAATTTCATCCGATTGGGTTGACCACTGGCGGCTTCAGAGACCCGAGAGATCCGCAATTTCATCCGCCGTGGCTTTTCTCCGGATCTGCCCGAAACAAAGATGGTCAAATTCCGTGGCCCAGTTCAGCCTCTTGGGATTATCTATCAAGAAAAGAAAAAGGATCTTCAGCAAGTATCCAGGGCTCGCCAAGTTAGACGAGAAGTTGGAGAAGAACTTCTGCATCAATTACAAAGATTTCAAGAACAACATCAAAGATTGGATCTTCCGTCACACGAGGGATACGGTCGAAAAGCTGGCAGGGGACAACAAATTGAAGAGCGGGTTGACGAGTCTTAAGGAGGAGGTTAACGAAGTACTGAAGAGGTTAAATCACGATGACCTGGACTGGAGTGTGAAAGGTATGGACTTCGACCAGAGCATCCTCATTTGGCACGTCGCCACTGAGCTCTGCCACTACAAGGACCTCGTCGAGAGGGAGGGAAAAGGCCCGGAAGACGTCACAAACTTCAAGATGAGTAAGTTGGTCTCTCGGTACATGCTCTATCTTTTAGTACTCTATCCTTCCATGTTGCCAACAGGGATAGGAGGGCTCCGATATGAAGATACTTCCGTCGATGCTCAGAAGTTTTTCGAGGACAAGCTAGCGGTGTCGTCAAAGAAAGACACCAGCAACATGAAGTGGGCGCAGAATTTATTCAAGAAAGGGGAGCATGCCCACGCCAGTGGTCATAGCTGCAAAAAGGTGCACAAGTCAGCAGAGTCGCATGATCTGTGCGAAGTCTGCCATCTTCTGCTTCAAGTGGGAACTCAGCTGCCCGCCACAAAAATACGCGGTGGCAAAAGCAGGTCGGTGCTGTTCGACGCGTGCCATCTCGCATCCCAGTTGAATAACTCCGAGACGGACTTCAGCAATAAATGGGACTTGATCAGCAAGGTCTGGGCGAAGTTTCTGATATACGCGGCCTGCCAAAGCAAAGGCTGTGAGCACTCTGAGAGCCTGAGCAGAGGCGGAGAGCTTCTAAGCCATGTTTGGCTTCTCATGGGGCATCTTGGCATAGCGGATCCGGTACAGATTTCTGAAGTACAATGCATTACCAAACTGATCATGAAGTAGAACATCCAGGTGGAATGTGTCTTTTTCTTAACCTACTGTCACTTAAGTAAGGTGAATAAGTTGAGCTCATCATCTTGAGATGGTGAGGGAGTTATTGCAATATTTGTTGTGCTTGAGGAGTCAGTAAATAAATTGAGACGATGCATCAGGTGTTATTGCCATTCACCAGAGGCATTACCCCGGCTAGAACACTTCTAACTATGGGGAAAGCGAGTGTTTACCTATATGCGAGACCAACTTTTTTAGAGTGATTCGTAAGTTTCATTGAAAAAAGAGGAGCTTTTAGCCTATTGTGAATTGGTAGCTAGCTTGCTTACGTGGTTAATAACGTTTTACTTGGAAAAAATCCATCTTGGGGCCTTTTTTTTGCCTATTTATCACTTGTAGGCATGACTTTCCCTAAAACATTTTAAAAAAGGAAAAAATAATTTAAGTTTCGAAAAAGTGATTAGAAACTCGTTTTATGATATTCGGATACTTAGGAAAGTTTCAAGTGTTTCATAATATATAAAAGTCGAAGTACGAGAGCCGCAAAATTCATGGAAAATTAAAGAGTAACTCTTTATTCCTTGAAGTGGCTAGTAAGGATGCGAATGGTAACGTTTCTATTCTTTTTTTGTTCCGGGGAATAGAAATAAAAAAAAAAGTGTTTACATTCTAACAATTTTTGAACAAAAGAACACGTTTGGTAACATTTGTTAGGGAATAAAAAATGAATAGAAACACGTTTGATAAATTTTATTCTTTTTTTTGTTTCTTTTAATTTTTTAAACATTTTTATTTTATTTTTCATTTTTTCCTTTCTTTTTTTTTTTTTTTTTTCGGCCGGTCCTCGGCCTCCGGTGACCGGCCGACGGGGCGCGGCCTCGCCCGGCCACGGCGAGGCTCGGCGGCCCCTCGGCGAGGCTCGGCCTCGCCGGATCTGGGCGAGGCTCGGCCTCGCCGGATCTGGCGAGGCCGAGCTTGCCCGGCCAAGGCGAGGCTCGGCCTCGCTAGGGGCGGGCGACGCTCCGGCGAGGTCGCCGACCCTCGACGGCGTTGCCGGCCCTCGACGGCCGGTCGCCGGCCATGGCCGAGGCCGGCGACCGGCCAAAGAAAAAAAAAGAAAAAAAGAAGAAGAAAAGAGAAGAGAGAGAAGAAATTTTTGTTCTTTTTGGCTTCGAAGAAGTATTTCTTTTCTCCGAAACAACTTTTTTGTATTTCTTTTTTTTGCTCCAATTTTGTTAAGGAACAAAAAAAAAAAAAACAAACGCAACCAAACGCGTTTTTTCTTTTTTGTTCCCGAACAAAATTCGTGTTCCGAAACGTTTATTTGGAGCTTTTCCATGCACGCCCTAAATCTCACATTCAAATTTTAAAAAGTTTTATTTTTATTTTTTTATTATTTTTATTTCCACAATATTATGCAGCAACTTCTCCATCTACACTTACGTCATTAAAGATACGTTATGGTTCTCTCTCGCGACTGACAATTCCTTTCTAATTCTTATTTTACGAAATTTTAATTCAACGGTCGTTCATAATCTTTTTTTTTTTTTTTTTTTTTTTTTTGGTCGAGTCTCTTCATTCCTAAATACACTTACTGCTCTCGGACTTTTGCCACGCCTCTTACAGGGCGTGGGAGTCGAAACCCACTCTTGAAACTTACGCGTTCCCACCCCATCCCCCTGAGAAGGTGGGGATTTGAACCCCTCACCTCTCCCTTCCATGTTGGAAGGGTGGCCACTGGGGCGAATCCCAGTGATTGTTCATAATCCAATAGGAACCTGAAGACGCTAGGAAGTTCTCAAATAATTATTTTACATGATTTGAAAGTTGCCATAATAGTTTCGTCGAGCGAAATATTGTCCTTAACAATATTTGTTATCTGACTTTGGTCAAATTTATTTTCTAGTTTTGATTTTTTAATAATTTCATATTTATTCCACATCATGTTTATGACAACTAAATGATCGTTTTAGTATCCGTGCAAAATCAACTGTTTTCTCTACCCTTTGATGATCTATAGATTGTCCCGGAAAACACATTTCATTACTTGACTCCTTTAAGGTTAGTCTTTCCTATCCATTTTTCACACTAAAAGCATGATTCACAGCTAATGCAATGTCACAACTAATTCCTTGAGTTTAGTCTTTAATCCTTTTACTAGACATTACTTTTTTGGTTTGACAACTTTATAAAAGTTCCATGGAAACGAGCTTCACTTTCAATTTACTTAGGCATCGATACTTGACTTAGCAACAACAAAAGTTCAGCAGATAAGAAATCAATTATTTTAATGATTGTCACGAAATATTTTCTTATATACGGAATTTTGAAATAATACGTAATCGTTTATTTTATGACTATTTCATGCCTCTCCAAATAAAGGAAATAATTCAAGAAAGCATATGTCAGAATCGGAAGACAACTAAAAAATGTCTTATGAATACATTATTATGTTTTTGCCATATACCCAAACATATATTATTTACATGCGTAACTAAACTTCAATATACTACTGAATAGAATAATTTGTCAAAGATCTCCAAGATAATTGCTAATCTTTAAAAAAGAAAAAAAAGGAAACCAGTGAGTACGTATCCAAAGGTTTAATACAACTAACCTAAATAAGACTAAACAAGTCTTCTGTTTTTTTTTTTTTTTTTCAACAACTCTTTTGTTTAAGTAAATATAAAATTAAAGAAATCTTCAAATCATTCTGGCATTCTCAGGATATCACTAAACAATAGTCAATCTCAATTCACTATTCATTTTAAATAGTTTCCACTAAATCTAGAAAACATTATATTATAAAGGAATGAGCTTGCTTGCATAGTAAGTGATCCTCTACCTCTAGTAGTGATTAGACAGAGGCATTCACTAAAAGTTCAAGAGCACTTTAGGTACAGATGATAACCATTTTGTTTCTCTATTGCTTTGTTTTTATGTTCCCTAGAACAAATTTAGAACATAAATCAGTTTGATAACACAATTTCATTTTTCTATTTTTGGAATAGATTTCTATTCTAGACATAAATTTGGAACATAAATCAGAAATTAAAATTTTTTAGCTTTTCTATTTCTGAAACAAAATTAAGAAATAAAAACTTTTTTCATCGTTTACTCTCTTCACCGTTGGCTACCCACCCACCGCTCGTGGGATGCCAACTGTCGGCCGCCCACTTCCGGATGCCGGACGCCGGACGCCAGCCACTAGACGCGTGGCCGCCAATTGTTGGAGGCCAGACACCTCCCAGTGTCACTCGGGAGAAAGAAATTTTGTATCATTATTGAACGGATTTCTATTTTGAGAACAAAAATTTTATAAGGTTATTAAATGCATATTTTTGTTTAGAAATTCATTCGGAGAATAGAAATAGAAAAATCAATTTTTAACTAGAAATTAATTTTTGGAACATAATGATTATCATTTGTGCCCTTAATATCCTAAGTTAATGAAAATAATTCTTGGGTTTTAGCAATACATAAACATGAAATATTACGGTAGCCCACAATTTAATCACCACATGGCAAGCATAATACACCAACACGTCAATGCAGCCAGGCAGACATAATTTCCAGTAGCAAATTATGAAAATCTCAATAATGGACACAAGCTTGCAGGCATAACCTCAAAGGGAAATAGTGGTGTCACAGCACGATTGCGAGCAACTGTGGATAAACCAATACAAGAACTAAATCCAAATTTATTAACTCATCAGTCATTAAAAAGCATCTCTGTCTGATCCAATGTTGATGCATAAAAATATGTTTTTGGCTGTAAATATGCTACTGTAGAAATTCCCAGCGGAGGCAGCATGCTACTTACTTGAAGTCCAGCTATCCTGAAGGCACATACTTTCATAAAGTAGTATCTCATACCACTAGGGGTGTCAGTTCCTGAACCGAAAACCGAACCGAACCGAACCGAAAAATTCGATTTTTTCGGTTCGATTTTCATTCGGTTTGGTTTTCATTAAAAATCGAAAATTTTCGGTTCGGTTCGGTTTTTATCGTTAACCGAACCGAACCGAACCAACAAATAAAAATGGAGAAATAAAAGTGGAGAAATCTAAGTTTAACAGAAAAAAAAAAAAAAAAAACAAAAACCGAAAACCAAAGGCTAAAAACCGAAAACCGAAAAACCGAAAAACCCGAACCCGAACCGAACCGAAATTTCGGTTCGGTTTGGAAGATTTTTCTAACGGTTCGGTTCGGTTCGGTTTTTCAAAAACCGAACCGAACCGAACCGTTTACACCCCTACATACCACCAAGGAATGGTGCATTTGTTTTGTGAAAATAAAATGATTTGTAAAACATTTTTTTTTTAAAATTAATAGTCTATATTACTTATAAAAATGAATGAATGAAAATATTTTTATTGTCAATTATAATATTTAGATATAAATTGTTATTGAATAATAAAAATATTTTTCATTGATTAAATATTTTAATTAATATAAATGATTATTTAAAAAATATATTTTTCAAATCATTCATATTCTATAAAATAAACGGAGTTAAGTGTCATCTTTAATATTTCTAAGTAAAAAATTACTATAATACCCTTAAGGGTTTCTAGGCCGACACGAACATTAGTGATCTAAAATCCACTAATCGGGCCCCGAAGTAAGTCGGTCGTGGTTTGAGTTGCAACCTGCGCAATCAATGCTGTTGAACTCGTTTCTCCCTGACCGTGTAGTCAAATCGCATGAAGTGAAGTTAGTGGCTTTCGAACCGTAACTCAACAATGCATCAAAATACATAGAAAGTTCTATCAGAGACTACAGAAAATCGTGGTACTTGACCAAAGTTTCTGCTTATCCTAGAACCGACATAATGGCCATAAAAACTAAAACATTTGTGATGTAGGAATCTTACCCAACGAATTTGCACGGTGTTTCTTGAGAACAATGGATCCAAACACTCTCGCTTTTTCCTTTCTTTTTACCTTTCTTTTTTTATGATACTAAATGTGAAGTGAATAAATAATACGCAAATGACATTTACGTATAAAAATGGAAAAGTTTAAATCAAACTACGTTTGAGTTACAGTTTTATTTACTTCCCATGAACAATTAGTAATCTAAGATAGATAGATAAATAGATTGACAAATAAATATCATGGATAGGAGAACGACATCCACAAACAGAAGGACATTCTTACACATGAGTGATCGAGTTTTCATTTATTTATTACTAGCTAAAAAAGGGCACACAAACACGTGCGCTTGACCATACACATGTATCACTGTAGTCTATAGTCACTTCCATGAAGGCAATTCCTCTGCAATTGCTCTTATTGTCCATGTAACTGCTTGTGAGGACCCCTGTCCTCCATCTTCCGAACAATTGCTCCAAGGCAAATTCCATCTTGCCCACATTCTGCGCCGTCATGAAGAACCGCCCGACATCCAGTTCGTGTCGCTAATCGTTGCCCGGCAAAGGGGCACTCGGCAACTCCGCTTGCCTCTCTTGGTTGGTCCCGTTAGGGAGAGCCAGTCTCGGGTTCCCCGTCTGCCCCGCCATTGTGCTAAAGGGCATCGCCATCCTTGTCTGAAACGACACTTTGTACCAAACGTTCACGACACTTTGTACCAAACGTTCAGCGAAAGATTCATTTTCCAAAACGAATCTCTGACTTCTAACCACCTCGTCTTCACCACTTTTGCAATTTCGATGCTATCGCTGAAGTAGTTCTGTTTTGTTCTGTTCTTTTTTTTTTTTTTTTTTTTTGTGGGGGGGGTGTTGAAGAAGTAGCTTTGTTTAAACGATATTGATTAGGATAATTATTTCGTTTATTGTTAGTATACAATTTTTTTTTTTTTTTTTTTTACACATTCATCATTGGATAGGTGACATGTAGATAAATTTGATTATACAACTATGGATATCTAGAAAGTTATAGACTTGATAAAAAACTGTACAATAACAATTTGGAGTTTGATATTAGACAAACTCTATATGTCGATGATAAGCAGAAATCAAAAGTAAAAAGCATATTAAAAAATAAATAAATAAACTTGACCATTCCTTATTAATTAACTAAAAATATAAAAATAAAAAATACGACTCCTCCTGACTAATGGAGTTTAGTAGGTACTTGGTAATAAGGTAAGTTTGCAATTTACCATACACTAATTTTCTTTGGTATGTGTAATCAACACTTTGTAACTCGAAGTATTAGCAAGTACCTCGAGACACTCATTAACAAGATCTGTTTACTAATAATCCATATTAGTTACATAAAAAACCTTTAAAAAAAAGTCAACTTGGATGCCACATTAATGAGGTATTTAGTGTGGAATTAAGAATTACTAGAACAAAAAAAAGCATATAATTATACTAAAAATGATAGATAGGAATAATGGCTAGGTCAATATCTATCATTCCATAATAATACAAGGATATCCCATATAACAATGCGGATTCTTAGAGGGGAGAAGTGTTAGAAAAGTCCTAAACCTATTGCATTGGTGCCAAATTTAGTTCTACACCTTTTGACCCATAAATAATTCAATCATTTTGACAAATCTTGGTTGAATATTGCTAACATAGATTTCAGCCGTCCTATGTGACATGATTGGTAATTATGTGGACATTTTAAAAAATATTTTAATGATTTTTTAAATTTTTTTTCCTTTCTTTTTCTTTCTCTTCTCTTTCCATCAGTGGTTGTTGAGGGTTGGCCTCGCCTGAGCGAGGGTTGTCCTTGTCGCCATAGGTGAGGATTAGCCTTGCTAGTGCTTGCTCTCACCTTGGTGTGGCCGACCCTTGCCAGCCCTAGTTGAGCTAGCTATTGGCATAAAAGGAGGAAAAAAAGTAATGAAAAAAAGAAAAAATTTGAAAATTATTAAAATTTTATATAAAAAAAAGTCATACATTAGCATTGGTTATGTCATATAGGACGGTCAATGTCTACGTTAGCAATATCTAGTCAAAATTGACTAGAATAATTGAATTAGCTGTAGGTCAGGTCTAAGATTAAATTGACACAATTAAAAGATTTAGGACTAAATTGACACAAATACAATATGTTTATAATTTTTCTAACACTTTTCTCACTCTTAGAGATGCTCAATGGGCTTTTCTTCCTATTTACCTCTCAATCTTCTCTTCCTCCTTTATCATTATTCTTAATTTGGCCAACTATATATAACTATGTGTACTTATTTATATATTTATTCACCAAAGACAAAATAAGATCTCTAGTCTCTCAATATTTTTCCAAACCACTATAAAGCTTACCGCTCTATAAACCCATCATACTCTCTCCTTATTTTTTCATGGGAAAATTGTTCAAAAAATCTTAAACCTATTGTACTATTATCAACTCAATCCTAATTTTTTCAATTTTGTCAATTGAGTCTTAAATCTTTTTATCTTTTGCCAATTAAATCCATCGAGTAAATTAATTCGCTGACATGGACGGCCGGCGCCGATGTGGCGCTTTTTAAATAATATTTTAATGATATTTTAAATTTTTTATGTTCTCTCTCTCTCTCTCTCTCTCTCTCTCTCACCGGCCCTCACACAGTGGGACGAAGAGGGTCGGCCAGCCACCCTCATCGACTCTATCTCCAAAGCCAAAAAAAAAAAAAAAAAAAAAAAAAAAGCAAAGTAAAATAAAGAAAAATCATAAAAATTCAAAATATCATTAAAATATTACTAAAAAAGTGTCACGTTAGTGCCTGCCTCTTACGTTAGTGAATTTCAACCAAAATTAGCAGGATAGACTCAATTGGATAAATGTGAAAAGGTTTAGGACTTAAATAGTGAAATTGAAAGGTTTAGAACTAAATTAACAAAAGTACAACATGTTTATGACATTTTAGATAATTTTCACTATTTTTCATCAACTCAAAAAGAAAAAAAAAATTATAATGAAAAGCAGAAAAGATGAGAAAAGCTCAAGTAGATTGCAATTTCATGAAATTATAACTTGGTTGGGTTTTGATCAATTAAGTGAAAATGATAAAAGCTAGAACTACCGCTACATTATTATGATGAATATATAGAAGTAAATAGTACAATTAAAATTTAATAAGATTAGAGAGATTAAAATAGGTTTGATTTTCTAATATTTAAGCAAGTCAAATAGGTCATAGTATATAGTTTTTAGTATATAATGAACTTACTAATTTTGACAGCGATATTTGAAGATGAAACTAAAATTTTATTCATTAAAAATATCTTGCGCTCTTAATTTAATTGGCTCACCGCGCCCTTATGAAGGCAAAAATCAAAATTTAGATACCAAGACCGAAGAACGGTTCATTCTTTGCTAGGGATATTCATACAATTTTCCCTAGATGGTGGAAATAAATCGAAGAATTACGAATTTACCTCTACCTTGAAGGCACATGTAGAAACCAATAGGGAGACTTCAATGCCATAATTCTTTTGGGTTTGAATTTGTCTAATCATATTATTCGGGGTTTAAATAATAAAGTAATGATTCAATGATTTGGGATTATAATGGACATATCGCTTTTGTATTTCGAGTTTACTATTCATATTTTTCAGTGGTTTATTCTTGATTCGTTCATAATCTCGAAATATTTATGCAAATAGATAAGACGCATGGGTACAAACACTTTGGATTCAATTCAAAATCCATATATCAAGTTCAGCTGGAAAATCACAAGGACATTTAATTTGTTCAAATGGAACAAAATTATCCCGAGAAGGTGAAAAGAAATAACCCTAACCATCTATCTATGTAGCACAAGAGAGGGAAATATCAACAACATTATGCGAAAAAGAATAATTCCAAGAATTATCAATTATAAGAGAGGAGATAAAAATCAATATTATGTATACTTGCATTAATACCCTCAAACAAATTTCTGTCTCTTGCTATGGTTTCCCCTTCTAGATTTTCCCTAAAGAAATCCCATGAAATGCCTTCCTTTATCACTTTTATATTCCCCGTTATCCGATGTCGTTCATTCTTCACTAAAATACGAAAAACCCTTATTAGACTCGAAGTGTAAGGCAAGCTGCGCTTTATGATAAAAGATACCTACCCGTCAGGCTTCCACTGCGCAGTCCCGTTCTTCTTTGCCATCAACCCAACACCTCTGCCACAATCAGCGTTTTAAAACATGAGCAGAGAAACATTAACCAATGCGTGCGTGCACTCAACATTATTAGGGTTTTGAAATATGAGTAGGAGGAGGAAAAACTTTATAAGCAAAGTTGCTATTGACCCATTCAAATTGACATTTCAGGTGATATTATACACACGCGCGCACGCTTAGCATTATTACCGAAACACAATACCATTTTCTAGAGCAACATTATAAGTGAGTGAGAGCGCTATTTGTGAATAGACCTATCTCATCTAATGGGTAAAATATAAGAAATTGGTGAAAAGTAATGAGAAAGAGAAGCCGATGCCATCGAGTATGAATTAATTGACAACCGCATCTTTTTGGCACGTAAATTACTCTCTCACATAGCAAATGAAGAAAAAAGGAACATAGATGTTTATACACATACGGACATTCAGATATAGAGAAGAATTTGCGCGTTTTTCTAATAGTGCTCCCCGCACTTTTCGCCAAAATGGACGTACACCTACAATACTCAACTCTATCGACATACAAGTATATCTTTTATGTACTATTATCTTAGAGAGAAAGAGAGGGAGAGGGAGAGAGAGAGAGAGAGAGGGAGGGAGGGAGGGAGGGGGGAACGAGGAGAAGGATTTGCCTTCTTCTTATCTTTGTATATAACGCCGTCGTAAAGAAGAACGCCGTCGTGGAGAAGCTTGTTGATCCTACCTGGGTTGGTTTGGCACTATTAGGATCGACGTCTACGCCAGCTTCCATCAAGAAGCCGATTTGCCTCTACTTGCTCATCGCCCAAGACGCTGCTGCCATTTTGTTCTTCAGTAATGTTTGATGCCGATCAATCCTTATGGAGAAAGGCTTATATATATACATACTGAATAGCTTTCACTCATCAGATTTAGTTCGGTCTTTTCATTGTTCATCACGGGAATTCTTTTTTCCTTTCATTTTCTTTTCTTGTCTATGCAAACACGTCCCAGTCTAAATAAGTATTTATTACTTGTTTCATATCTGTCTAAATCCGAATCTTCCAAAAGTTCACAAATTAAGGCATTGTTTGGTAACCGACCAAACAGTGACTATTTTTGTTCTTTTGTTCTCCTAGACAAATTTATCCTTGGGAATTCATTTAAAACAGAATTAAGAAGAAAATAGTTACTTCTTTGTCTTTGTGAACAACTCAAGAACCAAGCTCAAATCATTTTCTTTTTTATTTTCTTTCTTTTCCCTTCCTCTTTTTCTTCCTCTAGTCGGTCGTTGGCCTCGCTAGCCATGTTGATGGCCAACGACCAGCCAGATGAGGTTTGATGACCTTGCCATGGCTAGACAAGGCTGACCGCGGCAGCTTGGCGAGGTTCCCTCGAGGCTGACGAGATCGCCAGCTCTCCTTTGGCCGTCGATCGGCTAGAGAAAGAAGAAGAGGAGGAAAAAAAAAAAGAAAAGAATTTTTTTATAAATTATTAAAAAATTAAAAGAAATGCTATGTCACAAAAAAAATTGACGTTTGTATCAAATGCATTTATGTTCTTTTTCTTACTAAATGCCTTCAAATGCTTAAAAACTCGTTAAGGAAATAGAATTAGAAAAATCTATTTATGAGCAGATTTTGTTTTCAAGAGTAGAATGATTATCAATTGCATACTAAGTACATTGGGGTCGCACAAGGTTTGAAATACCAATCCAATTTACCTATGCTTGAGGAATATTGTACCAAGAGCCACACACATGTTGTACGAGATCTTTTTATTCTTTATCTTAATTCAACGCATGTCTCCTTTTAAAAGTAAAGAATAAAGCTGGAGAACTGATGGTGGAAGAAGAGGGTCATGAGATAAGTATTAGATTTCTCGTTGGGCAATTCACTACAAGTTATTTTAAATCTCTCGTGATCGTCAATTTCTTATAAGAAGAATGATTATGCAGAGAAGAATTCAAATTCCATAGTTAGAAGGTCAAAACGAGACAATATGTGTGTTAAATCGACGAGGTCTCCACATAAAAAAATGAGTGGTTGACAAATGGAGCAAAGAGAAAATGGCTCAAGACTTTGAACCCATGATAAGGGATAGTCGATGCAAAAACTGAAATTACTGCGTGTGGAGAAGAAAACATGTATATAATACTTATTAAAATTACATATTAAGGCTCTATTTATTTTGCGGTAAATGAAACATTTAGAAAATATTTTCTTGAAATTGATTCCTTGTATCGCTTATAAATTGAATGAATGAAAAATTAAAAATATCATCCACATAAATGTTTAAACATATATTATTGTCGATAAAGTATATCTTTTTTATTGATTAATTATTTTAAGCGATGTAATCATTTTTTAGTAAAATATTCTTTAAATTATTCATTTTTGACAAAAAAAATGGAGTTTTAAATCGGTAGTCTCATGAAATTTTCACTATATGCAAAAGTAACTCTTTCACTGTGAAAGAGTTACTTTTACTAAAATTGGTGTAGCTTATGAAGTCTTGTTAAATGTAGTTCGATCCATCCACTAGAGAACTCAATCATGTGATATGAAGTTTGGATGGCGAAAATGAAAAATGATTTTTTCATGGTCGATGTACAACTCAAATTATTATGCTTCGCTGTCCAAATTACATCGTGAGGAAAAAATAAAGATCCCAATTCTTTTAGAAAAAAAAGCATGCACAAAATGTTCCGATTTGATGCCGTTTGACTACGCAAATGGTGTCGAAGTAGCAATCAAGCCTGGTTTTTTTTTTTAATAGAAAAAGGATTGTATTCATTGCTAAAAAAAATACATGAAAAATACATAAACTTCATGACAAATCAAATCGAAGCAAAGTAAAACCTAGAATACTGCAAAAAAGAAGAAGCCAAATCCAGAAAACAATAAAGATGAACAAAGTTTCAACATGGTTAAATACATGCCTGATCCACAGGAATGGATCTATCAAGCCAAATAATTTGTGGCCAATAATGGATCTCGTATTTTCATCAATGATGAGCATATAGGAAATTCCTTTTCCAATAATTATGTCGTTACCAGTTGGCGGTGCATGTCTAGGTGTAGCTTCCTTTACGTTATCATGTATGGAGACAACCAATACAGGTTGAACGAACACATATCTAACATTTGGGATGGTAAATTTTCGTTCTTTAGTGAGACATTAGAGCTCATATGATCATAATTGAAATTGGATGCAAATGACTTGTACATGGATAGAGCATCAGTGCATCAAGTCCTTGAAAGCATATATTTCAAAATCCAAGATCTAGATTAGGAGAGAAGAAAAAAAATTAAGAAAAGAACAAAAAATAAATACAAACAAAATCAAAGGAGACAGAGGAGAGGGTAAGACATCCCCCCCCGGGCCCGGGGTGGCTGAATGTTGAAGAAGACATTAGAGAGAGAGAAAGAGAGGAGAGGGAAAGACGGGGGAGAATCAACGACGATTCAATTTGTAAAGGTTTAGTATTACAAAAAATGCTAAAACTGGTATACATCTGACAAATTTACTTCAAACTATTTTTTTATTATTATCAAGTACCCCAAATTAGAACACTTTTGATAAATTCACTCTATGTTGATTTCTGTTATATTTTACCATCAAATTGCTGCGTTAGATGACACATGATAGTTGATGAGTATACCAGTTTAGGGTTTTACCCTCCATTTGTCACATGTGTACCGATTTATGATTTTTTAATGGTATTGAACCAATTTAACGGAAATTAATTAAAGGCAAATTTATCACAAATGTATCAGTTTAGAGTTTTTGGTAGTTATAAAATTAGTTTGGGATAAATTTGTTATAAATATACCAATTTGAGGTTTTTTAGTGGTAAATAAATTAGTTTGTGGTAAATTTATTACATGTGTCCCAGTTTGAGATTTTTCGTGATATTAACCCATTTATAAATCTTTTTCAGTTTTATTTTCATTGAAAATAGAGGAATTATGCTTTTAATTTTTTTTTTAAAGTCGTGTTTGATCAGTAGAAACAACTGCTCTCACTATATGAGAAAATATTATGAAAACTTAATATTAGAAGCAACTTTTAATATATCAAAAACATGTTCTCAGTGCAGCCTTTATTAGATAATTGGATTGGTCTTCTTAACAACCCTAAGGAACTGATTCCATTAGTTTAACATAAAATTGAAAATATAAGTTGCTTGTTTATAATAAGGTTCAAATTTTTCTTTTTTTTTGGTAAAATAATAAGGTTCAAATTATTAATCGCCAAAAGAAGGAAGGAATTGTGCCAAAAGTGTTATCTCACGTTAACTTATCATATACATGTAAAAGAAAGGATGAGAATAATATTTGGCCAACCGAAATAATATAAAGGCCTAGATATCATTTCTGATTTATTCTTTATTTTTTAAAGCTGAAATTTTCGCTCATGGAAATTAAAAACATGGCTCGGTGTCCCTAGGGCGAGCTTGCCTAGGCGCGCAAATTTGGGCCCGGCAATGCCATTTTTCATAAATTTTTGGAAATCAAATTATACATGAAATAACGAAAAAATAGAGGGACGGTTCAAATATGCACTTGCTATTTTCTATACAAGGTCGACCTAAATTTTGAAGTTTTGGCAGGTAGGGATAAAGATGACATCAATGCCATAATTATTGTAAGGATTTATTTTTGTGACGAAGTTTTTTTTAAACGATCGTTTTTTTTTTGGGGGTCGAAAAACATTGTTTAAGAGCCGCAATTTTTAAGCAATATTAAGTGACTTCGGTGATGTAAAAAACTAACGTGGCTCATTGAGGTCACTTAAATTGATACACCAAAATGGTTGTTCATAAAATTTCAGCACTATAAAAATCGTGGCATTGATGACGTCCTATCTGCCATAGGAAAAAAAAAAATTAAACTGATTTTGAGATTATGAAAATTTTGGGTCGAAAGACGTCGTTTAGCCTTGATTTGCAATTTTAAGGGTTTAATTAAGCCAATCTAGAGGTTGGTGCATCGGCTATATGTCCCTCGCGGGACAGGTTTTTTTTGGACCACGGAAATGTTCGGCGACCATCATACATCTCGTGCCTAGGAGAAAATTGTTCGGCGAGCGTCGCCCACCACATGCCAATTTGTAGATGTGGATACAAGTTGCGATCATGGTGGTTATAAAGCACATTAGCAACCAGTGATGTGGTGCAAGATGCACCCTCGTGCGATGTTCTATGGTAGTGACGACTTCACTCGAGGATTTAATATGAAGATTGACAATAATATGCTGTCTGGGGATCAAAGCAATAACCTCAATGCATTGGAATTGCTTCAACTTGGAGTAAGCATTTATCACCCTCTTTTCAGCCTTTTTTTTGTGTGTCTTTACTTGTTATTGTAGCAACCCAAACAGGTGATTTTGATATTCCACATGAAAAACGTTGGGCTGGTGGGGCGTGCTAGACAAAGTAAAATCACAATGATTAGGAGAAAAGTGATGCTTACTGAATTTGAAACTCTGATTTAGTTGTTACTTCCCTCTTGCGCAAATGCAGAGAATTGCTCGACAATTATACATTTAAAAGTGATGTCGTGAGTACCATGTTGAAAAGCAAACTGCTTTGGTGTTCCTTTAATGTTATGCAGGGTAAATAGGTGCTTCTGTATTTGATTCCTACATCAGTTACTGGTTATAAATGGTGGCCGTTCTGAAGGTGTTGCTGAGGTAAATTCAAGGCTAATGCTGTTTTGCATTGCTTGTCCTCTCCATTTATAATCCAAAGTTTGACAGCTCTTCGAAACGGAGCTCGATCGTTGTGCCTTCGGTGCCGACATCGAGTTGAACCATGGCATTTTCGCTGGTCCCCCAAAACGCTCGTGAACTGTGGAAGGAGTGGGAGCTGCGGGTGCTCGTGCTCCTCAGCTTGTTCCTCCAATTGACCCTCACGACTCAGGGCAGCCGGAGGAAATCCATCTACAAGTACTGGATCCAAGTCGTGGTCTGGACGACGTACCTATCAGCCGACTCCATTGCGACCCTCACGCTCGGTGTCCTCTCAAATCGTCTGGCCAACATCAAGGAAACGAGGGGAATGATCGATCCGCAGAGCCAGATCACAGCATTCTGGGCACCGTTCCTTCTCCTTCACTTGGGCGGGCCCGACACGATCACCGCGTATGCCTTGGAGGACAATGAGCTATGGCTGAGGCAGTTGGCACGACTTTGCGTCCAGGTAGGACTAGCTTGTTACATTTACTTCATGGCATTGTCCGGGACAACGCTGTCGATATTAGCGGCTGGTATGATCCTGGTGGGGTTCATCAAATATGCAGAGAGGACAATGTGTTTGTACTTGGCAAGCGAAGGTCGACTTCGAGATTCGATGCTTTCGCTTCCTGATTTTGGTCCCATATACCCCAGGATAATGGAACAGTACACTCTGAAGAAAGAGGAGGGTTACCGAGTTGGCATTGACGAGGTCACGGAAGTTCTGGCTCCGGAGGATCTCTCGGTGATCAGCGGTCAAGCCAGCAACAAAGAGAAAGATGCGACTCTGGTTTTGCTCAAAGCCTATGAGTTGTTCAAGATCTTCAAGCTTCTCTTCGTGGGCCTTATTCTCAACTCTGGCGACCTGGAGGCCAGTAAGCGCATGTTCAAGAACCCTGATGCCATGGACTCGGTGACGGCTTTTGGGATTGTGGAGATCGAGCTCGGGTTCATGTACGATCTGCTCTACACCAAGGCACTGTTGATGAACCGTGCTTGGGGCATCATTCGTTGCGTTATTAATCTGCCGGTGCCGCTTGCCGTGTTGGTATTCTTCTCCTTACAGGATAGGAAGGATTACCCCAGAGTTGACATCTGTATCACCTTCTTGCTGATAAGTGTGGCTATACTTTTAGAGATTTACTCGGTTCTTCTCGCAATTTCTTCTGATTGGGTTGACCACTGGCAGCTTCAGAGACCCGAGGGATCCACAGTTTCATCTGCTGTGGCTTTTCTCCAGATCTGTCGGAACAAAAGATGGTCGAATTCTGTGGCCCAGTTGAGCCTCTTGGGATTATCTATCAGGAAAAGAAATAGGATCTTCAGCAAGTGTCCAAGGCTCGCAAAATTAGATGAGAAGCTGGAGAAGAACTTCTGCATCGATTACAAAGTGTTCAAGACCAACATGAAAGAATGGATCCTATGTCACATGAGGGATACAGTGAAATATATGGAAGAGGATAGATCCAAGAGCGGGTTGACGAGTCTTAAGCTGGAAGCTAGCGAAGTGCTGAAGTGGTCAAATCAGAATCACCTGAACTGGAGTGTGAAAAATATGGAGTTCGACCAAAGCATCCTCATCTGGCACATAGCCACAGAGCTCTGCCACTACAATGACCATGGCAGGAGGCAGGGCCAAAGGTCGGAAGACATCACCAACTTCAAGATGAGTAAGTTGGTCTCTCGGTACATGCTGTATCTTTTAGTACTCCATCCTTCCAT
Organism: Eucalyptus brandiana; assembly: GCA_014182725.1. Taxonomy (NCBI): domain Eukaryota; kingdom Viridiplantae; phylum Streptophyta; class Magnoliopsida; order Myrtales; family Myrtaceae; genus Eucalyptus; species Eucalyptus brandiana. Next base: position 33,261,974 of record CM024677.1, read on the forward strand.
GTTGCCAACAGGGATAGGGATGCTTCGATATGAAGATACTATGGTCGACGCTCAGAAGTTCTTTGAGGACAAGCTAGCGGTTTTGTCAAAGAAAGAAACCATCAACATCTCATCGGTTGTCAAGAAGTGGGCGCAGAAATTATTCAAGAAAGAGGGACACGTCCACACCGGCGTCAAGAGCTGTGATAAGGCGCACAAGTCAACAGAGTCACGCGATCTATGCGAAGTCTGCCATCTTCTGCTCCAAGTGGAGACTCAGCTGCCCTCCACGAAAATACGCGGTGGCCAAAGCAGGTCAGTGCTGTTTGACGCGTGCCGTCTCGCATCCCAGTTGAATAGAATCGAGTCGAATGACTTCGGCAGTAAATGGGGCTTGATCAGCAGGGTCTGGGCGAAGTTTCTGATATATGCAGCTTACCAAAGCAAAGGCTACGAGCACTCCGAGAGCCTGAGCAGAGGAGGAGAGCTTATCAGCCATGTCTGGCTTCTAATGGCGCATCTTGGTGTGGCGGATCCGGTACAAACTTCCGAAGCACAATGCATTACCAAACTGACCATGAACTAGAACTTTCAGTTGGAATGCGTCTTTTGCTTAACCTACCGTAACTGAGTAAGATGAATAAGTTTAGCTCATCGTCTTGAGATGTTGAGGGTGTTATTTCAATTTTTGTTGTACTCGAGCAGTTGAGAAATAATGAAACATTTTATCAGTTATTAGTCATTAGTTGTTATTCGTTTTTTTTCTAAGAGATTTCAGCCCACATTGGGACGGAGAATTTGAGTCCCCCAAAGTGGTTAGTAACTTTCCGCATATCAGCAATTAGCCACTCCTGACAAGTAACTTTTTTATGTTGATCTGCTTAGCAACTCCCCAAACGTCATTAATTTTCACCCCGGTTGGTACACTTGGGAAAGCTGAGTATGTATTTGATATGCGAGACCGAGACGGGTAATGTTTTACCCATCATAAATTGGTAGCCAGCTTGTCTACGTCGTTAATAACATTTTATTTAGAAAAATCCAATTTGGAGCCGGTTTTTGCCCATTTATCACTTTTCTAGTTATGACTTTCTCTAAAAATATTTTAAGTTCCAAAAATTAATGAAAAACTAGCTGTATATGGTTCTATGTGACGATATCTGAATACTTAGGAAAGTTTTAAGTTTTTTTTTTTTTTTTTTTTTTTGGTGAAGTAAGTTTTAAGTGTTTTGTAATATTTAAAAGTAAAAAAAATGGGCGCTGCAAAATTCATGGAAAATAAAAAAGCAACTCTTATTCCTTAAAGTGGTTAGTAAATCTCACGTTCAAAATTGAAACGGTTCGATTTTCTTTGTTTTTTCTTTTCAATCTCCAAAATATTATGCAGCAAATTCTCCATTTACACTTATATTGTTAAAGATAAGTTATGGTTATCTTTCGAAATTGTCATTTCCTTGCTAATTCTTATTTTACGAAATTTTAATGCAACGGTCGTTTGTAATCCAAGAGGAACCTGAAGACTCACTTGCTAGTTGTTCTCAATTAACTTTTTTACATGTTAGGAGAGTTGCCATAATGATTTCTTCAAGCGAAATATTATTCTTAACAGTACGGTTATCTGACTTCGGCCAAACCTGTATTCTAGGTTCAATTTTTTTTATATTAATGTCATATTTATTCCACACCATGTTTTTGAAAACTGAAGCTCCATTCTTTTCGTGAAAAATGTGATGTTTTTGTAAAATGTTTTCCAAAGTGTGTGGTTGAAACCCGAAAATAAACTAAAAAATATTTTTTATCATTTAATATCTAATTTGATTATTTGAGGAAAATTACCAAAAATTTCAAATTATTTTTCATTTGGGTTAATATCACAAAAAACCTCAAACCGGTTACACAAGTGATAAATTTACCCAAAATTAATTTTTATTACAAAAATTCCAAATCGGTATACCTTTGATAAATTTACCAAAGTTGGTACATTTCTGGTAAATATACCCTTTACTAGTTTTTGTTTAATTTTACTATCAAATTGCTAAGTTGGATAATACGTCACAATTGATTGGTGTACTAGTTTGAGATTTTATTCTCTGTTTGTCACAATTGTGCTAGTTTCATGGTTTTATGTGATATTAATCTAATTTAACGGAGAATGTATTTATAACAAATGCACAAATTTGGGGTTTTTGGCTGTTAAAAAAAATTAGTTTTGGGCAAATTTGTCACAATTTGTCACAAATATACTAATTTGAGATTTTATGTGATATTAACCCCTTTTTTATTTTTAAATTGTTTTTCTTTTCTTTTCCTTCTCCCTCTTTTCCTATGACATCGAGCCTGGCTAGATTCGATGAATTGGGTGATGCTCAAGCCTTGCTTGAGGTCACCAAAGCCTCGCCAACCTTTAGTGACCTCGGGTGGGGGCTCGATCCCATCGTAGCTTGCTAACCCATGGTGAGGCTTGAGCTCATCTAGTGTCTAGTCGCCGACCCACACTGTGGCCGACAACTATTTGAAGAAGAAGAAGGAAAGAATATAAAATAAATTTTTAAATAAAAAATAAATTAATTAAAAAAACTAGAATTTTGAAAAAAATTAAAAAAGAAAGGAAAATGCGTTTAGTAAAAGAAAAAGGATGGAAAATGTTTTATGCTTTCTGATAAATGGAAAATATCTTCACCACTGTTGAAAGAGTTTTTTCATTAACTAGCTTATTTTCTGTAAACTAGACATCGAAAAATCTAGAAGTCGTTTTCCTGGAAGTTGTTTTTCTATAAAACGAATGGATCCTAAATGATAGTGTTGATATCCATGCAAAATCACAACCTTTTTTTCTACCCTTTGATAACATATAGATTGTTCCCGAAAACATATTTTATTTCTTGAACCCTAAAAGTTTAGTCTTTCCTATCCATTTTTTCGCACTGGAATTACCGAGATTCTGAGCTAATGCAATATCACAACTAATTCTTTTAGTCTTTGATCCTTTGACTAGACATTACTTCTTTGGTATGACAACTATATAAAAGTTCCGCGGAAATGAACTTTGCTTTCAATTTACTTAGACTTCATTACTTGACTTAACCGACCAAAAAAAAAAAAAAAAAAAACTTGATTAACAACAGCAAAAGTTCAGCAGATAAGAAATCACTTATTTTAACAATTAACATGAAATATTTTCTTGCATACCATAATATTTGGGTTTATTGACTAGGTCAAAGGAAATGGCTGATAATAATTAAAAAAGACCACTTTATTTAAACCTAAGAGAGACTAAGAGACAACTAGGGAGAAGGAAAAAAGAGAGTGACCACAAATAGAGAGGAATATAAGAAGAAGAGAAAAGGAAAAAATAAAGATCATATGCCATGGAGACCACATCGAATAAATCGAAAATTTAAGAATCACATTGAACAAATAAAAAATTCATGGATCACATTGTATATTAGGTCAAAGTTCATGGACTATTTATATCATTATCCCAGCCAGAAAAATCGCAGTACTTGACCCAAGAGTCTGCTTCTCCAAGAACCAACATAATAGCCATAAAAACTTAAAAATCGGTGATGTCGGAATCTTACCCAACGAATTCACACGGTGTTTCTTGACAACCATTGATCCAAACACCATTTTTTGTTTTTTATGATACCAAATGTGAAGTTAATAATTAAATACGCAAATGACTTTTACATATTAAAATGGACAAGTTTAAATCAAACAATGTTTGAGTTGAGTTTGATTTACTTCTCATGAATGGTTAGTAGTCTAATATAAATATCATAGATCAGAGAACGGGGTCCGGTAATAGAAATACATTCTTACACATGAGTGATCGAGTTTTCATTTATTTATTGGTAGCTAAGAAAAGCTCACACAAACACACGTGCGCGGCCATCCACACATATCACTATAGTCTCTTCCAAGAAGGCAATTCCTCCGCAATTGCTCTTATTGTGTATATAACTGCTTGTGATCACGCGGCCTTGATCTCAACGCTCTTGATGATGAGCCCTTCCCTCCATCTTCCGAACAATTGCTCCATGGCAAATTCCATCTTGCCCACATTCTGCGCTGTCATGGTGAACCGCCCGACCTCCAGCTCCTCCCACGAATCGTGGGATGGCAAATTCGCCTGCCTCTCTTGGTAGGTCCCGTCAGGAAGACTCAGTTTCAGGTTCACCGTCTGCCCCCGCATGGTGCTCGAGGATGTCAACATCTTCAGCTTGAAGGCGACTTTGTACGCAACGTTCGGCGAAAGATTCATCGTCCAAAACGACCCCCTGACTTCTAGCCACCTCGTCTTCACCACTCTTGCCATTTCGTTGCCATCGCTGAAGGAGTTTTATTTGAGTGTTATTGATTGGGATAATTATTACGTCTATCGTCAGTATTAAAAAAAATTACACATTTGCTGCTGGATGAGTAACATGTAGATAAATTTGGTTACATAACTATGAATGAATGTGTAGAAAGTATTTTACATTGAAGTAGACTTGATAAAAATATATTAGACAAACTCTATATGTCGACGGGAAGTGGAAATCAAAAGTACAGAGCATATAAAGAATTAACTATATAAACTTGACCGTTCCTTGTTAATTAATTAACGAAATTTTTTTAAAAAAATACCACTCTTCCAGGTTATTGGGGTTTAGTAGGTACTTGGTAAGAAGGTAAGTTTGTAATTTTCCATACACTATTTTTCTTTAGTATGTGTAATCAACACTTTGGAAATCAAAGTTTTTCATATTAAGTATGTTTAGCAAGTGTCTCAGGACCCTTGTTAACAATACCTGTTTACTAATGATCCGTATTATCTAGACAAAATATCTCAAGAAAACAACATTTAACTTGGATGCCACATTAATGAGGTGTATTTACCATGAAATTGTGCATTACTGGAACAAAAGAGCAAGTAATTCTATTTAAAATGATAAATAAGAATAATGACTAGGTCAGTATCCATCACTCTGCAATGACATAGGGATATCTCAAAGAGTAGTGCGTGTTCTTAGGAAAGCTCAACGGGCTTTCCTTCCTATTTATCTCTCAACCTCCTCTTCATCCTTTATCATTATTTTTAATTTGGCCAACTCTACATGACTATAGATACTTATTTTTATAATTATTCGCCAAAGACAAAATAGCATCTCTACTCTCTCCGTATTTTTCCAAAACCACCATAAAGCTCACTGCCTCTGCAAACCCATCATACTCTCTCCTTATTTTTCGTCAACTCAAAAAGAAGAAAAATAACATTTATAATGAAAAGCAGAAAATATGAGAAAAGCTCAAGTAGTTTACAATTTGATAAAATTATAACTTGGTTAGGTTTGATCAATCAAGTAAAAAGGATAAAAGCGAGAACTAAACTACAGAATTATGACGGATAGATTGAAGTAAATAGTACAATTAAAAAATAAGAAAAGATTAGAGAGATTAAAATAGGTTTAATTTTATATACAAGCGAGTCAAATAGGTCATAGTATATAGTTCTTAGTATATAATGAACTTACTAACTTTGATAGCAATATTTGAAGATGAAACTAAAATTTTATTCATTAAAAAAATCTTGCGCTATGGCTCATCGCGCCCTTGTGAAGGCAAAAATGAAAATTTAGATACCAAGACCGAGGAACGGTCCTTCTTTCCTAGGGATAATCTTATAGTTTTACCTAGATGGTGGGAATTAATCGAAGAGTTACGAATTTATCTCTACCATGAAAGTACATATAGAAACCAATAGGAAAATTTCGATACCGCAATATGTTTGGGTTTAAAATTGTCTAATCATTCTATTACGGGTTTGAATAAAGTAATGATTCAATTGTTCGAGACCATAATGGAAGTACCACTCTAGTTATTCAAAATATTTCGATGGTAAATTCTTGATTTATTCATAATATTAAAATATTTATGCGAATATAGAAGACTAGAACTGTATGAAGCACAGGTACAAAATACTGGTACACAAGTCAAAATTCGTATCTCAAATTCAGTTGGCGAAATCACGTGGACATTTGATGTGTTCAAGTAGAGGAAAATTTTTTATCCCGGGGAGATGAAAAAAAATAACCCTAGCCATCTATCTATGTAGCACAAGAGGGTGAAACATCAACAACATGATACCGAAATAATAATTCCAAGAATTATCAATTATAAGAGAGAAGATAAAGATCAACATTAGGTATACTTTGCATTAATACCCTCAAACAAATTTCGGTCTCTTGCTATGGTTTCGCAATTTAGATTTTCCGTAAAGAAATCCCATGAAATGCCTTCCTTAATCATTCTTATGTTCCCCTATATCTGATGCCATTCATTCTTCACTAAAATATGAAGAACCCTAATTAGACTCATAGTGTAAGGTAAGGCGCACCATATGATAAAAGATGAGCACGTATTTTGTTCTAAGGATTTAAAAGTACCTGTCAGTCATCCACCGCCAATATACGGGTCTATCGCTGTTGGTGATGTTGAGTCCCCTAGCATAGATTGCGAAGCAGTCGTGTCCATGCTCATTGACCCAGTACCTCTGCCACGGACAGCGTTTTGAAGCATGAGCAAAGAAACATCAATCGGTGCGTGTGTAGGTCAAAATAGGAGGAACTTCATTAGCGAAGTTGCTATCCATCCACCCATTGAAATGACATTTTCGAGTCATCTTACCAATTATATATATATGCACACACATATACACACGCGTTCGCACTTAACAATATCATTGAAACACAATATTGTTTCCTATAGCATCGTTTGAAGTGAGTGAGAAAACAAGTCGTGTAAAGAACCATCGAATCCAATGGGTAAAATATAAGAAATTAATTAAACATAAAGATAGAGAAGCTGATGCCAACAAGTTTGGTTTAATTGACAACCACTCTTAGGAACATTGTCTAAAAGTTTTAAACTTATTTCACTTTTATTAATCCAGTTCTAAAATTTTTAATTGTATCAATTGAGTCATAAACCTTATAATATTTTGCTAATTAATTCAATCTGGCTAATTTTAATTAGAAATCACTAACGTGGATGCCGGTGTGCCACAGAGGACGATTGATCCTTCTTTACTTTTATTTTTCATTTATTTATTGAGAAGGGTTAGCAAAGGTCGTCGATCAAGGCTCAACGGGTAAGGGCCTTTGAAACCCTCACTAGCCACGGGTGAGGGCCGCGAAGCCCTTGTTGGCCACTGGGTGCTCACAACTGGGTGAGGGATGTGAGCCTCTTGTAGTGGTGGTCCTCGTCAGCTAATGGGCAAGGGATGCAAGCCCTTGCCAGCCATGGTGAAGGCTCACAGCCCTAGCTTATTGGCTAGCGGGGGTCACTAGGCCTCAGCCGGTGGCCCTTAACAATAAAAGAAAAGAAGAAGTAAAGAAGGAAAAATAAAGAAAATAAAAGAAAACAAATTTAAATAATAATTAAAAGTTATCAACGTCAATGAGTCAATATCATATAGGACAGCTAGTATTTATGTTAGCAATTTCTGAAAACATTGTCCGAATTGACTTAATTTAGCAAAACATAAAAATGTTTATGACTCAATTAGCAAAATTAAAATGTTTATTATTGAATTAGTAAAAGTACAATAAGTTTACAATTTTTTAGACAATTTTCCCCACATCTCTTTGGTGCATAAATTACTCTCTTCCGTAAAGAAAAAGGAACACATACACGTATATAAACGTACACACATTAAAATACGGAGAAGAATTTGCGCAGTTTTTCTAGTAGTGCTCCATGAACTTTTCGTAGAAATGGACATACACCTTCAATACTTAACTCTAAAGACATCCAACTATGTCTTTCATAAAGATCCGTTATCAGTGAGAGAGAGAGAGAGAGAGAGTGAGAGAGAGAGAGAGAGAGAGAGAGAGGTGGGGGGCTTGCCTTCTTCTTGTCTTTGTAATCAACACCTTCCCTGAGAAGCCTATCAATCCTACCCGAGTTGGTTAGGTACTCATTGGGATCGACGTCTACGCCAGCTTCCATCAAGAAGCCGATTTGCCTGTACTTGCTCATCGCCCAAGGCTGTGCCATTTTGTTCTTCAGTAATGTTTGATGCCAATCAATTCATTTAGAGAAAGGCTTATATATATACTGAACAGCATGCACTCATCAGGGTTAGTTCGGTCTTTTCCCTGTTCATGACAGGAATAATTAACCCACTTTCTTTCTTCCTTTCCTTTCCTTTCATTTTCTCTCTCTCTCTTTTCCCTACTCATCTTTTTTTTTTTTTTTTTTTTTCTAAATTAAGGTTCCTGAAATTGATGATCTCTCATGTATAATACTTCATGTCAATGCAACCACTCCCCCCAACCCCCCTCCCGGTGAGGGCACGCGGGTCTCCCCTCTATCTCCAGATGAGGATTCATTAATAGTTTCATATTTGTCTCAATCCAAATCATCTGAAAAGCTCATAAATTAAGTGTGTCGGGGTCACATAGGTTCAAAATACCAATCCAATACACCTATGTTTATGACAAGTACACTCATCTTGTCCAATTTGATCTTGTCTCCTTGCTAGAGGAATATTGTGCCAAGAGCCAAACATGTGTGTGATTCTTTTTCCTTTCGATTCAAAGCATATCTTCTTTAGAAGTAAAGAATAAAGTTTCGGATTCTAAGCTAATGGTGAAAGAAGAGGGTCGCACGAGGTAAGTACTAGATTCTCTATTGGTTCCATTCACTAAAAGTTATTCTAAATTTCTTGTGAGAAGAATAATTATGTAGAGAAGAATCCAAACTCCATAGTTGGACGGTAAAATGAGACAATGTACATGTTAAATCAATGGGATTTACATACAAAAAAGATTGATTGATAATTGGAGCGAAGAGAATATGGCTTGAGGATCTAAACCCATGTTAAGGGATATTCATTGCAAGAGCCAAAATTGCTATGTGCGTAGAAGAAAAACATATATACAAGCCTCATTGAAATTACATATTTAATCGGTCATTGACGCTCTCAACAAATTCACGCTATATATGAAAGAGTTACTTTTGCTAAGATTGGTGTAGCTTATGAAGTCATGTTAAATGCGATTTGATCCTTCTAGTAAAAGACTCAATCATGCGATATGATGTTTGCATGGTGAAAATAAAAATGAGATTTGCCATGGTCGATGTACAATGCAAAATGTTATGCTTTGCTGTCCAAATTACAACTTGAGGAGAAAAAAAGATTCCAATTCTTTTAGAAAAGAAAGCATGCACCGAACATTTCGATGCGATGCCATTTGTCTATGCAAATGGCCTGAAGGTAGCAATCAAGGCCAGTTCAATTCGTGAAAGTATTTTCACATTTTTATTTTCATGGATATGAAAAAGAAAAAATAGAATCTTGTGCTTTTAAATTTTTGTTTTCTTGAAAATGTCGTGTCACGTTCATAAAAATAAATGTTAAAATATTATGAAAATGTTATATTTAGAGGAAAATTTTAATGTACGAAAAACCGTGTTTTCAGTGCGGTCTTTATTCGATAATCGAATTGGTCTACTTTACCAAACTTCCAAACACACCTGAACTGATACCATTAGGGTAACAAAAATATGAACCGGCATACGTTTTCAAAAAAGATTTTTCTTTTAGGATTGAGAAAAAGGAAAAAAAAGAAGGGAATTATAAGTTGCTTGTCTCTAATAAGGTTCAGATTATCATCAGCCGAAAGAAGGAATTATTCCGAAAGCGTTATCTCTCAATGACTTGCCACGTACATGTAATGGAAAGGATGAGAATTATATTTTGCCAACCGAAAAATCAGATTCCTTGATAGAGGAGTCACAACAACGCATAGAGCTTTCACAATGGAATAACTAATGCTTTTTAGGTTGCCGGAAAATGCCAAGCTAGTAAAAAGACGTTGTCTACTGTAGGTGCATCTTCTTCTTCAATGTATACTATTTACTAGTTACTTAGAGTGCATTTGATAACGATTTTGTTCCGGAGAACAATTTTTGATTAGAAATGATTTTTTATTTATTTTGTTCTCTCGAACTATTTTTGAGTAAAAGAACGCGTTTGATAACTTCTCAAAATTTCTATTCCCGGGATAGAAATATGTTTGGTATGATTCTTAGATTTTTTTTTTTTCAATTCTTTTATTATATTTTATTATTTTTCCTTTTTTTTTTTCCTATCTCTATTTCTCTTTGGCCGGTCACTGGCCACGGGACGAGGTTCGACGAGATCGTCAGAGGCCAGCTTGGCCACGACGAGCATTGGCCTCGTCGGTGGCCTGGTGATGCTCGCCACAGCTGGGGAGGCCGAGCCTCGCTGTCGACCATGGTTGGGCCTTCTACCCTTAAAAGAAAAAGGGATAATAAATAAAAATTATTAAAAATTATCAACGTCGATCGACGCTAAATATCTCGATAATCGACACGAACTTGTAGGCTAACCCTAAAGGGAAATAATGTTATCATCACAGCACAATTACAAGCAATTGTTCCTAAAAATAAGATCAAATGATAGGATAAACCAATACCAATTAAGGATTCGACGGGCCAACTTTGTGGCCCTCAAAACTCATTTGTCTGAACTCCGTTTTGGATGAATCGGGTATGTACGACAACAACAGACAACTTATCTTTAGAATTATGATAATTTTGAAGCAAGAAAATTACCAGAAGACAGACTAATTAGGCTCCAAAGTATGCTGGTCGTGATTCGAGCTGCAGCCCGCGCTTGATGCTTTCGACCTCGTTTCCCCCTAATTGTGTTGTCAAATCGCACAAAATTAGTGGCTTTTGAACCGTAACTAAACAATGGATGAATCAAAATATATAAACGGTTTTGTTAGTCTCTCTACCAAGAGATAATGACACAAATGAATTTTGAACTTTAGTCCAATATGTAATGCTGTCTATGAACTTTAACTCAATATTCATTATCATTCATGAGCTTTTAATTTATTCATTATGGTCTTTGAACTTTTGATACATGTTCAATTTGGTCATTGGACTATATAAAAGTATTCAATATTGTCTCTAAATTTGAATTAATGGAAGGATAACATTAAACATTTTTATTTAGTCCATAGATTAACTTGAGTATGTACTAAAAGTCTATAGACCACATTAAATAAATTAAAAATTTAGGGACCACATTGCATATTGGGTGAAAATTCAAGGACCACATTAAGCAAGTCAAAAGTTCATGGATCGCATTGTACATCAAGTCAAAATTCATGGATTAGTTGTATCATTATACCCCGCTAGAAAAATCGCAGTACTTGACCAAAGAGTCTGCTTCTCCAAGAACCAACATAATAGCCATAATAACTAAAAAATTGGTGATGTCAAAATCTTACCCAACAAATTTGCACGGTGTTTCTTGACAACTATTGATAAACACCAACCTTTTTTATGATACCAAATGTGAAGTGAATAATTAAATACGCAAATGAATTTTACATATTAAAATGGACAAGTTTAAATCAAACTATGTTTGAGTTATAGTTTGATTTACTTCCCATGAATGGTTAGTAATCTAATATAGATAGATAGATAGATAGACCAATATATATATACATATCATAGACAAGAGAACGGGGTCTGGTAATAGAAATACATTCTTACAAATGAGTGATCGAGTTTTCATTTATTAATTGCTGGATAAGAAAAGCTCACACAAACACACATGTGCGGCCACACACACATATCACTGTAGTCTCTTCCGAGAAGGCCATTCCTCCGCCATTGCTCTTATTGTGTATATCACTGCTTGTGATCACACGGCCTTGATCTCAACGCTCTTAATGATGAGCCCGTCCCTCCATCTTCCGAACAATTGCTCCATGGCAAATTCCATCTTCCCCACATTCTGCGCTGTCATGGTGAACTGCCCGACGTCCAGTTCCTCCCATGAATCGTGGGATACGGGCAAAGTCTCCTGCCTCTCTTGGTAGGTCCCGTCAGGGAGACTCAGTTTCAGGTTCACCGTCTGTCCCCCCATGGTGCTCGAGGATGTCTCCATCTTCAGCCGGAACGCGACTTTGTACACAGCGTTCGGCGAAAGATTCATCGTCCAAAACGACCCCCTGATTTCTAGCCACCTCGTCTTCACCACTTTTGCCAATTCGTTGCCATCGCTGAAGTAGTTTTATTAGAGCGTTATTGATTGGGATAACTTTTACATCTATCGTTAGTATAAAAACAAAAAATTACACATTCGCTGTTGGATGAGCGACATGTAGATAAACTGGGTTACACAACTATGAATGAATATGTAAAAAGTGTTTTACATTGACAGTAGACTTGATAAAAAATCTTTACTATAACTATTCGGAGATCGATATATTAGACAAACTTTATATGATGACGGTAAGCGGAAATCAAAAGTACAAAGCATATAAAAAAAATTAAATATATAAACTTCACCGTTCCTTATTAATTAATTAACTATTTAAAAAAAAAAAAAACTACGACCCTTCCAGATTGATGGAGTTTAGTAGGGACTTGGTAAGAAGGTAAGTTTGTAATTTTCCATACACTATTTTTCTTTTGTATGTGTAATCAACACTTTGAAAATCAAAGTTTTTCTTATTAAGTATGTTTTGTTCTAGTAATTCATAATTTCACGATAAATACACCTCATTAATATTTTTGTGAATTTAGAAGACTAGAACTGTACGCAACACTGACTTACCAAAAAAAAAAAAAAAACTGTACGCAACACTGGCACAAACATTAGTATATAAGTCAAAATACCTATTCAAATTCAGTTGGCGAAATCACATGAAAGTTTAATGAGTTCAAGAAGAGGAAAATTTTTATACGAGGAGGTGAAAAAAAATAACCCCAGCCATCTATCTATGTAGCATAAGAGGGTGAAACATGAACAACATTATACCAAAAGAATAATTCCAAGAATAATCAACTATAAGAGAGAAGATAAAGACCAATATTATGTAAACTTGCGTTGATACTCTCAAACAAATTTCTGTCTCTTGCTATCGTTTCCCATTTTAGATTTTCCCTAAAGAAATCCCGTGAAATGCCTTCCTTTATCATTTTTATGTTCCTCTTTATCCGATGTCATTCATTCTTCACAAAAATATGAAAAATCCTAACTACACTCGTAGTGTAAGATGAGGCGCACTGTACGATAAAAGATACGTATATATTTTGTTCTAGGGATTCAAAAGTACCTGTCAGTTAACCACTGCCAATATACAGGTCTATCGCTGTTGGTGATGTCGAGTCCCCTTGCATAGATTGCGAAGCAGTCTCGGTCTTGACCGTCAATCCAATACCTCTGCCACAGACAGCAGTTTGAAATACGAGCAGAGAAACTTCAATCAGTGCGTGTGCAGGTCAAAATAAAAGGAGGAACTTCATGAGCAAAGTTGCTATCCACCCATTCGAAATGACATTTTCGAATCTTTTTACAAGTTTATACACACACGTGCGCACTTAACATTGTCACCGAAACACAATAATGTTTTCTATAGCAACGTTCAAAACGAGTGAGAAAACACTAGTCGTGTAAAGGCCTATCTAGTCCAACGGGCAAAATATAAGAAATTAGTTAAACTTACAGAGAAAGAGAAGCTGATGCCAACAAATTTGATTTAATCAACAACCAAATCTCAAGATCATTGTTCAAAAAGTTCTAAACCTATTGTATTTTTGTTAATTCAGTCCTAAACTTTTTAATTGTGCTAATTGATTATAAACATTTTCATGTTTTGCCAATTAATTTAATTTAGCCGATTTTAACCGAAAAAGGACGATCAATACTGATATGTATAATTTTTAATTATATTATAATAATTTTGAATTTTTTATGTTATTTTCTTTCTTTTTCTTTTTCCTTCTTCACTTTTTTTCCTTTTTGTTTTTTGTTTTGGTTGATGAGGGTCGACAAAGGTTGTAGGCTAAGGCCTGGCGACCACGCCAGCCATTGAGTAAGGGCATGCGAACCCTCGCCAACCATGGGCAAGGGCCAAAATGCCCCTAGTGGCCACTAAGTGAGGGCTCGTGGCCCTTGCTCACAATTGGGGGAGGGCCAAGAGACCTCTTGCAATGATGGCTATTGTTGACCACTAGGCGAGGGATGCAAGCCCTGGCTAGTTGCAGTTAGGGCTCGTAGCCCTCACTCAATGGCTGGTGGGGTTGCCAAGCATTAGTCAGTGGCCATTAACAATAAAAGAAAAAAAAATAAAAATAAAAAAATAAAAAAGTTTTAAAAATTATTAAAAATTATCAATGTCAATGGTGTCTATGCCACATAATACGATTAACATCAACATCAATTATTTATGGCAGCATCAGCTAGATTGATTCAATTGACAAAATATAAAAAAGTTTAGGACTCCATCAACATAATTAAAAGGTTTATGATTAAATTGACAAAAGTACAATAAGTTTAGGACTTTTTAGACAATTTTCCTCACTTCTTTTTGGCGCATAAATTACTCTTTCTGTAAAGAAAAAGAAACGCGTGCATGTATATAAACGTACACACATTAAAATACAAAGAAGAATATAGGCGTTTTTCTAATAGTGCTATATGAACTTTTCGTAAAAATGGACATACACCTTCAATACTTAACTCTAAAGACATCCAACTGTGTCTTTCATAAAGATCCATTATCAGTAAGAGAGAGAGAGACAGAGAGATGGGGGGGCCTTGCCTTCTTCTTGTCTTTGTAATCAACACCTCCCCTGAGAAGATTCTCAATCCTAGTCGAGTCTGTTAGGTACTCATTGGGATCGACGTCTTGGCCAGCCTCCATCAAGAAGCCGATTTGCCTGTACTTGCTCATCGCCCAAGGCTGTGCCATTTTGTTCTTCAGTAATGTTTGATGCCAATCTATCCATTTAGAGAAAAGCGCATATATATACTGAACAGCATGCACTCATCAGGGTTAGTTCGGTCTTTTCCCCGTTCAAGACGGGAATAATCATTCCACTTTCTTTCTTCATTTCCTTTTCTCTCTCTCTCTGTTTTTTTCCTACTCTTTTTTTTTTTTTTCTGAATTAAGGTTCCATGAAATTGATGATCTCTCGTGCATAGATACTTCATGTCTATGAACCCCCTCTCCCCCCCCCCCCTCGGGGCTCTATCTCTCTAGATGAGGATTCCTTAATAGTTTCATATTTATCTAAATCCGAATCATCTAAAAATCTCATAAATTAAGTGTGTCAAGTCGCACAAGTTCAAAATACCAATCCAATACACCTATGTTTATGACAAGTACATTTATCTTGTCCAATTTGATCTTGTCTCCTTTGCTAGAGGAATATTGTGCCAAGAGCCACACACATGTTGTGCGTGATCCTTTTTTCTTTGGATTCAAAGCATATCTCCTTTAGAAGTAAAGAATAAAGTTTCATATTCTAAACTAATGGTGGAAGAAAAGGGTTGCTTGAAGTAAGTACTAGATTCTCTATTGGGTCCGTTCATTACAAGTCATTCTAACTTTTTTGTAATTGTTAATTTCTTGTGAGAAGAATAATTACGGTGAAATGAGACAATGCACGTGATCAACGACATCCACATACAAAAAAGATCGATTGATAATTGGAGCAAAAAGAATATGGCTTGAGGATCTGAACCCATGTTAAGGGATAATCATTGCAAAAGCCGAAATTGCTATGTGCGCAGAAGAAAAACATATAAATAAGCCTTGTTGAGATTACATATTTAATTGGTCATTGGCGCTCTCAGCAAATTCATGACGTAAATGAAAGAGTTACTTTTGCTAATATTGGTGTAGCTTATGAAGTCATGTTAAATGCAATTTGATCCTTCTAGTAAAAGACTCAATCATGCGATAATGACGTTTGCATGGTGAAATTAAAAATGAGATAGAAAGATTCCAATTGAAAAGAAAGCATGCACGGAGCATTTCGATCTGATGCCATTTGTCTATGCAAATGGCCTGGAGGTAGCAATCAAGGCTAGTTCAATTCGTAAAAGTGTTTTCAAATGTTTATTTTCATGGAAAATATGAAAAAAAAAATAGAATCTTGCGCTTTTAAGCTTCTGTTTTCTTGAAAATGTCGTGTCCCATTCGTAAAAATAAATGTTAAAATATTATGAAGATGTTATTTTTTGAAGAAATTTTTGACATACAAAAAAACCGTGTTTTCAGTGTGGCCTTTATTCGATAATTGAATTGGTCTACTTTACCAAACTTCCGAACACACCTGAGGAACTGATTCCATTAGGGTAACAAAAAGATGAACTAGCACACCTTTTCAGAAAAGATTTTTCTTTTAGGATTGAGAGAAAGGGAAAAAATGGGAATTATAAGTTGCTTGTCTCTAAGAAGGTTCAAATTATCAACAGCCGAAAGAAGGAAGGAATTATTCCGAAAGCGTTCTCTCGCAATGACTTGCTACATACATGCAATGGAAAGGATGAGGATTATATTTTGCCAACCGAAGGATTAGATTCCTTGATAGACGAGTCACAACAACGCATAGAGCTTTCACAATGGAATTACTGATGCGTTTTAGGTTGCCGACGTTGTCTATTCTTGGTGCATCTTCTTCTTCAAATTATACTATTTACTAGTTACTTAGCCTGCGCCTTATATAGGCACGCATTGTTTATAGGGTTAATACCCTGAAAAACCCCAAATTGGTACACCCATGACAAATTTACTCAAAACTATTTTTTTGACCATGAAAAACCCTAAACTGGTATACCTGTGACAAATTTACCCAAACTAACAATAAAAAAACCTTAAACTTATACATTTATGACAAATTTATCCTAAACTAATATATTCGACAGCAAAAAATCTCAAACTGGTAAATTTGTGACAAATATACCATCCGCTAAATTGGATTAATACCATAAAAAATCACAAAAATTGTAAACTGTGATAAACGGAGCCTAAAATCCCAAATTGGTATACTAATTAACTGCCATATGTCATTTAACTTAATAATTTGACTATAAAATTTAACAAAAACTAACAGAGGGTAAATTTGTCACAAGTGTACCAGTTTGGGGTAAATTTGTCAAAGGTATACCAGTTTGGGGTTTTTGGTAGTTAAAAAAATAGTTTTGGATAAATTTGTCACATGTGTACCAGTTTGGGGTTTTCAGGGTATTAACCCTTATTTATATGCGTATTTTAGTATTCCATTAATATGAGATGTCGTGTGATAGAAAAAGATGCGTTTGTCTAATGGTAGTATTTTATATTTCTATGGAAAAATATCATGCTTTTGGAAGGCGGAAGATTGATATGGAGAAAATTGTTCAAAAAGTGTAAACTTATTGTATTTTTGCCAATTCAATTTTAAATATTTTAATTTTATCAGTTGAGTTTTAAACTTTGTCCATTTTATCAACTGAATCCATTTGATCAATTTTGACTGAAATTCGCTGAAGTGGATGATGGTTATTCTACATGGCATAACCGGCACTGACGTAAATAATTTTTAATAAAAATCTATTACATTTTTTATTTTATTTTATTTTTTCATTTTTTCATTTTTTTGCCAGTGGCCCGTCACTAGCCATGGCCAAGCCATCTACCCTACCCAGGCCACCAAAAAAGCAAAAAAGAGTAGAAAAATAATAAAAAATAATAAAAATATTATTAAAAATGTCTAAGTCAATGCTGGTCATGTTGTGTAGGATGGCTGGCATCAATGTCAATAATTTCCGACCAAAATTGGCCAAGTGGACTAAATTGGTAAAATGTAAAAATTAACAAAATTGAAAGATTTATAACTGAATTGATAAAAGTGTAATAGATTTTTGAATAATTTTCACAATTAATATGTGGTATTCCATTGATATAGCCCAATTCAAGGGGCTTAATGGCCTCATCTCTAATAAGATAGCATGATCTTTGACTCCTTTTCACGAATCAGATAGGGCCTTGAAGGCTTAGTTTCTAATTGAATATGGTTGCGGTCTTGATGACCCGAACAATTGGTGATTTGACGACTAGTCGCTGGGGTCTTGATGACAAAAACTTTGATTGGGGTCGTGCTAACCTAAATCTGGTAGGTTTGAGCGTTTTTTAAGTTCTTTAATCAGTAGAACTTATTCATAGCACATTTACAAAATTTATAGTCTCCATCTGTTCTTCCCATATTAAATTGAGAGCCCTCCTACTTATAGAGAATTTTAAGTAATATCCAATCCATCTTCAATTCGATATGTATAGAAGTCAATCAACCAATATATTAGCTCAAGTTCAATTTTTCTGCTCCTGAAAGCCCACTCTGATTTGATTTGACAATCACAGTTGCAAAAAAGAATTGCTGAACAATAAAATATTAATGTAGAATTTGGTAATTGGCTCGTAATTCCGCTGTTTATAAGTAGACTTGAGAAACTACGTTCAAAATAAGCCACGTTAGTGAAGAGTATATAATATTAAACATTTTCGATGATATAAATATCCAGGTATAAAATTAAAAACTGCTGCAATAATGATATACTTTCTCATTATCCAATTTCATAATCAACATGTATAAAATATAAAAGTTGGGAGAAAATAGAGAATGATTAAATTTTTTTTCTCTGATTTATCTTTTTGTCAATCTCCAACCCAATAAGAGATAGAATCTTCATATAATTTAATTTTATATAATTTCTAGAAATGTAAATCCTATAAGAGATATATAGTTTGTTGAGTACTTCTGCTCATTCGAAGCAATATCAGTCTACTCAAATACTTAAATGCTTGGTAAATCACTTCGCAATATAATGTTATTGAGCTTAGCCATTTATAGAGAAAGTATTTAAAAGATGCAATACTTGTTGAGAGGTTCCAAGTAAATGTCGATCCCATATGATTTTTCTAATCAAACTATTAATCTTCCTTCTTGCCATTTTCTTGTTGGAACCTCTTTCTTCTCATTCTTGGTACTTATTTTTCTGATTGACTATAGATATTTTTAATCTTTTTTTTGTGTCTTTTGTTACCCATTTCCAATTATCCTCATGAAATGCTGTAAGAGGGTTTATTTTTTCCCCTTTTCTCTTGAAAATTCAGTCTTAGGTAATGCACATTTTGCTTTCGTTCTTCATTCCCTTTATTGCTCTGTGAGGTGAACACTCCTGAAAAGTTTCCAGTTTGCTCAAAGGAGTTGGTTTGGCCTTTCATGTAAAAGTTTTATTTTATTTTTAAATTTAGAACAAATGGTGAGTTATTTGACTATCTGAATAACTTCTTTTTTAATTTTTTTTTCGGCCCCTATCTTTCATATATTAGTTTTCCAAGATAGATTTCAAAAGATTAAAAACAAAAAAAAAAAAAACAACAAGAAAGAAGGTGGAGGACAGTTGTTACTGGAGCATTCATTCTTGAAAGAAACTCTTCCCAGTTTTGAGCCGCACACAAGTTGTACGGTGAGCCTTTTTTTTAAAACAAAAAATATTCGAAGTGTGTCTCCTTCGTGAAGTAAAGTTTAATATTCCAAAGTTAATGGAGAAAGAAGAGGATCTCACGAGATAAAGTGCTAGACTTTCTGCTTGGCCCTTTACTATAAGTTATTCTAAATCTTCCGTCATCGTCAATTCCTTGTGAAAAGAATAATTACACGTAGAAGAATCCAAACTTTACTGTTGGACGGTGAAAACGAGATAATGTGCGAAATGATCGATTGATAATTGGAGCAAAGAGAAAAATGGCCCAAGGCTTTCAACCCACGTTAAGGGATATTCGATACAAAAGCTGAAATTGCCATGTATGGATAAGAAAAAATGCGCACATAAAACTCGTTGAAACTACATATTCAATTACTCATCTGCGCTGTTGGCAAATTCACATTCTATATGAAAGAGCTACTTTCGCTTGGACTAATGCAGTTTGTGAAGTCTCATTTGCTGACAATAAAAGGAACACAGAAAATGAAACAAAAAGAAAAGAATGATAAAGCTCCAATTAAGCCCAATACTTTCTAATCCATTTAGCTAGAAAGGCTGATCTGGAGGCTGATGACGGGATCCGTTTTGCGTCATTGGAGATTTTCCTTCGTTCGCAAGCGATCCCGGTCACCGTCGAACACCAGTCCGACGCCGTCCTCCTCCATTATGTTGCTGCCTCGAGTCTCCCCTGTTCTGCTCTGTTCTGCGGCCGAGAAACTCGAAGAGCCCCTCATTCCCAGCTGAAATCTCGTCACCGGCTCGAATTTTCACTGGCGAAGCATCCTGAAATTTTCTTTGGTTGCTTCGACTGGAAATCGCAACCCGGAGCTGCTCCTCCTCGTTATGCTTCTCCGCCACTGTGTTGGCGTGCTTCGTTCGGCCCGTTATGTGGCTGAGAAGCACGAGGTGGTTGGTCCCTGGTCATATTTCCGCCTGCCGATTTCACTCGACAAAGATTAACGAAGTTGCCGTTGCTGCTTCCATCATTAATCACAGCTCTGTCTCCGCTTGTTAACCAGGTAACCTCAGCCCCTTTGTTCTTTCCAGTTCCGAGTCCGAGATCCGTGAATAGGCGTATTAGAAAATCACTTAGAATCATGCCCAACTTCCGAAGATTTAGCCTGTTAATCGTCGTCGACGTATCGATTTTGGATGTGAAAATCACGTTACATCCGTGTCTATGCTTGGTACTCTCATAACGCACACGGTTTGCTCGACAAAATGCTTCAGAGATATTAAACATTCTGATGTGATTTGTGCGAGAAAGATTGATTGGTTAGATATTAAAACTGACTCGATGCACAGTGAGGTTGCGGAGAGCTTTACTGAGCCTTGTGTCCTTCCTTTTTTTGTTTCACGTACTGTATCTTCGACAATGGCCTTCTGACGGTGATCATCGGCGAGGAAAATGAGCGAGTTTCGCTGATATGCGCAGTATCGAATCTCCGGTAATGTACTCAATTGCCTGGAATTCCCTTGGTAGTTCTTTGCATTCTGTGTACGTTCTGCAATATGGAGACTCTGTCGTCGGAAGGCCGACGGATGGAGACGGTGGTTGGAATTTCAATCGAGAAGGGCTTGATTAACAAGCCCATCTTCAGCTTGTTTTTATGTGGCCGAAATCTGAATATTTGCCCCGTGTACAGACCGGGCCCAAGGGCCCAGCCTGTGTCCCCTTCTATCAGAATAAAATAAATGAAATAATTCGAAAATGAAAAATTTGAATAATGGTTAGAAAAAAAATCGTTAGATTTTAGCATTAGAATTAGTTTAGTTTCATTCAGTTGGCATACATATAGTGTAGGGATTCTTTTTTTTTTTTTTTTTTGGTAAGTTTAGGATTAGGCAATTTAATCTTCTAGAAGACAAATTTGATTTGAATTGATTGTGATTCTTTAATAATAAGGCCATGTTATAATCCTTGTCTGAATTGTGTCGGGTTACTTTACTGTACTTGTCTTCTTACTCTCTTTTTATTTTTTATTATTTTTTTATTACTATCTTTAATGATTTGATTGTGATTCCTTTATATTAGTTTTTTGAGTTGTGATTTGTTTATTTTAGTTAAATGGTTAGGTTCAATTTTTGGACCATAATGAAAATTTGAAAAAAAAAATTGCATGGACACTTACTGGACGAGAACCTTAGGATTCATAATTTAATAAAAAAAAAAAGACTATGTAGACTCTTTAGTTGACAGATAATCAAGTTGAGGTATCGAAAGGGGATTGTTTAAATAATTAGTATAATCAAGTTTCTCATCATAAATTTTTGGTTGCATAAGAAGTGAAGTGCTCTTCCATATCTCATTTGGTTGGTTTCTAGCTAACCTCAATAGGTTAATAGCAACTTCCTCATATAGATTTTTAATAGGTTAATCGAATCAAATGAGTTTTCCAACATCGTGAGAGGTATATGGGTTTGAGAAAAATTCACACCAATTGAAGACCGTTAGTACTCAGCTCAACATTACTTCTAATCTTGTCATCTCCTGGGCCGTTGGGAGGATCACAGCATTGTTAAATGTAATTTGATCTGTCTAGTAGAGAACTCAATCATGCGATATGATGTTTGCATGGTGAAAATGAAAAATGAGATTTTCCACGGTTGATGTTCGACCCGAAATAATATGCTTCGCCATCCAAATTACAGCTTGACGAAAAAGAAAGATTCCAATTCTTTTGGAAAAGAAAGCGCGTACCGAAAGTTCTGATTTGATGCCATTTGACTGTGCAAATGTTGTGAAGGTAGCAATGAAGGCCGGGAAATTTGTGAAAATGTTTTCCAATTTTTATTTTCATTGAAAAACGAGAAAAAAATTTTGTGCCTTCGGATTTTTTTGTTTTCTTGAAAATGTCGTGCTTGATTCGTAGAAATAAATGTTCTCAATATATGTGAAAATATAGTGAAATTGGTGATTTTAGAAGCAACTTTTAACATTCGAAAAGCATTGTTTTCACTTTTCAGTGGGGTCTTTATTCGATCCTGAATCGGTCTTCTTTACCAAACAGCCAAACAAACCTGAGGAATTGATTCCCTTAGTGGAACAAAAAAGTCAACTAATATGCGTTTTCAGAAATGATTTTTCTTTTTTTGGACTCAGTAAAAGGAAAAGAAATTGGAAATATAAGTTGCTTGTTTCCAATAAGGTTCAAATATCAATAGCCAAAATAAGGAAGGAATTGTTCCGAAAGAATTATCTCGCGATGACTTTCCACATACATGTAAAGGAAAGGATGAGAACTATATTTTGCCACGCGAAAGGTCAGATTCTTTTATAGTGGAGTTACATCAAAGTTCGTATGGAGCTTTCACATTGGAATAACTAATGCTTTTCAGGTTGTCGGAAAAGGCAAAGCGGGAACAAAAGACATTGTCTACTCTATGTGCATCTTCTCCTTCAAGGTATACTACATACTAGTTACTTAGCCCTGCGGATATGCATAATTCTGAATTGTTGGTACTCCATTAAAATGAGACATTATGGAAGAGAAATTAGATGAGATTCGCCTAGTGACAATATTTTATATTTTTATAGAAAAATGTCATACTTTTTGAAGGTGTAAGATTAAAATGCGGTATTTATTAATATGAGCACACTTTAAGGGTCTTAATGATTTCATATCTAATGGAAAATGGTCAAGGTCTTGATGACCTGAATATCTGGTGATGTCTTAACAACTTGCTGAGGTCTTGATGACAAAGATTTCGATTGACGTCATGACGACTTAAATCAGACAGGTTTTTGCGTTTTCGAAGTTCATACTTCATTAACATCTTAATAGCAAATCCACAAAATTTAAGGTCTCCCTGGCTCCTATTTATGGGGAAGTTTGATCAATATTTACTTAATTTAAATAAATATCCAATCTATCTTGAATTTGATTGGATAAAATGTCAATCAACTAATATCTTAACTCAAGTATGACTTTTCTGCTTATGAATAAATATCCTAACTTGATTGGACAATTACACTTACAATCTTTTTTTGTTGAACATTAATATATTTATGCAGAATTTGTAATTGGTTCATAGTTTCACTGTTAATAAATTCATTTAAGAAACAACATTCAAGATAAGCCATGTTAGTGAAGAGTCTTTAGTATGCAATATAAAATGCTTTCTCTATAATATGTATATTTTTTTTTTTTCAAGTTTAAAATTAACAACGGATACTTTCTCTTTATCCAGCATTTATATTCACTATATGAAATGTAGCAAGAGCTTTTTTTTTTCCCTCTTTTTTTTTTTGAAAATATAGTCTTTAGGCTTTAGTCAAGCATATGTTGCTCTTTGAAATGAAAACACCTGAAAGAGGATGCGTTTGGTTTGGCTTTGCCAAAGCCCATTGAGGCCCCAAAGTCCTTTGACAAAATGCAAATGGTTTTTGACAAATTTTTTGGACAATTTTGGGGAAATGCAATTGTATTTCCAAAAACATCTAAAAGCCTTCAGCCCAAGACAAGTCTAGAGATGCTTTGGAATGTTGCATTTCTAGAATGCATTGAGAATATCTTGCCTTCATTAGGAAAGTATCTTGCCTTCGGGATGATTTTCAATCAATCAAGACATCTCACGTGATTTTATATCGTGAAATTAATCTTTAAGATTGATAATCAATAAAAATCTTCTAAGTTAGAAATTTATATCATATCACAAACTATCAAGGGATGAGGTAAAATATCTCAAATTAATAGGTGTAAGTGCTCCGCTTATATCAATAGCTCCTAGTTATATCCAATATCCCATTATTCTAGTGATATCAAACTTCTCCTTATATCAAGCTTTTGCAGGCTTTTGCTTTAAATAAGGCTTCCTAGTTATATCCAAATGCTTCTCTGTAAACACTTTGATAGTGATTTAGATCTTATAAGCTATTCACCTTAGTACTTCTACGTCTTTACGGACTTCTCATTCTTTCGGACTTGTTCACATAGGTGCTTCTAGCTATTTAGAATCTTTTCACTCATCATATCAAAGGTCCTTTTTAAGCGGATTTTACCTAAAACACAAACAACTTCATGCATATATCAAGGTCTCAATAAATGATGGATTATTTTTTCACTTCAAAATATATTGGAGATTTTCTTAATAAAAAGCACCAATACCATGCCGGTGAATAGAATACTTACAGCACGGAGAGTAAAGCCCCATGGATTGAGGATCGCCATTGCCCCAGCGTAGAGCCAATAGTGCACGAGTCCCAGTTCAATCACAATTACTCTGAATACCACGTGAACATGTTTATCCTTGAGTATCGAAAGGCTAGTGTCGCGGTCCTGGAAGTTAAGCACGAGATCTACAAAAAGTGCCGGAAAATGTTGATTTAGTCTTTGGCTACAGCCAACTCGGCCCGGTTGCACTTCCTCATATCTTTAGGTGAGAGCGCATCATCAGGAGACAAAAGATCTCCGCCCGCCGTCAAATTGTGCCACTTCGAGTACCTCAGTTACCTTGTACAGCATGGCCTCATGGTCCTCGGGTCTGGTTGCACTTCCTCATATGCGTATTTTAGTATTCCATTAATATGAGATGTCGCGTGATAGAAAAAGATGTGTTTGTCTAATGGTAGTATTTTATATTTCTATGGAAAAATATCATACTTTTGGAAGGCGGAAGATTGATATGGAGAAAATTGTCCAAAAAGTGTAAACCTATTGTATTTTTGCCAATTCAATTTTAAATCTTTCAATTTTACTAGTGAAGTTTTAAACTTTTTCACATTTTATTAACCGAATCCATTTGATCAATTTTGATTGAAATCCGCTTAAGTGGATGATGGCTATTCGACATGGCATGACTGACACTGATGTAAATGATTTTTAATAAAAATCTAATACATTTTTTATTATTTTTAATTTTTAATTTTTTTTCATTTTTTCTTCCTTTTGCCAGTGGCCCGTCACTAGCCATGGCTAGGCCATCTACCTTGCCCGGCCACCAACAAAAGCAAAAAAAAAAAAAAAATTCAAAACAAAATTATTAAAAATTATCTACATCGATGCTGACCATGCTGTGTAGGATGGCTGACATCCATGTCAACAATTTCAGATCAAAATTAGCCAAGTGGACTCAATTGGTAAAATGTAAAAATTGACAAAATTGAAATATTTATAACTAAACTGATAAACGTGTAATAGGTTTTTGAATAATTTTCACAATTATTATGTGGTATTCCATTGATATAGCCCAATTCAAAGGGGCTTAACGGCCTCATCTCTAATAAGATAGCATGATCTTTGACTCCTTTTCACGAATCAGATAGGGCCTTGAAGGATTAGTTTCTAATTGAATATGGTTGCAGTCTTGATGACCTGAACATTTGGTGATCTGACGACTAATCGCTGGGGTCTTGATGACAAAAACTTTGATTGGGGTCGTGATGACCTAAATCCGGTAGGTTTGTGCGTTTTTGAAGTTCTTTAATCAGTAGAACTTATTCATAGCAAATTTACAAAATTTATAGTCTCCATCTGTTCTTCCCAAATTGAATTGAGAGCCCTCCTATTTATAGAGAATTTTAAGTAATATCCAATCCATCTTCAATTCGATATGTATAGAAGTCAATCAACCAATATATTAACTCAAGTTCAATTTTTCTGCTCCTGAAAACGTACTCTAATTTGATTTGACAATCACAGTTGCAAAAAAGAATTGCTGAATAATAAAATATTAATGTAGAATTTAGTAATTGGCTCGTAATTCCGCTGTTTATAAGTAGATTTGAGAAACTACGTTCAAAATAAGCCACGTTAATGAAGAGTATGTAATATTAAACATTTTTGATAACATAAATATCCAGGTATAAAATTAAAAACTGCTGCAATAATGATATACTTTCTCATTATCCAATTCCATATTCAACATGTATAAAATATAAAAATTGGGAGAAAATAGAGAATGATCAATTTTTTTTTCGCTGATTTATCTTTTTGTCAAGCTCCAACCCAATAAGAGATAGAACCTTCATATAATTTAATTTTATATAATTTCTAGAAATGTAAATCCTATAAGAGATATATACTTTATTGAGTACTTCTGCTTGTTCGAAGGATAAAGATTTTCCATTGTGATTTTATGCAATACAGGTCTACTCAAATACTTAAATGCTTGGTAAATGACTTCGCAATATAATGTTATTGAGCTTCACCATTTATAGAGAAAGTATTTAAGAGATGCAATATTTGTTGAGAGGTTCCAAGTAAATATCGATCCCATATGATTTTTCTAATCAAACTATTAATCTTACTTCTTGCCATTTCTTGTTGGTACCTCTTTCTTCTCATTCTCGGTACTTATTTTTCTGCGTGACTATATATATATATATTTGTCTTTTGGTACCCATTTCCAATTATCCTTATGAAATGCTGTAAGAGTGTTTTTTCCTCCTTTTCTCTTGAAAATTCAGTCTTAGTTAATGCACATTTTGCTTTCGTTCTTCATTCCCTTTATTGCTCTGTGAGGTGAACACTCCTGAAATGTTCCAGTTTACTAACCATCCACTTCTTCACTAAAACTATTGATCTTTCTCTGAGTTGCTTTGGCCTTTCAAGTAAAAGTTCGATTTTTTTATTTATTTAAACAAATGATGAGTTATTTGACTATCTGAATAACTTCTTTTTTTTTTAAAATTTTTTTTCGGTCCCTATCTTTCATATATTAGCTTTTCAAGATAGATTTCAAAAGATTAAAAAGCAAAAAAGAAAAAGAAAGAAGGTGGAGGACAGTTGTTACTGGAGCATTCATTTTGGAAAGAAACTCTTCCCAGTTTTGAGCCGCACACAAGTTGTACGGTGAGCCTTTTTCTTAAAACAGCAAATATTCAAAGTGTGTCTCCTTCGCGAAGTAAAGTTTAATATTCCAAAGTTAATGGAGAAGGAAGAGGATCTCACGAAATAAAGTGCTAGACTTTCTATTGGGCTTTTACTATAAGTTATTCTAAATCTTCTATCATCATCAATTCCTTGTAAAAAGAATAATTACACAGAAGAATCCAAATTTTACCGTTGGACGGTGAAAACGAGGAGCAAAGAGAAAAATGGCCTGAGGATTTCAACCCATGTTAAGGGATATTCGATGTAAAAGCTGAAATTGCTATGTATGGAGAAGAAAAAATGCGCACACAAAACTCGTTGAAACAACATATTCAATAGGTCTTTAGCGCCGTTGGCAAATTCACACTCTATATGAAAGAGCTACTTTCGCTTGGACTAATGTAGTTTATGAAGTCTCATTTGTTGAGGCCTAAATTTTGCAGACAATAAAAGAACACAGAAAATGAAAAAAAAAATAAAAAAAGAATGATAAAGCTTCAATTAAGCCCAATACTTTCTAATCCATTTAGCTAGAAAAGGCTGAGCTGGAGGCTGATGACTGCATCCACACTTCTTTGCACCGATCCGATGCAATCGTGGGGGCTTTATTTAATGACTTGCCTGAGGTCAATAACAAGGAGAACTCTCCCCACAACAGCAGAAACTAATAACGCTCAGAGGTGACGGCGACGTAATGGAACTCTCATTTTTTCCTTGGATTTATAGGCCCAATATTGGTAGCGTGTCTAGGTTTGAATTTTTTAGGGAAAATTGTCCAAAAAGTCATAAATCTATTACACTTTTGTCAATTTAGTCCTAAACCTTTTAACTTTGTCAATTGAGTTCTAAACCTTCACTTTTTGCCGATTCAATCCATCTAGCCAATTTTGGCCGGAAAATGCTTACGTGGACGCCGACGGTGTCACGTAGGACTGCCAGTGCTGATGTGGATAATTTTTAATAATTTTTATTATTTTTAATATTTTTCTGTTTTTTCTGCTTTTTTAGTTTTTCCTTCTTTTTTTTTTTTTTTCTCTTTTTGGCTTTTCTCTTGACCTTTTCCGGTGGCCGGTGGCCGGTGGCCGGTGGCCGGTAGCCAACCGGCTAGCTATGGCTGGTGGCCGGTGGCCAGCCACTGGAAAAGGCCAAGAAAAGAAAAAAAAAGGAGGAAAAACGGAAAAAACATAAAAAATAATAAAAATTCAAAAAATCAATAAAATATTAAAATTATTATTAAAAATTATTCACGTCGGGCGACGACAGTCCTACGTGGCATCGCCGGCATCCACGTCAACATTTTCCGGCCAAAATTGGCCGGATGGATTAAATCGGCAAAAAGTAAAAATGTTTAGGACTCAATTGGTAAAGTTAAAAGATTTAGGACTAAGTTGGCAAAAGTGTAATAGATTTAGGACTTTTTGGACACTTTTCCCAAATTTTCTGTGCCAGCATGAATGTTTTATCTATAATATTTAATATTAAAAAAATCTGCAGCAACTCTTAATTGACCGGAGGCAATAATAAAATTACTGTACGAGACGAGTACTTTTTATTCCGGTGAAGGCAAATGATTAACTGAATCTTTTTCGCTTAATCTCATGACTCTCGTCTTAACTAGTCAATAAAGTTACTAGAATATTTAATACATAACCCGCTCACGATGGCTCTCTTCAGGTATATGCGTTGTCAAGAGACAAGGGCATCCCATTTTCATCCATATGGTGAAAAGTGGATCTGATGCACAAAGTCCCATCTAATGCAGCATGACTTTGTGTAGCCATCTGCGTTCTAATTGGAATTCCAATATTGAAAGTGAATGTAGTCTTCACTGCCATAACTTCCAAATGCACGATGGGATGGGTTGGTGGATATCTGGTCACAATATTTGCGAGGATGGTCATGGAAGAGAAGAATTTCAAGCTTAGGCCGTTTTACTTGGGCAAGGCAATTGGACCAATTAGTTTGATAGTGTTTCCGTGGATGTGTTATACCTGCTTAGTGTTTCTCCCGTCGATTCTGTATCCATTTATTGGGACACATTCAACTATGAACCAGTTGATTGGTAGGTATGACAATGCTTTAGTGGGTGTATGATGCCCGGGGATGGTTTCATGGACTTGCCAGGGACATCGATGCACTGTACCGAAGGGTATGATCCGATGCTCTGTATCCAATGTTTCGCTATGCTTAATCGGTTGCCCCTAGAATGATTTCAAAGAAATTCTACTGTGTTTTGCCTCAGGCAGATGTCATGAGCATTTGAACCTGACACCTTCTTAGCACAAGACATGACTGCTTAGTTAACATTCCAAAAAAGCATGAAAACTTGAATTTGTTCAAAGCGTAGAACTATATTTCCTATCTTGGCATCACTCAACAGTACCTCATGTATCTTTGGTCGATCAATGAGAAAGTTTGAGAGTTGAAGAGTTGATGTAACTGCATAATATATTCCCAGGTGCATCATATCAAGTTTTATCATCAGCATATTAATCTGTACATAAAAAATTGTTTTCTACTAGGGCTTGACGTATTTATAACCCACCTCAGTCCTTGGCACCATAGGAAATATTGCTCTTTTGTAATATTAGACTAGAACAAGGAATTAATCCCCACTAGAGTGGTGTACAATGTCAAAGAAACATTTATTGAAGCCAAATTCAATCCATGTTGGACATGAGATGCTAGGAAGCTAATTCTGACACAAACAGAGAAATGAGAAGTTTGTTGCTGGCTATGTAACTTTAAGGGTGTCGATCCTCTATCTCATATGCAAATTCTGTTTCCTACGGCTCCTCCGTGACCACCAAGATCTTGGCTTCACCACCAAGTTCTTTGGCCGTGGAGGTGTCAATCCTCTAGATCTTGAGGTGGTGACCCCTCCATGGCCATGGAGGCCGAGCTTCCAGATCCAACGGTGATGACTCCTTATCGGCTAGAGGGAGCTCAATGCCACGTCAATTGTACCCCTCCCTCGCTGATGTATCCTAATTTTCATTTATTTATTGCTAGCTAAGGAGAAATAACACAAACACGCATGCACGGCCATACACACATATCACTGTAGTCTCTTCCAAGAAGGCAATTCCTCCGCGATTACTCTTATTGTGTATGTAACTGCTTGTGATCACGCGGCCCCAATCGTAGCGCGCTCGATCATAAGCCCGTTCCTCCATCTTCCGAACAATTGCACCATGGCAAATTCTATCTCGCCCACATTCTGCGCTGTCATGTTGAACTGCCCGACCTCCAGTTCCTCCCATGAATCGTGGGATAAGGGCAAATTCGCCTGCCTCTCTTGGTAGGTCCCGTCAGGGAGACTCAGTTTCAGGATGACCGGCTGCCCCCGCATGGTGCTCGAGGATGTCGCCATCTTCAGCTTGAACATGACTTTGTACGGAACGGTCAGCAAAAGTTCCTCCGTCAAAAACGACCCAAACGACCCCATGACTTCTAGCCACCTCGTCTTCACCACTTTTGCCGAGCCATTCCTGAAGTAGTTTTATTTGAGCGTTATTGATTGGGATAATTTTTACATCTATCGTTAGTATTAAAAAAAAATTACACATTCGCCGTAGATAAACTGGGTTACACAACTATGAATGAATATGTAGAAAGTGTTTTATATTGGCAGTAGACTTGATATAAAAATCTTTACTATAACTATTCGGAGATCGATATATTAGATAAACTCTATATGATGACGGTAAGCGGAAATCAAAAGTACAAAGCATATAAAAAAATAAATATATAAACTTCATCGTTACTTATTAATTAATTAACTATTTAAAAAAAAAGAAGAAAAATACGACCCTTCCAGATTAATGGAGTTTAGTAGGGACTTGGTAAGAAGGTAAGTTTGTAATTTTCCATACACTATTTTCCTTTTGTATGTGTAATCAACACTTTGAAAATCAAAGTTTTTCTTATTAAGTATGTTTAGCAAGTGTCTCAGGACCCTTGTTAACAAAACCCCTTTACAAATGATCCGTATTAGCTAGACAAAAAATCTCAAAAAAAAAAAAAAAAAGTCAACTTGGATGCCACATTAATGAGGTGTATATATCGTGAAATTATGAATTACTGGAACAAAAAAGCGACTAATTTTACTTACAATGATAAATAGGAATAATGGCTAGGTCAGCATCCATCACTCCGCAATAATACAGGGATATCTCAAAGAGTAACTCGTATTCTTAGAGTAGGTCAACAGGCTTTTCTTCCTATTTACCTCTCAACCTCCTCTTCCTCCTTTATCATTATTTTTAATTTGGCCAACTTTACATAACTATATATATACTTATTTATATATTTATTCACCAAAGACAAAATAGCATCTCTACACTCTCCGTATTCGTCCAAAGCCACTGTCAAGCCCACCGCCTGAAAACCGATTACACTCTCTCCTTCTTTTTCATCAACTCAAAAAGAAGAAAAATAAAATTTATAATGAAAAGCAGAAAATACGAGAAAAGCTCAAGTAGTTTACAATTTGATAAAATTATAACTTGGTTAGGTTTGATGAATCGAGTCAAAAGGACAAAAGTGAGAACTAAACTACAGAATTATGACGAATAGATTGAAGTAAATAGTAAAATTAAAAAATAAGAGAAGATTAGAGAGGTTAAAATAGGTTTAATTTTATAGTTTATAGTTCTTAGTATATAATGAACTTACTAACTTCGACAGCAATATTTAAGGATGAAACTAAAATTTTATTCAAATAAAATATCTTGCCTTCTGGCTCATCGCGCCCCTTATGAAGGCAAAAAAGAAAATCTATATACAAGACCGAGGGGCGGTCCTTCTTTTCTAGGGATATTCATATAGTTTTACCTAGATGGTGGGAATTAATCGAAGAGTTATGAAATTACCTCTCCCATGAAAGTACATATAGAAAACAATAGGGAGACTTCAATAATTTTAAATGGTCTAATCATTCCATTATGGGTTTGAATAAAATAATGATTCAATGATTCGAGAACATAATGGAAGTATCTCTCTAGTTATTCAAGATATTTTGATGGTAAATTCTTGATTTATTCATAATATCGAAATATTTTTGTGAATTTAGAAGGCTAGAACTGTACGCAACACTGGCACATACTTTAGTATACAAGTCAAAATCCCTATTCAAATTCAGTTGGTGAAATTACATGAAAGTTTAATGAGTTCAGGAAGAGGAAAAATTTATACGAGGAGGTGAAAAAAAAATAACCCCAGCCATCTATCTATGTAGCATAAGAGGGTGAAACATGAACAGCATTATACCAAAAGAATAATTCCAAGAACAATCAACTATAAGAGAGAAGGTAAAGACCAGTATTTTGCAAACTTGCGTTGAGACTCTCAAACAAATTTCAGTCTCTTGCTATCGTTTCCCATTTTAGATTTTCCCTAAAGAAATCCCGTGAAATGCCTTCCTTTATCATTTTTATGTTTCCCTTTATCCGATGTCATTCATTCTCCACAAAAATATGAAAAACCCTAACTACACTCGTAGTGTAAGATGAGGCGCACTGTACGATAAAAGATACGTATATATTTTGTTCTAGGGATTCAAGAGAAAATATTGGCTGGGTTTAACCGTCCACGTAGGCGGTGGGTTAAACCATTCAGCGATCGACGCGTGGCGCCACGTAGGCGAGGGCGTCAGGCGTTTAAAATTCGCGCGGGCCGCGTGTGGGGCCCACCACTCTGACGCTCCCTGCTCTGCTCTCCTATGCGGCGCGAGAAAATATTGGCTGGGTTTAACCGTCCATGTAGGCGGTGGGTTAAACCATTCAGCAATCGACGCGTGGCGCCACGTAGGCGAGGGCGTCAGGCGTTCAAAATTCGCGCGGGCCGCGTGTGGGGCCCACCACTCTGACGCTCCCTGCTCTGCTCTCCTCTGCGACGCGAGAAAATATTGGCTGGGTTTAACCTCCATGTAGGCGGTGGGTTAAACCATTCAGCGATCGACGCGTGGCGCCACGTAGGCGAGGGCGTTAGGCGTTCAAAATTCGCGCGGGCCGCGTGTGGGGCCCACCACTCTGACGCTCCCTGCTCTGCTCTCCTCTGCGACGCGAGAAAATATTGGCTGGGTTTAACCCTCCACGTAGGCGGTGGGTTAAGCCATTCGGCCGATCGACGCGTGGCGCCACGTAGGCGAGGCGTCGGGCGTTCAAAATTCGCGCGGGCCGTGTGTGCGGCCCACCACTCTGACGCTCCCTGCTCTGCTCTCCTCTGCAACGCCTGAGCCCCTCGTCGAATCGTCCTCTCTCTCCTCTCTCTCTCTCTCTCTCTCTCCCTACTCCGTTCCGTTTCGTTGCGGAGGAGAACAAAAAGGTCGCACAGCTGCTTCTCTTCCCCCTCCTCTGCTCTCTCTCTCCATTCTCACCGACGAGCTCTCTCTCTCCATTCTCGACTCCGACACCCCTCAAGCCGGTTGCCTCCGACGCCGACGACGCCGCCTCCGCCTCCGCCTCCGCCCCCGCCCCTCAAAGTCGTGTTGCAGGTCCGCCGGTTGCCTCCGTTGCCCCCGACTCCGACGCCCCTCAAGCCGGTTGCCTCCGTCATCCCCGACTCCGACGCCCCTCAAGCCGTTGCCTTCGTCGCCCCCGACTCCGACGCCGACGACGCCGCCTCCGCCCCCGACGTCCTTTCGTAATTTTTTTTTTTTATGCTTCTTTCATTAGTCTTACAGTTTATTCGGTAACTCACACGACCATTCCAATCCTATTGGTGGAAATGCGGTGAAGGTCGTGTTGCGGGCTGATATTTCGCACTTTGCTACATATGACAAGGTCGTTGTTATATCAGGTTAATGTTGTCTTCCCTGCATTTCTATGTTAATGTTTTAGAATCTAATTGTGCGCATTGAATTTCTTGAATTCTTATTTTGTCGGTGATGTCCATGGCATCAGCGTGATATGGTTGTTATCTTTCAGTTCCTGCCAATGTTTCTATATTCAGAAACACTTTTTTTACCTCTCATTTAGAAATCGTTGATCTGTTCGCAACTCCTCATTCCCCACAGCTTCTACTTCATCTACCCAATTAATTCATTTATAGTTCAATCATTTAGAAGGAAAGTGATGGACTTCAACAGCGGGCCGTGATTTATGCATAAGAATCTCCAGTTCAATGATCTATGCTATTTCTTTGTCGGTGGCGGTAGCGGCCATGAGCCAGCTCATTTCGGATTCGTGGGTGAAGGGATGCTAGCAACTGCAATATGTGGTGATGTTTTTGCTTCTCCACCAGTTGATGCTGTTCTAGCTGTATGTTTTCTCATGATTATATGACTAAACAAGGAAAATGTCATGGATCTCTTGCTTTATGTTTTGTCTCCTTGTCTATGAGATTCATTTTGCTCTATTGTATATATTTTAGGGCATCCGAGCTGTAACTGGTCCAATGGGGTGTCTACTTTTTGTCAAGGTACTTCCTTTACTTTATCCTACCACCTTATAGAGTATTTTGGCATACATGGAAACTTGTGTATACAAGGGAAAAACTAAAAATTTTGTAAACGGCACTTTCATTGCCATGGAAATTCCAGGAGTTTATGCAGTTCTAGCAGCCGCATAGACCACAAGTACTTATTTCCACACTTCTTTACTAAACGTAGCTAGCAGTTCCTCTCTAAAATACCCCACACGGCCCATGTAATTTCCCAAGTTGACAAAGCCATACTCAAGGAGCGGTTATATTAAGTTGGTGCAGGCTATGGAATTCCTTCCCTTAAAATGTTAAAGGGTGCTTTCACTTTTTAAAATGAGAAATACAATATTTATCAGCTACTAATTATTTTTTGTGCTTCTCGCATGATGACCTAAATGATAAGACATATTATTAGCATTCCCCATCAGTTTCTGCAAAACAATTTTGCTGAAGCTTCTGAAGCAATAATCTTTAGCTCTTTTTACATTGGCTAATTGCAATTTAGTTTATTTGCTGTATACAGAATACAGGAGATGAGAGCATATGATGCATATGGAGGAAAAATTAAGTTTACTCTGGATTTACAGACTTATTGCAACTTTATTTGTCAATCAAATTTGCTGACAGGAAGAAAGAGCCAGCATGGAATGAGGAATTCACTTTTAACATTAAGCTCCCTTCGACTAAAAACCTCCAGGTTAAGCCTCTACCAGAGTGATATCCATTACTTCCTTTCCACTTTGCATCTGTGGACTAACTGGAGACCGAATTGCTGGCATGTTTAGGAAGGACTTATCCTAAAAATATGTGATGCTACTTTTGTAATAAATGAATGAACGCCATTTTGAGGGGGCCAACTGCTGCATCAATTTTTGGACTCCTCTTTTACATGCTAAGGAGATTTGCTCATTTGTTGCCTTATTTGATACAATCCCAAGTTGATTGTGCCATATATCTTGCATTAACATAACACGAAGCAAGCAACTCCACCATTTTGTTTTTTTGGGTACAAGTCC
The DNA here is from genome assembly GCA_014182725.1 of Eucalyptus brandiana. Classification (NCBI taxonomy): domain Eukaryota; kingdom Viridiplantae; phylum Streptophyta; class Magnoliopsida; order Myrtales; family Myrtaceae; genus Eucalyptus; species Eucalyptus brandiana. The sequence continues at coordinate 33,297,559 of CM024677.1, forward strand.
TTGCTGATTTTGGCGCTCAGCAAATGGATACAGCTATCCTTAAATGCATGAACTGAAGCTGAATAATTGTTGATCTTTTTGTTGTTCACTGTGGTGTGGATGCTAGGTGGCAGCTTGGGATGCAAACTTGGTAACTCCACACAAGCGAATGGGCAATGCAGGAATCTGTTTGGAGCTTCTGTGTGATGGTGAGAATCATTGAATTTGTTGTCGATTTGTATTTTGAACTTACTTGTGCAATGCTGGTGGTGGTTTAGTTGGGTGGTTCAGAAGTCAAATAAATGAGCAATATACCAGATCAGTTTTTCTCCTGTGAAACATTATTTGATACTCTATGACCTTGGCAATGGATGAAATGACTATCATATGGAATTGTACTTTTTCTTGATGAGCATGTCTGTTTCCAGGAGATTCACATGAAATGGTTGTGGAATTAGAAGGAATGGGTGGTGGAGGGAAGATACAGTTAGAGGTAAGTGTGGAAACATTTTTATATCAATCACATAGTTGGAAGCTCTCTTAAAAGGACGATTAGGATTTCTGTTTGAAGACTCTTGACTTCTTGAAATAAACATCTATATATGATTTGTAATTGTTCAAGAGAAGTTCCAATTAGAAGGTAGAGTTTTCATTTAGGCCTATAGCTTCCAGCATCTATCTGTGAATCATTGAGCATTAGCAAGAGCTTTTTATTAACGTTTGCTTATTTGAGTACCTGGCAATTACTGTATAAGAGCTTTCTCCAAGATGTTGTAACATCGTTTCTCTTTTGTTATTATGAATCATTGCTGGGTAAATCTTAGATGCTTGAAGAACCAGTTTACACCAATACGCTATGAACCCTGGACATCTAAGTCTGCACGCACTCCAGCTCAGCCCTTTCCAATAGGCTAAACTTGCTTTATTATATTGGTGGAAAAGACGACATTGAAATACAAAGTAAACCTCTTATCTGTTTCAAAGACATTGAATCAATCATGGGGGTTGTTTGTCCATTTGATCTTGTATGTCAAAATTGACTGAGATGCATATGACACAAACACGCAGTGCTTGTATATTGTCTCACATGTATGAAGTGTGAATAAGAACTACTAATAAACAAGTTTAATAACAATCTTTCAGAAATCAGACAATAATGCTGGGAGGAGAAAAAATATTTCCACTATTGGACTTTGGTAGGAATATTAGAGAATCCTATCTGAACCAGGCAAAATTGGTGATGAGTATCTGAATTCCATTTATGAGAATTCTAACCTTGGTTTCGTTATTGTGGATTTCTTTCCATGCTTTACTAAGATACCAGTTATCGTCCTTCTGCGTGTTATGCCGGAAAAATGAGCAAGCTCACTGGTGATGCTGTTTCAGGTTAGATATAAAAGTTTTGATGAAATTGATGAGGGAAAGAAGTGGTGGAAGCTCCCATTTGTTTCAGAGTTCCTCAGGCAAAATGGGTTTGAGTCTACTTTGAAATCAATTGTTGGGTCTGATAGTGTGCCGGCTCGGCAGTATGTTGAATATGCTTTTGGGCAGTTGAAATCCTTTAATGAGACATATCCTTGGAAGGATAAGCTTTTAAATAGTGGTAAATATGTAGCAGAAGGGGAATCGGTCAATGCCACTGCTGCACCTGAGAAGTCTTCATCTGTAGATGTTCCATTGCTGAATGACCAGAGCCTGAATGAAGAGAACATTGTTGTTGAGTCTTCCCCTGATTCAACTGGATTTGAGAATGCTAATGGAGAAAAAATGCTAGTTGGTGAATCCATACAGTTTGACAAACATTTCTGGAAGAACTTTGCAGATGTTATCAATTAGAAGGTTGTACAGAAACTTGGTCTTCCTGTCCCTGAGAATGTAAAATGGGATGGTTTTGATGTACTAAATAAGATTGGCATACAATCCCGGAAAGTTGCAGAAAAAGCTTACGTTGAATCTGGGCTTGCAACGCCGAGTAGACAAGATATTGATGATTCTGCAGAGAGCGGGCCACTTCTAAGAAGTGCAATTCAGTCTTCAATTCCGGATATAAAAAAAGTGACACAAGATTTGTTGCAGCAAACTGATTCTGTTTTGGGGGCATTGATGGTTTTGACTGTGGCAGTTTCTCGGCTAAATAAGGAAGCGCGTTCTATGGAAAAGAATGATAATAAAATGAAAAGTGATGATTCTGTGTATTCTAAGAGTGAGAATCTTGCAGTCTCATCAGACATATCATCATTGGATGAAAAGAAGTCGGAGGAGATGAAAACTCTTTTCTCTAGTGCAGAAAGTGCTATGGAAGCCTGGGCGCTGCTTGCCACTTCTCTTGGTCATCCTAGTTTTGTTAAGTCTGAATTTGAGAAAATTTGCTTCCTAGATAATGCATCCACTGATACACAGGTATTGTCTTCCTGTATTGAGAAGCTGCTTCCTAATCTACTTTTTCTCACACATTTTTAATTGGGGATGGAATCATGCATGAATGAAGTAAGGTTACTGCAGGCAGCAATCTGGCGTGATTCTGCACGAAGAAGATTAGTTGTTGCATTTAGAGGAACAGAACAAGTAATCAGCTTCACTATCTTTCCCTTGGCAACCTTATTGATGTGGTTATGAGGTAGATATTTATTTATTAATTTTTTTTTTTTTTCTATCTGTTATTCCCAGTCAAGATGGAAGGACTTGCGGACTGATTTGATGCTGGCCCCTACTGGGTAATGTGAAAAATCAATTAATTCACTAGATAGTCTTCTCTCAACATATAATATGCCATTACAAGTATTTTACTATTTTGCCTGTTAGTTGGTCATGTAGGAGCAGATCATCATCTCTATCTTAGCCTTAACAAGTACAAAATCAAAATTTGCAACCTTCTTTAGTTTCTCACTAGGAAAAACGAATTGTAGCTTGAAGATTGTCCCAGTCGATATGATGTTAGTCTTTTGTCTCCTCATAATTTGCAGTGCTAAGCAATAATTTAGGATGTATGATTAGGCTTGAAACCAGTTCTGTTACATTGAGCAGGGCTTATAGTTAATGATCCTATGATACCTGGGAATTGGTGAGTGATATATGCCAATTGACATCTGTGTTTGCAGAAAGGTTTCGAGCAGTGCTCTTTTTGGTGTCTTCTTTTCTATGTGAAAAGATGTCCATGCTTGTTGCTTGTTTGAATTGTTCAAATCCACTAATTCTTTTGGTTGTTGCTTGTTGCTTGTGTCAACTATGCAAATTCACCGATTCTTTTGGGTGTTTAATATGCTTATCCTCTGTAATATTTATGTAAGTTGGGCTAATGTAATACACTGATACTACTTGTCAATTTTGTTTTACTTGATGTTTATTTTGTTGTGCTCCTACACTTTGAATCCTGAAAGGATTGGTGGAGATTTCAAGGAAGAAGTTCAAGTATACTGTTGTGACATCCAGATTTTCGGGTTTTAATTTGACTGGATAAATAGGGCATTTGTCATCGTATTTCGTCGATTTATTGACGAGTCAGAAATTTCAAAAAGAAATTATCGAAGAAAATTTGAAGGCAAAAAAAAGAAAATAGAAAGAGAAAAGGAAAATTTGCATAAAGGAAGTGTGCATTTTATTTTCTTTTTCTCTCTCTCTCCCCTTTTCTTTTCTCTCTTTTCCTCTCTTTTCTCTCTCCTCTCCCCTCCCCCTCGTGCGAATTCCTTTCCCCCCTTTCCACCGAAGTGTGGGCTGTCTCCCACTTGCCTTTCCCCTCTCCCTTTGACCGGTCAAGCCCTACCTTCTCTCTCTCTCTCTTTTCTCTCTTTTTCCCCCACTCCCTCGTGACCGAACCAGCTTCCTCTTCTTCTCCTTTCTTCTTCATGTGAAGCCAGCGGACAGAAGCGGAAGAGCTCGCCGAAGCCGTCACCGCCGCTCCTCACCCGTGCGAATCAAGCCCTGCTCCGCCCTTACCCAGCCCGTCCGGCCATCTTCGGCCACCGCCCAACCCCATCCGGTCACCGCCGAGCCTCCCCCGCATCCCCCTCGCCCTCCGCCAGCCTTCCCTCGCCGTTTTGGCCGCCGGAGCAGCCCCGGCCAGCCTCGTCCAGCAAACCCACGAGTGGGTTTCCAGCTGGTTCAAGGCCCGTTTTGGGCCGTTTCCCGGCCCCGAACCCGAGGCCCGCTTTGGGAAGGATTGTTCCTCGCGTCGCCGCCGTCGGATTGATCCGATTTGCGCGCGATTTGGTGAGTAATCTCACTAATCCATGATTAGTTGCTAATTATGCTTTAAGGTTGGTTTAGTTTTAATTAATTATGTTTATGTTGTTAGATTAGAATAAATTAGCAATTATTAGTCAATTGTGATGCGATTTAGTTAAATTGATTGTGCAATTAGCAAGTAGACGTGGTCTACTATTTATTGGAAGCATCTCGGGAATTTTCCGACCCCCTAATCGGGCTTCATTTGGCGATTCGGGCCTAAGTGAGCTTTTTGGGCATTTAAATATTAATTTTCAGAATTAAATTAAATAATTATTTAATTTCCGAAAATTCAAGGGAGATGGTTCGGAACCGGAATATTATGCTGATGAATGTGGTGAAGTCCGTTTATTTAATCGGGAACTTTATTTTGAGTAAATTGAATTTTTAATATTAATCATTTAATTTTCGAAATTAATCAATTATTTATTTATTTCCTGAAAATTCAACTGGGATGACCCGTGACCGGAAAATTATGTTGATGATCGTGGTGAAGTTCGTTTATTTAATTGGGCCTTATTTTGAGTTAAATGGAATTTTTGATATTTAATAATTAATTTTCGAAATTAATTAATTAATTAATTATTTTTCGGAAATTAAGATTTTGATGGCCGACGACCGAAATCTCGTGCTGATCGTTGTGGCGCAGTCCGTTTATTTATTTGAGCTCCACGTTGTATGGAATTGAATAAATTGTGATATTTTAGGGATTTACCCTAAATTGATTTGGAATTGATTGAGATTGAATGATTGATTGGTAAATGGCCGAGTATGTTTGTTTAGCATTTATAATGCTTTGATTGAGTTGTAAAATGGATGGAGTTATGAGAGAATTGGAAATACTCTGGGATTGAACTAATCAGACACAGTGTATAGACCTACGTGGTTCGGTGATTGGGATATCACTGGCGAAAACGACGCCTTAAAGAACGCACGTATCGGTCTAGTACATACATTATTGTGGACCTACGTGGTTCGGTGATTGGGATATCACTGGCGAAAACGGCGCCTTAAAGAACGCACGTATCGGTCTAGTACTCATATTGTTATAGGCATGTATGGTTCGGTGATTAAGGACATCACTGGCGAAAACGGCGCCTTAAAGAATGCATACACTTGTCTATTAAATACATTGTTGTAGGCATGTGTGGTTCGGTGATTTGAGATATCACTGGCGAAAACGGCGCCTTAAAGAACGCACGCAATTGTCTATTGAGTACATGGTTGTAGGCATGTGTGGTTCGGTGATTTGGGATATCACTGGCGAAAACGGCGTCTTAAAGAACGCACACAATTGTCTATTGAGTACATGGTTATAGGCATGCGTGGTTCGGTGACTAAGGATGTCACTGGCGAAAATGGCGCCTTAAAGAACGCACGCAATTGTCTATTGAACAGATCATTGTAGGCATGTGTGGTTCGGTGATTTGGGGTATCACTGGCGAAAACGGCGCCTTAAAGAACGCACGCAATTGTCTAGTGAATATGTCACTTTGGCGAACTTGACGCCCGAGAGTATTGACCTAGAATGGTCCATCTGACATGTAATCGACTAAGTCGATTGATCATTGCTTTGATTTGATGTTGTGAATTGATTGACTGAATAGAAATGACCGTGAGTGGTCTTGTTGGCATATAATCGACTAGGTCGATTTGATCGATGCTTCGATCAGTGATATGATTGCTTGGGTACATATTATGAATTATACTGACTTGCAGGTGGGATCTGAGACCAAGGTACGTCTTCTGCCCTATGCATGTTTAGGCAGCCTTTAGTATAATGGTTTACTAATCGGGCTTAGTGGGGTAGAACTCGCTGAGACGTAGTCTCATCCCAGTTTGGGGAAAAACATTTCAGGACCCCGATGAGGAGCTGAGGAGGAGTCTAAGAAGGAGAACTCGGAGGTGAAACTTGAGTAGAAGGATTTTTGGAGGAAGAAGATAATCCTAAGAGGGGCCTTGAGTACGGCCCAGATGGATTGAGATTCTATCTTCTTTTGAGATCTCCAATTGATGTGAATAGTTATGAAGTTCTCTGATTTGTGTTTTGTATAAAAGTTTGGTTATAAGTTTCAATATGAAAAATATGGCCCTGCTTTTTTATCCCATTGTTTTATTGTCTGGGGATTTATAATTGCTTCCGCTGTGCTTAATAAAAAGAAAGGGTCGGCAATATATAGTCCTGGGATATCGCGTATTAAAATCGACCAAGAGAAGGATGTGTGCGTGCCCGAGGATCGGGGCGTGACAACTGCTATTCTAGATCTTGATTTCTTTTGTCGACTATTGTGAGATGCGTATTTTGCTGAATCCGTCCATCATGCTTCTCCTTGCTTACAAAATTTTTGTTGCTTGTTTTCCGGGTTCACAGTGGCTTTTTAAGTGCATATGATTCGGTGAGAATAAGAATTTTATCACTCCTCAAAATGGCAATTGGTTTTGTGTAAGTGCTGTTCCTAGAAAAATATTATAAACTAATCATGCTTGCTCCTCTTAAAAAACCACAAAAGAATTCGGAGAGTTGTAGGCGTTGACCCCATGAACTTGGTTGATATTCTCCTTGAGCATCGCTGTGTGATGGAGTTGAGGTGTATCTTGCATGAGCTGCATTGTGCACTTTGCGGTAAGTTTTGTGGGTGCAGGTCACAAAGCCTCGAGGATTAGCGGTCTGAAGTTGTGAGTGACGCCAAGGAGCCCCGAGAATAAATCCATGTGGATTGGGACTCACCTGGCTGGTGTGAGTTGAATCCCGCGAGAGGGGGTATAGTCGGGATATTGAGAGCCGGAAAACAGGCAAGTGGACAACAAAGGAGGGACTCCTTGAAGCTATGTCAAGGTGCGAGAGATAGGTGGGCGGACGGTAGCATTGGATGAAGAGTCGAGGGGCTTGATGCACGGAGGTGCTGGCCCCAAGGAGAGGATATGAGTAGCATTTGTTCATGGTCGCTACCCATGAGAGATGACAAAGAACTCAATAAGGAAGCTGTGTTAGCGAGTGAGAGTTAACAATGAAGTCCCATATTTGTTGGTTTTCTCTCTCTTGGTGGATCTGATTCCATGTTTAGTATTTAGGGATTGCTGAAGATACAAAAGGAGAGAACACAAAATACCGCTTGACTTTATGTTTATAAGTATATTGATGCTTCACTTGCCAAGCCTAGGGAGACAATCTACTTAATACCCAAATCCTTGACTACCTTATTTAGAATTCCCAACACTTGTGTACTAACCATATGTGTCTCAATGTAGACAGATATTCTTCAACAATTTGTTTGCCCTCCAGGCAATATCTTACTTCAGTGTGAACTTAACTGCTAGTGTTTCTTTCATTTTGTCATATACCAAGGCCATGCATTCAAACAAGTTTTTCTCCATTACTAAATGGCTACCATGCTTTGTGCTATCACCAAGAGCTGATTGTCTTGTGATAACTTGATGGTGAAATGTTTTCTTGCGGGGACGATGGTTGTGAGCCACGGTACAAGTGGCATGTCTATGTTACTGGTCATAGTTTAGGTGGTGCTCTAGCTACTCTCCATGCTTTTGAGCTTTCATCCAGTCAATTAGCAAAGTGAGTGACATCTTTCATACTAAAGATAACTATTATATTTACTTTTCTGCCTCAGATATTTGTCCAGCTGCAAAATGCTGGCATGCATTTGATTGCAATTATACTTTTAAGTATTTGACACATGTCGTGATCTTCAATGATTAAAAGTTATGGTTAAATTGAATGGACCAATAGTATCACTTTGGGGGCGGCGGGCATTTGAGGCTGATAAAAGGGGCTGAAATGGTGGTGGAGAAGTTTTTGGTAGAGTTTAGGAGTCTGTGAGACATTTTTTACAAGAGGAGGTGCCAGCTGGTTTATACTTTTGGCTTTCTAAAAACACCCAAAAAAGTGAATGAATGAATCAGCGAAGAAAAGAAATGTTAGGATGGGCTGGTTGAGCTAGCTCTAATCAAATTGTGATGTCATGTAAAGTAAGTTTGCCCTAATTGAAGTACACAGGGAAAAGCAGCACTCGTGACGTCGAAGACTCTCTATTAGCTAAGGAACCCCCCGCCAAGTAATCGGGTTTAGTTGACATTTGCTGTAGAAGAAGTTCTTCCCGCTCCGGACTTTACAAAAATGCGAGAATGAGGTGTGCGTGTGTTTTTTTTTTTTTTTTTGGGGGGGTTGTTCCATGCACATGAGCATGTGAGCACTAGCATTTTTGCAGGTAGCTCGAAGGTAAACGCATGATGGACTAAAGAAAAGAACATTGTGTTATTTTCTTGATAAAAACCTGAATAATTTGTATTACATAATCCGGAAAGGAAAAATCCACTTTGTCTTTGAATCACGAGATCTTTATTGTTAATAAATAATGATTTTTGTGTGTTGACTCAGGCAAATTTTTGTCGCGATACTTGTGAGGACCTGCCCAATTTTCTTGGTGTTCTTGGAATGGCATGGATAAAGTTCGGTGGAATAGTTTTCATGCTTTTCTGGTCTCAGTAGATTGCATTTTCTTTGTGAGATTCCACAGATTCATCTAATTTGATTCGAGGTGCCTTATATAGTGATGTGTGTAACCATTTGTTTCGATAACTTCAACTGACGGAATGGTGGTGCATATTATATTCCATAGCCAAGTACTCCTCATGTCTTAAACTGCTGCTATGATGGGGAAAGCATGAAGCATGCAAACTCAATAAACATGGCTTATGGGCGAAGATTATTGAAACCCAAGATATCTGAAGAAGGGAAACTAGAAAGGGTGAAAGACTAGGTGTGAGGAATCGAGATCAAGATCTTTGGCTGTTATACCATGTTATAGTTTTGTGCACAACCGACTTACTGCAAAAGCTTAAGCTGTTTGAATATAGTTCATATCATGTTATGTAACTGAATTGTGCCAACGACATGAGATACTATATGTGTAACGTAGGTCACACCATGAGAAGCTAGAGTTCTTCAATCGTGAGTTTATCTGTAAGCAGCAACTTGAGTGGCCTTTTTTATTACTCTTAAGTGTCTTAGGCCATTTAAATTAAAATCATGGGAGTAGAGCTTTTAATCTTTTTTTCCCTTATGGCATGTGACTAACGCATTTTGTGTATGTTAGGCATGGAGCAATTTATGTGACTATGTACAACTTCGGATCTCCTAGAGTTGGTAACAGGAGATTTGCAGAACTCTAGAATGAGGTGAGAGATATATGTGCCCCGTAGCCCTGTCATCTGTACTCAGATCCTTGAGAAAACTAAGTGATGGCTACCGCTTCCTGATTCCTTTATGCAATCTTTTCTCTGTGTGCAAATATAAACAGGCCCATGCATATTTGCGCCCATGCATATTTGCATAGTGGCATGGATGTTGCTGCTCTACCTTTATTGTCAATATTGTTAGGATTGACTGCCATGAAACATGCCAAAACGCATTCAGTCCTCTCGCAAGGGTGGGATGGACTCAAGGGTCATTTGCCGGGTTTGAAACCCGGTATAAGCCAACAAAAAAATAAAGACAAAAAAATTTCGTGAAACATATTACTCTTCGATGAACAACCTCGGCATCCATCCTGTATTAACAGCAACTTTCTTAAGATTTCTTCACATGCCAAAACGCTGGTACAATTATACTTATTTTCATCAGCAATGATTGTCATAAAATGAAGTTCTTCTGTTCTTTATTCATGCCTTTCATCATTATAGATCTTCTCAAGAATTCTCTGTGGATTACTACACTCTTGTTTATTCCTGAAAGGTACTTATTTTTCCAAGTTGAGAGGATCATTCTGACTCCCTATTGCAGTAACTTATTTTAGTGACGCAACTCACTAAGGAGGGCTTTCTTGTTCATTTAAGTGACTTCTTTTCTAGATGTTGTGGTCACACTCCAATGTCTCCTCCAACTGAGCTTCTGCTATGATTGCTGCTATCTCTTTAAAAATTTGGCATCTTATAATTCTATAGATTCATGTCAGCAGACTTTTAGGTGGCCTAAGCATGATCTCCCCCTTATTAGTGGAAAATCTTTTGATGCATTTTTCTAGTATCGCACGTAGTATGTGTGATGCAATTGTCTGTTGCTTTGCAGAAAGTGAAGGACAGCTGGAGAGTTGTGAATCACAGGGATATCATACCGTCAATTCCACGCCTGATGGGTTATTGCCACGTGGCTATTTTGTTCGTCCCAAAACATGCTCCGTTCGACCTCTTCGATACTCGCAAGAAGATGAACAACATCAAGCTCTATGTTAGGAGGGTTTTCATTATGGACAACTGCAGGGAGCTCATTCCAGAGTATCTTGGATTCGTGAAAGGAGTTGTTGATTCCGATGACTTGTCCCTCAACATTTCTCGTGAGATGCTGCAACAAAAGAAGATTGTGAAGGTCATAAGGAAAAATCTTGTCAAGAAGTGCATTGAGATGTTCAATGAGATTGCAGAGAACAAGGAGGACTTAAAAATCTATTTGATGGTTGAAAGTGTTTACTTATTTAGTCAATTGATGATAATATTTCGTATTTTAATAAATTAATTTTATAAAATGTATCGTAAATATTTATTTGTCAAATGATTATGGAGTTTCATATAACAACGTCCACCAATACTTATTTTTCATTAGAAAGTTTTCATACCGATGTTTACTTAAACAATGCTTATGAGTAGCACCAAGATGTGAATTAGTAGTGAAAGTGCAGGGCATGAAAAGATGAGCGGACATTTTTTCCACATGCATATCATATTTGGATCTAATTCTTATATTTAGTAGTGAACTCAAGTGCCAAAGGAGTAGGACATCACAGATTTATTGATCATTCTCTGCAATTTAGTTGTTGATTACTTGATAGTATGATGTCATAATGATGGACAAATGTCCAATTTAGTCGTTGATTACTTGATAGTATGATGTCGTAATGATGGACAAATGTCGCATTGAATCATAATTGGGCTTAGAATTTAAGCTTTGACGTACACTCCTAAGTCAAAATGAAGAATGTTAGATTTGAATGTTCAAAAAAATATATTAGTACACAATTACAATGCACACATAAATGCTTGATGGCAAGAGTATTGGCCCTATAGGACAAGACAACGTTCATAACCCATAATGGATCATCAATCAGAGTAGCTGCAAAACCTCCATAGACATTGTACATATCCATGACATTTCTTATTTTATCAGTCCCAAGTGCAGGTAGTACTTTCTTGTAGTGCTTTGCCCGCACCTTCCACTTACTATCATCGTGCTTGAAAGCACTCGCGCTTCTTCCTTGTATTTCGACATGCGCTCGGGTGTGACGTGCAGTCGCTCAGGCCATTTGGGGATGGATTTGAGACTGATATTCTTGAGCTTTGGATCCGGAACAACCACGCAAGGATGGAGCGGAGTATACCAAGTAGAGTCCAGCTCAAGGCTGTCATCGCATTTCGGTGGGTAGGCATCAGGTTTCGCAAGGCGATTGTAGCAACTGCTGTTTGAGGTTTTCTGCCACATGGCGATGTCATCCTTCTTGTTATATAGCTTGAAGCACATTTAGGTGAGAAGCCTCTGCAGTCTGTCATAATCTGACTTCTGTTCCTGCACGGTGGTGTTCCATCCACGCCAGCGGTTTTGGTAGTTGACTAGTGGTCGTGAGAGGACCCAGAAACCTCCAGGCCGCAGTATCCGGTGGAGAACTTTTGGTTTGAATTCTTAATCCAATAAAATCATTTTTATGGTAGCTTGTGTAAGAGATTCCTCTACCTCAATGTTAAGAGGAAGAACAGGATCATAAAGCGAGAGCCTCATAAGGAACCATCCTCCAAACCCAGATACCCGGACCTGTTTAAGCAGCAATCAGACTAGAGATTGGCATCACATGCAAAATGCAAAGCTCACCCAGTGTCTTGCGCTATTCAGGGAGAAAAGAAGGGAGGAATTAACTAGATAGCATGATGGACCTGCATTTACTTTATAGTAAAATACTCCTCTGAGGTCACTAGTTCAGATATTATTTTGGTAAGCACACAGCATTTTGCTCAACTCATTGTGGACTATAATTTTGACTCCTCTTGTAGATACAAATCAAGAACCAACATGGACTCCATTGTGACGTTTAACTCTCCTTCTTGCTCCCATCCCCAGGAGCATTCAGAACGTATGTACTTTAATTGAGAATTAGAGCATTAACTTGTCTCCTCAGCATATGAACACAATAATACACAATATAAATAGCTGCTGAAATGATGAGGTCCAATCTATTAAGAATAACTTCATCGATTCAAAACTTACTCCTTCATAATTTACTGGAGCTTCCTGAAGCTTTGGGTCCAAATCAATAGAGTTCTCCAAGTGCTTCAACACTGCCTCTCCATAGTCTCAGAAAGATCTATAATCTCTACACTATCAGGATCTTAGAGAAGGAAAAAGAAAACGACATTGCTAGAAACCAAGAAACCACGTACCCTCCCTTTAAGTCCGGATGACTCTGGTTGATCTTCAACCTCAATTTTACAGCAATGGCTGCTTCTTCCCTCTACCAAATCTGTCAAGACTCTGCTGCCGCTACCTGCTCCTGAAGCTCGAGCTGAAGCAAGTTTGTTGAGAACTTTGACCTATAACAAAATGCTTAATAATTATGACTCAAAGCTTTAAGCTCATGCATTGCAGTTGGGGGCATTTAGAATTCATCTCTGCAACGTCAACGCTCATCTATTTCAAAAATTTTAATAGCAATTTCCATTTTTAATTGTACTTTATACAATTAAATCACAGAGATCATGCAATTCGAAATAACACATACAGTGGCCAAACATCTGAATGTTTTCTTTTTTGATAATCAATTTAAAAAGCATAAAATGTGCGAGATATCTCACTAAAGGTGTGGAGGTAACTTGATTCTCTTGACCAAGGGATGGTCGTTTGAAAGAGAAGAACGGTACTAACAATCCTTGAAGTCGTAATGATGGACCAACAGTTAAAGCATTTTGAGACTTTTCCATTGGTGGAATTTTAGAACCTTCTGGACCTGCAAAAGAGAAAGGAGTTTATATCCTTGGGATGAATGACATCCTTTAAAAGTACATTAAGAGACGAGATTTCCTGAACCTTGACAGCATGCGTTCATCTCTCTTATGCACCCAAAATTGCATCACAGAGAAAGGAGACACTTCTCTTTTTAGCCTTACTTCCTTCATCTCCATTTTAAATCCAACATATCATGCATCAATTAAGGGTTCTGCATGGAAGCAGTAAATTGCTTACTGCAACAGAACCTGATACTGAGCCACCTCCAGGATCATTTTCCAACAAAACCCGGCATTTAATAGGAGATGCTTTAAAGTGACCAAGGCTGCGAGTAAGGGCAAACAAGTAACCAATTAGAATGATAATCTTAGTATCAGGGAAATAAATAATTGGCATGGGATACCAAGAGGGTACCAGCCATGGACTTTGCAGACTCAAAGCATAACAAGAATGTGGCTAAACGCTTTATGAACGCTGCAGCCTTCTGCATGTCAAGTGAGTGCCTATCATTGCACAGCATCATCTTTAGAGCTTCAGCTAGCACCTCACCCTAATCTCTGCTTGAGCCATCAAATATCAATGAGTAACCATACAAAGGGAGAAAGACAAACATCTAAGACTGCAGTTATAGAGAAAATCATGTGAACAAAAGTGCATGAGAAGATGAGTCTAGAAAACCAGCTTGACAGCAAGGATATGATCTCTGCTTCAGACATCAGATATTAATTATAGTTAAAAGTGTTGTGGTCATGAGAAATAGATCACTATTTTATCTCCGAACAAAGTCATCTGCATTTAGAGCTATGGTTTACAATAAAATCTGGTAACTGAAAGTGCATGAGCACATGACCTCAAAAAACAAACTTGACAGCAAGGTACTGAGCACCCAACATAGAAGTGCTAACCTTCCAGGGCTATATTCAAGTATGAGGTTGTATAGCTGAACAAAACTGACTCGGATGCAAATGAAAGTAGGCCCCCCTCATATTTATTTTAAAAAAAAATAAGAGTCCAGTCCTGGCATGGGACTTGCTTAAATTGCATGATCTCATTATTGAAGAATAAAAGTACCAAAAGAAAAGCATAGAAACCTCCATACTTAAAACATCAATCTAATATCCCAAGGGTGTTCATTAGTGCAACATTTTAGCTTGCTGATATACTAACATCTACCTCAATAGTATATCCATCACTTATCAGCATCAAGCTATAAAATGGGAACTAGCATGACCTAGTATGACTAACTTGGTCAAACCAAGTTATCTTGACGGAAGAAAACAAGCCTCACTGAAACTGAGTTGTTGGAGATGGGAATTTATTCTCACCTTCCTTAACTAAGCAACACAAAACTAATCAAATATGAGATACCATTGTTACCTTAGCAGAGAGACAAGTTAACCAAGTCTTCCTAATATTATTTCCTTGGAAGTCCAGAAAGACAAAATGCTGACCGCAAGAAAAGACTCCAACCAGATAATGTACAATCGCAATTAATTTTCCTTTTATTCCACAACTTGAGACAAAAGCAGCAAAACTCAGAGAGGATGAAGGTACCAATATTCCTTGCAATTATGCTCAAGCAGATTAGTCTCAACGAACAATGATTAGATAAACGAAGTAGCTTTTCCACCAAAAGCATCCATGCGCGAGCTCCCTACAAAGTTACAGCTGGCATCAGAAACAGAATCCAGAGATTTGCAGTTAATGTATTTTGTTAGAATATTTAAATAATAAACCACGCCTTCATCTAACAGCTTAAGCTTCTAGAACAGTTGGCAGTGGTCCCACAAAATCTCACATGGTATCGGAGCTAGGAGGTCCTGAGTTCGAATCTTCCAGGCCTCTATTTACCTCCCCAATTAAATTTCCACGCTTAGTACTAGACAAAAGACTAGACTAAGCGTGAGGGGGAGTGTTAGAATATTTAAGTGGTCCCACAAAATCTCACATATTTCAAATCCTTTCAGCTTAAGAATCAATCCGATGGAAGAGATGCTCTACAATTGCTGAGAAAGACACCATCTAAAAGCATCCACGATGAAGAATACAAATCAGAATACCTAATTATTTAAAGGGTGAAGATGATGCTTGAAATAAGTGACCATATAATAAAATTAGCAAGGACACGCATCAATTTGTAAACCCAATAATTCATACACTAAGTTGACATTTTTACCTCGAAGGACAGCGCTGCATCCACCACATTGGTACACAGAAACATCCGCTGGCTCTGGAAGAAGCTGCCAACATTTTGGACACTTGACTAGCCGAACTTTACGAGTCAGTCCAGTGTCATGTTTCTTCCAACAAACTGGCTAGATTAACCTATACATTGAAACTTTCCTAGCACGATGGAAAGTCAAATAAGAGAAAGTGAGATTCTAATAACATTGGCATCAAGGTGTTAACCCTTAACTAGACAACAGATGCTTGTGGCAAAAAAAGTGGGAGTCGAAGTTTTATGGCACAAAACGCAAGTTGTTCCCATAACTAGAACAAGAAAACGGAAGTCCATCAAGCTTATGGATTCATGATGTACAAAGCCATTCCTAGAAATGCATACAAGCTGTTGGGCGATAACAGTTAAGCTGTGATATATGGTGTGCCCTTGTGATTAGGAAGGATCAAGACAATGATCATTGTTAGATGCAATTCCACTCTCGCACCATGGCAAAAGAACGTCTAGCTCACAGTTTCCTTTTGCTCAAAACTATTGCTAAAATTTTTCTGGAACCAAACAAGAACCCATGAAAATGCCAGGATTGATTTACAGAAGACATCATGTTGGAGGATTATTCACATCAAGGATTGAACTCCAATCTGTATCATGCCTATCACCATTGTCAACAATCTATCAAAAAGTGGATATGAATCTGATATGACATGTCACAGAAGACATTGACAATATCATGTCACCATTAGCAGTTATGCTTGCATGGGTCGAATCACTCAACAGCAGGCTTGGCATAATAGAATCCTCAACCCTTCTACGCAGGGACATCTGGCTTTGCAATTACATTATGCATTTCCCAACAACAAATTTAAATATTGCAATGTGCCAAAATGACCACATTCCAGCCAATGATTCGGTTATTTTTCTTCTCTCCCCTAAAATCCAGCACTTAAAAAGAGTACTTGCTAGAATCGACAACAAATGCCAAAAAAAAAAAGCCCAGAAATATAAGAAAAGAACAGAGATGACTTGAGACAGATATTATACAATTGCATATTGCAGCCTCTGATATGATGCATAACTGCGTAAAGAGAGATTTGGGATCAAAAGGTTGATTGTTACTGACAATTCTTCGAGCCACGCAATTTCCAAGCAGAGAAGAAATTTTTGAATTAAACAGGGAAATCAAGGCAGAAATCAAACTCTTGCTATATAGAACTGTGGATGTTCGTGTCCTAATACAGGCCAACACAAATATAATGATATGCATATATATATATATATGATATTACCTTGGGACCTCATTTTGAAACGAACACTCGGGGAAAAAGGATAGAAGAACTGGGCAATCCATTCATTCAGTTTCCATAGCAACTGAATCAACAGAAAGTCACTGCCCAGATCGAACTGACCATACTAAAAACAAGAATCATCTACAGCTATGCCAGATCATTTATCAGGATTGGAGAAAACAACAACAACAACAACATAATGAAGAATATAACATCATGTCAAATTGTCAACCCATGATTCTGAGGCAGATATTAAATGAGATCGATATCATGCACGAATCCAGATGAAGTTAGGAGACCCAACCAACCTTGGATGAAACACCAGAAACTCTGCAAGAAAAGAAGTACACGAGACAGAATCGATATTCTACCACATACAGAAATGACCCAAGGAAAATTCTGATGACGCCCGAATCAGAAAAAAATATGTAACATTCTATTATCAGGTCTAAGGGATGGGAAGTTAAAAAACAGAGCCGCTGATATTTATAAAACACTTCATGCATTTAAATCTTTAATTTTCCTTTTTGTGGGGGTGAAGAACGACTAACCTTGGGAAGAACATAGAGGAAGCATCTTCTTTCTTTGCTTGAGAAGTTAGTACTTTGCTCGGTGTTCATCGTGGCATTCTCTCTCCTTTTCTTTTGCAGCTGCTTCGTCCTCGTTCTTGCATGATGGAGCAAATGATTAGCGAGGATTTATGCTGATGTCTGTAGTAATTGAGGAACCATTTTCTCCAGGAAATCCAGGCTCCTACCTTAACTCAATAATCAATGGTAAACAGCTTTCGTTGGTTATCAAACTTGGACTCACAAATGAACAATCAGCCACCAAGCGACATGCCTCTACAACTTTATAAACTCCTAGCACTGAGTTGCATTTTCTGTTTACTGACCAATATCATAAGAATGCACGTAAAGCCTCCAAATCGCACTTTCACAATGCATAATTGACCAAAAATTCTATACTGTTCTGATCAAAATTATTGGTCAATGTAGCTTTATTGGTCCTGTTGAGCCAATGATTTCATTTTGTGATAAGCACTTACCAAATAGGGAAAAACAACAGTCAATTGTATTTATCACTTTGTTTCACTGGATCGACAAAATTGAATGCAAAGTGACAGCATGAGTTCACAGCAAGCGCTCGTTCAGAAACAGAAAAGACAAAACATCCGCACCATTTGAACATATAGCGATTAACTAATCTAACATTCTTAGAAAAACCAAAAAACTCTCCCATTCAAATATTTAGAAGTGCCTATAACCGCAGTCTTCTGACTTGAATGTCTTGACAAAATGGAAAGGAACTCATCAGCGCGAAGATGCATATATAAACATCAAACGCGAGACGTTACTGTAGTGCATCAAACGAACAATGATTAGATAATAAGTAAAATACAACTATCAAAAGTAGCATGAGACCAATAATGCACTCCAAGTGTAAACAGATCAGTCTATAGACACAAACTATCACATCTCATGATAAGAATACATGTCGAAGAGATAAAATGCAGATCTCGGATTCGCAATCCACTCTATGAGGCTAACCTTCGTGCCGAAAGGACCGACAGGATAGTTGGCCGCATTCTTCGGCAGGTCGTCGATGTCCCTCGCCGAAGCGGAAGCGGAGGGCGTCGGCGTTGACATCGGCGTCAGGGGCGAAGGTGGGGGCGGAGGCGGAGGTGTCGTCGTCGGCGTCGGAGTCGGAGTCGCGAGAGGGCGTCGGGGACGGAGGCGGAGGCGGAGGCGGCGTCGTCGGCGTCCGAGGCAACCGCCTTGAGGAGTGTCGGAGTCAGGGGCGTCGGAGTCGCGAGAGGGCGTCGGGGGCAGAGGCAGAGGCAGAGGCGGAGGCGGCGTTGTCGGCGTCCGAGGCAACCGCCTTGAGGAGTGTCGGAGTCGGGGGCGTCGGAGTCGCGAGAGGGCGTCGGGGGCGGAGGCGGAGGCGGCGTCGTCGGCGTCGGAGGCAACTGCCTTGAGGAGCGTTGGAGTCGGGGGCGTTGGAGTCGCGAGAGGGCGTCGGGGGCGGAGGCGGCGTCGTCGGCGTCCAAGGCAACCGCCTTGAGGAGCGTCGGAGTCGGGGGCGTCGGAGTCGAGAATGGAGAGAGAGAGCAGAGGAGGGGGAAGAGAAGCAGCTGTGCGACCTTTTTGTTCTCCTCCGCAACGGAACGGAACGGAGTAGGGAGAGAGAGAGAGAGAGGAGAGAGAGGACGATTCGACAGGGGGCTCAGGCGTTGCAGAGGAGAGCAGAGCAGGGAGCGTCAGAGTGGTGGGCCCCACACGTGGCCCGCACGAATTTTGAACGCCTGACGCCCTCGCCTACGTGGCGCCACGCGTCGATCGCTGAATGGTTTAACCCACCGCCTACGTGGAGGGTTAAACCCAGCCAATATTTTGTCGATGTCGAGTCCCCTTGCATAGATTGCGAAGCAGTCTCGTCCTTGCTCGTCAACCCAATACCTATGCCACAGACAGCAGTTTGAAATACGAGCAGAGAAACTTCAATCAGTGCGTGTGTAGGTCAAAATACATGGAGGAACTTCATTACCAAAGTTGCTATCCACCCATTCGAAATGACATTTTCGAATCTTTTTACAAATTTATACTCACGCGTGCGCACTTAACATTGTCACCGAAACGCAATAATGTTTTCTATAGTAACGTTCAAAACGAGTGAGAAAACACTAGTTGTGTAAAGACCTATCCAGTCCAACAGGTAAAATATAAGAAATTAGTTAAACATGCAGTGAAAGAGAAGCTGATGCCAACAAATTTGATTTAATCAACAATTAAATATCAGATCATTGTCCAAAAAGTTCTTAATGTATTGTACTTTTATTAATTTAGTTTTAGACTTTTTAATTGTGCTAATTGATTATAAACATTTTCATATCTTGCCAATTAATTTAATTTACCTGCTTTTAATAGGAAGTAACCAACGTGGACACTGGTAGTGTCGTGTAGGACGATTAACGCTGATGTGTACAATTTTTAATTATATTATAAGAATTTTGAATTTTTTAATATTATTTTCTTTTTTTTTCCTTTTTCCTTCTTTACTTTTTTTTTTTTTTTTTTTAAGTTGATGAGGGTCGACAAAGGTTGTAGGCTAAGGCTTGGCGACCACAATTGGCGATTGAGTAAGGGCATGTGAACCCTCGCCAACCATGGGTGAGGGTCGAAAAGCCCCTACTGGCCACTGAGCAAGGGCCTTACAATTCGGGGAGGGCAGCGAGACCTCTTGCAATGACGGCTCTTACCGACCACTGGGCGAGGGATGCAAGCCTTGGCCAGTTGCAGTTAGGGCTCATAGCCCTCGCTCAATGGCCGGCGGGGGTTGCCAAGTGTTAGCTGGTGGCCATTAACAATAAAAAAGAAAAAGAAATAAGAAATAAAAAAGTTTTAAAAATTATTAGAAATTGTTTACGTCAATGATATCTGTGTCATGTAAAATGATTAGCATTAATGTCAATGATTTATGGCAATATTGACTGGATTGACTCAATTGGTAAAATATAAAAAAGTTTAGGCTCCATTGACACAATCAAAATGTTTATAATTAAATTGACAAACATACAATAGGTTTAAGATTTTTTAGACAATTTTCCCCACATCTCTTTGGCGCATAAATTACCCTCTTCCGTAAAGAAAAAGCAACGTGTACATGTATATAAACGTACACACATTAAAATACAGAGAAGAATTTGTGCGTTTTTCTAATAGTGCTCTATGAACTTTTCGTAGAAATGGACATACACCTTCAATACTTAACTCTAAAGACATCCAACATCAGTAAGAGAGAGAGAGAGAGAGAGAGAGAGAGAGAGAGAGAGAGAGAGTGGGGGTGCTTGCCTTCTTCTTGTCTTTGTAATCAACACCTTGCCTGAGAAGATTGTTAATCCTAGTTGGGTTGGTTAGGTACTCATTGGGATCGACGTCTTGGCCAGCTTCCATCAAGAAGCCGATTTGCCTGTACTTGCTCATCGCCCAAGGCTGTGCCATTTTGCTCTTCAGTAATGTTTGATGCCAATCAATCCATTTGGAGAAAGGCTTTTATATATATATATATATATATATATACTGAACAAGCATGCACTCATCAGGGTTAGTTGGGTCTTTTCCCTGTTCAAGACGGGAATAATTATCCCACTTTATTTCTTCCTTTACTTTTTTCTCTCTCTCTCTCTCTTTTTTCTACTATTTTTTTTTTTCTGAATTAAGATTCCATGAAATTGATGATCTCTCGTATATAGATACTTAATGTCCATGCAAAACCACCCCGCCCGGGGGGTCTCTCTCTCCAAATGAGGATTCCTTAAAAGTTTCATATTTGTCTAAATCCGAATCATCTAAAAATCTCATAAATTAAGTGTGTTAGGTCACATAGATTCAAAATACCAATCCGATACACCTACGTTTATGACAAGTACACTTGTCCAATTTGATATTGTCTCCTTTGCTAGAGGAATATTGTGCCAAGAGCCACACACATGTTGTGCGTGATCCTTTTCTCTTTCGATTCAAAGCATATCTCCTTTAGAAGTAAAGAATAAAGTTTCAGATTCTAAGCTAATGGTGGAAGAAGAGGGTTGCTCGAGGTAAGTACTAGATTCTCTATTGGGTCCATTCATTACAAGTCATTCTAACTTTCTCGTGATTGTCAATTTTTTGTGAGAAGAATAATTATGCAAAGAAGAATCCAAACTCCACGGTTAGACGGTGAAATGAGACAATGTCCATGTTAGATCAATGAGATCTACATACAAAAAAGATCAATTGATAATTGGAGTAAAAAGAATATGGCTTGAGGATCTGGACCCATGCTAAGGGATAATCATTGCAAAAGCCGAAATTGCTATGTGCGCAGAAGAAAAACATATAAATAAGCCTCATTGAAATTACATATTTAATTGGTCATTGGCGCTCTTAGCAAATTCATGCTGTTTATGAAAGAGTTGCTTTTGCTAAGATTGGTGTAGCTTCTGAAGTCATGTTAAATGCAATTTGATCCTTCTAGTAAAAGACTCAATCATGCGATATGATGTTTGCATGGTGAAAATAAAAATGAGATTTGCCATGGTCAATGTACAGTGCGATATGTTATGCTTTGCTATCCAAATTACAGCTTGAGGAGATAGAAAGATTCCAATTCTTTCAGAAAAGAAAGCATGCACGGAACATTTCGATCTGATGCCATTTGTCTATGCAAATGGCCTAGAGCTAGCAATCAAGGCTAGTTCAATTCGTGAAAGTGATTTCAAATTTTTATTTTCATGGAAAATATGAAAAAAAAAAAATAGAATCTTGTGCTTTCAAACTTCTGATTTCTTGAAAATGTCGTGTCCCATTCGTAAAAATAAATGTTAAAATATTATGAAAATGTTATTTTTAGAAGAAACTTTTGACGTACGAAAAAACCGTGTTTTCAGTGCGGCCTTTATTCGATAATTGAATTGGTCTACTTCCCAAACTTCCAAACACACCTGAGAAACTGATTCCATTAGGGTAACAAAAAGATGAACGAGCACATGTTTTCAGAAAAGATTTTTCTTTTAGGATTGAGAAAAAGGGGAAAAAAGGGAATTATATGTTGCTTGTCTATAATAAAGTTCAGATTACCAACAGCCGAAAGAAGGAAGGAATTATTCCGAAAGCGTTCTCTCGCAATGACTTGCTACATACATGTAATGGAAAGGATGAGGATTATATTTTGCCAACCGAAAGATCAGATTCCTTACAACGCATAGAGCTTTCACAATGGAATAACTGATGCTTTTTAGGTTGCCGGAAACTGCCAAGCTAGAAAAAAGAGGTTGTCTATTCTTGGTGCATCTTCTTCTTCAAATTATACTATTTACTAGTTACTTAGCCCGCGCTTTATATAGGCACGCAGTGTTTATATGCTTATTTTAGTATTCCATTAATATGAGATGTCGTGTGAGAGAATAAGATGCATTTGTCTAATGCTGATATTTTATATTTCTATGGAAAAATATCATACTTTTGGAAGGCAGAAGATTGATATGGAGAAAATTGTCCAAAAAGTGTGAACCTATTGTAATTTTGACAATTCAGTTTTAAATCTTTCAATTTTACCAATTGAGTTTTAAATTTTTTTCGTATTTTATCAACTGAGCCCATTTGATCAATTTTGATTGGAATTTGCTTAAGTAGATGATGGCTATGCGACATGGCACAGCTGACACCGATGGAAATAATTTTTAATAAAAATTTAGTACATTTTAAATTATTTTTTTCTTTTTTCCTTTTTCTTCCTTTTACCAGTGGCTCGTCACCACGCATGGCCAAGCCATCTACCCTGCTTGGCCACCAACAAAAGCAAAAAGAAAAAAAAAGTAAAAATATTATTAAAAATTGTTTATGATAGTATCGATCATGCTGCGTAAGATGACTGGCGTCCACATTAATAATTTATGGCCAAAATTGGCCAAGTGGACTTAATTGGTAAAATGTGACAATTGACAAAATTGAAAGATTTATAACTGAACCGACAAACGTGCAATAAGTTTTTGAATAATTTTCTGGATTAATATGTGGTATTCCATTGATATAGCCCAATTCAAGGGGCTTAATGGCCTCATCTCCAATAAGATAGCATGATCTTTGACTCCTTTTCACGAATCAGATAGGACCTTGAAGGTTTAGTTTCTAATTGAATATGGCTGTGGTCTTGATGACTCGAACATTTGGTGATTCGACGATTTGTCGCTGGGGTGTTGATGACAAAAACTTTCATTGGGGTCGTGATGACCTAAATCCGACGGGTTTGTGCGTTTTTGAAGTTCTTTAATGAGTAGAACTTATTCATAGCAAATTTACAAAATTTAGAGTCTCCATCTGTTCTTCCCATATTAAATTGAGAGCCCTCCTACTTATAGAGAATTTTAAGTAATATCCAATCCATCTTCAATTCGATATGTATAGAAGTCAATCAACCAATATATTAGCTCAAGTTCAATTTTTCTGCTCCTGAAAACCCACTCTGATTTGATTTGACAATCACAGTTGCAAAAAAGAATTGCTGAACAATAAAATATTAATGTAGAATTTGGTAATTGGCTCGTAATTCCGCTGTTTATAAGTAGACTCGAGAAACTACGTTCAAAATAAGCCACGTTAGTGAAGAGTATATAACATTAAACATTTTCGATAATATAAATATCCAGATATAAAATTAAAAACTGCTGCAATAATGATATACTTTCTCATTATCCAATTTCATATTCAACATGTATAAAATATAAAAATTGGGAGAAAATAGAGAATGATTAAATTTTTTTTTCTCTAATTTATCTTTTTGTCAAGCTCCAACCCAATAAGAGATAGAACCTTCATATTTTATATAATTTCTAGAAATGTAAATCCTATAAGAGATATATAGTTTATTGAGTACTTTTGCTCATTCGAAGCAATACCGGTCTACTCAAATACTTAAATGCTTGGTAAATCACTTCACAGTATAATGTTATTGAGCTTAGCCATTTATAGAGAAAGTATTGAAAAGATGCAATACTTGTTGAGAGGTTCCAAGTAAATATCGATCCTGTATGATTTTTCTAATCAAACTATTAATCTTCCTTCTTGCCATTTTCTTGTTGGTACCTCTCTCTTCTCATTCTCGGTACTTATTTTTCTGCTTGGCTATAGATATTTTTAATCTTTTTTTTTGTGCCTTTTGTTACCCATTTCCAATTATCCTCATGAAATGCTGTAAGAGGGTTTTTTTTCCCCTTTTCTCTTGAAAATTTAGTCTTAGGTAATGCACATTTTGCTTTCGTTCTTCATTCCCTTTATTGCTCTGTGAAGTGAACACTCCTGAAAAGTTTCCAGTTTGCTCAAAGGAGTTGGTTTGGCCTTTCATGTAAAAGTTTTATTTTATTTTCAAATTTAAAACAAATGATGAGTTATTTCACTATTTGAATAAATTCTTTTTTTCATTTTTTTTTCGGCCCCTATTTTTCATATATTAGTTTTCCAAGATAAATTTCAAAAGATTAAAAAAAAAAAAAAAAAAAACAACAAGAAGAAAGAAGGTGGAGGACAGTCTTTCAATTGGCGCCATCATTTCCCTATACCACACTCCAAGTCTCCTTGAGGAAAGGCGTTGCAGGGATCAGACGTGGCTGCCCCATTTACCGTAAGGGAGTGGCCGGGTCAGCCAATGGGATTGGAATCTTTATTCAGGTCCGGATCTCGGCCTGGGAGGGGTGTAAGGGGTCACTCTCCTCAAAGAGATTCTCCCTCCGTTTCCCTCATGAGCAATTTAAGGATCTGCTCAGGTCCTTTCGGTCCCTATCTTTCATATATTAGTTTTCCAAGATAGATTTTGAAAGATTAAAAAAAAAAAAAACAACAAGAAAGAAGGTGGAGGACAGTTGTTACTGGAGCATTCATTCTTGAAAGAAACTCTTCCCAGTTTTGAGCCGCACACAAGTTGTACGGTGAGCCTTTTTCTTAAAACAAAAAATATTCGAAGTGAGTCTCCTTCGCCAAGTAAAGTTTAATATTCCAAATTTAATGGAGAAAGAAGAGGATCTCACGAGATAAAGTGCTAGACTTTCTACTGGGCCTTTTACTATAAGTTATTCTAAATCTTCCTTCATCGTCAATTCCTTGTGAAAAGAATAATTACACGTAGAAGAATCCAAACTTTATTGTTGGACGGTGAAAACGAAATAATGTGCGAAATGATCGATTAATAATTGGAGCAAGAGAAAAATGGCCTGAGACTTTCAACCCATGTTAAGGGATATTCGATGCAAAAGCTGAAATTGCTATGTATGGAGAAGAAAAAATGCGCACACTAAACCCGTTGAAACTACATATTCAATCGGTCATCCGCGCTGTTGGCAAATTCACACTCTATATGAAAGAGTTACTTTCGCTTGGACTAATGTAGTTTATAAAGTCTCATTTGTTGAGGCCTAAATTTTGCCGACAATAAAAGAACACAGAAAATGAAAAAAAAAAATGAATGATAAAGCTCCAATTAAGCCCGATACTTTCTAATCCATTTAGCTAGAAAGGCTGAGCTTGAGGCCGATGACGGGATCTGTTTTGCCTCACTGGAGATTTTCCTTCGTTCGCAAGCGATCCCGGTCACCGTCGAACACCAGTCCGACGCCGTTCTCCTCCATTATGTTGCTGCCTCGAGTCTCCCCTGTTCTGCTCTGTTCTGCGGCTGAGAAACTCGAAGAGCCCCTCATTCCCAGTTGAAATCTCGTCACCGGTTCGAATCTTCACAGGCGAAGCATCCTGAAATTTTCTCTGGTCGCTTCGACTGGACATTGGGACCGGGAGATGCTCCTCCTCGTTATGCTCCTCCGCCACTGTGTTGGCGTACTTCGTTCGGCCCTGTTCTGTGGCTGAGAAGCACGGGGTGGTTAGTCCCTGGTCATATTTCGGCCTGCCGATTTCACTCGACAAAGATTAACGAAGTTGCCGTTGTTGCTTCCATCACTAATCACAGCTCTGTCTCCGCTTGTTAGCCAGGTAACCTCAGCCCCTTTATTCTTTCCAGTTCCGAGTCCAAGATCCGTAAATAGGCGTATTAGATAGTCACTTAGAATCATGCCCAACTTCCGAAGATTTAGCCTGTTAATCGTCGTCGACGTATCGATTTTGGATGTGAAAATCACATTACATCCGTGTCTATGCTTGGTACTCTCATAACGCACACGGTTTGCTCGACAAAATGCTTCAGAGATATTAAACATTGTGATGTGATTTGTGCAAGATAAATTGATTGGTCAGATATTAAAACTGACTCGATGCACAGTGAGGTGTTGCCGAGAGCTTTACTGAGGTTTGTGTACTTCCTTTTTTTTTTGTTTCATGTACTGTATCTTCGACGACTGCCTTCTGATGGTGATCATCGGCGAGGAAAATGAGCGAGGTTTGCTGATATGCGCAGTATCGAATCTCTGGTATGAGGTTCGCTGATATGCGCCGTATCGAATCTCCGGTAATGTACTCAAATGCCTGGAATTCCCTTGGTAGCATTCTGTGTACGTTCTGCAGTATGGAGACTGTCGTCGAAAGGCCAACGGATGGAGACGGTGGTTCAAATTTTAATCGAGAAGGGCTTGATTAACAAGCCCATCTTCAGCTTATTTTTGTGTGGCCGAAATCTGAATATTTGCCCCGTGTGCAGACCGGGCCCAAGGGCCCAGCCTGTGTCCCCTTCTATCAGAATAAAAAAGCAAATTTTAAAATAAATGAAATAATTCGAACATGAAAATTTTGAATAATGGTTAGAAAAAATCGTTAGATTTAAGTATTAGAATGAGTTTATTTTCATTTAGTTAGCATACATATGGTGTAGGGATTCTATTTTTGATAAGTTTAGGATTAGTCAGTTTAATCTTTTAAGAGACAAATTTGATTTGAATTGATTGTGATTCTTTAATAGTAAAGCCATGTTATAATCCTTGTCTGACTTGTATCGGTTTACTTCACTGTACTTGTCTTTTTACTCTGTTTTTTTTTTTTTTTTTAAATTGTTACTATCTTTAATGAATTGATTGCGATTCCTTTATATTACTTTTTTGAGTCGTGATTTGTTTGTTTTAGTTAAATGGTTACGTTCGATTTTAGAACCATAATAAATATTGAAAAAAAAACATTGCATGGACACTTACTAGATGAGAACCTTAGGATTCATAATTTAATTAAAAAAGAAAAAAGAAGACTATGTAGACACTTTAGTTAACAGATAATTAAGTCGAGGAATTGAAAGGGGACTGTTTAGATTATTAGTATAATCAAGTTCTTGGTCATAAATTTTTGGTTGCGTAGGAAGTGAAGTGCTCTTCCATATCTCATTTGGTTAGTTTCTAGCCAATCTCAATAGGTTAATAGCGACTCTCTCATATAGCTTTTCAATAGGTTAATCGAATCAAACAAATTTTCCTACATTGCAAGAGGTATGAGTTTGAGAAAATTCATGCCAATTGAAGACCGTTAGTGCTCAACTTGACAATACTTCTAATCCTATCATCTCTTGGGCCATTGGTGTCACGCCCCGATCCTCAGGCACGCACACATCCGTCTCACTTGGTTGATTTTATAATGCAATATCCTAGGACAATGTATCGCCAACCCTTTCATTTTTAAGCACATGTGGAAGCGGTTAAAATTCCAAGACAATAAAACGATGGGATAGAAAAGCAGGGCCATATTTTTCATATTGAAATTTATAACCAAACTTTTATACAAACCACAAACCTTTTCATAACTATTCACATCAAAACGGAGATCTCAAAAGAAGACAGAAACTTAGATGAACTAGGCCGTACTCAAGGCCCCTCTCAGAATTGTCTTCTTCTTCCAAAAATCATTTTCTTCAGATCTCACCTCCGAGTTCTCCTTCTCGGATTCCTCCTCCTCTGCTCTTTAGCGAGGTCTTGAAATGATTTTCCCAAAACTGGGATGAGACTACATCTCAGCGAGTTCTACCCCACTAAGCCCGATTAGTAAACCATTATACTAAAGGCTGCCTAAACACGCACAGGACAGAGGACTTACCTTGGCCTCAGATCCCACCTGCAAGTCAGTACAGTTCACAATAGGCACCCATTTACTTCAAACAAATCGAACCAGTCGATTACATGTCATACAATTCAATCCCCACTGTGGGATATTTAAAAGCTAGGCCACGTGCATTCTCCAGGACGACATTCCAAGTCTCCGAGTGCATTCTCTAAGGCGACCACTTCGCCAAGGTGGTACATCAAGCCACTGAGCCACGTGTCCTTTTTACGATGCCCGGGCTCACGTGTATTCTCTAAGGTACTCGCTTACCAAAGTGACGCATCAGATCACCGAGTCACGTGCCCTTTTAGATGCCATTCCGAATACTGGACTCACGTGCATTCTCTAAGGTACTCGCTTACCAAAGTGACGCATCAGATCACCGAGCCACGTGTCCTTTTAGATGCCTGGGCCCACATGCATTCTCTTAGGTGCTCTCTCACCAAAGTGATGCATCAATTCACCGAGCCACGTGCCCTTTTAGATGTCAAACCCTGTCACCGAGCCACGTGCATTCTCCAGGACGACATATCGAGTCTCCGAGCCACGTGCATTCTCTCAGGCGACCTTTTCGTCAAGGTGATATATTCAACCACTGAACTCACGTGCATTCTCCAGGTGACATTCCAATTCACCGAGCCCACGTGTCCTCTTTCAAGTGGTTACCAATCTACTTTCAATATCGACAACCACTGCCAACGATTTCTCAATCAACTCAACAAAGTATTATTCAATTCAACAAAGTATTATAAATACTAAATAACATACTTGGCCATTTACCAATCAACAATTCAATCTCAATCAATTCCAATCAATTTAGGGTAAATCCTTAAAATATCACAATTTATTCAATTCCATACAACGTGGAGCTCAAATAAATAAATGGACCACGCCACGACGATCAGCACGAGATTTCGGTCGTTGGCCATCAAAATCTTAATTTCCGAAAAATAATTAATTAAATTATTAATTTCGAAAATTAAATAATTATTATTAAAAATTCAATTTAACTCAAAATAAAGCCCAATTAAATAAACGACTTCACCACGGTCATCAGCATAATTTTCTAGTTCCGAACCATCTCAGTTGAATTTTCGGAAAATAAATAATTATTTTAATTTAATTCCAAAAATTAATATTTAAATACTAAAAAATCCACTTAGGCCTGAAAAGCCTAATTGGAGCCCACCAAGGGTCGGGAAAATTCCGAGACACTTCCAATAAATAGTAGACCACGTCTACTTGCTAATTACATATTCAATTTATCTAATTTGCATCACAATTGGCTAATAATTGCTAATTTAATCTAATCTAACAACCTAAACATAATTAATTAAATCTAAACCAATCTTAAGCATAATTAGCCACTAATCCTGGATTAGTGAGATTACTCACCAAATCGCGCGCAAACTGAATCAATCCGACGGCGGCGACGCGAGGAACGATTGTTCCAAAAGCACGGCTCGGGTTCGGGGTCGGGAAATGGCCCAAAAGCGGGCCCGAAGTCGCTGAAACCCACTCCGTGGGTCTGCTGGACGGAGCTGATCGGGGCCGCTCCGGCGGCTAGGGCGGCGAGGGGAGGCTGGCGGAGGGCGAGGGGGACGCGGGGGAGGTCCGGTGGGGCTAGGCGGTGGCCGGAGGTGGCCGGACGGGGGCTGGTCGGTGCGGAACAGGGGCGAAACAGGGCTGATTCGCACGGAGGGAGGAGCGGCAGCAAGCGACGGACGGCGGGACGGTGGCGAGCGCATGGGCGCGGCGCGGGTGCGGGCGGCGGTGCGACGGCGGGACGAGCGGCGAGCGGGCGGCGGTCGCGGCGAGCTGCTGTCCTTCCTTCGTTTCTGGTTTCCGCGAAGAAGAAAGAAGAAAAGAGGGGTTCGGTCGCGTGGGGGAAGAAAGAAGAGAGAGGAGAGAGAAGAGAGAGAGAGAGAGAGGGATATGCATTGACTGGTCAAAGAGTAAAAAGAAAGAGAGAGAGAGAGAGAATGGGCGGTGGGGGGAATCGCATGAAGGGGGAGGGAAAAAGGGGAGAGGAGAGTGAAAGAAAAGAAAGAAAAAGAAAGAAAAGAAAAGAGAGGGAGAGAGAGGAAAAAGAAAAGGAAATGCATAATTCTTTATTTCAATTTTCCTTTTCTCTTTTCCTTTTCCTTTCTATTTTCTTTTGGGCTTCATTTTTCTTCCGATAATTTCTTTCTTGAAATTTCGGACCTGTCAATAAATTGACAAGCGATGAGATAGGATCCTAAAAAATAAGAATTATGATGCGCTTAAAATTCGATTCTCGAAATCGAGTTCAATTTCGTGGTTAAAAATTGATCGGACATGATTTTAGCTCAATCCAACCAATTAGGTAGCTTTTAGGGATTTTACAGCTGATACATCCCTTAACGGCTTTACCCAATAGGTTAGTTAACTCGTAAGTGATCAGCTCAGAGAAAAAGGCCATAGGCACGCCGACGAAATGCCCATTTCACTTTATCGAAGCGGGGTCGAATTTCAGGATATCACAATTGGGAGGGTCGCGGCATTTTTTAATGTAATTTGATCTTTTGAGTAGAGAACTCAATCATGCGGTATGATGTTTGCATGGTGAAAATGAAAATGAGATTTTCCATGGTCAATGTACAACCCAAGATAATATGCTTCGCCATCCAAATTACATGAGATTTTCCATTGGTGCCATCTGACTGTGTAGATGTTGTGAAAGTAGCAATCAAGGCCGGTTAAATTTGTGAAAATGTTTTCCAATTTTAATTTTCATTGAAAACACGAGAAAAAAAAATTGGTGCCTTTGGATTTTTTGTTTTCTTGTAAATTTCGTGGTTGATTCGTAGAAATAAATGTTCTCAATATATGTGAAAATATACTGAAATTTTATTTTTAGAAGCAACTTTAAATATTCGAAAAATATTGTTTTCACCTTTCAGGGCGGTCTTTATTCGATCCTGAATTGGTCTTCTTTACCAAACAGCCAAACAAACCTGAGGAACTGATTCCGTTAGTGGAACAAAAAAAGTCTAACTAATATGCGTTTTCAGAGATGACTTTTCTTTTTTTGCACTCAGAAAAAGGAAAGGAAATTGGAAATATAAGTTGCTTGTTTCTAAGAGGGTTCAGATTATCAATAGCCAAAAGAAGGAAGGAATTATTCCGAAAGAATTATCTCACGATGACTTTTTACATACGCGTAAAGAAAGGATGAGATTTATATTTTGCCAAGCGAAAGGTCAGATTCTTTTA
This sequence comes from Eucalyptus brandiana, assembly GCA_014182725.1. Classification (NCBI taxonomy): domain Eukaryota; kingdom Viridiplantae; phylum Streptophyta; class Magnoliopsida; order Myrtales; family Myrtaceae; genus Eucalyptus; species Eucalyptus brandiana. The sequence continues at coordinate 33,329,011 of CM024677.1, forward strand.
TGGTGGAGTTACATCAAAGTTCATATGGAGCTTTCACAATGGAATGACTAATGCTTTTTAGGTTGCCGGAAAAGGCAAAGAGGGAACAAAAGACAATGTCTACTCTATGTGCATCTTCTCCTTCAAGGTATCCTACATAGTATTTACTTAGCCGTGCGGATATGCATTCGAATTGTCAGTATTCCATTAAAACGAGACATTATGGAAGAGAAATTAGATGAGATTCACGTAATGGCAATATTTATATTTTTATAGAAAAATGTCACACTTTTTGAAGGCGTAAGATTAAAATGTGGCATTTCATTAATATGAGCACAATTTAAGGGTCTTAATGATTTCATCTTTAACAACTTGTTGCTGAGGTCTTGATGACAAAGATTTTGATTGAGGTCATGATGACCTAAATCGGACAGGTTTTTACGTTTTTGAAGTTCTTTATATCTCCCGAACATCTTAATAGTAAATTTACAAAATTTAAGGTTTCCATCTATTCTTCCCAAAATGAATCGAGAGGCTCCTAATTATAGAGAAGTTTGATCAATATTTACTTCATTTAAATAAATATCCAATCTATCTTGAATTTGATTGGATAAATGTCAATCAACTAATATCTTAACTCAAGTTTAACTTTTCTGCTCATGAATACATATCCTAATTTGATTGGACAATTATACTTAGAATTTTTTTTAGTTAAAGATTAATATATTTATGCAGGATTTTGTAATTGGGTCATATTTTCGCTGTTTATAAATTCATTTAAGAAACAACGCTCGAGAAAAGCCATGTTGAAGAGTCTATGTAATATAAAATGCTTTCTATATGATATGTATATTTTTTTCCTAAGTTTAAAATTAATAACATAGACTTTCTCCTTATCCAGGATTTATATTCAATATATGAAATGTCGTAAAAGTTTTTTTTTTTTTCTTTTTTTGATGACCTAGGGAAGCCCCGTACATCGCAGACAGCTGGAGTAAACCTTGGGGGCGAATTGGAGGACCCACCACCCCAGCAACCGGGTAAGACGCAAGCGTCTCCGTGGAGAGTCGAACCCTCTCCCTCCAAGAAGGGGTCAATGAGTCTCCCCACGATGGGGAAGACTAACCAGCGGAGCTACCGAAGCGGGTGGTATGTCGTAAGACAGGTTCAGAGAAGCTTTGGACCTCAAAGTCTCTTGATCAAATACAAATAGAGTTTGGTAAATTTTTGGGACAACTATGGGGAAATGCAATTGTATATCCAAAGACCTCTAAAGGCCTTTAGCCCAAGACAGGTTCAGAGAAGCTTTGGAATGCTGCATTTCTAGAATGCATAGTTCATTAGGAAAGTATCTTGCCTTTAGGATGATTTTCAGTCAATCAAGATATCTCACGTAATTAAATATTTCGCGAATATAATCTTTAAGATTGATAGTCAATAAAAATCTTCTAAATTAGGAATTCATACGATATCACAATTTGTCAAGGAATAAGGTAAAATATCTCAAAATAATAAGGGTAAGTGCTCCGCTTATATCAATAGCTCCTAATTATATCCAATTTTCCAGTATTTTGGTAATATTAGACTTCTTCTTATATCAAGCTTTTGCAAGCTTCTGATTACATTAGGCTTCCTGGTTATATCGATCTGATTCTATTAAAAACTTCGAATATGATAGTGATTTAGATCTTATAAGCTATTCACCTAAGTCCTTCTAAGTCTTTATGAACTTCCCATTCTTTTGGACTTGTTCAAATATGTTCTTCCACTTATTTAAAATCTTTTCACTCATCATATCAAAGGTCCTTTTTAAGTGGATATTACCTAAAACACAAACAACTTCGTACGTATATCAAGGTCTTAATAAATCATGGAATGTTTTGTCAATTTCGAAATATATAGGAAGTTTTCTTGATGAAAAGCACTAATACGATGCGGTTGAATAGAATTCTCACGGCATGGAGAGTAAAGCCACATGGAATGAGGGTCGCCATTGCCTTAGTGTAGAGCCAACACGAGTTCGAGTTCAATCTTAATTACTCTGAATACAACGTGAACATGTTTATCCTTGAGTATCGACAGGCTAGTGTCGCGGTCCTGGAAGCTACGCACGAGATCTGCAAAAGAGTGCCGGAAATTGTTGATCTAGTCTTTGGCCACAGCCAATTTGGTCCAGTTGCGCTTTCTTATATCTTTAGGTGAGAGCGCATCATCAGGAGACAAAAGTGTAAGAGTTTTCCTGATGTGGACTAAATTAATTGATATTGTAATTTACTGTTTTTACGGTTACCGTAAAACAGGGTTGGTCTAAGGTGAGATAGAAGGTTTCTTAATTAATCTAATATGGGCTGGCTAGTGTGGGCCGAGTTGAGCCTGGCTCGTAATGAGAGGGACTGGCTGGAAACTCTATAAATAGTGCTAAAGTCTCTTCTCTAACCTTAATTTTCACATGTATCCTCACCTAAGGGGCGTTTACCTAACTCTACACGTGAGGGGGGCTGTCTCATTGAGCTAGTGATACGGAGGGCAATAGAGGAGAATGACTTGATGCGTGGATCCCCTTTATATGTGGGTAATCCATTTTTCTGCTTCCGCTTTATGTTCGATGGATCCAGGTGCGTTAATCTTTCTACTCAATTATGCATGTTCTTATTCTGGTTATGGAGATCTTGGGATTACACAATTTGCGTCTAACACGTGGTATCAGAGCAACCATAATTCTAGAACTTGAATGCAATTGGTTTTGCCCTAATTTGTACGGATCTACCCTAATTTGTATGGATTAGCCTTAATTGGTACTGATCTTGCCCTAATTTGTGATTTTCGAGACTTTTTGTTCAATAAAAATTAAATTAAATCACAAATTTGGATTGAGGGAGACGAGACGAGCAAGAGGGTTGACGGCGCGTCGCCGGGGGATGTCGCACGCGCCCCCACGCGCGGCCACGCGCCGCCTGGGCGTCGAACGTGCGCCGCGCTTGAGCCCCATGCACCGTGCACTCAGGCGGCGCGTGCGGGCGCGTGGGGGATTATTTTGGCGCGTGGTTGGTGGCGTTGGACTCGTATGGTGATTTCCTATCTTGTGGTATAATTATTTTATATGTTTCGTGGTTTTATTGATGTGAAATTGCATATGGAATCCTAAATACGTGTATTTTTAGTGCATTTTTGCGTATTTTTCTTGTATTTTCTGTGATTTTGGAAATACAGGTGATGGGTTACTAGTATGTTATCATATAATAAAAAGGTATGATTCATCAATAAAAATCAAACTTTATTGTGAACTGAAGCTGGCTTAATGAGATACAATTCGTATGAGATTGTATTTGAGCTATATATTGAGTTGATGAAAAACAATAAAGATTATGAAACTTTTGTTACTCAAGTATACTCCTTTACACATTGGTAATCTTTGAATGATAGACGACTTAAGGACTTGTGACCAAACTGATGTATTGATTAACACATCTACTGAATGTGGATAATGCATGTTAATTAAGTTACTGCATATTGCACATGAACTCATTTGGTCACTTGTTAATGTCTATCAAGTTGAATATTTTTTAAAGTTAAGGAGTATCACAACATTTATGTAGAGCAATAGTATCTACTGTTAAATTTTAGATATTTGGTTCTCTGGTTTGACTCAATTAATAGGCCACTGGTTGAAGTAATGATATTTGTTACCTAAAATTGATTAATAAATCAGTTGTTGGCCTTGGACTCATTTTTGCCTTATGAACTCATGAGTGATAATGGATTAGCTGTCAAGCTTGTTGATTTGGTGTACCCTGTATTACTATTGATGTTAATTTGTGAGAAATATTATAGATCATCATTCTTTTTATGTTGTTCTGGTAATATGTAATTGGGGTGCATAAGAGATGTTTTATTTTCTGTTATGATAAGTTTCTTGTGTTACTGTGATCAATGATCTCATTGGAATCTGTCTAACAGGTTCGCTGTATATATATTTATATATATATATATATGTATGATTAATTTTTTTATTAATGAATAAAGCAATGTAATTAGCATGATATGTGATTTTGGTGATATGCTGCCCCTATCACTAAAGTTAAAATCACATATATATGGTGTATGTGAGAAGTAAAGTTTATATCATTGGTATGAGAGAATTTCAATGATTCAATTGAGTAGTGACCGCCAAAGTGGCACGCTTGATTGGGTTTGAGAAATTTCGGTCTCGTATGATGATTGGGATATCTCCTAGTCTAATGCGTAATCATACTCCCAAAGGAGGTGATTGTGTATTAGTTCATGGAGGGATACATGATAGTGTGATGGAGGAGTGACTGATCCTAATGGTTCATATGCCCAAAGGTGATGAATTCACAAAGATTGGAATATATTCTCATAACCCTTATTATGTGAGGAGTGTACAATTGCATGTCATGTATTCTGTCCAAATGTGATTATGTGATTTTGCATGTAACTCTTTGGATGTGTACTTGTACGTCAAGTTACACAATGCTCACATGATGCTAATTATATATTACTTGTTTTTCAATCACATTTTATGTAAATGGTAATTCTGTCACCATTGAGGTTTTTACTGCTTCAAATTTTAAGTTGTGGACATATGATTTGTTGCTTGAGAAAAGAGCAATTGAATTTGCTTACTATCCATGAAGCGTTCCATTCTGGAACACTTGAAAAGAGGTTTGCCTGCGAACTGCACTGTTATAAGATGATGGAAGCCTTAGTTGCTTGAAATTATGTCTTGTCTGATATTGAAATTAGGACACATCTGCAAAGATTGTGTTTAAGTTCTAATGACATATACATCTCGTATATGATTAAAAGGTTGTTTCCAAAAGTTTTTTTTTATTTATTTAAGGAAAATGATCGAGATAAATGTCTTAAAAGGTTGTCAGATTTAACAGTGGCCGTTAGTATTTCGGCAAGTATGACAATGCGAAATAGCTTAAAGGGTCATTTGTCAAATACTTGGTAGATTCTGGGGTGGTAATTTAATTACTATACCTGAAAAATTTGACAAAAGATTTGGTCGAAAGGCATAAATGCACCATATTGAATATGGTGATGAGTATGATTAGTAATACTAATTTATCTGGTCTTTTGTGGGCTGATATTATGAAAGCAATTTTTTCATATACAAAAGAGGTATTGATTTTATGACCCTAAATAAGGTACGAGAGTTATGCAATCACATACTCTAAAGTTTTTATAAATTGACGTAATTGTAGAGGATAATTGCTCTCAGACTATTAAAGATAATAGTATGATAGAGGTTACTATGTTTTTGTCTTTACCTATACAGATAATTATGGAATCTCCTGTACCATAGATTAAACTTGTTGAGGTTCAAGGTACTATTCTTGATATAGTTTATAATGAAATTTCTTAAATCTCTCAAGTGCAGAATGAAGTGGTTGCAGCTTTATTAAGGAGATTTGTTAGGGAAAGACGATCAGTTATATCATCATACTATATAGTCTATTTGTGAGAGCATAATTACAATATCCACTACGTGGTTGTTTTAACAACTTATATAAATGTCGTTTCTTGTTCTCAATTAAGTATGTGATTAGATGCCATAAAATGCAGTATACAATCTATGAAACATCATAATGTTTGGAAACTAACTTACTTGCCTAAAGATTATAAGTTCATTAGTTGCAAATTGGCGTACAAAACTAAAAGAATTTCAAAGAAAGATTGTGGAATTTAAAGTCAAATTGGTAACTAAAGTTTTAACTTTGAAAGATGAGTATATTGTTTATAGTGAAGAAATAATTATTTCTTTAAATATTCTTTCAGAGTGAACGTGGCATTAATAATTTATTTTGATATAAAGTTACGTCAAATAGATACAAAATATATATTGTGTAACTTGATGATTTTGCAGCAGATTCAAGTAAACTTGTGTGTAGACTGAAAAGTTCTAATTCATGGTTTTAAGCAAGTTTCCAGACAATATTATTAAAGTTTCATAGTGTTGTTATTTTGTTCAATTGGGAACAAAGTAATTCAATATACTGCAAGTTCAGTGGGAGGAAATTTATTTTTTCTCATACTTTATGTACATGATGTTTTGCTTACAAGTTGTGACCTTGAGACAGTACTGAGGTTTGTAAGGATTGTTTTTGCCATATTATATTAGATTTTCTCGGAGGACATTTGCTAATTGTATATTGGAAATATTCAATATACATCATTGCAAGCCAGGAATTGCTTCTGTTGTTATGGGTGATGGACTAAATCTATCACATTGTCCTTATTTAGATATTGAGAAAATCTAATTAAATGGTGTACTTTGTGTCAGTGCACTTAAAAGTATAATGTATGCTCGAATTTGCACTAGACTAAATGTTGTCTTTGTGACGTGACTTCTAGGTAGATATCGGTCAAATCCAGAACATGATCACTAGGTTGCTGTCAAGAAGGTTTTAAGGTACTTAAAGAAGACAAAAGATTATATGCTAATTTATAGACATGTTCAATTCTTGCAGTTAGTAGAGTATTTAGATGTAAACTTTGCTGGTTGTTCTGATGACATGCAATCAATAACGGAATACAGATTTATGTTAGTAGGAAGTGCAGTAAATAAAGTTCTTTGTTATCTTCTATTATGTATGCAGTGTTAGTAACATTCTTTTAGGTTGTTACTTGGGCTATTAGGTTCCAAAACCTCATGACGGAATTGATCGTTTTAACTTGATGGATAGATCCATACGGTTGTATTGAGATAACAAATTTGTAGTATTATTTATTTACTACAGAGGTCTCAAGGGGTCTAAATATATGGTGGTCAGATATTTTTTATCATAAAGAAACGGTACAGAAAGATGACTTATAATATAACATATTTTCATAGATGATGTGGTTGCAGATCCACTAACTAAAGGCCTACGCCCATGTGTATTTTAGTAACATATCGTTAACATGGGCTTAGGAGTATCTTCGGATACTGTTGTTTAATAGGAGCTATTTTGGTTTTACTTTGATAAAGTTCACATCTATGGTTCGTTACACTTTGTAACGGTTTGATATGTATCAACATTTGCATTCAATAAAATATTTTGAATGTGTTGTTATTATGTTGAATATATATTGATAAAGTCTCAAGGGATTGTATAAACCTTGAGTGAAGGCTAGGTGCATCCGGGCATCCGGTTATTAGTCTTGTGCATATGTCTTGTGATACATTAAAAAAAAAAAGGGTTAACCATAAAGACAAGACATATGTGGGTTCATTGGAACCATAAAGCATTCTTTAGTGGCACAAGTTTTTTGTGACACCTAATGTAAGAGAATAGTGACTGACAAATGAGATCTCTTTATGAGAGATGTTATCCATTTGACGCACTACCATATTGAATCCATATAAATAAAGTTGAGATTATTCGTGACCATGGAAGGCTCTGTGTGTATACATGCAGTTACCGCCATGATTTGGTGTTTAAGACTTTATGGGATATGATTGACTATTAAGAATTATCTCTGGACCAAATGTGCGCACATACAGTACGATTTCAATTAATATAGTCCAAGTGGGAGAATGTAAGAGTTTTCCTGATGTGGACTAAATTAATTGATATTGTAATTTACTGTTTTTACGGTTACCGTAAAATATGGTTGGTCTAAGGTGAGATAAAAGGTTTCTTAATTAATCTAATATGGGCTGGCTAGTGTGGGCCGAGTTGAGCCTGGCCTGTAATGAGAGGGACTGGCTGGAAATGTTAGGGAAATCCCTTATGATGTTTTGAAGATGACAAAATAAATCAAAGGCTACTAACATGTTTGATGGTTGAGTAATAGACCATGCAGATGATAGAACATGTAAAGGATATTGTCAAAGTGCGAAGACGACCGGAAGACCGAACGTAACATATGTCCAGTATATTTTGAAGATTTCTAGACTTCGTGTCAAAGTCTCGAAGACTCGCGACTCAAGACTCAAAGTCGAAGACTCGCGACTTTAGTGTCAAAGTCTGTTCTATATCGAAGTCCGTCAACTCGACTAATTCCCATCGAACGTGAATGATGAACCGAGAAGACGAGACTCTATCTTTGAAGCCGAACCGGGTACGAGACTTTAAAGCTAAATCTGCTCGGCGCGATATGTTCGGACCCGATTGTAAAGTCTACGACCCAGATTGTAAAGTCTACAGACTCAGATTGTAAAGTCTACAGACTCAGACTTTACATCCAGATTCGATGAATCGTAACTCAAGCCCAATCATACAATGGCTAGTGATTTGGTTTGGATTCCACATCAAGATTGATTTGATTGATTCAATCTAATTGATTGACGATTGGATCTTGAAGACAAGAATTCTATACGAAGAAGCTTTACTTATGGAAACCAAGATTTCGTTTGTATGGGCGATCGGAATCAATTTGGGATTTTACCTTTGTCACTCAACGGCTACCAAATCTTCTAGATACAGAGCTGTCCAATGGGTATATTGGAAGATGATTCTCCGGGATGCTGTCCAACGGCTAGTTTGGAAGTGGAGGAGTATTTAAGGAGATGAAGGACCGATGAGCAAGTAAGAGACGGAGCGTAGAATTTATAATTCCAAAGTCTGAGCGACCTTCGATTATACACTTGTCTTTGGAGAGCTTAAACGTTTGTAATCGTGAGAGAAATACCAAAAGAGTGACTTAGTGAGATAGTGTGATCTACTACTAAGTGTTTGCACTCGAAGTTGTAATCTCTTGTTGATTGCATAGTGGAATCCAGCCAAGAAGGTCATTATCGTGGGAGAGTGGACGTAGGCTTGGATTAAGCCGAACCACTATAATTTTTGTGTTCTTATTCTCTTCCCTAACTCCTTTATTTTGTTCATACTAGCACTCTCAATTGGTATCAGAGCTCGTGTACTCACTTTGTTTGAAGTGTTTTACTTCAAAGTAAAAAGATCCATGGCTAGTATATTGGCTCCAGGACTTATGGAAGGGCAAAGCAACACAAGGCCACCATATTTTGATGGAAAGGAATACGACGTATGGAAGAACAAAATGAAAGCATTCATAAGATCCAGAGATCTCTTACAATGGGATGTTGTGGAAAGAGGAATCAACCCCATTGCTGCGTCTACATCAAATAAGAATGGCAAAGACAAAGAAACAAAACCCCCCGCTCTTATGTCTCGGACGGAGTTGTCCAAAAGAGAAGCGCTTGATGCAAAAGCTATTTATTCTTTATATTGCGCTTTATCTCTTGCTGAATATAACAGAATCTCTTCATGTGAAACAGCAAAAGAAGTTTGGGATAGACTTCATGTTACATATGAAGGGACCGATCGTGTAAAAGAGACAAAAGTAAACTTCTTGCTTGGCCAATATGAATCCTTCAAGATGAAGCAAGGAGAATCAATTGGAGATATGTTTAGCCGTTTTATAGAAATTGTAAATGGTTTAGCATATCAAGGTCAGCAAATTTCTACCCCGATGAAGGTCAACAAACTCTTGCGAGGTCTCTCAAAAGATTGGAATCATGTCAAGACCTCAATCCGGGAGACTCAGAGGATTATGCCACTCTCCGTTGATGAATTGATTGGCACTCTTCAATCCTATGAAGTGGAACAACTCAACGATGAAGATCCCGAAGGTAAGAAGTCTATTGCTTTAATATCTAATGCTGTTTTTGATGAAACAGACTCAGAAAATGACATGGACGATGAAGAACTTGCTTTTATGATTGAAAAAATCAAAAAGTTGAGTAGAAAAAGAAGGAACTTCGATGGAAGAAGTCAATACAAGCATAATGGCCATAAAAGAATCATGAAAGAAGATGATGATCAAGAAAATATATGCTTGATGGCACATTCAGAATTTGAGTCTGATTCAAACACAGACTCAGAATCAAAGTCTGATTCAGACACAGACTCAGAATCAAAGTCTGACTCGGATACAGACTCAGAATCCGATGAGGAAATCGAGGTAAGCAATTCAAAAATTCCTCTCAAAGTTTCAAAGTATATAAATGAGCTTTGTTCAAATCTCAAATCTTCTCTTAAAAGGATTTTCGATCTTAAAAATGAGAATTCTCGACTTAGGCAACAAGATCTTTCTCAAGTCTGGAGACCTATTAAGAAAAATTGGATAAAAGCAACATATTCTGCTAACTCTCATGGACCCAAAAAAAAATGGGTACCAAAGAAAAGATAAGTTATTTTTGCAGGTTATAAAGAAGAAAGAAGAAAGAGGATTTGGTAAGGAATTTTTTATTCTCAATTTCTCATTATGCTTGATATTCGATATATCCTTGGTTGATTGAGATTTTATAATGATCATATTTTGCTTTATGGAAGAAAGAATCGTATGATTTGTTTTTGTGATTTGTGATTCGAGATTTAATTTGATACGTGTGATCATTTTTGATATCATGCTTAAAGACAAATGAATTTATTTGGTTTGATTTTATACTCTCAGATTTTATCATATTTTGCCAAATAAAAATCTGTTTTACGTGATATTAATTTATGATGCAAAATATCATTGTGCATAATATTCTTTCTTTGAATACTTTGTTATGATGAATTAAGTAAGAATATTTGTTTATGGAGATTATATATTTTGCTCTAACGTCAAGGAAGGATCCAAATTGATGGATACCGAAAAGAGAAATGAGTTGATTGTAGGAAATTCTTTAAGGGAAGGATAATTGCGAATTTACGCAGATTTTGGTGCAATCAAAAAATATCTCTTGCGACAATTGCAACAATTATTTCTATTCGCAAATATTGTCATGATGACAGGGGGAGAAATCAAATCCAAGAAAAATGAAAGAATCGTGATCATCTCAAAAAGGCAATAAATTGAGGGGGAGCTTTGATCAATTATGGAAAAATCTTTTTGGATTGATCGTGATCATATTATGAATGGAATGAAAGGTAAATGTATCAGAATTTGTTCAAAAAAAATCCGGTTAGTGCATCTTTTATTGCATTTTGTCATTAACAAATCTCTTACTGATATTATCATTTTATTATGACAAAAAGTGTACGTGAATTTCATGATGCATCTGTGATTTTTATTGGATATTTGCTGATGTATATGATCGAAGTGAGCTATATTGTATATCTTTAATATTCGACTTGCTTTATAAAAGCTGGTTTTTGGAAATTGTGATTCATGCGAGATATTTGTTATAATTCTCTACGTGATACTTTTTTCCATTATTATCGCTTTTTGATTATGACAAAAAGGGGGAGAATATATGAATATGCATATGTGCTGATTGGTTGATATTATATTATCTATGGCATAATATTGAGCTGCGATTATTTTCTATATATTCTTATGCTCAATCTATTTGTTATCTTGTGATATCCTTTGATTTAAAAACATGTTTACAAATCTGCATATTCAGAGATTGTTTTGTCATCATCAAAAAGGGGGAGATTGTTAGGGAAATCCCTTATGATGTTTTGAAGATGACAAAATAAATCAAAGGCTACTAACATGTTTGATGGTTGAGTAATAGACCATGCAGATGATAGAACAGGTAAATGATATTGTCAAAGTGCGAAGACGACCAGAAGACTGAACGTAACATATGTCCAGAGTATATTTTGAAGATTTCTAGACTTCTGTGTCAAAGTCTGAAGACTGCCAGACTCAAGACTCAAAGTCTGAAGACTGCCAGAGTTTAGTGTCAAAGTCTGTTCTATATCAGAAGTCTGTCAACTCTGACTAATTCCAGACTGAACGTGAATGATGAACCAGAAGACAGACTCTATGCTGAAGCTGAACTGGGTACAGACTTTAAAGCTAAATCTGTTCAGAAGCAGATATGTTCAGACCCAGATTGTAAAGTCTACAGACCCAGATTGTAAAGTCTACAGACTCAGATTGTAAAGTCTACAGACTCAGACTTTACATCCAGATTCGATGAATCGTAACTCAAGCCCAATCATACAACGGCTAGTGATTTGGTTTGGATTCCACATCAAGATTGATTTGATTGATTCAATCTAATTGATTGACGATTGGATCTTGAAGCTTATGGAAACCAAGATTTCGTTTGTATGGGCGATCGGAATCAATTTGAGATTTTACCTTTGTCACTCAACGGCTACTAAATCTTCTAGATACAGAGCTGTCCAATGGGTATATTGGAAGACGATTCTCCGGGATGCTGTCCAACGGCTAGTTTGGAAGTGGAGGAGTATTTAAGGAGATGAAGGACCGATGAGCAAGTAAGAGACGGAGCGTAGAATTTATAATTCCAAAGTCTGAGCGACCTTCGATTATACACTTGTCTTTGGAGAGCTTAAACGTTTGTAATCGTGAGAGAAATACCAAAAGAGTAACTTAGTGAGATAGTGTGATCTACTACTAAGTGTTTGCACTCGAAGTTGTAATCTCTTGTTGATTGCATAGTGGAATCCAGCCAAGAAGGCTGTTATCGTGGGAGAGTGGACGTAGGCTTGGATTAAGCCGAACCACTATAATTTTTGTGTTCTTATTCTCTTCCCTAACTCCTTTATTTTGTTCATACTAGCACTCTCAGGAAACTCTATAAATAGTGCTAAAGTCTCTTCTCTAACTCTAATTCTCACATGTATCCTCACCTAATGGGCGTTTATCTGACGCTACACGTGAGGGGGGTCGCCTCATTGAGCCAGTGATATGGAGGGCAATAGAGGAGAATGACTTGATGCATGGATCCCCTTTATATGTGGGTAATCAATTTTTCTGCTTCCACTTTATGTTCGATGGATCCAGGTGCGTTAATCTTTCTACTCAATTATGCATGTTCTTGTTCTGGTTATGGAGATTTTGGGATTACGCAATTTGCGTCTAACAAAAAGATCTCCGTCCGCCTTCGAATTGTGTTCCACGTCCACTTCGAGTACCTAAATCACCTCGTACAGGATGAGCTCATAGTCCTCGGCCTCCTTCAACTTATATTGCTCTAGGATCTTCGAGTAATGGAGAGGAGCGTCGGGGATTGGGTCCCTGAAAGGCTCGCTACTCGTGGCCTGGAGGGCGTAAACACCTCGCCGTACTTTATGAGGCTGGAGAAAATCATGAGAAGAAAGCACCGAGAGTTCAGAGCTTGTCAACGCGTGGAAGAAGATGAACAACATGCCCACCGTTTTCAGACACGAGTCTGAGAAAATGCCTCAACCAGAGCTTGTTGCCCTTGACAGCATAGGCCGTGATGGTGTCTGGACCCTAGGTGCAGCAGCAAAACGGGCCCGGAACGTGGTTGTCTGGGTGTTCGGGTCCAGCCCCTCTGCAGCAGCACTGAGGTCACACAGCATTTGCTTGAGCCGGGCTGCAATCTTGCCAACTGAATAGATCGTGACCCCGTCCACAGCTAAAGTAGCACGACCAGGCCAATGCCTTCAGCCACACATCTGGCCAGTACATCCGGTGACGCGCGAGGCGATGAGCAGAACTTGAATGGGGAGGCTACGGAGGACCAGGGTTCGCAGTTCCCATTCCTCCCACAGTTCCTTTAGACAGATACAATATTATCCTCCGTTTATCAGTTTTTAACTGGTAAAAAAGAAAAAAAAAACTGAAAATAGTATGCTTTATTAGACAGATACAATATTATCCGAGGCCAAAAATTGATGACAAATTTGAAATTCATCACGTACCAACTTGCATCAAAATGAAATGGTGACTAAAGTCACTTTCTGAGGGTGCAGTACTGTCTCCTCTCCTTCTCCAGAAAATTTCGTTTGAGGTCGTGAGAGAGTTCGGAAGGAAGAGAGGCGGAAGAAGCATTTAAAACGCAGATTGACATTCAGGGTGTCGCAACGTATTATTTTGGGAGACGATATAGCAGCTTCTATAATGTCTAAGAAAGAAAGAATACCACAATTTGCATATGAAGTAATCTTTTTTTTTTTTGTTTTTGGTCGAAGCATATAATATATTTGCAAGCTTACAAACTTACAACTGATATGGGTTAGACTAATCAAACCGGAATTATTTATCTTATATCGATAAACTACATAAAACCGCCTTTGTACATTTCGTCTAGGTTGCATGGACACTCTCCGGGATCCTTTGTATCGTGTCCGACACTTCGACACGTGTCCAACATGTTCCAATATGCTCCGACACGCAGTCAACACCTGTTGGAAAATTCGACACATGGTCAACTACCTCCAACACACTCCGACATGCGAGTTGGAAATTCCAACATGTGACCTTGACATGCGTGGGGTTATTTTTACAAATTTCCAATACTTCTGAGGTCTAAATATAAATATATGAAAAGAAAAGCTAAAACGAATAGTGGAACGTGGATTACTTGTTTTTTCCTCCAAGTTTTATGGATTATTACAATGAAATGTTATTGAATTTGTCAAATTAATACAATGAATGATATTAACAAATGTAGGATTAATGTTTTTAGTATAGATTAATTCTAGGCTATTATTATTATTATTATTATTATTATTATTATTATTATTATTATTATTATTATTATTATTATTATTATTATTATTATTATTATTATTATTTAGTTATTTATGCATTTATATATTAAAATAATTATTTAATATATAATCTATCGGAATGTGTTGGAATTCTATACTTTTTGAGAAATGACGTGTCGATGTGTCGAGTCATATCGTATCACATATCGTATGTCCGTGTCGGTACAACCTAACATTTCGCTGAACTTGGCAACGTAGCCAAAATCCAGTTCATGACATGAAGACTCATTTTGGAGCTGACAAGCCTGTTGGAATTTTCTTGAACTCGAAGACGCAACTTGAGACACGTTTGCTAAGCAATTGTCACGTTGTAAAATTAATGCAGAAACTAACGGGATCTTGAAATTAAATTAAAACTAAATCAGCGAAGAAATAAATAATGAACAATAAATGACACTAAAGATTTACATGGTTCAGTTAGAGTTTTGGTACCTCTATTCACAGGAAAGCTAGTAGCAAATAATTTACTATAGTCGGAGGATCATAATTATAATCACTTATACGCTCGAGTGTTTTTTATACTTAGGTCACACCAAAATCTGAAGCATTTACAAATAAACACTCATTGGATGTAAAACTCATAGCATAAATCACCAGGCGATCGAGCCCTGGCAAGAGGTACGAGCGGATGAAACCATGAATGTGCGGTTCGTTCGTTTTCTTTTCCCTTCTGCCGGTTGCTCTTCACTAGGGGTGAGCGGTTCCAGGTTCTGCTTCGGTTCCGTCTAGAACCTGGAACCTACTCTTGGGTACAGATTTCTCAAAATGAGGAACCTGGAACCTATCCGTGGGAACCGAGAACCTGGAACCTACCCTGTCACAGGTTTCAGGGTCGGTTCCAGGTTTTTTTTTTTTTTTTTGTTATTTTCAGATTTGAACTATAACATATGCGCACGTTATCAAAAAAAAAAAAAAACTATAACATATGCGCACGTTATCAAAAAAAATATAACGTATGCGCACGTTACCAAAAAAAAATTATAACGTGCACGCACGTTACCAAAAAAAAAAAAAATATAACGTATGCGCACGTTACCAAAAAAAACTATAATGTACGCGTATACTACATGGTAACTTCCCATTGACATGTTATCTTGATACATTAACTTCGTACTGCACAACAATAATAGAATATAATTAGAAATTTTAAAACAAATAGCAAACTAGAAAGTAGAAATAAAACACCACTAGAACAAGAATGTCTAGAGGTACAAGTTTTGAAAAAAATTTCGATTAAACCCTTAAATGAACTCAGAAAATTCTGAAATTTGGACACGTTGTATTTAAGACCTAGAGGTACAAGTTTCATGAAGAAATCGTAATCCAATTCATTCTGGATTAAAAGATAAAATCGATTTACTTTTCCTATTCTCTACTTGCACAGTTTTTGAAACATTTTTGGTTAAAAAGGCAAATGAACTACAAAAATTACGAAATTTAAATATGTTGTAGGGAATACATGAAGAGAGATATTCCATGCAGAACACATTTCCAAAAGAACCTCATACAAAATAATATAGTCCACGCATTGCAACTTACAAGATCCGAACACATCAGATTGCACAGTTTTAGAAACATTTCCGATTAAATACCCAAATGACCTTAAAAAATTATGAAATTCGACTATGTGATAGCCAAGACCATAAGGTAGATACTTCATGGAAACATCAAAGTCAAATTCGTCATAGATAATTAAATATGGACGGTTAAAATCCCTGTTCGTAGTACCGTAATTCGAGATCTAACCATCTCCAAAGGACCATAATTTCACCTATCTATTCTTGTTTTTTTTCTCTAAATTTTTGATATATTGTACCCCAGGATGTCCTTTAAAACTTTTGTTAAGAAACCAAAGTGAAATTTCGACAAAAAGGTTGCTTTATAGTCCATGCATTCATCAAGGGTCGGTCCCAAAATCTCCAGATCCAGTCTTTTCAAAGAATAATGATTTCACCCACTTATACTTGTTTGTTTTGTCCCAAATTTGAGTATGTTATACTCCAAGAAGTCCTTTACAACTTTCATTAAGAGGCCGAAGTCAAAATTCAACTAGAACATCACATACAAGTCACTAGAATATCCAAGGTCGAGCTTTTTATGCTCTAAGTAACCGGTTCCGGGGCCGGTTCCGAAACCGGTTCCGAAACCGGTTCCGGTTCCCAGAAAAAAGGAACCGGAACTGGTACTGGTCTCCCTTGGAACCGGGAACCGAACCGGACCCTCCTCCGGTTCGGTTCCGGTTCCCGGTAACCCGGGAACCGTGCTCAGCCCTACTCTTCACTGTGCGGCTTGTCGTCGCTCCTGCGCACACCACACGAAGTAATAGCCCTTTTATTTCCTTTTGGTGCAGGCTAGTAGAAGTCAAAGATAAACTCCATTGTTGACCAACTAATCACAAGGCAAAGAAGGAGACGTCCACTGTACGGCCCTAAAATTGAATTTTCTGTGGGCAAAAGGAAATCTTGGATATTATAAACAAACCTTCACGCACATATGTTAGGTCTTCAAGAAAAGTATTCTAATTTAAGTGAAAGGAAATTTTTCATACAGATTCAAACTCAAGATATAATTTAATAATTTTTCACCTTGCCTCGATGTTTGTATCCAAGTCATACTGCTCGTCACATGTGCTGCTATTCCGCTCCAACAAGCACTCATCCTCTACATATGCCAATGAATCTATTGTAATTTTATGTAGGACCGGCCTATTGAAATACTTAATGTTAGGTAAATCACTTTGCCTCATGATTTTATTGAGCTCAGTCTTTGGTAGGGAAATTATTCAAAAAATGCAATACTTGTTAAGAGGTCCACAATAGGTATGGATCCCACATATGAGTGCAACAATCAACACATACACCATATAATTTCTCTGGTCAGCTATTCAATTTTTCTTCTTGCCGTGTCATTCCCTTTTGGTGACTCTTTCATCTCATTCTCGGTGCTTATTTCTCTGCTTGGCAATAGATTTTTTGTTCCTTAAAATTTAACTATCCTTTTTGTCGTATCAATTTCCTATTATCCTCATGAAATGAAATGTTGTGAGAGTTTTTTTTCTTCCTTTCTCTTACTCTCAAGCATTTTCTGATAATATGGCCATACTTTGATGAAATGAGATTAGCATCACACGTCACACGTCAATTTATGTTAACGAGTCTAGCTTCCACGTTAGATGCAGTTCCAAACAAATAAAACAAGTTGAAGAAAAGACTCGATTGATGATTATTAATCATTATCGAGTTGAAAAAATTAGTTATTTAATTAAACATTGGTTTATGCAAAGTGTAACTTTTAGAAATATGGAATGATGGATGTAATGAGTGCTCTTAACTTTAAACTACCCGATTCACGGGGAAATATCAAAGGCTATGTCAATCTTTAAATGGTAGTAAACCAAGTGACTTCGAAAAATAAAGCTGTAATGCACTGATTTACTTTTATTATAAATTCCTTTTGATCTATTACATCACAGCAACGTGAGGAAAATATGATTCCCACAAAATTCTCCCTAAAATATGAATATGTTTTCGTAATTTCATAGAATAATTAGTGAAAAGGACAATGTTTCACAGGAATTGGCACGGGGGAGAAGTGATCACTTCTCTATTTGCAGCCAAATCATTCAGCTTTGTAAAATTGTGACAGTGAGAAGCGCATTGGCCGTTGACCTTTTGAATGCCGAAAATTCGATTTGATCATGTTGTGATCAGAAGACACATGTGCCTATAATGCCTCTTCTTTGGTTGTTAGCCCCAATCCTCCGAGCATGTGCCCATCCCTCAATGGTCAATTAAATAGTGACGTTCCAGAACGCGTCGCCGATCCATTTCATTTTAATATGCACATGTGAAAGCGAATTACTATTCCCTAGACAACACAAAGATGGGATATAAAAGTAGGGCCACAATTTCCAAATCAATTAGCACAACTTTTACAAACGATCTGGTTTATAAATAGAGGTCAACTCTAAGGTCTAGGAAGTCTATCTTCAAAAGGACTTCTGAGCCATTCATGCTCCTGACCCTTCCACCTCAAGCTCCGGGTTCTTCACCATAGGGACCTGAAAATGTTATCCCACAACGGGGTGAGACGACGTTACAGCAAGTTCAACCCCTTAAGACTCGACTAGGAAGAAAATACGCCATGAGG
This sequence comes from Eucalyptus brandiana, assembly GCA_014182725.1. Taxonomy (NCBI): domain Eukaryota; kingdom Viridiplantae; phylum Streptophyta; class Magnoliopsida; order Myrtales; family Myrtaceae; genus Eucalyptus; species Eucalyptus brandiana. The sequence continues at coordinate 33,347,601 of CM024677.1, forward strand.
GCTACCTAGGCACAAATACGGGTCAGATGACTTATTTTTGCCTCGGTTCCTTCCTACAAGTTAGTATAATTTATATAACACATAAGTGTAGTAATAACACTCGATCAAATGGAGCGTCTCAAATCACCTCTCCGTCAATCACCACATCTTAGTCGATTATATATTCTAATTGATCACTGTCACACAAGCTGACTTATCATGCATTTCAATTAATTACAGTCACATAAGTACGATCTAACCGTCACACAGCGGATCTACCCAGCACATAGCAAACCTAACCGTCACATAGCGGTTTTATCCGTCACACAGCGGATTTAACTGACACACAGTGGATCTATCTGTCGCATAACAGATTTATCCGTCACATAGCTAGGTGTCGTCTCGTCTCATTGAGCACAACAATGTCTACCTCAAGACGACTTTCCACACAAAAACATCATTCACCCGACACACAGCGGGAGACGAGTTCTCTTAACCAGCACACAATTATCCACTCCCGGCCAAGGACATTGTGCTTCGCACTTAAATTCCTTAATTAAGATAATGTCCTGGCCGATTTTCTTCGTGTTAAAAATACCCGATAAAAATTATTGTGTGTAGGTACACGGCTGACTTCGGCCAAAAATATAATATTTGCACTTTTAAAAGTCCCACCATTTATATAGTTAATAAAAATTTTTTTGGCGCTGTAAACCGATGCTCGGTGAATTTCCAATTAATTACTGAAATTAAATAAATTTAGGAATAAATTCCTAAAATACAAATGATGCACAATTAGCACAAATTAGAACTCAATTAAATAAACAGATCATACCACCGCAATCAGTATAAAATTCCAGTCATCGACTATCCCGGTCTAATTTTTGGAAAATAAATAAATAAATAAATAATTATGAAAAATAATTATTAAATGCCAATAAATAGAACTTAGGCCCGTAAAGCCTAATTAAAAGCCAAGACGGACTCGAAAAATTTTCGAATCACTCTAGATAAATACTAGAGCTTTTCTAGGCCCTAATTGCATTAAACTATCCACCTAACATGCATTGGTAATTAACTAATTCACTAATGAAATCTAACTATCCACCTAATCCAAATTTAGTCTAAACTAATCAACCCTTAAATGTCATTAACTGAGTTAAACTCACTTGATTTGCGATCCGCTTGGACCAAAACAATGGGGACGTGATGGCGGCCGATAAATCACAAAGCGGTGGCACCAACGGGGGCCCGGATCGGGCCGAAATCGGCCACGTAAGCTTTGGCCATGAACTGGAAAAACCGGTTTTGTTTTGGCCCGGTTCTGGAGCTGCTGGTCAGCTCGGCTTGGGCTGGTCTTGGCTTGGTTACGGGCTGGGTTGAGCGGGCTTTAGCGCGGCTGAACGGCGGAGCGGGCTGGACTGATTCGCGGGCTGCTGCGGTGAGCTGCTACAGAGAGGTTGGGCGGTGTCGCGTGGATGGCGCGGTGGTGTCAAAGCTGGTGGTCCACTGAAGAACCAAGAAGGAGCTACTGCGTTGACGTTGGGCTTCGAAGGAAAGAAAAACGGCGTGAGTGGGCGTTGAATCGTGGAGGTGGGGGCTGTCGGTTTTGGGAGCATCGCGGATGAAGGAGGACCGGTGGAGAGAGAGAAAGGTAGGAGCTGTGGTGTTCGACCGAACCAAAAAGGGAGAAAAGAAAAAGCACAAAAGCAAAAGGGATGAGGGAGAGAGGTGTCGGCCAAGGGGGAACGAGAAAGAGAGAGAGAGGGGGGAGATAAGGATGAATTAAAAGTTAAAAGAGTAAAAGAAAGAGAAGACCAAGTTGCAGGGGTTGTCGGATTTTTTTGGGGGGGGCCGAGAGGGAGAGAGAAATAGAGAGAGAGAGAGGGATCGAAGAGGGGGTGCAATGAAAATAAAAAAAAATATTCTAGTTCAAACAAGAAATGGTTTCTCCAAAACAAATTAAACAAGAGTTTGTTCAACCTTAACTTCAACTAACAAAATCAATTGATAACCCAAGGCCAATTTCCACACCAACTCGCACAAATTGGAAGTCCGAATAAAGATCAAAATAAGACAATCCCTCAAATCTACGAATTTCCCTCAATTCTGAATTTTATTTCCTTTTTCTTGAAATTCGATTTTTGCACAAACCTCTTTGATTGAGGTCCAATTTTGTTGAAGAAAAAGTCCACACCACTTCCTTTCACCAAACAGTTTACACAAGAGGTCAAAATCCCTTTAATTTGGCTAATCCAAATTTCTGTTCATTTTTCGAATAGTTCGAATCGATTTTCCGTAAAAATTCTGAATTCATCGAAAATTCCTCAAAAGATGAGTCAACGTTCCTAAAATGACTCGTGACATGACAGAACTTTCAATTTCTGAAATCGGGTTTAAATTCGCGGTTAATTTCAATCTGACATGATTTTAGGGTGACATAACTTATTGGGTAGCTTTTAGAAATTTTTTGTGTAATTGACCCATGGTTGATTTTCTTCAAGCCACACGTACCTCTTCAGCGCATTGGCGACTCTCGGTTGTCGTAAAAACCTCAAGATTTCAAATATGGACACATGGCGCCAAAAACAACGGAAAAATCAGTTTAGTGTCGATCGACGAGAATTTTGTAAATTAGTGGAATCACCCACGTTTAGCCACACATCTTAGTCAAATCGACCTATCTCTGATCTTTGATTGATTTTTAACTGTGTCTTAATGACCTTTGCAGACTAGTACGGTCGAGTAGTCGATTCCTAGTCCAATTCTTAAGTCTATTGCATTTAAAATCCCTTAACGGCTTCACCTGATAGGTTAGTTATCTCGTGAGTGGCCATCTTAGAGAAAACACTATAGTCGCGTCGATGAAAGGCTTAACTTATCCAATTGAAATCAGAATCTAAATTTTCAAGATGTCATAACTCTTCTCTTTTTATAAAAATTTCGTCCTTGAATTTAAACCTTTATTAATCTTTAAACAAAAAGGTAACTGTATCATCGTCTCGTCGAGTCTCACTTTGCCCAGTTGCTTCTTCAGTCGCATAGAGTTATGAGACCACTTTGCCAATAGGAACCTTTTGGTACACAAAATATGTCATTTCTGATTCACAATATGAACTAGGCTTTCCACGTACGACACTCTGTTATCCACGTCTAATTTTTCAAAATTTAGCATGTGGGTTGTGTCAGGCTCATACGTCCTCAACATCGACACGGGAAAGACGTCATGCACTTGCGCCTACTTTGGTTGCAATGCAAGACAATATGTTATGATCCCGATTCTCTCTCTAGAATCTCAAAGGGACCTACGCACCTCGGTTTTAGCTTTCCCTTTTTGTCGCAGTGCGGAGTATCCCTCATCGGTGACACCTTCAGAAAGATGCAGTCACCAATTTGGAACTCTAAGGGCCTTCGATGCTCAACAATACAACTTTTCTAGCGACACTGAGCGGTCTTTAATTTGTCTCTGATCACAGCAACTACAATCACTGATTGCTGAACTGACTTTGGGCTGCGATCTTTTATTCTCTGACCTCATCTCAATAAACTGAAGTTCTGTACACTCTACTCTGCATTGCTTCAAAAGGAACCATTTGACTGTTCTGCTGAAACTGGGAACCTTGGTTCTAGATTTGATATAAATTCGTCACTGGCACTCCATGCAGATGAGCTATCGAATGCGCATACACTTCTGCATGCCTATTCAAATCGAGATTCTTCCATACGGCGATAAAGTGAGCCGACTTCGTCAGTTTGTCGACCACTACCCAAAATAGAATCATTGCTCCTCTAACTCTTTCGGTAAGCCCATCACAAAGTCTATCGTGATGTGCACTCATTTCCACTCTAGGGTCTCGAGAGGTTACAAGAGTCCTCTTGACTTACAAAGCTGTGCCTTCACTCGTTAACACGTCAATCACTTGGTGACATGCTTGGTGATGTCCGACCTCATATTGGACTAGCAATAGTGTTGACATAGATTATGCTATCTTTTTGTATTGCCAAGATGAATGCTGTAACTGTTACGATGAGTTTCTGATGAGATCTCTTTCTGAGTGCCACATTGTCAGGTACACACAATCATCCTCGAAATTTCAGTGTTTTGCCTTTAGAAATCTGAAAATCAGTCTTTCTCTTTTTGGTATCCTCTTATAGGATCTTCTAAATCTCTAGATTTGTCAACTGAAGTGACTTGATTCTAATGTGAGCATCCGGCCCAATTTTGAGGGTGGCTATAAGATTTGGAAGGTAGCCTACCTCAAGTTCGAAAACCAAATCTTAAACTTTCTTAAGTAAGGTCCATTCTTTAACCAGCATATGCACAACTGGAGACTCTCGACTCAGCGCATCTGCGACCTTATTCATGTTTCTAGAGTGATACAAGGAATCACAATCTTAGTCCTTCAGAAATTCTAATTCACGACGCTGTCTCATATTCAACTCATTATGAGAGAATAAATATTTGAGACTTTGATGGTCAGTGAAGATTTGAAAATTTTCTCCGCACAATTAATGTCTCCCAATCTTTAGAGCAAAAATTTTTGCTGCCGAAGTTCTAAGTCATGCATCGAGTAATTCAGTTCATGAGACTTCAACTAATGGGATGCGTGTGCAACAATCCTGCCATGTTACATCAGCACACAACCCAGTTCTCTAAACGACACATCACTGTAGATCTCGTATCCTCTAGGACCGGATGGAATGGTCAACACAGGTGCAATAGTTAGCTTTTGCTTAAGCTTTTGGGAACTACGCTCGCACTTGTCTATCCATACAAACCTTTCTTCTTCAGTAGTTGAGTTACTGGTGATGCCAAGACTAAAAATCCTTCCACGAACCTTCTGTAGTAACCTATCCAACTCAAACGGCTTCTGATCTTTAATACTGTTGTCAGTCTTGGTCCACTGATAATTACTTCGATCTTGGTTGGGTCCACGGAGATTTCTTCACTTGAAATCACGTGGCTTAGGAACACTACACGAGTCCACCAAAACTCGCATTTGCTAAACTTAGCATACAATCCATGAATCCTCAGGGTCTGAAGGACCATTCTTAGATGACTGTCGTGCTCCTCAACACTCCTTGAATACACCAGAATATCATTGATAGACACAATCATGAGCTGATCTAGATATTCTTTGAACACTCGGTTTGTCAAATCCATGACAGCAGTTGGAACGTTCATCAGACCAAATGGCATTACAGTACTCTCATAATAGTTGACTCGGGTATTAAACATTGACTTCGATATGTCCTTAATTTTCGATTCTCAACTGATGATATCTTGTTCTCAAGTCGATATTTGAAAGTATCGACATTCTTTATAACTGGTCACACAATTCGTCGATCTTCGGCCATGAACACTTGTTCTTGATTGTCACTTGATTGAGTTGACGATAGTCAATGTATACTGGCATGAATAAATCCCTTATCCGGTAATTCTTGAATATGCACTATCAGTTCTTTTAACTCAGACAATGACATCTGGTAAGGAGTCTTAAAGATTGGTTCTATCTCGTGTGTTAACTCGATCACAAATTTTATCTCTCTGGCGACAGGCTTGGCAATTCTTTTGGAAACATCTCAGAAATTTTTTGTACCACGGCTACCTTCTTCACATTCGGTTCCTCAACTGTCGCATTTGCTATAGTTGCCAAATAAATCTTGGCAACCTACGTCCAGAACCCGGTTGTCTTAAGTGATGAAATAAAAAGGGATCGAGGATCCTCCTCGGCTTCTGATAAATTCGAAACTTTCATACGCTAACTGATCGAACTGTATTATATCACTACCTCAATTCATTACAATAAAAGCTCCTTGAGCCAAACCTTTTCATATAACATTAAGGTCATACATAAGCAACCCAGTCTAGTACAAATATAGTCAGAGGTTCTTCTTCCTACTACTTTATTACAACCCACTGACGTCCTACAACTTAACCCAAAAACTTTACTGTGCTACTCTGATAAAACATTCCAAAATATTATTCCCCTAATCGATGCATGGTCGGTCCATTCATGCTCCTCTAGCCATCCTAATGGCATCCTATTTGTAGTAACGGTGCTTACGCTCTCCTGGACCTACGTGGGCAATTTCTTGCCTGATGGCCGTGCTGGCCACATTCAAAGCATGCTCCTGATATACTCGGACACTGGGCTAACCCATGCTTCCATCCACAAACTTGGCACACATTCGATGAGTCCTTTGTCTTCTGTCGGATGATAGCCTGCACTCTTCCTTGCATTGCAAGCCTGATCCAAGTATCCCACTGTGTATCCTGTGGCGCATTCACTTTGCTCTATCTCGTCGACGGTGATGGCGGTAGTTGTTGTGGTTCCATCTGCCTGCATGGACAATTTCTGGCCAGGTGACCGTGCTGGTCACACTCAAAACAAGCTCCCATTCTAAAATGGCACGGGGCCGGTCCATGTCGCCTTTCGCAGAAGTGACACACGACATTCTAGTTCGGTGCTGACTTTCTAATTTTACTCCTTTAGTTGGGACGAATGGGGTTGTTGCGACCTACCCTCGGGGGGAGGGAACATGTTTGGGGGTATTGCCTAAAGGACGGACCTAAAGCCCATGATTAGACACAGGCTCTCCCAAGCTCATACCTTGCGTGATGTTGGGATATTCTTAAGAATTTTGTGAAAAGGAGTCGTCACTAGCCTATTGGGGTCGGCTAGAAACCAAGTGAGGCACAAGAGTATGCCACACTTCCTACGCAACCACATAATCTAGGATCGGGGACTTGATTACACCAATTGACCGATTAGTGCCATTTCAATACCTAATCTTGTTCCTTTAAAGAGTAAAGATTTTTGTTAAACAGTTTGGATTGATTCTACACTTATACACTAACATGTGAGGTAATCATGCTGGTGCGCAATCATTAAAGTAACAATCATAACTACCAAGATCCTAATTACAATAAAATTAAAGATATGCAATTAAACATAATTAGACATGCAAATTAAACGTACGATATAATCAAAATACAAGCAAATAAATGCCTAATTACACTAAGAAAGTAAGACATAACAATACCTAACTAAATCCTACATTTTTGGAATATCAAAATATTTTCAATTTTTTTAAATTTTTTTAATTTATAAAAAATAAAAAAAATAAACAATAATTTTTTTTTGGTTGGATTAGGTCGGGTCCGGTACCCGGCCGAGCTTGTGGCGTGGGCTCGCAATACAGGCCCGGGATCCTTTTTCCTTGTTTTCCTTTTCTTTTTTTAAAACAAGCTTGGCCCAAATCGAATTAGCCCTATTTCCTAAAAAAAGATGGGCCCGACCCAGCGATGAATCAACCCATCTACGTAGGCCTAGCCTCGGTCTACGACCCGAGTCCGACCTGAGTCGATGGCCGCGACTCGATTCCTGGCGAACTCTACTTGAACGCCAACCTTCTTCTCCTGGGCTTATTGGTGGCACTGACATCGGGCATATAGGCAGCGACGTCGGTGACGGGCTTGATGGCGGTGGCAATGCGGCGGGTGGCGGCGGCACTGGTGGCAACAGTGCGGTGTTGATGTTGCGACGGGGCCAGACTAGTGCTGCGACGGCGATAGAGGGGTTGGGCTGCTGGCGCGACGGTGTCACGGGTTCAGCGTCGAGAGCAGCGGTGGCGTGTGTTGTAGGTTGGCGCTTGAAGGGTAGTGGCGATGTTGGAACTTCGGGCTTCAGGCGTCGTAGGGGAAATGGTGGCGTGGCGAGGGTTGCAACGGTGATGGCGTACGAAGTTGGAGGGTGAAGGCTCGGACGACATGGGCTTGAGGCGGCGAGCTTGGGATAGCGGAGCTCGCGATTGCTAGTTGCAGGAGCAGCGGTGCTTAGGCAAGGTGCTGAGCGGTTTCTACGGCGTCAGCAACGGAAGATGGAGGCGGCTGTAGGTCGCGGGTGAAGCTGAAGCAACGGCAATAGGTGGTGGCGCCGATGATTGAAACTTTGGCGGTGACAGCGACTGGTATAGCAGCGGGGCGATGAATCGTCACTCTCTCCCTCTCTCTTTGCTGTTTTCTTTTTCGTGTTCCTTCCTTCTCCGGAGCTTGAATCTGATGAAAATGGAAGTTCTGGTGAGCAGGATCGATTGCCAAGAAAAGCATCGCCCCTTTCTGCTCCTCCCTTCTCTCTCTCGAGCTCTCTCTCGCTTTGCCCCTTTTTGCTTTTTGCCCTGCTTTTTGTTTTCGTAGGTTCCCCACGCATGAGGATGGTTGGAGGAGGGAGAAGGCTGGCGTAGGCTGGGCCAAGGGGAAAGTGAGGCTGGGCCAGGCTGTCGGGTTGGGCCAAGGCTAGATTTGGCCCGACCCGCTCTCACGCATCTTTTTTTTTTTGTATTTTCTTTTTATTTTTGTATAAAAAATATGTGTCAATAGCTGTCCCTCTTTGAATGTAATTTCGAAAAGGTTGCATTCAAATATAGAAGACACCTAAATTATTTCGGCAGTAGAGAGATCGTGACTGCCTAGGCACGTGTCGGGTTAACGAAAATGATTCAGAGCTATGGAAGAGTGTCTTCTCAATAAGAGGAAAAAAAAACCTCGGACTATTGAAGCACGCCGTGTCATAAGAAGAAAGAGAGACCCTGGGCTACAAAAGCATGCTGTGTCATAAGAAGAAGAGGAGACCTCGGGCTACAGAAGCATGCCGTGTCATAAGAAGAAAGAAGAAACCTTGGGCTACAGAAGCACGCCGTGTCATAAGAAGAAGAAGAGACCCCGGGTTACAGAAGCACGCCGTGTTATAAGAAGAAGAGGAGACCTTGGGCTACAAAAGCATGCCATGCCATAAGAAGAAAGAAGAAACCCTGGGCTACAGAAGCACATCGTGTCATAAGAAGAAGAAGAGACCCCGGGTTACAGAAGCACGCCGTGTCATAAGAAGAGACCCGGGCTACAAAAAAATGTCGTTCCATAAGAAGAAGAGACTCCGGGCTACAGAAGCACGCGTGTTATAAGAAGAAGAAGAGACCCCGAGCTCATTGTGTCGTAAGAAGAAAGAAAAGACCTTAGGCTACAGAAGCACGCTGTGTCATAAGAAGAAAGAAGAGACCTCGGGTTATAGAAGCACGCCGTGTCATAAGAAGAAAGAAGAGACCTTGGGCTACAGAAGCACGTTGTGTCATAAGAAGCTATAGAAGCACGCCGTGTCATAAGAAGAAGAGAAGATCTCGGGCTACAGAAGCACTCAGTGTCATAAAAAGAAGAAGAGACCCCAAGCTATAGAAGCACGCCGTGTTATAAGAAGAAGAGACCCCGGGCTATAGAAGCACGCCGTGTTATAAGAAGAAGAGAAGACCCCGGGCTACAGAAGCACGCTGTGTTATAAGAAGAAGAGACCACGGGCTACAGAAGCACGCTGTGTCATAAGAAGAAGAGACCACGGCTATAGAAGCACGCCATGTCATAAGAAGAAGAGAAGACCCTAGGCTACAGAAGCATGCCGTGTCATAAGAAGAAGAGACCTTGGGTTGTAGAAGTACTCCATGTCATAAGAAGAAAGAGAGATGGAGTCTCACCGCGTAACAATGGGTTTCGATTGGGCTGAACATACATGGTTTGAGGAAAACCCATGGACCTTTGTAGATTGTGTGGTTTAAGGTTAACCATGAACCTTTGTGGTCTTTAGGAAAACATCCACTAATCCCTTGAAAATTGCATGGCTTCATTGAGGAATCTTGTCAAACTCAACTTGAACAAATGTCATTAGAGACGTCATCAAGAGACGTATTGGCAATATTGCAATATTAATTGAACAAGCTAATCAAGCTAAGTCCGACTGCTTTAAAAAAACATTCGATGTCAATCAACATCATGTGGCGCAAAACTGTCATCTTGTTCGGGGATGTATCATTAATCATTAAATTCTTTGGGAGTCAAGTTCTTATCAGAATGACTACGACTCATAAAAAGGCTCATTAAGCATGAGCTTCTTAGTCAGAAAGGGTTTCTCACACACTCTCGATAAAATTGCTATTTGATCCCATCCATTCACGTGAGAAGTAACTGATTGCTGATGGTATCTCTCATAACCCATGTCAAAGGCTTTCAGAAACATTCGCGATGAGCACAATCTGATTGATCAAAAATGTTTTTTTTTTGGAAGGACCGCAATATAGATTTGGTCATGGGCTTATACAAATGGATTATTGCTTTGAGGCCAATAAATGAACATTTGTCGCTATCTTCATCGGGTTTAGAAGTCGAGAACTTGGGAGATAAGACAAGATAGAATTGCTTTCACTCCTTCAAGCGGTAGCTTCTTTGTGGCATTCTCATTTTTACTCGAACCATCCCAATCAGAAGAGATTTCGAAAGAGGGTTGTAATGTTGGCTCTAGAAAGGCTCGAAAGGCTTAAAATTTCAAGAGGGTTTCTAAGAGTTGGTGATTATCATGGCATCGTGACTAGGTCACTTGATCTTTTGAAATCATTTGGCTTTTGAAACACAGCACATCTTGAAAGTTCATTGACTAATCATATCTTGATGGGAGCTTTGCTCATTTTCCTAATTTCCTTTACACTTGTGATGATTTTTTACATAAGCACTTGGACTTTGATAATTTTTCTTTCACATAAGATGTAGCCTTTTGGCTCTTTTTCTTGACGGGCATTGACCTTGCTTTTACAAGCCCACCGCTTTTTCATAGCCCCTAATTTGTCAAACTTTTTGCTCTTTGAACTTTTGTAGCTCTTATGACTTTTGAGATGCTTTTCATGTTTTCTGGTAAATGCCAATTGTATGTGGTCAATCCTTATACCTTGCCCCTGAAGGGAGAGAATCACCGCTTGAGGTTCAGAAATGAATAGTCAGGCCCAAGTTGGTTAAAGTAATGGATATCAATGTTTGGGCAGAGAATGAAATGCTATTCTTCACCTTGGAATGAGTCAAGCTTTAATGAGAATTCCTTTGAAGCTATCACTAGAAGATTGATGCAAGTGAAAGAGATCTTTCTCAATCCTTCGCTCTACAACATGACTGTAACCTCCCATGCTGCCCCAATGTAGGGTCGTTCTCGATAGGGGTACTTTGAAGGATCGTCTTTATTTGGCCCAAAAGGATAGCAAGATGTCAGCTCGGTGCTTGGGATTGACAAAGAAAATGCCTTTATCATTTTGATCTTTGCGTTCAATGCGAATGAATCTTTTGTCCTAAGAGAAGGTTGCCTTTCACTCAACTCTCAAAAGTTTTTGAAGGATGTGTTTGGAAATGGGCTTGCCTTTCTTCATCCCAAGCACTTCTTGTTTGGCATGGTTAACGTCTCCATTTCACCCTGCCGAGATCATCTGAGTAGATCAATCTTCATAGGGAAATTTGATTCAAAATGAATAACCCACAAAACGAGAAAACAATTTTGAGATAAAAATGATGCTTAAAAAGTTTGTGGAAAGTTTTTTTTTTTTTAATCTTTTTCAATTATTCGTTTTCGTGCTTGTCTCTAGGAAAGCGCCAAAGGTTCTTTTTTTTTTTTTTTTTTTTGTAATGGAAATTCTCCGTTTTTTTTTTAAATTTTGAGAAGAAGGGTACTTATCTGCGGCATGGTGACTCGGTAACCCTATAAAGAATGTGAAAAAAATATGTTAGTGCAAAAATCTTTTGGGATTGAAATGTTGAAAACAATACATTATTACCCTTCATTCGCTTTCATCCTTTGGGTGCTAACATCTCTTGGATTCACCTTCGTGGATAGTTGGTAACTCGACAATACCCTTCCCCTGCATTTGCCTTTAAGTGTTTAATGTTTTCCTGATTCCTTGGTGGAATGCGCCACTTCTATGGTCAAGGTGCAACCTTTTTCCATTTGTCACCTTGTAAGAAGGAGAGATGAAATGAGTTATCTCTATTCTTAGTTAGGTTCAACTGAGGAACGATACATGATTCTTGATGAATTTGACAATGTTGTTCCAGCACACTTCATTGGTGGGTGAAGGAGAGATTTTTCTCTAAATCAAAGTTGCTCTCCCACTCTTTATTTGACAAACCTTTGTTTTGTCCGAGTCTGTCCTGTACCAAAGAAAATGATATGTCATTCATTTATGCTAAAGAGAATCAAGTTTAAGAGTGAAATACATCATTTTGCAAAGTCAGGTGATCAACATGCCAAGGTATCTCTTAAGGAGAAATGGATAATATTGCCCCTCTATTTCATTTGAATCTTTCTTTGTTTAAGATGAACAGGACTTAAAAATGCTCCATTGCATTTGTTGGAATGTTACAAAACTTGGTACTCTCGATTGCTCCTTGACAATGAAAAGAAAGTCATGTCAAAAACGGTATCAAAAATGAATAATTGGAATCGATACAGTTTACTCTTCCTTCGAATTTGCCTTTTGGATGCTTGACAACTTCCTTCATTTGTCTCATAATGCAAAGTGAACGAGATCGATGGGCTGTTTTGGCTCTTAAGGCATTTGCGAATAAAGAAACTTTCTAAAACGGAATTCAACTTCGTTTTGCCTTAATGGAAGATTGGTGCTGACGAAGCTTCGACGCATGCTTGCTCCTCAAGTTCCGTGAGCCTACAATTTATCTTTTAGAAGGGGCTGATGTCGATCTTAGATAAACTCCTCGTCCTACCCGAGAGAGCAACCACGTGAAGAGAGGGCCTTAAGCAACGTTTTCTTGAGATTCATTTTTGAAGGTAGATATAAAGGTTTGCTTGAAACACTTATAAATTTGTTTTTTTTTTGTTTTTTTTTTAATGATGATTTTCCTGAAACTAAATTGCATTATTAAAAAATGTGAGTTGCATGATTTACAAAAGCAACAATTGGATTCACAATCAAAACCCAAAATGGAAAACATGATTCTTAACAAGAATGAGAACAATGATAAAATACAAGAAACTCTTGCATAGATAAGAGTAAAAAACAACTCTTGTCCTAACTCTAGAATTCACTTCTTTATGTGGTTAAACACGAGAATGTCCAGGAGTATCACGCCTAACCTACAAAATGACAACGATGTCAGTATGTGAATGAGAGAAAATGCTTCCAATGAGGTCACTTCTTTCAGCAAAATCAAGGCGACGGTACATGCCCCATAGTCCTTATTACGGGATATTAGTATTTTGTCAAGATTTTATCATAAGAGAAGTGGCATCATTAAAAGATCGATTTACAGCTATCAATCGAATGTGCACTCTTATTCCAAAAGTTTCATATGCAAAAATGACATTGATTTTTGAAAGAAGTGACTTCTATTTTGAGGAATTTGTACACCAAATGTGATTTGCATTTCAGTCCCAAAATGCGAGAATGAGAGAATTTGATTAAAAATGCAATTTCAATTTTTTGTGCCCAAATATATAATCGCAACTTGAAAGCTTTTTTTTTTTTTTTTTATAAATGTGATTTTGAGCCCATAACTAAAAATTTAAACAAAACCATGTGTTCAACATGGCCAAATCAAAGTGTTTAAAACTTGCATTCAATGTTCACTTATCAAGAGTGATTGCTAATTTTTTTTATTTTATTTTAATTATAGCCTACAAAGGACATTGGATTGATGTTCGCGAATTTCAAGATGGAAGTTCAATACAAAATGAGCAAATAAAAAGGAAAATGATACTTAAAATGGGTGCTGTTCATTGTCTTTTTTTTTTTAAATACATAAACATGCACATGAAATGTGATTTGATTTCTATTCTATACGGCTCAAAATGGAGCCATGGGATCACAGGATTGAACCAACAAGCTTGCGGTTAGGTCGTGTTACCCATGACTTCGGCTTCGTCAAGAAATCGACCCCTGTCGCATGATTGCAGACCAAGATGGGGACCTCTGACATCAAGAAAGAAATTTCGGGGTTGAGATGGGCGACTTGTGTTACATGATTGTAGTCAGAGTGGTATCCACCTCAACACCATCCTAAGTGATCCTATGTGGCCTAGGTCCAGCGGCAGGTCATGTGTGTTAGGGTGTAGTGTAATGCAAATGATACATGCACAACAATTTATAGACAAACAACACTCGGTACATAAAAAATAAACCATACATTTCTACACCTCTCTACAAGATAAAGGTAAGCAAACACTTCCCCTTATACCTCCCATTCTGCAAAAACATTTAATACCTTTAATGTTAGGGGCGTACCTGGAATCCTCATTGCCAAACAAAAATATTTTTGAACAAGATTAATTTTGGCTTAAGTCCTCTAAAGTCTAAAACCAACTCTCTAGTGGAGTCGCCAAGCTGTTGTGACCTACCCTCGGGGGGAGGGAGTAGGTTTAGGGGTATTGCCTAAAAGACGGACCTAAGGTCCATGATTAGGCACGGGCTTTCCCAAGCCCATACCCCGCGTGACGTTGGGGTATTTTTAAGAATTTTGCGAAAAAGAGTTGTTACTAACCTATTGGGGTTGGCTAGAAACCAAATGAGACACAAGAGTATGCTACACTTCCTACGCAACCACATAATCTAGGATCGAGGACTTGATTACACTAATTGACCAATTAGTGCCATTTCTGTACCTAATCTTGTTTGTTTAAAGAGTAAAGACTTTTGTCAAACTGTTTGGATTGATTCTACACCTATCCACTAACATGTGAAGTAATCATGCGGGTGCGCAATCACTAAAGTAACAATCATAACTACCAAGATCCTAATTACAATAAAATTAAACATATGCAATTAAACATAATTAGATATGCAAATTAAACGTACGATATAATCAAAATATGAGCAAATAAATGCCTAATTACACTAAGAAAGTAAGACATAGTAATACCTAACCAAACCCTAAATTTTTGGATTTTCAAAAATTTTTCAATTTATTTTAATTTTTTAATTTTTTAAAAATAATTTAATAATAATAATAAATTAATAAAAGAAATTTTTTTTTTTTTGGGCTGGACCGAGTCAAGTCCGATTTGACCAAACTCGGGTCGACCCGGTCGAGCTTGTGGCGTGGGCTCGCAAAGATAAGCCCGAGATCCTCTTTTCCTTGTTTTTGCTCTTTTTTTTTTTTAAAACAAGCTTGGCCCAAATCGAATTAGCCCTATTTCCTAAAAAAAAATGGGCCTGACCCAGGGATGAATTAACCCCTCCATGCATGCCTAGCCGGAAGGAACCCTACTCGGTCGACGACCCGAGTCCGACCCAGGTCGGTGGCTACAACCCGATTCCTGGCGAACCCTACTCGAATGCCAACCTTCTTCTCATGGGCTTATTGGTAGTGCTGACACCGGGCGGACGGGAGGCGATGGGCTTGATGGCGGCAGCGATGCGGCGAGCGACAGTGGCAACACGGCGGGTGGCGGCGGCATGGGTGGCAACGGTGCGGTGCTGGTGTTGGGACGGGGCCGGATTGTTGCTGTGACGTCGGTAGAGGGGTTGGGCTGCAGCACGACGATGTCGTGAGTTCAGCGTTGGGAGCAGCGGTGGAGGGTGCAGTAGGTCGACGCTTGAAGGGCAATGGTGGTGTTGGAGCTTCGGGCTGCAGGCGTAGCAGGGGCAACGGTGGCGTGGTGAGGGCTGTAACGGTGACGGCGTACGGAGTTGGAGGGCGACGGCTTAGACGACATGGGCTTAAGATGGCGAGCTCGGGACAGCGGAGCTCACGGCTGTTGGCTGCAGGAGCGGCGGTTCCTACGGCATCGGCGACGGAAGATGGAGGTGGCTGTAGGTCGTGGGCGAAGCCAAGGCAAAGACGGTAGTTAGTGGTGTCGGTGATCGAAACTCTGGCGGCAACGGCGATGGGTGCAGTAGTGGGGCGATGAACCGTCACTCTCTCCCTCGAGCTCTGTGCCTCTCTCTCTGCTGTTTTCTTTTTCGTGTTCTTTCCTTCTCCGGAGCTTGAATTTGGCGACAATGGAGGTTCCGTCGAGTAGGATCGGACGCCAAGAAAAGTGTCGCCCCTTTCTACTCCTCCCTTCTCTCCCTTGTTTTCACAGGTTCCCCACGCACGAGGATGGCTAGAGGAGGGAGAAGGCTGGCGCGGGCCGGGCCAAGGGGAAAGTGAGGTTGGGCTGGGCTGCCGGGTTGAGCCAAGGCTAGATTTGGCTCGACCCACTCTCTCACGCATCTTTTTTTTTTTTTTTTTTTTTCGTTTCTTTTCTTTTTTTTTGTATAAAAAATAGGTGTCAACAGGGTGCTTTCCATCGGTCATCGGTTTCTTCCCCAATCAATTATCATCTCTGCCTGAACTGAATCTTGACCTAGATGCGGTAGCTTGCTCCCCGATCACCATTCCAGGTTGGACCTCATTAGGTGCGGCAACAACAACGGTTATGGCACTAGCGGCGGTAATTACAGCGGCAACAGTGGCCGCTCGGTCCTGAGCTTGCTGACCTAGCAAATTTCTAAGGTTCACTAGCGCCTGAACGATCCCGTTGAACCTAGGATTGCTCGGTGCTGCTACATTAGTACCAATCTGCGGCGGTACTTTCTCACTCGCGCTGGCCTGAGTCGATGCTCTACCATGACCACGGCCTCTTCAGGCACCAACCCTAGTCGGCGTTCTACCCCGAGCAATAGATCCAATGGTACGCCTCCTAGGAGTCCTTTGCTCCTGATCACTCATGGATACCTGTTTTCCAATTCCAATTCCAAAATTAGAATTTGAGTGATCTATAACAAACAAGCCACTAAACAACTATCAATCACATGTACTAGCATGAAATAAAGGTTTTTTCTACTAACTATCCCATAGACTTATTTCACCTTATCACTCTAACTACCGATCTACTCTAATACCACTTAAACAGGGATGTCACGCCCCAATCCTCCGAGTGCGTGCCCATTCCTCAATGGTCGATTAAATAGCGATGTCTTATGATGCATTGCCGACCCATTTCATTTTAATATGCACATGGGAAAGCGAATTACTATTTCCCAGACAACACAAATATGGGATAGAAAAGTAAGGCCACAATTTCCAAATCAATTAGCACAACTTTTACAAACGATATGGTTTACAAATAGAGGTCAACTCTAAGGTTTAGGAAGTCTATCTTCAAAAGGACTTCTGAGCCATCCATGCTCCTGACCCTTCCACCTCAAGCTCCGGCTTCTTCACCCTAGGGACTTGAAAATGTTATCCCACAACGGGGTGAGACGACATCTCACCAAGTTCAACACCCTAAGATCCAACTAGGAAGAAAATACGCCATGAGGGCTGCTTAGGCACAAATATGGGTCGGAGGACTCACATTTGCCTCGGTTCCTTCTTGCAAGTTAGTATAATTTATAATAGAAGTGTACTAATCACACTCGATCAAATGGAGCGTCTCAAATCACCTCTCCGTCAATCACCACATCTTAGTCGATCATATATTCTAATTGATCACTGTCACATGGGCTGGCTTATCATGCATTTCAATTAATTACAGTTACACAGGTACGATCTAACCGTCACACAGCGGATCTAACCATCACATAGCAAGTTTATCCATCACACAATAGATCTACCAAGCACATAGCAAACCTACTCGTTACATAGTGGTTTTATCCGTCACACAGCAGATTTATCCGTCACACAGCAGATTTAATTGACACACAGTGGATCTAGTTGTCACACAGTGGATATATCCATCACACAGCTAGGCGTCTTCTTGCCTCATCAAGCACGACAATGTCTACCTTAAGACGACTTTCCACACAAAAGCATCGTTCACCCGACACACAGCGGAAGACGAGTTCTCTTAACCAACACACGAGTATCCACTCCCGGTCAAGGAATTATGCTTCGCACTTAAATTCCTCAATTAAAATAATGTCCTGGCCTATTTTCTTCATGTTAAAAATACCCGATAAAAATTATCGTGTGTGGATACATGGTCGGCCTCGGTCAAAAAGATAATATTTGCACTTTTAAAAGTCCCACCATTTATATAGTCGATAAAAACATTTTTGGCCATGAAAAATGCGCTCGGTGAATTTCTAATTAATTACTAAAATTAAATAAATTTAGGAATGAATTCCTAAAATACAAATCATGCACAATCAGCACAAATTAGAACTCAATTAAATAAACAGATCACACCACTGCAATCGGCATAAAATTCCGGTCATTGACTATCCCAGTCTAATTTCCGGAAATAAATAATAATTAAATAATTATGGAGAATAATTATTAAATGCCAATAAATAGAACTTAGGCCTGTAAAGTCTAATTAAAAGCTGAGATGGACCTGAAAAATTTTCGAATCACTCTAGATAAATACTAGAGCTTGTCTAGGCCCTAATTGCACTAAACTATCCACATAATATGCATTGTTAATTAACTAATTCACTAATCAAATCTAACTATCCACTTAATCTAAGCTTAGTCTAAACTAATCAACCCTTAAACGTCATTAACTTACTAAGAAGGATTAGTAAGTTAAAGTTACTTGATTTGCGATCTACTTGGACCAAAACGACGAGGACGCGACGGTGGTTGATAAATCCCAAAGCGGCGGCACCAACTGGGGCCCGGATCAGGCCGAAATCGGCCACGCAAGCTTTGGCCACGAACTGGAAAAATCGCTTTTGTTTTGGCCTGGTTTCGGAGCTGTTGGTCAGCTCGGCTTGGGCTGGTCTCAACTCGGTTACGGGCTGGGTTGAGCGGGCTTTGGTGCGGCTGAACAGCGGAGCGGGCTGGACTGATTCGCGGGCTGTTGCGGTGAGCTGCTGCAGAGAGGTTGGGCGGTGTCGCGTGGATGGCGCAATGGTGTCGAAGCTGGTGGTCCACCGAAGAACCAAGAAGGAGCTGCTGCGTTGACGTTGGGCTTCGAAGGAAAGAAAAACGGTGTGAGGTGGCGTTGAATCGTGGAGGTGGGGGCTGTCGGTTTTGGGAGCATCGCGGATGAAGGAGGACCGGTGGAGAGAGAGAAAGGCAGGAGCTGTGGTGTTCGACCGAACCGAAAAGGGAGAAAAGAAAAAGCAGAAAAGCAAAAGGGATGAGGGAGAGAGGTGTCGGCCAAGGGGTGAAAGAGAGAGAGAGAGAGAGATAGAGAAAGAGGTGGTTAAGGATGAATTAAAAGTCAAAGATTAAAAGAAAGAGAAGACCGAGTTGCAGGGGGGTTGTCGGATTGGGGGTGCAATGAAAATCAAAAAGAAATATTCTAGTTCAATCAAGAAATGGTTTCCCCTAAACAAATTAAACAAGAGTTTGTTCAACCTTAACTTCAACTAACAAGATCAATTGGTCACCCAAGGTCAATTTCCACACCAACTCGCACAAATTGGAAGTCTGAATAAAGATCAAAATAAGACAATCCCTCAAACCTAAGAATTTCCCTCAATTCCGAATTCTATTGCCTTTTTTCTTGGAATTCGATTTCTGAACAAACCTCTCCGATTGATGTCTAATTTTGTCGAAGAAAAAGTCCACACCACTTCCTTTCACCAAGTTGTTCACACATGAGGCTAAAATCTGTTCAATTTGGCCAATCCAAATTTCCATTCGTTTCCCGAGTTGTTCGAATCGATTCTCTGTTAAAATCCCGAATTCATCGAAAATTCCTCGAAAGATGAGTCAACGTTCCTAAAATGACTTATGACATGAAAGAACTTTCAATTTTTGAAATCGAGTTTAAATTCGTGGTTAATTTTAATCTGATACGATTTTAGCGTGATCTAACCTACCGGGTAGCTTTTAGGAATTTTTTACGCAACTGACTCGTGGTCGATTTTTTTCGAACCACATGTACCTCTTCGACATATTGGTGACTCTCGATTATTGTGAAAACCTCAAGGTTTCAAATACAGACACAGGGCGCCAAAACAACAGAAAAATTAGTCTAGTGTCGATCGATGAGAATTTTGCAAATTAGTGGAATCACCCACGTTTAGCCACACATCTTAGTCAAACCGACTTATCTCTGATCTTTGATCGATTTTTAACTGTGTCGTAATGACCCTTGCAGACTAGCACAGTCGAGCAGTCGATTCTTAGTCGAATTCTCAAGTCTATTGCATTTAAAATCCCTTAACGGCTTTACCTGATAGGCCAATTATCTCATGAGTAGCAATTTCAGAGAAAAACACTATAGTCGCGTCGATGAAAGACCCAATTTATCCAATTGAAATTAGAATCTAAATTTTCAGGATGTCACATTGGTTGTTGTGATTGTATTAAGTTTTGCAGATATTCGGCTGAAGAGTATCACATCTAAAGGAGTTTTCAACAGTGGATGCATCCAGCTATTGTGTTTTGCTGAAAGATATGTATGGCGGAATTTGATCTAACGAAGAAGTTGGCTTCGATACTCTTAGTTTAGAAGCACTAGATATACAAGGGCAAAACCTAAGCAGATTTTCAGCATTCGAAAAGGGGTGGCTGAATACAGAAGATCGGGACTTGTGCTGGTTCAAGGAGCTCAAGCAAACACACAGATTCACAATTTTACAGTCAGTTGGTAAAGGGACTAAATGTTATCATTTGAATATTGCATTCATGAAGATCCAGTGAAACAAAGACGAAGTTCAGGATAGATTTACTTATGCTGCTAATGCAGTTTACATATAGAAGAGATCGGTCAAGTCAAAATGAGACATGAGGAGCTCACACCTGTTACACATCGTTCGATGAGAGTCGGGGCATGATGAGTCACTCCCGCTTCACCAGCAGCTCAGCAATTGCTGGGGTACGTGGAATTTGGAAGTGATCAGTCAAGCCGAAATGAGCCATGAGGAGCCAGACGTGAGTTAGGAACTCGCCTCCTCGTCTCAGTTGCCGAGCATGTTTTAAGGCCCTTGCACTTGACGGCCGCATAAGCCAGCATCTCCACCCACACCAAACTTACGATTTTCCATCTTTTCTCTGGATCTTTAATTTTGTCCAGCTGCGACGCGAGCAGGCATCCATGGTACAGGGTGAGCTTGCTCTTATGGCCTTTTGCCATGATCAGAGAGTGTTGTGTGCTCATGTGGTCACGCAGCGCAGCGCAAGCTTTGGCTATGTTGAATTTGCTATCTCCAGCCAAATGGGTTTCCGGCCCGTCAACTTTCTTGATTGACTTCTGCTCATTGAAGAAACTCATCGCGCCTCGTACGTTTCTCTGAATTTGACACTTCCGACTCCAGTCGGCAAGAGAAAAGGGTATATGACCAAAAGAAACAGCATATACCTAGACAACTGCATGCTCATTTTTGAAGCCGATCTGATGTTTTCTTTAACGTGTTCTTCTCGGTGGAAAGGGTTTCGGAGAGTCCGGATCTTTTGGGTGGCATAAGAGTTCGGTCGCAATGTGCCAGATGAGGATGCTCTGGTCAAACTCTAACTCGATGCTCCATTCATAATTGTCCAGTAGCTCATATTTTCCCAGTATAATCTCCCCGGTAGTTCCATACGGACTGGACTTCCTTTTCGCCTGTTGCCTGGGCCTTCAAATGCTCGATAACCCATTTTCTTAGAAAGTCGCTCACTTTCACATCACCCCTGTACAAGAACTTCAGAATCTTCTGGTCGAGCTTTAGCAACTCTAGGATTTGGTGGTACGCGGGGTGTTTGTCTTTGAGGGCGAAGCTTAGTAGGTTGCACTGCGCCATAGAACCCGACCACCTGCGCCTGTTATTCAGTGGTTGTAACTATTCAACAAAATCCAGGATGACTGGGCCGTGGTTCTTCAGCCAACAAGCGGCTTCATCGGAGAAGAGAAGAATGAATAACCCATAAATCTCTAGGAGAAAGGCGACCCAGATAAAAAAAAAAAAGGTCACATAGGTGTTGCGATTGGAGGATTTGTCCTTCTCTGACAAGGAAAAAAACACCAGGACCATGCCGGTGAATAGTATAGTCACGGTGTGGAGAGTAAAGCCCCATCGATTGTAGATTGCCATCGCCTTTGTGTAGAGCAGATCATACATGAATCCCAGTTCAATCTCGATAACTCTGAATACCACGTGAAAATGTTTATCCTTGAGAATTAGCAAGCTAGTGTCGAGGTCCTGGAAGCTAAGCACGAGATCTGCGAAAAGGTGCTGGAAAATGCCGATCAGGTCTTTGGCTACTGCCAACTTAGCCCGGTTGCGCTCGCTCATAGATTTAGGCAAAAGATTTCCGTCCCCATAAAGGTGCCGGAAAAAGTCAAGTGTGCCTCTGGCTGCATCTAACAAAGACTGGCCGCAATTTGCCCTGTCCACGCTTCTTCTTTAATTCATGGGATAAGAGCGTTTCATCAGGAGATGAAAGATCTCCATCCGTCTTCAAACTGTGCTCTGTGTTCACTCCGCATACCTCGGTCAACTTGTGCGGCGTGATGTCACAGCCCTCGGCCTTCTTCAACTCATACTCCTCTAGGATCTTTGAGTAACGAAGAGAAGGGTCAGGGATTGAGTCCCTGAACTTCTCGCTACTTGCAACCCAGAGGACATAAATCCTCTGGCCGTACTTTATTATGCCGGAGACAGTCATGAGAAGTGAAAGCCCAGAGAGGCTGGAGTCTGTCGACGCCTGGAAGAAGATGAAAAGAGTTCCGACCATTTGGACGACGAGTCCAAGCAAATGCCTCAACCATAGCTCGTTGTCCTTGAGGGAGTAGGCCGTGATGGTGTCGGGACGGCCCAAGTGAAGCAGCAGGAACGGCGCCGAGAACGCGGTCATCTGGGCGTTCCAGTCCAGTCCCTGGTCATGCGGCATTTGCTTGAGCTGGGTTGTGATCTTGCCAAGCCCATAAATCGCGGTCGCATCTGCCACCAAGTAGCACGACCAGACCAATGCCTTCAGCCATATGTGGGGCTGGTACTTCCGGCTATGCCCGAGGACGATAAGCAGCACTTGAATGGTGAGGCTGAGGACTACCACGGCTCGCACTTCCCTTTCCTCCCATATTTTCTTCAGATGTGAAGACATTCCCTCTACTCCTTCCGTGTATCAGTTTTTACTAAAAAAGAAAAACTGAAGATGGTGCGCGTCATTATTAGACAGACATAATACCACCTGAGACAGAAAAATTGATGACAAATTCGAAATTCATGGCGACGAAAGTTGCTGATTTTTCTAAAGTTGCAGTACTTTCTCCTCTCCTTCTACAGAAAATCTTGTTTGGGTTTGTGAGAGTCTTTAGAAAGAAGTGAGGGGAAGAAGTGAGAAACAAATAACTTCTTTTCCGATAATCAGTCCTCCCACGGGAGAGGAAGCATTTAAGACATAAACGTGGGTCAATTCACTTCGATTCAGCTTCCAACGTTTTTCGTACTTTGGCTTCTCGCTTTCAATGCTGGGGAGGACCTAGGATTGACATTAATGTGGGGGAACACCTTATTTTGGGAAACGATGTAGCAGCTTCTATTTTGTCTGAAAAAGAAAGTATACCACAATTTACAAACTTACAATTGACATAGATTGGCCTAATCAAACCGCATATTATCGTCTTTTGTCAATAAACTACATAAAACCACCTTGGTATATTTCTTTGAAATTAATTGATGCTTAATTATTATTATTATTTCTTAATTTACAAACTTTACTATTCTGATGAGGGATTTAACATTTATTTGATGGGTTGATTGGTCACCCATCAAACTTACTAACTCTTTTTAGAGATTACCAATCCAAATTAGTATGAATCCACAACTTTTCTCTTATTCAGTTATCTATCAAGTTATATATCACTGAATAGGCCTCTCCAATCCCAAGTAGCACGGACAAGTGACACGACACGACACCACATGCCGACACGCCGGCATGTCATTTCTCAAAAATAGATAATTCCAACATGTTGGGACACGTTATTATTAAATAGATATTTTTATTTTTAATTAATTTGATTTAGATTCATAAATAAATAAATAAATAAATAAATAAAAGAATTTTACAATGAATTTACACTAATAATATTAATAAATCTATTCATAGAAAATTTAAAAGATATATTCATAATTAATGCATACCCATACTTGGAAACATGTTTTTAACTTTAACAAAAATTATGAATAAAACTAATGACTAACAAAACAATAGAATCAACTTTATTTAAATATATCTATGATATTCTATAATCATCAAAATTTAGTATTATTCAACATTCAATATTTTTATTTTTTGAAATTACTTTTTAACTCATTTATTTATTTTTATAACAAAAATAATTTGCCGCTCAAAATTATTCCCCCTAAAAACTCCCAAAAATTATTTCCCTCTCTTCTCTAAGTTCTCACTCCCAAAAATAATTTCCATCCACCGTTTCTCTCTCCCCCTCCCCCTCCCTGCACGACACCTTGATTTCTTCCCTACTCTCTCTCTCTCTCCCCCTCCCCTCGCGTCGATTTCTTCCCTGCTCACAGCACCTGCTCCTGCCCCCATCAATCTCCCCCATCCGCCGCCCCTCCCCCTTCGGTTTCTTCCCCCACCCCTCCCCTCCTCGGTTTATCTCTCCCCCACCCCACGCCACCGCCTTCTCCGGCCCCCATTTCTTTCCATCATCACGCCACCCCCTCTCCAGCCTCAGGTTCTTTCCATCGTCCCCCACCACCCTCCCCCTCTTCTTGCTAAAACCCTAACCATGGCCTCTTCTTCCTCCTCGTCGTAGTCGCTCGCCGAAGGGCCTTTGGCCCTTTCTCTTTCGCAGCTACAACCTCATTGCCGGCCCTCCCTCGTCGTCTCAGCCTCGTCTCCATTCCCTCGGCCTCGCCTCCACCCTCCATCATGTTCTTCAACGACCCTCTCTCGACACACACATCGGAACGTGTCGAGAAAGGTTGACCATGTGTCGGAAAATCCGACACGTGTTGATCGCGTGTTTGAATGTGTCTGAGCGTGTCCAAGCGTGTTGAACACGTCGACGTGTGTCAGACACAGCACGGAAGCTCCGACAATGTGTCTGGGCTTCATAGCCCCCATCTAACATATAATTTATGGAGGAGAGAGAGAACTAGCTTTTTTAGCATGCTGGCACACATTATATGTAGAATCATATTCAACATCCAATCATGTGTAGGAAAAGATTTGCCACGTTTCTTATCCAAAATATTCTAGATGTTTCTAAAAGGAAAACCACTAATCTCTAGAGTGATTTGGAGAGAGAGTAAACCACCTTCTTGTGAAAGGTTATAAATAGTGAAGTGCTTTCTAATGTTTGTCCATAAATGTAAGAAGTTCTCCCATTTAATGGTGTAGAGAGTGCTTCTGATATAAAAGTGTTTTCTTGAATTGACTTTTTCATCTTTCTCAACAAGTAGTACTAGAGTAGGTGGTTAGGGACCGTGAGCGCAGTAGTAGTTAGGGATTAGAGGATGCTAAGATTTGCTAGTGCATAATTCAGGATTCTGAAGTATGTTGGTTTGAGATCAAGCTTACTTGGTAAAATGCCGAACATTATAATCAAGTCACATGAGCGGATATTTCAAGTTCAATTAGTGTTGTTTAGAAGCTCAACAACTCCAATTATAATAATTAGAGTACCTGCATGTAATCTCACCTATAGGGTCAAGATTTATGGGATTTAGTTGGCAAAAGCAACACCTAACCACTGCAAAATGATGACGAGTTGAAAAGGTGGAATATAAAAACTTGTAAGGTGCTCTATATTCTTGAAGTGATCGATGAAGATGAGTTGTTATGTGATATCCTGAAATTCGACCCCGTTTCGATAAAGTGAAATGGGCATTTCGTTGATGTGCTTAGGGTCATTTTTCTCTAAGTTGATCACTCACGAGTTAACTAACTTATTGGGTGAAGCCGTTAAGGGATGTATTTGCAGTAAAATCCCTAAAAGCTACTCAATTTGTTGGATTGGACTAAAATCACGTTTGATTGATTCTAACCATGAAATTTAATTTGGTTTCGGGAATTGAATATTCGAGCGTGTCACAATTCATTTTTAGGACCCTGTCTCATCGTTCGTCAAATTATTAACGAGTCCGAAATTTCAAGAAAGAAATTATCGGAGGAAAAATCGAAGACAAAAAAAAAAGAAAGGGAAAAGGAAAAAGAAAAGGAAAATAGGAATAATGGTATTATTAATTTCCCTTTTCTCTCTCTCCATTTTCTCTCTTTTTTCTCTCTCTTCTCTCTCCTCTCCCCTCCCCCTCGTGCAATTTCCCCCCACCGAACACCCCTTGGCCAATTTCAATTTGGCTTCTCCCTCTCCCTTTGACCATTCAACCCTATCTCTTCTTCTCTCTCCTCTCTCTTCTCTCCCACTTTCCCCCCACGTGACCGAAAGCCGCCCTTCCCCTCGTTTCTCGCCCGTGAAAACCAGAGACGAGGAAGAATAAGCCGCACGACTGTAGCTCGCCGGAGCCGGAGCCGCCCGCACCACCGCTCACCGCCGTTTCGCCGTCCGCGCGCCCCCGCGTCTTCAGCTCGTTGCCGTCCCTCCCCCGTGCGAGTCCAGCCGTTGCCTAGCTCAGTCCGGCTCCTCCGGCCACTGCGCAGCCCCTTGGCATCCCCCTCGCCCTCCACTGGCCTCCCCTCGCCGCCCTAGCTGCCGGACGAGCTTCGTCCAGCCTAGAACAGTGGTTGGAAAAATGGGTTTCCAGCCCTGTTCAAGGATCGTTTTGGGCCGTTTCCGGGCCCCGAACCCGAGCCGTGCTTTGGGAAGAATCGTTCCTCGTGTCATCTCCGTCAGATTGATACGTTTTGCGCATGATTCTGGTGAGTAATCTCACTAATCCCTGATTAGTTGGCTAATTATGCTTAAGGATTGTTTAGTTTTAATTAATTAGGTTTAGGTGGTTAGATTAGAATAAATTAGCGATTATTAGTTAATTGTGATGCGAATTAGATAAATTGAATGTGTATTTAGTAAGTAGACATGGTCTACTATTTAATGAAGGTAGCTCAGGAATTTTCCGACCCCTAATCGGGCTTCAATTAGGCAATTCGGGCCTAAGTAGAATTTTTGGCATTTAAATATTATTTTTCGGAATTAAATTTGTTAATTATTTATTTTTTGAAAATTCAATTGAGATGGCTAGCGACCGGAATATTATGCTGATGACTGTGGTAAAGTCCGTTTATTTAATTGGGCTTTATTTTGAGCTAAATTGAATTTTTAATATTAATTATTGAATTTTCGAAATTAATTAATTAATTATTTATTTTCCAAAAATTCAACTGGGATAGCCCATGACCGGAATATTATGCTGATAATCGTGGTGAAGTCCGTTTATTTAATTGGGCCTTATTTTGAGCTAAATTGAATTTTTAATAATTATTAATTAATTTTCGAAATTAATTAATTAATTATTTTTCTGAAATTAAGATTGAGATGGTTAACGACCGAAATCTTGTGCTGATCGTCGTGGCGCAGTCCGTTTATTCAATTGAGTTATAATTTGTATGGAATTGATTTAATTATGAATTTTAAGGATATATTCCTAAATGGTTGTTGTTAATTATTTCTTTGAGAAGTCATTGGGTACTGATTGTTGATATCGAAAATGGTCGAGTGGGGCCGTAAAGCCATCGAATATCGAAAGTGGTCGAGTGGGACCATAAAGCCATCGAATATCGAAAGTGGTCGAGTGGGACCGTAAAGCCATTGAATTTCAAAAGTGATCGAGTGGGACCGTAAAGCCATTGAATATCGAAAGTGGTCGAGTGGAACCGTAAAGCCATTAAATATTGAATGTTGTGGAGTGGGACTGTGTCTTCCACCTATGCTTAAGATGTGATCTGAGGATCGTGATTCGTAATTGGGGATTGAGATGGAATAATCGAATTGACTTGGAAATGGTCTGACTGACATGTAATCGACTAGGTTGAGTGATTATGATTTGATCCGATGTTGTGAAATGATTGATTGAATGGAAATGACCGTGAGTGATCTTGTTGGCGTGTGATCGACTGGGTCGATTGATTGAGATATCGATCTGTGATGTGATTGCTTGGGTGCTTATTGAACTGTGCTAATATGCAGGTGGAATCTGAGGCCAAGGTAAGTCCTTTGCCCTGTGCGTGTTTAGGCATCCTATAGTATAATAGTTTACTAATCGGGCCTTAGTGGGGGTAGAACTTGCTGAGACATAGTCTCATCCCAGTTTGGGGAAAATATTTCAAGACCCCGATGAGGAGCTGAGGGGAGTCTGAGAAGGAGAACTCGGAGGTGAAACCTGAGGAGAAGGATTTTTAGAAGAAGAAGATAATCCCGAGAGGAATCTTGAATACGACATGGATGGACTGAGATTCCATCTTCTTTTTAGATCTCCATTTTGATGTGAATAGTTATGAAGTTCTCTGGTTTGTGTTTTTGTATAAAAGTTTGGTTATAAGTTTCAATATGAAAAATATGGCCTTACTTTTCTATCCCATTGATTTATTGTCTGGGGATTTATAACTGCTTCCGCATGTGCTTAATGAATTAAAGGGTCGGCAATACAAAGTCCTGGGATATCGCATTATAAAATCGACCAAGAGAAGGATGTGTGCGTGCCCGAGGATCGGGGCGTGACATCCCCTTTTTGTGGTATCAGAGCAATGGTTAGGTATTGGAGTGATAAGGACCGTTGACCATGGGATAGTTATTTGGAAATGCCTTTAAATTCATGCTGGTGCATGTATGTGTTAGCTGAATGCTAGAATTATTTGTTGTGTGTGGATCGCTCACCTTCTAATCTAGTGTGGATTTGGAAGACGGGTTTCAGTGTAAAGACTGAACCATGAGTGAGCAGGAGCTGAGAACTCCTAGTAAGAGGACAATGTCTTCTGTGACTCGGGATAATGCATTGACAAAGGTCGGTACCTGAGGTGGTCATGGCAGAGTGTCGGTTTTGGCCAGCTCGAGCGTATGAGTACCACTGCAGGTTGGTACTAGTGTAGCAGCGTCGAATGCTCCTAAGTTCAGTAGGATCGTTCTGATGCTAGTGTTCCTTGGGAACTGGATGAACCAGTAAGCTCAGGATCAAGCCGCTATTGTTGTCGCTATCACTACCGCCGTTGTCACCTCACCTGCTGAGATCCAGAGTGGAGATGTGATCTGGGAGCGAGTCGTTGCATTCGAGCCGAGGTATAGATCCAGTTCAAGCAAAAATGGAAATCAGTTAAAGAAAAGACCGAGGTCGAGAAAAAAGTATTCTATTCCACTCACAAGGAAGGGTGGGATAGTCAAGTTAGCACCGAGTCTAATCGATCAGGTTGTTCCCGATGTAATAATGGAGATCGGTCTTATGTCCTTCCTAGGACACGAAATTGTTTGGAGTATAGCCACCAAGGATATCTAGTCGGGAGTGGTCCTAGCAGACTGATGTGTGCTGTCACTTGGCAGGAGATAAAAGATTCACATGATAGGTGTCAGAATTGTAGAAGGAAGCATGGATAAATCTAGTGTCCGAGTATGACTAGAACATGTTGTGATGATGCCCATCATGGCCATCAGGTGAAAGATTGGCAGTGGAAGTCTAAGGTAGCATAGACATCGCTACTGCGGCTAGAACGCCACTAGGATGGCGAAAGGAATGGGAGTAGAATTGATCTTGCATCGATCAGAGAAAGAATGTGTTGGAGGTGATCTTATCAGAGTAACGTAGCAGAGTTTTGTGCTAAGTTGGTAGAATTTAAATTGTTGAAGTAAAAGTGACAGAGGGGAAATCATTAGCAATAGTTGTGCTTGATTAGTTGTTGAAGTGTGAATTTGATGCCACATGATTAGTGTGGGCTTATGGAACATCTTGTGATAATAAATCATGGTCATTGAGTAATCCGGTTTAGTCTATTAACATGTGAAAGTGTCGAGGTTATTGGGAGTCGACAAGAATCTTCGATTTCATTAATCTCATTGGCTGGAGGCAACTTGTTTGTTAGACGGAGGTTGCCAAGGTTGCTTGGCGATTGTCTTTGGGTATGACAGATTGAAGAACTAGAGATGGAGGACATCTCAGTGGTCTAAGAACTTCTAGATATATTGTCACAGGAACTGTTAGACCGCCGTCAGAGAAAGAGATAGAAAGTGCGATCGAGCTAGCACCAAGATAGAACTACTCTCGAAGGCTTCTTATCAATTGTTGTTGTCTGAACTGGTAGAACTAAAGATGCAAATGTGAAGATTGATGAAATCAGAATTCATGCATATTAGTGCATCACTTTGGGGAAACATCAGTTTTGTTTATGAGAAAAAGAAAGATGGTTTGTTGCGAGTATGCATCGACCGTCGTCAACTCAATTAGGTGACGATCAAGGACAAACGTCCATTGTATAAGATTGGCGAATTGGGTGAGCAAACATCAAGAGTGTTGATGTCCTCAAGGATTAACTTGAGAACAAGATGTCGTCAATTACGAACTAGTAAGGAGGTTATACGAAAGATAGCTGTTCGTACTTGATAAGGTCTTTACGAGAGCATTGTGAGATCGTTTGGCCTGGTAAATACTCTAGCTACTGTCATGGATTTGGCAAACCGAGTGTGCAAGGAATATCTAGGTTAGTTGTGATTGTGTTGTGTAATGATATTCCGGTGTATTCGAGGAATGCTAAAGAGCACAAGAGATGTCTGAGAATGGTGAAGGAATTTCCATGAACTCAGTCAAGACAAAATCAGTTATCAGTGGACCAAGACTGACAACAGTATCAAAGATCAGAAGTTTTCAGGGTTTAGTAGGGTATTACAAAAGGTTTATGGAAGGGTTCTCAGTGTTAGCAACTCGACTCCTGAAAGAGGAAGAAAAGTTCGTGTGAACAGATCAGTGCAAGTGTCAGTTCCAAGGGCTTAAGGAAAAGCTGGCTTTCAGATTTCTGATGATGGGACACTAAGGTTCCGAGGACGTCTGGTTGTACCTAATGATGTAGAGCTTAGAGAAGAGATTTTATTTGAAGCACATTGTAGCAGCTATAGCATTCATCTTGGAAGTACCAAGATGTATCAGAACCTGCGTCAATACTACTGGTGGTCAGGTATGAAGGCGGACATTGCCAAGCATGTCGCCAAGTGTTTGACTTGTCAGCAAGTAAAAGCTCAGCATTGCAAGCCGGGAGGACTTCTGCAACCTCTCGCGATCCCAGAATGGAAATGGGAGCATATCACGATGGATTTTGTGACTGGACTACCAATGAGTGAAAGAGGAAATGATTCAGTTTGGGTAGTAGTCGACAGACTGACAAAGTTGGCTCACTTCATTACAATTCGAAAGGACCTCAGTCTTGATAGGCACACAGACCTGTACGTGCGTCAAGTGGTTCGAATGCATGGAGTGCCGGTTACGATAACATCCGATAGAGACCCGAGGTTTACTATTGCTTTTTGAAAAAGCTTGCAGAGTGCTTTAAGTACAAAGCTTCAGTACAGTACGGTATATCATCCTCAGATGGATGGCTAGTCGGAAAGGAAAATTCAGACTCTTCAAGACATGCTGAGAGTGTGTGTAAGACTTCAAAGGAAGTTGGAAGATCAGCTTCATCTGGTGGAATTCGCCTACAGTAATAGTTATCAGCAGAGCATCAAGATGGCTTTTTTTGAAGTGTTGTATGGCAGAGCGTGTAGAACTCCAGTGTGTTGGGATGAAGTCGGAGAAAGGAAGATAACATGCCCAGAGTTGGTTCAGCAATCAGTAGATACCGTGGCAGTAATCAGAGACAGATTGAAGATAGCACAGAGTAGACAAAAAAGTTATGCAGATAAGCGTTGAAGGTCTTTGGAATTCCAAGTTGGTGATCACATTTTTCTGAAAGTGTCTCCAATGAGGGGAAACTTCGCGCTTTGGTAAGAAAGGCAAGCTAAGTCCGAGGTACATAAGTTCATTTGAGATTCTTGAAAGAATCGGAAACCTAGCGTATCGTCTTGCGTTGCTGCCAAGATTGGCGCAAGTGCATGACGTCTTTCACGTGTTGATGTTAAGGAAGTACAAGCTTGACCCGACCCACCTGCTCAATTTCGAGGAATTGGACGTGGATGACTGTGTGTCGTACGTGGAAAGCCCAATTCAGATTGTCGATCATAAAGAGCAAGTTCTGCGTACAAAGACCATTCCGTTGGTCAAAGTGGTCTGGCAACACCATGGTACTGAAGGAGCGACCTGGGAGACTGAAGAATCGATGAGACAATTGTACCCCCGCCTTTTTGAACAAAGTGTGTAATGGTTTAAATTTCGAGGACAAAATTTTTATAAGAGGGGAAGTGTTGTGATATCCTGAAATTCGACCCCGTTTCGATAAAATGAAATGGGCATTTCGTCGATGTGTTTAGAGTCCTTTTTCTTTGAGCTGATCACTCACGAGTTAACTAACCTATTGGGTGAAGCCGTTAAGGGATGTATCTGCAGTAAAATTCCTAAAAACTACTCAATTTGTTGGATTGACTAAAATCACGTTTGATTGATTCTAACCATGAAATTTAATTTGGTTCCGGGAATCGAATATTCGAGCGTGTCACAATTCATTTTTAGGACCCCGTCTCATCGTCCGTCAGATTATTAACGAGTCCGAAATTTCAAGAAAGAAATTATCGGAGGAAAAATTGACGATCAAAAGAAAATAGAAAGGGAAAAGGAAAGAGAAAAGGAAAATAGGAATATTGGTATTATTAATTTCCCTTTTCTCTCTCTCCCTTTTCTCTCCCTTTTCTCTCTCTTCTCTCTCCTTTCCCCTCCCCCTCGTGCAATTTCCCCCCACCGAACACCCCTTGGCCAATTTCAATTTGGCTTCTCCCTCTCCCTTTGACCATTCAACCCTATCTTTTCTCTCTCTTATCTCTTCTTCTCTCTCCTCTCTCTTCTCTCCCACTTTCCCCCACGTGACCGAAACCCCCTTCCCCTTGTTTCTCGCCCGTGAAAACCGAGAGATGAGGAAGAAGAAGCCGCATGGCTGCAGCTCGCCGGAGCCGTCGCCGCCCGCACTACCGCTCGGACGCCCACTGCTCGCCGCCGTTTCGCCGTTCGCGCACCCCCGCGTCATCAACTCTTTACCGTCCCTCCCCCGTGCGAGTCCAGCCGGTGCCCAGCTCAGTCCGGCGCCTCCGGCCACTGCGTAGCCCCCCGGCATCCCCCTCGCCCTCCGCTGGCCTCTCCTCGCCGCCCTAGCCGCCGGACGAGCTTTGTCCAGCCTAGAACAGTGGCTGGAAAAATGGGTTTCCAGCCTTGTTCAAGGCTCATTTTGGGCCGTTTTCGGGCCCCGAACTCGAGCCGTGCTTTGGGAAGAATCGTTCCTCGTGTCGTCCCCGTCGGATTGGTACGTTTTGCGCGTGATTCCGGTGAGTAATCTCACTAATCCCTGATTAGTTGGCTAATTATGCTTAAGGGTTTTTTAGTTTTAATTAATTAGGTTTAGGTGGTTAGATTAGAATAAATTAGTGATTATTAGTTAATTGTGATGCGAATTAGATAAATTGAATGTGTATTGAACAAGTAGACATGGTCTACTATTTAATGAAGGTAGCTCGGGAATTTTCTGACCCCTAATCGGGCTTCAATTAGGCAATTCGGGCCTAAGTGAAATTTTTGGCATTTAAATATTATTTTTCGGAATTAAATTAATTAATTATTTATTTTCCGAAAATTCAATTGAGATGGCTAGCGACCGGAATATTATGCTGAAGACTGTGGTGAAGTCTGTTTATTTAATCGGGCTTTATTTTGAGCTAAATTGAATTTTTAATATCAATTATTTAATTTTCGAAATTAATTAATTATTTATTTATTTTCTGAAAATTCAACTGGGATGGCCCGTGACCAAAATATTATGCTGATAATCATGGTGAAGTCCGTTTATTTAATTGGGCCTTATTTTGAGCTAAATTAAAATTTTAATAATTATTAATTAATTATTTATTTTTCGAAAATTAAGATTGAGATGGTCGACAACTGAAATCTTGTGCTGATCATCGTGGTGTAGTCCGTTTATTTAATTGAGTTGTAATTTTTATGGAATTGATTTAATTATGAATTTTTGGATATATTCCTATATGGTTGTTGTTAATTATTTCATTGAGAAGTCGTTGTGGCATCTCAAAATTCAAAGTCAAGCCATAAGGTGTGTTAAAGTTCCTAATTAGGTGATAAAATTTCCCTTGGCTTATGCTCTAGCCATTAGTCTTTTTATTGAGATGATTTGTGCATGTGATTGTGAAAATTTAAATATTGATAGATTAATAATCTATGCTTGGCCATAAGATTTATAAATTAAATTTCAATGAACGAAATGTCCCAAGACTTTGGCCAAGATGAAAAATTAAAATTTAAAAATATTTGTAGAAGAATTTCAAAAAAAAAAGGGGAGGAAAAGGTTAATTTTTAGGATGGGCCTTAGGCCCATTGGCCTAAGCTTAGTGGGCCGAATGGCCAGCCCAAATGGAGGCCCACGGAAGGCTGTTTCTGGCCCATTAAGGCCCAAGGAGGAGGTGGCTGGCCCATGCATGGGTCTTGCCAAATGGCAAGAAGAGCCTCCATGCATTGGTCCATTTAAGTGGCATGTAATGATTAGCAATGATGAAAGTTTAGGGGTATAAGAAGGGAAGAGAGAGTGAGAGAGAGAAAGAGAGTGCGAGAGAGAGAGAGATCGTGCGAAAGGGAGGAGAGGCCGAGAGAGGAAGGAGGCGGAGCCGAGGGGTTGTTGCCGTCCGTCCGCCGTGTTCGCCGCCGTACGCCGTCGTTCGTCCATCCTAGAGGCAAGTGGGAGTCCTCTAGCTTCTCTTGCATGCTTGTATGTTGTTTGCATGTTAGATTTTGGGTGTTTTAAGTGAGAAAAACCGAGGTATGGTTGGCTTGTTCTTAAGTCGCGTGACTGTTCTTGCTCGGATTGTGTGAGTCAGTAACTTGTTTGAGCTTGCATGTGTGTTTGGAGTCAGATTTTGGCTTCGATGTCTTCATGAAAGTTGTAGCTAACATCGTGTACTATAACATACTGAAATTTCGTGGAAAATTATGGAGATTTGGGGGGTTAAAGTCTCATCTTACGGAGACCTCAGATCTGGAGAGTTTTTACTGACCTTTTGCTGGATTCATGGTTGCATGTTGGTGTTTCTTGAGAATCTCACTTCGATTTATTCATGAAAGTTGTAGGGAACATCTTATACTACAACATACTCAAATTTGAAGGGAAAATAAAAAGTATAGCTTGGTAAATCGACTAGATCTTAAAGACAATGATTCGTGTGATGTGTTCCGAGACACCCGAGATTTCAAGGACCTAAATGATGACTATACTCCGGTTATTTGACCTAGATCTCTTCATGAAACTTGTAAAGGACATCTTTATATATAACATATCCAAATTTTAGAAAAAAAAGAAAGAGAATAGGTGGGTGAAATCTCAATATTTCGGAGATGGAGGCACTGGACGATGCGGTAACGGGTCCAGAAGCTTCGTGAGGTTGAATAAAATAATCTATAAGTAATCTGGCTTGGAGTTCTGCATGAAAGTTGTACGAAAATGTCTTGGCTATAATCCAGTAAAATTTTATAATTTTTGGAGGCCATATGGATATTTTAATTGAATTTATTTGGAAACCGTGCATTCTGGTTTCATCCGAGAAGCATAGGATGTTTTGTGAAAATTATGGGATTTTGTAAAAATTCAATTTGGCCATGAATTTTGCAAGTAATTATCATCCTATGGGTTTATTTAATAATTTCTTGAATTTTGATAATTTTGGGAATTTATAGTTATAAAAAATTAATAAAATAATAATAAAAATAATAAATAAATAAATAATAAATAAATGAATAAATAAATGAAATGGATTATTTCATTGGGCATAGATTCCATTAACTCATGTTGAATGTGTGTTAAAGTCTTGATATGTGTATAGCATTGAATTGAGATGTGTACGTGATAAAGTCTTGGCAAGTATATGACTTTTAATTGAGATGTATATGTGATAAAGTCTTGGTAAGTATATGACATTGAATTGAGATGTATATGTGATAAAGTCTTGGTATATGTATGGCATTGAATCGAAATGCATGTATGAATGTCATGCCAAGTATGATTTGTTTGATATCATGCTATGTGCCATGTTAAAATGAGATTTAAGTACCGGTAAACATGGATGATGGTAAATGAGGAGATGGTTGTGATGGTGGATGATGCCCAGAATGTGGGGGGCCGGAAGCCCTGTCAGAGGTCTTTGCCCGAAGGGAATGCCTCGCGATGCCAGGATTGGGGTGCGAGATGCCCGGCCAGGGAGTGTAAATGCCGGAAGCCCTGTTGAAGGTTTTTGCCCGAAGGGAATGCCTCGTGATGCTAGTTGAGATGCAAGATGCCCGGAATGTGGGGGGCCGGATGTCCGGTGGCCTGGGAGGCTGAATGCCGGAAGCCTCGGAGGTCTTTGCCCGAGGGGATAAATAAAATGATGATATGCATGATGATATGCATGGTGATGATGATATGCATGATAATGAAGATATGCATGATGATATGCCTGATGATGAGGGTGATGATATGCATGATAATGAAGATATGCATGATGATATGCCTGATGATGAGGGTGATGATATGCATGATGATGATGATATGATATGGTGATATACATACTTGATATGATGATGCACTTGTACGTGTTAGGACTATGATAATGATGCATGATAGTATGCGCATGGTTTCAAGGTAAGTAACGCCTGTAATGCATGTATGATTTGCTGGATGCATTGAGTTGTTATTGGATTTCCCTATCTGCTGAGTGGTTGTACTCATCCCTTTTGGGGATAACATTTCAGATTAGCCAGTATGCCGCTTCCTGCCGTCACGCGAGGTACATTTTACGGGTTACCATCCGACGTTGAGGTAGAGTGTGAGGAGTTCGGCTGTCCTTCCGTGCCTGGACTCACCTACATACGCGTACGCTGTCTTGTCATGTACGACATAGGCCTGGCTGGGGGCCCAGTCGTTCAGGAGTTTGTTTCTGTTCACGTTCGCCGCGATGGGGTGATGAGAGGGATGCTACTGCCGCCACCACCTGACGCATCGGACTGGGTGTGAGACCTGAGCGTGACGAGTAGGGGCTATGTTTTTTTAGGAGTTAGTAGCCGACACATATGATGGGAGGTTGTACATATGTGATGTAGAGGGTTGACGATCTTTTTGAGGTTTTAGGCTGGACATGGCAGAGTCCTAGTTTTTCCTTGTTATGTATCGACCCGAAAAGAAGTCCCATCCTGAAAGAATATGTAAATAAAGTGTCGTCGCTTGTTTATAAAATCTTGATATTTAGTGGTGTGTATTTGTATCATGGTTGGTAGGGGGAGAGACGTGATGTTTTAATTTGCTTCCACTAATGAGTCGTGCTAGAACCGTTTTGTTTAAAAAAAAAAGATGTGTCTATGAATTACGACGCATCTTCTAAGGAGAAAGAGGGTAATAAGGTGTAACACTGGTGCTTGTGGCGACCACCGAAGGGTTCGAGGTGTCACAGTCGTTGGGTACTGATTGTCGATATCGAAAATGGTCAAGTGGGACCGTAAAGCCATTGAATATCGAAAGTGGTGGAGTGGGACCGTAAAGCCATTGAATATCGAAAGTGGTGGAGTGGGACCGTAAAGCCATTGAATTTCGAAAGTGGTGGAGTGGGACCGTAAAGCCATTGAATATCGAAAGTGGTCGAGTGGGACCGTAAAGCCATTGAATATCGAAAGTGGTCGAGTGGGACCGTAAAGCCATTGAATATCGAAAGTGGTCAAGTGAGACCGTAAAGCCATTGAATATCGAAAGTGGTCGAGTGGGACTGTAAAGCCATTAAATATTGAATGTTGTCGAGTGGGACTGTGTCTTCCACCTATGCTTAAGATGTGATTAAAGGATCGTGATTCGTAATTGGAGATTGAGATGGAATAATCGAATTAACCTAGAAATGGTCTGACTGACATGTAATCGACTAGATTGATTGATTATGATTTGATCCGATGTTGTGAAATGATTGATTGAATGGAAATGACCGTGAGTGATCTTGTTGGCGTGTGATCGACTGGGTCGATTGATCGAGATATCGATCTGTGATGTGATTGCTTGGGTGCCTATTGAACTGTGCTAATATGCAGGTGGAATCTGAGGCCAAGGTAAGTTCTCTGCCCTGTGCGTGTTTAGGCATCCTATAGTATAATGGTTTACTAATCGGGCCTTAGTGGGGTAGAACTTGCTGAGACATAGTCTCATCCCAGTTTGGGGAAAATATTTTAAGACCCCGATGAGGAGTTGAGGAGGAGTCTGAGAAGGAGAACTTGGAAGTGAAACCTGAGGAGAAGGATTTTTAGAAGAAGAAGATAATCCCGAGAGGAATCTTGAGTACGACATGGATAGACTGAGATTCCATCTTCTTTTTAGATCTCCATTTTGATGTGAATATTTATGAAATTCTTTGGTTTGTGTTTTGTATAAAAGTTTGGTTATAAGTTTCAATATGAAAAATATGGCCTTGCTTTTTTATCCCATTGATTTACTGTCTGGGGATTTATAACTGTTTTCACATGTGCTTAATAAATGAAAGGGTCGGCGATATAAAGTCCTGGGATATCACATTATAAAATCGATCAAGAGAAGGATGTGTGCGTGCCCGAGGATCAGGGCGTGACATGTTACATCATATAAAAAAGTGAAGACCTTGAAGGAGGTGTTGGATAACTTAGTAAAGTTGGTAAGGAGGCACGATACAATTTGCAATGGTTGGAAAACGAGCTAGTTTCAATCTTGTTGCAAGACACAACAATGAGTCAATACTTCTCCAAAGTTAAATGTCTTTATGAAGAAATCTCAAAGTTGGATCCTCAAAATGGCATCTCTAAGAGAAGGACGAGGAAAAATATCATCCACGGATTACGCACGAAATATGATGATATTGTTATGGCTACAATGAGTAGAAGACCCAACTCTTACTACATTGGAGAATATACTAGCAAACCAAATAACTTTAGATAAATAGTTGCTGTTGACACCTAATTTGCATTTTCAAGTACATAAAAAAATTTATATTTTTTTAATTTTATTGATTAATTTTAAAAAAAATCGAGAGGCTGGGTCGGGTAAATCCAACCTTCGCTTGGCCCACCTCTCCTTCCCTTTTCCCCCGTGTGGGCTTGGGCCTGACACTAGTCTTTTCCTTTTTCTTTTTTCTTGCAGCCCAAAGCCTTTCCCCCCTTTTGGCCTGGCTCGCGCTCAAACCTGTCTTCTCCTCTGGCTATCCTCTACGCAGAAGTTGCAACAAAGAAAAAGCAGCATAGTAGAGCAGATAGGAGGAGAGAAGAAAGGAAAAGACATGAGCATAGTAGAGAAGGAGGGGATAGGATGGGGGAAAAGAAGGGAAGAAATGAAGGAGCAGGGGGAACAATAGGCACCAAGAACGCATCATAGGGGAGGAACAGAGGAGGATAGAACAGGGGACTGGAAACAGAATAGGTGAGAAGGAGAATGCACCAAGAGAGAATCGAACCAAGAGCGGAGGAGAGGAACAGAGAGGAGAAGAGGAGTCTCCGGCGCCACCGCTACAATTGCTGACTGATGCTACCGCCGCAATCTCCACTAGAGCCCATGTAGGCATTTCATCGAGCACTTGGTGTGAGTCTTCGGAAATGAACCGGCTGGAGCTCATCTCGACCAGTTTGGGCGAGCTTGGGGTCAGGCGAGCTCCGGTCTCTGTCTATCCCTCGTTGCGACCCCTGGTGTATAGGCTTGCTTCATTAGTCCTTTGGCTTCGCGATTGAGCCTTAGCCGAGTCGAAAATCCTTAGCTCCATCAGTGTGTGAGACTTGTTCGTCGAAATGCCTAGCTGAAACCTCCAGTTCCGCCCCTTTGCTTACAACTCCACTCAAGTCGTTTGGTGATCGGTGAGGCCTCGCCGTTTAGCCGGAGGCCACCCGTGCCACTTGTCATTGCTGTCTTCTCTGTCTTGACTAGGCAGATCGCGGAGTAGGGGCTGTCGGCCGGCTGAACGCCATCCTCAACTAACACCCTGCCATTGCTGCCGAGATCAATTAACCTCAACGGTCGAGTTGCTCCCATCTAATTGGGATGGCGCTGTCGCGCCTTGGCCAGAAAATCGCCAGGCTGATGCCGTCGTGGTTCCTCTAGTCACGACTAAGCAGTCATTGACCAGAGGTTGTAGGTTGAGTTGGGCTAGATTTTTCTGGGCCGCTTGGCCTCTTTTCTCCGCACGCCAACAACCTAAAGTTGGTCTGGTTTAAGGGCCTGCGGGGAGCCTTTTCTGCAAAAGAGGGATTGGGCCCACCAGTTGGGCCCAACCCCATTTTAAGTGAGGGCCGAACCACCTTTGGTCGGGCTCAGCCCTTTTTCGGGTGAGCTGATCGGCCTGCCCTGGACCGGATCCAGGCGAGTTTGACCGTCCTGCCCCAATCGCGTCAAACCCGGGTTCAATTAAACCAAAATCGACCTGGACCGACCATAAAAAAATATTTAAAAATAAAAATTCAAAAAATTCAAAAATCTAAAAAATGCGGGGTTTGGTTGGGAATTTCCATGCATTGCCTTCTTAATGTAATTAGATATTTATTTACTTGCACATTGAATATACCGTGGATTTAATTTACAAGTTTAATTATGTTTGTGATTGTTTTAGTTGCATTCGCTAATTTGATTGCAATTAGGAGCTTGGTTGCTAATTGTCTCTTTAATAATTACGTACTTGCATGATTACCTCACATGTTAGTGGATAGGTATAAAATTAATTCAAACTGCCTAACAAAATCCTTTTAAAAAAAAATGAACAAGATTAGGTATTGAAAGGGCACTAATTGATTAATTAGTGTTATTAAGTCCCCGACCCTAAGTTCTTTGGTTGCGTAGGAAGTGCCTCACTTGGTTCCTAGCTGACTCCAATAGGCTAGTGGCAACTTCTTTTTGTACAATTCTAAAAAAAACCCCAACGTCACACGAGGTATGGACTTGGGAGAGCCTGCGCCTAATCATGGGCCTTAGGTCCGTCCTTTAGGTAATACCCCTAAATCTGTTCCCTCCTCCTGAGGAATAGATTGTGACGACTTGGCGACTCCGCTGGGGACTCGGTTTTAGACCTTAGAGGACTTAGGCAGGAATTGATCTTGTTAAAAAAAAAAAAAAAAAAAAAAACATTTTTGTTTGGTAGCGAGGATATCAAGTGCGTCTCTAACGTGTTTGGTGTTAAATGTTTATGTACAATGTGAGGTATATAAGGAAGTGATTGCTAACCCTTGTTTCGTAAGGGATGTAGGAATGAATGATTTATTTACATATGAAGTGTTGCTTACTTATAAATTGTCATGCTTGCGTTCCCTGCATTGCACTACACCATGGCACACACTGCCCACCGTTGGACTTGGGCCGCATATGATTGCCTAAGATGGTGTTGAGATGGATACCACTCTAATTAAAACCATGTAGTACGAGTTGCCATCTTAACCCCGAAATTTCCTTCCTGATGTCAAAGGTCCCTACCCTGGTTTGCAACCATGCAACACAGGTCGGTTCTTTGACGAAGCCGGAGTCATGGGTAACACGATCTAGCCGCGATCTTGTTGGTTTGGTCTGGTGATCCTATGGCTTCATTTTGAGCCATATTGTCACGTCCCGAATCTCGAGCACGCGCACATCCCTCGGTGGTCGATAAAATCGTGACGTCCTAGAATGTGTCACTGACCCAATCGAATCATGCACAAGCGGAAGTGAAAGAAACAATCCCCAGACAACAAAAAACTTGGGATAGAAAAGCAGGACAACAATTTTCACAAACCACCCCTTTATATACAAACTAGTTTGTCTACAGAAAGATAGGTTTTCAAAAAAAAGCTGTCCTATGACCTATTAGTTAGACACATTCGTCGATCCTTCGGACTCCGCCTCCACAGGCTTCGGGGGCTTTGGGTCCTCTACAACCCCATCAGGAGGGTTAGCTGCACCCTTGCTTGGAGTGGCGTTGACCACAATGGTGGGGATATCAAAACCCTGAAGGGGACCTTCCCTATATCCATTAAGCCCATGAAGAAACCACGCCCTGAATCGATGAGGTACCATATGAGATAGGCCTTCATTGACCCAAATAGTGGCCACAACAAGCTCATGGATCTAGTGACTCCTAGGGATAGGGATGTTTATACTCCACTCAGTAACCCCCCGAGACTATCCAAAATGTACCGGAGAGACCGCCATCTATGGACCTGAAAAGATTGAGCCCATGATGGGGTGAGATAATGTTTCAATAAGTTCACCCCCCAAACCCGACTAGAAAGAAAATACGTTTAGAGGTAATCTAACCACACATCACAGAAGACTCACCCCGCCTCAGTTCTCTCCTGCACGTAAGTACAATTCATATCACAGATGCATATAATAAATGCACACATCAATTGGAACGTCTCACTCAATCTTAATCAATCATAGGGATTATAAGGTCAAATCGTTATGATATGTCCCATTCTGTGCAACACAATTTTATCTCAGAATCAAGCGTGTCTATCTCAATCAATCACACGTTCCAATTGACTACTACCCGCATAGGTAGTTTTACCCAACGCACATCGGTCCTCTAGCGTAGTCAGGCTTCGCCTCATCCCTTGAGCTCAACAATGTCCACCCGACACACATCGGGGATGGCATTGCCGAAGGAGCTTCGGTCCGGTCTCTACCGCGATCCGGCATCCATTGCGAGGGCATCCCATATACGGGCAACGTCCACCCGATGCACATCGAGGATGGGATTTCTTAACTATCACACGATCATTTAATTTCGGCCAAGGACATCGTGCATTGCATTGAAATATCTCAATTAAGATAATGTACTTGACTTATTTTTTTCATATTAAAAACATCCGATAAAAATAATTGTGTGTGGGTACACATCAGATTGAACTTTAAAAATTGACATCTTTCCTTTTAAAATCCCACTATTTGATATAATATTTAAAATTATTTTCGATGTCAAAACCCGACACCCGGTATTTCCTAATTAAATACCAAAATTTCATAATTTTGAAATAATAACTCAAAATCACAATTATCACTTAATTTGCACAAATTAGCATTCAATTGCATAAATTAAGCATACCACTGCAACCGTCACGAAATTCCGGTCATCGGCTATCCTGGTATAATTTCTGGAAAATACTAAATAATTAAGTAAGTAGCAAAACTAATTAAATAAATGCAAATTAATCCAATAAATGCATATTTAGGCCGGAAATGCTAATTTAACTTTGGATTTTCGCCAAAAACTCGGGTTTGCTAAAAAATCTTCGGAGGACGAGTTGACGTTCCTAAAATAAATTGTAACATGACAGAACTTTTAATTTCTAAAATCAGGTTCAATTTTGTTGTTAATTTCAACAGGTGCGATTTTAGCGCAACCTAACCTACCGGGTAGCTTTTAGGAATTTTTGGCGCAATTGACCCGTGGTCGATTATTTTCGAGCCACATTTGTCGCGACCAATTTTTCGGGTTGAGAATAACCACTTAAGGTTTGGCTAATAGATTATTAAGTCTAGACTTAACTCGGGCTCTCCCAAGCCCATACCAATTCACGACTTAGGTTTGAACTCTTAACATGCAAATGATTTTTTAACTAGGAGTCGCCACTAATATATTTTTGGTGGGTCGATTAGAAACCCAAGTAAAGTAACGGGAGATTTACTTTACTCCTACGAACCAGAGATTTATGAGTTCGGGGACTTGGTTACACCAGACTATCCTAGTGCCCTTTCGGTACCTTTCTTTTTTATTTTGAAAAATGTTTTTTTTTTTATGTTGACAGTTTGGATTGATTTTAAATCTAATTCCCTAACATGTGAAGCGATCATGCGTGTGTACAAATCACCAATTTAACACCCAGGAAAGCAATTAAATAATGCAGAACTTACCTCAAAGCAACAAAAGCATCTGTAGTGTTAAATTAAAATCCACATCAACAACCCTAGATATGATTTCTAATTAACACGTAATTTTAATTTTTTTTCACTTTATTTAATGAAAATCATGACTTATGCAGTGCATGTCACTATTCTAACATGAAATGATATGATAACATGACCACAATTTTATGACATAAATAAGCATGCAATCTATCCTAAAGCATGAAATGAATTCATTCTATTTCTTTTATATTTTCCATGAAATTTGAAGTTAAAGAAATGCAACAATTAAATATGCAATCTAAATTAATCAAATGACCTAATTCTAATGACAGGTAATGCGATGCAATGACATACAAAATTATTTTAACTAAAATGACACGCAACATACAATTTAGTATGCGAGTTATATGTCACACGACATTTATTAAATGACTTAGTGTAATGACGAGGAAGTTCTAATTAAATGAACCTAATAAAAACTAAATGACGTGCATTTGATATTTCTATTTTTAAAAATGCAAAAATGATCTAGCTAGATTAAAATTCTATCTAATTTAAACTAAGGATTAAGTCACATTAAATCTTAATTTAAACTAAGATATTATCTTAATCTAACATGCAATTCATCTAAAAGGATGATCCAAATTTAAAATGAAACATGCCATTCTAACCTAATATGCTCAATGATTTTTTTTTTTGTGATTTTCTTTATGAAAATTCGAAATTAAAATTAATACATAATTAAACATGCAACCTAAATGAATGCATTTTTTGTTTTTTATATTTTTCTAAATTCGAAATGAAATCCCTATTCTAGATATGCAAGATAACAAGAAATATTCCAAAACACACTGAATCCTAATTCAAAGATTTTTTTGGATATTTTTAGTGGTTTTCCAAAACAAGCAATTGTCAAATAAACATTGTATTTAAACTAACCAGGACATTCATTCAAATAAATGATTAAAATAATCGAAAAAATAACCTGTTGTTTCACAAGTCAAATTAATGATTATCCTAACCCTAATTATCACGACAAAGAGATCAAAATAACTAAAAATCTGATCCAAATTCTTACGGATCAAATTAATAGTTATATTGATTCAACAATTAATATGCTATCAACGAACCCCAAAAATTAATATAATTAAAAAAATGATCCGACATCTTACGGATCAAATTAGTAATTACAATAATTCTGGGGAAGACCCTGCGGATAATGCCTACAAAATTCATGAAATGAAGATCACTTCAAATT
The DNA here is from genome assembly GCA_014182725.1 of Eucalyptus brandiana. Lineage (NCBI taxonomy): Eukaryota > Viridiplantae > Streptophyta > Magnoliopsida > Myrtales > Myrtaceae > Eucalyptus > Eucalyptus brandiana. The sequence continues at coordinate 33,392,459 of CM024677.1, forward strand.
TACACAATAACAACTAAACTTAAAAGAAATAGATAAAATAAAGTTAATAGAAAAAGAAAATAGAACTACCTAATTTCCTTTTTTTTTTTTTTTTTTTTCTTTTCCCGCTTTCTTCACCCACGGCTGAGCGGCTTCGGTGGATCACCGGGTTTGGGTTGTCGGCATTTAGAGCTCCGGCGAAGACCAGCAACGGGCTGATTGGCGGCGAGCGGTGGCGTCGCGAGGAGCAGCAGCAGGTAGCCTCGCTCGGGCTCGGGCTCGGGCAGAGTGCGGAGGCGTCGGTGAGTAGCTTCGGTGCAGCAGGTAGGGGTGAAGATCGGTTGAGGCGCAATGGGCCTTGTCAGGCTGATGGAGCAGATCGGCAAGACAACAGTAGTTTCGCGGGGGCGACAGGGCTGGAGTTGGGTCGCGCGGTGCTGCTGGAGTCGAGTTGGAGCAGAGGGTGTGAGTTCTGACGATTGCTTAGCTGCTGGCGTTAGGTAGCAGTGGTCCACCGGCGAAGGCAGGGGCAGAGAGCTGCTTACGGCTTGCAGCAGAGAGGAATCGGGATTTGTAGGCGTTGCGAAGCTAGCGTCAGGGATGGTCCGTGATCAAGTAGAGGCTCAAAACAACAGGGTGTAGTGCGGCGGCGTCGGGTCTCGCGAGTTGCAGCGGCGGTGGGTGAGGAGTGGCTCCGGCGCGATAGATCGGGCTCCGAGCGAGTGTGGGGACTGAGCAGAGGGCGGTGATGGCACGGTGCGGTGAACAGCGGTAATTGCGTGGTGAGACGAAGGAGCTCTGGGTAGTCGCGGATGGAGTAGCAACGGGCGTCACGGATGGAGCAGCAACGTGGGCAGCAAGCTTGGGGAGACAATGAACAGTAGGGGCAAATCACCCCCCCCTTTTCTTCTGCCTTTACGCTTCTCTTCTCTCTCTTCTCCTTGTTAGACCCTTTTTGTTGGTTTCTTTTTTTTTTTTTTGGGTGTTCACTTTTCTTTTCTTTTTTCGATTTCCAAAATCCTTCGAAAGCCAAAAACTGAACCCCCTGAAAAAAAAAAAAGCCTCCCCTCTTTCACCATACACGATTGCTTTTATAGGTAAAAATAGGTGATCTTCGTAGAATATTTTATCTCGCCTTCTTCTATAACCTCCCAATCACCCAAAATATTCTTATTTTCCTTATCTCCTTAATATTCCCAACAATCTTATCACCTAAAGACTAAAGATAAGATTGCAACCTGATTCCAAAAACCACGGTAATATCGCATAAAATCTCAATTTCAGAAAACGGGCTCGGGCCAATTTGTATTCTTCATGGGCTTAGTCCAGCCTGTTAATTTAAAACCCAAAACCACTAATTCAACTCATCCACCACCGGTCCAGTAAATGCAAATAAAAAATAAAAGCACATAAAACTAAATGCTATGCAATTAATTAATTAATATTTTTTAGGGGTTAAAATTAATCCCTAATTTCTTAATGTGATAAATGACTAAACGGCTAGCCAAAATTTAGGTGTCAACAACACTGTATATCTTCAACTCATTGACAACTTTTGGTTATTGTGAAAGTCTCGAGATTTCAAATACGGAAATAGGGTACAAAAATGACAGAAAAATCAGTTTAGTACCGTTCGACGAAAATTTTGCAATTAGGTAGAATCACCCACACTTTAATCATATACCTCTATCCAACCGACCTATCTCCGACCTCTAATTAATTTTGACGGTGCCGTATTGACCCTTGCAAATTAGCACGATCGAGTAATCAATTTCTGATCGAATTCTCAAGTCTATTACATTAAAATCCCTTAATAGCTTCACCAGATAGACTAGTTATCTCATGAGTGACCAGCTTAGAGAAAAAGACTATAGGTGTGTCAATGAAAAGCTCATCTCATTTAATCAAAAATAGAATCAGAAAATTAAAATGTCATAACTCTCCCCCTCTTATAAAAATTTCGTCCTTAAAATTTAAACCATTACAAATCTTTAAACAAAAATGTGGGGGTATTTTTGTCTCATCGAATTTTCACTTTCCTAGGTTGCTCATTCTGTGCCGTGATGTTGCTAGATCACTTTGAGTAATGGGATTGTCTTGGTGCGCATAATCTGTTCCTTTTGATCTACAATTTGAACTGGTCTCTCCACGTACAACATTCTATCGTCTACGCCTAACTCTTCAAAATTTAGCACGTGGGTCAGGTCAGGCTCATACTTTTTCAACATCGACACGTGGAAGACGTCATGCACTTGCGCCAGTCTTGGCGGCAAAGCAAGATGATACGCTAGAGTCCCTATCCTTTCCAGAATCTCAAAGAGACCTACGTACCTCGGACTTAGCTTCCCTTTCTTGTCGAAGCTCGAAGTACCCTTCATTGGCGACACCTTCAGAAAGACGTGTTTATCAACTTCGATTTCCAAAGGTCTTCGACGCTTATCTGTGTAGTTTTCTGGCAACTCTGAGCGGTCTTTAATCTATCCCTGATAACTGCAATTGCATCCACTGATTGCTGAACCAACTCTATATTGGATGTATGCCCTAAAGCTACTATATAATAGTTACATGTTAGGGATTTTAGTTGTATTATTATTATTATTATTATTATTATTATTATTATTATTATTTAATGGCAATGATGTATTCATTCATTTGTCCAATTATTTTATATTTTTGAGACGTCAAGAATATATGTGACGGGTTCATAGTTAGATTGAATCTTTAAATTATTCCTGGTCATTAAGTGGATATTTATAATCTTGTTGAGACCGGTGTGTTCTTAACTTCACCATTAAGTATTAGATACTTAAGGGAATGATGAGTCACATGTCATTGGGTATTATGATGCCTAAGTTAGAACATAGGTGTTTGTATTAGACAAGTTCACTAAACGTGATGCATATGGAACGATTAGTGACATGGAAGCTTGTAGCGTGGTCAATGTCTAATTGTTTATGCTTTGGTCTTGTGTAAATAATTCTTAGACCTGAGACATTGTGTTAGCTTGTGTGTCGAACAACTATAGTTCACAAGTGCACGTAATGCCGAGTCGTTGATCCGTCTTTATACTTGATGGTCATAGTTTGTTCATATATGAAGTTGTACGTGTGAGCAATACGGAATTTGTCTCCTTGTTACATGCAAGGTATAATAATGATGTCCTATGCCATCTATTTATGACACTGCATTGAAATCCTCGGTCGGGGTTGTAACCGAGAATAAATTGTTTATGTTTCAAATAACATGCATGTCAATTAGATTTGTACATATGATTGAATTGGTAACTAGACAAATATTCCGTGGTCTTTATTTGATCGAGACATAGTAAGATAGAGGGATTGAATTACATTGTAGCCAAAACTGATAGGTTCATTATGTTTTTAAAGCATTTACACTATCTGGATAGCCATGACATATTGCTAGATGTCAATCATGGCTTGTAGGACCCAAAGATTAATCGAGACAATTAATTCTTTTGGGAGTACTAATATATTAATACAAGTCTTACTATCAGCTTAGTGATGAACCTAGGGATGTCACACACTATAAACAATTAGGATAATGTGGAACAAGAGAGAAATATTGTTGCAAATGTGTTTGCAATTACTGCAATCGAATTGCTTGATTTGATTTAATTTGTATTATAGTCACAAGCCTACTTGCATATAATGCACACGCACGCATAAAGTGGATACATGTTAATGTACCCTAATTGCACACACAAAGATTATGTTCCTTTTATTTTTGTTTTATGAATTGATTAATTAATTATTTAATTAAATAAATTATGCACACGGTTAGCAATTGTTGTTGACCGTGTGCAACGCACATCTTGTGGGTTTCCTTTTTATAATAACAACTAAAAATTTAAAGCTTCGTGCACATGCATGAAGCATGGATGGTCAGCAACTGCTGACCATCATGCATGAAATCATGCATGATCGTGCAGGATCAGCAATGGTTGCTGATCCCATGATTAGCAACCGTTGCTGATTTGTGAAATATTTTTAAAAGAAATGCCACAAAAGGTTGCAAAAAATAGAGAGAAAAAGGGCGTGTGTTTTGTGTCTTAGAGACGTGAGAAAGAAAAGGGATTCTCTCTCGTTCGGGCTGTGACTAAAACATCAAGGATATGGCATATTGTCTCCTTGAGATTGCTAGCACGATCATAATGGTGATTATTTGAAAGTTCTCTCGTCCATTCAACGTCCATTTTTGGTGTGTCTGAACTAGAGATCCGACGTTTGTGGGACTCAAACTGAAGAATATCCAAATCAATTTGTTTAAAGCGTGTTTCAAGAGGTAATTTGTTTAGCTTCATTTTTATATTAAGGTTTTTGATTACAACGCATGAACAATGCCTTCGGATAATCACGTATAGAAATATATTATCTTTGTTTCCGCTGTATTTTTGTTAATTTTACCTATACATGATTCATGAAACTCCAACAGTGGTATTAGAGCCAACCTTAGGCCTTTTTTTTGTGCGTTTAATTGATTTATAGTTCAAAGACATTTTTGCGTTCTAATGGCCAATTTATTTATGTTAAGAGAATCTCTTGCTCTTATGTGGCCTATAGAAGTTGATTAATTTATTTGATAAATTTAATTGATTAAGAAAAATTAGAACTAAATCATTTTTGAATAAAAAATCCATAACTTATTGTACTTTGTGTTTATATTCTGCGAATGATTCGCGATTGTGAATTTAAAGTTGACAACGCAACTTCCATTCAGAATCACACTCATGAAATTTGTTTCATCGATTTTGATTTCTTGACGTGGTTTGTGTTGTTCGGCTTTAAATTTAATTAAATGCAGAATTTTATTTATGCTTTCGGGAGCTTTAAATTTTGAATTTATGGCTCGTAAGGAAGGGTGGTGATCATGGAAAAATCCCTAATCATTATGATTGTTGTATGGATGAATGTATGATGATTACATGTATTCTTTTTGGGGTTGTAATTATTAAATGGAGGCTGCGTCCTTCCTTGTATATTTATTTTTATGAAATGTAATTTTAGCATAGTTTAGTATATCAAGTGTTGATGTAATTGCTACAAGAGATGAGGAGCCATTGGAGGAGCCATTAAGCCGGTGAACTCTATGGGCCCAGTCTTTGAAGAGTTCAAAGATTTAAGAAGAAATGAAGGGCATGTCTCTATTATTAAAACATTAAAATGACTAAACGGGTCTTTTTGGCTCAAGACCCATTGAACCATAATTCCTTGATTACCACGTAGGATAGATGTTTATGTGATATCTATTTATTTATTGTGTTTATGTTATCATGCATGTTAAACCGGTTAATGTGCAAAGCGAGACCGTTAATAATGACCTAAATCTCCTTGTTAATAATATTAAGTTGAAACGGGTTTCGGACTCGTGGCCTTCCATCGTCGTGGTTTGATCCAATATTATAGTGGTAACTGACCAGCTATTAATACATAGGGGTTAATTACCATTCATAATATTTGACCACTCCATTATGCATGTGATGTTGTGGGGTTGGAGCCAAATGATTTCTAATAACTATCAGGTGGGAGAATCATTTGTGCTTTCAATACTTACATGAGACGATGGGCTAGACTTAACTATGATCATGATGCCAATAACGGTTAGGTGAGGCTTTCATGGTCTAGAGGCTGAAGTTATGATTGGGACTCACATATGATGTTTTGAACAAGTTGGTTCACTCACCAAGTTCATAGAACACCAATAACTGTTAGGTGAGATGGGCTTTGGGCTAGTAGGACTCCAATCACCACTAGTAATCTTTACCCAACAAAGATTACCGCTTCCTATCTTAAGGAGTATGGGATTCGAATATAAATTTAGTGGGTGGATCTATTTTATTTAAAGGTCAAAATGAAATAGTTATTTTGAAAGATACAATGACTAACAATTTATTTCTACAGTAGATATATTATTACTCTTAAAATGGTGACCACAAACCCACTCGCTTTTATACTTGACAAGAATTGTTTGACTTGACCCAATTTCACTGACTGGGTGAGGAATTTGAGAATTGTTCTCAATTTTAAAAAAATGGGTATGTGCTTGATGAAAAGATGTTAACCTCCTTTATTGAGGGTGGGACCCAAGAAGAGCATGTCACTTATGATAAGTGGCGTGACGATAACTTAAAAGTTAGATCATATATGCTTGCTTCGATGAATAATGACTTATAGAAGAAGTATGAATGTATAGAAGATGTTAGGTCAATCATTTTGCACTTAAAGGAATACTTTGATGAGAATGGTCGAACCTCTAGATATGAGATATCTAAGGCATTGTACCGTATGAGGATGATTGAAGGATCATCAGTTAATGATCATGCTTTGAAAATGATTTGGCACATTAAAGAATTGGTTAGGCTGAATCTCGTTATGGACAACGAGTTAGTTGTAGATTTGATCCTCCAATCTTTACCTGATTCATTCTCTAGTTTTGTCCAAAACTTTCACATACATAAGATGGAAAAAACTCTCGTTGAGTTACATAGCGTGTTAGTAGTTTATGAGATGGAAATGCAAAACACGAGACCAAATGTAGTGGCTTTGGCTAAGGTGTGGCATCCTAAAACTCCGTGGCAACCTCTAGATGCCTTACAACCTTTGGAAGGGCATGGATGCATCATTGACCTATGTTATGGTCTTTAGACCAAAGAAGTGTAATAGAATTAATGGCCGAGCACCTAATGGGTGAATATTTTTGTTGGAAACATGTTCCATGCCCATGTGAGATCTAGATTTATTTGATGAGGAAATTATGCTTTTGGCCATGAATTTTATAAGTTGGACTTTATTAATCTATGTTACAAAGTATTATAGCCGTTTAAATTTGTAATTTAGTACTTTGTATATATAGGGATTAAGTTGGTTTTTAAAAGGGGTTAGTCTTGGGTCATTTAAGCTTGGGTCTTAGGCCCAAGAGTGTTGGGCCTAATGTGACACCCCAAACCTTTCGCAGGTCATCACAAGCGCCAATGTTACACCTTATAACCTTTCATCTTAAAAGAGGCGTCGTAATCAGTAGACACATTTTTTTTATTTATTTATCTAGAAACGGTCCCAGCGCGATTCACCAGCAGAAGCAAAATAAAGCATCACCATCTCTCCCCTTACCAATTAGAGACTTTAACACACCTTATGGCTTGACTTTGAATTTTGAGATGCCATAATTCTCCCATTCTTAGAGAATTTCGTCCTCGAAATTAGACACCACTCGTGCCTTCTTGAAATAAATGAGGGTACTTTTCCTTCATCTGATCCTCACTTTCCCATGTGACTTCCTCCATATCATGATTTCGCCATAATACCTTAACTAATGGGATCTTCTTGGTCCTAAAAATTTGCTCCTTTCGATCCAATATCAGTACAGGCTCTTCAATGTACCTTATTTTCTCATCCACTTTGATGGCTTCATAATCGAGTACGTGACCAGGATCCGGCTGGTACTTCCTCAACATCGATACATGAAGCACATCATGCAAATTTCCTAACTTAGGAGGTAACGCTAAGCGACAAGCTACATTGCCTATCCTTTCGAGTATTTCAAAAGGTCCAACAAATCTAGGGCTTAACTTACCCTTCATCCCGAATCGAGATATCCCTTTCATTGGAGATACCTTAAGGAATACATGATCTCCCACACTAAATTCTAAAGGCCTTCTACGCCTATCTACGTAGTCTTTCTGTCTACTCTGAGCTGTTTTAAGTCTTTCTCTGATAATTTCAATAGCCTCAGTGGTAACTTGTACCAGTTTAGGTCCTGTCAATTTCCTCTCGCCTACTTCATTCCAACAGACAGAAGTCCTATATCTCTTTCCATATAATGCTTCATAAGGAGTCATGCCTATACTTTTATGGAAACTATTATTATAGGCAAACTTCACCAAATGTAGTCTTTCATCCCAATTTCCTTTGAAATCAATTACACAAGCTCTTAACATATCTTCCAATATCTGGATTACTCTTTTTGTTTGTCCATCTGTCTGGGGATGAAAAGCAGTACTAAACCGAAGCTTAGTCCCTAATGCAATTTGAAGACTTCGCCAAAAGTTCGAAGTAAACCTCGAATCTTGATCTAAAGTAATGGTCACTGGAACACCATGTAAGAGTACCACTTGGCTTACATACATGTCCGCGTACTTATCCATTGGGTAGTCCATGCGAATCACTAAGAAATGAGCCGATTTGGTCAAATGGTCCATTATAACCCAAATTGAGTCATGACTACTTGATGTCCTTGGCAATCCTTGCACAAAGTCCATCGTTATATGTTCACATTTCCATTTTGGTATGTCTAATGGTCTCAAGAGTCCTGCGGGTTTACGATGTTCCGCTTTTACTTGCTGGCACGTCAAACATTGAGAAACGTGTTTAGCCGTATCTACCTTCATACCATTCCACCAAAATTGCTGGCGCAAATTCCGGTACATCTTTGTACTACCTGGGTGGATACTATAATTACTCTTATGTGCCTCCGACAGAATTTCCTTCCTTAATTCCTCATTGTCGGGAACACAAAGTCGTCCTTGACATCTTACTATTCCATCATCAGAGATTTGAAATTCTGGTCTTTTCCCTAAAGACACCGCATCCTTTACTTTCAAAATCTCTGGGTTAGACTCTTGCAAGATTTTAATTTTCTGAATAATCTCGGGTTCTATCCTCAATGCACTAAGCATACCAGTAAGACAATCTATTTCCAATTTAAATTCTGAGTCTGCTACAGACTTTAACAATTCCCATTCTGCCATCCTTAAACTAGCCATTTCCATAGCCAACTTACGACTAAGAGCATCCGCTACTCTATTCACTTTCCTTGGATGATATCTTATCTCACAGTCATAATCCTTCAACAACTCCATCCACCTCCTTTTTCTCATGTTCAATTCCTTTTGTGAGAACAGATACTTCAAACTCTTATGATCTGTATAAATCTCAAACTTCTCCCCATACAAATAATGTCTCCATATCTTCAAGGCAAACACTATAGTTGCTAGTTCTAAATCATGCGTCGAGTAGTTCAGCTCATGGGGTTTCAATTGTCTGGATGCATAGGCTACAGCCTTGCCATGTTGCATCAAAACACATCATAGTCCTTTGTGAGATGCATCACTATACACTATGAAACCATCAGGTCCAGTAGGTATAGTCAGAATTGGAGCTGAAGTCAATTTCCTTTTGAGCTCCTGGAAACTCCTACATTCCCCATTCCATTCAAATATTACATTCTTTCGGGTTAAGTTCGTTAAAGGTCCTACCATTCGTGAAAATCCTTCGATAAACCTCCTATAATAACCAGCCAGTCCTAAGAAACTCCGTATTTCAGTAGGTGTCGTTGGTCTCGGCCAATTTACTACCATTTCAACTTTTGCCGGGTCTACTGCAATTCCTTCCCCTGACACCACATGCCCTAAAAATATTATATGGTCCAACTAGAACTCACATTTACTAAACTTGGCATGCAACTTATGCTCTCTTAGGGTCTGCAAAACTATTCTCAAATGTTGCTCATGCTCTTTAGGGCCTTTTTAATATACCAGAATATCATCAATAAAAACAATCACAAACTGGTCTAAATAAGGCTGAAATATTCTATTTATCAAATCCATAAATACAGCCGGCGCGTTAGTCAATCTAAATGTGATAACAAGGAACTCGTAGTGTCCATAATGAGTCTTAAACGCAGTCTTAGGAATGTCCTCCTTCTTTATTCTTAACTGATGGTATCTCGACCTCAAGTCAATCTTAGAGAAGACCGAACTTCCTTGGAGTTGGTCAAACAAGTCATCAATTCTAGGCAAATGATACTTATTCTTAATAGTCACCTGGTTCAGCTGCCTATAGTCAATGCATAAGCGCATCGATCCATCTTTCTTTTTCACAAACAAGACCGGTGCACCCCAAGGTGAAGCACTTGGTCTAATGAATCCTTTGTCAAGTAACTCCTGTAATTGTACTTTCAATTCCTTCAATTCGACTAAGGCCATCCTATATGGGGCTTTTGATATTGGTCCCGTTCCAGGCATTAATCAATTTCAAATTCAATCTCCCGCTCTGGCGGCAATCCAGGCAATTCCTCAGGGAACACATCTTGAAATTCGTTAACTACACGAACTTCCTCAAGTTTAGGCTCCTCCCTTGCATAATCTCTAACTATGGCTAGGTACCCTTGACATCCTTTGTTAAGTAACTTATAGGCTTCTACTGCCGAAATAAGTGCTACAAGAAGATGAGTCTGACCTCTTAAAAATTCACAACTAGACTGATCAGGCAAGGTAAACTGGATCACTTTCCTATAACAATCCATTTGGGCCCGATACTTACGAAGCCAGTCCATTCCTATAATAACGTCAAAATCATACATAGCCATTACAACCAAGTCTATTTCCATATCTTTTCCTCCCATTGATATCTTACAATTTCCACACACCAGCGTAGACAATACCATATCCTTTAAAGGCGTGGAAACACAAAGAGGCGTCTCAAGAGGCATAACTTCTATCTTATTCAAACATCTATATCTTTCAGACACAAATGAATGCGTTGGACCCGTATCAAACAATCCATATGCTTTTTCACCATTAATAAGAATCATACCTGAGATAACATTTTTGGAAGCTTTTGCTTCCTCTTGGGTGACTGCATACACCCTTCCTTGTGCTGGTGGTCTCTGAGGATTTCCTTGTAAGTTCGATCTAACAGCATTTTGATACCCCTGTCGCATCGAGCCAACACTCACTTGCGACCTTTCTTGTGGGCAACTTCTCCTAAGATGACCCACTTGTCCACAACAAAAACACTTCGGTCGTCCAGTACAAGGTCCTGGGCCACGGCATCCATTACACTTTTGACAAATAACAGGCTGATAGGGTGCTTTCCCTATATTCAGACCACTTCTTGCTCCCCCAAGATTTCCAAAATTACTCTTCTTCTTCACATTCCAGGTCTGTCCTTGACCAGAATAAGGTCTCTGACCCCTTCTCACATCATTAAAATTCAACGGTTTCTTAAACTCCGACCGTTCTCTTAGCAGCTCCTGCTCCATTAATTGTGCCCTTTCATAAATCTCATTATAATCTCTTATGTTCAAAGGCATTAGTTGCTTTCTAATGTCAGTTCTTAGCCCTTTCAGAAATCTCTTAGCCTTTTCCTCCTGATCCTCAATCAATCTAGGAGCATACCTAGACAGTTCAGAAAATCAAGCCTCATACTGATCTACCGTCAACTCCTTTTGTTCTAATTGAACAAATTCCGTAATCTTCCTATCCTTAGCATAGTCAAAAAAATGCTTCCTATTGAAAGCTCTAACAAACTCCTCCCAGTTAACATCAATACCTGGTGGAAAGATTATGTCCTTCGAAGCTCTCCACCAAAACTTCGCATTTCCCTCCAATTGGTACTCTGCTAAAACTATTTTCTCAGCATCAGTGTAGTCCAACAGTCGGAAAATTCGTTCCATCTCATCAATCCATTGCTTCGCCTCCTCAGGACTTCCCATTCCATTGAACTTAGGTGGCTTCAGCTTTAAAAATTGCTCCACCAGTCCTTGAGTACGGCGTTCTGCTCCGGGCTGTTGCTGCGCCTGCCTTTCCATCAGATTTCCAATATTGGCTAATACCTGCAGGATGTCTTCCATTCGGGGTTCAGACTTTGCAGCAGAGGCTTTAGCCCTCGATGGATGAGCACTTCCAGCTCGCACCATGACTTTCCTGCAATTTCCAAGCATTGCCTCAGGAATAATTTGAGACTCACTACCTCCATTCAAAGCAACTACTACTACTTCATAAGTAACATATACATGTTACTGGTGCCTAAAGACAATTCAAAATGAACTACTAGGGATCTACGAGTGAATACTCATCACCCGTTATTCAATTACTTCGTTTTATATCCTATGGTGTGCATTGTCATCATGTTCCTCAATTTCCAAATGAGGCTCCTTATCACTTCACCTATAACCATTCGCTTTGATACCAAAAAGCGTGGCTGTGACACCCCGAACCCTTCGCAGGTCGTCACAAGCGCCAATGTTACATCTTATAACCTTTCATCTTAAAAGAGGCGTCGAAATCAGTAGACACATTTTTTTTTTTTTTATATATCTAGAAACGGTCCCAGCACGATTCACCAGCGGAAGCAAAATAAAGAATCATTATCTCTCCCCTTACCAATCATGATACAAATACACACCACTAATCACTATGATTTTATAGACAAGCCACGACACTTTATTTACATATATTTTCAAGATGGGACTTCTTTTGGGTCGGTACATCAAAAGGAAAAGCCAGGACTCAGCCACGTTCGGCCTAAAACCCCAAAAAGAACCCTCGACCCTCTACAACTAGTGTGCACAATCCCCATCATCAGTGTCGGCTAACGATCCCCAAAAAGATCCAGCTCCTACTCGTCACGCACGGCCCTCACACCCATCCCGGTGCATCAGGCGGTAGCGGTGGCAGCATCCCACACATCACCCCGTCGCGTCGAATATGGACAGATATGAACTCTTGGACAACAGGGCCCCCAGCCAGACCCACGTCGTACATAACTAGACAGCGCACACGAATATACATAAGACCAGGAACAGAAGGACAATCAAACTCCTCGCACTCGACCTCTACGTCGGAAGGTATGCCGTAAAATACGCCCCGCGTAACGGCAGGAAGTGGCATGCTGCTAATCTGAAATGTTGGTCCCCAAAAGGGGTGAGTACAACCACTCAGCAGGTAAAGGAATCCAAAAACCACTCAATGCATCATACAAGTCATACATGCATTGCAGGCATTACTTACCTTGAAGCCATACGTATATCATCATGCATCATCACCACAATCATAACACATACATGTGTATCATTATGTCATACTCATATCATCGTTATCATGGCATTATTTTATTATACACATATCATCATCATCATATACATGACACCATCATACCATACACATGTCATCATCATCGTGGCATCATCTTATCACACATGTCATCATCATCATGACATCATCATATCACACATATATGCATGTCATCATGCCATATCATATATCATCATCATCATGCATATCAGCATGCCATATCATATCTCATCATCATCATGCATATCAGCATGCCATATCATATCTCATCATCATATCATGTCATATATCATCATCATCATGCATATCAGCATACCATATCATATCTCATCATCATATCATGCATATCATCATCATCATCATCATGCATATCAGCATGCCATATCATATCTCATCATCATGTCATGCATGGTTTAATTTCCAATTTTAACTTTCAATTTGATCACCACATCACCCTTTCTCGGATCATCAATTTCATCTCATATTTTTCACTCGCATCCCATGTGTTGACACCTAAATTTTTGCTAAATAAAAAAAATAAAAAAAATCATAATCACATGGCATATAGTTTAGAAAATTTTTATTTCGGTAATATACACTAGGAGATGCACTTTTGCACAAAAGGAGAATTTTCTTGATGGAATATGCAAAAAATATTTCAATGATATATTTAGGGGTATCGTGCTCAAGCAAAATTAGAAACGAAATATACCCCTAAGATATAATTTTTGGGCTTATGAAAAGGGTCACGTACGGTACATTGGGAGGAGGGAACACATATCGATACACACGGCCGTACGTAAGGGGGCTTTTCTCTGAGTTTTAGGTTAAAAAAAAAATTCAACACGAGAAAGAGAGAGAGGGAGCCGTCCATTGGATCTTCAAGGGAGAGAGAAGAAAAAGCTTGGAGAAAAGTCAAGAGAGCAGATGGAGAGGACGTGAGAGTGACGGGAAGAGAGAGAAGAAATTTAAAAAAAAAAAAAGAGAAGAAGAAGAACACTGTTCTTCTTCCCCAACAGATTCGTCCATCACGCTTGCCCGCGCTCCGCCCTTCACCTGCCGGAAGCCGCCGCAGCACCGCGCCACCGCCTCCGCTGACCCCCTCTATCTGAACTTCTGCCGCCACCGCCAGCCCACTGCGTCTCCGAATGACCCACTGCACCCGCGACTTGCTACTCGCCAGCCCCCGACGCCGGAGCTCCGAAGCCTGCCGCTCCTGACCTCGCCGCGCCACCACGCCGCTTGCCTTAGCCCAGCACCCAGTGCCTTCGCCGCCCGTCTCCACTCATCGGACGTCGCGCCTGCGCATCAGACGCCGTGCCTCCCAAGCCGAATCCACCGCTTGCGACGCTCGCGCCCAGCTCCATCGTCCCTCCTTACCCCACGACGCCGCCCCGTGCCGATGCGCTCACCGCTCGTTCGCTGCCGGTGCTTGTTGAGCCCTCACCGGAACCCTAGCCGGCGATCTCCCCTCGCTGGACCGGCCACCGGCTCTATTTTTTCTTTTTTTCTAGAAAAAAAGAAAAGAAAAAAAGAGAAAAGCAAAAGAAAATTTAGGTATTTTCTTTATCTTATTTTTGTTTTATTGTTTTTGCTATTTTATTTTATCTTTTTAGTGTAATTATTCCTTTAATGTGAAATTGAAATTCCATGATATAAAATTGCCTTGAAATTGGTGATTGTCAGTCCGATTTTCAGTCCGATTTTTTTTTTAAAAACTTGGATTGCATGTTTAATTATTTGGCAATTATAAACTTCGAAATTTAAAAAAGGGGAAAAAGGAAAAAACACAAAAAAAGTCATTATGCATATGTCATGTAAAATTAGGGCATCTTTTGCACGTCATAGCATATTAGGGTAAAGTTGCATTTAGTTTAATTTTAGATGATGTTTTTTCTCAATTTACCATAGGTTTAGGTATTTTATTAAATAGATTGCATTTTAGGATTATCTAGGTTAAGATAATATTTTAGTTTAAATTAGGATTTGGCTCAACCTAATTCCTAATATAAATTAAATAGGATCTTAATCTAATTAGGTAATTTTCACATTTCACCTAATTTTGAATTTCTTGAAAAATACAAAAAAATGTCATAGGTTAAAATTAATTTTATTATTTATGATGAAATGCATTCTTTTAGAAAAAAATTTCATATGCACGTCATTAGGGTTAGATTCATCGAGATGTATGCCATTTAGTATTTTTGCTAGGCCCATTTAATTAGAAATTACATGTCATTGGAATTAGGTCATTTAGTTAATATTGCATTGCATATTGCATGATTTTCATTAATTAAGTGAAAACAAAACAAAAATTGCGTGTTAATTAGAAACCATATTTAGGGTTGTTGATGTGGATTTTAATTTAACATTGCAGATGCTTTCGTTGCTTTGAGGTAAGTCCTGCAATTTATTTTCTGCTTTACTTGAGTGTTAAATTGGTGGTTTGTGCACCTGCATGAACACCTCACATGTTAGGGAATTAGTTTAAAATCAATTCAAGCTGCCTGCAAAACCTTTTTTAAATAAAAAAAAATGGTATTGAAAGGGCGTTAAAGAAATCTAGCGTAATCAAGTCCCCGTACCCAAATCTCTGGTTCGTAGAAGTAAAGTAAAACTCATGTTACTTTACTTGGGTTTCTAATCGACCCACCAAAAATAGATTAGTGGCGACTCCTAATTAAAAATCAATTGCATGTTAAAAAAAATTGAACCTAAAGTCGCGAATTGGTATGGGCTTGGGAGAGCCCAAGTTAAGTCTAGGCTTAACAATCCATTAGCCAAACCCTAGGTGGTTCACACCCGAAAAATTGGTCGCGACACCATGCGAGAAAACCCTCCGGCATTCAGCTATTCCAGGCCACCGGGCATCCGGCCCTCCCACATTCCGGGCATCTCGCATCCCAATTGGCATCACGAGGCATTCCTCTCAGGCAAAGACCTCCGACAGGGCTTTCGGCGTTTACACTCCCTAGCCGGGCATCCCGCACCCCAATCCTGGCATCGCGAGGCATTACCTTCGGGCAAAGACCTCCGACAGGGCTTCCGGGCCCCCACATTCCGGGCATCCTGAATCTCCCAGGGCCATCCGGCAATGTATCTCTATACATTCCGGGCATCATCATCCGCCACAACAATCTCCTCATTTCACATTATCCATATTCACTAATTTCAGTCTTAATTTAGTATGGCATATGATGCAATGGCAACCAAAAATCATGTTCAACATTGAATTCACACATGCATCTTAATGCATACATCAAGACCTCATCACACATTTTACATGGTGCAATTATTTATAAAATAAAATTCATGGAATTTATGCCAATTAAAATAATCCATTTATCATGTCCTTTTTACATTTATTTAAATTCCAGCTTGTTATTTTCAAAAATATTAAATTTAATATCTATAAATTATAAAAATTAAGGCAAGTGATAAACAAGACAATAGAATAGTAATTTCATGCAAAACACATGGCCAAATAGAATTTCACACAATTTCACAATTATCACAAAATGGCATGTCATTTTCGGGTGAAATCAGAATGCACAGTTTCTGAAGAAATTCGATTAAAATATCCATATGACCTCCAAAAATTACGAAAGTTTACCCAGTTATAGCCAAGACATTTTTGTACATCTTTCATGAAGACTTCCGAGCCAGATTATTTTAAGATTATTTTCTACGGTCACACGAAGCTTCTGGATCCAACACCGAATCGTCCAGTACATGCTTCTCCGAAATTTGTATATGTTCTACATAAATATGTTCTCTACAAGTTTCATGAAGAGATCTAAGTCAAATAACCAGAGTATAGTCATCATTTAGGTCCATGAAGTCTCGGGTGTCCTGTAATACATCTCCAGAATTACCGTCTTCGAGATCTAGTCGATTTACTAGGCTATACTTGTTCATTTCACTTCAAATTTGAGTATGTTGTATTTTAAGATGTCCCCTACAATTTTCATGAAGAAATCAAAGAGATATTCTTAGCACAAGCCAACATGCAATCACAAATCCAACAAGAGGTCAGTGAAATCGTTCCAGATCTGAGGTCTCCGTAGAATGAGAGTTTAACCCCTTAAATATCCATCATTTTCCACCAAATTTCAATATGTTGTAGTTTAAGATGTTAGCTACAACTTGCATGAAGAAATTGAAGCCAAAATCGGACTCTAAACATGCATGCAAGCTCACACAACATTCTGACTCAAACTGTTCGAGCGAAAACAGCCATACCATTGAAGAACAATCCATGCATACTTCGGTTTTCTTCACCTAATCACCCAAACTCGACACTATATCAACCATACATGTAACAAGCACACATGCAAGAGCAGCTAGAGGACTCCCACTTGCCTTTAGACCGGACGGACGACGGCACACGACGGCGAACACGGCGGTCGGACGGCGGCTCCTCCTCGGCTCCTCCTTCTCTCAGCCACTCTCCCTCTCTCTCGAAATCTCTCTCTCTCTCTCTCTCTCTCTCTCTCTCTCTCTCAGCCGAATGAACCGGCCACCCTTCTCTTTCTCTTCCCTTTTATCCCCCCTAATCTTCATCATTAGCAATGATTAGGTTGCCTTATCAATGGCCAATGCATGCCCTTCTTCTTGCCACTTGTCTCATTGCATGCATAATGGGCTTGGGCTTTTGGGCTTGGGCTTGGGCCATCCGGCCACTCTTGGGCCTCCCCTTGGGCTGGTCGACAGCCCCCTTTAGTGGGCCTTATTGGGCCGACTAGCTTGGCCCATCAAGGCTTCGGCAAATGGGCCTAAGGCCCAACCTAAAAATTGACTTTTCCCTTCTTTTTTTTTGAATTTCTTCTATAAATATTTTTTAAATTTTAATTTTTAACATGACCAAAGTCTTGTGACATTTTGTTTATTGAAATTTAATTTATAAAGTGCATGGCCAAGCATAGATTATTATCATTAATCTATCTAATTTAAAATCTCATAAACACATGTACAAATCATCTAATCTTAAAAGACTAATGGCTAAAGCATTAAATCATAGGAAATTTTATTACCTAATTAGAGACTTTAACACACCTTATGGCTTGACTTTGAATTTTGGGATGCCACACCTAAGATGGGCCAAAATGGCCGGCCCATAGAGCCCATGAGGGGCCGTCGATCGCACGAAGAAGGGGGGGAGAGACCCGTTTGCATGCCTCCCCATTTGTCCCTTGAAGTTAGCCAAGTGTCAAGCCATGCAAAACTAATGATGGCTAATGATGGAGGGAAGGAAAATTAGAGGGGAAAAGTGGGCGGATTAAGCAAAGGGAACTGAGAGAGAGAGAGAGAGAGAGAGAGAGAGAGAGGTGTGTCACACGGTAGAGAGAAGGAGAGAAAGAGAGGAAGAGAGAAAGGAAGAAAGGAAGAAGGAAGGAGGCCGTGCGTGCGAGAGGAAGGAGAAGGGTAGTTCACCACCATCCGTTGCCGCTGTGTCCCGCCGTCGTTTGCTCGGTTTGTAGGCAAGTGGGATCCCTTGATCTACTCTTGCATGCTGTGCTTAGTGTGTGTGATTGAATGGTAACAATTTCAAATGTATAGAATGTGAAAAATTGAAGTTATAAGAGTGGTGCTCTAGTCTAGTGTACTGCTCTTGAGAAAAACAGCTCGACCTTGGATGTTCTAGTGACTTGCATGTGATGTTCTAGTTAAATTTTGGCTTTGACCTCTAAATTAAAGTTGTAAAGGACTTCTTGGAGTATAACATACTCAAATTTGGGACAAAACAAACAAGTATAAGTGGGTGAAATCGTTATTCTTTGGAAAGACTGGATCTGGAGATTTTGGTACCCACCCTTGATGAATGCATGGACTGTAAGGCAATCTTTTTGTTGAAATTTCACTTCTATTTCTAAACAAAAGTTGTAAAGGACATCCTGAGGTTTAACATATAAAACATTTAGAGAAAACAAACAAGAATAGGTAGGTGAAATCTTGGTCCTTTGGAGATAGTTAGATCGGGAATTACGGTACTAGGAACAGGGAATTTAACCTTCCATATTTAATTATCTAGGATGAATTTGACTTCGATGTCTTCATGAAGTATCTACCTTATGGTCTTGTCTCTGAGATATTCGAATTTCATAAATTTTGAAGTTCATTTGGGTATTTAATTGAAATTTTTTCTGAAACTGTGCAAACAGAATTGTTTGAATTTCGAAACCTGCGATGCATGGACCGTACCCAATCTTGTAGAGTTCTGTTGGCATAATGTATTTACGAGATAACTACCTTTAGGTGTTGTCTATAATCTATCAAAATTTCATAATTTTTGGAGTCCGTTTATGCATTAAATTGAAAGTATTTTCGGAATTGTGTATGATGCTTCATCCGAACATTCATATATTTTCAGAAAAATAAAAGAATTGGTTTCATGTGATGTGATGTATTGTGTTGCATATATGGTATCATATAGCATGGTACATAATGTCAAAAGTTGAAATAGACCTTGTTGCCATCACATCATGTGCCATGCTGATTTTGAGACACAATTGTGGATATGAATTATTGTAAATGAGGATACCGTTGGAGGTGTGAGCCGTCAATGCCCCGGGAGTGTCGGGATGCCTGGAGGTGAGTGCCGGATGCTCGAAGGTGTGTGTCGGATGTTCTTGGGAGTTTTGAGATGCCCGGAGGTGTGTGCCGGAGGTTCCTCGCGATGCCAGGTTGGGTGCGAGTGATAAAATGTGGAATGTAATTACTGGTCCCGGGAAAGAAAAATGTGGTGACCCAATTGAAAGATAAAAAGCTGAAATTGAATTATGCATGGTATGGTGACATGTATGCATGGCTGTATGATATAATGTGTATAAGTGCATGGTGGTATGTGCATATAGTATGGTGACATGTATGCATGGCAGAATGATGTTACACGTACAAGTGCATGGTGGTATATGCACATGACATTGTGACTTATATGCATGGCTATTTTGATGAAATGTGCATGGCTGAAAGGTAAGACATGTTTAACATGTGTGAACTATATGTACTCTACTATGATGTCATGATTGTTCTGTTTGATGCATTGAGTAGTTTAATGGATCTTTTACGTGCCGAGTGGTTGTACTCACCCCTTTGGGAACCAACATTTCAGATTAGAAAGATGCCTCTCCCTCTGGTCACGGGCGGTACCTTTTACGGCCTTCCATCTGACGTGGAGGTCGAGTGTGTGGAGCATAATTGTGTCACCATCCCTAGTTTGGTGTTCATATGGGTTCATGTGCTGGTGATGTATGACGTGGGCCTGGCTAGGGGCCCGGTCATCCAGGAGTTCTTGTCTGTCCACGTCTATCGTGACGGAGTGATGCTGGGGATGTTACCACCGCCACCGCCCGATGCACCAGGGTGGGTGTGATGGCCCGCGTGAGGAGTAGGAGTTGACACTTTTTGGGGATAGCTAACACTTATAGATGGAGGGTTATACGTGATCGATATAGGGGGTCGAGATCTCTCTTTGAGCTGTAGCCAAGTTTAGCTAAAATCTTGGCTTTTTGGTTGTACTAACCCGAGATGTCCATCATAAAAATATAAATAAAAAGTGGCTCAGCTTTATGATTTCCTTCGATGTGTAGTTGGTGTGCATTATATCATCGTTATGGGAGTAGAGGGATGGTGTGACTTGTCCTTATTTTCGCTATGAGCTGCGCCGGATTTAAAAAAAAAAAATGCCTATGAACTACAGTTCTTCTTTAACCCCGAAACAAAGATATGTAACTAGTATTCATTAGGTGGAGCAATAGGTATCTGTGGTGACCTTACTAGATCGGGGGTGCCACATAAGGCTTTTTCTTTAAGGGGTAAGATTGTTTTAAAGAAAAATAAATGGAAGAGGCCTGTCAAACTTGTTGTGCAACCAAAACCCAAGATTGATAAAGGGAAATGTCATTATTGTGGTGTCAAGGGGCACTGGAGGAGGAACTGTAAGAAGTACCTCATGAGCTTGAAGGTCAAGTCCAAGGACCAACCTTATGAAGGTATGGTGTCTATACTTATTGAAACTAATCTTATGGTTAGTGCTGAATCCAACTCATGGGTTCTACATTCTGCTGCAACTTCATATATTTATATGTCTCTACAGAATCTGGAAACAAGTAGGATGCTAGGGTGAAATGAGATTGTCCAGACATTTGCTAATGGAGCAAGAGTTGCTACCTTAGCTATAGGGATTTTTAATTTATGTTTGCCTTCTGGACATGTATTGGTTTTAAAGAATTGTTTGCATTATAATAATGCTGTTAGGAACATCATCTCTTTACCTCATTTGGGTAAAGAGAATTATGAATTTTCTTCTGCTAATGATGTGTGTTCTATTTATCATAAAAGAAGATGTGTTGGTTTTAGCTTATCAACCATTAATCTTTATACCATTACAATGTTCGGTAATGCGATTACCAATGTCAATAAGCAAAATAGAATTGATATAAATGTCATAACTAATAAACGCTTTAGAGACAGTCCAAATAAAATGTATGTTTGGCATCTCCGATTAAATCATATTGGGGAAGATAGAATTAACAAGTTGAGTAATGATGGGTACATTGATCCATCAAATTTTGCACACACAAAGATTATGTTCCTTTTAGTTTTGTTTTAGGAATTGATTAATTAATTATTCAATTAAATTTAAATTATGCACACGATCAGCAATTGTTGCTAACCATGTGCAACGCACATCTTGTGCGTTTCCTTTTTATAATAACAACTAAAAAAATAAAAATTCAATGCATCTTGCACATGCACTAAGCATGGATGTCAGCAACTTCGTGCATGATCGTGCATGATTAGCAACGGTTGCTGATTCATGAAATTTTTTTAAAAGAAATGCCGCAAAAGGTTGCAAAAAATAGAGAGAAAAAGGGTGTGTTTTGTGTCTTAGAGACGCGAGAAAGAAAAGGGATTCTCTCTCGTTTGGGCCGTGACTAAAACATCAAGGATACAACGGATTGTCTCCAAGAGATTGCTAGCACGATCATAGTGGTGATTATTCGAAAGTTCTCTCTTCCATTCGACGTCCATTGGTTGTGTCTGAACTAGAGGTCCGACGTTTGTGGGACTCGAACTGAAGAGCATTCGAACCAATTTGTTTAAAGCGTGTTTCGAGAGGTAATTCATTTAACTCCCTTTTTATATTCAGGATTTTTATTAAAATGCACAAACAACGCCTTTGGAGAATCACATATAGAAATATATTATCTTTGTTTGCTCTGTATTTTTGTTAATTTTACCTATACATAATTTATGAAACCCCAACACTCTGGACCTATGATCTTCCATTCTTCGACTTCATCCCAACACACCGGCGTTCTGCACGCTTTGGCATACAACACTTCAAACGGTGCCATCTAAACACTTTGCTGGTAGCTGTTGTTGTAGGCGAACTCGACAAGATGAAGCTGTTCCTCTTAGCTTCCTTTGAAGTCTAGCACACACATTCTCAACATGTCCTCGAGAGTTTGAATTGTAATCTCAGACTGGCCATATGTCTACAGATGGTAAGTCGTACTGAATTGCAGCTTTGTTCCCAAGGCGATCTGTAAGCTTTTCCAAAAGGCAACTGTAAATCTCGAGTCTCTATTAGATGTGATTGTCATCGGCACTCCATGCAGACGAACAATCTGACGCACGTACAATTCTGCATATCTGTCTAATGCAAGGTCCTTATGTACGGAAATAAAGTGAGCCGACTTCATCAGTCTGTCGACCACAACCCAAACGAAATCATTACCCCTCTGAATCCTCGGTAAGCCCATCACAAAATCCATCGTGATGTGTTCTCGTTTCCACTTTGGAACTTGAGAGGTTGTAGAAGTCCTCCCAGCTTACAATGCTGTGCCTTCACTTGCTGACACGTTAGACATTTGGCGACATGCTTGGCGATATTCGCCTTCATATCAGTCCACCAATAGTGTCGGCGCATATTCTGATACATCTTCGTACTGCCTGGATGAATGCTGTAACTACTACGATGAGTTTCTGATAAGATCTCCTCCTTAAGCTCTACATCGTTAGGTATACACAATCGTCATCGGAACCTTAATGTTCCGTCCTAAAAAATTTGAAAGTCAGCATTTCTCTTTTCTGCATCTTCTTTCAGAATCTTTTAGATCTCTGAGTCTATCATCTGTAATGTGTTGATTCTAATCTACACTTCCGATTCAATTCTGAGGGTGGCCATAAGATTTGAAAGGTGGCCTACCTCAAATTTGAAAATCGAATCTCGAGCTCTCTCGAGTAAGACCCACTCCTTGATCACCATCTGCGCAACTGAAGATTTTCGACTTAGCACATTTGTGACCTTGTTAGCCTTTCCAGGGTGATACAAGATGTCACAATCATAATCCTTAAGAAGTTTTATCCAGCGACGCTGTCTCATATTCGACTCCTTTTGAGAGAATAGATACTTAAGACTTTGATGATCTGTAAAGATCTGGAACCTTTCTCTGCATGAATAATGTCTCCAAATCTTCAGAGCGAAAATAATCGCTGTGAGTTCCAAGTCATGCGTCGGATAATTCAACTCATGAGTTCTTAACTGATGAGATGTGTATGCAACAACTTTGCCATGCTGCATTAACATGTAACCCAGTCCTCTAAACGACGCATCACTGTCGATCTCGTATCCTCCAGGATCAGATGGTATTGTCAACATTGGTGCGGTAGTCAACTTCTACTTAAGCTCTTGGAAACTATGCTCGCACTTATCTATTCACACAAACTTCTCTTCCTTCTTCAACAGTCGAGTCAAAGGTAAAGCTAATGTCGAGAATCCTTCCACAAACCTTTTGTAGTACCCTATTAAACCCAAAAAGCTTTTGATCTCTGTCACTATCGTTGGTCTTGGCTAGTTGATATCTGCTTCAATCTTAATCGGGTCTATGGAGATTCCTTCGCCTGGAATCACCTGACCTAAAAATGCTACACGAGTTAACCAAAACTTGCACTTACTAAACTTAGCATACAATTCATGATTCCTCAGTGTCCAAAGCACCATCCTCAAATGTCTTTCGTGCTCCTCAGGACTTCTCGAGTATACTAGGATATCGTCGATGAAAACGATCACAAATTGATCCAGATACTCCTTAAACATCGGTTCATTAGATCCATGAAAGCAGTTGAGGTGTTTGTCAAACCAAATGGCATTACAATAAACTCATAATGGCCGTATCGCGTACGAAACACTGTCTTCGATATATCCTCCTTTCTGATCCTCAGCTGATGATACCTTGTCGTCAAGTCAATCTTGGAAAATATCGACGCTCCCTACAACTGGTCAAACAAGTCCTCGATCCTCGGCAGCGGGTACTTGTTCTTGATCATCACCTGATTGAGTTGATGATAGTCGATGCATAGATGCAACGAACCATCTTTCTTCTTCAGGAACAGAATTGGTGCTCTCTAAGGTGATGCAGGGACGTATGAATCCCTTATCCAACAATTCTTGCATATGCACTTGCATTTCTTTTAGCTCTGACAATGCCATCCGGTAAGAAGCCTTAGAAATTGGCTCTGTCTCGGGGGCTAACTCGATCACGAACTCTATTTGCCATTTTGGCGGCAAACTTGGCAATTCTTTCGAAAACACATTTGGAAACTCTTGAACCACTGCAACATCTTCCATCTTCGGCTTCTCAACTGTCTATCCACGACAGTCGCCAAATACCCTTGACAACCCTCGTCTAACAAACGAGTTGCCCCAAGCGACAAGATTAAGGTAATCAAGGGTCTTCCTCGACTGCTAATAAACTCGAAACTTTCACCCGCTAACGCGTTAAACTGAATCGCTTTACGATAGGAGTTCATTTTAGTAATTTGCTTGGTGAGCTAGTCCATGCCAATTATCATATCAAAATCATACATGGCTAGGACTATCAAATATATCATTCACTCTCGCTTACCAACCACTAACTTGCAACCACGACAGCCTACCACAGACAACACCTTATCCTTTAACGGTGTAGATATACTAACCACTAACTCCAACAATACAAGACTTAACCCTACCAGCTTAACAAATTGCTCAGTTATAAATGAATGAGTGGCGCTAGGGTCAAATAAAGCATAAGCAGCATAGTCATTTAGTGAAATAGTACCCACATCATGCTAGTCCTCTGCCTGTCTCCAAGTGATAGTGTACACTCTTCCTTGAGCTGGAGGTTGGTTCAAACCACCCCATGGTGCATTCGGTGGCGCGAATCCTCAGTTTTGACCTATAGGTGGTGGCGATGGTAATTGCTGTGGTCCCCTTGGCTTTCTAGGATAGTCTCTTGCTTGGTGACCCTAATGGCCACACTCAAAGCAAACAACTGTCCTAAAATGGCACAGGGCTAATCCATGTCGCCTTCCACAAAAGTGACACACGCTATTCTGACTTTTGCGCTGACTTTCCAATCCCCTCCTGTTGCGCGGAATAAGATATTTCCATTTGGTCATGGGCTTCTTCCCAAACCTATTACAATCTCTGTTTGAACCGAATCTTGACCCAGATGCGGTAGCTTGCTCACTCAAATTCCTCTGTATCAGTTGGGCTCATCCATAAAGCTCATTGTAGTCTTTGAGATCGAATGGCACCAACGAATTCCTCAGCTTTGGTCTGAGGCCATTCCTGAATCTCCTAGCTCTGTCCTTTAGATCTTCTACCAGCCTCGAGGCATACTGCGACAACTTTGCAAATTTTGCCTCATACTGATCCACTGTCATTAAACCTTGACGAAGGTGCTGTAATTCCTCCATCTTCTACTCCCTAGCACTGCTAGAAAAGTACTTGCTATTAAAAGCTCCGAGGAAGGCATTCCACATCGGAACCATGCCTTTTGGAAATACCATGCCTCTGGTGGCCCTCCACCAGGTATTTGCGTTTCCCTGCAACTGGTATATATCAATGACAACTTTCTCTTCCTCAGTGCACATTAGCAGTGCAAAGGCATTCTCCAAGTCTTAGACCTAGAGTGTTGCAGCTTCGGGGTCTCTTGCATCTATGAACCTTGGCGGGTTCAGCTTCAAAAACTGTTCCACCAGCTTGTGCATTGGTCTCTCAGCTAGGGGTGTGCAACCGAATTGAGTATACTCGAAAACCGGACTAGCCCACCTGAAAAAAAAAAAAAAAGGGTCGAGAACCGATTCCGGCTGAAACCGGTCTGGGAACCATTTCCCAAAATTCAGAATCGGTTTAAACTGGTCCGAGAACTGATTCCAGGTGATTACCCACCCGGGATCCATTTCCCAGACCTATTTTGGAACCAATTTTGTGAGTGGAGGTCTAAAACCTTATTTTCCCCTAATTTTTATTCTTACTCCCGCAATCACATGGCATTTTTCTTCTTGGCTCTCTCAGACATGTACGACATTCCTCCTTCATCGTTCCTCTTCCTCACTCGCTTCCCTCCCTCACCGGCTCCCTCTCGCATTGTCCAACGAATGGACGGCATTTATCACCACCAAATTCTTGTGTACCATATGGATTGGCTCGCCTAAGTTCTCTTTTGTAGGAGGAGTTATGCTTGCATAAATGAATAGCTTACTATAGTAGTTGTGGGAAAAAGACTAATATTAGACTCATATTTGTTGCTAATGTTTATGTAATGTTATGATTTTGCTTTGCCTTATGATTTTATTTATGATAATTAGCTCTATGAATCCTTAATTTTTTCGTTTAGTCAAAAAGTTAATGTATTTATTTATTACAAGTGCTTAATGTTTTAATACAAATTAGGAGAATTACATTATTTTCTCACATATTAATGTAAAATTTGAAGTCATATAAGATATCTGGAGGTAGCAAAATAGGTTTTAGTGGAAACAGGGTTGACCCTGAAACCGGACTGGAAAAATAAGGTGGGTCGAGTATAAGGTTCAATACAAATAGGGTCGGGTATAGGGTCCAAAAAATGGGAATCAGTTAGAACAGGTTCAGGTACAGGGTTTAGGATTAGACACTACCCACCTTGGACCCGATCACCCCTACTCTTAGCAATAATGTTCCCAGGTGGAACATCAGTAGGTGTAGCTGTGGCAGCAACATCAGCAGCAGCAGCGACGGCAGTAGTAGTAATAGCTATAGTAACGGCAGTAGTGGCGGCGGCTTGGTTTTAGGCCTATTGCCCCATCAAAGCTCCAAGAGTCTCAAGCATCTGAACGATCCCATCTATTCTAGGATCGCCAAGGGCTGCTACCCCAACACCGACTGGAGGTGGTACTACTCCACTTGCGCTAGCTTGAGCCTGTGCTCTACCTCTACCACCTTAGGTACCGACCCTTGTCGGCGTCCTACCCCAAGTCACAGGGGCTACTACCTTCTTCCTAGGCGTTCTCTACTCTAGATCACTCATGATGTAGATTCTTTACAGAAACGTACTTTCCAATTCCACACAGATTAGAACTTGAGCAATCACACAAAACAATTTACCAATTAGCTATCAATCACATGCATTAGCATAATAAAAAGGCATTTCCTACTAACTATCTCATAAACCCATTGCACCTTATCACTCCATACACTGACAAGCTCCGATACCACTCTGGGCGGGGATGTCACGTCCCAAACCTCGAGCACGCGCATATCCCTCGGTGGTCGATAAAATTGCAATGTTCCAGGATGCGTCGCCGACCCAATCGAATCATGCATATGCGGAAGCAAAAGAAATAATCCCTATACAACAAACAACTTGGGATAGAAAAAAATGAAAATAATTTTCACAAAACACCCCTTTATAAACAAACTGGTGTGTCTACAAAAAGATCAGCTTTCAAAAAGAAGTTGTCCTACGATCTACTAGTTGGACACATTCACCGATCCTTCGAACTCCACCTCCATAGGCTCCGGGAGCTTTGGGTCCTCCACAACCCCATCAAGAGGGTCAGTTGCACCCTCGCTTGGAGTAGCGTTGACCGCAACGGCAGGGATATCAAAACCTTGAAGGGGACCTTCCCTATATCCATTAAGCCCATGATGAAACCACGCCTTGAATCGAGGAGGTACCCTTTGAGGTAGGCCTTTATCGACCCAGATAGTGGTCACAATGAGCTCATGGATCCAGTGACTCCCGGGGATAGGGACGCCTATACTCCACTCAGTAATCGCCCGAGGCTGTCCAAAACGAACTGGAGGGATCGCCATCTAAGGACCTGAAAAGATTGAGCCCATAACGGGGTGAGACAATGTCTTAGCAAGTTCACCCCCTAAACCCCGACTAGGAAAAAAATACGTCTAGAGGTAGTCTAACCACACATCATAGAAGACTCACCTCGTCTCAGTTCCTTCCTGCACGCCAATACAATTCATATCACAGATGCATAAAATAAATGCACACATCAATTGGAACGTCTCACTCAATCTCAGTCAATCACAGGGGTCCTAATTATAAGGCTAAATAGTTATGACATGTCCCATTCCGTGCCACACAATTTTGTCCCATAATCCGGTGCGTCTATCTTAATCAATCACACATTCCAATTGACTACTACCCGCACAGGCAGTTTTACCCGAAACACATCGGTCTTCTGGAGTAGATAGGTTTCGTCTCATCCCTTGAGCACGGCAACGTCCACCCGACACACATCAGGGACGGCATTCCCAAAGGAGCTTCGGTCCGGCCTCTACCACGATCCGGCATCCATTGCTAGGGCATCCCACATAGGGGCAACATTCACCCAACACACATCAGGGACAGGTTCTCTTAATTATCACGCGATCATTCAATTCCACCCAAAGACACCGTGCATTGCACTCAAATGTCTCAATTAAGAAAATGTACTTGGCCTATTTTTTTCGTATTAAAAACACCCAATGAAAATAATCGTGTGTGGGTACACGGTCAGATCGAATTTTAAAAATTGATACATTTCCTTTTAAAATCCCACTATTTGATATAGTATTTAAGATCATTTTTGGTGTCAAAACCCGACATCGGGTATTTCCTAATGCAATACCAAAATCTCATAATTTCGAAATAATAACTCAAAATCACAATCATCACTCAATTTGCACAAATTAATATTCAATTGCATAAACTAAGCACACCACTGTAATTAGCACAAAATTCCGGTCACCGGCTATCCCGGTATAATTTCCAAAAAATATTAAATAATTAAATAAGTAGAAAAATTAATTAAATAAATGCAAATTAATCCAGTAAATGCATACTTAGGCTGGAAATGCTAATCTAACCACCTAAACGGGCCTAGAAAAATAATGCACCTATCCACATAAATAGTACAATTTACTTAGCCCTTAATTAATCTAATCTAACCACCTAACAATCTTAATTAAACAACTAAATCACTAATTACAACAAACTAACCACCTAAGCCATACTTAGCCTAATCTAATTACCTACTAAACATCATTAACTCCATAAGAAGAGTTTAGCAAGTAAACTCACCGGATTAGCGGGTTGATGAGTCCACGGCAATGGAGACACAGAGTTGAGCGAGACACAAGCCTAGAGCGACGCTAAAGAGGTCCGGACGGGGTCGGAAAAGGCTCACGAAGCTCACAGCTAAGCTGTGAGGTTCAGTTTTGTTAAGGGCTAAAAGAGGCTGAACCGAGTGGCGGCTTGGCGTAGAAACGACTAGGTGGGACGGCGGCAACTGCAATGGCTCCTGGTGGCTAGACGGCAATGGTGGTGCACTTTCGATGGCTAGACGATGACCCACAGGATGTGCGGGCAAGTGGGATGCGAGCGAGAGGTGGACGGGCTCGCGGGCGTGCGAGCTGGCATGTGATGGTAGCGACTGGCGATGGCTTGGTGGTGCTCGGACGGTGGCTAGGGGCAATCGATGGGCTGGCTAGTCTCTTGCTTGGCTTTTTCTTATTTTTCTTGAGCTCAAATGATCTAACAATAGAGAAAGAAAGGCTGAAGAAGAAGAAGAAGGCTCAGCTGAAGGGGGGGAGGACCCAAAATGCCTCAAAAGTCTTCCTAAATATCCATTTCACTCATCACAAATGCCCCACCATCTACTATCTCATCCTTAGCCCCTTTTCCCTTACAAATCTTTCCCAACAAGCCTCCTAAGTTGCTGAAATGTTGCACCCCACATGGACCTACGAATTTTGGACATTCCCATCCAATTTGAGCTCAATTCTTCTTTAATTGGACTCAAATCAAAGGAAAAAATGTCATGGAGGATGCTCACATCACATTTCACATTTTTCCTTGCCAATTAGTTTAACTTGAATGCCAAAAGTACAACAAAAAACAGTCATTTAATTTTCCCGGTCCAAAAGCGCATAACTTTGGATTTTTGCTAAAACTCGGGTTCGTAGAAAAATTTTTGGAGGACGAGTCGATGTTCCTATAATAAATTGTGACATGACAGAACTTTCAATTTCTGAAATTGGTCTCAATTTCGAGGTTAATTTCAACCGGGCGTGATTTTAAGGTGACATAACCTATCGGGTAGCTTTTAGTAATTTTTAGCATAATTGACCCGTGTTCGATTATTTTCAAGCCACACTATACATTTTCGACTTATTGGCGACTCTTGGTTGTTGTGAAAATCTCAATGTTTCAAATATGGGCACAGGGTACATAAATGACAGAGAAATCAGTTTAGTGCTGTTCGACGAGAATTTAGCAATTAGGTGGAATCACCCACAGTTTAATCACATGCCTCTATTGAACCGACTTATCTCCGACCTCTGATCGATTTTGACGATGTCGTATTGATCATTGTAGATTAGTACAGTCGAGCAGTTGATTTCCGATCAAATTCTCAATTCTATTGCTTTAAAATCCCTTAATGGCTTCACTAGATAGACTAGTTATTTTGTTAGTGATTAACTCAGAGAAAAAGACTGTAGGCGCATCGCTGAAAAGCTCATCTCATTCAATGAAAACAGAATCAGAAAATCAGGATGTCACATGTATAGAGTAGAAATCAAATCGCATCTCACGTGCATGTCTATGTAATTAAAAAAGAAAGAAGAGAGAAAAGTCGTCCCCCACTGTAAGTATTATTCTTCTTTTTATTCGCTTTTTTTAAATGAATTTTCATCTTGTAATCTGCGGAAATCAATCGAATGCCCTAGGTGTTGTAGGCTCATAATTGAAAAACTCTTGATAAGTGAACATTGAATACAAGTTCTAAACACTTTGATTTGATCCTGTTGAACACATTGCTTTGTTTAAATTTTCAATTGTGGGCTCAAAACCACTTTTTGTTTAGAAATTCTTTCAAATCAAGATTATATTTTAGGGCACAAAAAAAAATTAGATCATATTTTCGATCAAATTCTTTCTTTCTCACATTCTGGGATTGAAATTTAGATAATATTATGTGTATAGATTTCTCAAAACAAAAGTCACTTCATTTTTGCAGGAGTAAAATCATAAATCAATCTTTAAAATATCAATGCCACTTTTGCATATGAAATTTTTAGAATAAGAGTGGACGTTCGATTGATGGCTGCAAATCGATTATTATATTTTTTTTAATGATGTCTTCTCTTATGATAAAATCTTGGCGAAATACTAAAACCCTGTAATAAGGACTATGGGGGCATGTACTGTCGTCTCGATTTTGTTGTAAGAAGCGACCTAATTGAGAGATCATTTTCTCATTCACATACTGATATTGTCTTCTTTTTGCAGGTTATATGTGATGCTTATCGACATTCTCGTGTTTTACCACACAGAGAAGTGAATTCTAGAGTTAGGAAAAAAATTGATTTTTACTCTTATCTATACAATAGTTTCTTGTATTTTATCATTGTTCTTATTCTTGTTAAGAATCATGTTTTCCATTTTAGGTTTTGATTGTGAATCCAATTGTTGCTTTTGTAAATCATGCGACTCACATTTTTTTTTTTTTAATGATGGAATTCAGTTTCATGAAAATCATCCTTTTAAAAACAAATTCAAAAGTGTTTCAAGCGAACCTTTACCTCTACCTTCACAATGTTTTGAAGATGAATTTCAAGAAAGCTTTGCTTAAGGCCTTCTCTTCACGTGGTCGCTTTCTCAAGTAGGATGAGGGGTTTATTTGAGATCGGCATCTGCCCCTTCTAAAAGATAAAAATGTAGGCTCATGGAATTCGAAGAGCAAGCATGTGTTGAGACTTCGTCGGCGCCAATTTTCCAATAGAGACAGAATGAAGTTGAATTCCATTCTTGGAAGTTTCTTTATTTGGAGATGCCTTAGGTGCCAAAATAGCAATTGATCTCATTCACTTTGCATGATGAGACAAATGAAGGGAGTTGCTAAGCATCCATAAAGGCGAATTCGAAGGAAGAGTAATCTGTATTGATTTTAATTATTCAATTCTGATACCGGTTTTGACATGACTTTCTTTTCATTGTCAAGGAGACATCAAGAGTACCAAGTTTTGTAACGTTCCAACAAATGCGATGGAACATTATTAAATTATGTTCATCTTAAACAAAGAAAGATTCAAATGAAACAGAGAGACTCGAACAGAACAAAGGGTGATAAATGGGGAAAATGTTGCACCTTGATTGTAGAAGCAATGCCTTCTACCAAGGAATCGGGAAAACATCAAACACTTAAAGGTGAATGCAAGTGAAGGGTATTGTCGAGTTACCAAATATCCACGAGGGTGAATCCAAGAAATGTTAGCCCGTAAAGGATGAAAGCGAATGAAGGGTAATAATGTATCGTTTCCAACATTTCAATCATTAAATATTTTTGCACTAACATATTCTTTCACATTCTTTACAGAGTTATTGAGTCACCATGCCATAGGTAAGTACCATTCTTCTCAAAATTCAATGATAAAAAAAAAAAAGGAGAATTTCCATTACAAAAAAAGAACATTTGGCGTTTTCCTAGAGACAAGCACAAAAATGAATAATTGAGAAAAGAAAAGAAAACTTTCTACAAACTTTTTGAACATCCTTTTTATCTCAAAATTATTTTCTCGTTTTGTGGATTATTCATTTTGAATCAAATTTCCCTATGGAGATTGATCTACTCAGGTGATCTCAGTAGAATGAAAGGTGAAACGTTTACCATACCAAACAAGAAGTGCTTAGGATGAAGAAAGATAAGCCATTTCCAAACACGTCCTTCAAACACTTTTGAGAGTTGAGTGAAAAGCAATATTCTCTTAGGACAAATGATTTGTTTGCATTGAGCGCATAGATCGAAATGATAAAGGTGTTTCCTTCATCAATCCAAAGCATTGCACTAATCTCTTACTACCCCTTTGGGCTGAATAAAGATGATCATTCAAAGTACCCCTGTCGAGAACGACCTTACATTGGGGGCAGCATAGGAGGTCACAATCCTGTTATAGAGCGAAGGATTGAGAAAGATTCTATTACTTTCACTTGCATCAATCTTCTGGTAATAGCTTCAGAGGAATTCTCATCAAAGCTTGACTCATCTCAAGGTGAAGAAGAGCATTTCCTTCTCTACCTAAACACTGATACCAATTACTTTAACCAATTTGGGAATGATTGTTCATTTCTAATTCCCGAGCAATGATCATCTACCTTCACTAGGGCAAGGCATAAGAATTGATCAAATACAATTGACAGTTACGAGAAAACGTGAAAAGCATCTTGAAAGTCATAAGAGCTCCAAAAGTTCAAAGAGCAAAAAATTCAACAAATTAGGGAGCATGAAAAAGTAGTGTACCTGGTAAAAGCAAGGCTAGTGTTCGTTAAGAAAAATAGCCAAAAGGCTGCATCTTATGCGAAAAAAATTATCAAATTCCAAGTGCCTGTGTAAAAAAAAAAAAAAAAAAAAAAAAACATCATCACAAATGCAAAGGAAATTAGAGAAATGAGCAAAGCTCCCATGCAGAAATGATTAGTCAAGAGATTTTCGAGATGTGTTGTGTTTCAAAAGCCAAATGATTTTGAAAGATTGAGTGACTTGGTCATGATGTCATGATGACCACCGACTCTTAATAACCCTCTTAAAACTTTTAAGCCTTTCGAGCCTCTCCTGAGCCAACATTACAACCCTCTTTCGAAGTCTCTTCTAATTGGGACGGTTTGAGTGAAAAAAAAAAAGAATGCCACAAGAAGCTACTACTTGAAGGAGTGGAAGCAATTCTATTTTGTCTTATCTTTCAAGTTTTCGACTTGTTAACTCGATGAAGATAGCGAAAATTGTTCCTTTATTGGCCTCAAAGCAATAATTCCTTTGTGTAAGCCCATGACCAAACTTATATTGCGGTCCTTTCAAAAGACCTTTTTGATCGATCATATTATGCTCATCGTGAATGTTTCTGAAAGCCTTTGATATGGGTTATGTGAGATACCCTCAGCAATCAGTTACTTCCCACGCGAATGGATTTAGTTTGGCATGCTTAATGAGCATTTTTCATGAGTCGTAGACGTTTTGATAAGAACTTGCCTCACAAAGAATTTGATGATTAATGATACATCCCCGAACAAGATGACAGTTTTGTGCCACATGATGCTGATTGACATCAAATGTTTTTTTTTTTTTTTAAAGCAGTCGGACTTAACTTGATTAGCTTGTTCAATTAATGCTGCAATATTGCCAATACGTCTCTTGATGATGTCCCTAATGACATTTGCTCAAGTTGGGTTTGACAGGATTTCTCAGTGAAGCCATGCAGTTTTCAAGGGGTTAGAGAGTGCTACCCTAAAAACCAAAGGTTCATGGTTAGCCTTAAACCATGCCGTTTCCAAAGGTTCATGGTCAGCCCCAAACCATGTCATCTACAAGGTTCATGGTCAGCTTTAAACCATGCCGTCTCCAACGGTTCATGGGTCTATCCTTAAACCACACGATTAGTGGCTCTATCCTTAAAACGCACGGTTCGTGGGCCTATCCTTAAACCACACGGTTAGTGGGTCTATCTTTAAACCACACGGTTTGTGGGTCTATCCTTAGAGCACAAGGTTGGTGGGTCTATCCTTAGAGCGCAAGGTTGGTGGGTCTATCCTTAGAGCACAAGGTTCGTGGGTCTATCCTTAAACCAACGGTTAGTGGATCTATCCTTAAACCACATGGTCCATGGGTCTATCCTTAAACCTTAAGGTTGGTGTCTATCCTTAAACCACACGATTAGTGGGTCTATCCTCAAACTACACTTTTAAAATGTTCATGAGTCTATCTTTAAACTGCGATTTTCAAAAGGTTCATGGGTTTTCCTTAAATCATGCATTTCCAACCCGGTCGAAACTCGTTTGTTACACGGTGAGACCTCATTTCTTTTATTCTTCTTATGACACGGTGTGTTTTTGTCACTCGAGGTCTTCCTTTCTTTTTATGACACGGTAGGCTTCTATAGCTTGGGGTCTCTCTTTCTTCCTATGACACGATGTGCTTCTGTCTAGGGTCTTCCTTTTTCCTATGACACGGCGTGCTTTTGTAACTTGGAGTCTTTCATTCTTCTTATGACATAGCATGCTTCTGTAGCTCGGGGTTTTTCCTTTTTCTTATGACACAGCATATTTCTGTGGCCCAGGGTCTTTCATTGTTCCTATGACACGGCGTGCTTCTGTAGTCTGGGGTCTTTTTTTGTAACCTGGGGTCTCTTCATTCTTCTTATGACATAGCATGCTTCTGTTGCACATATCTCTCTTTCTTCCTATGACACGGCATGTTTTTGTAGCCCGGGGTCTTTCATTTTTCTTGCGACATGGCATGCTTCTGTAGTCTGGTGTCTTTCCTTTTTCCTATGACATGGCGTACTTCTGTAGCCCGGGGTCTTTTCTTATTTTTATGATACGACGTACTTTTGTAGCCTGGGGTCTTCCTTTTTTCTTACGACATAGCTTCCTTTGCAGCCCAATGTCTTTCCTTCTTCTTATGACACGACGTGCTTTTGTAGCTCGGGATCTCTCTTTCTTCTATGACAAGACGCACTTTCATAGCTCTAAGTCATTTCCGTCAACTTGACTTGTGCTTATGCACTCAAAGTCTCTCTATCGCCGAAATAATTTAGGTGTCTATAGCTGTTGACACCTAATTTGCATTCTCAAGTACATAAAAAAATTTAAAAAATTAATTAAATTAATTAAATAAGAAAAGTTAATTTTTTTTTTTTAGAGGCTGGGTTGGGCCAAATCCAACCTTGGCCCGGCCCGCGTCTCCTTCCCTTTTCCCCCGCGTGGGCTTAGGCCCAACACTAGTCTTCTCCTGTTTCTTTTCTCTTGCGGCCCAAAGCCTTTCTCCCTTTTCGGCATGGCCCACACTCGAACTTGTCTTCTTTGCTGGCAATCCTTTGCGCACAACCTACCGTAAAGAAAAAGCAGCACAATAGAGTAGATAGGAGGAGAGAAGAAAGGAAAAGACAGGAGCAGAGCAAAGAATGATGGGACAGGATGGGGGAAAAGAAGGGAAGAAGCGAAGGAGCATGGGGAACAGTAGGCACCAGGAACGCGCCGTAGGGGAGGAACGGAGGAGGATAGAACAAGGGACCAGAAACAAAGTAGGGGAGAAGGAGATGCACCGAGAGAGAACCGGACCAAGAGCAAAGGATAGGACCAAATAGGAGAAGAGGAGTCTCCGGCACCACTGCTACTGCCACGGACGCGTCTCCGGGTCACTGCTACAATCGCTGACCAACCCTACCGCCACAATCTCTACTGGAACTCAGGTAGGCATTTCATTGAGCACTTGCTGTGCGTCTTTGGAAATGGGCCGACTGGAGCTCATCCCGACCAGTTCGGGCGAGCTTTGGCCCCCGTCTATCCCCCGTCATGACCCCTGGTGTATAGGCTTGCTTCATTAGTCCTCTAGGTTCACGCTCGGGCCTCGGCTGACCCGAAAGTCCTTATTTCCATCAGTGTGTGCCACTTGTTTGTCGAAATGCCTAGCCAAAACCTCCACTTCCGCTCCTTTGTTTACAGCTCTAATCAAGTTGTTTGGCCATCGTGAGGCCCCGTTGTATAGCCAGAGGCCACCCGTGCCGCTTGCCATTGCTGTTTTCTCTATCTCAACTAGGCAAATCACGGAGTAGGGATTGTTAGTAGGCAGAACGCTATCCGTGACTGACGCTCTGCCACCATCGCCGAGACTGATTGACCTTAGTGGTCGAGTCACCCCCGCCTAACCGGGACGGCATCGTCACTGCTCCTCTAGTCGTGACTAAGCAGTCGCCGACTAGAGATTGCAGGCGGAGTTGGGCCAGATTTTTCTGGCTCGCTTGGCCTCTTTCCTCCACAGGCCAATAGCCCAGAGTTGGTCTGGGTTGTGGGCCTACGGGGAGCCTTTTTTGCAAGAAAGGGATTGGGCCCACCAGCTGGGCCCAACCCCATTTTAAGTGAAGGCCCGACCACCTCTGGTTAGGCCTTGCCCCTTTTTAGGTGGGCTAATCGGCCCACCCCAGATCGGATTTTTGGCGGGTTTGACCGGCCCACCTTGACCGGGTCAGAACCGGGTCCGATCAGACCAAACCCAACCTGGCTCGGCCAAAAAAAAATGTACATTTAAAAAAAAAATTCGAAAATCTAAAAAATTCAGGGTGTGGTTGGGAATTGTCATGTATTGCCTTTTTAGTATAATTAGACCTTTATTTGCTTGCACATTGATTATGTTGTGGGTTTAATTTACATATTTTATTAAGTTTGTGATTGTTTAGTTGTATGTGCTAATTTTACTGCAATTAGGAGCTTGGTTGATTGTCACTTTATTGATTACGTACCCGCATGATCACCTCATATGTTAGTGGATATGTATAAAATCAATCCAAACTGTCTAACAAAATCATTTTTTTTTAAATGAACAAGGTTAGGTACCAAAAGGGCATTAATTGATTAATTAGTGTAATTAAGTCCATGACCTTAGATTCTCTGGTTGCGTAGGGAGTGAGGTACACTTACATGCTTCATTTGGTTCCTAGCCAGCCCCAATAGGCTAGTGGCGACTCCTTTTTGCAAAATTCTTAAAAATACCACAACATCACGCGATGTATGGGCTTGTGAGAGCCCGTGCCTAATCATGGGCCATAAGTTTGTCTTTTAGGCAATACCCCCAAATCTATTCCCTCCCCCCGAGGGGTAGGTCGCGATAGTTGCCTAAAGTCTTAATCAAGGATAATGAAAGTGCGCTTTTCAATAATAAAGGAAGGTTTGTCGACATGTGAATTCTTTTCCGGAAAACCAAACATTTAATTTTTCGCGACACAACAAAAGTACTAATAAAAAAAAAAATAGACAAATAATGATAAAAGGTAATAAAAAGTAATTAAAAAAACCAAACCGATTAGGTTCAACCCATCACATTCAAGATCTCCAATTGGCTCGCCTCAGACCAGCAGCCCAAGTCCATTAAACACGGGAGCTTGGCCCAAGGCTCACGAGAGAGCCCTCTCTATACCTCAAAGCCCGGCCTCCCTCCCTCCCTCCCTCTCTCTCTCTCTCTCTCTCGGTTCAAACGTAGGCTGATTTGGACCTATTTTATTTTCACAAACCCGTATTGAATTCTTAAAGTAAACTAAGATATAACAAAAGATTATATGAGCAAGTAGGGCTCTCTCGTGTTTTCACTAATTCATGAGCAGACAATCTACACACGTGTAGATCCATGAATTGGGCTCCGATCTGCACACCTGATGACATCTTGTAGAGCACTTCTTAATGTGCATTAACGTCTGCTCAGTTGTTTCAAAACGGAAAGAATTTTAAAGAAGGAAAGCGTGTCGTACATAAAATATCTATACTAATTCTTGAGATAATATTATAAATTTTATTTGTTTAATGTGTTTATTCCTATCATTCTTGAGATAAGATAGAAACCATCCTACTTAGGTGGAGAAAGGAGGTTACCAAAAAAGTAAAGAATAGGTAAAGTATTTGTCAAAAACTTTGTCAGATAACATTAGTATCCCTAATTTTTTTCATGGACAGCTACGTACTGGGTCAGCACGGGGACAATGCCATGCTCAATGCGGATAAATTAAAGAAGAGGGTGAGGGCAGACCTAAACAACATATGTAGTTTAATACTAACAATGTTAGAAATATATATTATAATTGATACACAAAATTCATGTATACTTAAGAATGACGGGTCATATATTCTTACCAAGCATTTGAATATGACAATCCGAGACTCATACGCTTAGGACAAGTTTATCTTGTCCAATTTGATCTTGTCTACTTTGCTAGAGGAATATTGTGCCAAGAGCCACACACATGTTATGTGTGAACCTCTTTCTTTCTTTTTTGTTCTAAATTCAAAGCGTCTCCTTTATAAAGTAAGAGTAGAATTTCATATTCTAAAGCTAGGGTTAAAGAGAAGCGTGGAATGTCATAAGTATCAAGTTCTCGTTTGGGCCCCTTTATCACAAATTATTCTAAATCTCTCGTTATCAGCAATTCCATATGAGAAGAATAATTATGCAAACAAGAATC
The DNA here is from genome assembly GCA_014182725.1 of Eucalyptus brandiana. Lineage (NCBI taxonomy): Eukaryota > Viridiplantae > Streptophyta > Magnoliopsida > Myrtales > Myrtaceae > Eucalyptus > Eucalyptus brandiana. The sequence goes on from CM024677.1 coordinate 33,431,623, forward strand.
CAAACTCCAATGAATAATTATTTTTATCCTTTTTCTTGGTCGAAGAGATTTTTGTTGATTAAAAGAGTCATATCATTCAATGATACCATACACTAATGGCACAAATGATAACAATTCTGTTCCAGGAATTAATTTCTGGCAAGAAATATATTTTTCTATTTTTATTTTGCGGACGAGTTTCTGAGCAAAAATACACATTTAATAACGACATAAAATTTTCTACTTCTCAAGCGGCCATGAGAGGCAGGCGAGCGGTAGTGGGCAGCAAGTGGTCAGCAATCGGTGAGGGCGGTCGGCAGGTGGTGACCAGTAGGTAGCCAACTAGTAGAGAAAGCGAGTGATGAAAATAGTTTTTATTTCTCACTTTTGTTATAGAAATAGAAAAATAGAAAAATTTTACTTCTCCTTTCTATTTCAAACCAATATCTGGACTAAAAATTTGTTTCAAAAATAGAAAAATGAAATTATGTTATAAAATAGATTTATATTCCAAACTTGTTCTTGAAAAAAATAATAGAAAAACATAGAAATATAATGATTATCATGTGTGTCATAATAAATATATAATATGACATCAAAACGGAAAATAGTGTACCGAACATGCATTAATTTAAAAGAGGGGTACGATCTCTAATTTCCAATTGAAATAAGAACCTTCGATTCTTTTTCTTCAACAATGAAAAAAATAATTGGGGAGCGGTTTCCAATTGAACAACATCAACTTGAATTCTATTTCGAATTTGATTCGAATTTTATATCTTAAAATTCGGACAAAGCAGTTTAAGGTCATACTTAGAATCAGATTCGAGGTACTTAATGGTGACGAGTGTTGGGAATAACGAATCCCCGAAAACCGGATTTGACACTGAATCGAACCCCTAAATCAATGCGGAAGACGAAGCCCGGGAAAACACGCATCACCGATCGTAAAGCACACCACGGATTCGAGCGTACCTTGTTAGCCACTGAATAAACGCCAACACTGAAGAAGAGGAAGAGAAACGGTCCTGTTCGATCCGATTAAGCGATGAAGGGAAGAAAAAATTGCCGAAGCCTTACTGTTTCTTCTTTTTCTTTTTGAGAGAGAGAGAGTGCGCGGGAGAAAGGAAGCGTACGTACTGATTGTTCCAACAGGTGTTATGTCTCTCTCTCTCTCTCTCCTCCCTTTTATACCTATCTCCTTCCACAGGCCCTATTCCCGTGGGCCGGGCTTTCTGGGCCCAACTTGGGCGGATGGGCTTTAAGCCTAATATCAATAAAGCCTTCATCTCCCACTCGCACATGGTGGGCCGAACAATATTCTCTTTACCTCTTTCCAACATTCATATCAGTGAATAATCCGTGCGACCAGCATACTTTGAAAGCTCGTTGCCATACATCTGTTAGGAATATATAGCAGCTCATAATGGGCATCACACTCCGAGTAGATTTAGTATGCAGTACCCTAGATCGATCAATCACATTTATATCCCTCTTGATCTCTTTTAAATAATGATATATTTATTGTATTCACAATTATGATTATCACAAAAACAGTCATAATTGGTTAATTGGTGAATACAAAACTATAATGTGATTCTCCAAAATCGATCTTTCTCTTTCCTTCAAACTCTCAATTTCAGTCCAGCTTGCTTTTCTAGAAATGCCCCATTAGATCGAATCAAACTCATGACCATTGGCAACATCCTAAGATAGCAAACACTAAATAGAAATCTTGAGAATAAGTAAGAGTCATGAGGGGACTAAGAAATTGAGGAACTCTCTTCCTCAAGAGTCTCACACGACATAAAAGTTGAGATCAAACTTTTGCCACTCTTATTGGTCATCTCATGCATACGTAGTATGAAATACGTATTATGGTATTAACTCATTTCCCATGGAGCGTATGTCTACACCTTTTATACCGTACAGATGATAGTTCAGACATACCTAATGTCTAACTTGAGTTCACATATCTACTCATTCATAAAATTCATCAGAACTCACATCTGGCATCTTAGACAGATAAAGTAAAATATGTGGGGTATTTCACTTTCGGACATAGTAAGTATTATATCCTCATCTTAACACCTAGTTAAAGCAACATACGTGTTTTAAGCTTAAGCTCTCGATTATCACCTAGATAATAAGCTTTAAAACAGTCTCATCTCTATTTATCACACAGTAAACAGAGGTGATTACCCGTGTGAGTGGGCTAACCTTATATCTGTCCGACATACTTCTCAACTTAAAGTAATGCACTAAGCATTAAGATGCATAAAGATTAAAACAAAGATTCATAGGCATTAATGATGAAAACTCAAATTCATCAAATTGTGAACATTTAGGGAACTTACAATATTCAGTACATCAGTCTCTACGCAATCCTAGAGATTTCATATGGCCACAAAACACATCTCTAGGTATTGGCTTTGTCATAGGATCTGCTACCATTCCATGCGTAGTATGTACTCTAAGTTCACATCTTTTCGTGCAACCATATCCTTGACAAGATTATACTTGGTATCTATATGTTCGGTCTTGCCATGATATTTTGAATCTTTGGTGTACACTTTTGCTGCTTGGCTATCACAGTATACCAACAATGAATCTGCAGCACTTCCAATAACACCTAAATGATCCAAAAAATCTCTTAAGCCAAACACTCTCTTATACTGCTGCTGATAATGCCACGAACTCAACTTACATCGTGGACAAGGCTATACACTTCTGTTTTTTACTGCTCCAACATATGGTGCTATTATTCAGTAAGAAAACAAACCCAGAGGTAGATTTCCTTTCATTTAAATCTCCTCTCCAATCAGTATTAGAATAGCCTTTGAGTTGCAGATCCTTTCCTTAATAACTCAACGTATAATCAGTAGTCCCCTTTAAATACCTCAGTATTCTCTTAACGGCTTTCTAATGTGCTTGACCTGGATTAGATTGGTATCTGCTCACCATTCCAACTGTAAAGCATATGTCGGGTGTTGTACACATCATAGCATACATCAAGCTCCCAACAGCACTAGCATAAGGAACATGTTTCATTTGTTCCTTCTCTTGTGGAGTTCTTGGACACAGACTATGGCTCAATCCTTCACCTTTTTGCAATAGGAGTGTCTATGGGTTTACAGTCTTGCATACTAAATCGTTCAAGAACCTTATTTATAGAGGTTTCTTGCGAAAGAGACAACGATCTCTTCAAAACGATCTCTTGAAGTCTTAACTCCAAGAATGTATGCAGCCTCACCCATATCCTTTATCTCAAAGTTAGAAGACAACTATCTCTTGATAGTATTAACCAACTCCATATTGCTTCCGGCAATTAGTATATCATCAACATATAATGCTATGATCACAAGTTGATCATTGGATCTATTGATATATACACAATGATCATCGTCAATCATTGTAAAATCATATGCCACTATGGCATTATGAAAATGTATATACATTTGTCTCGATGATTGCTTAAGGCTATATATCGACCCTCAAAGTTAACATACCTTTTCTTCTTGGCCTTTCACTATGAAACCAGCAGGTAGTTCTATATATGTTCCTTCCTCTAATTCTCCATTGAGGAAAGCAGTCTTTACATCCTTTTGATGTAACTCAAGATCCATACTAGTCATTATTGCCAGAATAATGCGAATCGAGGTAAATCTCACTACAGGAAAAAATGTATCTTCATAATCAATTTCTTCCTGTTGATTATACCCTTTCACCACAAGGCGAGCCTTATGCCTTTCTATTGAGCCATCGGCCTTTCGCTTTATTTAGAGAACCTACTTGTTCCTATAGTTCTGCGTCCTTTTGGAAGATCAACCAGTTCCCAGACTTGGTTTGATTTCATTGACTCCATTTCCTCTTTCGTTGCATGAATCCATTTTTCCTTATTAGGGCAATTTAGAGCCTCATTAATATTTATTGGCTCATCCTCATCTTGTGGAGCAATCATAAAAGTTTCCCTCTCAATGTCAAAACATCGACGGGGAATACTTTGGCGACTTGTTCACCGTATGGGAGATTGTACACTTAACACATCATTCCTCATCATGCTCCCACTTGGATTAGGTAATGATGATGTCGTCACATCAGGTGGTTGCAATTGAGAATGAGTTGAATTCAATTCATTACATCTCATATTACTCCCACTTGAACGAACTCCACTGACATCATTATCTTGATCCAAGGTTTCAAATAGGGAGTTATTTTCCCTTATTTCGCCCCTCTTAGAAAATTCATCCACTAAGGATGTGACATCCCGTGATTCAAATTCAGTTATACTCCCACTTTCCTGCTCACCTATGAACACATACCTTTTTGAGTGTTCGCAGTATCTCATGAAAATACTCTTATTTTCTTTGGGACCCAATTTCCCAAAACTTGTGAGAAGACTCATGAGCATAGTCAGCACAAGCCCATGGCTTAAGAAAAACTTAAGTCCGGTGTTCTAACTGTCCATAACTCATATGAAGTGGAAATAACCGATTTGGAAGGCACCCGGTTAAGTATATAGGCATCAGTTAACAACACATCACTCCAAACAGTGATGGGTAAGTTAGCATGCGCCATCATGGACCTAACCATTCCAGTAGGGTTCTGTTTCTTCTCTCCGCAACACCATTTTGTTGAGGAGTATATGGAATAGACAACTATCTTTCTATTCCTTTTCCATCACATAATTTTCTGAACTTATCAGATAAATATTCTTAACCTCGATCGGATCTAAATACCTTTATTTTCTTGTCTAATTGATTTTCTGCCAGATTCATAAACATTTTGAAACAACTTATGCTTCAGATTTATGAGAAATCAAATAGACATATCCGAATCAAGTAGAATCATCTATAAAAGTGATGAAACAAACAGCCCATTGCCTTCCTCTCACATTCATTGAACCACAGACATCAGTATAGATTAAATGCAGAGGAATTCAGCTCTTTTACCTTTTCAAATGATTTCCTTGTCATTTTCCCTACTAGGCAATGCTCACTTATGGACAAATCGACTTTTTCAATATTGCCCAACAAGCCCTTTTTGGCTAGTTTTTTTCATATGTTGTTGGCCTATATGACCAAGTCTAGCATGCCACCATGTTCACATTATTATCATATAAGGTAGAAGACGTGAAACAAGGGAATAACATATTGACATCACCACAGTCAACATTTAGTACAATAAAACCATCTAGAAAGTGACCACAACCATAGTAGTTTGTATCCAAATACAAATCTACATCTCTATTATGGAAGTTCTCACTAAAAACAAGCTTAACCAACACTAAGACAAACACTAAATTTCGACGAATCTCCAGAGCATATAGAACATCAAGATGCGTTCAACATGCATGTTCAATTGGCAGGTGCCAATCCCTTTACATCAGCTCTAGAGTTGTTTCCGATATGGATCCACTCAGTTCCAGTTGGTACTCGTCGGAATTCCACAAAGGATCCTCTATCCTTTGCTACATGGTCTGTCGCTCCTGAATCTACATTCCACAAAGGATTGGATTCAGCCTTTAATGCAGAACTTGACACATAAGCAAAGTTCTCAAATGTACAAGAGGTGCATTCCTTCTTTGGCTCACAATCGCGAGCATAGTGACTTCTCTTGTCACAATTGTAACACATCACTCTTGCATTTTCTTCACTTGAGGACATTTTCCTCTCTTGTGTTGGTTAACTCTTGATTTCTTGCAATAAGGACTTGATCCTTTGCATTCCCACATATTGAACGAATCAATACGCTTGCGCTTAGAGCACAAAGCCCTTTCTGAGCTAGAACCAGCATAGCAAATGTCTATTTTCGGCTCAAATACCGTTAGGCGGTCATCTACTAGCTCAAGGTGGTGCACGACACCCTCAATATCTTCCATAATGTGGTCAAGAGCTTCTAGTGCTTCTTGCTTTTCCAGCACATATTGAATCTTCATATTCAATATTTCACAATTATTGCCGTTCATATCAGCAATTACATTCTCAGTTGCTGAACCATTGTTCTGAACACATCAGACATATATGCACGAATAATTAATGCCTATCATTTATGCATCCCTATTTGCATAGACCCATCATATTAATAAATAATTTCAAGTAAGGTTTCAGAATCAAAAGGTCACTATGTTTCCAACCATCCTCCAAAAATCCTAACTTAAAATTATTATTAATATGATTGTCATATGCAAAATTAATTATATGAAGTTACAAAAACTTCTATTACTACCCATAGCTAATTACCCACAGCAACCAGCAATAGCAGAAAGCAAATAAAAATCTTAACATCTAATAAAATAACAATGCTTTCACATGATACAACTAATATATCGGTTGCTACATTAACAATAATCAAGTAGTAATCATTACATAATCAATCAAAGAAATAAATAGGGAATGTCCCTTCTAATCTATCAGTCAAAATATCAGAGAAATTTGAAGGCACATTTGCCAACCATGGAAAAACTTTTGGAGAACTTTCATGCCGCCTCCAAGGCACATTCACTCGGCGCCATGTGGCGCTCAATCTAAGGGTTGAAGTTTTGGCCAACTCAATCCTATAGTGCTCTCTTACAAAAGCTTCCACCAGCCTCCTATAACCCGGGACCACGTTGACCTCCCATAGCCGATCCAACACTACTTGCCATTCAGGTGGAAGAGTGTTCATCAAAGCCGGCACCTTCACAAAATCCGGCATAAGATAACCATTCCAGATGATTTCCTGTATCATCTGATTGACCTTGACCACATGTGATACTAAATCACCATCATGCCACTGATAATTAGCTATTCTGACATCAGCCTTTCAAGTTTTGCATTTCCCTCGTCCGTTCTCGGGATTGTAGGTATCCTTGCATAACGCATCATAGTTCCTGCAACAAATGCAGAATTAAAAATGGATCACTTATAATCCATAATTAATATAAGAGAAAATACATAATTTTCCAAAATTCATGCAACAAATGCATAATTAAAAATGGATTACTTATAACCCACATAGGCATAACTGAAAAAGAAAACAAATTCTTTTTTTTTTGTCAACGGTCAACAGTTAAAGTCAACGGTTGGTCAACGGTCAACGATCGTCGGTCAACGGTCAACGGTCAACGTGTCAACGGCCGGTCAACGGGTCGGGTTAACGGGTGCGCGGGTCGGACCGGACGGACCGGTCGGGCCGGTCGGACCGTCTGCGCGGACCGACCGCACGTGCCTCGCGCGTGCGGGGATGACGTCACGCAGATGTCATCCGGCATGTGCCGGGTGCGTGCCTGGGTCCACGGGTCGGGTCAGGTCGTCGGTCGGGTCGGGTCACCGGCCGGTGACCGTCCGGCGAAACGTCGTCGGTGATGACGTCATCGGTGACGTCATCCGTACGGTTACCGACCGTTGGATGACATCACGGTGACGTCATCACGTGACGTCAGCACACGTCGGTCCGCGGACCGGCCAATGCCAGCGCTTCGGGCTCGTACGGCGTCGTACGGCGGCGTGTGACCAGTTGCCGGACTCGTCTCGACGTCGCCTTTCTCCCAGTGCCTTCAGAATTTGATTTCAACTTACGAAAAATCAGAAAAAAGGCCGAAAAGCGCTCGGGTGTCGGGATTTTCGCCCGGTTCCGTACGGCCGAAGTGATTTCGCGAAAAATCAATCAAAAACATCAGAATTGATCGGGAAAAACGTGAACTAGGGCTCTGATACCAATGTTGGGAATAACGGATCCTCGAAAACCGGATTCGACACCGAATCGAACCCCTAAATCAATGCGGAAGATGAAGCCCGGGAAAACATGCATCATCGATCATAAAGCACACCACGGATTCGAGCGTACCTTGTTAGCCACAGATTAAACACCAACGCTGAAGAAGAGGAAGAGAAACGGTCCTGTTCGATCCGATTAAGCGATGAAGGGAAGAAAAAATTGCCGAAGCCTTACTGTTTCTTCTTTTTCTTTTTGAGAGAGAGAGAGTGCGCGGGAGAAAGGAAGCGTACATACTGATTGTTCCAACAGGTGTTATGTCTCTCTCTCTCCTCCCTTTTATACCTATCTCCTTCCACGGGCCCTATTCCCGTGGGCCGGGCTTTCTGGGCCCAACTTGGGCGGATGGGCCTTAAGCCCAATACCAATAAAGCCTTCAACGAGGATTCCTTTCTGTGATTTCCCTGAACAAAGCTTGTCGTTCTTTTCTTTCCTCTTCTATTTCGAATTCCTTGTCAGTCCCGGAGATTTCTTTCTTTTGTTTAATTTTTTTAGTCCTTCTTCCTAATTTAAGGTTAGACGTGCCATGCACGCATAATTTTCCGGGCACATGGACTTAACCAAAACCTACGCTCCCACGGGCTTAATCCAGGAAATTCAATCAAGCTCAAAAAACCGGTCAAATAAAAAATGCAATTTATGTGGGCTTATTATTAAGATGCTTCTAATATGCAAATTTAATTGTGATCGATCCTTCATATTCCATGCAATGAATGCCTAAATGTTTGTGAAAATTTAGATATCAACAAATAAGAGATATAAACTAACGGATGACAAATTGATAAGCTAAAAAGTTATTGGTTAATGTGAATTGCATAGCAAAATTATGTCACACAATCGCAAACGCAAAGTGAATTATCATGTGGCAAGTATAGGAGCGAATATTCTCTCAGCTCCGGCTTTTAACTATATAAAATGAGTTGGCTACAATTAATTGGGTATATATCACGCTTTACCTTGTTAGCCTCCCATTTTTATGGCTAATTTCTTTATACTCAACAGTCATCCGGTTTGTGGGTGAATTGCTTAGACATTGCATTTGGAAGTTGTGAGTGCTAGTATGAACAAAACCTTGGCAAATATATGTGGAATAATAAACTTCGAGTAAAATAAAGGAGTTAGGGAAGAGAATAAGAACACGAGATTTATAGTGGTTCGGCTTAATCCAAGCCTACGTCCACTCTCCCACGCTAACAGCCTTCTTGGCTGGATTCCACTATGCAATCAACAAGAGATTACAACTTCGAGTGCAAACACTTAGTAGTAGATCACACTATCTCACTAAGTCACTCTTTTGGTATTTCTCTCACGATTACAAACGTTTAAGCTCTCCAAAGACAAGTTGATGATCGAAGGTCGCTCAGACTTTGGAATTATAAATTCTACGCTCCGTCTCTTACTTGCTCATCGGTCCATCATCTCCTTAAATACTCCTCCACTTCCAAACTAGCCGTTGGACAGCATCCCGGAGAATCGTCTTCCAATATACCCATTGGACAGCTCTGTATCTAGAAGATTAGGTAGCCGTTGAGTGACAAAGGTAAAATCCCAAATTGATTCCGATCGCCCATACAAACGAAATCTTGGTTTCCATAAGTAAAGCTTCTTCGTGTAGAAAGTTCTTGTCTTCAATATCCAATCGTCAATCAATTAGATTGAATCAATTAATCTTGATGTGGAATCCAAACCAGATCACTAGCCGTTGTATGATTGGGCTTGAGTTACGATTCATCGAATCTGGATGTAAAGTCTGAGTCTCGTAGACTTTACAATATGCGTCCGTAGACTTTACAATCTGGGTCTTTAGACTTTAAGTCTTGAGTCTCGACGATCTTCGGACTTTGAGTCTTGAGTCCGATGCAGTCTTAAGACTTTGACACGAAGTCTGGAAATCTTCGAATATACTTCGGACATGTGTTACGTTCAGTCTTCGGCCGTCTTCGACTTTGACAATATCCTTTACATGTTCTATTATCTGCATAGTCTATTACTTAACCATTAAACATGTTAGTAGCCTTTGATTTATTTTTTCATCTTCAAAACATCATAAGGGATTTCCCTAACAATCTCCCCCTTTTTGATGATGACAAAACAATCTCTGAATATGCAGATTTGTAAACATACTTTTAAATCAAAGGATATCAGAAGATAGCAAATAGATTGAGCATAACAATATATAGAAAAATAATCACAGCTCAATATTATGCCATAGATAATATCATATCAACCAATCAGCACATATGCATATTCATATCTTCTCCCCCTTTTTGTCATAATCAAAAAGCGATAACAATAGATTCACGTAGAGAATGATAATCAATATCTTGCATGAATCACAATTTCCAAAAATCAGACTTTTTTTTTTTATCGACTATTAAAGATATGCAATATAGCTCACTTCGATTATATATATCAGCAAATATCTAATAAAAATCACGGATGCATCATGAAATTCACGTACACTTTTTGTCATAATAAAATGATAATATCAGTAAGAGATTTGTTAATGACAAAATGTAATAAAAGATGCACTAACCGGATTTTGTAGATCTTAACAATTCTGACACATTTACCTTCCTTCTTTTCATAACAAGATCACGATCAATCAAAAAAGATTTTTCCATAATTAATCAAAGCTCCCCCTCAATTTGTTGCCTTTTTGAGATGATCACGATTAATTTCCTTTTCTTTTGGATTTGATTTCTCCCCCTGGATAGAATATATCTTCAATTGTCGCAGGAGATATTTTCTGATTGCACCAAAATTTGCGTAGATTCACAATCATCCTTCCCTTAAAGAATTTCCTGCAATCAACTCATTTCCCTTTTTGGTATCCATCAATTTGGATCCTTCCTTGACGTTAGAGTAAAATAGAAAATCTCCATAATCAAATATTCTTTCTTAATTCATCATAACAGAGTATTCAAAGAAAGAATATTATGCACAATGATATTTTGAAAAATAAATTCTCACTTAGTCAAAGTATGATAAAAACAGAGAGAATAAAATCCTTGAATATCTCAAAAAAAATATCTTGCAAAATTAGTATAACGTAGAATCGGATTTTTACTTTGCAAAATATGACAATTTGAGAGCATAAAATTAAACCAAATAATCTGAATTATCTCAAATAATCACAAAAATAAATCATACGATTCTTTCTTCCATAAAGCAAAATATGATCATTATAAAATCTCAATCAACCAAGGATATATCGAATATCAAGCATAATGAGAATTATTGCCCAAATCAAATTGAGAATAAAAAAATTCCTTACCAAATCCTCTTTCTTCTTTCTTCTTTATATCCTGCAAAAATAACTTATCTTTTCTTTGGTACCCATTTTTTCTTGGGTCCATGAGAGTTAGCAGAATATGTTGCTTTTATCCAATTTTTCTTAATAGGTCTCCAGACTTGAGAAAGATCTTGTTTCCTAAGTCGAGAATTCTCCTTTTTAAGTTTGAAAATCCTTTTAAGAGAAGATTTGAGATTTGAACAAAGCTCATTTATATATCTTGAAACTTTGAAAGGAATTTTTGAATTGCTTACCTCGATTTCCTCATCGAATTCTGAGTCTGTGTCCGAGTCAGACTTTGATTCTGAGTCTGTGTTTGAGTTAGACTCAGATTCTGAGTCTGTGTCTGAGTCAGACTCAGATTCTGAATGTGCCGTCAAGCATATATTTTCTTGCTCATCATCTTCTTTCATGATTCTTTTCTGGCCATTCTGCTTGTATTGATTTCTTCCATCGAATATCCTTCCTTTTCTACTCAACTTTTTGATTTTCTCAATCATAAAAGCAAGTTCTTCGTTGTCCATGTCATTTTCTGAGTCTGTTTCATCAAAAACAGCATTTGATATTAAAGCAATGGACTTTTTACCTTCGGGATCTTCATCGTTGAGTTGTTCCACTTCATAGGATTGAAGAGTGCCAATCAATTCATCAACGGAAAGTGGCATAATCCTTTGAGTCTCCCGGATTGAGGTCTTGACATGGTTCCATTCTTTTGAGAGACCTCGCAAGAGTTTGTTGACCTTCATTTGGGAAGAAATTGGATGACCTTGATATGCCAAACCGTTTACAATTTCAGTAAAACGATCGAACATATCTCCAATCGACTCTCCTTGCTTCATCTTGAAGGATTCATAATTGCCGAGCAGGAAGTTTACTTTTATCTCTTTTACACGATCGGTCCCTTCATATGTAATATGAAATCTATCCCAAACTTCTTTTGTTGTTTCACATGAAGAGATTCTATTATATTCAGTAGGAGACAAAGCGCAATATAAAGAATAAATTGCTTTCGCATCAAGCGCTTCTCTTTTGGACATCTCCATCCGAGACATAGGAGCGGGGGTTTGCTTTCTTTGTCTTTGCCATTCTTATTTGATGTAGACGCAGCAATGGGGTTGATTCCTCTTTCCACAACATCCCATTGTAAGAGATCTCTGGATCTTAGGAATGCTTTCATTTTGTTCTTCCATACGTCGTATTCCTTTCCATCAAAATATGGTGGCCTTGTGTTGCTTTGCCCTTCCATAAGTCCTGGTGCCAACATACTAGCCATAAAGAATCTTTAGCTCAAAAGTAAAAAATACTTTTATAAACCGAGCACTTGGCTCTGATACCAATTGTGAGTGCTAGTATGAACAAAACCTTGGCAAATATATGCGGAATAATAAACTTCGAGTAAAATAAAGGAGTTAGGGAAGAGAATAAGAACACGAGATTTATAGTGGTTCGGCTTAATCCAAGCCTACGTCCACTCTCCCACGCTAACAGCCTTCTTGGCTGGATTCCACTATGCAATCAACAAGAGATTACAACTTCGAGTGCAAACACTTAGTAGTAGATCACACTATCTCACTAAGTCACTCTTTTGGTATTTCTCTCACGATTACAAACGTTTAAGCTCTCCAAAGACAAGTTGATGATCGAAGGTCGCTCAGACTTTGGAATTATAAATTCTACGCTCCGTCTCTTACTTGCTCATCGGTCCATCATCTCCTTAAATACTCCTCCACTTCCAAACTAGCCGTTGGACAGCATCCCGGAGAATCGTCTTCCAATATACCCATTGGACAGCTCTGTATCTAGAAGATTAGGTAGCCGTTGAGTGACAAAGGTAAAATCCCAAATTGATTCCGATCGCCCACCATACAAACGAAATCTTGGTTTCCATAAGTAAAGCTTCTTCGTGTAGAAAGTTCTTGTCTTCAATATCCAATCGTCAATCAATTAGATTGAATCAATTAATCTTGATGTGGAATCCAAACCGGATCACTAGCCGTTGTATGATTGGGCTTGAGTTACGATTCATCAAATCTGGATGTAAAGTCTGAGTCTCGTAGACTTTACAATATGAGTCTGTAGACTTTACAATCTGGGTCTTTAGACTTTAAGTCTTGAGTCGATGGTCTTGGACTTTGAGTCTTGAGTCCGATGTCTTAAGACTTTGACACGAAGTCTGGAAATCTTCGAATATACTTCGGACATGTGTTACGTTCGGTCTTCCGGCCGTCTTCGAGACTTTGACAATATCCTTTACATGTTCTATTATCTCGCATGGTCTATTACTTAACCATTAAACATGTTAGTAGCCTTTGATTTATTTTGTCATCTTCAAAACATCATAAGGGATTTCCCTAACAGAAGTTTCACGGCGATTTAATTTGATTTAAATTTACTGAGGCCGAATCTCAAAGTGGTCTGTAGGTTGGTCCATTCAGCTGTTTCGAGAAATATGAACTACATTTGTCAATGGACAAGTTTAACACTACCAAGCAAAGCAAGGCCTTTTTTTCTCGATACATAATGACTAGCTTATATGAATTCGTGTTTCAATAAATAAAAAAAAAAATAGGTTGATGAATCTTTCATGGTTTGACGAAATAGTTCCCAAGTGATTGACTAAATACATTTTGAAATCTTAGGAAATCATGTAATATGCATATTATGGGTTTTTGAAAAAATCTATCTTATATACATTTCAAATTTGTTTGGTATAGCCATGGCTGGACTTTAACTGTGTGCGAAGTGCTGTAACTTATATAGTTGATGATACATCACATATGTATCATCAACTAAGTGTTTTAAGCAACAATAACTGTTCGCATTCCGGCCTAGTTGGACTAGACTAGTCCACCTAGCATCAAACTTTTTAATAACGTGCAACACGAACTAGTCGTCGACTTAGAGGGAGAGTTTGCTTCTTTGCTTGAGGTCTTTGGATCAATGTGTGAATGCTAGTATGAGCACCTAGAGGGGGTGAATAGGTGTGAAAATAAACTTCTGCGAAGTACAGTGTAAAACTTTACTTTTAACCTGAGTCTATTTAACAGTAGACTTTGAAATAGAAATGTGACTCTAACAATAAAGTTACGAGTAAAGTAAAAGAGTTTAGGGAAGAGAATAGGAACACAAGGTTTATAGCGGTTTGGCTTAATTCAAGCCTACGTCCACTCTCCCGCACTGACAGTCCACCGGTTGGATTTCACTATGAATCAAAAGAGTCGTTATAGTATCACGTCCTTGATTCCACAGTGTAGAAACTTTACTACACTTCTTCAAGGTCTCACAAATGTATAAACTCTCTTTTGAGTATAAGTTTGCGTTCAACAATTGAATTGACAAAGAACAAGGAGTTTCAGACTTCGGAATTTGTCTATCGCGCACACACTCGAATAATTGGAACATCTTCCTTATATACTCCTCCATGCCTTTACAACCGTTGGCACTTTCCAAAGGAGCTCTTCCAATTTATCCATTGGACAGAATCGATTAGGGAGATCTTAAGTTATTTCAGGAATATGATGATAGCTCACCAATCTTGCTCGCCCATACAATCAAGATCTAGGTTTCCATAAGTAGAACCTTCCAAGTATGCTTCGCTAATCAACGGATCTAAATTACCCAAATTGAAATCAAAACGAATAATAGATTTCAGGATGCTATATCCAGCCGAGAGATCTTCTTTAGTCGATAGAATCAAATCCTTAAAGAAATACTCAACTCTGGATAAGTTTTATTCGATGGTCTAGAAACTATCAATGAGGGTAGACTTTGAATCTTGAGTCTGGTGGTTCGGCGGTCTTCAGACTTTGACGAAAGAGTATGTAAGTCTTCAGACTAGACTGATGGAAATGTTTTGTCAACTTCAAAACAAATACGAAAGTTTTCTCCAACAATCTCCTCATTTTTGATGGTGACAAAACTTTCTTGCAGATTTGGATATTTTTGACCTGCAAGACAATGCTCAAGCAAACATGAATATTTCACAAAAGATAATTGGCTTGGTGAAGATAGCATTAAATCTGCATCCACAGGAAATAAGAAACTTAGTTCTGTAAATAAACAACTATCTTTGCCATGAAATACCAACAGTGCTTAAGATACTGTAGCAAACATTTAAACGATCAAATCCAAATCCGGTCACAACTAAACAACCAAGCAAAAGGAAAGTCAATCAAGGTCAAGTCAAACAAGAGTCAATTCTCAAATCTGCACCATCTTCCCCTTTTTGTCAACATTAAAAAGGTAGAGACGAAAAGATAATGAAATTAGGATTGCTTTGGAACATGAATAAGTTGGAAATCTCCCATCGACTGGACAATCCCTTCCAGCTTTTTCAAATCCTCCTTCAGTTGAGCCACTTCTTCACTCTTGGCATTTGCTTGAACTTAAAGAGCAAGGGCATGAATTTGATCATGTAAGGAAACTGAAGAGGCTTGACCTGCATCTCTATAAGAATATCAAGCAGTCGTCGAAAGTCTACTAAATTATCAATTTGAGTGCTAGCTTCTGCATGATTAGTAGGAGTATTGGCAGATGATGGCAAGTCAGCATGAGCACCAAGATTTGGCGATGAAACCTCATGACCTTTCTCAGGAAATTAAGAGGCATAGATGTCTTTTAGATCTGCAGGTGAATGGCTAACATCTTCACTAGTAAAAGCAATTAAAGAGGTACCTCTTTTCTCAGCAACTCCCCTCGTTTCATTACCTTCAGGTGGTGAGAAGTACTCTTCATTCTCTATTTCCTCTTGTTCACCTCTGCCCTCTTCTTCATATGCAGTCCTTTCTTCCTCTGCATCGATTCTCTCTCTCCACTTCGTTGCTCTTCTTCTTCTCTGTCTTGATCCTCTCTCTCCTCAGTCTCTGGAACAGAACATTGTAGGTTTATTAATGCAAGAGCAGAAATGGTGATTTCGTCCTCATCCTCTTCATCCTCCAAGATGAGTGCTCTTCTTTTCTTGGATGGAACAGTCAATGGCTCTTTCCCTTTCCGTTTCGTAGCCGAAGAACCTTGGTGAGTCTTGATAGGGGTTTTCTCCTTAGATCGCTCCAACGCTTTGTTCAGCTCCTTTAAACGCATTTTGGAAACTATTTTCAGTCCCACCATCATTTGATCACAGGTACGAACACATAGAATCTTGGGAGACTGAATATTCAAATGTCTGAATAACTTTGTAACAAGCGTTGAGTAAGGAAGTTGGCCCTTGTCTTTCACCATCGTTCTATACATGTGAAACATGATTGTGTTTAGCAGAGAGAACTTTTTGCCAACGTTGAAAGCATACATCAACTTTGCTTCTAAGTTGGAGACGTCGGTCTTCGAAGTCGATTTGGGTCTAAGGTAATTGATCACGATCTTGTGAAGCAAATTATTTGAGGCATTCATCCTCAAGTACGAAATTTTTCCTTCTGCCATTCCATCCCGAACAAGCTCTACCGTCGCACGACCAACAGACACACTAATTGATTGGAACGCCCCTCGCTCTACTCCAATCACATCCACCAATGTGTCCACATCAACGATATAGTCCTGGTCTTGAACACTAAAAGAAAGTCTATTTGCATCCAAGAAACTTAGATTAGAATAGAAGTATGCTATAAGTTCTGGATGAGCCACCGTTGATTCAGAGTAAAATCGTTCAAGTTGAAGAAGAGTGAATTTCTCTCGTAGCTTCACATTCAAAGAATCCAGAAAATCAAAGTCCACACTTTTTGGGTTGATCACCCCTTGCTTTAGCAACTTAGAGTAAAGTCGCTTGTGTTCCTCCGAGCGAAATAAATCCATTCTTTTGCTTCAAATATTCGCCGCAACACTCATTCTAGGCTTAAAATGAGCATAACTTTTGTCATCATCATTCCCATCAGGTTGACTAAGACCTCCAACACGTGGATCGCTTGGAATATTCGCAAATGCTTGTTCTGCCGACCCCTCAAGAGCAACTCCCAATCATTCCATTGTTCGCAAAAAGTAGGTTTCATTTCGATACCCTTTCTCTTTCAAAAATTCATCAATATAGTTCAAAAGAGTGCCTCCCTTCTTCAAAGCAGAGTAAAGTTTAAAGATAAAAGCGGGCTTTTGAGTTCTTACGGGTTCTGCTCCTTCAATGATTTATTCCTCCGCTCTTTGATCAACACCCTGAGGTCTAGCTTGAGGAGATTGATGCGGTTGAGAATGTTGTGGGCTTTGCTACTGTCTTGGAGATTCTTCTTCCTCGGTAAGGTCAAAATGTGTAGGACCCTCACGTATGTGTTGTGGTCCCCTATTCACGATCCTTGAAGACTTTCTTTAGGAAGCCATTCTCATGGTCTTTGAGAGATTCCAAACTCGATTCGTGAAAAAGGTAAGAGCTTTGAAGATTAAACTAGAGAGTAAAAGTAAGAAAGTGATGGTTTGTTCTTTTAGGGTTTGTGAGGAAGACGATCAGTATATAAGGCAGTCGAAAAGAGGTATACGGAACGACGTCAAAGGAAAAATAGAAAATGCCTTTTAAAAAAATAACTGCCTTTTTGAAAAAGCAGATAACCGTCATTTCAAAAGATAACTTCTTTTTCAAAAAGGAATGATTTTAATAATCACAAAACCTGGGGAAGATAACATCAATCAATTATAGATTAATAGATGAACGTACCTTTTCGAGATTTTATCCATGAGATAAATTTCTAAAATAGAAATAACTTATAGTCATAAATCTTGATCTTCTGAGTCTGAGTATCTTTAGACTTTTATCCTTTAGTTTGAACTTCTTCAGACTTTAAGATATTGAGTCTGGAACGAATAAGCTCGAACTGACTTTTCTCAAGAGGCTTTGTAAAAATGTCCGTTAGTTGATTCTTTGAGTCAATGAATTGAATCAAGACTTCTTCATTTTGAACATGGTCTCTAATAAAATGATGTTGAATCTCTGTATGCTTTGCTCTTGAATGAAGAATTAGATTCTTGGTAAGATTAATCGTGCTAGTGTTGTCACATTTGATCTCAGTACATGAGTCTTCGATTCCAAAGTCTCTTAGCTATTGCTTTATCTACAAAATTTGTGAACAACAACTTCCAAGAGCCACATACTCAGCTTCTGCTATTGAAAGAGCTATAGTACTTTGCTTTGTTGAAAACCAAGACACTGTCCTGTTCCCAAGTAATTGACAAGTGCCCGAGGTGGTCTTTCTATCAACTCTGCATCCTACTAGGTTTGCGTCTGAATATCCAAGGAGAGTAAAATCTCTTTCTTTAGGATACCAGAGACCTAAATTAGTGGTTGATGCAACGTATTTGATGATGCGTTTTACAGCACTTAAATGAGATTCTTTGGGATTTGATTGAAATCTGGCACAAATACAAACACTAAACAAAATGTCAAGTCTAGAAACAGTAAGATAAAGAAGTGAACCAATAATACTCCTGTATAGCTTCTGGTCAACTTTCTTTCCTCCTTCATCTTTGTCCAGCTTCGAGGAACTTGACATTGGTGTATCGGTCTTTTTGCAATTCTCTAAGTTGAACTTTTTGACAAGTTCTTTAGCATATTTTTCTTGGTGAATGAAAATTCATTCATTCAATTGTTTTACTTGAAGTCAGAAAAAGAAGGATAGTTCACCCATCATACTCATTTCAAACTCATCTTGCATAGTCTTAAAGAATTTCTTGCACAAATTTTCGTTAGGTGATCCAAAAATAATATCATCAACACAAATTTAGACAAGTAAAAAGTTTTTGCTTTCTCTTTTGATAAATAATGTAGTATCTACTTTACCTTTTACAAAGCCATTTTGGATTAAAAACTTACTTAACATGTCGTACCAAGCTTGAGGTACTTGCTTTAAACCGTATAGCGCATTTTTCAATATGAATACAGAGTCTGGTTTTTTTGGGTCTTCAAAATCGGGAGGTTGTTCTACATAGACTTCCTCTTGGATAAATCCATCTAGGAAAGCATTTTTGACGTCCATTTGGAATAACCTAAAATTCATATAACAAGCAAAAGCAAGTAATAGTCTAATTGCTTCTAACCTTGCTACCGGTGCGTAAGTTTCATCATAGTCTATCCCTTCTTCTTGCGTATATCCTTTGGCCATGAGTCTTGCTTTGTTCCTTATGATTTTTCCTTTCTCGTTCATCTTGTTCTTGAAAACCCATTTTGCTCCAATGATAGATTTACTTTTTGGTTTAGGAGTCAATTCCTAAACATCATTGATACTGAATTGCCTGAGTTCTTCTTGCATAGCTTCAATCCAGCTTTCATTAGTTAAAGTTTCTTCTATGCTCTTGGGTTCTATTTTAGAAATAAGAGCCACAACACTAGACTCTTCACGCCTTTTGGATCTTGTACGAATTCCTTCATTAATGTCACCAATAAAGAGTTCTTTGGGATGACCGGACTTGTGCTTCCAGTTGCTGGTTGGTTTGTCAGATTGTTGATCTTTTTCTTCATTTGATTCTTCAACGATCATTTGTTGCTAGTCTTCTTAAGTTTGAGCTGCTTCTGGAGATTTAGACTTTGTAAAGTCTGGAGTAAGTTCAGATTCTTCAAAATGAGTTTGAATCGTTTGATTTTGTATGAAGTCTTGAAATTTGACATTCATTGATTCTTTCACAGATTGAGTCTTTTTGTTGTATACTCTGTAAGCTTTGCTGGTGGTTGAATATCCAAGGAAGATGCATTCGTCTGATTTTTTTTCAAACTTACCAATTCGATCATTTGCATTTTTTAATATAAAACATTTGCATCCAAACGCATGAAAATAGGAAACAATTGGCTTCTTTCCTTTGAACAACTCATAGGGAGTTATCTTTAGAATATGCCTTAAGAAGACTCTATTAATAATATAACACGTTGTAGAAACTGCTTCAGCCCAAAAACAGTAGGAAATGTTACTTTCAATTAATAATGTTATAGTCATTTCTTGCAACGATCTATTCTTCATTTCCACAACTCCATTATGTTCTAGAGTGTATGGTGAGGAGAACACATGCTGAAAACCAGATTCATCATAGAATTTGGCAAAGTCTTCATTTTCAAACTCACCTCCATGGTCTGTCCATATACTTGAAATAACATACCCTTTCTCATTTTGAACTTTCATAGCAAATTTTATAAAATGAAAAAATGTTTCAAACTTACTTGCTAGGAAATATACCCAAGTGAATTGTGAATAATCATTCACTATTACTAGGCAATATTTCTTACCTCCAATGCTTTGGGTTCTGATTGGTACAAAGAGATCTATATGTAAGAGCTGCAGCACACGATTAGTGAAAACTTGATTTATTGGTTTGAAAGAGTTTCTAACATGTTTTCCCAATACACATGGTGTGCATAGTTCAGATTTTTGATATGTCAGGTTGGGTAGTCCACGAATAAGCTTCTTTGCAGAGATCTTGGCTATTTGCTTCATGTTGATATGACCAAGTTTTTTATGCCAAAGATTAGCTTCCTCTTGAATTGAAATTAGACATTGAGATTTTTCTGGTTTGATATCCAAGAGATATATATTCCCATGTCTTCGTCCCGTGAATGTATGAGAGGAATCTTTATTGGTTCTTGAACATATTCCGTCTTGAAAGTTGATTTTGTAACCTGTGTCGCACAGTTGGCCGATACTCAGCAAGTTGTAGTTAAGTCATTCCACTAAGGAAACATTACTAATTGTGAGACTTCCAATCTTTACGGTTCCGTATCCCACAATTCTGCCTTTGTTATTTCCTCCAAAAGAAACTTTTCCACCATTAACTTGCATAAGCTTTATGAAACAACTTGAGTCTCCCGTCATATATCTTGAACATCCACTATCCAAGTACCATTAAACTTTTTTCTTGATAGTGACTTGCATTTAAAAAAGAAACTCAAGATTTCTTTAGTACCCATACTTTATTGGGTCCAATGGAGTTAGTGTAATATACAGTCTTTGCCCAAATCTTCTTAACGGGTCTCCAAACCATAGGACATTCTTTCTCAAAATGTTATGAGCTGTTGCACTTAGAATATTTGAGAGCACTACGGCCTATAGGTTTTGCAAAGACTTTTTGGAAATGATTTCTATAAAAATCTTTTGTAGGTCTTTGTTTAATTCTGGCAAAAGAACACTTCAAGTGTCATAACTTTGCTAAAAAGGACACTTAAGTGCCATAACTTATGAAAGGTACACTTAAGTGCCACATTTTAAGAAAAGTGGGACACCTGAGTGCCATCTCTGGTGAAGCTGGCTGGAAATCATACGTGACATTAAAATATTAATATCTCTCGCCGATGTGTTTCGCTGGAGAGCTGAGTCAGCTTGAATTCACCCCAAACGACGTCGTTGGGTGTTTGCCCAAAATAGAGCCCTTAAATCAGTGAAAATGGCATTGTCTTCCCATTTGCCTTAAATCTAAAACCCTAAATTGGGCAAAATGCCATTGAAGCGCTAGAGCCCTAATCTCGCACCTTAATTCGATTTGCCCCAAATTCTACCACCCAATATTGGAAATGGAGAATAGGACTTTCAGCAACGGCTCAAATTTCTCTCGCCGAAGTGAAGGAGAAGTTAAGCGTTTATGTTTTTGTGGGTTACCAAGTCCAAAAAGAATATCGTGGACTCGAACGAATCCCGAGAGAAGATTCTATGGATGTGCCCGATACAGAGAAGGCTCGAAGTGCAAATACTTCAAATGGTTCGATGCGAAATTCTCTTACCGAGTCACAGAGGTGATATTGGACCTACTTGATGGATGTCATCAACCTCCATCTACGCTTGTGGACGACTTGGACGATGTTGACTCAATGCAAGCTCAAGCTCAGGCATCTTCAGTTAACCATTTGAAGAACAAAATTTCAAAAATGAAAATTGAACGGAAGTGTTACCAAACGTTTATTGTGTTGATTTTTTTTGTCTATCCTACTTTATGATGAAATGTAAAGTACTGGAAGATGAGAAGAAGTTTCTTTGACTGCCATAGTTATAAATGTGTGGAGAAATGTACTTGTTTTGAATGAATGGATGAATGATTTCGACAATTTTTGCTTATTCTCAAATATAGATCAGTGATGATGGAATGTATATTATGTCGATGTGTTGTGGTGACTATTTTACTTGAATTGAATGTAAACCAGCAGCAGATGTGTAAACCTACAGCTTCTCTATTTTACTGCAAACCACCATATACATAGAACAGACACGAGTGATTACTCGAGTGCTATAAGTTGTATTTAGTGATCACTTAAGTGCCAGTCGTGATAGAAAAAGAGTCATTTAAGTATCAAGTTATTATTAAGAGGATCACTTAAGTGTCACTTGTTGTTAAAAGTGAATACTTAAGTGCTAGGTTTTTTAGAATGTGATCAGTTAAGTGCCATTTTTTTGTACACATTGGCTACTACCAGCCACCACCACCACCCACCACTGGCCACCATCTCCAGCCATCATCACCACCAGGCATCAAGCATCCACTTGAGCCACCATTAGCCACCACTATGTTGGTGGTATGTTGTTGCATAAGTTGCAAGTGTAAGGTGTCTTACATCAGCTTGCACGAGCACTATTTGGTGCAAATTGTGCATATTGCACATACATCATGCATCGAGTGCAGAAAAAACCTCCAACCTAACCCACCACCACCAGGCTTTTCACCAGCAGCCACCAGCAGCCACACGAGCATCCTATTCACCACCACATATCCACCACCAGGCTTCATCAGCCGTCACCACCAGCCACATGAGCACCCCAGTCACTACCACATATCCACCACCAGCAATAGCAATAAGTAAAAGAAAAAAAAAAGAAAAAAAAGAAAAAGGCATGCCAAAAATGATAAGCAACAACTGTTCCATTGATTTTGAACATCTGTCTCACAAAGTCAATGACAAATGAAGTCTCACAAACTCAACAACTCAATGACAAACTATTATAAAAAAAAGAAAAACAAACATCCACAGATGTTTACAATTGACTCCTCAGCCCCACAAATCATATCACATCCCATTTCATCAATCAATATGCATAATGCCTCCCGTTCGTGCTCGTTTTGATGGACTTCGCAGTTGATTCATAATCCTTGCACTTTTTCTAATTGGATGTGAGACTTCTTCTTCAACTATCTTGGGATGCGTTGAGTCTAATGGAGCTACAATTGTCCTAGGCTGAACTGATTCAGAAGGAGCTGCAACTGTTGTAGGCTGAACTGATTCGGATGGACCTGCAACTAGGTTCTTCTTACTCTTCTTTCTTGTTGGTGCAGGCATTGTCTTCTTCTTTGTTGGCATAGCCGTTGATTCTTGAGTTCGGTCTTGAGAGATAAAAACCTCTGAACTTCTCCCAAGTTTCAAAAAGAAAACTCAATTATCAACAAAAGTTTGTAGAATAAATTAAATTAAATGCAGCCTATAAAACTTACATTAAGAATAACCGTTCTAGAACGGTCATCTGTATAAAGGCCATAACCATATTGTTTTAGCCTCTTCCCAAGAGCCCCTCTTGTTTGAAGGGGAGCGTCACTTTCAGGTACTTGTGATTGGTTGCCTGTGGCATTCCAGAAATTCAAAGCCAAGCCATAAGGTGTGTTAAAGTCTTTAATTAGGTGGTAGAATTTCCATGGCTCATGTTTTAGCCATTAGTCTTTTAAATTTGATGATTTGTGCTTGTGATTGTGAGAATTAAAATTTAATAGATTAATAATCTATGCTTGGTCATATGATTTAAATTTCAATAAACAAAAATATCCCAAGACTTTGGCCAAGATGAAAATTGGAATTCAAAAATATTTAAAGAAGAATTTCAAAAAAAAAAAGAGAGAGAAAAAGGGGATTAAATTCGAATGGGCCTTAGACCCATTGGCCTAAGCTTGGTGGGCCAAGCTAGTCGGCCCATTAGGGCCCAAAGGAGGCTGTCGACCAGCCCAAGGAGGAGTGGCCGGATGGCCCAAGCCCAAGCCCAACTCCAACTCCAAGCCCCATCTTGCATGGATCAAGACAAGTGGCAAGGAGAAGGCCATGCATTGGCCATTGGTTGAGGCAAATCAATCATTACTAATGATGAGCTTTAGGGGAAATAAAACGGGAGAAGAGAGAGAAGGTGGCCGGTTTTGCTTGATTCGGCCGAGAGAGAGGGAGAGAGAGAGAGAGAGAAATCGCGAGAGAGAGGGAGAGACCGAGAGGGAGAGGAGGCGGAGCCGAGGAGGAGCCGCCGTGTCCCGCCGTCCTTTCGCCGTGTATGCCGCCGTACGCCGTCGACCGTTCATCCTAGAGGCAAGTGGAGTCCTTTAACTTCTCTTGCATGTTTGTATTGTTGGTTGCATGTTAGATTTTAGGTGCTTCAAGTGCGAAAAACCGAGGTAAGGGTTGGTTGTTTTCAAGCCGTGTGACTGTTCTTGCTCGGTTTGTAGGAGTCAGTAAATTGTTTGAGCTTGCATGTGTGTTTGGAGTCCGATTTTGGCTTCGATGTCTTCATGGAAGTTGTAGCTAACGTCATGTACTATAACATACTGAAATTTAGTGAAAAATTATGGAGATATGAGGGGTTAAAGTTCTATTTTTCGGAGACCCCAGATCTGTGAAGTTTTCACTGACTTCTTGTTGGATTCTTGATTGCATGTTGATTTTTGTTGAAGATTTGACTTCGATGTCTTCACGAAAGTTGTAGGTAGCACTTTAAACTACAACATACTCAAAATTTAAGTGAAAAGAACAAGTATAGCTTGGTAAATAGACTAGATCTTGGAGACGATGGTTCTGGTGATGTGTTCCGAGACACCCGAGATTCATGGACTTAAATGGTGACCATACTTTGGTTAGTTGACCTAGATCTCTTCAGAAACTTGTAAAGGACACATTGGTACATAACATAATAAAATTTCAGAGGAAACGAAAGAGAATAGATTGGTGAAATCTTAATATTTCGGAGATGTGTATTCTGGACGATGCGGTAGTGGTTCCAGAAGCTTTGTGAGGTCTTGTAAAATAATCCAAAAAGAATTTGGCTTGGAGTTCTTCATGAAAGTTGTACTAAAATGTCTTGGCTATCACCCTGTAAAATTTCGTAAATTCTGGAGGCCATATGGGTATTTTAATCGAATTTATTTGGAAACTGTGCATTCTGGTCATTATCCGAATATCATGTGCTATTTTGTGGAAATTGTGAAATTATGTGAAATTCAATTTGGCCATGAATTTTGTATGAAATTGTCATCCTATTGGTTTGTTTAATGATTGTTTGAATATTATGATTTTGGGAAAATCATAGATATTAAATTTAATATTTATTTATGAAAATAAATAAATATAATAATAAAATAATAAAATAATAAAATAATAAAAAAGGGATTTTTTTATTGGCGATGAATTCCATTGAATCTATTATGCATTGTTATATGACATTGGTGTATGTATGATCATAAATTGTGATGCATGTGTGAATCATATGCCATGTAATAATGAGATTAAATGGATGGTGAATGTGGAAAATGATATGTGAGTAAGAGGTTGTGGTGGAGGATGAGGCCGGAATGTACAGAGATGCATTGTCGGAATTCCTTGGGAGATTCAAGATGCCCGAAATGTGGGGGGCCGGATGTCCGGTTGTATCTTAGATACATGCCCGGAGGTTCCTCGCGACACCGAGATTGGGGTGCGGGATGCCTGGCTAGAAGGGTAAAGGCCGGAAGCCCTGTTGGAGGTTTCTGCCCGAAGGGAATGCCTCGTGATGCTAGTTGAGATGCGAGATGCCCGGAATGTGGGGGGCCGGAAGCCTGGTGGCCTGGAAGGCTGAATGCTGGGAACCCTGTCGGAGGTCTTTGCCCGAAGGGATGATAATTGAGAATGGGTGATGTGGTGATCAAATCTAAAGATAAAAATGGAAATTAATGCATGATGGTGATATGCATGATGATGTGATGATGATGATATGTGATGTGATATGATGATCACCCATGATATGATATGCATGATGATATGCATGATGATATGATGATGATGATATGTGATGTGATATGATATGATGATCACCCATGATATGATATGCATGATGATATGCATGATGATGATAATGACATGATATGCATAATGATATGCATGGTGATGATGATGATGATGATGATGCGTGATGTGATATGATGATCATCCATGGTATGATATGCATGATGAAATGCATGATGATGATAATGATATATGAGATGCCATGATGATGATATGTACGATATGATGATGCATGAATGCGCATGACATCAAAGGTAAGCAATGCCTGCATCGTATGATGATATGCATGGTGCATTGAGTTGTTATTGGATTTCCCTATCTGTTGAGTGGTTGTACTCACCCCTTTTGGGGAATAACATTTCAGATTAGCAGTATGCCGCTTCCTGCCGTCTCGCGGGAGGTCTTTTATGGTCTACCGTCTGATGTAGAGGTCGAGTGTGCGGAGATAGACTGTCCCTCTGTTCCCGGATTAACTTTTATTCGAGTGCGCTGTCTAGTGATGTACGACATAGGCCTAGCTGAGGGCCCTGTCATTTAGGAGTTCATTTCTGTGCACGTTCGACGGGATGGAGCTATGCAAGGGATGTTGCCACCGCCACCGCCTAATGCACCGGGTTGGGTGTGAGACCTGCGCGCGATGAGTAGGAGCTGGATCTCTTTTTGATGTAGATAGTCGACGCTTTCGATGGGGGTTTTGTGCTCATATAATGATAGGGGTCGAGGTTTCTTTTTGAGATTTTAGGCAGGACATGGCAGAGTCCTAGCCTTCCTTGTTTTGTACCGACCCGAAGGGAACCCCATCTTGCTATATATATATATATATATATATATATAAGCAAAGTGTCGAAGTTGTTTATAAAATCCTGATGTTTAGCTGGTGTGTATTGGTATCATGGATTGGTAGGGGGATAGATGGTGATGTTTAATTTGCTTCTGCTATGAGTTGCGTTGGGACCGCTTTTAAAAAAAAAATGCCTGTGATTAACGACGCTTGTTTTAAGTACAAGATAGAAAAAGGTAATAAAGTGTAACATCGGCGCTGGTGATGACCTGCGAAGGGTTCGGGGTGTCACAGCCACCCTTTTTGGTATCAGAGCGAATGGTTATAGGTGGAGTGATAAGGAGTCTCATTTGGAATTGAGGAACATGATGACAATGCACACCATAGGATGTAAAACGAAATAATTGAATAACGGGTGATGAGTATTCACTCGTAGATCCTTAGTAGTTTATTTTGAGTTGCTTTTAGGTGCCAGTAACATGTATATGTTACTTATGAAGTGATAGTAATTGCTTTGAGAGGAAGCAGTGAGTCTCAGATTATTCCTGAGGCAATGCTTGGAAATTTCAGGAGAGTCATGGTGCGAGCTGGAAGTGCTCATCCATCGAGGGCTGAAGCCTCTGCTGCAAGGGCTGAACCCCGAATGGAAGATATCCTGCAGGCATTAGCCAATATTGGAAATATGATGGAGAGGCAGGCGCAGCAACAGCCCGGAGCAGAACGCCGTACTCAAGGACTAGTGGAGCAGTTTTTAAAGCTAAAGCCACTTAAGTTTAATGGAATGGGAAGTCCTGAGGAGGCAGAGCATTGGATTGATGGAATGGAACGAATTTTCTGGCTGTTGGACTGCACCGACGCTGAGAAAATAGTCTTAGCAGAGTATCAATTGGAGGGAAATGCGAAGTTTTGGTGGAGAGCTTCAAAGGACATAATCTTTCCACCAAGTACTGATGTGAACTGGGAGGAGTTTGTTAGAGCCTTCAATAGGAAGCATTTCTCTAATTGTGCTAAGGATAGGAAGATTACTGAATTTGTTCAGCTAGAACAAAAGGGGTTGACTGTAGATCAGTATGAGGTTAGATTTTCTCAATTGTCTAGATATGCTCCTAGATTGATTGAGGATCAGGAAGAAAAGGCTAAGAGATTCCTGAAAGGGCTGAGGACTGACATTAGGAAGTAGCTGGTGCCTTTGAACATAAGGGATTATAATGAGATTTATGAAAGGGCGCAGTTAGTGGAGCAGGAGCTGTTGAGAGAGCGGTCGGAGTTTAAGAAATCGTTGAATTTTAATGATGTGAGAAGGGGTAAGAGACCTTATTTTGGTCAAGGACAGACTTGGAATGTGAAGAAGAAGGGTAACTTTGGGAATTTTGGAGGAGCAAAGAGTGGTCTGAATATAGGGAAAGCACCCTATCAGCCTGGTATTTGTCAGAAGTGTAATGGACGCCATGGCCCAGGACCTTGTACGGGACAGCAGAAATGTTTTGGCTGTGGACAAGTGGGTCATCTTAGGAGGAATTGCCCACAAGAGAGGTCGCAAATGAGTGTTGGCTCGGTGCGACAGGGATATCAGAGTGCTGTTAGGTCAAATCCGCAAGGAAATCCTCAGAGACCACCTGCACAAGGAAGGGTGTATGCAATCACCCAGGAGGAAGCAAAAGCTTCCAAGAATGTTATCTCAGGTACGATTCTTATTAATGGTGAAAAGGCATATGCATTGTTTGACACGGGTGCAGCGCATTCGTTTGTGTCTGAAAGATATAGATGTTTGAATAAGATAGAAGTTATGCCTCTTGAGACGCCTCTTTGTGTTTCCACGCCTTTAAAGGATATGGTATTGTCTACGCTGGTGTGTGGAAATTGTAAGATATCAATGGGAGGAAAGGATATGGAAATAGACTTGGTTGTAATGGCTATGTATGACTTTGACATTATTATAGGAATGGACTGGCTTCGTAAGTATAGGGCTAGAATGGATTGTTATAGGAAAGTGGTTCAATTCGTTTTACCTGATCAGTCTAGTTGTGAATTTTTAGGAGGTCAGACCCATTTGCCTGTAGCGCTTATTTCAATAGTAGAAGCTTGTAAGTTACTTGACAAAGGATGTCAAGGGTACCTAGCCATAGTTAGAGATTATGCAAGGGAGGAGCCTAATCTTGAGGAAGTTCGTGTAGTTAACGAATTTCAAGATGTATTTCCTGAGGAATTGCCTGGATTGCTACCAGAGCGGGAGATTGAATTTGAAATTGAATTAATGTCTGGAATAGGACCAATATCAAAAGCCCCGTATAGAATGGCCTTAGTTGAATTGAAGGAGTTGAAAGTACAACTGCAAGAATTGCTTGACAAAGGATTCATTAGACCAAGTGCTTCACCTTGGGGTGCACCGGTCTTGTTTGTGAAAAAGAAAAATGGATCGATGCGCTTGTGTATTGATTATAGGCTGTTGAATCAGGTGACCATTAAGAATAAGTATCCTTTACCTAGAATTGATGACTTGTTTGACCAACTCCAGGGAAGTTCGGTCTTTTCTAAGATTGACTTGAGATCGGGATACCATCAGTTAAGAATTAAGAAGGAGGACATTCCTAAGACTGCGTTCAGAACTTGTTATGGACACTATGAATTCCTTGTTATGCCATTTGGATTGACTAACGCCCCGGCTGCATTTATGGATTTGATGAATAGGATATTTCAGCCTTATTTAGACCAGTTTGTGATTGTCTTTATTGATGATATTCTGGTATATTCGAAAGGGCCTAAAGAGCATGAGCAGCATTTGAGAATAGTTTTGCAGACTCTGAGAGAGCATAAGTTGTATGCTAACTTCAGTAAATGTGAATTTTGGTTGGATCGGATAATATTTCTAGGACATGTGGTGTCAGAAAAAGGAATTGCAATAGACCCGGCAAAAGTTGAAATGGTAGTGAATTGGCCGAGACCGACGACACCTACTGAGATACGAAGTTTCTTAGGATTGGCTGGTTATTATAGAAGGTTCATTGAAGGATTTTCACGACTGGCAGGACCTTTAACTAAGTTAACCCGAAAGAATGTAGAGTTTGAATGTAATGGAGAATGTGATAGGAATTTTCAAGAGCTTAAAAGGAAATTGACTTTAGCTCCAATTCTGACTATACCTACTAGACCTGATGGTTTTACAGTGTATAGTGATGCATCTCACAAAGGACTAGGATGTGTGTTGATGCAGCATGGCAAGGTTGTAGCCTATGCATCCAAACAATTGAAACCCCATGAATTGAATTACCCAACGCATGATTTAGAGCTAGTAGCTATAGTGTTTGCCTTAAAGATATGGAGACACTATTTGTATGGGGAAAAGTTTGAGATTTATACAGATCATAAGAGTTTGAAGTATCTATTTTCACAAAAGGAGTTGAACATGAGACAAAGGAGGTGGATGGAGTTGTTGAAGGACTATGATTGTGAGATAAGATATCATCCAGGAAAAGCAAATAGAGTAGCAGATGCTCTTAGTCATAAGTCGGCTATTTCCATAGCAAGTTTAAAGATAGCTAGTTTGAGAATGACGGAGTGGAAATTGTTAGAATCTGTAGCAAATTCCAAATTTAAATTGGAAATGGATTGTCTTACTGGTATGCTTAGTGCATTAAGGATTGACCCAGAGATTATCCAGAAAATTAAAATCCTGCAAGAATCTGACCCAGAGATTTTGAAAGTGAAAATGCTGTATCTTTAGGGAAAAGATCAGAATTTCAGATCTCTGATAATGGAATAGTGAGATGTCAAGGACGACTTTGTGTTCTCGACAATGAGGAATTGAGGAAGGAAATTCTGTTGGAGGCACATAAGAATAATTATAGTATCCACCTAGGAAGTACAAAGATGTACACAAATTTGCGTCAGCAATTTTGGTGGAATGGTATGAAGGCAGATACAGCTAAGTACGTATCTCAATATTTGACGTGTCAGCAAGTAAAAGCGGAGCATCGTAAACCCGCGGGACTTTTAAGACCATTAGACATTCCTGAATGGAAATGGGAACATATAACAATGGACTTTGTGCAAGGATTGCCAAGGACATCAAGGAATCATGATTCAATTTGGGTTATAGTGGATCGTTTGACTAAGTCGGCACATTTCTTAGCAATTCGCATGGACTACCCAATGGATAAATATGCGGACATGTATGTAAGTCAAGTGGTACGCTTACATGGTGTTCCAGTGACCATTACTTCAGATCGAGATTCGAGGTTTACTTCGAATTTTTGGAGGAGTCTTCAGGTTGCGTTAGGATCTAAGCTTCAGTTTAGTACTGCTTTTCATTCTCAGACAGATGGTCAATTGGAAAGAGTAATCCAGATATTGGAAGATATGTTAAGGGCATGCGTAATTGATTTCAAAGGAAGTTGGGATGAAAGATTGCATTTGGTAGAGTTTGCCTATAACAATAGTTTTCAGAAGAGTATAGGCATGGCACCTTATGAAGCATTATATGGAAGGAGATGTAGAACTCCTGTCTGTTGGAGTGAAGTGGGTGAAAGGAAGTTGACAGGACCTGAACTGGTACAAGTTACCACGGAAGCTGTCAATATTATCAGAGAAAGACTTAGAGCAGCTCAGAGTAGACAGAAAGGCTACGCAGATAGACGTAGAAGGCCTTTGGAATTTAGTGTAGGAGACCATGTATTCCTTAAAGTATCTCCAATGAAAGGAATATCTCGATTCGGGATGAAGGGTAAGCTAAGACCTAGGTTTGTTGGACCTTTTGAAATTCTTGAAAGGATAGGAGATGTAGCTTATCGTTTAGCGTTACCTCCTAAGTTAGAAAATCTGCACGATGTGTTTCATGTATCGATGTTGAGGAAGTACCAGCCGGATCTTGGTCACATACTCGATCATGAAGCCATCAAAATGGATGAGAAAGTAAGGTACATTGAAGAGCTTGTGCATATATTGGACCGAAAGGAGCAAATTCTTAGGACTAAAAAGATCCCATTCGTTAAGGTGTTATGGCGACATCATGATGTGGAGGAAGCCACATGGGAGAGTGAGGATCAGATAAAGGAAAAGTACCCTTATTTATTTCAAGAAGGCGCGAGTAGTGCTTAAATTTCGAGGACGAAATTCTCTAAGGAGGGGAGAGTTGTGGCATCCCAGAAATTCAAAGCCAAGCCATAAGGTGTGTTAAAGTCTTTAATTAGGTGGTAGAATTTCCATGGCTCATGTTTTAGCCATTAGTCTTTTAAATTTCATGATTTGTGCTTGTGATTGTGAGAATTTAAATTTAATAGATTAATAATCTATTAAATTTCATGATTTGTGCTTGTGATTGTGAGAATTTGAAAGTTGTGGCGTGTCACAATTTATTTTAAGAATGTCAACTCATCCTCTGAAGATTTTTCGGCAAGTTCGGATTTTCAGCAAAAAATCAAGAATTGATGGAATTGGATTGGGAAATTCTGATAACCATTTTTTAGTCCACTTTTGGCCATCAAGTTGGATCTTTGGACAAGGAAAAATGTGGATTTTGATGTGGGCACCTTGGCCAAATTGTTTGGGTTTCAATTTGATTGATTTGAGTTAGGATTGAATGAAATTGAAGGCAAAATGTACAAAATTCGTAGGCCAAGGAGGGAGCAATATTTTGGACTACTTCAATGGCTTCTTGGGGAAGTTTTAGGAGAGAGAAAGGGGTTGTGGACAAGGCTAACATGGCGGGGGCAAGTAATGAGTGTTTGGGCATGTGTTGAAGGCTTAAGAGGCCATTTGGGGTCCCCCTCGTCAGCAGCCTTCTTCTCCCTCTTCCCTTAGCTACTTTCCCCATTGTTGAAGAGTTTTGAGAGCTTGAAAGAACTAGAAAACCAGAGAACACCAGCCAAGATCAGCCAGCCTAGCTACATGCTCGCCCGAGCCCACTCGTTCGCCAGTCGTTGCTTGCCCACGCCCACATGCTGTCCTGCGTCCCGCAAGTCTAGCCCATTGTCCCGAGCTCACCTGGTCACCATCCAGTCTATTGAGCCTCCTCCATCATCTGACCAAGCTACCGGAGCCACCACCTAGACTTGTTGAAGCCACTGCTGTCCCACCTAGCCTTTTCCAGCCGCTATTGTCGCTTGGTCCAACTCCCTCGACTAGCAAGCGGAACCGAAGCCAACAGCAAGCCGTGAGGCTTCATGAGGCTTTTTCGAGCCTTTCTCAGCCTCCCTTGGTGTCGCTCTAGGCCCGAGTCTCGCCCGCCTTTGCGTTGTCGTCGCCGTGAACTCATCGAATCACAAAACTGATGAGTTTATTCACTAAACCTTGCTTAGGAGGTTAATTATGCTTAATGATTGTTTAGATTAACTTAAGAATGGATTAGTGATCATCAAAAATGGTTAGATTAGCCTTAGAATGGATTAGTGTTAATATAATTAGTGAGATTAGCACCATTGAGATTGGATTAGTTTAAATCAGTGGACTTTCTGTAGTTTTGATTCTTAAACCCTCACTATTTGCCAAAATATGTTGCGATGTTGAAGTTATTTCCCCCTTGAGAAATGTTTTAGACATCTTCAGCTATAACATATATTTTTTTTTAAGATTTGTTGGGATTCAAAAGAATGAGATATCAGCTCCGTCATTTGCAAACGGAATCTTGAACTGTACTGGAATTTGTGATCTTTTGAGATTCTATGGATTTTTATCGACTCTTAGGATTCAAATTTCAAAATGGTTTCTTCACAAAATTTGTTTATCACATCTTCTAGTTTAACAAAGTCAAATTTCATATCAAATAGACAAGTTTTGGATCTCGACCCAAACTGATTTTGGAAAATAGACTTTCTGGAAACGAACCCAGTTTTTGGTACAGAATTGAGCGATTTATTGGGCTGAATCTAGAAGGATCTGAGTTAAGGTGTCTTCATGAAAAAAAAAAAAATTATGTATCCTTTATAACATATTCAAATTTAGGAATTTTCCGAACTCGTTTGATTAGGTTTCTAGAATTAAACTCGGAAACGCGCGAGTGGGCCCTTTCTGTAGGTTAGGGCCGGTTATGATTGTATGGTGTTATTGGTGCAATACTTGCTGGTTTGTGCATATTTGATGATATAGATGGTTTGTGACACGCTTAGAGCTTATGCTTGATGATCGTGTGATGGTCTATGGTCATGGCAAGGTGACTCTTGAACATTGTGGTAACATGTGTTGTGTAGAGGGAACCCAATAAGTTATGAGCAAGTAAAGAACTAAGTACTACACAAGGAAGAAACTTCATGTGGGTCACCTCTAGAACCTTATACTATTGCTTAGTTATGCGAATGGGTTGTGAATAGATAAAAGGCTAAGTGCTACACGATAGCAAGACTACATGTGAGTTACATCTAGTGCTTTATACTATTACTTATTGTAATCAAGGGCTAAGTGTTACATGGCGATTTGAGTCACATGGAAACTACCTCTAGAGCCTTGCAATATCGTCATGCATAGTGAAGGGCTAAGTACTACACAATATCAAAACTCATGTGAGTCACCTCTAGTGTTTTGTACTATTGCTATTTGTGGTCAAAAACTAAGTATTACACGATAGCGAGACTACAT
Source organism: Eucalyptus brandiana (assembly GCA_014182725.1). Classification (NCBI taxonomy): domain Eukaryota; kingdom Viridiplantae; phylum Streptophyta; class Magnoliopsida; order Myrtales; family Myrtaceae; genus Eucalyptus; species Eucalyptus brandiana. The sequence continues at coordinate 33,465,937 of CM024677.1, forward strand.
GTGAGTTACCTCTAATGCCTTATACTATTGCTATTTGTGGTCAACGGCTAAGTGCTACACGATAGCATGACTTCATAGGGATCACCTCTAATGCCTTGAGTTTGATTATTGAGTCTGATATTAAGTATTAAGTTTTAAGCATTGAAATGTCAGCTTGTGCGAGCCGCAATTGAATAGACTGAATTGATTGCATTAATTGCATCGATGGTATCGATCAATTGAATTGGTTGTGTTGATCGATTGAATTGAAATGTGAAATTGATTGAATTGATCGATTGAGTTGATTGAGTGGATTGAATTGAATTGATGGGTTAGGTATATGAATTGTACTGACGTGCAGGAGGGAAATGAGGTAAGGTAAGTCCTCTATGTTGTGTGCATAGACTGCCTCTAGGCGTATTTCCTTCCTAGTCGGGGTTTAGGGAGTGAACTTGCTAAGACATTATCTCACCCCATCGTGGGCTTAACTTTTCAGGTCCTTAGATGGAGGATCCGAAGCCCCCGGAGCCACAGAGGTGGTGTTTAAAGGATCGAGAATGTGTTCAACTAGTTGGTCATAGGACAACTTCCTTTTGAGAACCGATCCTCTGTAGACTGATTGTTGTATATAAACCGAGGTGTTTATAAAAGTGTTTTGGTTGGGATTCGTTTCTTGTTTTTTTATCCCATGCGGTTTGTTGTCAAGGTATTTGTTCACTTCTACGTGTGTATTAAAATGAATGGATCAGCGACGCGTCCTGGGACATCGCAATTTTATCGACCACCGAGGGTTTGGCACGCTCAAGAATCGGGGTGTGATAGAGAGGCTCGTAGAAAAGGCTTGTGAATATATTAGTGTAATAAATTAGTAATATGCTTTGTGTAGTATTTTCCTAGTTGCTTGTTTATTGTGTTGTGGTTGGGTGTCAATATTGTAACGCTTCTACATGTATTTAAATAGAAACTTAAAAAGAAATGGGTCGGTGATGCGCCTAGGACATTGCAATGATAATCCCGCAACCCGGATTCAGGTTGTCACAAGCTTGCCCCGAATGAGGTTGGTGGGCCTCCACTAGGTTGTTCTCTATGGCTTTGGTTTGTTGGCCAATGACCTATTTATGCTGGCCCATAGAACCATGGGTTGGGTCCTATTAGGATGGGTAACCACTGGATAGACTGGCCTGTAATGGGCTGGCCCGCAATAGATTGCCCAGAAATGGGTTGGCCTGGAATAGGTTGTCTCTGGTTGGGCTGGGATTCATTTCGTTGCTCATGATTCAAGACTTCACAAGGCGATCCAAGGTGGGTTCTTGGATTGATGAATTTCCTTGTGGGGTTCACTCTTCTGGAGTTCGTTCCACCAAAGCTGATGAGTGATCTTTAGTCATGATGTCAGTAAGAGAATGAAATTTGGTTTTTGAGAGTGTTTAGATACAGATTCCTACACCGGAGTGCTAACCTTGTTTTGCAGACTAGTGTTCCCACAACCACAAAGGGTGCAATATTATCTGAAGGGCAGCAAGAAAAGCTGTGGCAGCTACGTAGAGAAGGTTGCTCATGAAGAAAAGAAATGGGGTAGAGAAATTCTGTACTATGCACTTCTAATTCATTCATATTCTGCTTGTACAAGAAGATGAATATATCACACACAGAATGATTAATGAAAAGGAAAAAAATATATTCTCTAATCTAGGCGCAACGAATCTTATCCTAGATTGGTTTAATCAATCACAATCCCCAATTAAATGTATCAATTACAATCCGGACAAAGCTCCTGAATCTCGAGCGCATCTTCCAACAGAATTCAAAATGGGGTTGAGCCGTTGGATAATTTGGTGGCATTTAAAGTCAAGCTTTAAGGGATCCAATGTGAATGTGAGTACATGCGTCGTCTCCTTTCAACATGCAACGCTCCATGTGACTTCGTCTTCGCATGTGCACGAACACCGTGCATCTATCACTAGTCTTTTTCAGCCATTTACCCGTGTAGATTTCATCGTTTCACATATGCATTGTCTTACCTGATGTGGCGGTGCTGTCATTGAGCCCAAAAGAAGACTTTTAGCCTTAGCTATTGTGTTCGTAGATGACTTATATTTTCCATCTACTGAATAAACATTGAAGAGGTTACTTGTATATAAATGAGTCACATGTTATGAAACCGTAGTAACTCAAAAGAACGTGGGTAGACAATAAGAAAATTTTGTAAGTTAGATAAAAGTTAGTTCCAACTCAAATTAGATTTAGTGACTCAAAATTCATTGGTAACTTGATTAAAGAAAAGTTGGTAACTCACTCAGTGAAAGGTTGCTAATTTCACAAAATAATTGGGAAATATAAGGCATTGATTGGTAAGAAACCTAAATAAAAGTTGGGAAAAATTAAGTAGTTTTTGCCATTGTAATTAAAAAATTAATAGATATCGCTAACTAACTCGAATAAAAGTTGACAATGCAAAACTTATTGTTAAATTAATTGGGAAAGAGTCGACAATCAGTCACTTTAAATAAGGATGGTAATGTTCCAAAAGAGATTGTAAATTTAACCGATTGGAAAGTGAGACAAATAATGTAGGTGACTCCGTAGAATAGTTAGTAGATTTAAAAAAATAAAAATAAAAATAGACGTTGGTAACTTAATTAGCGTTGGTAAGTGAAAAATGGTTGACGACTTAATCAAATAAAATTTGGCAAAATTCAAAACTAAATGTTGATAATTTCTCAGAAAATATTAGTAAATTTAAGACGTTGGTAAAGAAGTAAATAAAGTGAGTAAGAAATAAGAATAGTCCGTAATTTAAAGTAAACTAAATCAATTTGCTTTCCTTTTGGTGGTTCACTTTACGTAGGATGTGACATTTTCACTTCAGTTTTATACCATCCGTTGCTTCATGAAAGCGGCTATGAATCAATCGAAGAAGAATTTGCTACATTTCATACGAGGGATACATTGCACTGAAGGTCATAATGTGAGTCTCGTAAAAGAAACGTCATCAAATTTCCATTCGTATAAAATGGAAGGGTTAACTCTCAGGGATAAATATACATCCGAGGAAACTAAGGGTAGCCCGACTTTAGTTCCATAGGCTTCGCCCCCTTTTTTTTTTTTTTTTGAGATAATGGCTTCGAATACTTCTCAAATGGCAAAAGTTGGAAAGATCCTCCAAACTCAAGTGCATGGTGCACAAAGAGTTGAACATTGTTAAACAAAAGATAATATTCCAAAATATGATCTCGTCAACGTTGACGAGGAGTACTGAAGAAGATTTGCCAACTGAGCTAATCAATTGGGCCTCGTTTCAAATTATATTTTGGCTCACATTTGCAGTCATCTCAGCGTTCATCATCAATGATACCAAAGCGGGGGGGACGTCCTCAGCTTTTTAAGCCACGTCCGTATGTGCGTGGAATGTAGTTGCTTTGTCATTTTGTGTCCTTTTTTGCTCGCTTTTGTTGACAGACAAGGACGCTCGTGTTTCGACCTCCTCCTAAATGGACTCCAATGATACAAATGTAGGGCGACCATCCTCAGCTTTTTGCTTTCTCATTTTGTGTCCTTTTTTGCTCGCTTTTTTTGACAGACAAGGACACTCGTGTCTCGTCCTCCTCCTAAATGAAGCTAAATGGTTGATTAAATTTAGTGACACGTCATCAAATTTCCATTCGTATCAAATGGAAGGCTTAACTCTCAGGGATAAATATAAATCCGAGGTAACTACGGGTAGCCCGACTTTAGTTCCTTAGGCTTCGCCACCCCTTTTTTTTTTTTTCGAGATAATGGCTTCGAATACTTCAGAAATGGCAAAAGTCGGAAAGATCCTTCAAACTCAAGTGCATGGTGCGCAAAGAGTTGAACATTGTTAAACTAAAGAGAATACTCAAAAATATGATGTCATCAACGTTGACGAGGAGTACTGAAGATGATTTCCCAACTGTGATAATCAATTGGGCCTCATTTCAAGTTATATTTTGGCTCACACTTGCTGTCATCTCAGCATTCATCATCAATGATACCAAAGTGGGGGGCACGTCCTCAGCTTTTTAAGCCGTATTCGTATGTGCGTGGAACGCATTTGCTTTGTCATTTTCTGTCCTTTTTTGCTCGTTTTGTTGACAAACAACGATGCTCGTGTTTCATCCTCCTCCTAAATGGACTCCAATGATACCAATCTAGGGCGACCGTCCTCAACTTTTTGCTTTCTCATTTTGTGTCCTTTTTTGCTAACTTTTGTTGACAGACAAGGACGCTCGTGTTTCGTCCTTATCCTAAATGGAGCTGAATGGTTGATTAAATTTAGTGACACGTCATCAAATTTCCATTCGTATAAAATGGAAGGGTTAACTCTCAGGGATAAATATACATCCGAGGTACCTACGAGTAGCCCGACTTTAGTTCCTTAGGCTTCGCCCCTTTTTTTTTTTTTCGAGATAATCGCTTCGAATAATTCTCAAATGGCAAAAGTCGGAAAGATCCTTCAAACTCAAGTGCATCGTGCGCAAAGAGTTGAATATTGTTAAACTAAAGAGAATATTCCAAAATATGATGTCATCAACGTTGACGAGGAGTACTGAAGAACATTTGCCAATTGTGATAATCAATTGGGCCTTATTTCAAGTTATATTTTCGCTCACATTTACTGTCATCTCAGCGTTCATCATCAATGATACCAAAGTGGGGGAGACGTCCTCAGCTTTTTAAGCCATGTTCGTATGCGCGTGGAACGCATTTGCTTTGTCATTTTGTGTCCTTTTTTGCTCGCTTTTGTTGACAAACAAGGACGCTCGTCTTTCTTCCTCCTCCTAAATGGACTCCAATGATACCAATGTAGGGCGACTGTCCTCAGCTTTTTGCTTTCTCATTTTGTGTCCTTTTTTGCTCGCTTTTGTTGACAAACAAGGACGCTCGTGTATCGTCCTCCTCCTAAATGGAGCTAAATGGTTGATTAAATTTAGTGACACGTCATCAAATTTCCATTCGTATCAAATGGAAGGGTTAACTCTCAGGGATAAATATACATCCGAGGTAACTACGGGTAGCCCGACTTTAGTTCCTTAGGCTTCGCCCCCCCTTTTTTTTTTTTGGAGATAATGGCTTTGAATACTTCAGAAATGGCAAAAATCGGAAAGATCCTTCAAACTCAAGTGCATGGTGCGCAAAGAGTTCAACATTGTTAAACTAAAGAGAATACTCAAAAATATGATGTCATCAACGTTGACGAGGAGTACTTAAGAAGATTTGCCAACTGTGATAATCAATTGGGCCTCGTTTCAAGTTATATTTTGGCTCACACTTGCTGTCATCTCAGCATTCATCATCAATGATACCAAAGTGGGGGGCACATCCTAAGCTTTTTAAGCCGTGTTCGTATGTGCGTGGAACGCATTTGCATTGTCATTTTGTGTCCTTTTTTGCTCGCTTTTGTTGAAAGACAAGCACGCTCGTGTTTCGTCCTCCTCCTAAATGGAGCTGAATGGTTGATTAAATTTAGTGACACGTCATCAAATTTCCATTCGTATAAAATGGAAGGGTTAACTCTCAGGGATAAATATACATCCGAGGTACCTACGGGTAGCCCGACTTTAGTTCCTTAGGCTTCGCCCCTTTTGTTTTTTTCGAGATAATGGCTTCGAATAATTCTCAAATGGCAAAAGTCGGAAAGATCCTTCAAACTCAAGTGCATGGTGCGCAAAGAGTTGAACATTGTTAAACTAAAGAGAATATTCCAAAATATGATGTCATCAACGTTGACGATGAGTACTGAAGAAGATTTGCCAATTGTGATAATCAATTGGGCCTCATTTCAAGTTATATTTTCGCTCACATTTACTGTCATCTCAGCGTTCATCATCAATGATACCAAAGTGGGGGGGACGTCCTCAGCTTTTTAAGCCATGTTCGTATGTGCGTGGAACGCATTTGCTTTGTCATTTTGTGTCCTTTTTTGCTCGCTTTTGTTGACAAACAACGACGCTCGTGTTTCTTCCTCCTCCTAAATGGACTCCAATGATACCAATGTAGGGCGACCGTCCTCAGCTTTTTGCTTTCTCAATTTGTGTCCTTTTTTGCTCGCTTTTGTTGACAGACAAGGACGCTCGAGTTTCGTCCCCCTCCTAAATGGAGCTAAATGGTTGATTAAATTTAGTGACACGTCATCAAATTTCCGTTCGTATCAAATTGAAGGGTTAACTCTCAGGGATAAATATACATCCAAGGTAACTACGGGTAGCCCGACTTTAGTTCCTTAGGCTTCGCCCCCCCCTCCCCCCTTTTTTTTTCGAGATAATGGCTTCTAATATTTCAGAATAGGCAAGAGTCGGAAAGATCCTTCAAACTCAAGTGCATGGTGCGCAAAGAGTTCAACATTGTTAAACTCAAGAGAATACTCAAAAATACGATGTCATCAACATTGACGAGGAGTACTGAAGCAGATTTGCCAACTGTGATAAACAATTGGGCCTCGTTTCAAGTTATATTTTGGCTCACACTTGCTGTCATCTCAGCATTCATCATCAATGATACCAAAGTGCGGGGTACATCCTCAGCTTTTCCAGCCGTGTTCGTATGTGCGTGGAACGCATTTGCTTTGTCATTTTGTGTATTTTTTTGCTCGCTTTTGTTGACAGACAAGGACGCTCGTCTTTCGTCCTCCTCCTAAATGGAGCTGAATGGTTGATTAAATTTAGTGACACGTCATCAAATTTTCATTCTTATAAAATGGAAGGGTTAACTCTCAGGGATAAATATACATCCGAGGTACCTATGGGTAGAACGACTTTAGTTCCTTAGGCTTCGCCCCTTTTTTTTTTTTCGAGATAATGGCTTCGAATACTTCTCAAATGGCAAAAGTCGGAAAGATCCTTCAAAGTCAAGTGCATGGTGCGCAAAGAGTTGAACATTGTTAAACTAAAGAGAATATTCCAAAATATGATGTCATCAACGTTGACGAGGAGTACTGAAGAACATTTGCCAATTGTGATAATCAATTGGGCCTCATTTCAAGTTATATTTTCGCTCACATTTACTGTCATCTCAGCGTTCATCGTCAATGATACCAAGGTGGGGGGGACGTCCTCAGCTTTTTAAGCCATGTTCGTATGTGCGCGGAATGCATTTGCTTTGTCATTTTGTGTCCTTTTTTGCTCGCTTTTGTTGACAAACAAGGACGCTCGTGTTTCGTCCTCCTCCTAAATGGACTCCAATGATACCAATGTAGGGCGACCGTCCTCAGCTTTTTGCTTTCTCAATTTGTGTCCTTTTTTGCTCACTTTTGTTGACGGACAAGGACGCTCGTGTTTCGTCCCCCTCCTAAATGGAGTTAAATCGTTGATTAAATTTAGTGACACGTCATCAAATTTCCATTCGTATCAAATTGAAGGGTTAACTCTTAGGGATAAATATACATCCGAGGTAACTACAGGTAGCACGACTTTAGTTCCTTAGGCTTCGCCCCCCCTTTTTTATTCGAGATAATGGCTTCTAATACTTCAGAAATGGCAAGAGTCGGAAAGATCCTTCAAACTCAAGTGCATGGTGGGCAAAGAGTTCAACATTGTTAAACTCAAGAGAATACTCAAAAATATGATGTCATCAACGTTGACGAGGAGTACTGAAGAAGATTTGCCAACTGTGATAATCAATTGGGCCTCGTTTCAAGTTATATTTTGGCTCACACTTGCTGTCATCTCAGCATTCATCATCAATGATACCAAAGTGGGGGGCACATCCTCAGCTTTTCAAGCCGTGTTCGTATGTGCGTGGAACGCACATGCTTTGTCATTTTGTGTCCTTTTTTGCTCGCTTTTGTTGACAGACAAGGACGCTCGTGTTTCGTCCTCCTCCTAAATGGAGCTGAATGGTTGATTAAATTTAGTGACACATCATCAAATTTCCATTCGTATAAAATGGAAGGGTTAACTCTCAGGGATAAATATACATCCGAGGTACCTACGAGTAGCCCGACTTTAGTTCCTTAGGCTTCGCCCTTTTTTTTTTTCGAGATAATGGCTTGGAATAATTCTCAAATGGCAAAAGTCGGAAAGATCCTTCAAACTCAAGTGCATGGTGCGCAAAGAGTTGAACATTGTTAAACTAAAGGGAATATTCCAAAATATGATGTCATCAATGTTGACGAGGAGTACTGAAGAACATTTGCCAATTGTGATAATCAATTGGGCCTCATTTCAAGTTATATTTTCGCTCACATTTACTGTCATCTCAGCGTTCATCATCAATAATACCAAAGTGGGGGGGACGTCCTCAGCTTTTCAAGCCGTGTTCGTATGTGCGTGGAACGCATTTGCTTTGTCATTTTGTGTCCTTTTTTGCTCGCTTTTGTTGACAAACAAGGACGCTCGTCTTTCGTCCTCCTCCTAAATGGAGCTGAATGGTTGATTAAATTTAGTGACACGTCATCAAATTTCCATTCGTATAAAATGGAAGGGTTAACTCTCAGGGATAAATATACATCCGAGGTACCTACGGGTAGCCCGACTTTAGTTCCTTAGGCTTCGCCCCTTTTTTTTTTCGAGATAACGACTTCGAATATTTCTCAAATGGCAAAAGTCGGAAAGATCCTTCAAACTCAAGTGCATGGTGCGCAAAGAGTTGAACATTGTTAAACTAAAGAGAATATTCCAAAATATGATGTCATCAACGTTGACGAGGAGTACTGAAGAAGATTTGCCACTTGTGATAGTCAATTGGGCCTCATTTCAAGTTATATTTTTGCTCACATTTACTATCATCTCAGCGTTCATCATCAATCATACCGAAGTGGGGGGGACGTCCTCAGCTTTTTAAGCCGTGTTCGTATGTGCGTGGAACGCATTTGCTTTGTCATTTTCTGTCCTTTTTTGCTCGCTTTTGTTGACAAACAAGGCTGCTCGTGTTTCGTCCTCCTCCTAAATGGACTCCAATGATACCAATGTTGGGCGACCGTCCTCAGCTTTTTGCTTTCTCATTTTGTGTCCTTTTTTGCACACTTTTGTTGACAGACAAGGACGCTCATGTTTCGACCCCCTCCTAAATGGAGCTAAGTGGTTGATTAAATTTAGTGACACGTCACCAAATTTCCATTCGTATCAAATTGAAGGGTTAACTCTCAGGGATAAATATACATCCGAGGTAACTACGGGTAGCCCGACTTTAGTTCCTTAGGCTTCGCCCCCCCCTTTTTTTTTTCGAGATAATGGCTTCTAATACTTCAGAAATGGCAAGAGTCGGAAAGATCCTTCAAACTCAAGTGCATGGTGCGCAAAGAGTTCAACATTGTTAAACTCAAGAGAATACTCAAAAATATGATGTCATCAACGTTGACGAGGAGTACTGAAGCAGATTTGCCAACTGTGATAATCAATTGGGCCTCGTTTCAAGTTATATTTTGGCTCACACTTGCTGTCATCTCAGCATTCATCATAAATGATACCAAAGTGGAGGGCACATCCTCAGCTTTTCAAGCCGTGTTCGTATGTGCGTGGAACGCATTTGCCTTGACATTTTGTGTCCTTTTTTGCTCGCTTTTGTTGACAGACAAGGACGCTCGTGTTTCGTCCTCCTCCTAAATGGAGCTGAATGGTTGATTAAATTTAGTGACACGTCATCAAATTTCCATTCGTATAAAATGGAAGGGTTACCTCTCAGGGATAAATATACATCCGAGGTACATACGGGTAGCCCGACGTTAGTTCCTTACGCTTCGCCCCTTTTTTTTTTCGAGATGATGGCTTCGAATAATTCAAAAATGGCAAAAGTCGGAAAGATCCTTCAAACTCAAGTGCATGGTGCGCAAAGAGTTGAACATTGTTAAACTAAAGAGAATATTCCAAAATATGATGTCATCAACGTTGACGAGGAGTACTGAAGAAGATTTGCCACTTGTGATAATCAATGGGGCTCATTTCAAGTTATATTTTCGCTCACATTTGCTGTCATCTCAGCGTTCATCATCAATAATACCAAAGTGGGGGGGACGTCCTCAGCTTTTTAAGCCGTGTTCGTATGTGCGTGGAACGCATTTGCTTTGTCATTTTGTGTCCTTTTTTGCTCGCTTTTGTTGACAAACAAGGACGCTCGTGTTTCGTCCTCCTCCTAAGTGGACTCCAATGATATCAATGTAGGGCGACTGTCCTCAGCTTTTTGCTTTCTCATTTTGTGTCCTTTTTTGCTCGCTTTTGTTGACAGACAAGGACGCTCGTGTTTCGTCCTCCTCCTAAATGGAGCTAAACGGTTGATTAAATTTAGTGACACGTCATCAAATTTCCATTTGTATCAAATGGAAGGGTTAACTCTCAGGGATAAATATACATCCGAGGTAACTACGGGTAGCCCGACATTAAGTCCTTAGGCTTCCCCCCCATTTTTTTTTTCAAGATAATGGCTTCGAATACTTCAGAATTGGCAAAGGTCGGAAAGATCCTTCAAACTCAAGTGCATGGTGCGCAAAGAGTTGAACATTGTTAAACTCAAGAGAATACTCAAAAATATGATGTCATCAACGTTGACGAGCAGTACTGAAGAAGATTTGCCAGCTGTGATAATCAATTGGGCCTCGTTTCACGTTATATTTTGGCTCACGCTTGCTGTCATCTCAGCATTCATCATCATTGATACCAAAGTGGGGGGCACATCCTCAGCTTTTTAAGCCGTGTTCGTATGTGCGTGGAACGCATTTGCATTGTCATTTTTTGTCCTTTTTTGCTCGCTTTTGTTGACAGACAAGGACGCTCGTCTTTTGTCCTCCTCCTAAATGGAGCTGAACGGTTGATTAAATTTAGTGACACGTCATCAAATTTCAATTCGTGTAAAATGGAAGGGTTAACTCTCCGGGATATATATACATATGAGGTACCTACGGGTAGCCCGACTTTAGTTCCTTAGGCTTCGCCCCTTTTTTTTTTCGAGATAATGGCTTCGAATAATTCTCAAATGGCAAAAGTCAGAAAGATCCTTCAAACTCAAGTGCATGGTGCGCAAAGAGTTGAACATTGTTAAACTAAAGAGAATATTCCAAAATATGATGTCATCAACGTTGACGAGGAGTACTGAAGAACATTTGCCAATTGTGATAATCAATTGGGCCTCATTTCAAGTTATATTTTTGCTCACATTTACTATCATCTCAGCGTTCATCATCAATGATACCAAGGTGCGGGGGACGTCCTCAGCTTTTTAAGCCATGTTCGTATGTGCGTGGAATGCATTTGCTTTGTCATTTTGTGTCCTTTTTTGCTCGCTTTTGTTGACAAACAAGGACGCTCGTGTTTCGTCCTCCTCCTAAATGGACTCCAATGATACCAATGTAGGGCGACCGTCCTGAGCTTTTTTGCATTCTCATTTTGTGTCCTTTTTTGCTCGATTTTGTTGACAGACAAGGACGCTCGTGTTTCGTCCTCCTCCTAAATGGAGCTAAATGGTTGATTAAATTTAGTGACACTTCATCAAATTTCAATTCGTATCAAATGGAAGGGTTAACTCTCAGGGATAAATATACATCCGAGGTAACTACGGGTAGCCCGACTTTAGTTCCTTAGGCTTCGCCCCCCCTTTTTTTTTCGAGATAATGGCTTCTAATACTTCAAAAATGGCAAGAGTCGGAAAGATCCCTGAAACTCAAGTGCATGGTGCGCAAAGACTTGAACATTGTTAAACTCAAGAGAATACTCAAAAATATGATGTCATCAACGTTGACGAGGAGTACTGAAGAAGATTTGCCAACTGTGATAATCAATTGGGCCTCGTTTCAAGTTATATTTTGGCTCACACTTGCTGTCATCTCAGCATTCGTCATCAATGATACCAAAGTGGGGGGCACGTCCTCAGCTTTTTAAGCCGTGTTCGTATGTGCGTGGAACGCATTTGCTTTCTCATTTTGTGTCCTTTTTTGCTCGTTTTGTTGACAAACAATGACGCTCGTGTTTCGTCCACTTCCTAAATGGACTCCAGCGATACCAATGTAGGGCGACCGTCCTTAGCTTTTTGCTTTCTCATTTTGTGTCCTTTTTTGCAAACTTTTGTTGACAGACAAGGACGCTCGTGTTTCGTCCTTATCCTAAATGGAGCTGAATGGTTGATTAAATTTAGTGACACGTCATCAAATTTCCATTCGTATAAAATGGAAGGGTTAACTCTCAGGGATAAATATACATCCGACGTACCTACGGGTAGCCCGACTTTAATTCCCTAGGGTTCGGCCCTTTTTTTTTTTTCGAGATAATGGCTTCGAATAATTCTCAAATGGCAAAAGTCGGAAAGATCCTTCAAACTCAAGTGCATGGTGCGCAAAGAGTTGAACATTGTTAAACTAAAGAGAATATTCCAAAATATGATGTCTTCAACGTTGACGAGGAGTACTGAAGAACATTTGCCAATTGTGATAATCAAATGGGCCTCATTTCAAGTTATATTTTCGCTCACATTTACTGTCATCTCAGCGTTCATCATCAATGATACCAAAGTGGGGGGGACGTCCTCAGCTTTTTAAGCCGTGTTTGTATGTGCGTGGAACGCATTTGCTTTGTCATTTTGTGTCCTTTTTTGCTCGCTTTTGGTTACAAACAAGGACGCTCGTGTTTCGTCCTCCTCCTAAATGGACTCCAACGATACCAATGTAGGGCGACCGTCCTCAGCTTTTTGCTTTGTCATTTTGTGTCCTTTTTTGCTCGCTTTTGTTGATAGACAAGGACGCTCGTGTTTCGTCCTCCTCCTAAATGGAGCTAAATGGTTGATTAAATTTAGTTACACGTCATCAAATTTCCATTCGAATCAAATGGAAGGGTTAACTCTCAGGGATAAATATACATCCGAGGTAACTACGGGTAGCCCGACTTTAGTTCCTTAGGCTTCGCCCCTTTCTTTTTTTCAAGATAATGGCTTCAAATACTTCTCAAATGGAAAACGTCGGAAAGATCCTTCAAACTCAAGTGCATGGTGCGCAAAGAGTTGAACATTGTTAAACTAAAGAGAATATTCAAAAATATGATGTCATAAACGTTGACGAGGAATACTAAAGAAGATTTGCCAACTGTGATAATCAATTGGGCCTCGTTTCAAGTTATATTTTGGCTCACATTTGCTGTCATCTCAGCGTTCATCATCAATGATACCAAAGTGGGGCGGGGGGGGTGGGACGTCCTCAGCTTTTTAAGCCGTGTTCGTATGTGCGTGGAACGCATTTGCTTTGTCACTTTGTATCCTTTTTTTCTCGCTTTTGTTTACAGACAAGGATGCTCGTGTTTCGTCCTCCTCCTAAATGGACTCCAATGATACCAATGTAGGGCGACCGTCCTCAGCTTTTTGCTTTGTCATTTTGTGTCCTTTTTTGCTCGCTTTTGTTGACAGACAAGGACGCTTGTGTTTCGTCCACCTCCTAATTGGAGCTAAATGGTTGATTAAATTTAGTGACACGTCATCAAATTTCCTTTCGTATCAAATGGAAGGGTTAACTCTCGGGGATAAATATTCATCCGAGGTAACTACGTGTAGCCCGACTTTAGTTCCTTAGGCTTCGCCCCTTTTTTCTTTTTCGAGATAATGGCTTCGAATACTTCTCAAATGGCAAAAGTCGGAAAGATCCTCCAAACTCAAGTGCATGGTGCGCAAATAGTTGAACATTGTTAAACTAAAGAGAATATTCAAAAATATGATGTCATCAACGTTGACGAGTAGTACTGAAAAAGATTTGCCAACTGTGATAATCAATTGGGCCTCGTTTCAAGTTATATTTTGGCTCACATTTGCTGTCATCTCAGCGTTCATCATCAATGATACCAAAGTGGGGGGGACGTCCTTAGCTTTTTAAGCCGTGTTCGTATGTGCGTGGAACGCATTTGCTTTCTCATTTTGTGTCCTTTTTTGCTCGTTTTGTTGACAAACAATGACGCTCGTGTTTCGTCCACTTCCTAAATGGACTCCAGCGATACCAATGTAGGGCGACCGTCCTTAGCTTTTTGCTTTCTCATTTTGTGTCCTTTTTTGCAAACTTTTGTTGACAGACAAGGACGCTCGTGTTTCGTCCTTATCCTAAATGGAGCTGAATGGTTGATTAAATTTAGTGACACGTCATCAAATTTCCATTCGTATAAAATGGAAGGGTTAACTCTCAGGGATAAATATACATCCGAGGTACCTACGGGTAGCCCGACTTTAATTCCCTAGGGTTCGGCCCTTTTTTTTTTTTCGAGATAATGGCTTCGAATAATTCTCAAATGGCAAAAGTCGGAAAGATCCTTCAAACTCAAGTGCATGGTGCGCAAAGAGTTGAACATTGTTAAACTAAAGAGAATATTCCAAAATATGATGTCTTCAACGTTGACGAGGAGTACTGAAGAACATTTTCCAATTGTGATAATCAAATGGGCCTCATTTCAAGTTATATTTTCGCTCACATTTACTGTCATCTCAGCGTTCATCATCAATGATACCAAAGTGGGGGGGACGTCTTCAGCTTTTTAAGCCGTGTTCGTATGTGCGTGGAACGCATTTGCTTTGTCATTTTGTGTCCTTTTTTGCTCGCTTTTGGTTACAAACAAGGACGCTCGTGTTTCGTCCTCCTCCTAAATGGACTCCAATGATACCAATGTAGGGCGACCGTCCTCAGCTTTTTGCTCTGTCATTTTGTGTCCTTTTTTGCTCGCTTTTGTTGATAGACAAGGACGCTCGTGTTTCGTCCTCCTCCTAAATGGAGCTGAATGGTTGATTAAATTTAGTGACACCTCATCAAATTTCCACAAGTATAAAATGGAAGGGTTAACTCTAAGGGATAAATATACATCCGAGGTACCTACGGGTAGCCCGACTTTAGTTCCTTAGGCTTCGCCCCTCTTCTTTTCGAGATGATGTCTTCGAATAATTCTCAAATGGCAAAAGTCGGACAGATCCTTCAAACTCAAGTGCATGGTGCGCAAAGAGTTGAACATTGTTAAACTAAAGAGAATATTCCAAAATATGATGTCATCAACGTTGACGAGGAGTACTGAAGAACATTTGCCAATTGTGATAAACAATTGGGCCTCATTTCAAGTTATATTTTCGCTCACATTTACAGTCATCTCAGCGTACATCATCAATGATACCAAAGTGGGGGGGACGTCCTCAGCTTTTTAAGCCGTGTTCGTATGTGCGTAGAACGCATTTGCTTTGTCATTTTGTGTCCTTTTTTGCTCGCTTTTGGTTACAAACAAGGACGCTCGTGTTTCGTCCTCCTCCTAAATGGACTCCAACGATACCAATGTAGGGCGACCGTCCTCAGCTTTTTGCTTTGTCATTTTGTGTCCTTTTTTGCTCGCTTTTGTTGATAGACAAGGACGCTCGTGTTTCGTCCTCCTCCTAAATGGAGCTAAATGGTTGATTAAATTTAGTTACACGTCATCAAATTTCCATTCGTATCAAATGGAAGGGTTAACTCTCAGGGATAAATATACATCCGAGGTAACTACGGGTAGCCCGACTTTAGTTCCTTAGGCTTCGCCCCTTTCTTTTTTTCAAGATAATGGCTTCAAATACTTCTCAAATGGAAAACGTCGGAAAGATCCTTCAAACTCAAGTGCATGGTGCGCAAAGAGTTGAACATTGTTAAACTAAAGAGAATATTCAAAAATATGATGTCATAAACGTTGACGAGGAATACTGAAGAAGATTTGCCAACTGTGATAATCAATTGGGCCTCGTTTCAAGTTATATTTTGGCTCACATTTGCTGTCATCTCAGCGTTCATCATCAATGATACCAAAGTGGGGCGGGGGGGGGACGTCCTCAGCTTTTTAAGCCGTGTTCGTATGTGCGTGGAACGCATTTGCTTTGTCACTTTGTATCCTTTTTTTCTCGCTTTTGTTTACAGACAAGGATGCTCGTGTTTCGTCCTCCTCCTAAATGGACTCCAATGATACCAATGTAGGGCGACCGTCCTCAGCTTTTTGCTTTCTCATTTTGTGTCCTTTTTTGCTCGCTTTTGTTGACAGACAAGGACGCTTGTGTTTCGTCCACCTCCTAATTGGAGCTAAATGGTTGATTAAATTTAGTGACACGTCATCAAATTTCCTTTCGTATCAAATGGAAGGGTTAACTCTCGGGGATAAATATTCATCCGAGGTAACTACGTGTAGCCCGACTTTAGTTCCTTAGGCTTCGCCCCTTTTTTTTTTCGAGATAATGGCTTCGAATACTTCTGAAATGGCAAAAGTCGGAAAGATCCTTCAAACTCAAGTTCATCGTGCGCAAAGAGTTGAACATTGTTAAACTCCAGAGAATATTCAAAAATATGATGTCATCAACGTTGACGAGGAGTACTGAAGAAGATTTGCCAATTGGGCCTCGTTTCAAGTTATATTTTGGCTCACATTTGCTCTCATCTCAGCGTTCATCATCAATGATACCAAAGTGGGGGGCACATCCTCAGCTTTTTAAGCCGTGTTCGTATGTGGGTGGAGCGCAATTTGCTTTGTCATTTTGTGTCCTTTTTTGCTCGCTTTTGTTGACAGACAAGGACGCTCGTGTTTCGTCCTCCTCCTAAATGGACTCCAATGATACCAATGTAGGACGACCGTCCTCAGCTTTTTGCTTTCTCATTTTGTGTCCTTTTTTGCTTGCTTTTGTTGACAGACAAAGACGCTCGTGTTTCGTCCTTCTCCTAAATGGAGCTGAATGGTTGATTAAATTTAGTGACATGTCATCAAATTTCCATTCGTATAAAATGGAAGGGTTAACTCTCAAGGATAAATATACACCTGAGGTAACTACAGGTAGCCCGACTTTAGTTCCTTAGGCTTCGCCTCTTTTTTTTTTTTTTTTTTCGAGATAATGGCATCGAATACTTCCCAAATGCCAAAAGTCGGAAAGATCCTTCAAACTCAAGTGCATGGTGCACAAAGAGTTGAACATTGTTAAACTAAAGAGAATATTCAAAAATATGATGTCATCAACGTTGACGAGGAGTACTGAGGAAGATTTGCCAACTGTGATAATCAATTGGGCCTCGTTTCAAGTTATATTTTTGCTCACATTTGCTCTCATCTCTGCGTTCATCATCAATGATACGAAAGTGGGGGGGGACGTCCTCAGCTTTTTAAGCCTTGTTCGTATGTGCGTGGAACGCATTTGCTTTGTCATTTTGTGTCCTTTTTTGATCGCTTTTGTTGACAGACAAGGACACTCGTGTTTCGTCCTCCTCCTAAATGGAGCTGAATGGTTGATTAAATTTAGTGACACGTCATCAAATTTCCATTCGTATAAAATGGAAGGGTTAACTCTCAAGGATAAATATACATCCGAGGTAACTACGGGTAGCCCGACTTTAGTTCCTTAGGCTTCGCCCCTTTTTTTTTTCGAGATAATGGCTTCAAATACTTCTCAACTGGCAAAAGTCGGAAAGATCCTTCAAACTCAATTGCATGGTGCGCAAAGAGTTGAACATTGTTAAACTAAAGAGAATATTCAAAAATATGATGTCATCAACGTTGACGAGAAGTACTGAAGAAGATTTGCCAACTGTGATAATCAATTGGGCCTCATTTCAAGTTATATTTTCGCTCACATTTACTGTCATCTCAGCGTTCATCATCAATGATACCAAAGTGGGGGACGTCCTCAGCTTTTAAGCCATGTTCGTATGTGCGTGGAACGCATTTGCTTTGTCATTTTGTGTCCTTTTTTGCTCACTTTTGTTGACAAACAAGGACGCTCGTGTTTCGTCCTCCTCCTAAATGGACTCCAATGATACCAATGTAGGGCGACCGTCCTCAGCTTTTTGCTTTCTCATTTTGTGTCCTTTTTTGCTCGCTTTTGTTGACAGACAAGGACGCTTGTGTTTCGTCCACCTCCTAATTGGAGCTAAATGGTTGATTAAATTTAGTGACACGTCATCAAATTTCCTTTCGTATCAAATGGAAGGGTTAACTCTCGGGGATAAATATTCATCCGAGGTAACTACGTGTAGACCGACTTTAGTTCCTTAGGCTTCGCCCCTTTTTTTTTTCGAGATAATGGCTTCGAATACTTCTCAAATGGCAAAAGTCGGAAAGTTCCTTCAAACTCAAGTGCATCGTGCGCAAAGAGTTGAACATTGTTAAACTCAAGAGAATATTCAAAAATATGATGTCATCAACGTTGACGAGGAGTACTGAAGAACATTTGCCAATTGGGCCTCGTTTCAAGTTATATTTTGGCTCACATTTGCTCTCATCTCAGCGTTCATCATCAATGATACCAAAGTGGGGGGCACGTCCTCAGCTTTTTAAGCCGTGTTCGTATGTGGGTGGAACGCAATTTGCTTTGTCATTTTGTGTCCTTTTTTGCTCGCTTTTGTTGACAGACAAGGACGCTCATGTTTCGTCCTCCTCCTAAATGGACTCCAATGATACCAATGTAGGATGACCGTCCTCAGCTTTTTGCTTTCTCATTTTGTGTCCTTTTTTGCTCGCTTTTGTTGACAGACAAGGACGCTTGTGTTTCGTCCACCTCCTAATTGGAGCTAAATGGTTGATTAAATTTAGTGACACGTCATCAAATTTCCTTTCGTATCAAATGGAAGGGTTAACTCTCGGGGATAAATATTCATCCGAGGTAACTACGTGTAGCCCGACTTTAGTTCCTTAGGCTTCGCCCCTTTTTTTTTTTCGAGATAATGGCTTCGAATACTTCTGAAATGGCAAAAGTCGGAAAGATCCTTCAAACTCAAGTTCATCGTGCGCAAAGAGTTGAACATTGTTAAACTCCAGAGAATATTCAAAAATATGATGTCATCAACGTTGACGAGGAGTACTGAAGAAGATTTGCCAATTGGGCCTCGTTTCAAGTTATATTTTGGCTCACATTTGCTCTCATCTCAGCGTTCATCATCAATGATACCAAAGTGGGGGCACATCCTCAGCTTTTAAGCCGTGTTCGTATGTGGGTGGAGCGCAATTTGCTTTGTCATTTTGTGTCCTTTTTTGCTCGCTTTTGTTGACAGACAAGGACGCTCGTGTTTCGTCCTCCTCCTAAATGGACTCCAATGATACCAATGTAGGACGACCGTCCTCAGCTTTTTGCTTTCTCATTTTTTGTCCTTTTTTGCTTGCTTTTGTTGACAGACAAAGACGCTCGTGTTTCGTCCTTCTCCTGAATGGAGCTGAATGGTTGATTAAATTTAGTGACATGTCATCAAATTTCCATTCGTATAAAATGGAAGGGTTAACTCTCAAGGATAAATATACACCTGAGGTAACTACAGGTAGCCCGACTTTAGTTCCTTAGGCTTCGCCTCTTTCTTTTTTTTTTTTTTTTTTTTTCGAGATAATGGCATCGAATACTTCCCAAATGCCAAAAGTCGGAAAGATCCTTCAAACTCAAGTGCATGGTGCACAAAGAGTTGAACATTGTTAAACTAAAGAGAATATTCAAAAATATGATGTCATCAACGTTGACGAGGAGTACTGAGGAAGATTTGCCAACTGTGATAATCAATTGGGCCTCGTTTCAAGTTATATTTTTGCTCACATTTGCTCTCATCTCTGCGTTCATCATCAATGATACGAAAGTGGGGGGGGACGTCCTCAGCTTTTTAAGCCGTGTTCGTATGTGCGTGGAACGCATTTGCTTTGTCATTTTGTGTCCTTTTTTGATCGCTTTTGTTGACAGACAAGGACACTCGTGTTTCGTCCCTCCTCCTAAATGGAGCTGAATGGTTGATTAAATTTAGTGACACGTCATCAAATTTCCATTCGTATAAAATGGAAGGGTTAACTCTCAAGGATAAATATACATCCGAGGTAACTACGGGTAGCCCGACTTTAGTTCCTTAGGCTTCGCCCCTTTTTTTTTTCGAGATAATGGCTTCAAATACTTCTCAACTGGCAAAAGTCGGAAAGATCCTTCAAACTCAATTGCATGGTGCGCAAGGAGTTGAACATTGTTAAACTAAAGAGAATATTCAAAAATATGATGTCATCAACGTTGACGAGAAGTACTAAAGAAGATTTGCCAACTGTGATAATCAATTGGGCCTCATTTCAAGTTATATTTTCGCTCACATTTACTGTCATCTCAGCGTTCATCATCAATGATACCAAAGTGGGGGGGACGTCCTCAGCTTTTTAAGCCATGTTCGTATGTGCGTGGAACGCATTTGCTTTGTCATTTTGTGTCCTTTTTTGCTCACTTTTGTTGACAAACAAGGACGCTCGTGTTTCGTCCTCCTCCTAAATGGACTCCAATGATACCAATGTAGGGCGACCGTCCTCAGCTTTTTGCTTTGTCATTTTGTGTCCTTTTTTGCTCGCTTTTGTTGACAGACAAGGACGCTTGTGTTTCGTCCACCTCCTAATTGGAGCTAAATGGTTGATTAAATTTAGTGACACGTCATCAAATTTCCTTTCGTATCAAATGGAAGGGTTAACTCTCGGGGATAAATATTCATCCGAGGTAACTACGTGTAGCCCGACTTTAGTTCCTTAGGCTTCGCCCCTTTTTTTTTTCGAGATAATGGCTTCGAATACTTCTGAAATGGCAAAAGTCGGAAAGTTCCTTCAAACTCAAGTGCATCGTGCGCAAAGAGTTGAACATTGTTAAACTCAAGAGAATATTCAAAAATATGATGTCATCAACGTTGACGAGGAGTACTGAAGAACATTTGCCAATTGGGCCTCATTTCAAGTTATATTTTGGCTCACATTTGCTCTCATCTCAGCGTTCATCATCAATGATACCAAAGTGGGGGCACGTCCTCAGCTTTTAAGCCGTGTTCGTATGTGGGTGGAACGCAATTTGCTTTGTCATTTTGTGTCCTTTTTTGCTCGCTTTTGTTGACAGACAAGGACGCTCATGTTTCGTCCTCCTCCTAAATGGACTCCAATGATACCAATGTAGGACGACCGTCCTCAGCTTTTTGCTTTCTCATTTTGTGTCCTTTTTTGCTCGCTTTTGTTGACAGACAAAGACGCTCGTGTTTCGTCCTTCTCCTAAATGGAGCTGAATGGTTGATTAAATTTAGTGACATGTCATCAAATTTCCATTCGTATAAAATGGAAGGGTTAACTCTCAAGGATAAATATACATCTGAGGTAACTACAGGTAGCCCGACTTTAGTTCCTTAGGCTTCGCCTCTTTTTTTTTTTTTCGAGATAATGGCTTCGAATACTTCTCAAATGCCAAAAGTCGGAAAGATCCTTCAAACTCAAGTGCATGGTGCACAAAGAGTTGAACATTGTTAAACTAAAGAGAATATTCAAAAATATGATGTCATCAACGTTGACGAGGAGTACTGAAGAAGATTTGCCAACTGTGATAATCAATTGGGCCTCGTTTCAAGTTACATTTTTGCTCACATTTGCTCTCATCTCTGCGTTCATCATCAGTGATACCAAAGTGGGGGGGACGTCCTCAGCTTTTTAAGCCGTGTTCGTATGTGCGTGGAACGCATTTGCTTTGTCATTTTGTGTCCTTTTTTGCTCGCTTTTGTTGACAAACAAGGACGCTCGTGTTTCGTCCTCCTCCTAAATGGAGCTGAATGGTTGATTAAATTTAGTGACACGTCATCAAATTTCCATTCGTATAAAATGGTTGGGTTAACTCTCAAGGATAAATATACATCCGAGGTAACTACGGGTAGCCCGACTTTAGTTCCTTAGGCTCCGCCCCTTTTTTTTTCGAGATAATGGCTTCGAATACTTCTCAACTGGCAAAAGTCGGAAAGATCCTTCAAACTTAATTGCATGGTGCGCAAAGAGTTGAACATTGTTAAACTAAAGAGAATATTCAAAAATATGATGTCATCAACGTTGACGAGGAGCACTGAAGAAGATTTGCCAACTGTGATAATCAATTGGGCCTCGTTTCAAGTTATATTTTGGCTCACATTTGCTGTCATCTCAGCGTTCATCATCAATGATACCAAAGTGGGGGGGGACGTCCTCAGCTTTTTAAGCCGTGTTCGTATGTTCGTGGAACGCATTTGCTTTGTCACTTTGTGTCCTTTTTTTCTCACTTTTGTTGACAGACAAGGATGCTCATGTTTCGTCCTCCTCTTAAATGGACTCTAATGATACCAATGTAGGGCGACCGTCCTCAGCTTTTTGCTTTGTCATTTTGTGTCCTTTTTTGCTCGCTTTTGTTGATAGACAAGGACACTCGTGTTCCGTCCTTCTCCTAAATGGAGCTGTATGGTTGATTAAATTTAGTGACACGTCATCAAATTTCCATTCGTATAAAATGGAAGGGTTAACTCTCAAGGATAAATGTACACCGAGGTGATTACGGGTAGCCCGACTTTAGTTCCTTAGGCTTCGCCCCTTTTTTCTTTTTCGAGATAATGGCTTCGAATACTTCTCAAATGGCAAAAGTCGGAAAGATCCTTCAAACTCAAGTGCATGGTGCGCAAATAGTTGAACATTGTTAAACTAAAGAGAATATTCAAAAATATGATGTCATCAACGTTGACGAGTAGTACTGAAAAAGATTTGCCAACTGTGATAATCAATTGGGCCTCGTTTCAAGTTATATTTTGGCTCACATTTGCTGTCATCTCAGCGTTCATCATCAATGATACCAAAGTGGGGAGGACGTCCTCAGCTTTTTAAGCCGTGTTTGTATGTGCGTGGAACGCATTTGCTTTGTCATTTTGTGTCTTTTTTTGCTCGCTTTTGTTGACAGACAAGGATGCTCATGTTTCGTCCTCCTCCTAAATGGACTCCAATGATACCAATGCAGGGCGACCGTCCTCAGCTTTTTACTTTGTCATTTTGTGTCCTTTTTTGCTCACTTTTGTTGACAAACAAGGACGCTCGTGTTTCGTCCTCGTCCTAAATGGACTCCAATGATACCAATCTAGGGCAACCGTGCTCAGCTTTTCGCTTTTTCATTTTTGCTTTTTGCTTTTTGCGTTAACAAACAAACAAGGAAAAATTTGATGACAATAAGAAAAATTTGTAAGTTAGATAAAAGTTAGTTCCAACTCAAATTAGATTTAGTGACTCAAATTTCATTGGTAACTTGATTAAAGAAAAGTTGGTAACTCACTCAATGAAAGGTTGCTAATTTAACAAAATAATTGGTCATAATGGGACTCTTATATAAGACACATTTTTAAATTTTCACTCATATAAAATGGAAGGGTTAACTCTCAGCGATAAATATACTTTTAAGGTAACTATGGCTTGGCCAAATTTAGTTCCTTGGGCTTCGCCCTTTTTTGTTTGTCGAGATAATGGCTTCGAATAGTTGTCAAATTGCAAAAGTCAGAAAGATCTTCAAACTCAAGGGAATGGTGCACAAGCAGTTAAACATTGTTAAACTAAATAGAATAGGGACAAATATGATGTCATTAATGCTGACGACGAACACTGAAAAACATTAGCCAATTGTGATAATTAATTCAAACTCGTTTCAATTTATACTTTGGCCCACATTTGCTGTCACATGAGGGTTCATCTTCAATGATACCAATGTGGGGGGACATCCTCAGATTATCAAGCCGTGTTCGTATGTGCGTGGAACGCAATTGCTTTGTCATTTGGTGTCCTTTTGTGTTTGCATTTGTTGACAGACAAGGATGTTCGTGTTTCGTCCCTCTCCTAAATGGCGCTGAATGGTTGATTAATTTGGCGGCATTATAGGTCAAGCTTTAAGTGGTCCATGGGACAAGGTACCTTGTTTCCTTTGCAACTAGCATGTGCATGAACAACATGCATTTGTCACCTGTTTTTTTTTTTTTTTTTTTTTAGCAATTAAATTGAACACCACGAACACCATACATTTTTTCAAGAGATGATAATTATTTTATTTTTTATGGGACCAGAGGACTATAGACTGATCTCGAGAGAATTAATTGAGTATTTCAGGAGGCTCACATATCGTTCATATAAATGTTAGTATTTTCATATAATAGTTCCCAAATTCTCGATCCCTCTAATTTTCCAAGCGAAGCATCTGATGGCTCCCTGAACTAACTTGTGATAACTCAAAGAGTTCGACGTTCCTACTCAAAACAAAGCACATCGCGCAATTGGTAAATTAGATTTTCCTCATCTTTTCTTCTCCTTTCTGTGTGTACAACTAATATGTACCGCACAACAGGTACTCAAACTCGTTGAAAGAAAATGGCAGATGGAGCTGCAACAGATGGTGGCTCAGCCACTTATGATGAGAAAGCTCCACCAAGGGAAGATGGAGATGCAACAGATGGTAGCTCGTCCACATCTGATGAGAAAGCTCCACCAAGGGAAGATGGAGATGCAACAGATGGTAGCTCGTCCACATCTGATGAGGAATCTCCAACAGATGGTGGTTCAGCCACATCTAATGTGGAAACTGGTTGCCGGCCTTCTCTCAATAGTTTAGCCCTCCTGAGAAAAGCAATCCCACGGATCTGCATGTCGGACATCGAGGAGTGGCGTCGCGCCATGTATAAAGGAGTGCTCTTGGAAAACAACACACAGGCAAAATCCATTTCTCTTTCAACTCCATCTGTCTATCTATCCGTCAATACTAACTGCAAGATGTGTGGTCAAGTCAGTCTATCGATCACATGGGGCCTTGAAGGACCTTTTATGCGATAAATTGAACCAATCCATGAACTAATTAAGTGCACTGCACACCATATTCCAAAAGGAAATTGTGGTTAGCGAGAATTTGCATTATGACAATGAACGCATAGATTTTGTTCAATGATACAGTTTCATTTTCTTAACTTGAAAAGGCACATCTCGCACATTTGTACAATAATAACAAAACTCTTACAATCAGTAATAGAGATTATCTAGGAAGAAATTTTCACCTCAGTGTTTTTACCAGAAGTTTTGGGTCGATGCAAAGCTCCACAAGAACTGCTTCCTGGTCCTTCCCAAGGCGTGTGACATTGCTGGGGGCAACGAAGAAAGGTGCTGGAGTTGGATCACCAAGGAAGAAGAATGGTACATCTTTCACAAATTTGATCCATTACAAGGAAATTAGTACACTACTCAATGTGGCATCCATATGTTACATATCTGGTTGGCGTACATCAGATCGCGATTTTGTAAATACTAAAATTCTCCCCGTTCAGTTTCCCCATGGCTGTCGACATACCTGTCCCCGAATCGAAGGAGTTATCGTGGCTCTTCATTCAAGGAAGATTCGAGACAAGGGCGCTCTCTCCCGAGACTACATATGAGGTCGCATTCGTGGTCAAAGTCAAACTCAACATAATTAAAACTATAAGTCTGGGAGGCGAGCTACTGCTGCCGAAGAGGCTCAGAAAGTGCTTCCTGTTTAATGGAGGGATACAGCTGAAGGAGGGATGGAATAAAGTCCCTGCCGGCCAGTTCAAGATGGACCCAAGGACCGTGGGGACGATTCATTTCAAGCTCGAGAATACGTTCAATCTTAAAGAGGGGGACCTCATCCTCGGAGGCGTTCTTATTCATCCCAAGGATTAGGCAAAGCATAACCAGTTTGATGCGGTGGAGGAAGAAATCTTGTAGCTAGGTCACATTATCCTTAATTACAAAAGAGATTTCTATATTCATTACATGTGACATGAACACAATGAGAAAAATCATATCCTTCTGTTCTTGAAGTAAGGAATTCATGTCATGGGATTACATAGGAGAGGATCTCCATCTATGTCGAAAATAATATGAAGCATGGAATTTATTCTGATGTTATATACACGTAATTATCATCTTGCAGTTTCTAATTTGAATCTGTTGATTGCCTGAACACCAAAGCAGTAGCGGTGTTGGTTAGGGTTCATCCCTTTGCAGACCTATGCTGAGATTTGAATATATTTAATAAATAGACAAAACTAACCGAGGTGAAAAATAAAATAGGACATCTATTGTGTCGATTCATTATTATTTATTTATTGGCCATGTGCTAATTATCTTAACCAAAAAATTGCTTTAAGAGTATATACATTGACAAAACGAGAGTGAAAAACTACATCTGAAAATGTATTTTTTATATTCAAACGACAACGATTAACAATCCTTTTTTTTACCATTATACCACTCAATCAAAAGATAATCTTTCAATTTTTTGCAAAGCAAGTAGAAAGATTGTGTGTGATATTCACTCCCAAAAACGAAGATGGAAATTATCGCTCCCTGGAGACATCCGATAAAAAATTTCCTCTTTTCTCCTTTTCCGCTTCTTCTTGTTTTGTCCGCTTGAGACCTCTTACACGATCTGTTGGAGATAATTAAAATGGGTTGGGACTTGGGAGACATGGGCTTGGGCTTGTTGGGCCCATCTATGACACGAATAAGGAAGAAGGAAGGAATCTTCTTATTTTCTGAGATTCCGATTTTCCATTTAGAATTTTTTTGAGGAAAGTGCCCCTTGCTTCGGTTGTTGAAAAAGTCACTTGTTTAAATCAAATAAAAAGAACTATTAGGGTTTACTCTAGTAGCCACCCTTCCAACATGAAATGAGGAGGTGGGGAGTTCGAATCCCCACCTTCTTGTGGGATGAGAGTGGGGATAAATTAGTTTTAAGAGTGGGTTTCGACTCCCACGCCTTACAAAAAGGCAGGGCAAAAGTCTGAAAGTGAGAGTTAAAATAAGAGTAAAGACAAACAACTCAGTGTGTCAGGAAGTTGAATTGGTAGATTTTCCAAGGTGGGGGTGGCGCATCTTGATGTCACTTGTCAATACTTCTCATGCGAATTGAAGCTTAAGCCGTTGCACCACATATAAAATTTCCTACCTTAACATCTTCTCTAATTTGCAATTCCCAATCACTACTATTCTCAAATAGTAAAATATTTAAATATTTAGTCACCTATTCATCAAATAACTAAAATTTTTGGAACAATTGATGGGAGGTTCCACAAAATTTTATATGCGACACTAATGTACAATAATAATTTATTGAACTATCGTGCCCTTTTTATTCTTTAATTCTATTCCCATAAGCAACGATACACTAAAAATACCAAATTTAATCTCAAACTTAGTATCTGAAACTCAAACAACCAATAAAGCACAAATCTACGTAATTTGTAGGTCATATTCAATCCCCACTTATTATTCACCAGGAATTCACTATTATCTCTGCTGTTGCCGGGGCTTTGCGCAGTTTCTGGAAGCTGTCAAGCAGCCCGTGATGAGCCATGAGAAGCCAGACATGGGTTATGAGCTCGCCGCCCCCTCGCAGTTGCTGAGCATGATCCATCGCTTTGCACTTGTTAGCCGCGTACATCAGCATTTCCACCCACACCTCGCTGATCGCTAACCATTTCCACCCACGCGGGACGCCCTCTAAATCAAACACCACCTTGCACCCCTCGCGAAGCACGTGCCCGACTTGGTCCTCCGACTCGCGCTCATAGAAGCCCTTCAATTTGGCAAGCAACTCTTCACGATCCTTGGCGATCTTAGGTTTTTCCAAGATTTTGGGCTTGCGCTCTCTCCTATTGCGGCCGCGAGTAGGTCCATCCGGAGTGAATTTAGGCAAGCACAAACGCTTGCGGGGCTCTTCATAAATGTCTCGGAACTTGATACTTCCAAACCTGGCTGGCAACATCGAAGGACACATATATTGGAGATATAGCATGTACCGAGACAAGTGCAAACCTATCAAGTGGCTCTGGTTATTCCTCTCTAGCTCAGTGCTGTCCGGCCATCCATAATCGAGGTAATAGCAGAGTTCTGTCGCTATGTGCCAGACTAGGATGCTCTCATCGAAGTCGAGGACCTCGATGCTCTTTTTCAAGCGGGTCCCTTTCATTAGATCAATCAGCAACCCATGTTTGGTCAACGCATGGATTCCCCTGTCTCTCATTTGGAAGTCTTGGAGTTTCTCCACGGCCATCTCTTGGACCCTCGCTTCCATCTCTTTGATCTTCAACATGATTAGGTCTTTGATATCGTCAGTCACGTCCGCATGGCCTTGGTAGAGAAATTTCACCACCATCTCATCAACATGCACTAGCTTCAGGGATCTCCACCAGAGGGAGTCATTTTTGTTGAAGGACATCAAGTTATATTGGCCCATGGAATTGGACCACCTGCGCCTTTTCAACAGCGGTCGGAGGTAGTTGATGAAATAAAAGACAGCCGATTGCTTTTTCTCAATGAGCCAACAGGCGGCCTGGTCGGAGAAAAGAATGTGAGCCAGTGCGTATAACTCAATGAAAATGGCCGCTCCTAGCAACAGCAAGGTTAAGAATAGATCCGGCTTTGAGTATGGTCGCTTGTCAATAAAAGAGAAGAGCACCAGGGCAACACAGATTGAGAAGAAGATGGTGAGTCTACCAATAAAGCCCCATCTCGTATAAACCGCCTTTGCCTTCGAGTAGAACATGTCGTAGATGAGGCCCAGTTCGATTTCAATGACCTTGAAATCCCCTACACAATGCTTGCCTCTCAATATTGACAGGCAACTGTTGCGTTCTTCCGCACTGAAGAAGTGATCCGCGAAAAGTCGCTGACTAGTGTCAACCAAGCGGCTGGCCGATAGTAGTGTGCCCACAACGCTCTTGTATTTTTGGCCCTTTGAGTTTTCAAAGGAAAATTTGGTGATCGCAAGATCGATCATTATAGCATCTTCATCATCTACGTCGGTTAAATGATGAGGCACGTCGGGTACTTGACGAGGCATGTTGAGTACTTGATGATCCACAACGTGGTACCCTTCCTTCTCCTTCAACTCACATTCCACCTCACTCTTGCCAGAAGCCTTCCAGTGGGGTCGAGCCTCCGTAAAGGAGTCCCTGAAGTACTTGTGGCTAGCGGCGCGGAGGACCCAAACCCTCTCACCATACTTATAGAAACCTAAGAGCAGTATCAGAATGGCAAGGCAGGAAAGGATCGGATGAGTCCACGCCATTGCTAGGACATAAACTGTCAAGCCCGCCTGGTTCACCAATGTCACCGAATGCCTAAGCCAAAGCTCGTTGTCCTCAATCGCGTAGGCACTGATTGTGTCAGGGCCTCCCAAGTGCAGCAGCAAAAATGGCGCCCAAAAAGTGCTTAGCTCAGTGTGTGGGCTGCTCAACGATTTGCCGGCCTTGATTTCCCTGATCGTGCTGGAGATCATGCCGATCGCATAAATCGCGACCGAATCAGCCAATAGGTAGCCTGACCAGGTGACCACGCTGACCCAAGCATGAGGGAAGTACTTGCGACGGTTACCGAGACAAATGAGGACAATTTGGAGGGCAAGGCTCAAGAAGATCACGCCTCTCAGCTCCCACTCCTTCCACACGCCACTCGAAGAAGAAAGCACCTCCGACAAACTCCGCGCCCTCATAAGGACCAAGCCAGTAATGACTGCAAGACATGTTGCCGGTGACAAATAAGCAGGTGCCGAATGATTCAGAGATGAGAACTAAAGGGCTAATAGAGAGAGAGAGAGTGATGACTCAAGCATGAAAACAAACACAGTAAGCTTTCGCAGCCAATAGCAGTAAATAGAGGGCGATGTATCGGTTAAAAATCATTAGTTCTCGTTGAATTGAGACATACCAATCGTCAGCATGGTGAGCGGTTGAATACGGTGCGCTCGATGGACGACGGATGGATTCTCTCTTCACCAGAGTCTCGTAACCAATCCAAACGAGAGAGAGAGAGAGAGAGAGAGAGGAGTATGAGTAGTCGACGGTAAAGCAATTTCCTCACAATGATGGTGATGTCATTTCAAAGTGGGTAAGTTATAGACCTTTATAATTCCCAAATCATTTTAAAAAGAAAAAATCACAAAAAATTTTAAAATATATTCATCATGACACATTTATCCTTTTTTTTCTTTTATGATACCAAAAGTTTCAAACCTATACCCAAGTAATACATTTTTCCTCCATTAGGTTTCTGATAAAAATCCCCATTTAAAATTTGAGGTGCCATGCTACATCAAAAAGACGATGAATATTACCTTCAAAGTAAACAATATCTCAATGAGTTAATTAAAGAATGACAACCGACCAAAAAAAAAATTTTGAAGAATGACATATTTTTTAGATGTTAATTTTACACGCTTTTGCTAATAATAATAATAACAAAGATGTTTGCCTCTCAATTGTCCTCGAATCTTGCACAGAAACTTCAACATATGTATCAAATGGCCCAAGAACTAGCTCGCCTTCGTTGTGGTTCATGAAAGCCCAACAACGTGGAAAAGGTCAGAAGTTGGAAACTTGTAATTAACAAAGACCAGAAAGTCTTTTTTAGATCTGTTCATATTCTACTCATAAATAAATAAACCAATGACTCAATCTCATCTGTATTGTTCTCTTTTCTTAATGCTTAAAGTCAAATTCTTGGCTTTTCATTATTAGCTGTTCATCCATGATACTAATCAACTAGCACCCTCAGATATATTTATTATTCAAGCATTCTCTTGGGCATTATAGCAGCCAAGATTCCACCTAAAATTGGAAGGCATAAATTAGTTACAAACAGAAAATAAATTGAGAGTTCAAATAAATTAGGAATACTGAAAATCTAACGGCTTAAACTTTTAAAACAACCCTCTTTGATTTCGCCTCCTTAACTTCATCTCCCTTCATTTTTTTGATGTTCCACGAGGTAAATATATTTGGTGAAACAAATTAGTTAAAAATGTGAGAAGTCTTTAACCTTTTTATACTTTCACTCTATCTCTTCTTTTCCTTTTTGAAAATTCAGGTAAGAGTATATAAGCAGTAGCAGGCAGCATATGTAGCTGAATTTGCACCTGCAGGTCGATTGAGATTAGTAAGTAGATGCTTTCGCATGATCAGCGCCATACGAATTCAATGCCAAGATGTACTCTCATCATTTTTTTATCTTCTTGTTTGGTTTTTTCTTTTCCTTTTTCCCGATCTCCCTCCTCTTTTTCTCCTGTCAAGCTGTGCAGCTGTTGCACCAATCGCCACAACCTGCGATTGCCAAGAATCACCTGGAGAAAATGTTCAGTGATTGCAATGCTGACGTGGCACGCATTTTTATCCATATCCAAAAATAGATCGCTACGTCTCAGCTGGTGCGGTATTAAAAAAAAAAAAAAACTCCTTTTTTTCTCATCATCCTCCTGCTCCATCACAGAGCACAACCCGGCCGGCCACCATCTCCGCCTGTTCCGGCGTCGCTTGGCCCCATCCAAATCTGGAACCGCGGAGCCATGACCGCGACAGACCTGGCCAAGCCTCCAGATCTCGGCGACTCCCTTCTCCAATAAGCTTTGCACGAGCAACCCGTCGTCGAACTTCAGAAAAGCTGAGCGGCAAGCCTTCTCCAGGTCTCAACCGAGCCATGGCCAAGCAACTCCTCTAATTCTCGGTCGAGCTATCATGCCCGAGCCTCCAGAAAAATGCAACTAAGCCCTGGCGAGGCCGTCCCTCGCCCAGATCTGGCGAGGACCGGCCTCGCCTGTGAAGCCCTGGACGCAACAGGTCTGGCTCCAAGGTCTGTAGCGGCTATGGCTTCGAGGTGTGTCGCGGCCCCGGCCATGGCTTCCAGGTGTGTCGCGGCCATGGCTCCGCGGTTCCAGATCTGGTCGTGGCCATGTCTCCAGATCTATTAGGGCCGGGTTTCACGGAAGGGAACTCGCCGGAGAAAACTCAAAGGGAGGACGACGGAAGGGGATACCAGGGAGAGAGACTCCATGACCGCTCAAGTTCCCTACGGGTGGAAAAATTATTATTTCTTATATTTAAAAAAAAAAAAATTAGTTTTTCATATACATCATTTTATACAGGGTTACCAACTTACATGATAGTTGGTTAACCATTCCTTGTAATACAAACAACAATATTCCCTGGAGTACGGATTACCGCCCTAGTGGATGACTTGATGTTTTAGTTTATGTATCCTTCAATACATGTAATTTCAGCTTTTCAGCTTTATATAATACAAGTTCATACCACCTTCATGGTTGGTTTTTGTTTATGCATACTCTTACTTTATATTTTATATATTGCTTTCGGTCTTTACATTATTTTTAATTCTCGCGATTTTATTTAAGTCATTTACTTTCTTGCTCTTATACATCATTTCTTTTTAGATACATCCCTCCCTGCTTTCATATAGATCTGTTAATCTCTATACATCCTTGTTCTCTTATATAGTACTCCGATCCTAACCCCTTCATGAAACCAACTTACATGATAGTTGGTTAACCATTCCTTGTAATACAAACATCAATATTCCCTGGAGTGCGGATTACTGTCCTAGTGGATGACTTGATACTTTAGTTTCTGTATCATTCAATACATGTAATTTCAGCTTTTCAGCTTTATATAATACAAGTTCATACCACCTGCATGGTTGGTTTTTGTTTATGCATACTCTTACTTTATATTTTATATATTGCTTTCAGTCTTTACATTATTTTTAATTCTCGCGATTTTATTTAAGTCATTTACTTTCTTGCTCTTATACATCATTTCCTTTTAGATACATCCCTCCCTGCTTTCATATAGATCTGTTAATCTCTATACATCCTTGTTCTCTCATATAGTACTCCGATCCTAACCCCTTCATGGTATCAGAGCCAGTGGGAAGGTATAGATAGTCTTTGTAAGAACATACACTTAGATCGAGAGCCATTTGTTGGCATCCTTCTTGTTTCTACAGAGTGGTCCAGGCCGTAAGTCCCTGAATGGCTGTTAGACCGTTGGTTTAGCTCTGTAACGGTTCTGAAGAAGGAATAGTTCCGATCTTAAGTATAAGCTTACATAGAAGATCTACATCTTCCTCTAGTTCTCTATCACAAATGGACTCAGATCCAAGTCCTATACATAGAGAAGAAGTACGAATAGAGGATTTCAACAAATCTATAGAAAATTGGGAAATTCCTAAAATACAACTTAAGGAAATATACAAGCAATCAAAGTTGAAGTTTTTCAAAAAATCAGACTATGTCATATCCACCGAAGAAAGAGATGTTCCTCTTTCTAATTCTTATGAGAAAATACATCTTTTGAATAAAGAGTCCATCCAAAAGCATAAACAAAAATACAATTACATTCATATAGGACTAGTCCAAGTAGGAGTCAAACCTCTTACAAAAGAAGGCCTTAATACTTCCATTCTCTTAGTTTTACAAGATTCACGCCTTTTAAACTACGATGAATCCATTCTCGGTACTGTAGAGACAAGTCTCTGCAAAGGACCCATACATTTTGATTGTTATCCTAATTTTTCTGTATCTCTCAAAGATAAGAACATTCTTAGAGCCTTAACACTCCAAATCAAAACCCATAATTACAAAGTGGCAGATGGCTCTATTCCTTTAGCCCTTGTTTATAGAATTCATTATAAATCCATGTTCTCCGCCTTTGGAGAAAATGCTTTCAAACATAGTCCTCGAGGAGAAACACTTCTCCTCCAAACTAACATTTCTAGAGCTAATACAACAATTCCTAGATCTATTAATTGGAACCAAGTTACTTTACCAGAACAATGGGAATTAGAAAACCAAATTCCCCAACAAGTTGTTCAAAATACAGATCCGACTAATGTCATTCAACATCCAGAATGAAGAGTGACCATTAGATTTTCTAGAAGATCTTTCGATTCAAGATCTAGTCCTTCTTTTCATAATTCCTATACGAGGTCCATAGATCTTAATCCTAATCTTCCTCCTATAATCACCATTCCTCCTAGTACACACAGAAACACTCCTCCTCCTAGTATACATAGAGATACTCCCACACACGATACAACACCCTTACCTCCTTCCACCAGTAGAAGTAATCAAGAAACACCTCCTGAACCAGAAATTAGTGGTTTAGATAATAGTTCAGGGATTTCCAGGCCAGTTTATCAACAAAACCAGCCTGAACCAGTCCTAGAAAATACAGATTCCCCTCATCATTCTCCTACTTATTCTCAAATGATAGATGCTGAGCTCAATGTTTTAGAAAAACATTTTGAACCGAACAAAACTTTTCTTAATAAAGAATTTAATTCTAAGGACAACAAACAAATCAGAGAATGGTTCTTCAAAACCTTTGCTGACAAAGCAAAAGACGTCAAACAAATATATATTTATTTTAACCTCAGCGGACAAGCTCGATCTGTTATTATTATTTTATTTTTTTTGGTCGGAAGCTCGATCTGTTATTGTTATTGTTATTGAGAGAGAGAGAGAGAGAGAGAGAGAGAGAGAGAGAGAGAGCCACAACTAAAAATCGAAAAACAGAAAAAAGAAAATGAGAGAAAAAGACCACATCAATCCCGCTTATGAAATGGACACGAATTGGTCGCGTGTTTCTCTTTTTTTTTTTTTAATTATTAAGAAATTCATAAGCCTATTAATGAATACTAATTCAATCATAATCCAATTACTTTGATCAATTTAATTATGAATAGTTTGTTATTATAGTCATTTCAATCAATTTTTACTCGAAATATTCAACGTTAGCATTCAATCAAGCCAGTTATCTTATATGGCACTATAACTATGATATGGACAATTTTAAAAAAAATTAAATTTCTTTCTTTCTTTTATTTTTCTTTTTTTTCCCTAATTTCGTCTGCTTGCCAATTCTCACTAGATCTGGCGAGGCTGGTGACCTCCTCTAGCCATTCCCAAAGCCCTGGAGGGAATTAGAAAAAATTAAAAAGGAAAAAGAAAAGGAAAGAAAAAGAAAAAAAGAAAAAAAATTCAAAACAATTTAGAAAAATTACAAAAATCATCCACATCAACACCAACAATGCCATGTAAAATAACCGATGTCCACATTAGCAATTTATAACCAATCAAAAAATTTATGACTAAAATAGTCGAATTAAAAAGTTCATAAGTGCATTGACATCCGTAAAGTAGGTTTAACATTTTTTTCCAGTATTCTTTCGTGTTTCCTATTACTTAACTTTTGCCATCGTTAAATCACAATCTATCGCAAGATCCAAATTTGGTCCCACACATTAGGAAAAAAAATTGAGCCCCCACCACCCTCCTTCTTCACGTGAATTTACTCTTCATTTAATATTCTTATGTCTTTGAAAACATTGCGTGACATTAATTTTACAAAATACTCTTCATTTAAAGTTATGAAAAAGCTTACAATGTTTGACATTTCGTAATTAGTTAAATGAACAATCCTGTGATATTTCGAGCATTTATAAAAATATCTCCACTAATGTGCCATTATTGCATTTATTATCCATATTGTGTTGTTTCAATGATATACTCTGAAATTGACGCGGCAACTTTATCGGTCATAATTAAGAATACTGACATGCATGGAGATAAACGTAAATAATTAGTTTTCACCAACAAAAAAAAAACGTAAATAATTAGTAATGTCATATTAATTCGACAAGAAAAAAAAAAACACATTAATTCATGCGACAGAGGATTTAATTACATAGCTTGTAAACACTACATTAATTCTTTAAACTAACATTACCGTAAAGGATTTCTTTATTAATTAAATGAATTTTCATTCTATCTACATTCCTACCAACGCAAACCCAAACAAGATGGGGAATTAGAATTTTCTTTCCTTCCTCCTTTTCTTCATGGACTCCTAGCTTGAATTGTTCCAAAAAAATTTATTCCCCCAAAGTATTCGCCATGCTTCCCATAAAGATATATCTCCTCCTCATTTTCTTCTTCGTTGTCATAGATACCAAAAAATATGCAAAAAGGAGAAATCATGAAATCTTCATATATTTTAATAGATGTTGAAGAAGAGTACATGAGAATGAAGATACACAATCAAAAGAAGATATTCATGTAATCATAATTGTCTTTAACATAAGAAAATATTCTATAGAAAATTTTAAGAATTTCTAATATAATATCATTAACGATCATGCTCGTCTTATTCACAATAATCAATATCATCATCATCATCTTCCTCGAGATGGGATTCAAAGTCATTCAATATAGTCATCTTCGTATTTTTCCTCATTCGATGTCTTCTTCATCGTCTTCTTCTTCATCGTCTTCTTCACCTATTAGCTCCTCTGGCCATTCCTGTTCATGATCAAGAACAAAAACTTATACTCATAAAGAGCCATGACACTAACACTATAAAAACTTAGCTATGTTCTATGAGGTAAAATCCGATGCATGCATGCTCACGCTCACACACACACACACACACACACACACACACACATGCCACGCCTATTTGTCACTGGCACATCTATCAAACTCAGTGACTAATACCTTCACTGTAAATGGCACGTCCAGCTGCATATCCCTGACGCATTGCGCGAGTTCATCCGGCACTCTATCCAATGTGATTAATTTCAAGGTTTTGATCTCCTTTAGTCCGTCGATCACCTTCAAACGCTCGCAGTCGTTAATTTCCAAGTCTTCGAGGCGCAGCATTGCATTTGCCTGTATAGTCAACATGTCCACGAAATGCATCTTCTGCAGTTTCAATACACGGAGGCTCGGAAATGTTCCTTCTAAGACGCTCAGTGTGTCGCCATGGTATGCGTCGGCAAATAGTCGGAGAGTGGTCAAACATTTCAGCTTCCCTAGGACTCCCATCGGATCCTCACGTAGGCTTGACATGGACAAGGTTAGTGCTTCTAGGTTGGGAGGAATGTTCGACACCGACAAGCTTTCCACGCCCAAATTTCCGAGCAAGTACATGGTGGAAAGACACTTAAGCCGGCTCATGTCACTCATTTCATATTTATCGTCAGTTGTTGACCAGTATGGATTCTCCGATCGCAATCGGAGATGTTTAAGCATCTCCAAATTCAAAATATGCTTGATTGCTTTCGATACCACCGAGACCTTGCTCATCAGAGCCAGCTTCCTTAGGCCTGTCAACTTGCTCAGCACTCCAAACATGAGACTCCCATCATCTATGACTAAGCCCCAAAGGGTTTGGATGTTGCAATTTAATGATTTCTTGGAAAACAATTGATAAGTGGAGCAATCAAAGTTCACCTTGGGCATGTATAGGTGTCGCAGATTCTCTACCTCCAAGATTGATTCTGGTAGACTGGATATGTTAGTGTACTTTAGATCCAAAGTTTCCAGGCATGACAATAGCGCCACTGACTTCGGAAGCCATTCCAAAAGAGTCCATCTCAATCCCAAGTACTTCAGCTTCGGCACTATGTTGCCAAGCTCCTCCGGAAGCGAAGGCTTGTGGACACCCTCAAGATCAAGTACCCTCAGCAAACTCAAAGGCTTCTTCGGCACTAGCAGTTTAAGTAACACCGCTGTCTCTCCGGCCCGTGTTCCTAGCTTCATGGTGTTGAATGACACATAGGATAAAAGTTCTTGGATGCCGTACGACAGGGAACTGTCGTTGGCAGGAGTGATCTCCATGTGTGCTTCTTGTGCATTTGTTTCTGAGCGCTCTCGTCCTGCTTCAGGCACATTAATTTGTGCCTTTGCTCCTCCCCATCCGGAAATATGCCTATGTTTGGCGATACGCAGAGCATCGAACTTCTTTTTATCATGAATTGAACGGTCATAGATCTTGAGGAATCTTTCATTCTCAGCCATCTGATAAAAGACGTCGTACAACGATCCAGGCAAGCGGCACGATCGGGCACTCCCATCCCATTTCTGCCGAGCCACTTCGACCATGTGTCTAGACACCAGTATCTCGAAACATTTCTCTGCACCGTTCTCCAACGCTGAAGATACTAGATTTTCAGCTGACCAGAGTCTGAAGAGCCTCCTTGTGGGAATCTCAGATTCCTTGGGGAACAGAGTCAAGTACAGAGCACATTGCCTTAACCGTCCTGGAAGTTCATTAACACACAAACGCACAACATCTTGGAGTGTGGGAGGATCGGGAAGCCCATGGGTAAGCAGATAGGCGCATCTATCTGACGTGGTGGCATATAAAAGTCCTCCGAGCAGAAGGATCTTTGGGGGAGAACCGCCCGATTTGTCACGAATCGTCTCTTTGAGATTCACGGGCGGATCGGTCGAATTGCAATCCGGGCGGCATTTTTCCAATAATTCCTTGCTCTGTTCTGGTTCGAGGGGGCTCAGCTTGAGAGGCTCGGGAGACCACGGATCAATGGAAGAGGGTATGTCGAGGTTACGAGTCGTGACAATTACTCTGCTATAGTTCCTCGAGTCCGCAAACACCATCATGAGCTCGTCCATGACGTGGAGTTCGCACAAGTCATCCAGAACTATTAGATAATGGCACCGCATCAGGACTCGTAGGAGTTCATTGGACAGCTTTTGCTCGTCCATAAGATCCACGTCTCGCAGTTCCAGGACGCTCAGCTGCTTGAGCAAGTCGACCATGAGATGAACCAGGCTAGGCTTCGGCCCAATTCGGACCCAAGCGCTGCGGTCGAAATGATTCTTAACGTCTGCTCGGTTGCAGACGCTCCTCACTAGGGCTGTTTTGCCGATGGCTCCCTCGGCGACCACCGAAATCACTCTCAGGTTGGCATGTTCGCCTTTTTTATCGATCAACTGCGACACGAGATTTTTCGCAAAATCTTCGCGACCCACGATATGGTACTCATCCCTCATCTTCCTTGCGCGGGGCAGTGTGCTTGGTAGCAAAGACTTTGTCTTGGGTCCGCTCCTTGTCTTCTCGGAGCCGACAGCGAGAAAACGACGAGACGGGCAAGATAAGGAACTGATCAAAGAAGTCTGCACAACACGAGCGGGCTCAAGAAAACGAGATCGCGTGCCAGGGAATGGAGGCTCGCGATGCTGGCCGTTCGGTTTCGAGGTGCTCAAGCCTCAAGAAGTGCGATTCGGCTATGACATTGGAAATGGCCACTTCAGGGGGAGATAAGGAAAAGGAAAAATTGAAGTGTCCGGGCTTGAATGATTTGGGGAAGAAGGGCGTTTGGATGGGGGAATTGGCACCAAGCGAACTTTTTTATAGGAGGTGGCGATCCCCACCAGCTTCCAATTAAAGAATAAAGCATCTCTAACTCGCGCGAACACGACGACGTACACACATCTACTTTTCGACACCATCATGCAATTACCGAAAAGCCCATATTTACTGTTCTGTTGGGAAATGTGTTGTGATGAGCAAAATCGAGAATTTCAATTTGTCAATGGGATGACCATAAAAATAAAATAAAATAAAAGCCACAAACATTTAAACGCATATCTGCTTTGGATTTTCAATGTCCAATTTTCTGAAATAATCTCAATTACCTAAAAAAATTTCTATTTCTTTGTATCTACTGACACATATGGTCTTTC
Organism: Eucalyptus brandiana; assembly: GCA_014182725.1. Classification (NCBI taxonomy): domain Eukaryota; kingdom Viridiplantae; phylum Streptophyta; class Magnoliopsida; order Myrtales; family Myrtaceae; genus Eucalyptus; species Eucalyptus brandiana. Next base: position 33,504,958 of record CM024677.1, read on the forward strand.
CTATTTCTCTCTCATTTTGAAACGATTTTCATTCTTCTTTTCCAAATAAAGAAAAACATCTTCAACATTATATCTTATCTTTGCACACTATGAAAATTTAAAAAAAAAAAAAAAGGATTAACCATAAGCATGATCAACGGATTAATCACAACATCATATTTTTCATTTTTTTTTCATTTTTAACATAAAAAATGTGGCGTCTTTAAATCAAATTATTTCGTGTATTGAATTTAAATACTAACCATTCAATTTCTCAGATACATAGGAATAAGAATATTTAAACTCGTCTCAATTTTTCCTAATTTCTTTTAATAGATAAAATATTATCCTTATCAATGATTATCATGACACAAAACGAAATATATTAACAAAAGAGGCCCTAAGCCTTCTTTACTAACCAGAGCAATTATAATTTTTTGAAAAAGTGACTTAAATTTGATCAGTACATAAGACGCAGAATTTTCCTTGAGTTTCTAGGTACTCAAGTCTAGACATTTATGTCCCTAGATTATGGAAAAAGGAAGAGTGACATAAATCCAAGACAAATTCAAGGGGAAGATGCCTTTTGCTCCCTCGAACTTTATCTTCAAAGTTCATTTCATGTCCCTTCAACTCATACTTCTTCCATGGCCAAGGGGAAACCACAAAAAAAATCCAAATTTTTCTTAATTTACATAAGGTTATCTCAAATCCTTATTGTTGTTTGTTCCACCACCCTAATGCTTTGAAAACCAATCCTTGATCCTTGTTCCGAGCACATTCAATGAGGGAAAAGCATCAAAAAATTTTAAACATATTACATCGATACCAATTCAGATATAAACCCTCCAATCGGATCAATTTAATCCTAAATATTTTCACATTTTCACATTGATATCAATTGAGTCCATCCAACCAATATAAGCCAAAAATTGCTAATATGGACATCATTTGTCTTACATTGGTACAGTTAGCACTAACGTGAACAATTCTATAAATTTTTTAATAAAATATTAATTGTTTTATTAAATGTTTTTCTTTTTTCTTTTCCTTTTTTTTTATTTTTTTTATTTCCTTTCTCTTTTCTCTGCCCCCACCTCCATGATGATTGACGAAGGTCGTCGACTGCCAACAAGGGCAAGGGTTGGGCAAGGCTACCCCTCACCAAATCCAAGCGATGGGACCCTCGCCCAACCCTCACCTAGGTGAGGCCCCTCACCATCCCTAAAGGCAAGCAAGGGACAACATCAGGGGATGGCAACAAGTAGCTTTGCCCAACCCCCACCGAAGGACAGCAAGGGCTAGTCCTCACTCGTGGTCAACTAGGGTGTCCTAGCCCTCGCCCTCGCCCTTGCCCTCACCAGCTAACGGCAACCTTTGTCAACCATCATGGAAGCCGATAAAGGGAAAAAAGGAGAAAGGAAAAAAAGAAAACAGAAAAAAATTAACAAAAATTTGAAAAAAAAAAAAATGTATAAAATATCAAAGCCGGCCATGCCATGTGAGACAGCTAGCATCCATGTAAGCAATTTTTGGGCTAAATTGGCCGAATAGACTCAATACCAATGTAAAAAAATTTAAGATTAAATTGGTCCAATTTAAAAATTTAGAACTAAATTGGTATCAATGCAATAGATTTTAGACTTTTTGATACTTTTCCTCGTTCAAGAGTACTAATATTACTGCAATGAGGCAACCCCATTCCTCTTCATTCAAGGAGTGAAAGCACGTGAACCATGCGATATTGGGTGCAAATCTTACCACTCCACCAAAAATGAAATCACTTGGACCTATACTCTTGATGCACCTATAATGCAGTCACTAGCGAGTCTCACAGTTTTTGAAAGTGTTATTGACTTTAGTAGCACACACCTACAACATTTGATGTGATTCACCTCGATTTAAAACAGCAAAAATCTTAGTCTCGTTGGTTTTGAAAATGTGATTTGCCTTTGTCTAGGAGAAATAGATTGCATTGAAATAATAAGCACAATGCCACCTATAACAAGCAAAAGAACCTTGAGGGAAAATGGACCCAAGAGACATGGACTCATTTTTTAGCAGCCAACCATACAGATACATATATAGGGTAACATACAGACAAAGGGAACAGATCGAAAAGGGTAACATGCACGGAGACGGCAAACATCGGTGACTTCCTAGAGGTCATAAACTCTCAATAATATATGTAAGCTCAAGTAAACGAGAGCTGGGTATGCTACTGATAATACATGAGCTGCTGAGCGGCTGCAACATTTTGAAACCCACCATCATATATTGCCTGGCTTCCTAGAAAGGCCTGGCAAGCCAGGCAATGGTGCAGCTGCAGCAAGTGGAGGAAGGGGATTGGAGCTTGTTCCTGGGGGAATAGGCTTGCTACCCCAGGAGCACTGCAAGCACAAACAAATTAGAGTCAGCTTTGGTTCAAGTAGAAAACACCTGGGAACGAAGTCTTTTATTAACTACCGTTTTCACATGCTAGAGCCCCCGATCTATTTTTACCACTGCCAAGACAGACAGCAATTACATCTTAAACTCTATGCCACAAAAAAACCCTTCTAAATTATTGAAGAAATGGAACACTCCACTTTTATTACCAGAGAACCATGTCTCGTTACCTTAACACACGCCACCTTTGCTTATCCTTTTAGAGGATAAGATAAAGAGGTACAGCCGAACATGTGGTGGCACAACATGCTGATGAAGTCATAGATACGATTACAGATTGACTTTAAAGCCAACTGTCCTAAGTCAAAGAGCACTAAGCTCATCCAAAAGGGTGTAGCACAGTCACTAAATGCACAAAACTCAAAGACAACTTGGATTTAAATCTCGGTGTAAACAAAAATGAGGCCTTTGACCAAAGGTTAACTATGGGAAGTGGTCGGATTTATGATCAGGGAAAGGAAAAAGTGCAGTAAGTTCAACTTAAATCAGCATAACTGCAGAATTAATAATCTCCCACTACATTTTCTATGGAATAGATTACTTTTCAAACTATCAACACTCTGAAATAAAAAGAATAGAAATGAAGAGCATTAGTAAAGAGCCCAAGAACACACCTTAATTTGTCTTCCACACAGAAGTGACTGAGTATTTCTCATTTGAATGGCCAATGCTGCTTCTGCATGAGTACTATATCTCACGAAACCAAATCCTTTATCTCTTTGGACCCCTCCTCAATCACTCCAGCACCAAGAGCATGAAAATGGCAATGGAGTTCAAGCTGAGTGACCTGCAAATTAAAACGACTCAGAATTTCCCCCAAAGAATTGGAGACAAATAACTTGAAATTGAGCCCATACAGAGTCGCAGGCACGCGCACATATTTATAACGATTCAATTATAGCATAAATTTTGCTAAGTTATAAACAACCTTTCCAAGGTGGTATAGAGAACTAAACTTGAGCAACAGATAAGGGAAATCTACATATGGTATCATGCTCCATGGGGTAAGATGCACAATATCATTTCAAAAGAAATAACACTCTTACAAGGCATAGTTCACACAAGTACCTCCTACTCCACAACCTCACAATCTGTGTTAAATGGCCATCACCAAAAAATCTGAATACTTGCAAGTTTCATTTTAATCACTTGAAACGCCAAATTTATACTTGCAATTGTCAGAGCCATTTTCCATATTAGTAGGTTTAACTTCGGTAGAATAAGTCATCAACACTTCCTCTCTACTCATTCACCTTCTCTTTACACACCCACTTCCTGAAATTCTCTCCTCTAAAAACGGTTCCAAGTATGAACTAATGTAGTATTAACATCAAATAGCTAAAGATAAAAAGTATAACAGAATAAATTACTCTCAAAAAATTATTTCAGTATGAATCCAGTCAATGTGGTTGCATTAGTTATAGTTAACTTAATCTAATACTATATATGCATCTTGGTGCAAAAGCAAGGGGATTATCAGTGTTGACATGTGGTTCTCTCTTTGAGTGACATATGTCCCACTAACTAAACAAATCAAGAAAACATGTCTCACTAAATGAAGTATTCATTTTTTTATTCAAACTATTCTTTCTTTTATTTTTCTTTCAAAAACTAAAAACACTAATTAAGAAAATATGAAATTATCAAAGTAAAATAAGCATCCTTCGCATAAATTTAAAAAGGATGTCAATTTTAAGAAACTACCAAAAAAAATTAATGAATCTAAAGATCTGAAAATTTTTTATTTATATAGTTTTAGGAATTCAAAGTGGTCAAGATTAAACAAAAGTCAAAGCTCAAATACTGAAACCTGAAAATTTGAATGTAAAAAGAAAAAAGATCGGTCCAAATAATCTCTGATATCATTTGGTTTGCTACTTAATCTTTCCATAACAATCATCATGTAAGCAAATTGAGTTTAAGATTTGCAGAAGAGATAAAGAGGGTAGATGGAATTATAATTTAAAAAATTATTTCTCTTCTTATACTTATCCAAGAACTATTTGATTCATGCGCAATTATAGCCAATTTCATTGAAATTAATTAAAACCTTTTTTCACCTCTAATTCTAATTTGTCTTCTAATCATTGTTAAATTTTGTAAACTGAAATTATCTAAACTTTTTGTGAGATTTTGTCTCCTCATAATGTTGGCACTCAAAGAGTAAAATACAATACATCCATATTTAGTTATTGTAAAAGTTAGCATCAAATCAACTAATGAAGAGGAAAGGAATACAATTCAGTCTGATATGAAGAAAACATGAAAAGAATTAGAACCCAGACTGCACTTTGACTTCTTCATTTTATAGCAGATAATTTAGATCAGTACTAAAGTTCAGTCTAAATCCTTATCCTTTTCATGACAATTCAATTTTAAGACATTTCCAAACACTTGCTTGAATTTTAAGTTATTTGATGACAATAAAAGAGACCCATGCATAGCACGGGCTTCTTGACTAGTTATAACTAAAGAAGAGCCTGAAGGTAGTTGCAAAAATACACAGATGGTTGATGTGTATTTGAACTTTCTTAATAAAGACTTTAACAGTTTTTTTTTTAATATAATAAAATTACTCGTCACAAAAAGAATAAAGCACAGATGGCTAATGCAGTAATGTCAATATGAAGATGTAAAGTGTAATTACAAAAATGGGCAATGCAAAGTTTACTGTACCCCCAGTTCATGACGAAGATACTAGTTTTCCCTACAGATAATCTGGAAAAATCCACTTTGATTTGCCCCCAAATTACTCAAAAATCTACCATATGGACAGCAGCACCAAAAGATAGTACAAAAAAGAGAGATCGTTCTTGCCTCTGAGGCTAAATTTCCTACATAAACAGTTGTATACTGAGGATTATTTTCCGGAGCATCAGTGTTTGTAGCCTCCTTGCCATCCTCTGCAATGAAAAATATAGAGTAGAGATAAGTGATTCAATCATGAGAAAGAAAACAATGCCTCAGGCAGTAAAACTTAAAATGCTTGTTCCTTCGAGCATAGCACATCAACCACAATGAATCCAAGAAGATTCTGTTTAAAAAAATGTCTAACCTGATGAGCCATTGGTTAGCTCCACCACACTTTTGGCATCAGAGCTCTGCTTATTTTCAATGCCACCAGCACCCTTTGTTGCCCAATGCAACGTATCTGTCTACTGCCAAGCCATTTCCCTGAAATATAAAGCAAAAATGACTTGAGTTTTACATGGAGACAGTAATAGGGACTAGCCATCATGTTATTACCAGGGAAGACTGTTCAATTGCCTGGCACGTCACTGAACTGCTGAACAACTACTATACTATCCAAAATAATTCAACTGTTGCCAACTTCTTACTATGTCCAAATTTCTAACAGAAAGTCATCTTTAATTGACCCACAGGGCCTATTAAATATGATGCATCATCCAAATCTACAGTAATCCATGTGCTCACAAATAGCAAACAAAAAGGCACCACCTATTTGTCTTTTTTTTTTTTTTTTTGTGCAATTGTGACAACAAGTGGACAACCGCATTGATTTTTGTAAAAAACTATGAACGGAACAAAAATGTAAAAAAGTTTGGTGACCACCCCAAATTTCCTTTTCTTTTGGCAAGAGACAACCGCATATATTTAAAAATGAAAAATGGCTCAAAATTGAGGACCTCCCTTAATATCTTACCCCCAATACATCAAGCCAATCTAGGTATCTGAGGGAAACAGCATGATTATGATCCAAGAAAAAGCTTCCCATCTATGACCTAGTTACTATAGACAAAAGATAAGGATGTCTGGAAGTTTCAGTAGTCTGTTCAAGAAAATCTGAAGCTCAATATTAACAGTTCATCTGTTTCACTATTCCAATATCCAAGATAAAGAAGGCAATCTCACTAACATGGACGACCATAACACATGTAAAAGTGAGAAAAATAGTTTTGTTCAGAAGGCAGAACAGTTACCGGTCAAATCATTTATCGCACTCTGGGCATACTGAACACAAACAGAACCACCACAAATTAACAGACAATCTTAATACCAGAGATTCAGAACAACAGAATATGTATTTGTATAATGGATGTAGAACATATAGATGTAGGAAATGACAATATGTTCAGGAGAATGCAATAAAGCACCTGTCGGTTCCTGAAAGAAACAAAGCCAAACCCTCTTGAATGTCCAGTCTTCTGATCCCACATAACCCGTGCATCTCTGTGTTTTAGCACAAAGGTCCAATTTAATACCACATTTATTTGAACTTGACTGATGAGAACGCATAACAATATCATAATGTCTTTTTACTATGTCTTTTTTAATAGAAAGTTTGCACTTTCAGGGGGGAAAAAACCAAGATAAGGAGATGTGAAACTTACGAACAGCTGGGATAAACGGAAAAGCATGCAAACAACATGGCATCCATCACCTCAGCACTGAGGTCACCAACAAAAATGTTGTAATGGCCTACACAACCAAAAAGTAGTTATATGAAGCATCGAATAAAATATGTATTATAGCACCATGAGCACATGGTAATATACTATTGTAGAACAAGAACCAGAGCAAACCTGAAGTGTCCTCTCTCTGACCACTGGCATATGGCCAATTAGCTTTGATGGGTTGCCCAAATCTGCAAGCCGTGGAACAGGACAAGCTCAGCAAAAAGGGCATAAATGCTTAAGTTGAAATTGCAACATCAGTAACTTAAAATTCAGCATAGTTTCTACTCACAGATGCCTTCCATTCAGAGAAAGAATCTCAAGAGCAGCGGATCTTTGATCAAAGTAGTGAATAAACCCATAGGATGACTGTGTAAAGCAGGGAAAACAAAATTGTAAGCAATAGACGACATCCAAGCAAGTGAAGCAACAGATTCTATCATTTCTGTTTAATTTTTTTCAGATGCCTCGGCAATTCATCTAACCCAAATACAGAAATTATATCTTTTGAATTGAAACCTATACCTTCTCCTTCCTAATAAGTTTGCAGCCCTCGACGGGACCTGTACTAGCAAAAACCTCTTGAAGAAGTGGTTGTGTCACCAGAGTATGAATGTTACCCACATAGATGCATCATGCAACAAATACCAAAAACAATAAGTTTCTAACTCGAGAATTTGAAAACAAATAACAAAATTCTAGCTTCCTGAGTTATATTCAATCAATATTTCAGTGCATCTTCGAGTAAAAGTGTTAATGTCAGAATATATGAGCAATTATCCACTGTACAAATCTGAGCCTTACATAGCTACTCAACATCAGGTAACCAAAGAAAAATGATAACCAATAACAGACAATTGAAACAGACAAATGGAGATAAAAGTATGGAAGAAAGTCTAGACAAAGACTCACACACTGCGGCGAGTACTCGGATCAAAACCAGGAGGCAGATTTCCACTTGCGATCAGTTCTATCTGCCAAAAAGTAAGGGAAAAAGAAAATTCAAAAGAAAGAACCAAAAAAGTAGGGAACATTGCTTTGCTTGGGAGTACTATAAGCCAAAGACAGAGATATCATGGCAATATCTAATTAAACAGCAAAGATGAACCAAGACACGTGCAAAAAATGACATATGATGGGCAAGACAAGATAAAAAAAGAAGATTAACAAAGAGAGTCCAACAAAACAGGCCATTTCAAAGAATCATGATATATGTTAGAGGTATAAAAAGGTAACATGGTCTATTAGAGGTATTAAAGGGTAAAGTGGTCTTTAGGGCTTTAGAGCTTATTTTGTTGATGATTACTTAATGTATATATAGACTTTTATTGAATCACACAGTACAATTTTTTCCCTTTACAATATACAAACTAAATTACACCATTAAAGCAATAATAGTGAGCTGTAATAACCAGCTTCTAATATCAAGTCCCAACAAAAACCTTCTGTGAGGTAGTCAGGATATTCTTTAATGCATAGCTCGAGCATTGATCAAAATTTTCAAGAAACAATGACTTAGCGCCTAGCGGGAGCTTCGCAAAAAGGATATTCTGAAAGTTTCCAGGGACAGAGAAAGACCAAATATTCAGACTAAGTGCACTAGACATGGAATAGAACAAAATCCTCAACCAGTTATCATTCTTGAGGGTACATTCTATGGAAGTATTCCCTATTTTCACCTCTCCTCACATAATGATGACCTCAAATACTAAAAATTTCAATATTTGTAAAGGTTGCTCCTTCAACCCATGCCTTGCCACACAATAGCAATTTATCGTGCCTGCACATTGCAACATCTATATGTGAACTTGTCAAATCCTATCAATACTGCATTACAAGTAATTTATGAACAAATATAATTCTGGCCTATCATCACCATCTTTGCCATGATCCAATCTTATTCCCTGCCACCAGCCCCAATCCCCAAAACCCATTGTCCTCTTCTTCTAGCTTTCTACCTTGTTCATGCATATTAATGACTGATGCCACAAATCCCAAGATGCCACACACCTCACCGCATAATTCACCATCTCAATCTTTGCATCATTCACACATGACCCATGATTTTTCCATCTCAACGACAGGAAAATTCTCGATAAGTCCTTATTGCTTTTGCTTGACTAATCATCAAAAGTTTCTCATACACCCTATCTAAAGCAACCCTACACAAATCAACAGCCATGTCCTTAAAAGGAGTACAGGAAGACAGATGAATATAGAAGGAATTAAGTCCCTATCCTGCTTGAGGGAATATTCACAGAGATTTAATGGAATTCGGAAAAATTTGCCAAGCATAACATCTTGGAGAAAAGAGAATATTTCCTTATTTTCCTTCTTAGTCAACTATTCTTTTAAGTTCCATTTAAACCACTTGGACAGAGGCTTTCACTTCTCTCCTTTAGAATGTAAGGCAAAAGAGCTAAAGCTTAAGCATACAACCGCAAGTCCATCAACTCAAGATATTCACTCAACCCTCATGAAGTGAATTGATGAGGGATTAAATAAGCTTGGACAGCCAAAGAAAGGTGAAATGACATGACAGTCATCTTACTTCTTACAGTGGCAGTAGAACTTCCTGGTCTTAGAAAAGACTATCAAAGGAAGAGTCTATGGTCAAGTAGCAGTTGACCTTAACCAGATAGAAGCTTGTAAGTTGTAATATAAGTGGTAATTTGCTCTCAGTTCTTCCTAGTATCTCAAGGGAGTTAGAGCAATTTACAGAGCACCCCATAAGCTGAAGCTGAGAAACAAATAAATTTCCATGTTGAGCAATTGAATGTCTCTCAAAAGTGTCAAAGATCATGTTTGGACCCTGCAGCATAACTTTAAGACTTAATAGCCCAATAGCTTAAGGCTGTGTTCTTCCATCATGTCTAGCATGTTCTAGTATTGTCCTTAGACTTATCCAAACATCGCTCAATTAAAAACAATCCCAAACGGAATCATTTCCTGAAAAGAAAAGGCCAACAACGACAGCTACTCTCGCTAGAATCACTACTTAATGGGTGGCGATCGGCGAACTCTACAAACTGCAACAGATCACTCGTTTTGTGATAGATGGAACAGAAGAACGAAAGACAAGAAGCAGCACCTCACTCCCACCTTCTTTCTGATAACTAACCTACTTAAGATGATGTCTTCGCAACATATAATGAAGAAATCGCACTGCAGGACCCTGGCCGCAGAAAAATTAAACAAACAAACCACTTCCCGCGACCTCAATCCCTCGCCCAACAACACAGCCCGACCCCACAAGACGACAAAAAATCAGATTGCGATCACTCTCCATCATCTTCCTCGGATCAAAAAACTCCCCCCGAACGCCCGGAATCGTCACGATCGCGAATTCGGAGGCCACAGGCGCATCCACCCAAACGATCGAAATTTCCACGCCTCGCGAAGGTCCGAAGCAAAGGACATCAAACACGAGAGGAGACGGGGAACGCGAGGAACCTGAGGAGGAGCCAAGAGGCCCGGGGTGGTAGAGCGACTGCTGCTGGAGAAGGGCTTGCTGCATCAACGCCTCCTGCTGCTGCTGCTAAGAGAACTGTTTGTTCCACCACCCCAATGCTTTGAAAAACAATCCTCGATCTTTGTTCCGGACACATTCAGGAGGGAAAAATACTAAAAAGAAATCTCAAACTTATTACATTAATAGCAATCCAATCATAAATATTTTAATTGAATTAAGTCTTAAACATTTTTCACATTTATATTAATTGAGTCCATCTAAGCATGTGGACAATTTTTATTAAGAAAGTCGGCAACCTCCGTTGGCTATCATGAAGGCTAACAGAGGGAGCAGAAAAAAAATTAATAAAAATTCGAAGAAATATTAAAAAATTTATAAAATTGTTAGCATCAAGATCAATCGTAAATGCCATATAGGATGGTTGACATGCACACAAGTAATTTTTGTCTTAAATTAGTCAAATGGACTTAATTGATACCAATATGAAAAGACTTAGAACTAAATTGGTCTAATTGAAAAGTTTAATACTAAATTGATATCAATACAATAAATTTAGTATTTTTTTTTTATACTTTTCCTCATTCAAGGAGTATCAATATTACTACAACAAGGCAACCCCATTCCTCTTCATCTAGGGAGTGAAAGCGCTTGAACCATGTGACATTGGTCGTAAATTTTACTAGTCCACCAAAAATGAAATCATAAGGGCTTATATTATCAATGTGCCTATAATCTTGTCACTAGTGAGTCTCATAGTTTTTCGAAGTGTGATTGACTTTGGTAGCATACACCTACAACATTTGATGTGATTTACCTTAATTTAAAACAGCACAAGTCTCTTGGTTTTGAAAATGGGATTCACCTTAATCTAGTAGAAATAGAATGAGTTCAAATAGTAAGCGCAATGCCACCTATAACAAGCAAAAAAACCTAGGGGGAAAATGGTCCGAACAGACATGGATTCACTTTTTATTAGCCAACTATATAGATACATAAATAGAATAACATACAAATGAAGAGAACAAATCGAAAAGGGTAACATACACAAAGACAGCAAACATCTACGACTTCCTAAAGATCATAAACTCTCAATAATATATGCAACTCAAGAAACCCCCCTCCCAGCCAAAAACCAGGCATGTTACTAATAATACATGAGCTGTTGGTCGACTGTAACATTTTGAAACCTCTGATCGTATATTGCCTGGCTTCTGCCAGCGACTCCCATACCCATCGTTGCCTGTTCGAGAGGATGCTATCCTTGCACGAGAGGATGCATGCCACCCATCCTGCTCATTGCTAATTGTCGCTCGTTGTAGGCTAATAGTTCAGCAGTAGAAAGGCTTGGTAATGGTGCCACTGCAGCAGGTGGAGGAAGGGACTGGAGCTTCCTCCTAGGCCAGTAGGCTTCCTACCCCATGAGCACTGCAAGCACAAATAAATCAGAAGTCAGCTCAATTAAAAACACCAAGGGGGGACAAAGTCTTGTATTAAGTATTGTTTTCACATGCTAGAGCTCTTGATCCATTTTTACCATTGCCAAGATGCAGACAACAATTATATCTTAAATGCTATGCCATGAAAAGGCCAGTTAAATTATTGAAGAAATAGAACACTTCATTTGTATTGCTTGAGAAGCATGTATTGTTACCATAACACATGCCACCTTTGTTTATCCTTTTAGAGGATAAGAGGTACAACCGAACATGTGGTGGCACAACATGCTGATGAAATCATACCTACTGCAGTTTAAATCCAACTGTCCTGATTCAAAGAGCACTAAGCTCATCCAAAAGGGTGTAATGCAATCACTAAATGCACAAAACTCAAAGACAACTTAAATTTAAATCTCGGTGTAAACAAACATGAGGTCTTTGACCAAAGGCTAACTATGGGAAGTGGTCAAATTTATGATCAGGGAAAGGGAAAAAGTGTCGTAAGTTCAACTTAAATTAGTATAACTATAGAATTGATAATCTCCCACTATATTTTCTATGGATCAGATTACTTTTCAAACTGTCAGCACTTTGTGATATAAAAAGAATAGAAATGAAGAGCATTAAGAAAGAGCCCAAGAACACACCTTAATTTGTCTTCCACATAGAAGTGACTAAGCATTTCCCATTTGAATGGCCAATGCTACTTTTACATGAGTACTGTAACTCATGAAACCAAGTCCTTTATCTCTTTAGGCTTGGAACTCCTCAATCACTCCAACACCAAGAGCATGAAAATGGCAATGGAGTTCAAGCTGAGTGACTTGCAAATTAAATGACTCAAAATTCACCCCCAAAGAATTGGAGACAAATAACTTCTGAAAATGAGACAATATTGTCTCGCAATAACATATCCATTTAAAATGATTCAATTATAGCATAAATTTTGCTAAGTTATAAACAACCTCTCCAAGGTGGTATAGGGAACTAAACTTGAGTGATAGACATAAGGGAAATCTACATATGGTATCATGCTCCAAGGGGTGAGATCCACCCTATCATTTCAAATGAAATAACACTTTTACAAGGCATAGTTCACAAAAGTACCTCCTACTCTATAACCTCCACAGTCTTTGTTAAATGCCCATCACGAAAGGATCTGAATACTTACAAGTGTCATTTTAATCATTTGAAAGGCCAAATTTAAACTTGTGATTGTTGGAGCCATTTTCATATTAGTAGGTTTAACTTTGGTAGAATAACCTCATAAGCTCTTCCTCTCTACTCATTCACCTTCTCTTCACAAATCCACCTCCTAAAATTCTTTCCTCTAAAAATGGCTCCAAGTATGAACTAATGTAGTGCCGACATCAAATAACTTATGATAAAAAATATAACAGAATAAATTATTCTCAAAAAGATTATTTCAGTATGAACCCACTCAGTGTGGTTGCATTAATTATAGTTAACATAATCTAATACTATATATGTATCTTGGTGCAAAAGTAAGGGGACTATCAGTGTTGACATGTGGTTCTCTCTTTGAGTGACATGTATCCCACTAACTAAACAATCAAGAAAACATGTTTCGCCAAATGAAGTATTCATTTCTTATTCAAACCATTCTTTCTTTTATTTTTCTTGCAAGAACTATAACACTAATTAAGAAAATACGAAATTATGAAAGTAAAAGAAGCTCTCAACCAAAAGGAATGACATTCTTAACATCTTTTGAAACCTTTCTTTCACGGGGGCATAATGACTCTAAAAGATTTGAAAAGTTTGTATTTGCATAGTTTTAAGAATTTGAAGTGATCAAGATTAAACAGAAGTCAAAGCTCAAATACTGAAGACTGAAAATTTGAAAAGAGAAAAAAAAAATATCAATCCACGTAATTTCTAATATCATTTGGTTTACTGCTTAATTTTTCCATAATGATTATCATGTAAGCAAATCGAGTTTAAGATTTGCAGAACGAGATATATAGGGTGGATGGAATTACAATTTAAAAAATTATTTCTTTTCTTATAAGAACTATTTGATTCATGATCAATCACCAATCCAATTATATGCAATTTCATTTGAAATGAATTAAAGCATTTTTTCACCTCTAATTATAATTTGTCTTCTAATCATTTGGGGTTTAAATTACATTGAAAATTAGGGGTTAATTTTTAATTCCTAAATAAGCATAATTTTCATTAAATTGTGTAGCATATAAATTTTAGAAGCATTTGCATAAATACTGATAGCATTGATTAAAACTTTTAAATTTAACAAAATTAAAAAACTAAAATTTTAAGATTATTATTAACTATTAAAAAAAAAGGAAAAGGGGAAGCAGGACTAAGTCGGGTTTAGGCCGGCCCAGCCTCTTTTCTTTTCCCTATTCTTTTCCAGTCGAGCCGGCCCATTTTCCCTTTTTTGCAGCCTAGCCAGCATGCCTATCTCTTCCTCCTTCCTTCCTCACACCCCTCACACGTCTCTGCAGCAACAAGGACGAACGCAAGCAGAAAGCAAAGATGCCATGATCCTTGGGTCGGCGATCAGGCCAGCCGCGGCAGGCTGGTGATGGCAGAAGCCATGCGCACCTGCCGCTGGCCCTTAAAAGCGAGAGAGGGAGCACCAGGAAGGAGGAGGGCGAGAGGGAGAGACAAACATAGAGGGGAGAGGGAAATTGAAAGGGAGAAGGAGCTGTGAGCGAAAGTTCAAGCGAGAGTAGGGAGTGGGAGTGAAGGACCGCCATCCACCGTCCTCAAATCACAACTAACGACCCGTCACCGTGCCCCGTCCACGCCGAAGCCCCGATAGGTCTTAGCTCTCCTTTTTTTCTCAATTTCTCCGGTTTGGAGTCGATTTCCCGAGGAGACTGTTGGGAATATCGGATCCCCGAAAACCGGATTCGACACCGAATCGAACCCCTAAATCAATGCGGAAAACGAAGCCCGGGAAAAACACGCATCATCGATCGTAAAGCACACCACGGATTCGAGCGTACCTTGTTAGCCACAGATTAAGCACTGACGCCGACAAGAGGAAGAAAATCTGGCCCCGTTTGATTCGATGAAGCCTTGAAGGGAAGAAAAGCGCGCCGTATGCTTACTGTTTTTCCTTTTGGGAGAGAGAGAGCGTGAGAAGAGAAAAGACGTACGTTGAATTGCCAAAACGTTGTCTTCTCTCTCTCTCTCCTCCCTTTTATACCTTCCCCCTCCACGGGCCATATTCCCGTGGGCCGGGCCTTTTGGGCCCAGCATGGGCGGACGGGCCTTAAGCCCATCACCAATTAAAATCATCATCTCCCACTCGCATATGGTGGGCCGAACAGGATTCTCTTTACCTCTCTTCAACATTCATACTGGTGAATAATCCGTGCGACCAAAGATACTTTTTAAGAGCTCGTTGCTATACATCCGTTAGGAATATATAGCGGCTCATAATGGGCGTCACACTCGAGTAGATTTAGTATGCGTACCCTAGATCGATCGATCACATTTTATATCTCTCTTGATCTCTTTTAAACATGATATATATATTGTATTCACAATTATAATTATCACAAAGACAGTCATAATTGGTCGACCGGTGAATACAAAACCACAATGTGATTCTCCAAAATCGATCTTCCTCTTTCCTTCAAACTCTCAATTTCAGTCCAACTTGCTTTTCTAGAAATGCCCAATTAGATCGAATCATCTCATGACCATTGGCAACACCCTAAGATAGCAAACACTAAATAGAAATCTTGAGAATAAGTAAGAGTCCTGAGGGAACTATAATCTTGAGGAGCTCTTTTCCTCAAGAGTCTCACACGTCATAAAAGTTAAGATCAAACTTTTTGCCACTCTTATTGGTCGTCTCATGCATACGTAGTATGAAATACGTATTACGGTATTAACTCATTTCCCATGGAGCGTATGTCTACACTTTTCAATACCATGCAGATGATAGTTCAGACATACCCAATGTCTAACTTGAGTTCACGTATCTACTCATTCACAAAATTCATCAGAACTCACATATGGCATTTTAGACAGATAAAGTAAAATATGTGGGGTATTTTACTTTCGGACATCGTAAGTATTATGTCCTCATCTTAACACTTAGTTAAGGCGACATACATATTTTAAGCTTGAGCTCTCGATTATCATCTAGATAATAAGCTTAAAAACAGTCTCATCTCTATTTATCACACAAGAAATGAGGCGATTACTCGTGTGAGTGGGCTAATCTTATATCTGTCTGACATACTTCTCAACTTAAAATAATGCACTGAGCATTAAGATGCATAATGATCATACAAAGATTCATAGGCATTAATAATGAAACAACACTAGTTCATAATTGTGAACAACTCAGGGAAATTACAATTCAGTACATTAGACTCTACGCAATCCTAGAGATTTTACATGACCACAAAACACATCTCTAGGTATTGGCTTTGTCATAGGATCTGCTACCATTCTATGCGTAGATATGTACTGTAAGTTCACATCCTTTCGTGCAACCATATCTTTTACAAAGTTATACTTGGTATCTATATGTTTGGTCTTGCCATGATATTTTGGATCTTTGGTATATGCTATAGCTGCTTGGCTATCACAGTTAACCAACAATGGATTTGCAGCTTTCTCATTAACACCTAAATGATCCAAAAATCTCTTAAGCCAAAATCCTTCTTGTACCGCTGCTGATAATGCCACGAACTCAGCTTCCATCGTGGACAAGGCTATACATGTTTGCTTCTTACTGCTCCATGATATGGTGCCATTGTTCAGTAAGAAAGCAAATCCAGAGGTAGATTTTCTTTCATCTAAATCTCCTCCCCAATCAGCATCTGAATAGCCTTCAAGTCGCAGATCCTTTCCTTGGTAATTCAACTTGTAATCAGCAATTCCCTTCAGATACCTCAGTATTCTCTTGACGGCTTTCCAATGTGTTGGACCTAGATTGGATTGGTATCTACTCACCATTCCAACTGCAAAACATATGTCGGGTCTTGTATACATCATAACATACATCAAGTTCCCAACAGCACTAGCATAAGGAACATGTTTCATTTGTTCCTTCTCTTGTGGAGTCCCTGGACACAGTCTGTGGCTCAATCCTTCACCTTTTGCAATAGGAGTGTCTATGGGTTTACAGTCTTGCATACGAAATCGTTCAAGAACCTTATTTATATAGTTTTTTGCGAAAGAGACAACGATCTCTTCAAACGATCTCTCGAAATATTAACTCCAAGAATGTATGCCGCCTCACCCATATCCTTCATCTCAAAGTTAGAAGACAATCATCTCTTGACAGTATTAACCAACTCCATATTGCTTCTAGCAATCAGTATATCATCAACATATAATGATATGATCACAAATTGATCCTTGGATCTTTTGATATATACACAATGATCCTCATCAATCATTGTAAACTCATATGCCATTATGGCATTATGAAAACGTATATACCATTGTCTTGATGACTGCTTAAGACCATATATCGACCTCAAAAGTCGACATACTTTTTCTTCTTAGCCTTTCACTATGAAACCAGTAGGTTGTTCCATATATATTTCTTCCTCTAATTCTCCATTGAGGAAAGCGGTCTTTACATCCATCTGATGTAACTTAAGATCCAGACTAGCCACTATCGCCAAAACAATGCGAATCGAGGTAAATCTTACTACAGAAGAAAACGTATCTTCATAATCAATTCTTTCTTGTTGATTATACCCCTTTGCCACAAGGCGAGCCTTATGCCTTTCAATCGAGCCATCAACCTTTCGCTTTATTTTGAGAACCCACTTATTCCCAATAGCTCTACGTCCTTTTGGAAGATCAACCAGTTCCCAGACTTGGTTTGATTTCATTGACTCCATTTCCTCTTCCATTACATGAATCCATGTTTCCTTACTAGAGCAATTCAGAGCCTCATTGATATTTCTTGGCTCATCCTCATCTTGTGGAGCAACTATAAAAGTTTCCCCTTCAATGTCAAAACGTCGACGGGGAATACTTTGGGGACTTGTTCGTCGTATGGGAGATTGTACACTTTGCACATCATTCTCCATCATGTTCCCACTTGGATTAGATAATGATGACGTCATCTCATCATGTGGTTGTAATTGATCACTTCTCATATTACTCCCACTTGGACGAACTCCACTAATATCATTATCTTGATCCAAGGTCTCAAATAGGGAACAATCTTCCCCTATTTCGCCCTTCTTAGGAAACTCATCATCTAAGAATGTGACACCTCGTGATTCAAATTCAGTTATACTCCCACTTTCCTGCTCACTAATGAACGCATACCCTTTCGAGTGTTCCGAGTATCTTATGAAAATACTCTTCTTTCCTCTGGGACCCAATTTCCCAAACTTATGAGAGGACTCATGTGTATAGGCAGCACAACCCCATGGCTTAAGAAAATTTAAGTCCGGTTTTCTACCTGTCCATAACTCATATGGAGT
This sequence comes from Eucalyptus brandiana, assembly GCA_014182725.1. Classification (NCBI taxonomy): domain Eukaryota; kingdom Viridiplantae; phylum Streptophyta; class Magnoliopsida; order Myrtales; family Myrtaceae; genus Eucalyptus; species Eucalyptus brandiana. The sequence goes on from CM024677.1 coordinate 33,523,172, forward strand.
GGAAGTAACTGATTTGGAAGGCACCCGGTTAAGTATATACGCAGCAGTTAACAATGCATCACTCCAAAAGGTGATAGGCAAGTTAGCATGCGCCATCATGGACCTAACCATTTCCAGTACGGTTCTGTTTCTTCTTTCCGCAACACCATTTTGTTGAGGAGTGTACGGAATAGACAACTGTCTTTCTATTCCTTTTTCATCACATAATTTTATGAACTCATCAGATAAATATTCTCTACCTCGATCGGATCTCAATGTTTTTATTTTCTTATATAATTGATTCTCTACTAGGTTCATAAACCTTTTGAAACAACTTATTACTTCAGATTTATGAGAAATCAAATAAACATATCCGAATCGAGTATAATCATCAATAAATGTGATGAAATAAATAGCCCCATGCCTTCCTTTCACATTCATTGGACCACAGACATCAGAATGGATTAAATGCAGAGGAAATTCAGCTCTTTTTCCTTTTCCAAATGGTTTCCTTGTCGTTTTCCCTTCTAGGCAATGCTTACATATGGACAAATCGACTTTTTCAATATTGCCCAACAAGCCCTCTTTGGCTAGTTTATTCATACGCTGTTGGCCAATGTGACCAAGTCTAGAACGCCACACATTCACATCATTATCATATTTATTAGGAGACGTGAGAAGGGAATAATAAACATTAGCATTAACATAATCAATATCTAATACAATAAAACCATCCAAAAAGTAACCACAATCATAGTAATTTGTATCCAAAAACAAATTCACACCTCTACTATAGAAGTCCATATTAAAACCTAATTTAACCAACACTAATACAGACACTAAATTCCGACGAATCTCCGGAGCATACAATATATCATGAAGGAACAAAGTGCGTCCACCACGCATATTCAGTTGGCATGTGCCAATTCCTTTCACTTCGCCCGAGTTGTTTCCCACATAGATCCACTTAGTTCCGCTTGGTACTCGTCGAATTCCACGAAGGATCCTCTATCATTCGCTACATGGTCCGTCGCTCCTGAATCCACAGTCCACAAAGGATTAGACTCAGTTAAGAACACAGAACTCGACACATAAGCAAAGTTCTGAAAAGTACAAGGGGTGCATACCTTCTTTGGCTCACGACAGTCGCGAGCATAGTGACCCTTCTTGTCACAGTTGTAGCATTTCACCCTTGCAAGCTTTTTCATGTAAGGACGCTTCCCTCTTCCATGTTGGTTAAATTTGGGTTTCTTCCCTGAAGGACCCGCTTCTTCCTTACCTTTCCCCTTATCAAACCAGTTAGGGCGCTTGTGTTTAGAGCTCGAAGCTCCATTTGAGCTAGAACCAAAGATAATAAAGTTCAGATCCGGCTTAGCCGCCACGACAAAGGTCCTCTTCCAGCTCAAGATGACGCATTGCATCCTCAAAGGTTTTGATATTTTCATTATGAGTCAGGTGCACCTTCATATGCTCCTAACTCTGAGGCAAGGAACGAATCACTGCTTGCACTTGCTGCTCATCTGTGAGGAAATGGCCAGCATCTCTCAGCTCAGTTATCATGTTTGACATCTTTCTAAGATGTTACTTCATGGTCTGACCATGAGGCTTCTTATAAGAGTCAAACCTGATAGTGAGCTGCCTCAGTCTAGTCACCGAAGTATGACCAAATCTAGCTGCCAATGCCTCCCACATTTCCTTGGCATTGTCAAAACGCCATGACGTCATTTTCCATGCTACTCAGCAACGTGATGCGAGCTAGAGAGTTCATTCTTTTCCACGCAGAAAAAGCTTCTTTGTCTCTTTTGTGCTGTGCAGTGGTTCCCTCTTCAGGTTCTACCATGGTCATGATAAGAGCCTCAAGTGCTTCTTGCTCTTCCAGCATATACTGGATTTTCATTTGCCAAATTTCATAGTTGTCTCCATTGAGCTTTTCACCTTTGTTCAGCTCGGCAAATATGCTCTTTGTGGCTGAAGCCATTGATCTGAACAAATTAGACAAATATGCACAAATTATTAATGCATATCATTTATGCATCCCTATTTACATAGACCCATCATATCAATGAATAATTTCAAGTAAGGCTTTAGAATCAAAAGGTCACTACGTTTCCAATCATCCTCCAAAAATCATAACTCAAAACTATCATTAATATGATTGTCATATGCAAAATCAATTTTATGAAGCTACAAAAACTTCTAAAACTACCCACAGCTAATTACCCACAGCAACCAGCATTAACAGAAAGCAACAGATAATTGACATACAATAAAACAATAATGCTTTCAACTAACACAATTAGGTAGTTATCATTACATTAAGTTGTCCACAAAGCACACTTAATATATATCAATCAATACAACTAACACTAAGTCAGCACACGTACTGGGAAAGATCCTCTTTTGTTCAATTTCTTGATCTTTTCCCTTGTAACAATATAGTAATATTCATTTACAAAGTCCATCACTATTTTCTTATAGGAAGCAGCTCCATTGACATCCCATATGCGATTCAACACATCTTGCCATTCAGGTGGAAGAGTGTTTATGAAAAATCGCACCATCTCTGACTGTGACATAGGACGACCATTCCATATGACCTGTTGAATTTTCCCGTTGACTTCAAGGACATGATCAATTAAGTCACCTCTCTCCCATCGATGATCAGTCAGCTCAGCTATCAACTTAGACAGCCTATCCTTTTGTTCATCGATAACTGCGCGAATAGGTGTGCGCAACCTTAGGGGAGGCATAATTCTTGCAACAAATGCAGAACAAATAATGGATCACATTATAATCTACATATACTTAATTGAAAAAGAAATAAATTCTTTTCCTCTTTTTTTTTTTTTTTTTTTCAACGGTCAACGATCAAGGGTCACGGTCAACGGTCGTCGGTCAACGGTCAACGGTCGTCCGTCAACGGTCAACGGTCGTCGGACGTCGGACCGGTCGGACCGCTCGCGCGGACCGACCGCACGTGTCTCGCGCGTGTGGGGGATGACGTCACGCAGACGTCATCCGGCACGTGCCGGACGCGTGCCTATGTCCGCGAGTCGGATTGGGTCGCCGGTCGGGTCGGGTCGCCGGCCGGTGACCGTCCGGTGAAACGTCGTCGGCAATGATGTCATCGGTGACGTCATCCGAGCGGTTACCTACCGTTGGATGACGTCACGGTGACGTCATCACGTGACGTCAGCACGCGTCGGTTCGCGGACCGGCGCGTGCCGGTTCGCTCGCCGACGGCTTGCACGCGCCGGTTCGCTGACCGGCGCGTGTGCCGCACGCGCTGGCCAATGCCAGCGCTTCGGGCGCGTCGTGCCCACGCACAGCGCCTTCCGGCTGCGCGTGTGGGCGCGTGCGGCGTCTCCCGGCGGCGCTCGACGTCTCGCCAGACTCGTCTCGACGTCACGTTTCTTCCTATGCCATTACAATTTGATTTCGACTTACGAAAACTCGGAAAAATGGCCGAAAAGCGCTCGGGTGTCGGGATTTTTGCCCCGATCCGTACGGCCGAAGTTCTTTCGCGAAAAAATCAATCAAAAACATCAAATTGATTGGGAAAAACGTGAACTAGGGCTCTGATACCAATGTTGGGAATATCGGATCCCCGAAAACCAGATTCGACACCAAATCGAACCCCTAAATCAATGCGGAAGACGAAGCTCTAAAACACGCATCACCAATCGTAAAAAGACACCACGGATTCGAGCGTACGCTTGTTAGCCATAGATTAGACCGACGCCGACAAGAGGAAGAAAATCCGGCCCCGTTCGATTCGATGAAGCCTTGAAGGGAAGAAAAGCGCGCCGTATGCTTCTTTGTTTTTCCTTTTGGGAGAGAGAGAGCGTGAGAAGAGAAAAGACGTACGTTGAATTGCCAAAACGTTGTCTTCTCTCTCTCTCTCCTCCCTTTTATACCTTCCCCCTCCACGGGCCCTATTCTCGTGGGCCGGGCCTTTTGGGCCTAGCATGGGCGGACGGGCCTTAAGCCCATCACCAATTAAAATCATCAGAGACAAACGCTACTTAAGCCTGTGAGAGAGAAGAGAGAGATCTGAGTCAAGGGACGATGAGTCGACGATCGAGTTCGCTAGGGGTCAACGCCGAACAGTGAAAAGGTCCCTGGATTTCTTCAGTCTCCTCCTTTCCTCTTCAGGGGGAGTGAGGGGAGCGAGCGTGCGTCCCCGACCGTTGGATCTGTCCACAAGGGCTCATGCCCACCGCCCGATTCCCCCATACAGATCGCGGCCCCCTCTCTCTCCCTCCCAGCCCTAACTCGCAAATGCTCTTTCCCCTTGTAATCATCGGTGGCCTCGCCGCGTGATTTGATCGTGGGAGGGGACTCTTGATTGAAGTTCTTGGCCCCGTGTTCTCAGGTGATGGCGCTTTTTCTTTTCTTTTCTTTTCTGTTTTTAAAAGTTTGATTTGATTGAAGAAAGACGATTTTGAAGGAGTTTCGGGTGTTCGCTTGCTGTCCTATTGAGGATTTGTAAACGAGTAGTGTTCTTAGATGGTCGATTGCTGTCTGTCGGTGCGAGAGTTGCTGGGTAGGAGGCTCTCTTTTTAAGAAAAATATTATGCTCAAAGGTGCGCGAGGCGACCACTCGTGGTCCGATCTATCGAGCTTGACCTATTTGCTGCCGCCGACTCGGGTAGGAAATGCCACCGACCGCCTCCCCTGTTTTCTTTTATCGCCCTGTTCAGGACACGTCGGCCGAAGCTCACGGCCATTCGGCTTGGTTCGTGATGTTGATGTGTGCGTCTTGGGTCATTTGAGTCCCGGTTGAGCCGGGAGCCTCTTGTTCAGTGTCACTGGCCACCTGCTCGACGAAATGCCTTATTGAGATCTAGCTTTTGTGTCCTCATTTTTTGCCGAAATTGAGTCATACGCATGTGTCGTGTTCCATTGTTATGTTCCTATGGTGTTCCTATAATGTGCACCGGCAAAGGATGACCATAGTTTGAGCGGTGTCAGTGTCGACGTCCGGAAATGGTGGAGACAAGGTCTGGTTGCTTGTGAAAGCGGTGGCCTTCATTATCGCCGGTAGCTACTGGTGATACTCGGCGAACTTGGCGCAGGTTGTGGTTTTGGTTTTGCCTGGGTATAGTCGAGTAATTTTTAGTTTGGTCGGTTTTGGGAATGGCTTGATGAGCGTGCGAGTGGGTTATCGACTAATCTGGGAACTAATCTGGGAACGAAGGCGTCGGTACAAGAGTTTTGATATTTGAGAAAAAGAAAAAGGGCGTGGGAGGAAATCTAAATGGGCTTAATTAGTTTAACTAGGTTTGGGCTAGCCATGGGTTTAAGGGGGCTAGAATGTGTTCGGTTTTTGGTAGACGTGGGCTTAAGATTAGCTTTTTGACTGCAAGAAAAACAAATCGGATTCGGATGGAGAACAACAGATTTTTAACAAATCAAAATCTTCCTTACGGATCGGATTCATAAAGGCTTAAATTTGAGATATTAATTTAACACTTCAAAAGGCAATGTATCTCCAGGGAGGTAGCAGAAGTATTACCTAGTAGTGAAATCGAACCAAAGAAAAATGGTATATCTCCAAACTTCACTAATGCTATATCCCCGAACTTCACTAATTTAGTTGTTCGCTCGCACCGTTCATTGGTCGCCTTCAAAGATTTCACCTAGAAGATAGCCTCCTGTTGTTCACCACACGGTTGCACTAATACTAGTTACGAACCTTCTAGTCAGTCAGTTTTCCCGATGATGCGGATGTTCCAGTCCATGAGCTGTTGCAGCTGTCCCAGTTATACATCAAAGGAAGATTCCATACGAATGTGCTATCTCCTAAGACCACGCATGAAATCACGTTTGTGCTTAAGCTCAGGCCTGTGTCCGCTTCCCATGGACCTTGAGCTCCATCTACCCAACGGAAGCAAAGTGATAAGCACGGAGAGTCCTGTGAAGAAGCCGAAGGAGGAATGGGTCAAGCTCCGCATCGGCAAGTTCACAACGGACGCGAAGAACCTGGGTGAGAAATATTTTTACCACGGTGAGACATGCCAAATTTACAAGTCGGGCCTCATCCTCAAGGGCCTCCGCGTGGACCCCTAGGGTTAAGCGTTTAAATGTAGTGCAAAGCGCTAGTATTTGGCGGTTAAGTTGTTGGGTGAATAAAGTTTAAGATACGTACACCTCATTTTATCTGATTTTATCATCGCATGGGTTTGATTATCGTTCATCCTATTCCCCCGCTCTTCAACATCAGTTCTTTCATTCAGTTAGCAAATGAGAAAGCTTTACTCAAGCAAATCTCATATTCTCCTCCTGTTAATATCCGAAACACTTGATAGTTATCATTGACTCTCATAGGGATCGTTCATGTTCATACCACGATTGTCTTTTTTACTTACGGAAGTTTAGAAATCATAAAAGTGGAATCCCGACAACTTAAATAGCCTCACACATTGACTGAGAGCTGATGTTGCATTATTTATTAATCATGTGAATCGAGTTTATGGCTGCGTTTGGTTCAAAGATTTACTGAGGGCTTTGAGTCCAATCAAATCTTTGGCCAGCCCAAAGCTACTTTGGGAAATGCACGGTGTGTTTGGTAAATAATTTCAAATTTGGCGAGAATCTTTGAAAGCCTAAAGCTAGTCCTCTGGAACTTTTTGAGGCTTTCGATTTTGAAGGTAAGTTGAAAGCTAAAAGGCGGCTAACAAACCAAGATTTCCCTGCGCTTTTTAGAACTCGGGCTTTCGTCCTAAAATCTTGCCGAACCAAACGCAGCCTATATGGATGTTTGACTGTATGGACCCCACAGTTGACCAATCTACATCCGCCCTTTAATCCCTCTGCTTTACTTCTACTCATGGCAAGCAAAGGGTTCAAGAAAAGAGTTTAGGTGTCCTGCTCGAAACTTGGTAAATGAGATTCTCCTTGTCTTTTTCTCCCGGCAATCATGAGGTCGTTCTTTAGCATTTGCTTTAGCCCCTTGCAACCGCTTGAAGAATGTAGAGAAGAACTATGAGGTGTTCTTAAAAATTAATAATTTTAAAAGTATTTTATGAAAAATAATCGTTTATAACATTTAGAAATATAAATAAACGGAAAAAAAAATTAATCGACCATAAAAATAGTTGGATATAGATTATAATCAATGATGAAAATATTTCATGTTGATTAACTTTTCTAAACGATATGAATAATCAAATTTATGATATAAGTAACTGAATTTTTTGCTAGCATATTGAACCAGCACAAAATTGATATGATTGAATAACAACCATATAAAATGTTTCAATCCCATTCAGCGGTGCTTGAAAGACAAAAGTCCGGCCCATTCCATTCACCTTAGGTGTCACTCTCCGCGATCGATTCGCCAGAGCTATCATTGCTCCATCACCATCAATTCGATCGTCTACCGTCTCCGGTCAGTCACAGCCACCGTCAAATCTCCCGCGCCGCCCACCACAGCCTTCGCCGTAACCGTAACGGAGCGAAGCATCGACGCTCATCACCGCCAATCGGACTTCTCTCGTGCAATTTCCCTCTCGTCTTAACGCATTTGCAGATTCCTTTTAAGCTCACGATTTCACGCTTTGCAGGAGAATTCACAACAAGAATTACAACGCACTCTCTTAGGCTTGGTGCGCGCATGAGCACACGCTCTGGACCAAATCCAGTGCCTTCGCCTGCGGTCGAAGCCAGTTGCAGCTGAATATCTTCGTCGACATTTCGCCGCTAAATTGCTTCATCTCGCGTAGCTTCATCTTCGTGAGATTCTTCAAGTCTTCCCCAAGGTAGGATACGGTCTATTCATCGAGACTCAAATCATACGATTGTTAAGTATTGCCTTTTGCCGAACGCTTCAAATTGTTACCTCAATTGGTGTCTATTTATTTGGTTTCAGATTCGTCGATTCCTCTCTAGCAATTTTTAGCTGGGTTTCTTATTTTCATATTATTCCTCGCCAATTGACAAGAATTCCCGTTGGGTAAACACCTCACCCTTCATGCTCACCACCTCTTCGACGTTTTGCCTCAGAGACGACAATGGTGAATTCGTTGATCAATTTGAGATTGCAGAGGAGCAATTTGTATGTTATTGTTCAATGTACTGATTATGTATTGCGAATTGACGCTTGATCCTTTGATGGCCTAGAGTTCTCCTTCCCTTGGTGTTTCCGTTTTTATGTTGTTCTCAATGAATTGTCCTCTAAACTGAGAGCCTCTGGATTTATTTTGGAGCCTGAGGTGTTCAAAGTGCGCAAGTATCATGTTCATCAGGGTGTTAATGTAGAGAAATCCTCTATGACCGTAGATTGTCCATACGCTGGAGCTGTAGTTTTTCTTTCGTTTGCTAACTGCTGCTCCGTTTTGGGCTCAATTGAGACTCCACTTCACACGGAATGGACCCGTTGGAACATTGTTTTTGTCATGCTTGCGATGTATGTGCAAGTACATGGTGGTTTATCTTGGTTGTCACCATTAGCTTGCACAATATTCGTTTTAGGTCATGCTATTTGTTGAATTTGTACACCCACCATATTGTAGGCTTGCTGAACGTGTCTATTCTTGCTGTACATGGCTCAAATTTACTGGATTCATTGTTATTCTTGGTATACATGTACAAAAATATGTCGATTTCTTGACCATGAATGTCGTTTATGTTCATAACATGCTGTAATCATGGTTATAAGTTCTGTTTTTGACTTAAATTTGCTGGATTCATGTTCACGCCTGCTGTCCATGTCCATTTGTTGTTAAAACAACAATTGCCAAGGCTTGTCTACATGTTATCTTGGTCATATGAATTGAGAGGAGGAATCCATGTTAATTTTTAAGGGAGATAGTCATGTTGTCATGCTTGAATTTGCTGTAATTAAACATGTGCCCACTGTAAAAGCATTGATAATCTTCATTTGACTTTAATTTGTTCTCATCTTGAGCATGTGAGCACATATAAACCTGCAGGGAGATATGCTTCAAGTCCATTACTTAATATATAATCATGAATTTCAGCCTTTAATGTTTTGATTTTATTCTAGATTTTGCTGACTTTGCTGTTTTAATCATTAGGTGTGCTAGTTTAATTATTATTTGAGTGTACTTTTGATTACCCATGATAAGGTGAGCATGTATGCTTGATTTGCCAGTTATAGGGAATGTTTAAGTATCAATGGAGTGGGTAATTTGTGAATCTTCCGAGCTTGATGAGATGGACGCTGCAGTGAATTCTCCTAGGTGTGAATTTGAATGATTTTATTGCCGTTTGTTGATTGGTTTGATGCTTTTTCAGTGCATGTTCAATGTGCCATCTCCAGTCACCTTGACGATATTGATGAACGAGTTACAGATTGGATGCATTTATGTGGTAGAGTAATAACTATACTTGCTGGGTGTTATTGTGGGCTGTGGACTGAGCATAAATTTTAGGGGATTTTGATGATATTTCTAGCTCAATTTAGTGGTTCAAGTACATAGGCATGTAGCTCACTTCATGTGATTTTGATATAATGAAATGTGGTTTGCCTTCAATAAATGGGCAAGCTTGCACGTGGGCCTTAAGTTTAGTGTAGATTCAAATGGTGCCTCGAAACATCAATTAATCATATTTGTATCTCGCTACTTGTGAATTATATATGTTGGAGCGAATTCATATGTTGTACCGGGCTGACCTTGATTCTGGCTCATCCTCTTCTGGCCATGTCCATGAATCGATCTCTTCATACCAACGGAACTGTAAGGCCTTAGCCAGAACCATCAAGCAGCTCTTGTTGAGCTCCTTGTCAACCCAATACTTGTGCGTATATGGCTGTTCCTATGAGCACAAAGCAATGATCAGTGCGTGAGACATAAACAAAATCAGAACAGACTAGACCCCTGTCCAATCAGGGGCTACCGAGCTCCCATCCGGTCCGTGATGACCACCAATTCATGGATGCATTTATCATCTGGGTCTCGATTTGCAGACTTTTCCTGCATATCATGCAGTTTTAGTTTCATGGGGGGCATCCAAATCCGAGCCAAATATTTTCTTGATTGATCATTATCTATTGAAGCAAAACTAGTTCATTTTTGCCCTCAGGAACTTGTCCGATGCTTGCCATTTTTTGCCTCACTCTGCTCCTTCAAGAGCACTCCTGCATAGACTCGACGACTGACCTCGTTTATGTCGAGGTCAATTTTGTCTCCGATCGCTCTTCTCAACATCACCAAGGAAATGACATGAGGCTTTCTAGTTTGGTTTGTGCTGTTACGGGCCTCTTCTTTATTTGTCGATGGTAATGAATCTACCGCAGCTCTTGCTGCTGCAGAAATCTCTACCAACTTTGTTGTTTCACTTATGCTGATTCAGGCGTCTTCTTCATTTTTTGATAGTGATGAACAGGGTGCATCTCTTGCTGTACAAATCTCTACCATATTCTTTCAGAAACACTTGTACCTACCATAAATGTACACGGAAAAAAAAAAAATCAAAGGTTTGAGTTGGTCTGGCATTTGACTAAAGATAAGGTTGATTTATTGGTCCAACCAATCAGGCTGTACCGAAGACATTTGGGGTGCGTTTGGTAATATTTCTGTTCAAAAATTGTTCCAGGAAACAGAAATAGAAAAAAAGTGTTCATATTCCGGGGAACAATTTTTGACCAGAAAGATGCGTTTGGTAAATTTGTTCCGAGAATAAAAAATGAATAAAGACGCGTTTGGTAAATTTTATTCTTTTTTTGTTTCTTTTAATTTTTAAATATTTTTATTTTATTTTTCATTTTTTCCTTTCTTTTGTATTTTTCTTCTTTCGGCCGGCCACCGGCCTACGGCGATCGGCCGATGGGGCGGCACCTCACCCGGCCACGGCGAGGCTCGCCGCGCCTCGCCGTGGCCGGGTGAGGCTCGGCCTCACGGGGGCTAGCGTGCTCGGCCTCACCGGATCTGGGCAAGGTCGAGCTCGCCTAGCCAAAGTGAGGCTCGGCGAGGCTCGGCCTTGGCGGGAGCCGGCGACGCTCCGGCAAGGTCGCCGACCCTTGACGGCGTTGCCAGCCCTCAACGGCCGGTCGCTGGCCATGGCCGAGGCCGGCGACCGGCCAAAGAAAAAAGAAGAAGAAAAGAGAAGAGAGAGAAGAAGAAGAAGTTTTTTAAAATCATTTCTGGAACAATAAATAATTTTTTTTTTGTTTCTCATTTATGTTCTTTTTGTGTTCCGAGAACAAAAAAACAAAAAATTTGTTCATAAACAGATTCCAGAAATAAAAACATGCACGCCCTTGGTTGCTTGCAACTCCTGCGATGGTGGAAGAAACAGAGATGAAGATATGACGGTGGGTTCTGATTTTGCAAATTTTCCATAGTCCAAATCGAGATAGAGCGACCCATATAATAATAACACATATAAAAAGTAATGATAATAATGACGTCACACTAAATGTGCGTCCCTTCATTATTGAGCTTGAGCTAAATGGGCTCACTTATTGAAGGCTTGTTCAGCAAATTCCTTCTTTACTTCCCAACTTGACTTTCCTTTACAAACATGGCAAAATCTAATTGATTATGCCGTGTAATCATGGTTGTATCGCCTATCCCTATTATTCCGTTTCATTCCCAAAATGTTTTAGTGCAATTGCATAATGACACTTCAAATTATGGAAATTTAGCCTGTGAAAAAATGTCGATTCATTACAATTTCAAGTTAATCATGTATGATACGGTGCTGAGATTGGATTTTTTTTTTGTTATGCTGTAGTTGCGTCGTGGATTGAGAATTGCCATCTCTATTAACAGGTCCTCCTGCCATTTTCTTTTCTTGCCCTCAATAAGTCCATTTGAAAGCGTTCATGGAAGTTCTCATGCATGATATTAGTGTTCTTGTCTAAACTGCCAGCTTTATTGGTCCATATCTTTGTCATAGCTTCCCAATAGTAATATACCCCTTCGAAATCATCCAACGGTCCTCTCCAGCTAAAAATTCGCAGTCATCGATGCTTGGGAAATTTGGCAATGATAAAAAGTCGTTTCTAAGCTCAATAATTGTGGAATTTTGAGCTTGACACATTAAGATGCTAAATCATACGTTTGCCTTGATAGAATATGCAAGGAACACATTGAAACGGATTAAAGGGGCATTTCCAATGCCAGTCGACATACATGTTATAACAAAATGGGCGTTAACTCTACTGACCTGTGCCGACAAGCCAAGCATGCTTTTTTGTAAATACAAAAGTAAATAACGGTAAAAGAACAAATAAATAAATAAATAAATAAAAGTTAGAAGAGCGAGTCCAATTCGGCCATTTATGCAAGGCCTAGTCTATCGGCATCAAGTCCAATTTCGGTTCAACCTGGCTCAACCATCAACACCAGCGCAAGCCGAACCCATCAAACCAGGCTCGTGAGTCCAGACCAGCCCAATTCTATTTGCATCGGCCCGTCGGACCGCTCAAGCTGAAAGGGGCCAATTCAATCGGGCCAGAGCCCAAGCCCATGTGAGAGCCCGTCCACTCTCTCTTTCCCACCTCTACCCCTCTTAACGCTGGAAAATGAACTCCAGCGGCAGCGCACGTGGGAGCAGAGGTGCACAAAGATCACCCCGGGCTGAGGTCAAAGCCAACGCGGCTGGCGACGTCCCCAACGGAATGGGCTCCCTCTTCCTGTTACTCTCTTGTCTGATTGCCTAAGATTTCCCTCTTATAGTAAGCTCACATTCGCTCGTTTTGCAAGGAGGATGAAAGACATGACAGGACGCTACCTCCGTGCCCAAACTTACAAAATTTCTCTCGGTTTAAGAGTTCCTTCATCTTCAAATCCTCTCTTTTCGCTTGCTGACGTGACCGTATAGTCCACGTCAGCCATCCCACATGCCACGATCGATGCCATGGATGGCCGGGGACACGAGGTTTTTTGCAACCTATGGTGGCTCTGTCCACAACATACTCGATAATTGAATCAAAGATTTATTGCCCCACGGATTGCAGCATACGGGGACTAAGAGGAGCGATCACTAAGAGGAATGCATCTGCAAGGCCTCCTTTAGCAGCAAGCCAGGATGATGCGAACTTGCTGTATAATGATCCAACTTCCGTCATGAAATCCTCAGCCATCTTTTTCCTGGCACATATTCGGTTCATTACTGAGAAGAATGGAACTGAAGTGGCGAAATGACCCTTTTGCGATTTCGACATCTGATGTCGGAACGATGCAACGAGGAATTCTTCCGCAATCTTGTCAGCTCCACGAGCCCAAAGCAGAAGCCGTTCCTCGCCTCCCCGAGTTTCTTGGTTGTGGTCATCCCTGAGCCCCGTGTGTTCCCTGGTGTTCAGGATCTCTTGGAGATTGCTTATGGAGTCGGAGATTTGATGTGTTAATTTTTTAGAGATGATGATGCCTTCGGACTTGGAGAGAAGATCGTGGAGATTGCTAACGTCAGTGGAACGGCCACTTCAGAGGCAGCCATGGGCGTGAACAGAGAAGATGCTGAATGTGGGATTAATAAGCTGGAAATGGATTAGTGTCTATTTTCTTTTTTATTTATTTGTGAGTGTCTCATGCTTTGATTTTGAGGAACAAGCAATCAAAACATATATGATCTCTAAGACCTTTTATAAATTATGTGTAAAAATAGAAAAAAAAAAAAGGATTATCGATTTACTTTCCTACGGCGAAATTGCCTGGCATTTTCATATTCATCTTTTGAAAGATATGGGAAACTGCATTTCAGCATAAAAACGATTAAAAGTTTTTGAGCATTTGCATTAAGGAAAAAAAAATTAAATGCACGTGTAATAAGTTTTGAAAAAAGAGAGTAAAAAGCAAAGAGCAAAAGCTGTTCAAACAAATAACTGTTTGTTCTTTATTGCTATTTTCTGCGCTTGGGCAAAAATAAAAATTAATCACATTGAACCTATACCGGACCTTGGTGAATAACTAGCATGTAAAGGTAATAAAGTTGAATATTGCAATCAAGTTGATGACAAAAGCTTGGTTAAATTAAGATATTTTATTAAATACAATAGAGTATACATTTGCTCTTGAATGAATGACGTGTGAATAATACATGACTCATCTATTCAACTATGAACGCGTAAAAACAGTTTTTACGTTGGGGGCGGATTTAATACTGATCCTAAGTTAGATTAAAATTGTAGAATGCCCCATCCATGATTCATCTGCTAACGTCAATATGTGTCTGTCCTTATTGACTAAATCCCCCATGTGAAAAGCGTGAGTCTTGAGTGTTATGCCGTCCTCGTTCTATCGGCTAAGCGGGGACATTGAAAACGAACGCGATCGGCTAATCTCAATTGTTTCGAGATACCAATGTCCAAACCTTAGGATTTACCCCAATATTAATTTATATGAGTCGAAATTATTCACATTGAGGCAGGATTAGATGCGACTCTCCGAAACCGACGTGTCATTAATTTAACTATGTCTATGGAAGTGATGTGAGTAGACCTCTCTCATAAAGTACAAAATGCTTATTTACAAAGTGGTAAAAAGTGGAGTTTGATTTGGTTTTTTTTTTTTTTTTTTGGTAAAAATCCTTTAACTTTTAATTTATCTAATCAAATCATCGAACTTGTATAGTTATTCTAATTAAGTCGCTCAAGCTCCAAATTCCATTAATTGGCACTCACTTGTCCATTTTTTTTTTTTTTAGCCAACTCACCTGTCCATTTGAATCGACAAAAGTTCGATGCATAAACTCGAGGGCAGTGTTAATTTTGAAGAATTTTATCGATTGAGGTTCGGTGGCAAGCTTCATCTTCGGGGTTTTTAGCCTGCGAGGTGGGTTTTTGCGTTCTAGACTCTAGAAGTCGGAGGAACTTGATTAGTAAAGTGATGTAAGTATAATGACTTAGATTGGAATAAAGGCACAAGATTGAGGATGATAAATGGGTTCTTTAGGTTGTACTGCGCCATAGAACCCGACCACCTGCTCCTTACAGTGGTCGTCACCGTTCTACAAAATCCAAGATGACTGGGCTGTGTTTATTCAGCCAACAAGCGGCTTCATCGGAGAAGAGAAGAACGAACAACGCATAAATCTCTAGGAAAATGGCGACTCCGGGCAACAAAAAGGCCACATAGATATTGAATTTGGAGTATTTGTCCTTGTCTGTGACCTGGAAAAAAGCACCACGACCATGACGGTGGATAGGATACTCACGGTGCGGGGAGTAAAGCCCCACCGATTGTGGATCACCATCGCCTCAGTGCAGAGCAAATCGTACATGAGTCCCAGTTCAATCTCGATAACTCTGAATACAACTTGAAAATGTTTACTCTCGAGTATTAACATGCTAGTGTCGCAGTCCTCGAAGCTAAGCACGAAATCTGCGGAAAGGCACCGGAAAATGTCGATCAGGTCTTTGGCTACTGCCAACTTGGCCGGGTTGCGCTCCTTCGTCTTTTCAGGTAAAAGCTCTTCATTGCCAAAAAGGTGCCGGAAAAAGTCGAATGTACCTTTGGCTTCGGACAAGTGATCTTATCAGGAGACAAAAGATCTACGCCCGCCTTCAAAATTGCGTTCCACGTTCACTCTGCGTATCTCGATCACCTCATGCGGCGTGACGTCATAGTGCTTGGCCTCCTTCAACTTATATTCCTCTAGGATCTTCAAGTAATGGAGAGGAGGGTCAGGGATTAAGTCCCTGAACTACTCGCTACTCACGGCAAGGAGGTAAACTTTTGTTGCCATCATACCTGACACTCAGAAATATTTAAGAAGCGAAGGGTTGGTTTACCAACGAGGATGATGGTTAGCAATGTATCTCATTTTCATGTGAGCAATTAAAGGCTTTTTTGGCAGCAAAAATTGTTTGCTGCTAAATGAGCAACTTGCAGCTGGAAAAAGGTGCATATTCAGCGGCATCTATTCAGTGGAATCAACAAATAAGAAACGCCAACATAACACTAAATGCCAAGACAAAGGTGCTCATTTAGCGGCAACAGAATGTTTCTCTAGCCGTTTGCGAGTCATATTTGTTGAAGCGAATTCATATGTTGTACCCGGACCGACCTAGAGTCTTGATAAGGTTTGACAATTGTTTAGGATAGCTTAAGCAACGGTACCACTTGTACCACTTCTCCTTCTCTGTCCATTCCAGAATAGGGTGTTGGAACCCCCAGTGATCGAAAAGCTCTTAGCCAGAACCATCCAGCAGCTCTTGTCTAGTTGCTTGTCAACCAAATATTTGTGTGTACACGGCAGATCCTGGAAGTGGTCTTGATTTATTGATCCACTTATCATCTAGAAAGGGGTCTTCATTTTCTGACTTCCTGCATATCATGCAGTTTTAGTTTCATGGCGGGCGTTACAACCCCAGCCAAATACTTTCTCAATAGATTATTATTGATCTGAGCAGAACATGTTATTTCTGTACTTCGGAACTTGCCTGAATTTCGTCATTTCTTGCCTCGCCTTGCTTCTTGTTGTCCTCCAAAAGCACTTGAACATGTTTTGCCTCGCACTGCTTTTTGTTGTCCTTCAAAAGCACTACTCCTACATAGACCAGACAGCTCAGCTCTTTTGGGTCGATGGAGGCGCTTTCGTCATTGATCGCTCTTCTTAAGGTTGCCAAGGAAATGAGAGGAGGCTTTCTTATTTCACTTATGCCATTTTGGGCGTTTGCTGACGGTGACGAGTTGAACGCATCGCCTGCTGCAGAAACTCCTTCCATCGTCTTCCAGGTATACTTGTACCTAACATGTAGGCACACAGAGATTAAAAAAAGAGAGAGAGAGAGAGAGAAAAAAGGGCAAAGGTGTGAGTTGGTCTAAGGTCAGACTAAATGAAAGGTTGATTCATTGGTCCAGACATTCGGACTCTACCGAAAACGCCTCGCTGCTTGCAGCTCTTGCTAGGGTGGAAGAAACAGAGACGAAACTATGGTGGCCAACTCTGATTTTTCAGACTTTCATAGACAAGTAGAGAAAAAGGGACCCAAATAATATTAACAAAGAAGAAGAAGAAGAAGAAGTAACGATGATAATGATTTCACGCTAAAGAAGGGCTCTTTCATTATTGTGATATTGCTAATAATGAATGAAAATGAATGGGGAGGTTTGAGCTAAATGGACTTGAGCCTTAATAGGTCCTGCCAGCTTACTTATCAAATACTTTCATACTTAACTTTTCTTCATATACATGGAAAAATCTATCCTCTGTAGGTAAAGGTAGCAATTCAACTATGAAATATAATTACGTCCTTGTCAGCTGTTCTTGTAATTTTATTTTATTACCAAAATGTTTCAATGAGATTGCGAATTGCCTTTTTTTTTTTAAATCAAAGGAATGAAAAAGTGTCAATTCATGCCAATTTTTAATTAATCATATTATATCCTACCGAATTTGGGTTTATCCCATTGTATTTGTATCGTGTCATAGATCAAGAATTGTCATCTTTATTAATAGGTCTTCCTACCTTTTCTTTTCTTGCCTTGATTAAGTCCCTTCCAAAAGGGTTCATTGAAGTTCTCATACATGGTCTTGGTGTTCTTGCCTAAACTACCTGTGATCGAGGTCCATATATGGTTGTGGCTTTCCAATAGCAACATACCCCTTCGAAATTATCTAAGGGCTCTCTTATAATACAAAGTTGCAATTATCAATGGTCGGGAAATTTGACAATGATACAAGTCATTTCCTAGCTCAATAACCGTGAAATTTTCAGCTTAGCATATTAAGGTGGTAAAACATACACTTGTTCTTATTGAATGCGCTAGGAACGCCCTAAATTGGATTAATAATTTTGTACTTATAGGGGCATCTTCGATGCTCATCAACGCATTTTGATACATAACACGTGTTCCAATAAATCTAGCACTAACTATGTTGACTAGTGCCGACAAGTCAAGCATGCATTTTTTGAAAAAATAAAAACAAATAACTGTAAAAGAACCAAAAAAAGAAAAAAAGAAAAAGAAGAGAGTGTCCATTTATGCGATGACCTGGACCGGCCCATCTGGGTCCAGCCCAGCCCGTCGACATCAAGTCCAATTTCGGTTCAGGAGGCTCAACCATAACCCATCAAACCAAGCAAGCCCGTGAGTCCGGCTCAGCGCAATTCAATTTCCATGGGAGAGCTCGGCCACTCTCTCTCTGCTGAACATTCGAGAATGAACTCGCGCATGGAAGCGGAGCTGCACGAAGATCACCCCAGGCTGAAATCCCCTCGTATAATTGTGTTTGCGCGAAGCTTTTTATGATTTTTCGAACTCGTATTGTTGCTGATGTGATGATCTGAAGTGAATCACTGCTTTGATTTTGCTTATAAGCTACATGGCCAGGTGTTCTTTACCTGTTCGATGAAATGCCCGAATGACATCACACTGCACGGTTCCTAGAAGAAATGAGTTTGATAGCCATTTGGTTTAATGCTTAACCTCGTACGATTGGATTATTGTACTTTTAGGCATTCATGTATCCTTTTCATGCTTGATCCGAGAGTCATGTTGTGTTAATTACAATTAGAACTCCGATTTATTGGAGTCTTATTATGGTCGGCCATTATCGAATCGACTCGATGATTCATGCCATTTGTTGACTTAATGTACAATATAAAAACCGTGTCTCATAGTTCGCGGATCTCCCTTAACAGAATCAAGGGTTCAAATTGTTGTTTGCATATTCGGTTCTGCGATCAATCTTTGTCTGCTTTGTTTCCTTCTCCGCCTATGTATTCTGCATACCCAAAATGTGCTTTGGTCGTGTATGTGCGGCGGCTGGCAAGTGATGGTGAGAATGCCGTGGTGGTTGGAGACGATCGGTGGTGGGTTAAAAGCATGTGTGTACTGTTCCCTGTATAAAGCGTGCGTGTGACAGTCTGGATGTGGAGAAAAAAAAAAACCACGGAACGAAAGGGGTGAGGGACCAAGAAATAGGAAAGAAAGAAATAAAACAATAATAAAAAAATATAAAAAAGTAAACGGAAAACAGAAATAAATTGGTAGGAAAATGCAAGTCTCGATTTGTTAGCTACATTTTAAGAATAGTTTTAATTGGATTTCATTTGATTCATAATCATCTTGTTTAAGGAGTTACATTGCTTGATTGTTGGAATAGACTGACTCTTAGGTCGTGCTTGTCTTAGGTGAAATGCATGAAAAGATAAAATAATAATAATAATAATAATAATAATAATAATAATAATAATAGTAAAAGAAAAATGACAAAAAATCTCTCTCGGATTGCATTTAGGGATTACTTCCATGAATTTTTTGTTTTTAATATCACTTTGTAAATTTTGTTTAGTAGATAATTCTTTTTGGTAGAAATTTGAATTTGACTTATTAGAGTTACAAATTAGTTCTCAGGATTCATGTCCTAAGGCTCAAATAATGAAACCTCGTATATTTTTGCCAAATCGTATTGGGTTTTAATGTTCGCATTTTGATGTCTTTATTTTTAGGCTTTATATAGTTGAATGTGTGATTTTCATTATTTTTTAGTTGGTATTATTTCTGTCTTGTATGATTGACTGAAAAATGTTATCGAAAATAACCATACATGAGCATTTAGTGGGACATTCTTGGAGACTTAAAATATAAAAGACTGCATGACTCGTTAAATTATTAGCTTAACGAAGTTCCCAATCATAGATTTCTGGTTTATATAGGAAGTGGCATCTCCATGTTCCACTTAGCTCCTAATCGGCTAGTGGTGACTCTTACTATATCGAATTTTTTTGTTAGTCAAATTGAATCAATTGACGTCAATGTGATAAGGGTTCTAGAGAATATGCGTGAACAAGAGCAAGCACCTTGAGTAGGAGACTGTCTGTTCCCACTAAACATACCACTAAACCCGCTCTCCCTAAATCCCTTAGGGAGGGTTGCTACAAACTATCTGATGAGAAGGGACTAAAGCAAGTGGCAGAAAACAGGGTTAACTAGTATGCTATTTTACTAATCAGCTTAATATTTCCAGAGCATTCGATATTTGGAAGTGATATAGTTATGGCGACATGAGCCATCAAGAGGCTGATGCGAGTCAGGGGAGCTTGCCTCCTCATCTTAGTTGCTAAGCGTAATAACTTCCTTGACACCAGATAGTAGTATAGACCAACATTTCCACCCAAACCTCGCTAATGATCGACCATTTTTGCTCTTGATACGTGATAATAGTATCTAGCTGCGGTGCTAGTTGGCATCCGTGAAATAGCACATGTTTGCTGCTGTTGCCTTTCGGAATGCTCAGGCTTAGCTCAGTGTTGACATGCTCCCTTTATTGATTGCAAGCATCCTTATGTCGAACTTCTGCTCTCGCTTCCATAGATCTATTGTCCTAGTGAAACAATTCGTAAAATTAGCGATGAAGTTTCTATATCCTTGAGTTACGTCGGCTGGATTAGTCAGCTTCTGTTCCATGTCTCGGAGTTCTCTGATGGACTTCTTGCCTATTTCTGATCTGGATATGCGCAACTCCGCTAGCCACAGCAAGATATCTGACAAGGAGATATAGCATACATCAAGACAAACGCTTGCTAATTCTAGATCTCAACCTTGTGTTGTTTTTAATGCGTGCTTCTTCGAACGGAGCATCTTCCATTCTCGTATATTCTTTGGGTGACAGTATAGTTGAGTAGCAATGTGCCAAATCATAACACTCAAGTCGAAATCCAGATCAAGAATCTATTTGGAAGTATCCGACTTTTTAGCCAAATGAAGTATGCGACTGCCTCTAAAGGTGCGTATAGCTTGGAGCCATGATCGGCCGTTTCATATCGTTGGTCGTTTCCTAGTGGCTCCCATACAGATGTTTCACCACCTTGTCTTCGATGTGTAGGATCTCCTGTAGTTGGACCATTTCCGCCTTCTTAAAAGGGGTTGTATCCAACTGATGAAATTCAAGGGGCAGACGTTTTGTCCTTCGTCAGCCAACAAGCAGTCCTATTGGAGAAATAGAGAACCAGCAATGCGTATAGTTCTGAAAAGTTGGCTGCGCCCTACAATTATGAAGTTACGCAGAGATCGGGTTTTCGACTCTAGGTCAGGTTGCTTGTGAATCTATGGTCTCCAGAAACATGATTCACATAGTCGAATGGAAGTGGGACGGGAGTGTGAGAAGATGTCGCATGCCAGAACTATTGTATGATTTCTAGTCTCGGATGGCCATGGACATGGGGTTTTTGGCAACCTATAGTGGCTCTGTCCACAAAATACTAGATGATTGAATCAATTTCATCGCCCCACGGATTGCGGCATACAGGGACCAAGAGGAATGCAGGTTAGGTCTAAGGTGTCACTGATCACTGTCGTTATATATAATTTAACACTTGAAAGCTAGGCAAAAGTTTAAGAAAGATAGAAATGTTGCTTAATTCACTATGGCTTAAGAGCGACTCTCGTTTTTGCCGAGGCCACTAGATCTCGAGTCGTCTATAAGGCCGACGCTTCCTGAAATTCTGGGCAATGTGCAGAAGTCGTCACCCTCACCCATAAAATGCCTAGATTAATGTAATAAGCTAATGGACTTCCAATAATGTACTTATTTTTTAAAAATAGCTTAAAGAAAAATATGAAATGAAGTTAATTAAGATAATAACGTAGGATTAACCATTGGACTTTTGCTCTTAGACCTATTTATTCCTTACCACGTGCATTGAACGGCAAAATTAACTAAAGAGAGCATAAATTTCGTGTTCACAGCTTAGCAAATTTTAAAAAATAATGGATTTAGAAAGTAAGCACGTGGTATGTGATCTCAATTGATCAAAACAATCATTACAGAAATACCCGAAAAAATTTGAGCACCCACTTTAGAATAACATACTGTTTTCTGCTTCCATCCTTTGGGCTTTACAGGTGTCTACTTCAACTTAAATGGTATCAAGCCTATCTAAAATATATACGGGGTGTCAAAATGAATCATGGGCCAAATTTTACCTCGTATTTTCAAGATCAGGTTGTATATGGTTGTTAAATATTCAAGGACCGGGCGTAAGTGGGTCAAAAATATTACATCTTTAATGAGATTGGGTCGTTAATGGGTTTCACAAGACCCATTTTCGATCCATTTAATAGTAAATGCACGAACCGGCGGTCACCGAATGGCCTATAGTGTTTGAGGGCGAGTGACTAAGCAAACGCCCACGTGAGCTGACATGCTTGTTTCGTGATCGTTCCTCCACATAACATTCGCGAGCTCGGGCGAATCTTTTAAAGCGACGTCGTCTCCGCAAGTCGACCTGTGGGCAAGCTCATGTCATGGCCTAAACACCTCCAGCTACTTGGGCTCTTGAAATCCTTCCATTTTCAGATTATCGCTTTGCCCAGAATATCGGCGGCTTATTTTTCGGGGAGAATTTCTATGGCCAATTTTTGCACCTTTTTTTTTTTTTGCTAATACAATTTTTTGCAAAAATTAAACGAATACAAAAGTTCAAAATTCTATATAATGTTGAAAGCCATATCTTTAGTATCTTATAATCGAAATAATTTTTTTTCACCTTAAAGATGCATGCATGGCAATTTATGATATAGTTTTTTCGATTGAATATGATTTTAAATGTTGATATCTATTATAGGCAAAATTTTAGGGTTGTTCTTATGGGAGTAAATATTTTGCTGACGATGGCGAAGGTTGATACGAGAATCTTTAATGCCTTAGATGACAATCTTTAGGTTTTTTTTTTTTTTTTTTTAATGACTATTCCAGTCTATAGGTATTTTTACGTTTTTTTTACTTAATTTATTGATCTTTTAATTGTACTAATTTAATTTCTAAATTTGATATGAAATTTTCATCCAAGTAAATATACATGAATAGCTTAAAGTGAGATGAATAGGTGGGTTTAGGTTTTCATAAGATAAGTCAAATATGGATGTGTTTAAGAAAAATGAATTCAGTTGGTTACAGGTCGAATCGAATATCAATCACTAAATTTGTGTTGTCTATAAATATGTCGATTTGGATAAGACATTTTCAATCCGACCTAAACCACCAATTTGACGGTCCTATCGAAACCTTGTTCTAGCCACATCATATAATAGCCAGAACGGAGGTCATTATCCCTATCAAAACGCCCGAAGAACCAAAACTAAAAAGAGGGTGAGAGGGTGGGGTTACCTTCTTCGAGGTCATTCCCGTGCAGCTTCTTTTACTAAAGGTGACAAACCTTGTCCAGAGGATTTAGGTTCCCGACTTGTGAGAACGGGAAATTATCCTTGTTAATTAATTAAATTCAGAAATCCAAAAGTAAATGCAGTCTCTGCATCTCGATGGATGGTGATTCGCACATTGACAATTCTATATGTTTGCCCATGAAAACGTATAGAATTTAAGAAATTGATTTTAGATGATAACTTATACCTCCGAAAATAGAGATCGCGTCATTTGGCATGACTACAAGAATGTGGAAGTCATCCTGTATTCCCAACGCAAGAGAAGGGGACGATCCCATACTGATCTTGAACCAAACCAGAAAACCAATTTAGTAAACCATCCATAACGCAAGAGAAGATAAAAGGTAAAGATTCAAAGTTTCTTGATGGAGGTTACAGTTAACTACAGTAAAAACTACTAACATAAAGCAGATCTCAGCTGAGCAAGCTGTGCATCCATCGTCTAAAGGGCTCTACACAAAGCTAAAAACGCTATCAATTGCATTGGGGAATGACTACATTTGTGGCTAGAAATTTGATATATAAACCTTTTGCTGAAAAGATTCTCTATCGTTCCTGCGTTAGTCCACAGTCTGCAAACCCAGATGGGAACAAATTGATTAGTATATTACCTGATTTAGATTTCAACTAAGAACAAGAATCGTACTAGAAAAGCAAATAGGATGATCACAGTGAAACTGAATCAGACCATTTTCCCAACTTTTTAATCACACCGAACCAACTAAAAGAATTGCAGAACAGGGCAACTTCACAAATCAT
This sequence comes from Eucalyptus brandiana, assembly GCA_014182725.1. Taxonomy (NCBI): domain Eukaryota; kingdom Viridiplantae; phylum Streptophyta; class Magnoliopsida; order Myrtales; family Myrtaceae; genus Eucalyptus; species Eucalyptus brandiana. The sequence continues at coordinate 33,546,994 of CM024677.1, forward strand.
AATCAGACAAGGTAAGGCATAATTTGTAGATTTGTACATTATATAGCGTTAACAAAATTTACATACCATACATGAAAAAAAACAAAAAAACAAAAAAACAAAGAGTTTGGATGAACCGAAGTATACTATCCATTGCCAAACGACCATATGAATGGAAAACTGTGCCACTGGAGAAATCAACGACCCCGTGAAGTAGCCAACCACCTATTGAGTTTCCCAGTTTATAAATTTGGTAAAATGAGAAGAATAAAGTGATCAGACATAGAGAGAGGAGCAATCGCTCTGACAAATCATGGTGATAATGTTGATGATTAATAGCTGTGGTGATTCCGGTTCTCTGATTTCAACGTTGTGATTACACGGGGCGGAGGGAGACAGAGACAGAGACAGAGAGAGACTCTTAAGGGTGGTCGCTTTAAGGAAAAGCAGCTTCTAAAGTATTTTGGCAAATTCCAAGATTTATGGTCTTTGTCGCCCGACCTACACAGACTACTCGTCGTGCGCTCTAACCTGCTCTTGGATGGCTAGTTTTGTTGTCTTTAGATGAGTGGGGAAATCAAAAGAAGGGGTGGGCATATCAATATGGGGCTCGATTCTGAGTTGATCTTCATAAAAATACTCATTGACTGTTATAGCTATGTGCGAATATTCTCGAATAAGGGAGTAACTCAGATTAAACCTACAACCAAAAGCAGTTGCTAGGGGGGAAGAGAGGCTACAATGTGGCGAAGTTTCAATATTTGTGGAGTATCCGCAGCCCAAGCTTTAAGCACTATTCATTACAGGCCCCGATCTGTTTAGTTAGAGGATTCTGTCACAATTTCAAGGCCCGAAGGATGAATTTCTACCGGAAGATTTGATGAAACCTATGCAAAATCCACATGAGCCCTACTATTTTAATGGTCCATATTCGATTTAGCACATAGACTACACTAATGTATTAAATTCTCTCCAAAATACGATCAATGCTAAACCTAAATTTCTCTTACCGAGATTCAAGATTATAATTTGACCATGAAAGATGAGATTCACATGTGTAAGTAAATTATAGTAGTGCATGTTTTGGGCATCGCAATTGGTTGACATGGGTCTTCTTTTCGTATTTGTGTTTTCCAAGCTCATGATCGTCATGGAATTGAAGTAAACTTGCAAGAGAACTTTACATAAATTAAAGAGCTCCAATGTTGAGAGATTTGAGAGAAATAGAGAGAGGCAAAAAAAGAGAAAAAAAAAAAGTGCTAGTGTTTGTGAGAGTGACTTGTTTTTCAATCGTTCACTTATGACGGGTACTGTCGGCCTTTAAAGGAAGGAACATGCAAGTGATTAGTGCAGAATCTGGGGAGAAGGTGAAAAGAGGAGAACATTGCCTCTCAACTCTCTAGTCATCATGAGAATAGAAACAAGGTATTGTTGATCGATATTAACGAGATGTGTGATTTGGTCTATGCATGATTTGCACGCAATTTCATTAACCTTGCTTTCAACCCATTTTTATGCGATTAAGTTACTGAGTAGTTTTGTGATATTAATCTTTTTCAAGTTGGTTTTCGACATTAATTTGTTTCATTAAATTAATAACTTCTCGATAAAAAAAATTAACATCTCTTATCGATTATCAAATTTTGTTTAGTTTTCTTAACATCGCATTAAATTTACAGACTATTATATAAAATTACTATCCACCTTTATTTGGTCACTCACCACTTTCATTCTTGATTAAATAATATATGTTGACACATGAATCTTTTTTTCCCACCATATCGAGCAAGCATAATAATAAAGTAATAATGATGAGCAAATAAAAATAACAACTGTAGAAAAAGTTTCGATCCCATTCACCGGAGATGCCTCTCTTCGTTCGCCAGACAATTTGCCGGAGCCATTGCCTCTTCCTTTTTGGCTCCATCACCATCAATTCAATCGTCCACCATCTCCGATCAGTTACGGCCGCCGTCGGATCTCGCTCGCCGGCCACCATAGCCTCCGACATAACGGAGCGGCGCATCGACGCTCATCACTGCCAATCGAACTTCTCTCTCTCCCTCCCTCTCGTCTAAAGCATTTGGAGATTCCTTTTAATCTCGCGATTTCACGTTCTACAGGAGAATTCCCAACACACTCTCTGAAGCTTGGTGCACGCGTGAGAGCCCGAGGAACTGGGCCAATCAAGAACACACGTTCTGGAACAATCCAGTGTCTTCGCCCGCGGTCGAAGCCAGTGGCTAGCTTCGTCTTCGTGAGATTCTCGAAGTCCTTCGGCGCCTTTCGTTTCTTAGCTAACCATTCGGATCTCCCCATGGTAGATGTGGTCGATTCATCGAGACTCAATCACACGATTGTTCTGTATTTGCCTTTTTGCCGAAAGCTGCAAATTGTTATCTCAATTGTTGTCTATTCATTTGGTCTCTCAGATTCGTCGATTCCTCCTACCATTTTTTAGCTAGGTTTCTCAAGTTATATTATTCCTTGCCAATTGACAGAAATTCCTGTTGGTATAATACCTCGCCTTCATGCTCACCACCTCTTCGACGTTTTGCCTCGGAGATGACTCTGGTGAATTAATTGATCAATTTGAGATTGCACAGGAGTGATTACTATGTTGTTCTTCAATGTACTGATCATATATTGCGAATTGATGCTTCATCCTTGGATGGCATACTGTTCTCCTTCCCTTGACTTTCGGTTTAATCTGTTCTTAGTGAATTATATACTACTTCAGAACGTGGTTGAATTATCCTCTAAACTGAGAGCCTCTGGATTTATTTTTGAGCTTGAGGTGTTCGAAGTGTGCACATATCATAATCGTCAAGGTGTTAATGTAGAGAAATCCTCTATTACCGCAAATTGTCATACGTTGGGTCTGTAGTTTTTCTTTCTCATACTAACTGCTGCTCTGTCTTGGGCTCTGTTGAGACTCCACTTCACATGTGATGGACACATCGAAGTATCATTTGTGTCATGCTTGTGATGTATTTGCAATACATGGTGGTTTATCTTGGCTGTCACTATTAGCTTGCACAATGATCATTTAAGGATGTGCTATTTGCTGAATTTGTACGCTCACCACCACGTCATAGGCTCACTGAAGATGTCCATTCTTATTGTACATGTCTCAAATTTACTGGATTTATTGTTGGGCTCAAATTTACTAGATTCATTGTTGTTCTTGCTGTACATGTATAGAAAATATGTTGATTTCTTGGCTATGAATGCTGTGTATATTCATAACATGCTGTAGTCATGGTTCAAAGTGCTGTTTGTGACTTAAATTTGTTTGATTCATGTTCATGCCTGCTGTCCATGTCCGTTTGTTGTCCAAACAACAATCGCCAAGACTTGTCTATGTGTTCTCTTGGTCATATGAGTTGAGATGAGGAATCCATGTTAATTTTTGAGGGAGATAGTCATGTTGTCACGCTTGAATTTGCTGAAATTAAACATGTGCCTGATGTGAGAGCATTGATGGTCTTTATTTGACTTTAATTTGTTCTCATCTTGAGCATGTGAGCCCACATACACCTGCAGGAAGATATGCTTCAACTCCATTACTTAACATATAATCATGAATTTTGGCCTTCTTTGGTTTTGATTTTATTCTAGATTTTGCTGACTTTGCTGTTTTAATCATGAGGTGTGCTAATTTAATTCTCATTTGAGTGTGGTTTTGATTACCCATGATTAGGAGACTATGTATGCTTGATTGGCTAGTTATAGGGACATGTTTTGGTATTATTGGAGTGGGTAATTTGTAAGTCTTCCGAGCTAGATGAGCTGGATGCTGCAGTGAATTCTCCTAGGCATGAATTTGAATGATTTTGTTGCCATTTGTTGATTGGTTTGATGCTTCTTCAGTGCATGTTAAATGTGCGGTTCATCTCTAATCACTTTGACAGTTTGATAAACAAGTTACAGATTGGATGTCATTTATGTGGGTAGAGTAATGACTATAATTGCTGGGTGTTATTGTGGGCTGTGGACTAAGTGTGATTTTGAGGAAATTTTAAAGATATTTCTAGCTAGATTAGTGGTGCATTAGGCACATAGGCGTATAGCTCACTTCATGTCATTTAGATATAATGAGATGTAGTTTCCTTCAATAAATGGGCAAGCTTGCATGTGGGCCTTAAGCTTGGTATAAATTCAAATAGTACCTCGAAATATCAATTAACTCTATCATGCAAAGCATGGAGAGCTAAGTACTTCCACGGGGGTCAGCATTTTGACCTATAAAATAGTGGGCTCAGTTGGGTTTGGTGGGTCGAAAATGTGTCCGCTTTAAATTGACCAATTTAATCAAATTGACCTACTTTTATTTAATATTATTTAACAATCCATACTCAACCCGACTTGGACTCAACCCATACACATATTCTTCTACTTCTTTATCATCTTGTTTCTTTCTTTATCTTCATCCCTTCTTCACCATCAAAGCCTGCCTCCCCCCGGGCGGCCGGGTGCAAATCTCTCTCCTCCCCGCCAGCAATGTCGACCTATCAAATAGTTGGGTTAAATTGGGTTTGAGCAGTTGCGTCTAGATTGGTTGGGTAAAAAAAAAAAGGGATCCAATCATTATTGCCTCATTTTGTGTGATATAACTTAAGCAACATGTGTCTGTTTTAATTCGGACTCAATCCATACCCAACCTAGCTCAATGCAACCCATGTTCTTCTCCTACTTCATCATCATCATCTCGTATGGCTCTTCATCTTTGTCTCTTCACTACCACCAAAGCCCCCAACAAAACTCTTTCCTCCCTGCCACTTATGTCTAGACCAGTCAAATAGGAAAATCAGGTTGGGTTTGAGTGGGTAAGAAATAGGTTTGGTCCAAATTAGCTTCTCTTTTTTTTTTTTTTTTTTTTTTTTTGGTGACTCGTGTTTGGCCTCATGTAATACAATTTTGGTGACTCAGATTCAAACCATTGTCACCCAACCCATGTTCTTCTTCTACTTCATCATCTCGCATTGCTCTTCATCTTTGTCTCTTCTTTGCAATCAAAGCACCTAGAAAAATCTTTCCTTCTCATCACCAATGTCTATTATCACCACCCTCTAGCTTCTCCTACTCTCTTCTTCCTTCAACCTCCCTGGTCCGATCTTGCTTTCAACCGAGCCACACTCCTCTACCTTTGCTCCACTATCGGTTGCCTCCTTCTCCTCCTATGGAGTCTCACTGACTTGCCATGCTCTTGGATGACAATTTTTTTTCTTGAAGAATCATATGAACTTCATTTCGTCTCTTTAATTGTTTATGAAGGATGACATTTGACCTTAACCCATAAAATGAAACTAGATATGCTCTTATGAGCATTCTTGTTATCAAATGAGCCCGAGACATTGTCTAGAAAGGGCAATACACTAGAGTTTCTTTGGCTTATATTTGTCTCATATTTATAGTGTTATTTAGTCAATTATTTTTCTTAATAAAAATAATTCTTTTATTCGTGTGATTTTTTGGTGGGTAACCAAACAAATGAAGGCCACATTGATAACGTTGTAAAACTGAATTGGAGATTGAAGAGGTGGTATTCCACAACATCACTAGAGTCAAAACAAAGATTTCTTGTTCAACGGTAAGAGGAACTCTATCAAGCTTATGTCTATTAGCATTTTTGCCACCTTCACCAAATTTTTTGTAGGAGCAAAAAAATCCACAACATCTAGTCCCAACACCAATTAAAATAAAATGTTTAAGTCATGAGTATGATCTTTCATATCGATATATATCCTAACCAAAATTTCATCCGAATTTGACTTAATTTTAAACGGTCGAATCAAATTGAAACTATTGATTATAGTGTTGTGGTTTGGTCAAATACATACTAAATCCAATTTGCTCTTCTTCTTTTCTTTGTTCACTTAGTAGTTCAGCAATATGCTCTCGCTGTACTTGCTGGTTAAGATGCGTGGAATTGTCACCTTACAACTATAAGTATTTTGCCCAGGTATGATATTTAACAATGATTATAAGCATATGTCATATAACTTAATATGATTGTTAATTTTTTTTGCTAAACCAATCCACCATGTTATGTGCATGGTCACTATTGTCTGAAATCTTTAAGATATGAGTAAATTTGTAAGCTCGATCAGATAACAACCCAAATTGCATCAGCTAAAAATGAGGAAGCGCTATTTAGTGGGTGGCAACTATGCATAGTTCAGGCCCATTAAAACCCATATATATTTGGGCTTTACTACTCTAAAATCATGACAATATGTTCCTTGAATTATTAAGTTTTCAATCTTCTAAAATGGCCCAAGCTAGCAAGTCACTCTAAAACACAATGATGTTTCAAAAAGTACAACAGATGGCAAATGTTTGACCCGATAAGATAAATTTCCTTGATCCACAAGTGACCTAATTTGATCAGTATGCGATATCATTTTCATGGAAAAGTATAGGACTTTTAAAAGTTATAGAAGAGATATGACTTCTATTAAGTATTATAGACACTACTTTCTTATGGTGAGCTTTTTCCTCTTTATATATTGGGTCTATCCTTATCATCATATTCGTCATTTTCATTCTCCTTTAAAAAATGAATGAACAAAAAATATTTTCATCATCTAAGAAAATGTTTAGTTATAAATTATTGCTAATAATAAAAATATTTTTCATTGGCTAATTATTTTAAACAATACATGTGATGATTTTTAAAAAAAATATTATTTAAGACATTCAATTTCCGCGAGTTCCGCAAAATAAACAGAGCTCAAAAGAAGTTATAAATTGTTGTTGATAATAAAAGTATTTTTCATTGACTAATTATTTTAAGCAATATAAGCAATCATTTTTAAAGGAATATTATTTAAATATTCATATCTTATCTATTTGGATCTTGTCTAATTTGCTAAAGGAATATTGTGCAAAGAAGCATAAAAAAACTCAAAGTGTCTCCTTGGAAAAGGAAAGAGTGAAGATTTATATTCTAAAGCTAATGATTGAAGAAGAGTGTCATACGAGATAAGTATTATATTCTTTATTGGGACTATTCATCATAAGTTATTCTATGTCACTCATTATCAGTAATTCTTTATGTGTCATATGAGATAAGTACTAGATTCTCCATCTAGGCCATTCACCTCAAGATTACTTGAGTGTCATATAAGAAAAGTACTAGATTCTTCCTTTGACCTATTCACCACAACTTATTCTAAACCTCTCATGACCATCAATTCATTGTGTGTTATATGAGATAAGTACTAGATTCATCATTGGGGTCATTTACCACAAGTTATTCTAAATATCTTATGATCAACAACTCCTCATGTGTCATATGAGATAAGTACAAAATTTTCCATTGGGGTTGTAAGTACTAGATTCTCCATCGGGGTTATTCACGACAAGTTATTCTAAACCTCTCATGATTGGCAATTCCTTATGTGTTTTATGATAAAAGTACTAGATTCTCCATCAGAGCCATTCACCACTAGTCATTTTAAATCTCTCATGATACTAGATTCACTGCGAGTAATTTTAAACCTCTCGTGATCGGCAATTCTTTGTCTATCATATGAGATAAGTACTAAATTCTCTATTGGACCATTCACCATAAGTTATTCTAAATCTCTTGTGATCGACAATTCCTTGTGTGTCATATGAGATAAGTACTCAATTCTCCACTGAGACTATTCACCACAAGTTATTTTAAACCTCTCATGATTGACAAATCCTTACGTGTCATATGGAATAAGTATTAGATTCTACATTGAGGCTATTTACCACAAGTTAAATCTCTCATGATACTAGATTCTCCATTGTAATCATTCACTAAAAGTTATTCCAAACCTCTCGTGGGGCCATTTACCACAAGTTATTCTAAAGCTCAAGTGATCATCAATTCTATTGAAAATAGGTTTCGAGTTTGAGCTCAAAAATGAAAGTTCCTAATTTAAGTAGGTTTCTTATCTTGAATAGGTATCCTAATTAAATGGTTTCCTAGTCAAAGAAGGATTCCTATTTTGGATTGGGAAAAATCCACAAATAACACTCCCAAACTTTGCTCACTATGATATATTTACCCTAAGTAATTTTTCGTGATGCCAAAAGGCCAAAACTTAACCCATTTAACATATTCCAAACTTTTTTTTTCCATGATATTAAAAACCTAAAACTTATGCCTACATCACGTATTTATCCTAAACTTCATTGTTATAATACTAACCCCAAACTTTTTTCCGTAGCACCAAATTTTAGGTGTAAATATGTCATACAAATGCAAGTAGTTTTGGGTAAATATGTCACATAAGTACAAGTTTTGATTTTTAGTGCCACAAAAAAGTTTAGGGTAAATGTGTCACAACGAGCAAAGTTTGGGGTTCTTGCCTATAAATAAGAAGTGGATATTCTTTGTAAAAATTATCAAAGATGACCTTTTACTTGTAAATTACACCCTAAATATATCCAAGAATGTTGAAGCAAATTAAATCTTGTTGTAAGATTTGTGTAATTTTTTCGTGAGATTGAGAGATTAATTCGTGAGGAATTGTATGGTTATTCATTGTGTGAGTTATTAGATATAATTGGGGGCTAGGAAACATTGAGAATATTTAAGTGATTCGATTATAATTGCAATATCCGTTATATTTAAGCTGTATTTGCTACTTTAGTAGGTGAAAGTAGAGAAATGACTAGTACACGTGTTAATAGGTGTAGTATAAGCTCGAACAAACGAAATTGGTCTAGGAGTAGTGGTGCTATTAGTTGGAGTTATGGTAAGAGGAGGCATCTTAAAAGGAATTGCTTTAAGCTAAAGAATGAGAAGGGTAAGAGAATCTACTAATAATGTGTGTGATATGAGATAAGTACTAGATACTTTATTAAGGCCATTTACCACTTGTTATTCTAACCTCTTGTGATTGACAATTCCTTTTGTGTCATATAAGATAAATACTATAATTTTCATTGTAGCCACTCATTATAAGTTATTCTAAATCTCTCGTGATCAACCTTTACTTGTGTGTCATATGCCATAAGCACTAGATTCTCTATTGGCACCATTCACCATAAGTTATTTTAAACCTCTTGTGATTGGCAATTCATTTTGTGTCATATGAGATAAGTCTTAAATTCTCTATTGGAACCATTCACCATTAGTTATCCTAAAACTCTCATAATACTAGATTTCTAATCTCTCATGATCGGCAATTCCTTGCGTGTCATATGAGATAAGTACTAGATTCTCCATTGGAACCATTTACCACAAGTTATTCTAAATCTCTCATAATTGGCAATTCCTTGGATTCTCCTTTGGGACCAATAGCCACAAGTTATTCTAAATCTCACATGATCGACAATTCCTTAAGTGTCATATTAGATAAGTACTATTCTCTATTGGGACCAATTGCCACAAGTTATTCTAAATCTCTCGTGATCGGTAATTCCTTAAGTGGTATGTTACATAAGTACTAGATTCTTCATTAAGACCACTCGCCACAAGTTATTCTAAACTTCTCGTGATCGGCAATTCCTTGTTTGTCATATGAGATAAGTACTAAATTCTCTATTGGAACACCACAAGTTATTCTAAACCTCTCATGATTGGCAATTTCTTGTGTCATATGGGATAATTACTAGATTATCCATTGAGGCTATTCACCCTAAGTTATTCTAAACTTCTCGTGATTCCTTGTGTGTCATATGAGATAAGTATTAGATTCTCCAATGGAGCCCTTCATCACTAATTATTCTAGATCTCATGATACTAGATTCACCATTGGGTCATTCACCGCAAGTTATTCTAAACCTTTCATGATCGGCAATCCTTGTGTGTCATATGAAATAAGTACTAGATTCTTCATTGGGATCATTCACCACAAGTTATTCCAAATCTCTCACAATTGGCAATTCCTTGTGTGTCATATGAGATAATTACTAGATTCTCCATTGAGCCTATTCACCATAAGTCATTCAAACCTCTCGTGATTCCTTATGTGCCAGATAGGATAAGTACTAGATTCTCCATTGGGGTCATTCATCACCGGTTATTCTAAACCTCTTGTGATACTAGATTCACCATTGGAGCCATTCATCACAAGTTATTCTAAACCTCTCATGATTGGCAATTCTTTACATGTCATATAAGATAAGCACTAGTTCTTCAATTGAGACTATTTACCACAAGTTATTTTAAATCTCTTGCAATTGGCAATTCCTTATGTGTCATATAAGATAATTACTAGATTTTCCATTGGGCCCAATTACCATAAGTTATTCTAAACCTTTTGCAATCGACAATTCCTTGTGTGTCATGAGATAAGTACTGGATTCTCCTTTGGGGCGAATAGCCACAAGTTATTCTAAACCTCACATGATCGACAATTCCTTAAGTGTCATAATAAATAAGTTCTATTCTCTATTGGGACCAATCGCCACAAATTATTCTAAACCTTTCACGATCAACAACTCCTTAAGTGTTATGCTAGATAAGTACTAGATTCTTCATTAAGACCACTTGCCACAGGTTATTCTAAACCTCTTGCGATTGGAAATTCTTTAAGTGTCATGTGAGATATGTACAAGATTTTCTATTGGGGCCAATTGCCACATGTTATTCTAAACCTCTCATGATCAGCAATTCCTTGTGTGTCATATGAAATAAGTACTAGATTCTTCGTTGGCCATTTACCACCAGCTATTCTAAATCTCTCCAGATTTGCAATTCCTTGTGTGTCATATGAAATAAGTACTAGATTCTTCGTTGGCCATTTACCACCAGCTATTCTAAATCTCTCCAGATTTGCAATTCCTTGGTGTCATATAAGTTAATTATTAAATTCTCCATTAAAGCCACTTACCACAAGTTATTCTAAACCTCTCACGATTGGTAAGTCCTTGTGTGTCATATGAGGTAAGTACTAGATTCTTCATTGGAGCCATTCACTCCATCTTATTCTAAACCTCTTGTAATTGGCAATTCTTTGTGGGTCATATGAGATAAGTACTAGATTCTATATTGGGGACATTCTTCACAAGTTATTCTAAACCTCTCATGATCAACAATTTCTTGTGAGAAGAATAATTATGCGAGCTATAATCTAAACTCCAAAGTTAGATGGTGAAATGAGATAGCCTACGTGTTAAATTGATGATGTCCTCTTACGCAACGGTTGATTGAAAATTGGAGCAAAGAGAAAATAGCTCGACTCTGAACCCATGTTGAGGATTATCCGATGCAAAAGGCGAAATTGCTACTTGTGGAGAAGAAAACATAAACATATGACGTTGAAATTACATATTTATTCGAGGTTGGTGCTTTCCGCAAATTCACCTTATACACGAAAGAGACAATTTTTCCAAGACTAGTGTAGCTTAAAAAGTTTTTGTTAAATGTAATTTGATCCGTCTAGCAGAGTACTCAATCATGCCATATGATGTTTGCATGAGAAAATGAAAATGAGATGTTTTACCATTGATGTACTGCACAAAATCTTATGCTTTGTTGTCCAAATTACAACTTTCGGGAAAAAGAAGATTTCACTTTTTCTTTTTTTTTTTCATTTATACGACACAATACTCAACCAGGGCTACAGAGCTAACCTATGATCGAGTACAATGCCGTAAGGCATGCTAGCTCTGCAGTGGGCATTTCACCCACCCTTACTCACCCCAGGAGTGGATGGCTACTAAACCAGCTTACCCGACGGTAGCTAGTGCAAGCAAGTTTTCCCTAACGTGGAGTCTACCTTCCCTACCGCGAGGCCCCTTAATTTCCTGTTTATCTTTGTCTTCCTGATAGAGAGGGAATACGGAGGACAGCGCAAAGTCTCCCACCCTAGGGCAGTCCTCCCGCTTGTTTCCTCCTTAAGCCTTTTAAGGACTTGCCCAGGTCAAATACATTGGAACAAAAGAAAACATGCACAAAAAATTCCAATTCGACACCATTTGACTGTGCAAATTATGTGGATTTAGTAATTAAGACCAGTTTAATTCGTGAAAATGTTTTTAGAAAATATGAACCATCATTGTTGTGTGCTTTTAGATTTTTTTTTCCTTGAAAATATCATGTTCGATTAGTAAAATTATATATCCTCAACATGGAAAGAACACTTTGAAAAAACGTGACCGATCATATTGGAGAAAAAGATATCATAAGTGTCATAATTTTCATATAGCACTCAATTGAGTGTTCTAACTCGTTTTCAATTACTTGAGTGTCATAACTTTTTTTTTTCTGATCACTTAAATGCAATAATTTTAAAAAAATTCATCACAAGTGCTATGCTACATTAGATTTTCGACGCTTGGATAATTTTTTTTTTTTAAAAAGTGACACTTAAGTGATTGATTAAAAGTTATGATACTTGAGTGAATATTTTTTAAACATTATGACACTTAAATAGTTGAAAAAAAAAAGAGTTATGACCCTCAAGTAAGCGCAATACAAAAGTTATAATACTTGTGGTGTTCTTATTTCGATCATGTCAACTACAAAGTTAAGTCATTTCATCAAAATGAAAGTTTTGTAAAACAAGTTTTCATTTTTATTTTTATTTTTTTGTAGTTTGGCATTATAAAAAGTGGAGAATAGTCTTTATGATGTTTTCATTGTGTGTGTCTATATATATATAACATGTTTTCAGTGTGGTTTTAGCAAAATCCAAACGAATATAAGGAAATGCAGGTTGCTTGTTTATAATAAAGTTCAAATTATAAGATAATTATTCCAATAGTTTCATCTCACCATGACTTGTCACGGACGTGGGTGAGAATTATTTATTGCAAACCGAAAGATTAGATTCTTTTATAGAGGAGTCACCACAACGTTTGTATGGAGCTTTCACAATGAAATAACAAATGCTTTTTAGGTTGCCGAAATGCACAGTGGGAAACAATGACATCATCTATTATACGTGCATCTCCTTCAAGGTGTACCATATACTAGTAACGTAACCTGCTCTTCGCATGAACATACATGTCTAATTCGCAAATTTTGGAATCACTTGCATTCATTAATATGAGATACCATACAAGAGAAAAAAAAATGAGATTTGAATAATGGCAATATTTTATATCTTTGTTGATGTTCTACTTGTTTTCCCTATTTTAACTTTTTCAATAACTAAGTTGATTCTAAGATATTAAAATCAAGTGCAATTTATTCATGGAATAAGAATAATCCATACTGAAAATCATAAAACAATGATTTTGAATTGGACGAATTTTCTGATTAAGTGAGATAGATGCAAATAAATAGCCTATATTTGACTTCCTAAATATAATATTCTTAAGTCGCTAAAATTTCTTTTTTATAGGTTAGATTTATTCAAATGACATAATTTATATTTTCAAATTTTATGTAGTATATGTAAATCTAAGACAAAATAGTTTAAGTTCAATATATGTCCTTGGATTTACTAGTAATTTTTTCAGAAATAAAATACACTATTGAAGGATAATTCAAAGATATCTTTATTTGTCTATTCAAGTTTAAACTAAAATGTTCGAAATGTTCGAATTGTAGACTAAGGGCCCGTTTGGTTCAGCTTTTGGGGAATGTCTTTGGCCAAATGCAAATATCTTTAGGATAAAGGGGTTTTCGGGAATGCTCGGCCGTTTGGCAAATTACGCATTGAAAAGTTGCTTGTGCGAAAATACCGTTTGATAAAATTTATTCCAAATGGGCTTTTGCTTTTAATTTTCTTTTTTAAAAAATCTGAAAATCAAATCCGGCGGCCGGCGATGCCGGACGGCCGGATCTAGCCGTCCCGCCGCTGAGGTCTAGCCGTCCGCCGCTTGAGGTTGTGACCTCGGGCGCGGACGGCCGAGATCGGCCTCTGGACCGCCGAGATCTGGCGGCCCGAGGTCGCGCCTCCGGGCGGCGACGACGTCGCCCGAGGTCGCGCCGCGCGCCGCCCGGGTCCGCGCGACCTCGGGCCGCCGAGATCTGGCGGTCCGAGGCCGATCTCGCCGCCGGACCGCCGATCTCGGCCTCCGACCGCCAGATCTGGCGGCTCGAGGTCGAGCGGACCTCGGCCCGGCGTCGCCCGAGGTCGCGCGGAACCGGGCGACGCCGCCCGAGGTCCGCGCGACCTCGGGCGACCTCGGCGACGCGGACCTCGGGCGGCGTCGCCCGGTTCGCTCGGAACCGGTCGACGCCGCTGAGGTCCGCGCCGCCTTGGTCGCGCGTCGCGGCACCCCAGACGGTGGTCGCCGGCGACGCACGACCCTCGGGCGGCGGCGGCGGTGGCTGCCGGAGAAGCTCCGTGGCCGGAAAGAAGAAGAAGAAGACCAGAAGAAGAAGAAGACGACCGGTGAAGAAAAACGATGAACAGTGGCTCGGCATTTCTCAAATGCCGAATGCCCAATGCTGCCCCTCCCCAGCATTGGGCATTGAGCATTCCAAATGCTCATACTTGGGCAAAGGGGCTTCTAAAAATTTTGCCAAACACCAAATTTTTTCCCAAATGGGCTTTGGGGGTCAAAGGGGCTTTGGAAATGCCCAACCAAACACCCCCTAAAAGGAATTGCATTACTAAAAGTAAAGCCCTCCAAATTGTCCTTATCCATAATTTCGAAATTTCGAAATTGAATTTCTTCAATCCTATTTTTTTATGCACTAAGCAGTTTAAATTAAGTATGTTTAATTTTAATACACACACACACACACACACACACACACACACACACACATATATATTCACTTTTAGTAAGAGGTTTTATCACAATAGTAAATATTTTTTTCGAAAGTAAACTGTAATTTAAGAATATATTTGAAGATATTTGATCTATATCTATTTTTTTTTTCAATTTTAATCTCAAATATTTAATTGTAGATAAAATAGACAAAAATTGTATTGCAAAAATTATAGCTCATGAAAATTTTTATGATATTCAATCAAATGAATAAAAAAATTTTATCATTCGATAATGCTGCCAAAAAATTGCATTATGAAATGTAGTATACCAAACCTGCATTACTTTAAGAAAAGGGGTACAATCTCTAATTTCCAAATGAAACAAAGAACCCATGTAATTATTTTCCTTTAGTAATGAAAAACAATTCTTCGAGCCATAGTGACACAATTTGCAATGGAACGATAAAAACTTTAATTCTACTCTGATGATCTCAAGTTACATAATATCTTGGATTCTTCCCATGAGCACAATTCAAGGGTCTTGGTGGCCTGGTCTCAAATCAAATCAAATAGAAAGATCTTTGATTCCATTTCATGAACTAGATTTGAGGGCCTTGAAGGCTTGTTGTCTAATGGTCTTGATGACCTAAATATTTGGTGAGGTCTTGATGACCAAAATCTTGATTGAGATTGTGATGACATAAATCCACACAGACTTTTGCATTTTTGAAGTTTTTTAATTTTCAGGAACATTTGGATAACAAATCTATGGAATTTAAAGTCTTGTCTGTTCTTCTTAAAATGAATAGAGAGCCTCGAATTTCCACCAATATTTATTTGATTTAAATGAACATCCAATCCATTTTGAATTTGATTCGACAAATGCCAGTTGCCAATATCTTGATTCAGGTTTTATTGTTTTACTCATGAACACATTATAATATTATTGCAAAATTTCGAGGTAATTTTGCCTATTTAAAATACGTTTAAGAAACTACCTTTAATACAAGAGAATTTTGTAACCGGCTTATAATTTTCACTATTCATAAGTACATTTAAGGAATTACATTCAAAATAACCAATGATGGTGTAGAGAAAATATAAAATACGTTCTCTAAACTAGATTTTCTTTTTTCAATCTATAGATAAGAGATACAATATTAATATGCTTTCTCTTTATCAATCTTTTAGCCTTTATATTCCATATATAAAATATAAAATTTGGGAGATGATAGAATTTAATTGAAAATTTTATCCTTTTTTTCCAAGTTCAAACTCAATAAGAGATCAGATATTTGTACGCTTTCTCTTTGTGTATTTAGAGGAGAGATATAAATGATTCATGACAAGTTTTTAAGCTAGGATCTTATTGGTCAATGTGAGCCACAAGGCAAAACTGACATTTAAAAAGGTTAAGTGAAGTGCCATGTGAAAAGCATAGAAGAAAACATCTTTTGAGCTCCAATTTTAGCTAAATAATAGATTTTCTAAAATTAACTGGATTTTTGTCATGCCTAACCCTATTAACATCCCATATTCTAGGCTAATTTCTATATACTCGACAGTTAGATGGTATGTGATTTGCTTAGATCTCGCATTTCAAAGTTTCACAAGGATTACATTGTCAATTCTTCATTAGAGGCTGAATCTTAAAGCAAGAAAGGGAAAATAAGAGGAAAATAATAAAGGTTTACTTGAAAAACATATTTGGTTTAGTTCATAGAAAGGGATTAAATTTCTATTCACAATTTGGTTTGTAAGTTGCTCCATTCGGCTATTAGTAGACATATGAATTGTATTATCAATAGACAAGTTTGATGCCACAAACAAAGCAGGGGTTTTTGTTTTATCAAGACATAATGACTAGTTTTTAGCCTTTGTTAGGTACGTGCTTTTCACACAGATTTTTCATGTTTTAATAAAAGATTAGATAATATTATCTCAAAGAGAGAGGATTTAAAAGTCGATTATCTTGATTACTCTGTTCATTCAAAGGATATGCATGTTTTATTGTAATATTATGCAAGAATCGGCCTATTCAAATACATAATGCTTAGTAAATCACTTTACTGTATAATTTTATTGAGCTTAGCCATTGGTTGAGAAAGTACTCACAAGACGTGCTACTTGTTAACAGGTTCTAGGTAGATATTGATTCTGCCAATAAGTGCAATAATCAACACATCACCCTATGATTTCTCTAGTCAACCATTCAATCTCCCTTCTTGTCATTTATTTTTTGTGACACTTTCATCACATTCTCGGTACTTATTTCTCTACTTGATTATAGATTTTTTTTTTTTTTTACCTTGGATTTTCTTTTATCTTGTTCTTACATCCATTTCCTATTATCCTCTCATGAATTGTTGCAAGATTTTTTTATGCATTTCCCTTAAAAATTCGTTGTTATGTAATGCATATTATACTTTTTTTCTTCATTCTCCCTATTGCTCCACGGGTGAAAACTCCTGAAAGTTTCTACTATAAATACATATCTTTCTCTAAATTTACTTTTAAACAAGTTGGTAGCTGAAATAGTTGCTTTGGCCTTCCTTGTAAAAGTTTGATTCTTTTTTTTTTTTTCAAAACTTACGCAAATCGATAACTTCGTTTTTTGGATTTCCTTTTTATTAACATACACATTATAAATTTTGAAGTTCTCTAAAGGTGCTCTCCACATATTTTTCCAACGTGGCTTTTAATTTTTTTCTGCCTCTATATTTCATAAATTAGATTTTTTAATATAGATTTCAAAAGAAAGAAAAAAAAAAGACGAAGGTGGAGGACAGGTGTTACAAGAGTATTTATCCTTGAAAGACCCTCTTCCTAATTTTTGGTCTTGACTTCATGATGAAGTAAGGCATTTTTTTATATTACCTAATTTTGGAAGGCATTTTTTTATATTACCTAATTTTGGGATTCTATTACTAAGCTTTGTGAAAGGTAGAAGCTGGGTCACACAATGCGAGGGCCACTACTCAACTTCTCAATGGACTTCCACTATGTGCATCAAAATGCTTATAAATAGAAGGACTAAAAACCATCATTAAATAATCTTGCAATGCTCAAGCATTTTCTAATAATATATCCAAACTTTGATAAATGAGATTAGTGAATGTACATTCTTATTAACAGGTAGCTTTCATTTTTTATGCAGTTCCAAACAAGGAAAAAAAAATAAAGAAGAGATTTGATTGATGATTATAAAAAATATAAGTAAATTAATAATTATTGAGCTGAAAACTTAACAATCTACTGAAAAAAGGGATGATGTAAGGTGTAACTTTTAAAAAATATGGAAAGATAGATGTAATCATTTCTATACTAAAGGGTAAGACTTCTCTTAACTTTAACTACGTAATTCATTATGGAATATCAATTGTTATTTCAATCTTTGGATCTGATATCTAAGTTCTCTAGTAAACCACTCAGCGACTTAGGAGAATTTGGTTCTTTACCTTGTAATTAATTCTTTAAATTTCATTTAGAGATTAATTTTATAAGATAAGTTATTTTTTATTGACTTATGTATCTAAAAATGAATAAAGAATTTAATCATGTTCTTACACTGAAGTTGGTTTTCCCTTTTTTGGAAAGGAAGCAACCTACTATAGCGACAAAGAACAAATTAATTCTGGATTCTCACATTCCACTTTATGAATTTATTTTTAACCAAATGGTCTCACTATTATTAATTCACAATTATAAATATAAGCAAGTAATACCAAAAAAAAAATGACTTGGTCTAAGAATAAAAGAAAAAGAAAATTATTGGGGAAAGTGTCAACTAAAGGAGAGGCCACATATCAACTCCTAGGTGGCTCCCTCTCAATGCATCAAAATACCGATATTATAGATTCCATTTGATCGATCACATCACAGTAACTTGAGGAATATGGGATTCCCAAAATTATGCTTTAAAAGCGATTTCTTTTTTTCTTTTTTTTTTTGTAGAATAATTTAGCTAAAAGGACAATGGTGTAGAGGAATTGAGTTGGTCAAGATGAGATTGTCTTCTCAATTTGCAGCCAAACCATGCAACCTTATATAAGTGCAACATTGAGCAGTGTAGTGAGATACGGAGTGACAAGTGCATTTGTGTCATTGACCTTGCGAATGCCAAAAATTCGATTTGTTCCATGTTGTGATTAGGAGACAGTTGTCGCTATAATGCCTCTTCTTGGATTGGTGTGATTGTATTTGATTTGCCAGATATTCAGGATAAGAGTGTCCGATCAAAGTGAGTTTTCAACGGTGCATATATCTAGTTTTTGTATTCGGAAGATACATATGGTGGAATTTGATCTAATGAAGAAATACAGCAAAACTTGAGCATTCAAAAAGCCGCTAATGAATACTAGAAGATCGCGACCCATACAAGTTCAAGGAGTTTTTTTTTTTTTTTTTTAAAATCAAAAGGTCCAAGGAGTTCAAGCAAATACAAAGATTTGTGTTTTCCCGTCGGGTTGGCAAAAAGAATAAATATTATCATTAAAACATTATGTTCACAAAGATATGATGAAACAAAGACGAAATTAAGGGCAAATTTGCCTATGCTGCTAACGCAAGTTTCATATAGAAGTGAAATTTTGTATGATTGCTAATTCAATCCAAAATCTTTTAATTTTCCTAATGTAATCCCAAACTTTCACATGAAATTTCAATATAGTTCTTCATATCAATTTTCCACTGAAAATGTTAATATAACAGTCTAGTTATTGCCAACCGTCTTACGTCGCACGGTCGGTGGTCTAACAAAACAATCTTTGTTGTTTTGAGTAATTTGATGAATTCTTCTTTTTCCCAGCTATCTTTCTTTTTTTTTTTATTTTCTTTTCTTTTTTTTATTTTCTTAATTTAAGCCTACTATTCATTAGCTCCGAGTCAAAACTCTCTTAGCATTGACTCACCATGACATCAAAGCCTCCCAACAAGCTCCTGTATCTGGATTTTGACTAACAAAAAGTTCAACTTAAAAGTTTAAGTAGATAAATTGAGGGAGATCACATCATCTAAAATCTTATTGCGTCGAATATTTCAACATTCTTGTTTTCTTGCTCTAAAACGCCACCGAATTTGCCATACACCGTCTCCTTAATGCTTAGCGAGATTTTTCTTTCTTTCTTAGGTCTTTACTCAGGATATCACGGCTCCACGCTCGAACTTTTCTTTTTCACTCACAGCCCCATGGCATTCATGTTCACACCCTGATTGTTTAGCCGGAAAGTTGAACGGACAAGACCATCAAGCCATTGTGTCTTCCCTTACGGAAATTTCAAAATTCCAAAAGGCGGAAACTCCTTAACTTAATAGCCTCACCCGTGGAATAAAAAACCGGTATTGTGTGGCTTACAGATTCTGTGGACCGAGTTTATTTGATCCGTTGATTATGTTGGCCCTCTATTTTTCCAAGCAAAGCGTTTGATAGCTCCCTGAACTAACTTGTGATAACTCGAAGGGTTCGACTTCCTACTCGAAACGAGCACGTCACTGAATCGGTAAATGAGATTTTCCTCGTCTTTTTTTGTCCTTTTTGTGTGTACAATTGCAATAAACTTATTAATATGTACTGCGACAGGTACTCTGAATCCTAGAAAAAAAAATGGAAGATGGAGCTGCAAACAAAGTTGATTCAACCTCAGCGGATAAGGAAACTAATCGCCCAAGCATAGAAAAGGAGGGAGGGCCTTCTCTTAACAGTTTAGCGCTCATGAGAAAAGCAACCACGCCTGCCGACATTTTGTCCATCGACATCAAGGATTGGCATAGCGTGGTGTACTACGGAGTGCTCCTGAAAAACAACACACAGGCAAAGTCCCATTTCCCTTTCAACTCCATCTATCTATCTATCTTTCAGCGGTAATTGCAAGATGTGTGGTCAAGTCAGTCTATCAATTGCTTGGGGTCCTGAAGGATCTTTTTCACGCCTTTACCGCGATAAATCGAACCGATCCAGGAACTAATTAAGGACACTGCACACCAACTTCCAAAAGTAAAGTAGTAGCTAACGAGAATTTGCTGGATGATGTCGAAGGCATAGATTTTATTCGACAATACCGTTTCCTTTCTTTTATTTGGAAAGGCACATCTCACACATTTGTATAATAATAACAAAACTCTTACGATCGGTGATAGTGATTATCTAGGATAAAATTTTCACCTCACAGTGGATTTAACAGAAGTTTTGGGTCGATAAGAAGCTCCACAAGAACAGCTTCCTTGTCTTTCCAGAGGCATGTGACATTGCTGGGGGAGACGAAGAAAGTTGCTGGTATTGGACCACCGTTGAAGAAAAATGGTACCTCTTTCACAAATTTGATCCATTACAAGGAAATTAGTACGCTACTCAATGTGGCATCCGTATGTTATATATCTGGTTGGCGTGCGTCAGATCGCGATTTTGTAAATATTAAAATTCTCCGATTCAGTTTCAACAGGGATGTCCGCATACGTGTCCCCGAATCGAAGGAGTTGTCCTGGCTCTTAATTCAGGGAAGATTCGAGACAAGAGTTCTCTCTCCCGATACTACGTATGAGGTGGCATTCGTGGTCAAACTCAACCGAACTGACTCTGAAGAGCCTTCTTTCGTGGATCTCAAGCTACACTTGCCGTATGGGACCGATGGGAAGATAGGGAGACTGAGGCCAGCACCGCAGGAGGAATGGATAAATCTCCGTGCCGGCGAGTTTGTGATGGGCCCAAACACCGTGGGGACGATTTCTTTCGCCCTCGAGGGGATGCTCGATCCTCAAAAGACGGGCCTCATCCTCAAGGGCATTCTTATTCATCCCAAGGATTAAACAAAGCATAACCAGTTCGATGCGGTGGAGGAAGAGTTCTTGTAGCTAGATCACATTATCCTTAATTACAAAAGAGATTTTTATATTCATTTAATGTGACATGAACACAATGAGAAAAATCATATCCTTCTATTCTTGAAGTAAGGAATTCCTGTTATGGAACTACAAAGGATCTCCATCTATGTTGAAAATAATCTGAAGTATGGGATTTATCCTGATTTTATGTACACGTAATTACCATCTTGCAGTTTTTGATTTGAGCTCATGGATTGGCTTGACACCTAAGCTGTAGCAGTGTTGATTGGGATTCATCCCTTCGTGGACCCATGTAGTAGTTTGAATTCATTTAATAAATAGACAAAATTAACCGAGGCGAAGGATAAAATTGGACATTAATTAACTTGTGCCGATTCATTATTATTTATTTATTGCCTATATGCTAATTATCGTAATCAAGAATTTGCTTTAACGGTATATATATTGATAAAAAGAGAGTGAAAAATTACATCAAAAAAGGTGATTTGTCGTATTCAGACGATAACGATTCACAATCCCTTCTTAACCATTATACCAGGATAATCTTTTAATTTTTCGCAAAGCAATCAGAAAGATTGCGTGTGATATTCACTCCCAAAAACGAAGAAGATGGGAATTGTCGCTCCCCAGAGACATCCGATAAAAGTCTGGGTCGGGGCTTGGGAGACATGGGCTTGGGCTTGGGCTTGTTGGGCCCATCTATGACAGGAATAAGGAAGAAAGAAGGAATTTCCTTATTTTCTGGTATTGCGATTTTTTATTTAGAATTTTTTTGACAAAAGTGCCCCCGCTTCGATTATTGAAAAAATCAGTTGCTTAAATCAAATAAAGAAGACGATTTGCCTCCAGCCTGGGTAGAGCTAGAGACAAACAACTCAGTCCGTCGGGAAGTTGAATTGGTAGACTTTCCAGACGGGGGTGGCGCATCTTGATGTCATTTATCAACACTTCTCATGCGAATTTAAGTTTAAATCGTTGCACCACATCCAAAATTTTCTCTCTTAACATCTCCTCTAATTTGCAATTCTCAATCACCACTATTCTCAAATGATAAAATATCTAAATATTAAGTCACCCATTTATTTAATAACTTAAATTTTCGGAACAATTAACAGGAGGTCTCACAAAATTTTATAGGCGATGTTGATGTGCAATAATAATTTATTGAATTGTCATGCTTTTTTATTCTTTAATTATATTCCCGCAAATCAACAGGGGACACTGAAAATAACAAATTTAATCTCAAACTTAGTATCTAAAACTCCAATAAACGATAACCTCCTCAATCCCCACTTTTTATTCACCAGGGATTCACTATTATCTCCGCTGTTGGCGGGAGGCCGCGATCTTTCTTGAAGCTGTCGGTCAGCCCGTAATGAGACATGAGAAGCCAGACATGGGTTATGAGCTCGCCACCCCCTCGCATGTGCTGAGCATGATCCCTCGGTTTGCACTTGTTAGCCCCGTACATCAGCATTTCCACCCACACCTCGCTGATCGCTGACCATCTCCACCCACGCGGGACGCGCTGCAGCTCCTTCGCCAAATAGCACCCACTGCCAAGCACGAACCCGACTTGGTCCTCCCCCGACTCATTGCGATAGAAGTCCTCCAATTTGACAAGCCACTCGTCGCGATCCTTGGCGATCCCAGGTTTTTCTAAGATTTCGGGCTTGCGCTCTCTCCTATTGCGGCCACGAGTAGGTCTATCCAGAGCGAATTTAGGCAAGGGCAAACGCTTGCGGGGCTCTTTATAAATGTCTCGGAACCTGATACTTCCAAATCTGGCGGGCAACATCGAAGGGCACATATATTGGAGATATAGCATGTACCGAGACAAGTGCAAACCCATCAAGCACTTATTCTCGACAGGGCTCTGGTTTTTCCTTTCTAGCTCCTTAGTGCTGTCCGGCCATCCGTAATCAAGGTAATAGCAAAGCTCTGTCGCTATGTGCCAAACTAGGATGCTCATGTCGAAGTCCAGCTCCTCGAAGCTCCATTTCAAATTAATATAATTCACCAACCCGTGTTTGCTCAACGCATGGATTCCCCTGTCTCTCATTTGGAAGTCTTGGAGATCTTTCTCGTCCATCTTTTGGACCCTCGCTTCCATCTCTCTGATCTTCGACATGATTAGGTCTTTGACATCGTCGCTCACGGGCACGTGGTGTGGGTAGAGAAATTTCACCGCCATCTCTTCGACGTGCAATAGCTTGAGGAAACTCCACCAGCGGAAGTAATTTTTTTGGAAGGACATCAGGTTATATTGGCCTATGGAATTGGACCACCTGCGCCTTTTCAACAACGGTTGGATTCGAGTGATGAAATAAAAGACAGCCGATTGCTTTTTCTCATTGAGCCAATAGGCGACCTGGTCGGAGAAAAGAATGTGAGCCGGTCGGTTGATGAAATGAAAGACAGTCGATTGTTTTTTCTCAACGAGCCAATAAGTGACTTGATCAGAGAAAAGAGCGTGAGCCAATGCGTATAACTCAATGAAAATGGCCGCTCCTAGCAACAAGAAGGTTAAGAATAGATCTGGCTTCGAGTATGGTCGCTTGTCAATAAAAGAGAAGATCACCAAGGCAACACAGATTGAGAATAAGATGACGAGTCTACAAATAAAGCCCCATCTCGTATAGACCGCCTTTGCCTTTGAGTAGAACATGTCGTAGATGAGGCCCAGTTCGATTTCAATGACCTTGAAATCCCCTGCACAGTGCTTGCCTCTCAATATCGATAGGCAACTGTCGCGTTCCTCCATACTGAACAAATGATCCGCGAAAAGTCGCTGACTAGTGTTGACCAAGCGCCTGGCTGATAGCAGTGTGCCCGCAATGCGCTTGTATCCTTGGTCCTCCGACTCCTTCACGAAACTCAGTTTTTTAGAACAAAATTCGGCGATCGCAACATCGATCTCGATAGCATTTTCATTATCTACATCAATTACATGATGAGGAACGACGTCGTACCCTTCGTGCTGCTTCGGATCACATTCCCTCCCAATCTTGCTAGAACCCTTCCAGTCGAGGGGGGACTCCATGAAGGAGTCCTTGAAGTAATTTTGGCTGGCAGCACGGAGGACCCAAACCCTCTCGCCATACTTATAGAAACCCGAAAGCAGTATCAGAATGGCAAGGAAGGAAATGGTAGGATGAGTCCACGCCATTACCAAGACATAAACAGTCAAGCCCGCCTGGTTCACCAACGTCAACGAGTGCCTCAGCCAGAGCTCGTTGTCCTCAATCGCGTAGGCACTGATCGTGTCGGGGCCTCCCAAGTGCAACAACAAAAATGGCGCCCAAAAGGTGCTTAGCTCCGTGTGTGGGTTGCTCAACGATTTGCCGGCTTTGATTTCCCTAATCATGTTGGAGATCATGCCGATCGCGTAAATCGCGACCGAATCGGCCAATAGGTAGGCCGACCAAGTGACCACCTTGATCCAAGTATGAGGAAAGTACTTGCGGCAGCTGCCGAGACAAATGAGGACAATTTGGAGGGCAAGGCTCAAGAAGACCACGCCTCTCAGCTCCCACTCCTTCCACACGTCGCTTGAAGAAGAGGGCACCTCCAACAGACTCCCCGCCCTCATAAGGACCAAGCCAGTAATGACTGCAAGACATGTCGCCAATAATAGATAAGTAGGTGCTGAATGATTCAGAGATGAGAACTAAGAGCTAATGGAGAGAGACAAAGTGATGACTCAAGCATGAAACAAACACGGAAAGCTTTCGCAGCCTATAGCAGTGACTAGAGGGGCGATGTATCGGTTGACAAGCAAAATGCGGCTCATGGCTTAGCAATGCGGAGAAGGAAAGGTCTATTAAAAAAGATAACAACCACATTAAACGTCTTTTACTTATCATTGAATTGCAACATACCAATCAGTAGCATGGTGAGCGGTTGAATACGCTGCCCTCGATGGACGACGGATGGACTCTCTCTCTTTACTACAAACTCTGTGTCGTAACCAATCAAAACCCCTCCAAAAAGAAAAGAGAGAGAGAGAGAGAGAGCACGGGATGTGTAGTGCCGAAACCAAGCGTCTAAATAACAGTTAGTAATGTAAAAATAAATACTAATTTGGTCTGCGAAAAAACTTGGTAATACGAATAAAGTTGGTAACTTCCTATAAGAGTAGACAACTACAACAAAACTTGGTAAGTTATAATAATAGTTGGTAATTCGGAATAGATGATGTAATGTAGGTAAATGGCTACAATAAATTACTAGTCGATGAACCTATTACGCTTATGTTAATTTAGTCTTAAACTTTTCAATTCAAGCAATTCAATCATAAACATTTTGACGATTTATCAATTTAGTTCATCTAGCCAATTTTGGCAAGAAATCGCTAACGTGAATACCAACTATCTTTGCAGTATACAATAGACACTAACGTTGATAATTTTTATAACTTTAAAAAGAAATATGAATATTTCTTTTTTTTTTTCTATTTTCTACTCTTTTTTCCTTCTTTTTCTTTCCCTTTTCTTTTTACTAGTGGCCATTTGCCAGCCATCAGCCACAGGCAATAGCTATCGAGGGCGATGCCCAACAAGGATGCCCTAATGGCCATGTTGGGGCAAGTGTTTATGAGGGCCCCTGTCACCAAATCTAGTGAGGCTGCCCTTACTTGGATGAGGGTCTACCTCACCAACACTCGCCCACATGAGCCACTGCCTATTGCCAGTGGTTGGCAAACCATCATCGGCAAAAGGAAAAGGGAATAAAAATAAATGAAAAAAAGGAAAATGAAAATGAAAAAAGAAAAAATTCTGAAATAATTTAGAAAATTTCTAAAAATTATCCATGTCAGGGTCATTCATGCCACATAGGATGGCCGAGATCTACATCAATAATTTCCGACTAAAATTGATCAGATGGATTACATTGGCAATGGTAAAAAAATTTAGGACTAAATTATCTAAAGTGAAAAGTTAAGAACTAAATTGGTATAAGTTTAATATTTAGGAATTTCTTGATCATTCTCCCAATTTGATTAAGAGTCAATAAATTCTATAAAAGTTAGCAAGTTATAAGAAAAGTTGGTTATTCAAAATCGATCAAATAATATATCTTGGTAAGCGATTCAAATTAAAATCAAAAACTAAGTGTTAGCTTTATGCAAAAAAGTTGGTAACTTGCTCAAATGAAGTGGATAACTTTGATATGTTGGTGCATTACGCTAATAAAAGTTGGTAATTTATTGCAACTATTGGTGTAGACAGGCAAATAGATATTGGTGATTTAACATATGAATTGGTGACCTACTAATAATTTACTTAACTAATAATTTTTTAGACACCCTTTTGTAAACCCAATAGCACTTGCAGTGAACAAATATTTCTAAAGATTTATTGATGACAAGAATGTTTGTCTTTCAAACAAGACAATAGAGTCGTCTAGACTATAACTCAACAAGTTAACTCATTTTTTTCTATGAAATGAATAAACAATTTGCCGCAATCACGTTGCAAAAAAATTAGTTACAAACAGAAAATAAATTAAGAGTTAAAAAAAAATTATTTGGAACACTCTCTCTCTCTCTCTCTCTCTCTCTGTAAAATTCAGTTAAGAGTATATAAGGAGCCGAATTTGCAACCCGCAGGTTGGTGGAGATTAGTAAGTAAAGACTTTCGCATGATCAGCGCCATACGAATTCAATGGCCAAGATTTACTCTCATCATTTTTTTTATCTTCTTCTCCTGTCAAGCCGTGCAGCTGTTGCACCAATCGCTACAACCTGCCATTGCCGAGAAAAACCTGGAGAAATGTTCAGCGATCCCAATGCGCCACGTCAATCGCTGACGTGGCGTGCATTTTTATATCCAAAAATAGATCGCCACGTGTCAGTAGAGACGGTATAGAAATAAAAATCTTTTTTTTTTCTCGTCATCCTCTTCCTCCATCACAGATTCACAGAGCACAATCCGTGCGGCCACCATCTCCGCCTGTTCCGGCGTTGCTTGGCCCCATCCAGCTCTGGAACCGCGGAGCCATGGCCGTGACAGACCTGGCCAAGCCTCCAGATCTCGGCGACTCCCTCCTCCAAGAGCCTCCAATGAGCTTGCACAAGCAACCCGTCGTCGGGCTTCAGAAAAGCTGAGCGGCAAGCCTTCTCCAGTTCTCGACCGAGCCATGGCCGAGCAACTCCTCTAATTCTCGGCCGAGCCATCATGGCCGAGTCTTCAGAAAAATGCAACTAAGCCATGGCGAGGCCGTCCCTTGCCCAGATCTGGCGAGGGCCGGCCTCGCCTGTGAAGCCCTGGCCGCAACAGATCTGGCTCCAAGGTCTGTCGCGACCGCGACCATGGCTTCGAGGTGTGTCGCGGCCGCTGCCATGGCTTCAAGCTGTGTCGTGGCCATGGCTCAGCGGTTTCAGATCTGGTCGTGGCCATGCCTCCAGATATGTCATGGCCGTGTTTCACGGAAGGGAACTCGCCAAGTTCCGTACGGCTTGTGCGGAGGAGACGGCCGCACCGGATTCTCAAGGGGGTTGGGTAGAGGGTGGTTGGATGGAGGAGTAGGCGGTGGCTGGATAGGATGGGACAGGTGGACCGGAATTGCAAAGGAGAGGAGCGAGGGGGGCAGAAATTTTTTTACAAATTTTTTTTTTTATTTCACCTCAGCTGACACGTTTCGGCATGAATTAACATGCGCGCCACGTCAGCACAATCACTGAATATCTTCTCACTGACCTCTGACCTCTACCGGACACCATATGCACGCACCAGCCAGCAGCCAGCCACTGCCATCGTGCGCCTCTCTCTCTCTCTCAAAACTGAAAGAGGTGTCAATAAAAAGACAGAGAGAGAATGAGAGAGAGAGAGAGAGAGAGAGAGAGAGAGACAGCGCCACCACTAAAAATCGAAAAACAGAAAAAAGAAAATAAGAGAAAAAGACCACGTCAATCTCATTTGTGATATGGATACGAATTGGTCACGTGTTTTTCTTTTTCTTTTTCTTTTTCTTTTTGCAAAATTATCAAGAAAGTCACATGCCCTATTATACAAACACTAATTTAGTCATAATCCTTTTACTTTAACCAATTAAGTCATGAATATTTTGCTATTATAATCATTCTAACCAATTTTAACCTGAAATCTCCAACATTAACATCCAACTGGGCTAGTTGTCCTATATGGTACCACTATCCTAATATGGACAATCTTTTACAAGTTTTTGAATTTTTTCTTTCTTTTATTTTTCTTTTTTCCCTAATTTTCTCAATTGGCCATAAGTAAGGATTGCCATCGCTAGATCTAGCAAGGTTGATGACCTCCTCTAGCATTGCCAAGGCCTCAGTGACCGATGGAGGGTAATAGCTAAAAACCAAAAGAAAAGGAAAGGAAATTTAAAAAAAAAAATAGAAAAATTGCAAAAATCATTTACGTTAACACTGACAATCAACATAAAATAACCAGTGTCCATATCAGCGATTTCCAACCAATCATTAGTAAATTGTCAAAAATTTATGATTAAATTAGTCAAATTAAAAAATTTGAAAGTGAATTGGAATTCATTCAATAGGTTTAACACCTCTTTTCAATAGTATTTCGTGTTTTGTATTACCTAACCTTTACCACCGTTAAATCACCACATATCACAGAATCCAAATTTGGTCCCACACATTTCAAAAAAAGAAAAAAGTGAGCCCCCACCACCTTCTGTCTTCATGTGAATTTACTCTCCATTTAATATTTTTATGTAATTCAAAACATCACGTGACATTAATTTTACAAAATATTCTTCTTTTAAGATTATGAGAAAGCTTACAATGTTTGATATTTCCTAATTAATTAGGTGAACAATCGTGTGATATTTCGAGTGCTCATAAAAATATCCCAACTAATGCGCCATTATCGCATTTATTATCCACATTTTGTGCTTCCAATAATATACTCTGAAATTGACGTAAGAATGCCGACATGCATGGAGATAAATGTAAATAATTAGTGATGACATATTCATTCAACCAAAAAAACACATTAATTCGTGCAACAGAGGTCATGATGATTGTAATTACATAGCTTGCGAACACTACATTAATTCTTTAAAGTAACATTACCATAAAGGGATTTCTTTATTAATTAAATGAATTTTCATTTGGCTCTACTGTTTACATCCTACCAATGCAAACCCAAACAAGATGGGGGATTAGAATTTTCTTTCCTTCCTCTTTTCTTCATGTGACTCTTAACTGAATTATTCCAACAAAATTTATTCCCCCAAAATATTCGTCATGCTTTCCATAAAGACATATCTCCTCCTCCTCCTCTTCTTCATTGTCATAGATAAGAAAAAATATCCAAAAAGGAGAAATTATGAAATTTTTGTATATTTCTATAGATGTTAAAGAAGAGTACACGAGAATGAAGATATATATGCAATCATAATTGTCTTTAATATAGGAAAATATTCTATAGAAAATGTTAAGAATTTCTAATATAATATCACTAATGATCATACTCGTCTAATTAACAATAATCAATATCATCATCATCATCTTCCTCTAGACGGGATTCAAAGTTATTCACTATAGTCATCTTCATCTTTTTCCTCATTTGCCATCTTCTTCATCTGATTACTCCTCTCGCTCTTTTAAATCCTGTTCATGATCAAGAACACAAACTTATATTTGTAAAGAACCATGGCACTTACACTATAAAGCTTAGCTATATTCTATGAGGTAAAACCTGACGCACACATGCTCACACGGACATATGATGCCTATTTTTTACCGACGCATATCAAACTCAGTGACCAATACCTTCGCTATAATTGGCACGTTCAGCTGCATTTCTCTGACCCATCGGTTGAGTTCATACTGCACTCCAACCAATGTGATTACTTCCAAGGTCTTCTTGATCTTCTGCAGCCCGTCGATCGTCTTCATCTTCTTGCAGTCCTTAATTTCCAAGTTTGCAAGGCATGGCATTGCATTTGCCTGTATAGTCCACGCAGTCAGCTTCTCCAGCTTCCACAGTTTCAATACACAGAGCCTCGGAAATGTTCCTTCTAAGATGCTCAGCGTCTCACCACGGTATGAGTCAGCAAATAATCGGAGAGTGGTCAAGCATTTCAGCTTCCCCAGGACTCCCATCGGATCGTCATTTAGCCTCAACCTGGACAAGGTTAGTACTTTTAGGTTCGGAGGAATGTGTGACTCCAACAATCTCAGCGTGCCCCCCCAACGTCCGAGCAGGTACAAGATGGAAAGAGACTTGAGCATGCTCATGTCACCCATTTCACCCTTTGAATCCTCCGATTGCAATCTGAGGGATTTAAGCATCTTTAGATTCGAAATCGGCTGGGTTGCTTGCAAAACCTTTGGGCCCGTCCATGTCAGAGCTAGCTTCCTTAGGCCTGTCAACTTGCGCAACACTTCCAACATGGGACTATCAACTCTTGTGACTAAGCCCCAGATGGTTTGGATGTTGCAGTCTAATGATTTCTTGGATTCCAATTGATGACGAGCGGCGACATCCAAGACCACCTCGGTCATGTATAGGTGTCGCAGATTCTCTGCCTCCAAGATTGAATCCGGCAGATTGGATATGTTAGTGTACTTCACATCCAAAGTCTCCAAGTGTGACAATAGCCCCACTGACTTTGGAAGCCGTTCAAGAAGAGTCCATCTCAGCCCCAAGTACTTCAGTTTCGGCAATATGTCGCCAAGCTCCTCCGGAAGCGAAGGCTTGTAGACACCCTCAAGATCGAGTACCCTCAGCATACTCGAGTCCCCTTTCACCACTAGTGGTTTAAGTAATGCCGCTATCTCTCTGGCCGGAGTTCCTAGCTTCGTGGTGTGGAATGACACATAGGAACAAAGTTGTTGGATGCCATACGGCGTGGAATTGTCACTGGCAGACATTTTTTGACGTGGCTCAGCGGGAGTAATCTCTATGTGTGCTTCTTGTGCATTTGTTTCTGATCGCTCTCGTCCTGCTTGCGGCAAATTTATTTGCGCCTTTGCTTCTCCTCCTCCAGAAATATCCCTATGTATTGCGATACGTGGGGCATCGGACTTTCCTTCATCATGAATAGAACGGTCATAGATCTTGAGGAATCTTTCATTCTTAGCCATCTGATAAAAGACATCATACAAAGACCCAGGCAAGCGGCATGATTGGGCACTCCCGTCCCTTTTCTGTCGAGCTACATGGACCATGTTTCTAGTCACCAGCATCTCGAAACATTTCTCTGCACTGTCCGACGCTGAAGATACGAGATTTTCAGCTGACCAGAGTCTGAAGAGCCTCCTTGTGGGAATCTCAGATTCCTTAGGGAACAGAGTCAAGTACAGAGCACATTGCTTTAAATCTTCTGGAAGGTCATCAACACTCAAACGGACGACATCTTGGAGTGTGGGACAATCGGGAAGCCCATTGGTAAGCAGATTGGCAGGCGTAAACAGATTGAAAGGCTCGGTGCGTCTATCTGACGTGGTGGCAGATAAAAGTCCTCCGAGCAGAAGGATCTTTTGGGGAGAACCGCCCGATTTGCTGAGAATCCTCTCTCTGAGACGGAGGAGTTCCTCGGGCGGATCGGCCACATCGAAAGCCAGGCAGCATTTTTCCAATAACTTCTTGCTCTGCTCTCCGTCGAGGGGGCTCAACGTGAGAGTCTTGAAATACCGCGGATCAATGGAAGAGGGTATGTTGGGGTCACGAGTCGTGACGATTACCCTGCTCCCGTACCTCGAGTCCGCAAGCACCATCATGAGCTCGTACATGACATGGAGTTCGCACAAGTCATCCAGGACTATTAGATAACGGCACCGCATCAGCAGTCGTAGGAGTTCATCCGTCAGCTTTTCCTCGTCCATACGATCCACGTCTCGCAGTTCCCGGACCCTCAGCTGCTTGAGGGAGTCGGCCATCCTCAGCTGCTCGAAGTAGACGGCCATGGGAAGAAGCACATAAGGCTCCGGCCCAATTCGGACCCAAGCCCTCAGCTGCTTGAGCAAGTCGGCCATGAGATGAACCAGGTTAGGCTTCGGCCCAATTCGGACCCAAGCAAAGCGGTTGAAATGATTCTTGACGTCTAATCGGTTGCATACGCTCCTCACTAGAGCTGTTTTGCCGATGGCTCCCTCGCCGACCACCGAAATCACGCTCAGGTTGGCACATATGAATTTTTTATCGATCAACTGCGACACGAGATCGTTCACACAATCTTCACGACCCACGATATGGGACTCGTCCTTCATCTTCCTCGCTCGGGGCAGTGTGCTTGGTGGCAAAGACTTTGTCTTGGGTCGGCTCCGAGAAAACGACGAGACGGGCAAGGAACTGATCAAAGGAAGTCTGCACAGCACGAGCGGGGCTCAAGAAAAGGAAATGGAGGCTCACGGTGCTGGCCGTTTGGTTTCGAGGTGCTCAAGCCTCAAGAAGTGTGATTTGCGTATGACATTGGAAATGGCCACTTCAGGGAGGAATTAAGGAAAAGGAAAAATTGGAGTGCCTGAGCTTGAATGATTTGGGGAAGAAGGGTGTTTGGATGGGGAAATTGGCACCAAGCAAGCTTTTTTATTGGAGGTGTCGATCCCCACCAGCTTCTAATTAAAGAATACAGCATCACGAATACGATAACGTACACAAGTCGACCAACCTGCTCACGTCTACTTTTCGACATCATCTTGCAATTACTGAAAAGCCCATCTTTACTATTTTGTTGGGACAGCATGATGTAATATGTGTTGTAATAAGCAAAATTGAGAATTTCAATTTGTCCATGGGATGTCCATAAAAATACTTAATAAATAAATAAATAACCACAAAAATTAAAATGCATATCTGTTTTGGATTTTCAATGACCAAATTTCTGATTTAACTTAAATTACCTAAAAGAATTTCTATTTTTATGTATCTACAGAAAAATCTTCAACATTATGTCTTACCTTTGCACACCATAAAAAAAAAAAAGGATTAATCATAAACATGATTAATGGATTACTCACAACATCATAATTTTGGATTTTTGCTTTTTCATTATTAACATCAAAAGTGTGCCGTCTTTTACACTAACCATTCAATTTCTCACGTACATAAGAATAAGAATACTTAAGCTCGTCTCAATTTTTCGTAATTTCTTTTAATAAATAAAATATCATTTTTATCCATTAGTATCACAATACTAAGCGAAATACATTGACAAAAGAAACGGAAAAATTATCAAAAAAGTCTTAAATTTATTGTGATTGTCTTGGAATTTTGTTCTAAACTTATTTTTTCACCAATTTGGCCAATTATTCCCGATTATTCATCCTGCTTCAAAATTAGCCAACTAGGCTCTGATGTGGCAGCCGGCGAGCTTTTTTTTTAATAATTTTATTTTTTTGCAATGTTTTATTAATTTTTTTATCTTTTTTTTTTCTTTTTTCCTCTTTTTTTTTTTTTTCCCCTCCTCCCTCCTCCCTCCTCCCTCCTCCCTCCTTTGGCTCCGGTGACCCGCCAGAGGGCTGGCCGGTCGCCGGACTGAGGCGACAGCGCTAGCTTGCCCGTCCGGCGAGGGGGGCCTCGCCGTCGCCGGGTTTGGCGAGGCGAGCCCCGCTGGATCTGGCGAGGGGAGCGCTGCCGGTCGGCGAGCTCGCGCCCAGCGACGGCGGGGCGAAACCCTATCGGATCTGGCGGGGCGAGGGGGCCTCGCCGTCGCGTCTGGCGAGCCCCCGCCGGATCTGGCGAGGGCTCGCCTCGCGGTCGCCGGCCTGCTTCATTTCTGCCGCCGGAGGAAGAAGATCGCCGCCGCCGCCTCCTCCTCGTCGGAGGGAGATTCTCCGATTCGCCGATGCGCGCGCGCGTTTGTCGGTGGCATTGAGCTGCGAGGTAAAGCGGGGAATGCTCCTACCTCTGGGGTACTCGGCGGGGGCAGATGTTTTTCTTTTTTATAGAGCTCCAGTTCGTTTGCTCTTTCGCCGTTCGTTTCGTTTCGACTCGTTCGGCTGATGATTGGAGTCTGATTTGTCTGGTTCTTTCTTCCTCTTTTTTTTTTTTTCTTTTTGGTTTTTTGGGCGGTTTTGATGATAGGTGAAGCGAATTGAAGTCGAATTCTGCTTGTTCGGAGCTGTCCGTGGGAAGTGAATCCGAGGTTTCTGTAAGGGCATTGTAGAGAGAGAAAGAAGAAAGAAGAAAGAAGAAAGTTTGGGTTTTGGTGAGGGGGTAAATCATGGGCGATGCTGAAGATTCTCGTAACGACACATCGCGAGGGCTTCGATCTTCGTTCGGGACTCTGCAGCCTAAGCAGGCATTCTCCATGAACCACCTCGATATACCGCACCTGAGCGCTCCGGACATGCGCGTCCCCATGCGGCAATTCGCGCAGAGCTTCGTCGGCGATGGTAACAAGAGAGCCCGCATCCCCCCGTCGCATCCGAACCAGATCCCTCCGATTTCGCCGTATTCCCAGATCCCAATGCCGGAGCCAAAGGAAGGAGGGAGGAGGGTGGAGGGAGGAAGAGGGAGAAGGGGAAAAAAAAAAAAGATAAAAAGATAAAAAAAAAAAAATTAAAAATATTATTAAAAAAAAAACTCACCGGCGCCGGCCGGCCGGCCAATTTTTAAATGATGGATTAATCGTGAATAATTGTAAAAGGTTTATAATTCAATTGGTAAAAAACGAAAGTGTATAACTGAATTGACATAATTGCATAGGTTTATGATTTTTTTTTTTGATAATTTTTGCAAAAGAAACCCTAACCCTTTTTGCTAAATGGAAAATTATAATTTTTCTAAAAAGTGAATTAAACTTAACTAATACATAAGACTCATAGAATCTTTCTTGAGTTTCTAGGTACTGAAGTCTCCACATTTGTCTTAACCAAAAAAAAGTCTCCACATTTGTGTTCTTAGATTATCGAAAAAGGAAGAGTGACATAAATTCGAGGGGAAGATGTCTTTTGCTCCCTCGAACTTTATCTTCGAAGTTCATTTCATGTCCCTTCAACTCATACTTCTTCCACGACCAAAGGGAAACTAAGAAAAAAAAATCAAAATTTTCATAATTTACATAAGGTTATCTCGAATCCCTATTGATTTCTTTGCCTAAATCTCAATGAGTCAAGCTTAGACAACTGTTTGTTCCACCAACCTAATGCTTTGAAAACCAATCCTCGATCCTTGCTTCGAGCACATTTAAGGATGGAAAAGTATATAAAAAAATCCTAAATCAATTATATTTGTATTAATTCAATTATAAATTTTTTAATTTGATCAATTTAATGCAAACTATTTTCATATCAGTTGAGTCCATTTAGCCAATATAGACTAGAATTTGCTAATATATATGTCATCCATCCTATTTAGCATAGCCGAAAAATGTGGACAATCCTATAATTTTTTTAATAAAATTTTAATTTTTTTTCTTTTTGCTTTTCCTCCTTTACTTTTTTTTTTTTTTTAATTTCCTTTCTCTTTTTTTTTTTTTCCTTTGCCAACACGACCAACGAAGGTCAGCAGCTGCCAATGAGGACGAGGGCCGAGTGAGGCTACCACTTGCCAAATCCAAGTGGGGGGATCCTTGCCCAACCCTCACATAGGTGAGGCCCCTCGCCATCCTCCCTAGAGGCTAGCAAGGGGTGACATTAGGGAATGGCAAGGGGTAGCCTCGCCTAGCCCTCACTTGTGGCTGGCAAGGGCTAGTCCCCACTTGTGGCTGGCAAGGGCTTCCTAGCCCTCACCTTCACCCTTGCTGACGAATGGCAACCTCTATAAACCATCAAGGAAGTTGGCCATCATGAAAGTTGGCAAAGAGGGAAAAAGAGAGGAAGGAAAAAAAAACGAATGAAAAGAAGAACAAAAAAAAAAAAAATCAAAAAAATCATTAAAAAGTTTACAAAATTATCAATATCAACACTGATCATACTACGTAAGACAAATGGCATCTATATAAGCAATTACTCATGTGAAAAGACTTGCAACTAAATTAATCCAATTTAAAAGTTTAAGACTAAATTTATATCAATACAATATATTTTTAAAAAAATTTATACTTTTCCCTGTTCAAAGAGTATCAATATTACTACAACAAGAAAACCCCATTCCTCTTCATTCAGGGAGTGAAAGCGCGTGCACCATGCGAAATTGCGTGTAAATCTTACCGCTCTACCAAAAATAAAATCACCTTGGCTTATATTATCGATGCACCTATAATACGGTCACTAGCAACTCTCGTTGTTTTTCAAAGTGTTATTGACTTTAGTAGCATACACCTGCACCAATTGATGTGATTCGCCTCAATTTAAAACAGCAAAAATCTCAGTCTCGCTGATTTTGAGAAAGTGATTCGCCTTTATCTAGTAGAAATAGAATGCATTGAAATAATAAGCACAATGCCACCTATAACCTATGTAGCACGGACACTCTCCGGAAGCCTTTGTGTCATGTCCGACACTCCGACACGTGTCCGACATGCTCCGACACGTCCCGACACGCTCCAACACGTGGTCAACGAGTGTCGAAAAATCCGACACGTGGTCAACTCTCTCCGACACACGAGTCCAAAATTCCGACACGCTATTCCGACACGCACGGGGTCAATTTTAAAAATTTCTAATACTTGTGGGGTCAAAATATAAATATACATAAAAGAAGTAATAAAAATGCTATAAATATACACACATGGGGTCAATTTTTTTTTTTTCAGTTTTTTTTTTTTTTAGGATTGTTTTAGTTTTTTAAAAAGTCTTTTACTATGAAAGAAGTAATAAAAAAATGCTATATATTGTAAATAAATAAATTTAAAAATATCATTTCAGCATTTTTCTTTAAACAATGTTTTTTTTTCCTCTAAGTTTTATGTATTATTGTAACAAATTAAAATAATGAATGATATTATTTAATATTTTTCATGTAAATTAATTGTAGGCTATTTTTATTTTTATTTATTTATGTATTTATATATAAAAATATATTTAATATATAACGTGTCGGAACGTGTCGAAATTCTCTATTTTTAATAAATGATGTGTCGGCGTGTCGTGTCGTGTCGTGTCGCGTGTCCGTATCGGTGCTACATAGCCTATACCAAGCAAAAGAACCTCACGGGAAAATGGTCCAAAGAGACATGGATTCATTTTTGAGCAGCCAACTATACAAATACATATATAGAATAACATACAGAAGAAGGAAACAGATCAAAAGGGTAACATACACAGAGATGGCAAACATTGGCGACTTCCTGGAGGTCATAAACTCTCAATAATATATGTAGCTCAAGAAAAGTTCCTCTCTCTCTCTTTCCCATTTACTCAGTAAGCCAAAAACCAGGCATGTTACTGATAATACATGAGCTGCTGGGCGGCTGCAACATTTTGAAACCCACCATCATATATTGCCTGGCTTCCACCAGCAACTCCCATACCCATCGCTGCCTGCTTGAGAGGATGCTGTCCTTGCATGAGAGGATGCATGCCGCCCATCTTGCTCATTGCTAATTGTCGCTCGTAGGCTAATAGTTCAGCAGTAGAAAGGCCAGGTAATGGTGCCGCTGCAGCAGGTGGAGGAAGGGGATTGGAGCTTGTTCCTGGGGGAGTAGGCTTGCTACCCCAGGAGCACTGCAAGCACAAACAAATCAGAAGTCAGCTTTGGTTCAATTAAAAACAACAGGAGGACGAAGTCTTGCATTGACTACCGTTTTCACATGCTAGAGCCCCAAATCTATTCTTACCACTGCCAAGATGCAGGCAGCAATTATATCTTAAACCCTATGCCACGAAAAGGCCATTTAAATTATTGAAGAATAGAACACTTGTATTGCCAGAGAACCATGTCTTGTTACCATAACACATGCCACCTTTGCCTATCCTTTTCGAGGATAAGAGGTACAGCCGAACATGTGGTGGCACAACATGCTGATGAAGTCATAGCTACGGCATTTACAGATTGAGTTCAAATCCAACTGTCCTAAATCAAAAAGCACTAAGCTCATCCAGAAGGGTTTAGTGCAGTCACTAAATGCACAAAACTCAAAGACAACTTGGATTTAAATCTCAGTGAAAATAAAAATGAGGTCTTTGACCAAAGGTTAAGTATGGGCAGTGGTCAGATTTAAGATCAGGAAAACGATAAAACTGCGGTAAGTTCAACTTATATCAGCATCACTGCAGTATTAATAATCCCCCACTACATTTTCCATGGAACAGATTACTTTTCTAACCATCAGCACTCTGTAAAATAATAAGAAGAGAAATGAAGAGCATTAGTAAAGAGCCCAAGAACACACCTTAAATTGTCTTCCACATAGAAATGACTGAGTATTTCCCATTTGAATGGCCAATGCTGCTTCTGCATGAGTACTATACCTCAC
The DNA here is from genome assembly GCA_014182725.1 of Eucalyptus brandiana. NCBI lineage: Eukaryota > Viridiplantae > Streptophyta > Magnoliopsida > Myrtales > Myrtaceae > Eucalyptus > Eucalyptus brandiana. Next base: position 33,585,717 of record CM024677.1, read on the forward strand.
TAAACCAAATCCTTTATCTCTTTGGACCGGGACCTCCTCAATCACCCCAGCACCAAGAGCATGAAAATGGCGATGGAGTTCAAGCTGAGTGACCTGCAAATTAAAATGACTCAGAATTTCTCCCAAAGAATTGGAGACAAATAACCTCCAAAAATGAGCCTATACAGTCTCACAGGCACGCACAAATATTTATAATGATTCAATTATAGCATCAATTTTGCTAAGTTATAAACGAACTTTCCAAGGTGGTATAGAGAACTAGACTTGAGCAACAGACATAAGGGAAATCTACATATGGTATCATGCTCTATGGGGTAAGATGCACCCTATCATTTCAAAAGAAATTCATAAACCTACCTTCTAGTCCATAATCTCCACAATCTCTGTTAAATGCCCATCACCAAAAAATCTGAATACTTGCAAGTGTCATTTTAATCACGTGAAAGGCCAAATTTAAATTTGCAATCGTCGGAGCCATTTTCCATATAAGAAGGTTAAACTTTGGTAGAATAAGCTCATCAGCTCTTCCTCTATACTCATTCACGTACTCTTCACACACTCACTTGCTGAAATTCCCTCCTCTAAATAAGGCTCCAAGTATGAATTTATGTAGTACCAACATCAAATAGTATATGATAAGTCTAACAGAATAAATTAGTCTCAAAAAATCATTTCAGTATAAACCCACTCAATGTGGTTGCATTAATTATATTTAACTTAATCTAATACTATATACGTATTTGGTGCAAAAGCAAGGGGACTGTCAGTATTGACATGTGGTTCTCTCTTTGAGTGACATATGTCCCACTAACTAAACAAATCAAGAAAACATGTTTCACGAAATGAAGTATTCATTTTTTATTCAAACCATTCTTTTATTTTTCTTTCAAAAACTAAAAGCACTAATTAAGAAAATATGAAATTATCAAAGTAAAAGAAGCATCCTTCATGCAAATTTAAAAAGAAAGTTATTTTTAAGAAACTACCAAAAAATATTTATGACTCTAAAAGATCTGAAAAGTTTGTATTTATATAGTTTTAGGAATTCAAAGTGGTCAAGATAAGAGAGGTCAAATCTTAAATACTGAAAACTGAAAATCTGGGGGAAAAAGATCAATCCAAGTAATCTGTGATATTATTAGGTTTACTACTTAATTTTTCCATAACAATTATCATGTAAGCAAATTGAGTTTAAGATTTGCAGAACAAGATAAATAGGGTGGATGAAATTACAATTTAAAAAATTATTTCTTATACTTCTCCAAGAACTATTTGATTCATGTGCAATCACCAATCCAATTATATGCAATTTCATTTGATATTAATTATTGCATTTTTTTCACCTCTAATTCTAATTTGTCTTCTAATCATTGTCAAATTTAGTAAATTGAAATTATCTTAACTTTTTCTGAGATTTTGTCTCCTCATAATGCTGGCGCTCAAAGAGTGTAATACAATACATCCACATTTAGTTATTGTAAAAGTTAGCATCAAATTAATTAATGAAGAGGAAAGGAATACAATTCAATCTGATATGAAGAGAACATGAAAAGAATTAGAACCCAGACTGCACTTTGATTTCTTCGTCATTTTATAGCAAATAATCTAGATCAGAACTAAAGTTCGGTCTAAATCCTTATCCTTTTCATGACAGATCAATTTCTAGACCTTTTCAAACACTTGCTTGAAGTTTAAATTATTTGATAACAATAAAAGAGACCCATCCATAGCACAGGCCTCTTGACTAGTTATAACTAAAGAAGAGCATGATGATGGTTGCAAAAATACACAGATGGTTGATGTGTATTAAACTTTCTTAATAAACAGTTTCTTTTGATATAATTTAATTACTGGTCACAAAAGGAATAAAGCGCACATGGCTAATGTCATAATGTCAATATAAAGATGTAGAGTATAATTACAAAAAAACACCAAGCAAAGTTTACTGTATCCCCAGTTCATGATGAAAATACCAGTTTTCCCTACAGATAATCTGGAAAAATGCACTTTGATTTGCCCCCAAATTACTCAAAAATCTACCATATGGACAGCAGCACCAAAAAATAGTACAAAAAAGAGAGATCGATCTTGCCTCTGAAGCTAAATTTCCTACATAAACAGTTGTATACTGAGGATTATTTTCTGGAGCATCACTGTTTGTAGCCTCCTTGCCATCCTCTGCAATGAAAAATATAGAGTAGATGATCAGTAATTCAATCGGGAGAAAGAAAATGCCTATAACAGTTGATAACGCAATGCCTCAGGCATTAAAACTTAAAATGCTTTTTCCTTTGAGCATAGCATATCAACCACGATGAATTCAAGAAAATTCTGTTTAAAAAAATGGCTAACCTGATGAGCCATTGGTTAGCTCCACCACACTTTTGGCATCAGAGTTCTGCTTATCTTCAATGCCACCAGCACCCTTTGTTGCCCAATTGCAACGTATCTGTCTACTGCCAAGCCATTTCCCTGAAATATAAAGCAAAAATAATTTGAGTTTACATGAAGACAGTAACAGGAACTAGCCATCATGTTATTACCAGGGAAGACCGTTCAACTTTCTGGCATGTCACTGAACCGCTGAACTACCACTATACTATCCAAAATAATTCAATTGTTGCCCACTTCTTACTAAGTCCAAATTTCTCACAGAAAGTGATCTTTACTTGACCCATGGGGCCTATTAAATATGATGGATCAGCCAAATCTACAGTAATCAATGTGCTCCCAAAATAGCAAACAAAAAGGCACCACCTATTTGTCAATTTTATTTATTTATTTATTTATTTTCCATTGTGACAATGAGTGGACAACTACATTGATATTTGTAAAAACTATGAATGGAACAAAAATGAAAAGAGGTTTGGTGACAACCCCAAATTTCCTTTTCTTTTGGCAAAAGACAATCATATATATTTAAAAATGAAAAATAACTCAAGATTGAGGATATCCCTTAATATCTTACTCCGAAGACATCAAGCCAATCTAGGGATCTGAGGGAAACAGCATGATTATGATCCAAGAAAAGCTTCTCATGAATGAACTAGTTACTATAGACAAAAGAAGGATGTCTGTAAGTTTCAATAGTCTGTTTAAGAAAATCTGAACTTCAGTATTAATGGTTCATCTGTTTCACCATTCCAATATCCAAGATAAAGAAGGCAATCTCCATAACATGGACGACCACAAAACATGCAAGAGCGAGAAAAATCACTTGTTCAGAAGGCAGAACAGTGGCATCCTGAACACAAACAGAACCACCACAAGTTAACAGACTATCTTAATACTGGAGATTCAGAACAGCAGAATATGTACGTGAATAATGGATGTGGAAAATAAAAATGTAGGAAATGACAATAGGTTCAGGAGATTGCAATAAAGCACCTGTCGGTTCCTGAAAGAAACAAAGCCAAACCCTCTTGAACGTCCAGTCTTCTGATCCCACATGACCCGTGCATCTCTGTATTTTAGCACAAAGGTCCAATTTAATATCACATTTATTTGAACATGACTGACGAGAATGCATAATGCTATCATAATATCTTTTAACTATGTCTTTTTTAATAGAAAGTTTGCACTTTCAGATAAAAACTAAGATAAGGAGATGTGAAACTTATGAACAGCTGGGATAAACAGAAAAGCATGCAAACAACATGGCATCCGTCACCTCAGCACTAAGGTCACCAACAAAAATGTTGTAATGGCCTACACAACCAAAAAGTAGTTATTTGAAGCATCAATGAAAATATGTATTATTAGTATTGTAGATCAAGAACCAGAGCAAACCTGAAGTGTCCTCTCTCTGATCACTGGCATATGCCCAGTTAACCTTGATGGGTTGCCCAAATCTGCAAGCCATGGAATGGGACAAGCTCAGCAAAAACAAAGTGATCCAATGGCATGAATGCTCGAGTTGATTTCTACTCACAGATGCCTTCCATTTAGAGAAAGAATCACAAGAGCAGCGGATCTTTGATCAAAGTAGTGAATAAACCCATAGGATGACTGTAAAGCAAGGAAAACAGAATTGTTAGCATTAGACGACATCCAAGTAAGTGAAGCAACAAATCCTATCATATCTTTTCCAGGTGCTTCGGCAATTCATCAAAACCCAAATACAGATATTATATCTTTTAAATTCAAACTTATACCTTCTCCTTTCTAATAAGTTTACAGCCCTCGACAGGACCTGTACTAGCAAAAACCTCTTGAAGAAGTGGTTCTGTCACCTGAGTATGAATGTTGTCCACATAGCTGCATTATACAACGAATATCAAAAACAATAAGTTTGTGACTCAAGAATTTGGAAACAAAAAACGAACTCCTAGCATCCTGAGTTGTGTTCAAACAAAGATGAGAGAAAACCCATAAGAAATTTTCGGTGCATCTCTGAGTAAAAGTGGTAACATCAGAACATTTCCAACTCAGTGAGCATATATGAGCAATTATCCACCACACAAATCTGAGCCTTACATAGCTACTCAATTTGAGGTAACCAAAGAAACAAGATAACCAATAAACAGGGGATTGAAACAGAGAAATGGAAATAGAAATATGGAAGAAAGTCTAGACAAAGACTCACACACTGCGGCAAGTACTTGGATCAAAACCAGGAGGCAAATTTCCACTTGCGATCAGTTCTATCTGCAGAACAATAAGGGCAAAAGAAAATTCAAAAGAAAGAACCAACAAAGTAGGGAACATTGCTTTGTTTGAGAGTATATAAACCAAAGACAAAGAGATATCATTTTAATATCTAATTAAGCAGGAAAAGATGAACCAAGATACATGCAAAAAATTATCTACAATGGCAAGCCAAGACCAAAAAGAAGATTAACAAAGAAAGTCCAACAAAACAGCCATTCCAAAGAATCATGATATATGTTAAGAGGTATAAAAAGGTAACGTGGCCTGTTAGAGGTATAAAAGGGTAAAGTGGTCTTTAGGGCTTTAGAGCTTTTTTTGTTGCTGATTACTTAATGTATATATAGATTTTTATTGAGGCAATATACAAACTAAATTACACCATTAAGGCAATAATAGCGAGCTGTAATAACCAGCTTCCAACATCAAGTCCCAACAAAAACCTTCTGTGATGTAGTCAGGATATTCTTTAATGCGTAGCTCAAACGTTAATCAAAATTTTCAAGAAAGAATGACTTAGCGCCTAGCAGGAGCTTCGCAAAAAGGATAATCCGAAAGTTTCCAGGGACAAAGAAAGACCAAATATTCAGACTAAATGCACTAGACATGGAATAAAACAAAATCCTCAACCAATTATCATTCTTGAGGATATATTCTATGGAAGTATTCCCCATTTTCACCTCTCGTCACATAATGATGACCTAAAATACTAAAAATTTAAATATTTGCAATGGTTACTCCTTCAATTTATGCCTTGCCACACAATAGAAATTTATCATGCCTGCACATTACAACATCTATAGGTGAACTTGTCAAATCTTATCAATAATGCATTACAAGTAATTTCTGAACAAATATAATTCCAGCCCATCATTACCATCTTTGCCATGATCCAATCTTATTCCCACCACCAGCCCCAATCCCCAAAACCCACTGTCCTCTTCTGCTAGCTTTTTACCTTGTTCATGCTCATTAACAACCGGATGCCTCAAATCCCAAGATGCCACATGCCTTACCGCATAATTCACCATCCCAATCTTTGCATCATTCACCCATGAGTCATGACCCATGATTTTTTCATCTCAACGACAGGAAAATTCTCAATAAGTCTTTTTTACTTTTGCTTGACTAATCATCAAAAGTTTCTCATACACCCTATCTAAAGCAACCCTACACAAACAACAGCCATGTATTTAAAAGGAGTATAGGAAGACAGATGAATATAGAAGGAATTAAGTCCCTATCCCGCTTAAGGGAATATTCACAGAGATTTAATGGAATTTAAAAAATTTCGCCAAGCATAATGTCTTGGAGAAAAGAGAATATTTTATTTTTTTCCTTGTTAGTATACTATTCTTTTAAGTTCCATTTAAACCACTTGAACAGAGCTTCTCCATTCTCTCCTTTAGAATGTAAGGTAAAACAGCTGAAGCTTAAATATACAACAGTAATTCCATCAACTCAAGATATTCACCCAACCCTCATGAAGTGGATTGATGGGGGATCAAATAAGCTTGCACAGCCAAAGAAAGGTGAAATGACATGGCGGCCTTCTTACAGTGGCTGTAGAAGTTCCCAATCTCAGAAAAGACTATCAAAGGAAGAGTCCATGGTCAAGTAGCAGTTGAGTTTAACCAGATAGAAGCTTGTAAGTTTTAATAAAAGTGGTAATTTGCTCTCAGTTCTTCCTAGTATCTCAAGGGAGTTAGAACAATTTACAGACCACCCCATAAGCTGAAGCTGGGAAAATAAATAGATTTTCAAGCTGAGCAATTGAATTTCTCTCAAAAGGGTCAAAGATCAGCTTTGGACCCTGCGGCATACCTCTAAGTTTTGATAGCTCAAGGCTGTGTTCTTCCATCATGTCTGGTATGATCTAATATTATCCTTAGACTTATCCGAACATTGCTCAACTAAAAACAATCCCAAACGGAATTATATTTCCTGATAAAAGAAAAGGCCAACAACAACAGCCACTCGCACTAGCCTCAGTACCTAATGGGTGGCGGCAACCGGCGAACTCTACAATCTGCACAGAATCATCTGTTTTTTAACAAATGGAACTGAAGAATGAAAGACAAGAAGCTCTACCTCATTCCCGCCTTCTTTCTGATAACTAATCTACTTAAAAAGATGTCTTCACAACATCTAACAAGCAACTGCACAACACGAGCACTCAAGGGTATCCAAGGACAAGCACTGCAGGACCGCAGCTGCAAAAAAAAAAAAAAAAAAAAATTAAACAAACAAGCCGCTTCCTGCGACCTCAATCCCTCGTCCAACAACACAGCCCGACCCCACAAGGCGACAATAATCGGATTGCGACCAAACTGTTCACGCTCCATCATCTTCCTCGGATCAAAAACCCCCCCGAACGCGCGGAATCATCGCGATCGAGACGCATCCACTCAGACGATCGAAATTTCCACGCCTCGCGAAGCTCCGAAGCAAAAGACATCAAACACGCGAGGAGACGGGGAACGCGAGGAACCTGACGGCAAGGGCTGGTCCTCACTTGTGGCTGGGGAGGGCGTCTAGGCCCTTGCCCTCGCCAGCAGTCAGCGACCTCCGTCGGTCATCATGGAGGCTGGTAGAGGGAAAAGAAAAAAGGAAAAGGAAAAAAGTGAAAAGTAGGAAAAACAATTAATAAAAATTCGAAAAAAATCATTAAATTTTTTGTAAAATTGATCATATTAGCACCGATCATATCACGTAGAATAACCGATGTACACACAAGTAATTTTTGGCCTAAATTGATCGAATGAACTCAATTAATACCAATGTAAAAAGATTTGAAATTGAATTTGTTTAATTGAAAATTTTAATACTAAATTTGTATCAATTCAATAGGTTTATATCTTTCTTTTTTTAAATATTTTTCCTCATTTAGGGAGTCTCAGTATTACTACAACAAGGCAACCCCATTTCTCTTCATCTAGGGAGTGAAAGCACGTGAGCCATGCAACATTGAATGTAAATTTTACTACTCCACCAAAGGAAAAATCGCAAGGGCTCATATTATCGATGCGCCTATAATGTTGTCACTAGTGAGTCTTGTATTTTTTCAAAGTGCGATTGACTTTAGTAGCATACACCTACAATATTTGATGTGATTCGCCTTAATTTAAAGCAGCGCAAATCTCCTCAGTTTGGAAAATGTGATTTGCCTTAATCTAGCAGAAATGGAATGAATCCAAATAATAAGCACACTTTCAACTACAATAAGCAAAAGAATCTCGGGGAAAATGTTCCAAACATACATGGATTCATTTGTGAGCAGCCAACCATATAGATACACAAATAGAATAACATAAAGATGAAGGGGCCAGATCGAAAAGGATAACATGCACAAAGACGGCAGATGTAGGCGACCTCCTAGAGGTCACAAACTCTCAATAATATATGTAGCTCAACTCAAGAAAAGTTCCTCTCTCTCTCTCCCATTTACTCAGCAAGCCAAAAACCAGGCATGTCACTGATAATACATGAGCTGCTGGGCGACTGCGACATTTTGAAACCCACCATCATATATTGCCTAGCTTCCACCAACAACTCCCATACCCATCGCTACCTGCTTGAGAGGATGCTATCCTTGCATGAGAGGATGTGTGGCACCCATCTCGCTCGTTGCTAATTGTTGCTCGTAGGCTAATAGTTCAGCAATAGAAAGGCCTGGTAATGGTGCCGTTGCAGCAGGTGGAGGAAGGGGATTGGAGCTTGCTCCTGGGGGAGTAGGCTTGCTACCCTAGGAGAACTGCAAGCACAAACAAATCAGAGGTTAGCTTAGGTTCAATTAAAAACAGCAAGGGACAAAGTCTTGTATCAACTACCGTTTTCACATGCTAGAGCCCCCGATCTATTTTTACCACTGCCAAGATGCGGACACGGATAGCAATTATATCTTAAACTCTATGCCATGAAAAGCCCATTTCCGTTTATGGCGGTAGTATGGGAGCCGTAGTAGGCGAGAAAACCACCTGTTTAAATTATTGAAGAAATAGAACACTCCACTTGTATTGCTTGAGAACCATGTCTTGTTACTACAACACATGCTACCTTTGCTTATCTTTTTAGAAGATTAGAGTTATAGCCAAGCATGTGGTGGCACAACATGCCAATGAAGTCATAGCTACAGCATTTACAGATTGAGTTCATATCCAACTGTCCTAATTCAAAGAGCACTAAGCTCATCCCAAAGGGCGTGGTGCAGTCACTAAATGCACAAAACTCAAAGACAAGTGGGATTTAAATCTCGGTGTAAACAAAAGCGAGGTCTTTGACCAAAGGTTAATAATGGGAGGTGGTCAGACTTACAATCATAAAAAAGGAAAAAAGTGCGATAAGTGCAACTTACAGCAGTATAACTGCAAAATTAATTATCTCCCACTACATTTTCTGCGGAAAAGATTACTTTGCAAACCATTAGCACTCTGTCTAACAAGAAAAAAATATAAATGAAGAGCATAAGTAACAAGCCCAAGAACACACCTCACTTTGTTTTCCACATAGAAGTGACTGAGTATTTCCCATTTGAATGGCCAATGCTGCTTCTGCATGAGTACTATAGCTCACGAAACCAAATCCTTTATCTCTTTGGACCCAGACCTCCTTGATCACTCCGGCACCAAGAGTGTGAAAATGGCGATGGAGTTCAAACTGAGTGACCTGCAAATTAAAATGACTCAGAATTTCCCCAAAAATTTTGGAACAAATAATTTCTGAAAATAAGCCTACACAGTCACATGGCATGTATACATATTTTATAACGATTCAATTATAGCATAAATTTTGCTAAGTTATAAACAACCTTTCCAATGTGGTATAGAGAACTACACTTCTATGACGCACATCAGAGAAATCTACATATGGTATCATGCTCTATGGAATAAGATGCAACCTATCATTTCAAAAGAAATAACACTTTGCAAGTCGTAGTTCACAAAACTACCTCCTACTCTATAACCTTCGCGATCTCTATTAAATGCCCATCACCAGAAAATCAGAATACTTACAAGCGTCCTTTCAATTACTTGAAAGGCCAAATTTAAACTTGCAATTGTTAGAGGCGTTTTCCATATAAGTAGATTTAACTTTGGCAGAATAAGTTCATCAGCTCTTCCTCTCAACTCACTCACCTACTCCTCACACACCCAATTCCTAAAATTCTCTCCTATAAATACGGGTCCAAGTATGATCTGATGTAGTTCCGATATCAAATAGCTTATGATAAAAAGTGTAATAGAATAAATTAGTCTCAAAAAATTATTTTAGTATAGACCCACTCAATGTGATTGCAGTACTTAATCTAATACTATATGTGTATCTTGGTGCCAAAGCAAAGGGGCTATTAGTGTTGCCATGCGGTTCTCTTTTTGAGTGACATATGTCCGACTAACTAAACAAATCAAGAAACATGTTTCACTAAATGGGGTATTCATTTTTTATTCATACCATTGTTTTTCTTTCAAAAACTAAAAACACTAATTAAGAAAATATGAAATTATCAAAGTAAAAGAAGCATCCTTCGCGTCAATTTAAAAAACAACGTTAATTTTAAGAAACTACCAAAAAAAAGAAAAAAGAACTAGCCATCGTGTTATTATCAGGGAAGACTGTTCAACTTTCTTCTATGTCACTAAATCGTTAAACTACCACTATACCATCCAAAATAATTCAATCGTTGCCAACTTCTTCTTACTATGTCCAAATTGCTAACAGAAAGTGATCTTTAATCGACCCACAGGGCCTGTTAAACGCGATGCATCATCCAAAACTACAGTTGCCAAATTGCCCTCAAAATAGCAAACAAAAAGGCACCACCTATTTGTCAAATTCTTTTTTCCATTGTGACAACAATGAGCGGACAACCGCGTTCAGAACTATGAATGGAACAAAAACGTAATAAATTTTAATGTCAAACCCCAAAATTTCCTGTTCTTTTGGCAAATGACAACAACATAAATTTAGAAATGAAAAATGGCTCAGAATTGAGGACCTCCCTTATTATCTTACCCCCAAGACATCAAACCAATCTAGGTATCTGAGGGAAACTGCATGTTTATGATCCAAAAAAGAGTTTCCCATCTATGAACTAGTTACCACAGACAAATGATGAGAAGATTGTCTAGAATTTTGAATAGTCTGTTTAAGAAAATCTGAACTTCAGTATTGGTAGTTCATCTATTTCACTATTCCGATATCCAAGATAAAGGAGGCAATCTCCTTAACATGAGACCATAACGCACGTAAGACTGAGACAGTTTCATCAGAAGGCAGAATTGTTACCGTTATTGCACTTTGGGCATCCGGAGCACAAACAGAACCTCTACAAATAAACGGACAACCTACTACTGGAGATTCAGAACAATAGAATACGTATGTGTATAATGGATGGAGAACATTTAGATGTAAGAAGTGACAACAGGTTCAGGAAAATGCAATGAAGCACCTATTGGTTCCTGAAAGAAACAAAGCCTCTTGAACGTCCAGTTTTCTGATCCCACATAACGCGTGCATCTCCGTGTTTTAGCGCAAAGGTCCAATTTAATGCCACAATTATTTGAACTTGACTGACGATAATGTATAATGCTAACATAATGTCTTTTTACCGTGTATTCTTTTATAAGAAAGTTTGCTCTTTCAGAAAAACAAAACCAAGATAAGGAGACGTGAAACTTACGAACAGCCGGGATAAACAGGAAAGCACGCAAACAACATGGCATCCGTCACCTCAGCATTGAGGGCACCATCAAACATGTTATATTGGCCTACACATCCCAAAACTAGCCATATGAAGCACCGAAGAAAACATGTACCATAGCACCAAGAGAACGTAATAATATACAAATGAGGAACAAGAACCAGAGCAAACCTGGAACATCCTCTCTCTGACCACTGGCATATGCAAACTTTGATGGGTTGCCCAAATCTGCAAGCCGTGGAATGGGACAAGCTCAGGGAAAAGAGAGTGATCCAATGCATGAATGCTCAAGTTGAAATTGCAACGTCAGTAACTGAAAAAATCCAGTGTAGTTTCTACTAACAGGCGCCTTCCATTCAGAAAAAGAATCGCAAGGGCAGCAGATCTTTGATCAAAGTAGTGAACAAACCCATAGGATGACAGTATACAGCAGGGAAGACAGAATTGGTAGCAATAGACGACATCCAAGCAAGTGAACCGACAGATTCCATCATTTTTGTTTATATTTTCCAGGTGCTTCGGCAATTCTTCATAATAAACCAAATACAGAAATTATATCTAACTTTCAAATTGAAACCTATGCCTTCTCCTTCCCTATAAGTTTGCTGCCCTTGACGGGACCTGTACTAGCAAAAACCTCTAGAAGAAGTGGTTCTGTCACCTGTGTATGTATGTTGCGCACATAGCTGCATTATACAACGAATACCAAGAACAGATAAGTTTTGAAGTTGAGAATTTGAAAACAAAAAACTAACGCCTAGCTTCCCTGAGTTAAGTTCAAATAAAGATGAGAGAAAACCCATAAGAAATATTTTGGTACATCTTCAAGCAAAAGTCTCAATGTCAAAAGATTTACAACTCCATTGAGCATATATAAGCAATTAACCACTGCACAAATCTGAAACTAACATAGCTACTCAATTTGAGCCTTACATCCTCTTCCCGATGGAGTAATTGGGTTCATAGCACCAAATGCAAAAGCATTCCAATCTAGCAGCTTGGCAACGAGGGCAGTATCGCCTGGAGTTAGCGAGGTCTCCTTATGTTGAGACCTGCTCTAACTTCAACAATCTCTAGCCCAAGGTACTGTTGCAAAGAGATGTAAGACTAACTGAAAAGGCATAGGTACTAAAAAAGAATATATGGAAGGAGGGTGGGCTGAAGAGGGAGATTCGAACTCGGCCAAGCGAACCAGGCAAAGCAAAAGAGAGGAGGGAATGCCTTCCCTCGTTTCTCTATCATTCATGAGATAAGCAACCGCACCGACCAACGCTGCCTCCATCGACCTCAAGGATTGGCGTCGTGGTGTCTACAAAAGACTGCTCTTCGAGGACAACAAAAAGGCGAAGACCCAGATAATGTCCTTCAACACTCCAACTTTTTGATCGTGCCTCCTTTTCTGTTTTTTATTCTCGAGTATTGATTGTATGCAGAAGTTTTGGGTCCACAAAAAGCTCCACAAGAACTGCTTGCTGGTGCTTCCGAAGGCAATGTACCTCGAGGGAGGTGACAGAAGTATCACCTGGAAGTGGATTCCAACGAAACAAAAATGGTATAACTCCGCACTTCACTTATTTAGCCGTTTGCACGCACCGTTCATCGGTTACCTTCAAAGATTTCGCCCAAAAGCCAGCCTCCTGTTGTTCACCACACAATTGCGCAATACTAATTACAGACCTTCTCGTCATTCAGTTTTCGTGGAGATGCAGACGTTTGGTCCCCGAGCTGTTGAAGCTGTCCTGGCTATACATCAAAGGAAGATTCCATGCAAATGCGCTATCTCCTAAGACCACGTACGAAATCGCGTTCGTGATTAAGCTCAGGAGAAGCTGCACCCCGTGGTCGCTTCCCGTGGACCTCGAGCTCCATCTACCCGGAAGCAAAGTGATAGGCACGGAGAGTCTTGCAAAGAAGCTGAAGGAGGAACGGGTCAAGCTCCGCATCGGCAAGTTCGCGACGGATGCGAAGAATGTGGGCGAGATATATTCTTCCCTCCGTGAGACATGCCAGATTGACAAATCGGGCCTCGTCCTCAAGGGCCTCCGCATTGACCCCAAGGGTTAAGCGTTTAAGTGCGGTCCAAAGTGCCAGGATCTGGCAGCTAAGTTGTTGGGCGAATAAAGTTTAATATATGGACGCCTCATTTTATCGCATGGGTTTGATTATCGTTCGTCCTGCTCTCCAGTTCTTCAACATCACACGATGTTCTTTCATTCGGTTAGCAAACAAGAAGGCTTTACTCAAGCAATCTCATATTCTCCTCTTGCTAATATCCGAAACACTTGATAGTTCTCACTGGCCTGTTCCCCGATCTTTTTTCCTTATTGGAGTTTAGAAATCATAAAAAATGGAACCCCGTGTTAGGGAAGTCCCTTATGATGTTTTGAAGATGACAAAATAAATCAAAGGCTACTAACATGTTTGATGGTTAAGTAATAGACCATGCAGATGATAGAATATGTAAAGGATATTGTCAAAGTGTGAAGCCGGCCAGAAGACTGAACGTAACATATGTCCAAAGTATATTCTGAAGATTTCCAGACTTCTGTGTCAAAGTCTGAAGACTGCCAGACTTTAGTGTCAAAGTCTGCTCTATATCAGAAGTCTGCTTACTCTGACAAATTCCAGACTGAACGTGAAGTAAGAACCAGAAGACAGACTATATGCTGAAGCTGAACCAGAAGACAGACTCTATGCTGAAGCTGAACTGGGTACAAATCTTAAAGCTAAATTTGTTTAGAAGCAGAATATGTTCAGACTCAGATTGTAAAGTCTATTGCTCTTAGACTTTACATCCAGATTCGATAGAACATAACTCAAGCCCAATCATATAACGGCTAGTGATCTGATTTGGATTCCACATCAAGATTGATTTGATTGATTCAATCTAATTGATTGACGATTGGATCTTGAAGACAAGAACTTTCTATACGAAGAAGCTTTACTTATGGAAACCAAGATTCCGTTTGTATGGGCGATCGGAATCAATTTGGGATTCTACCTTTGTCACTTAACGGCTACCAAATCTTCTAGATACAGAGCTGTCCAATGGGTATATTGGAAGACGATTCTCCGGGATACTGTCCAACGGCTAGTTTGGAAGTTGAGGAGTATTTAAGGAAATGAAGGACCGATGAGCAAGTAAGATATAGAGCGTGGAATTTATAATTCCAAAGTCTTAGCAACCTTCGATCATACACTTGTCTTTGTTGAGCTTAAACGTTTGTGATCTTGAGAGAAATACCAAAAGAGTGACTTACTGAGATAGTGTGATCTACTAAGTATTTGCACTCAAAGTTGTAATCTCTTGTTGATTGCATAGTGGAATCCAGCCAAGAAGGCTATTAGCGTGGGAGAGTGGACGTAGGCTTGGGCCGAACCACTATAAATCTTGTGTTCTTATTCTCTTCCCTAACTCCTTTGTTTTACTCGAAGTTTATTTATTCCGCATATATTTGTCAAGATTTATTTTAAACATCTATTCACCCCCCTCTAGGTGTTCGTACTAGCTTTCACACCTCGGTGGCTTAAACGGCCTCATATCCACCCCGTGGTTGACCAACCAGCATCCGCCCTTTGATCTCTATGCTCTATATCCTATAAAGCACCAACACTCTCCAAGAGCCTACGTGTCGTGTCCAACACTTTGACACGTGTCCGACACTCAATCAACACATGTCGGAGAATCCGATACCTAATCAACTTTCTTGACACTCTTCGACACTCGGGTCTGAATTTTGACATATGAGTTTTCGACACGTAATTCCGATATCGATGTCAATTTTAAAAATTCAATAAATAAGAAGTCAAAATATATATGTAAAAAAAATAAAACACAATAATAAATATAATAAATGGATAAAGAAGAAAAATCTAATATTCTCTTCTAACTCTTACTTCTCGTGATACACAATTCACCTCTTAAGTTTTTTTTTTCCTCCTCTTCCAACATATCTAACATGTGAGTCTAGAATATGGATCGTTTGTTTTTTCTCCAATTTTTATAAATTATTGATATAGAATTAAATTTGTCAAATTGAAATAATGAAAGATATTAATAAATGGCAAATTAATTTTTTAGTGTATATTCATTATAGGTTTTTTTAATTATTTATTTATTTATGAATTTGATTCAAATTAATTTGACTGAAATAATAATAAAAATGATAATTTATTATGTATATATAAAAATAGATATTTAATATATAATGTGTCCAACATGTCGGAATTCTTTTTTTTTTTTAAGAAATGATGTGTCGGCGTATTGTATCATATCGTATCGCGTGTCGCGTGTCAGTGTCGGTGCTACTTAGTCTATATATGCCCATAGCAAGCAAAGCGTTCGAGCAAAGAGTTTCGGTGCTCCTACTCGGAACGACGTACGTCACGAAATTGGTGAATGAGATTTTTTTCGTCTTTTCACCCAATGATCATGAGGCCATTCTTTAGCATGTGCGTTAGCCCTTTGCTTCCACCCGAAGAATGTAGAGAAGAACTTTGAAGTGTTCTTAAGGTGCATTCGTTTCACGGAAAATTAATGATTTGAAAAATATTTTTTGAAAAATGATTGTTTATATTGTTTAGAAAAATAAATAACTGAAAAAAATTTCATCGCCCATCAAAATAGTTTAGTATAGATTGTAATCGACAATGAAAATATTTTATTTTGATTGTTTTTTCTAAACAATCATCTTCCATAAAATATTTTTCTAATTACTCATTTTCCGTGAAATGAATACACTATTAATATTGGTTTGCAAGTGGCAAATCTTCCTCATTTAGAATTATCAGGATGGGATAGCTGATTCAAATATATTGGAAGGAGAGATCATATCTCTCTTGTTATTTGTCCTTTTCTTTTATAGAAGGCAAAGGTAAAAAATGACATGAAGAATCATACGTAAAAGAGCAAAACGAAGACAGATTTTATCTCTTTTATGCTTTTGCTTTTCTTGGATAGACTGTGAAGCGTACAAGTGACAGACATAAAGTAGACAACGCGGTTTCTAGATTGAGGAAAGCGAGATGTTACTTTTAGCATTGTTGTAATTAGAATTATTGAGGGAATTAAAATGAAGGTATGAGATATCAACAAGAGACTGACTGCAATTTGATCTTGTGGGAATAATAATTATTATAGTAGGGTATGAATTCTCTCAATCGCCGAAGTAAATCGACTTAACCCGCAACCAAGGGTGGCCGCTCAAATGAAAAGTGTATAATGCATTTTGATAAATTTCATGATTTATATTCTCCATCGCCCGACCTTTGCGAATTACTCATCTCTCACTCTAATCCACCCTTCAACGGTTGGTATTGTTGTCCTTAGATTAATGAGGAAATAGCACGAAGGTGTGGGGATGTTAACATGGTGCACGACTCGGACTTGATACTGATGAGGAAATCAAAAGTAGGCATACGATATTGAATCGATTAAACCTACTATCAATGGCAATTGCTTAAGGGAAAAACTGGCTATAATGTGTCAAAGTATCAACATCTATGGAGTATCCTCAGCCCAACCTTTACACACGGCCCATTATGGGCTCCAACCGTTAAGTGTAGGACTGTCAGAATTTAAAGGCCCAAAAGGCATAAAAACGAATTTCGACCAATATATTTGATGAAATCCAGATGGAATCCGCATGGGTTCTGCCATCGTAATGGTCTATCTTCGATTCATATATACGCTACACTGAGATAGCAGTTCCTCTCTCTGCAAAGGTACAGTCAAAGTTAAAACTAAATCTCTCTTGCTGAAACCTCAGCATGGCAATTTGACCATGAAACTTCATGGAAGAAGGGGTTCATGTATGTAAGCATATTATAGCAGCCCATTTCATAGGCGTCACAGTTGGTTAACATGGATTTTCTTTCTGTGTTTGTGTTTCCTAAGCTCGTTATGGTCGAGGGAACTGAAGTTGACTTGTGAGAGAACTTTACAAAAATTAAAGAGCTTCAATGTTGAGACATTGAGAGGAATAGAGAGAGGGAAAAAGAGTGATGGTGTTTGTAATAATGGTTTGTTTTTTCAGTTGTTCACCCATGATCAGTATTCTCAACCTTTGAAGGAAGATGGAAGTGATTGGTACAGAACCCGACGAAGGTTCATTTATCAGTTCGGTGAAACTTACTGTATGTCCATAACTATGTTCCTTACACAAAAGCACATTCACTCGTCCTTCACAGAAAAAAGTATTAATGTTCTCAAAGTAATCAATCCATAGTCATTTCAAGTATTGCTTGGCGATACAAGTCAACATTGATGAGTATGCAGGTTATATCATCTCAAAATCCCATTTCGGATGTGAGAGAACTCATTGAGCGATCACTCTCAAATAATCACCATCTCGTGTGGTTATCTAGAGTACTATTTTTGAGACATCTAGCCAAGGTGGACCAAGCCAATTATGTTCATATTAGTGGAAAGACCAATATTAGGCCTATTAGTAGTGGTTTACAAAGTTAGTATACTAAGTGAGATGGGATTTACAAAGTGGCCGAACATTTGAATAAACTGGACATATTTAATTTCTACAAAGAGTTTGTCATATCACACAATATATCAACTTTGTCAATTAATCTTAGTATGCATAGCATTTCTTTGATTGAAATATAGATAGATTTGACTTTCTTATGGTCGCCTTCTTCCGTTTCGCATAGTATGTTTGTCCTAATCTTCTTGATCATCATTTGTATTCTTAAATTTGAGCCTGTGAGACCGTTGATAATCTGTCCGTCTGAATATAATAAACATGGCCAACAAAAGTGCCCATAACAATAATCAAGTTCGTTAGACTTACATTTAGCCCATTTCTAGCTTAATCTGGCCTAGCCTATTTTTAGTCAGACTTAGGATAATTTGGTCCAGCTTCATTATCTAATCAGTCGATTTATTAAACTCACAAGCCCGTATTGAATTCTTAGAGTGAACTAAGATATAATAACAGCTAATATGAGCAAATCGAGCTCTTGCGCATTTTCCCTAATTGATGAACAAAGGACACACGCACATAACGGGCTCTGTCGGCACACACGATGACACCTTATAGAGCACTTTCTTACATGCATTGATGTTGTTAGTTGCTTCCAAAATGAAAGTGTTTCAATGAAAGAAAGAGTGTTGTTACATGTAAAATATATACCAATTTTTGTGATATATTATAATTTATTTTGGCTAAATTTGTTTATTATTATCATTCTTGAAATAAGATTAAAGCCGTCTCATGTAGAATCACGATATGCATCCATTGCCAGACAACAATATGCACGAAAACTATTATACCAGAGAAATTAACTAGGAGAATTGTGCCCGAGACAGCAAATGCATCTATTGAGCCCACGGTTTATTGAAAAAGCCCACTTATACGCGAACATCACGCTATGCATTTGGAAACCGCATTTTAACATTTGTTATGCGGCAACCAAGGGTGGTCGCTCTAGGGAAAAGAAGTGTACTTTGACAAATCTCAAAGTTTGCAATCTCCATCACCCGAGCTTTAAAAACTTATTCATCAGGCGCTCTGATCTTGTCTTGAATGGTTAGTATTATTGTCTTTAGATTAATGAGGAATTGAAAGAAGGAATGGGGATATTAATATGGGACATGACTCAGAGTTGATCTTCGTGAGAATACTTGTCAACTGTCATAATAAGTTATGAGTCCTCTCGAATGACAGATTGAATCAACTAAACCTAGTGGCTATAGGGGAAAAGAGGGACTATAATGTGGCAATTCAACATCTATGGAGTATCCACAGCTCAATTATTATGCATTGCTTATTATGGGCTCTGATTCCTTTAGCTATAGGACTTGGTCAGAATTTTACGGATCAAAAGGAGTAAAACGAATTTGGACCATTAGTGGCAGCCCGCGTGGCGGCTCCCACCATTTTGATTGTCCATACTCAATTTAAGCACATCAAGTTTATATAATAATTTTGCTCTCCTCAAGATAGAATCAATGCTAAAGCTAGATCTCTCTTGCTGAAACTTAGCATAGCAATTTGACCATGAATCTTCGTGAAAGATGAGATTAGTGTGGGTAAGCAAGTTATAGTGGTGCATTTTGTGGGCATCGCAGCCAGTTAACATGGGTCTTCTTTTCCTATTCTGTTTCCTAAGCTCACAGTAATCAAGGGAATTGAAGAAAACTTGCGAAAGAACTTTACAAAAAAAAAAATAAAATTAACCATTAGGATTTGCCCCAGTGGCCACTCTTCCAACATGAAAGGGGGAGGTAAGGGGTTCAAATCCCCACATTTTCAAGGGGGATGAGATGGGGATGCATAAGTTTCAGGAGTGGGTTTCGACTCCCACGCCTTGCTAGAGGTAGGGTAAAAGTCTGAGAGCGAGTGTAGTGTAGGAATAGAGTAGGACTGACAAAAAAAAAAAGAACTTTACAAAAATTAAAGAGCTTCCATGTTGAGGGAATTAAGCGAATTAGAGAGAGGGAGGAAAAAAAACAGGCAATGGTACTCATAAGAGCGACTTGTTTTTTAGTTGTTCATCCATAACCTTTGAAGAAAGGAAGATGGAAATAACTAGTGCAGAATCCGAGGATGGTGAAGGGAGGAGAACATCACCTCTCAACTCTCTAGCCATTATGAAAACAGAAATTGGGAATCGCCTTATTGATGTTGAGGAGATGTGCGATATGATCTATGCATGATTTACACAAAATTTCATCAACATTGCTTTCCAACCATTTTTCTACAATTAAGATACTTAGTAACCATTTGCTATTAATTTTTTTTAAAGTTGGTTTTTGACAGTTATTTTTTTCCTTCAATTTAATAATTACTCTTATCGTTGACAAAAAAAAAATTCTCTAATATATTACCAAATTTTGTTTAGCGTTCTTACCATCACACTAAATTTACTAACTATTATATAAAATTAATAATCACTTTTATTTTGTGACATATCACTTTTATTCCCGATTAAGTAAGTCATATTGACACCTGAATTTTTTGCTAATATATCGGACAAGCATATAAAAAAAAAATTGATATGAGTGAATAAACAATAACAACCATATAAAAGGTTTCGATCCCATTCAGCGGCTTAAAAGACAAAAGTCCAGCCCATTCAATTCACCGAAGGTGTCTTTCTCGGCGGTCGATTTGCCAGAGCAATTGCCTCTTCCTGTTCAGCTCCATCACCATCAATTCGATCGTCCACCGTCTCCGATCAGTTATGGCCGCCGTCAAATCTCCCTAGCCGGCCACCACAGCCTCCGCCGTGACGGAGCGGTGCATCGACGCTCATCACCGCCGATCGGACTTCTCTCGTGCCCTTTCTCTCTCGTCTTACGCATTTGGAGACTCCTTTTTAAGCTCACATTGGCACGATCTGCAGGAGAATTGACAACACGCTTTCTGAAGTTTGGCGCGCGCGTGAGAGCCCGAGGAACCGAGTCAAGCAAGAACGCGCGCACGGACCGAGAAATCCATCGCCTAGCTTCTTTCAGTGTCTTTCATTTATTAGCAAGATACAGTCGATTCATTGAGACTCAATCAGTCGATTGTTCTATATTGCCTTTTGCCGAAAGCTTCAAATTGTTATCTCAATTGTTGTCTATTATTTGGTCTCAGATTTGTCAATTCCTCTCTAGTAACTTTAAGCTGGGTTTTTCATGTTATATTCCTCGCCAATTGATGGGAGTTCCTGTTGTATAACACCTCGCCGTTCATGCTCACCACCCGCTCGACGTTTTGCCTCGGAGATGACAATGATGAATTCATTGATCAATAATAGTATCTTGCTGCGATGCTAGTTGGCATCCGTCAAATGGGCACATGTTTGCTGCTAGTGCCTTTCGGTATGTTCAGGCTTAGCTTGGTGTTGACATGCTCCCTTCATCGATTGCAAGCATCCTTACGTCGAACTTTTGCTCTTGATTCCATAGATGATCTGTAGTCCTAGTGAAACAATCCTTATAATTAGCAATGGAGTTTCTCTATCTTCGAGTTGCGTCAGCTGGATTAGTCGGTTTCTTCTCCATATCTTGGAGTTCTTTGATGGACTTCTGCTCATTGAAGAAGTTGATTGCCCTGGCATAGGTGTCTTGGAATTGTAGGTGTGTGATACTGCTAGTCCATAGCAGGATATCTGACTAGGAGATAGCGTACATCAAGACGAACGCCAGCTAATTCTAGATCTCGGCCTGATGTTGTTTTGAATGTGGGCATCTTCCAGACTTGTACGTTCTTTGGGATGGCAGCACGGTTCAATAGCAATGTGCCAAATTATAACACTCCAGTCGAAATCCAGATCAAGAATCCATTTGGAAGTACCCAACGTTTAGCCCAATCAAGTATGCAACCACCTCTAAAGGTGCGTATAGCTTGGAGCCATGGTCAGTCTGTTTTATATTGCCAGTCATTTCCTCGTGGCTTCCATACAGATATTTCTCCACCTTTTGTTTGATGTGTAGGAGTTCCTGGAGTTGGACCATCTCTGCCTTCTCGACAGTGTTTGTGTCCCATAGATGAAAAAATTCAAGGTGTGAGACATTTCATTCTTCGTCAGCCAACAAGCAGTCCCATTAGAGAAAAAGAGAACCAGCAATGCATATAATTCTAAAAAGTTGGCTGCGCCCAATGACTATAAAGTTACGCAAAGATCCACTTTCGACTTTAGGTAAGGCTGCATGTCAATCGATGGTCTCCAGGCATAGTTAGTCAAATGAAAGCGGGATGGAAGTGCAAGAAGATGTCGCCTGCCAAGTCTATTGTATGATTTTCTCGCCTTGGATGGCCGTGGACATGGGGTTTTTGGCAACCTATGTTGGCTCTGTCTACAGAATACTAAATGGAGAATCGAAGTTCATTGCCCCACAGATTACGACATAGGGGGACTAAGAGGAAAGATGGCTAAGACGAATGCATCTGCAAGGCCTCATCAGATTTAAGTATGGTGTCACCGATCTGTTGTTATACATAATTTAGCACTCGGAAGCTGGGGAAAAGTTCAAGAGAGATAGAAGTGTTGCTTAATTCACTATTGCTTGAGAGCAACTCTGGTTTTTGCTGAGGCTCGAGGCATCTACAAGCTGATGCTCACCGAAAATCTGGGCAATGGGTTGTCGAACCTTAGGTACTGGGGATTAAGATGGACCGTTCTCGATTCTATTCCAGAACCGGCCAGTCATTTATCTCTCCTGGAGACATCAGATCAAAAGTACACCGGCATAACCCAACTGCAGAGTTCCATTTGGAAGGCGAAGAACCTTTGGCAACTGTACATGAATGAGGTATGCTTTGACAGGAACATTCGCTAGCATCAGGTGCCAGCGGAGAAGTTCTTGAGCAAATTTCAGACCGTGGAGACTGAACGTAAGAGGTAAGAGCAGAATGTTGGTTATTTTGGGCAGCCTTAAAGGAGTCTGGAAATTGGCTCTGGCATGTCACAAGCCATTGGTAAAAGAAGCCAACCGAATGCATATCGACTCTCAAAATGCTTCAGCACTTAAAATGAAGGTCAACAAACCTAACTTGTACTATAGAGAGACTTCATGTGTGGTTTGTTAGGTTCTAATAAGCAATCAAGGAGGGCGGTGAATTGGTCTTTTTAACAAAACACAAACTAATTTTGTAGAATCAATCTTAATAAAAATATTGCTTTTACTTGTAAAGTGAACTAGTAATATATGATGTGGAAATTAACGAGTTTTGAAAAAGAGAAATTGCAAACAAGATTCATAAAAGTTCCGCTTGACTGGCATACTCCACTGTTCCAGCTCTAGCAGCCCAAAATAGTTCAAAAATTGTTCTAGTAAATTATATCTTCCTTTTTGATGTGACAACTCTAATTTGTCACGCTAATGATCAGTGTGTCCATTTGCGAGTCATAATCGAACTTAGTGAGAGCTTGATGCCGATAAATTTAGTTTTTCCTATAATTTGAAAACCTTGTTGTTGAATCCCGTGTCTATTTTTTTTTTTTTTTTATATCATAGAACATTTGCAAAAGTTCATCATCCTCACACATTAAATGCCTAGATTAATGTAAATAGCTATGGACTTCCAATAATGCGCTTATTTTTGAAATAGCTTATAGAAATAGAATATGAAGTTAATTAGGATAATAACGTCGGAATAACCATTGGACTTTTGTTCTTAGACCTATTAATTCTTTATCATGCGCATTGAACAGCAAAATTAACAAAAGAGAGCACAACAATGTGTTTGCAATTTAGCAACTTTCATTTAATAATGGATCTAGAAATCAAACATGTGATAACCGATCAAAACAGTCATTACAGATATACCTCGAAAAAATTTGACAATCCACTTCAAAATAACATCCTGTTTTCTGCTTCAGCATTTTGGCCTTTGCAACACTCTTGTTCGGCGTAACATGGTATCAAGCCTATCCGAAATCTAGAGATGTCAAAATGGATCATGGGCCAATTTTTGTCTCACATTTTCAAGATCGGGTTATATATGGGTTGTTAAATATTTAAGGACCGGGTGTAAGTAGGTCCAAAATATTACCTCTTAATGAGATTGGGTCTTTAATGGGTTTCCACAAGACCCATTTTCGATCTATTTAATGATTAAGACACCAAATGACAGTAACCGAATGGCCTAGAGTGTTCGAGGGTGAGTGATTAAGCGAGGCCCACGTGAGCTGACGCGCTTGTTTCGTACTTGTCCCTCTGCATAATATTTGTGAGCTTGGGCGAATCTTTTAATGCAATGTCGTCTTCGCAAAATATTGGCAGCTTATTTTTCTTAGTTTGCAGATAGAATTTCGATGGCCAATTTTTGCAACTCTCTTTTTTCATTTTTCTTTTGCTAAAACACTTTTCTTTTGCAAAAATTGAATAATACAAAAAGTGAAAATTTTATGCATTGTTGAAAGCCAGATCTCTAACTTATTATAGTCAAAATAGAGATTTTCTCTTTCACTTTGAAGATGAATGCATGACAACTTATAGTATAGTTTTATCAGATGAATACAATTTTAAATGTGTTTTTTTTTTTGTAAGTACAATTTCAAATGTTGATATCAATTATAGGCAAAAAGTTTATGGTTGCACTGATGGGAGTAATATTGTGCTGATGATGGGGTTTTTTTTATATTTAAAGTATTTCAATCTACAGTTTTTTTATTTTACATTTTCCACTTAATTTACTGACATTTTTTAATTGTACTAATTTACTTTTTAAATTTGATATGAAATTTTTACCTAAGTAACATATACACATGAAGAACTTAAAGTGGATAAGTAGGTGGATAAGGGATTTCATAGGATATATTACAAATGGATATATTTTAGAAATATGGGGTGGGTTGGTAACGTTTAGGTTGAATATAAGTTACTTGATTTGTATTGCCTATAAATAGGTCATATTAGATTAAATGGTCAATTTGGGTAGGACATTTTCGACTCGACCTGTCCATTTAACAGACTTACCAAAACTTAAGATTATTCTAGCCAATTATATGCACATCATACGATAGCTAGATCGGAGCTCTTTATCCTCGTCAAAACGCCCAAGGAACCCAAACTAGAGTGGGTTTACCTTCTTTGAGGCCATCCCGGTGCAGCTTCTTTTCCTAAAGGTGGCAAACCTTGCGTGTGGACAGGAAACCATCCTTGTTAATAAAATTCGGAATTCCAAAAGCAAATGCAGTTCTGCATCTCAATGGATGGTATCTTGGTTGAGTAAGCTGCGCATTCTAAGTCTGAAGGTCTCACATATAGCTAAAAACTTAGTCGATTGCATCGTGGGATAACTAATAACTAGAAATTTGATATACAAACCTATTACTCAAAAGATTCTCTGTAGCTCCTGCATTAGTCTGCGGTCTTCGGACCAAGTTGGAAACAAATCGATTGTGTGTATTAGCTGATTTAGATGTCAACTAAGAACAAGACCTCCCCTGAAATCCAGACGGGATGATCCAATGAAGCTAAATTAGACCATTTTCCCAAATCACACCCAACCGATGAAAAGAATTATGGAACAGGGCAGCATCAGAAATCGTACTCAGACAACGTAAAGCATAATTTGTAGATTTGTACAAAATACAGCATTAACAAACTTTACGTATCAAGCATGAAAAAATAGAGCATTTGGGGAACCAAATTATTCTATCTAGTTTGACCCAAATTATATATATGTAAGATAAATACATGCAATCTAACATTAGCATCACCACCACCTCCATCAAAATATGCATCTATTAAAGCCCATGGTTTATTGAAGATGCCCACTTATATTCAAATAACATGGGACACATTTGGAAACCAGATTTTTTGATTTGTCATGCTGCAACCAGGGGTGGTCGCTCTAAGGAAAGGAAATGCATGATGTATTTTGACAAATTCCAAAGTTTATAGTCTTCATCGCCTGAGCTATACAAATTTACTTGTCATGCGCTCTAATCAACCCTTGAATGGTTAGTATTGTCGTTTTCAGATTAGTGGGGGAAATCGAAAGCAGGGATGGGGATATTAAGATGGGACTTGATTCCAAGTTGATATTTGTGAAAATACTTATTGGCTGTTATACTTAGGTGTGGATTCTCTAAAATAAGGGATTTACTCGATTAAACCTACAACCAAGGGCAGTCGTTACAGGGAGGAAAAGTGGCTATGATGTGGCAAGGTAGTATCCATAGCATCCATAGCCCAACCTTACACACTGCTCATTGCGGGCTGCGATCAATTTAGTTGTAGGACTTTGTCGCAATTTCAAGCCCTAGAAGACAAATTTGTATTAGTAGATTTGATGGAACTTGTGTGGAACCCGCATGAGTCCTATTATACCCCAAACTGGTACACTTGTGACAAATTTACCCCAAACTATTTTTTCGACCATGAAAAACTCCAAACCTAAACTTGTGACAAATTTACCCCAACCGATTATAAAAACCCTAAACCTGGTACATTTATGACAAATTTACCCCAAACTAATTTATTCGACTGCAAAAAACTCTAAACTGGTAAATTTGTGACAAATATACCCTATGCTAAATTAGATTAATACCACAAAAAAATCATAAAAATTGTAAACTGTGACAAACGGAACGTAAAATCCTAAATTGGTATACTGGTTAACTGTCACGTGTCATTTAACTTAGTAATTTGAGAATAAAATTTAACGAAAACTAACATAGGGTAAATTTGTCACAAGTGTACCAGTTTGAGATAAATTTGTCAAAAGTATGCCAGTTTAGGGTTTTTGGTGGTCAAAAAAATAGTTTGGGGTAAATTTGTCACAAGTGTACCGGTTTTGGATTTTTTAGGGTATTATCCCCTATTTTAATGTCTATATTCAGTTTGGTATATATACTATACTCATGTAATAATTTCTATCTCCATAAGCTACAATCAATGATAAATCTAAATCTCTCTAGCTGAGACTCAACATTGCGATTTGACCATGAAATTCCACGAAAGGCGAGATTCTGGGTCTTCTTGTCATATTTGTGTTTCCAAGGCTTATAGTTGTCAAGGGAATTGAAGTATACTCTTGAAGAACTTTACAAAAATTAGAGAACTTCAATGAGGGCCACTTAGCGGTGAGATCGCTGGGAAAGAACGATTGCATATGCTCAAAATTCTCTGCTCGAGAATGGTCATCTCCGATTCTGAATCGCCATCTCCCGTGATGCTTACCCGCAGCAATTTTGCACTCTTCATCGGTCATGTCAGGGCCTAATGGGAGATCAAGCGTCCAAGGGTCTGCAAACTTTTGCATTTCTGCATTCCGAGTGGTGACAATTACTCTGCTTCAGTTCATCGAGTCCACGAATGATTTATGAAGCTTCTCTAACAGTTGTTCCTCTTGGTTGTGCTCCAAGTTTTTTGCCTGATCTCGCAGTGGTATTTGTTTCAGTCTGTCCACAAGGAGGTTCTTCATCCGGCCAGACTCCGCCCCAAGGTCTGGGACACGGACCCAAGCGCAACAGTGGAAGTGATCCTTGGTTTTTAGCTTGCTGAAGACACTCCTCACCAGTGCAGTCTTGCCACAGGATTGTTCGCCAACCACCGACATCACCGTAAGGTTGGAGTCGTGATCGTCGATCAACCAGTCCAGAGGCTTCTTTGTAGATTCATGACAGCCCACAATATTGGACTCGATCCTCTGCCTCGTATTTTCTTGATTCCTCTTGCTCGATAACGAAGATGATGCCCTCTCATCGTCCGGCATGCCGTCATTAGCGGGAGGCCGGGATGATGTGACCTTGCTGCATAACAATCCGACTTTCGTCTTGAAATCCTTGGCCATCTTTTTCCTGGCATGTGCTCCACTCCTAACTGGGTAGAGCCAAACTAGAGCGAACACTTGGCGAGACGACCCCCTTGCGATTCTGACATCTGGTCTCGGAGTAAATCGACCAGGAATGCTTCTGCAATCTCAACGTCACTAGCACAAACCCGAAGCCGTTCCTTGCCTTCCCGAGCTTCTTGGTTGTGGCCATCCTCGAGGACGGCGTGTTTCCTGGTGTTCAGGATACTCTAGAGATTGCTTATGGAGTAAGAGATTTGATCAGTCAAGTTTCGATAGGTGATGATGTATTTGGACTTGGGGAGAGGATCATGAAGTCTGACTGTCGCTAGTGAAACCGCCACTTCAGAGGCAGCCATGGTTCTAAACAGAGAAGATGCTGAAAATGAGGAAAATACATTAATAAACTCAGAAAAGGAATAAGCGTCTCAATATTTTCTCCCTATTTGGGAGTGTCTCAAGCTACGGTTTTGAGGAACAAGCAATCAAAAGATACATGGTCCAGGACTTTTGATTGAGAAGTGAAAATGACAATAGTTTCAGTTTACTTTCGTAACACCAAATTGCCTAGCACTTTCATATTTAATATCTTTTTATTTGCTTGATTTCTTCCAAACTTCCTGAAAATTATGAACAAAAGATATGTGGATCTACATGTCGATACAAAAGCCTTTTCAAAGTCTTTGGTGTTTTGCACTAGACAACGATTAAGATATGAGTGCCATTTTTTTTAACAAAAAAGCATAAACGAAAAAATATAACCAATTTCAAACAAACCAATGTCTTTATGTATTTGGGCAAAATAAAAATTTTGAGTTGCCAAATATCGTAATCGAATTGAAGACATAAAAGCTCAATTAAATTAAAGTATTTTTATTATATCCATGACCAGCTTACACATTCCCCATTGAGCAGGTGACATGTTGACGAATTCGATTGTAACTATTTTTCAGTACACATGTCGTCTTTCCAAATATGAATGTATTGTAAAATTTTTAGACTGACGCTGGATTTGACCGTAATTCTAAAAAAGACACCAATTATTGAAGGCACCCATCCATGGACGCCCTACCGGCGCTCGCCAATCCGTCTCTCCTCATCCAGTGGATGGGGGACATGTAAGAGGACGATTCTCGCGGGAAAAAACGTGAGAGTGTTGTGCTGTCCTCATTCTATTGGCTAAGCGGGGACATCAACTTGGTCGGCTAATCTCAAATGTATCAAGACGCAGGGTTTAGTTGATATATATATCGAAATTATTCAAATTAAGCTTTCATTTATTTCTAGAAAAATAAATAATTATTAAAAATGATTACTCATGTAGCTTAAAATAATTAGTTAATGA
Source organism: Eucalyptus brandiana (assembly GCA_014182725.1). Classification (NCBI taxonomy): domain Eukaryota; kingdom Viridiplantae; phylum Streptophyta; class Magnoliopsida; order Myrtales; family Myrtaceae; genus Eucalyptus; species Eucalyptus brandiana. The sequence goes on from CM024677.1 coordinate 33,614,659, forward strand.
AAATTATTTTTATCATCGACAATAATTTATGTTTAAATATTTTAAGGGATGGTGAAAATATATTTCATTTATTCATTTTTGTAAACGATACACATGATATTTTTAGAGAAAATTTTTTAAATCATTTATTATTTTGCAAAACAAATAGAGCCTACTAATCAAACTCAATGTATCCTTAAATTAAGGGAAAATTACTAAAATAGTCCTAAACCTATTGTAATTTTTCTAATTCAGTTATAAACTTTTTTTTTGCTAATTTAGTCCTAAATATTTTGCAATAATCCGGCCAAATTGTAAAAAATTTTAGGATTGAATTGGTATAAAAATGTTTAGGATTGAATTTGAAAAATTACAATAAATTTAAAATCAATTTGATAATTTTCTCCTCAAATTACCGTGTCCCTTACGAATGGAAAGTGACGTGTGTGGTTTAGGGAACCTCTCTCACAAAGTGCATAATGCTTGGATGCACAATGGTGGAAAAGAGGAGTTTGGACCCTTTTGACTTAGTGCTTTTCTTTTCTTTTAATCAAGTCTCCAAGGCCAAATCTAAGTCCGATTAGTTGGCACTCACTTGTCCGTTCGAGACGACAAAAGTCTTGATGCGAAAAGCTCAAGCGTCGTGTTTGTTTTGAAGAATCTTATTGCCCGAGGTTCAGTCGCGGTCTTCATCTGTGGGGTACTGGCAAAGAACTTTTCCTCTTGAAGTCAGAGGGACTTGATTTGTAAAAAATAAACAAGATGATGCAAAAACGGATTTCTACCTCGTAGAATTCTAAAGTACTACGGCCCCAACAATGTAGAGATTTGAGGAGCAGTTATGCGTAATTGAAAAACAAGTAACAAAGATTAATTTCATCTCAAAAGAATAGATCATTTATCCATCCGTAACTTGCTTCCGTCTGACTTGATCTGGTAGAAATCTAGTAACTCCTGGACATCTCAGCCTTCTAATTCGTCGCAACAGTGTCAACTGGAAAGACTAACAGATTTCCTTGGTCAGCAAAACTTAAGAACTCAGCATGATTCAAGTCGAAGATATTGTTTGCCACGAGTTCGGGAAAGTATCATTGCAACGATGCATCAGCATACACAGAGAGGAGATTAATACAGAACACTTGAGCCACAATTCACGCTTTATTTTGGCTGCTCGTTCTCTGTTGTTGGTGTGAAAATAACGCCTTTGACGGAGAGGCCGGACTTCCAATGGCTACCAGTTTGGATGAGGGAAAAGCTCATCTCGCCAATGGTTTTGGGTGTTTCGAATTTGCCGATGCTAATAGGAATCCACCTTTCCTTCTCCAAACTGTCCAATCTTTCCATGCGTCCCTGCCAGTTTCCATCCGGGAATCCGAGACTGAGGTTCACCGGAATTTTAAATCCATAGTTTTGACTGCTCATCTTCACGACGATGGGGACTTCATACATCGTCCTCTGAGAGAGCACACTCGTTTTGCATTTCCCTTTGATATCTAGCCAGCAAACGTTTTTTAGCATGGCAACACGCAGTTTTACGTTGCTCGGATAGCTGGAACTCAGAAATATTCAAGAAGCAAACAGTTAGCGGGGATGATGATTAGCAATAATCTCATTTTAATGTAAGCAATTCCAAGTTTTTGCGGCAGAAATTATTGTTTCAGTGCCACAAAATGAGCAACTTGCAGCTGAAAAAAGGTTCATATTCAGCAGCATCATTTCAGTGGCATCGGGAAATATGCAACGCCAAAATAAATTTAGAAATATGCCAACGCAAAGGTACTAATTTAGCGGCTATAGAACGTTCCTGGCTGCCTGCTGAGTCATTTTTGTTGAGGCAAATTCATATGCTGTACCCAGACCGACCTAGATTCTTGACCATCACGCGAAAGTTTGACTCTTCCTCTCCTGTCCATGTCCAGTATTGGCTAACGTCACTCCAAGCGATCCATAAGGCCGAAGCCAGAACCATCAAGCAGTTCCTGTTGAGCTCCTTGTCAACCCAATACTTGTGTATGTATGGCTGTGCACAAAGCAGTGATCGAGTGAGACATTTAACAAAATCAGAGCAAAACTCGGCTCTCGTTCAGTAAGGAGCTACCGAGCTCCCATCCGGTCCATGATGACCTCTTTATAGGTGAACTTATCATCTGCAAGTGGTCTTGATTTTACAGACTTTTCCTGCATATCATGCAGTTTTAGTTTCATGGCAGGCATCACAACCGAGCCAAATCTTTTCTCAATTAATCAATTTTCTATCTGAGCAAAACATGCTCTTTTTGGTCTTTTGGAACTCGCCTGATCCCCCTGGCCCTGCTTCTTGTCGTCCTTCAGAAGCACTCCTTCATAGACTCGATGGCTCACCTCGTTTATGTCGAGGGAGAAGATTTCATCGCCGATCGCTCTTCTCAACATCGCCAAGGAAAGGACAGGAGGCTTTCTCGTTTGAATTGTGCTGTTTCGGGCGTCTTCTTCATTTGTTGATGGTAACGAATCGGCTGCATCTCCTGCTGCAGAGATCTCTGCCATCTTCTTGCAGATATACTCGTTCCTACCATACATGTACACCCAAAAAAATGATAATAATCAAAGGTGTGAATTTGTCTATAACGTTAGACTAAAAAAAAGGTTGATTTATAATCCAGAAATCCGGACCCTACCGAGAACGTCTGGTTGCTTGCAGCTTCTGCTATGGCGGAAGAACCGGAGACGAAGATGTGATGGTGGGTTCCGATTTTACAGGCTTTAATAGTCGAAGTAGAGATAAAGCGACCCATATAATATAATGATAATAACAAAATGTAAAAAGTAGTGATGATGATGTCACACTTAAGATTCATTTCGTTTTTTTTTTTTTTTTTTTTTTTTTTTTTGGGGGTGGTGTGGGTGGGGATCGCAGCACTTAAGAATCTTAAGTTAAGATGAGTTTTTTCATTACTAGGCTTGAGCTAAATGGGATTGCGCACTAAATAGGTCCTGCCAGCTCGCTTATCAACGGCTTGTTAAGAGCAAAGCCTTATTTACTTTCAGGCTTGAATTTTTTGGCACGCATGGAAAAAAACGAACTGATTTTACTGTGTTTATTGAAGAAATTAAGTACGTGAAAAAGTGTCAATTCATTCCAGTTCTGAATTAATCATGTTAAGCTAAATGGGATTGCGCATTAAATAGGTCCTGCCAGCTCGCTTATCAATGGCTTGTTAAGAGCAAAGCCTTATTTACTTTCAAGACTTAAATTTTTTTGGCACGCATGGAAAAAAACGAACTGATTTTACTAGTGTTTACTGAAGAAATTAAGTATGTGAAAAAGTGTCAATTCATTCCAGTTCTGAATTAATCATGTTGCATGTTATTGAGATTAGGCTATTCTTATTAGGGATAATGATATAAATGATCTCTGAATTTAAGTCCCTGAAAAAGTTTCAATTTATTTCAATTTCTTGTCTTGAGTAAGTCCATTTGGTAGGGTTCATCAAAATTCTCATACATGATTTGGGTGTTCTTGGCTAAGTTGCTAGCTTTATCAAGTAGTAAGGGCCCTCTCGCGGTACAAAGTTGTAGGTGTTAGGAAATTTGGCAATGATAAAAGTCAGTTCCAAGCTCAATAACCGTAAAACTTTGAGTGCGACACATTAAGTTGCTAAAATTTAGTTTCTTCTTATTGAATGTGCTAGTCGGCATTGAAATAAATTAATAATTTTCCATTTATAAGGAGCATTTTCGATCTAGGTCGACCCATTATGACACACATCACATGTTAAAACAAAACCGGTGCTAAACTATGTTTCCCCGTACCGACAAGCCAAGCATGCATTTTTCGTAAAAATAAAAACGCATAATAGTAAAAGAACAAAAAAAGAATTAAAAGAAATAGAAGGGAGGGTCCAATTGGGCCATTTATGCAAGGGCCCGGACCGACCCATCGATCCCTAGCCCAGTCTGTCGGAACCAAGTCCAATTTCGATTTTGGCCCGGCTGAACCATCAACACTAGCACAAGCCAAACCCATCAAACCAAGTCCGTGAGCCCGGCTCAGCCCGATTCAATTTCCACGGGAGCATGGAAGCCGGAGCTGCACGAAGATCACCCAGGCTGAAATTCCATGATTTAGTTGTGTTTGTGCAAAAAATCGACTACAGTTGAAGTTGTTTTTAAATGTTGGAACTCGTATCATTGCGGATGTGATGATCTGAAATGAATCACTGATCTAATTTTGCAGAAAAGCTACTTGGCCGGACTCGGGCGGCGTTTTCTTCATTTGTTGATGAACCGGGCGCATCTCCTACTACAGAAATCTCCACGTTCTTCTTCCCGATATACTCGTACCTACCATGCATGTACACGTAAAGGGAAAAAAAGAATCAAAAGGTTTGAGTTGGTCTAGCTTTTGACTGAATGAAAGGTTGAGTTATTGGTCCGGATAATCGAACTCTACTGAAGAAGACGTCTGGTTGCTACTAGAGACGAAGGTATGATGGTGGGTTCTGATTTTTACAGATTTTCCACGGTCAAAGTAGAGATAAAGAGACCCAAATATGAACAGATTTTCCACGGTCAAAGTAGAGATAAAGAGACCCAAATATGAATAACACATTAGTAATGATAACGGTGCCACACTAAAGATGTGCACCTTAGTTATTGTGATGTCATCCCTACTGTGATAGAAAATGAAAAAGGAGCTAAATGGGCTTGAGCCTTAATCGGTTCAATTGCGAAGTGCACTTTTTTCCACTGAAATTAAGTGGATGAAAAAGTGTTGATGCATGCCATTTTTGAGTTAATCATGTCGTATCGTATCGAGTTTAAGTTTCTCTCGTTTCATATCATGTCATAGATCAATAGTTGTCATCTCTATTGACATGCCCATGCAAAATCATCCAATCACACTTCCATAGTTCAAAGTCATAGTCATCAATGCTCAGAAATTTGGCAATGATAAAGAGTCATTTCCTAGCCCAATTACTGAGGATTTTGGGGCTCAACACATTACAGTGCTAAAGTATATGCTTGTTTCAATTGAATACACTAGGAGCATGCTGAAGTTGATTCGTAATTCCATTTATAAGGGCATTTCTGATGCAGGTTGACACATTTTGATATGCATCACATTTTACAACAAAACTTTTCTTAACATTCGATGAGAAGGGGCTAAAGCATATAACAGAAACAGGGTGAATCAATATGCTTTTTCACAATCAGTTCTGTATTTCTAGAGCATGTAGTATTTGGAAGTAATCGGCTAAGCCAACATGAGCCATCAAGAGGCAGACGTGAGTCAGGAGCTTGCCTGCTTGTCTTAGTTGCTAAGCATGACAACTTCCTTGACACCGGATAATGGCGCCGACCAACGTTTCCACCTAGACCTCACTGATAATTTGACCATTTCGACTCTTGATTAGTGATAATAGTATCTAGCTGCGATGCTAGTCGGCATTCATGAAATAGCACCCGTGGAAAACTTGTCTGTCCTTCCTCCAAACAGCAGAGTCCTCACTTCGTCAATGCAAAGTGTCATCGAATCACTGGAAGAGATCAATCTAAGCAAGTCAAGAAAGAACTAGCCATGAATATCTAAGCACGAACGACTGGCAAAGTGCTTGTTAGGATCCTTTTGTAGGAGAATTACGGCAATTTCGTTCTTTACTACGAACTCTATAAAATTGCGGATGTTCAATACTCATTTAGCATCGGTAGGTGCAATTGTGATGAATCACTGCGGGAGTACTTACTAGAGTCGCCAAACATATCTGCACTGGTAAAAGCGCAAATATTCACAAATTAAGATTGTCCACATGAAAAAAAAAAAAAGATCGTCCACATGAGTGTTGCATGGACTCCTTGCCTCTCGCTCGTTGTTTGTCCAAAAAGAATTGGATAAACATGTTACTCAACTTATTTTTAATACTCAAGATATGTGAATGAAAATATTTCTCCATTGCACAAGACATGATCTTACCTAATAATGACAAGAGTGTTACTAAATTGGGCCTTAGTTTTTTTTTCCATCTATCATACCATGTAATGGATATGAATTCGCTAAAAATACTGTTAGAATGAGGCATTGGCATACATAGAGGAGATCAATACAAATGCTTGAACCACACAATCGACACATTATTTTGGCTGCTTAGGCTTCGTTTGGTGACGTTTCTGTTTCTCCTAATTTTTGTTCTTTTGTTCCCTAGAACAAAAAAAGAATAGAAATCCATTTGGTAATGTCAATGAATTTTTCTATTCCCCGGAATTAAAAAGTGGTTGGGAAATAGATTTGGAATAGAAATAAGAAGTAAAAAAAGGTAGTTTCTTGTTCTCACAAACAATTTCTAGAAATAAGTTATTTTCTCTTTTCTTTTCTTCTTTTCTTCTTCTTTGCTAGCCGCCAACCCTCGTTGTTGCCGATCGACTGCCGCCGACCGCCACCCGTTATCGCTCGTCAACTGGCCGACCACTGTTTTTGGCCGATTGCCAACCACCACCACTCACTGTCGTCGAGTGCCAATCATTGTCAACCACCACCTCCACTGACCACTGATGACTACTGACATTGTCGCCCGCCGTTGCTGGTCAATGATTGTTGCCGCTGGCTGACCCTGATCGGTCGCCATTGATCGTCGACAATGCTGCCTATTGCTTGCTACTCGTGTCCACCAATCATCGCTTACCGCCACCAACTGCCGTGGTCGGCTGCCTATCGCGGCAATTGGTAGCGGTGAGTAGCATCATCGGTGATCATTGGCAGCAAGTGGTAGCAGTAGTCGATGGTGGCAGCGGCCAGTGTCACCAACGGCGGCGGCGGCTAGCGGCAATAAGGAAGAAGAAGAAAAATTATTAGAAAAAAAATTACATTACAAATTTTTTATGAATTGTACTAAATACATTCCTATTCTTTTTTCATTCCGACAATAAAATTTTTGTGTAGTTACCAAATATATTCTTTTATTGAGAAATGTTCCAGAGAATAGAAATAGAAAAAGACTATTTTTTTGAAAAAAAATTGTTCCCGAAATAGAAGCTTACTAAATAGACCATTATTCTCTATGGGTTGGCCGGAAAACAATGCCTTTGACGTGGAGGCCGGACTTGCAATGCCCATCAAATTGCGCGAGGGAAAAGCTTATCTTGCCGACGGTTGTGGGTCTTGTCTCAAACTTGTCAATTCTAATTTCAATCCATTCCTCCTTTTTCAATTTGTCCAACCTATTCATGCACCCTTGCTTGTTTCCATCCGGTAGAGCAAGATTGTGGCTCACCGAAACTTGCCATCCGAAGCTTTGCCGGCTCATCATCACAACGATCGCGATTTCAAACGTAGTCCTCGGACCGAGCACGATCTTTTTGCATTCCCCACTGATTTCTAGCAAGAAAACGCGTCTCAGCTTGGCAACCGGTAGATTTGTGCTGCATGAATAAAACTCAAGAATATTCAAAAAGCAAAGGGATGGAGGTACGGATATCTGGAGTGCCAAAACTTGACGGAGGACACTGAAAGTCTTAAAAATTAGGAAAGTGACATTTAAGTGCCAAAATCGGAGCAAAATGAATCATTTAAGTGCCACTTTGGCGAAAATACAGCGAAAAGGCTGACGTGGCGATTTTTGACGAAATAAGTGCAAAACGGTATCATTTTGATGTTGACATGGTAAAAAATTAATATAAAAATTAATAAATTTTAATATAAAATTAAATTTTAATAAAAATACAAATATTAAAATAATTAATTAAACAAAAAAAGGAAGGAGTGGCCGAGGGCTGAGTCCTCACTGCCGCCGCCCCCGCCGCCGTTGAAAAGGGCCGGCAACGGAGGGGGAGGGTCGGCCGAGGTCGCCGGGCCTTGGCCAAGGGCCGACGACCTCGATCGATTGACGACGAGGGGTCGCCGCCCTCGCCCTCGATCTAGGCGAAGGTCGCGGCCCTTGCCCAAATTTGGCGGCCCTCCCCGGTCGGGCCAAGGGCCGCTAACCCCGTCAAATCTTGGCGAGGGTCGTGACCCTCGCCGAAATCGGGCGAGGGCTCGCAGCCCCTCATCGCCGATCGCCCGAGGTCATTGGCCCCCGGCTAGGGCTTGGCGACCACGGGCGACCCTCCCCCTCTATCGTTGGCCCTTCCTAGCGGCGGCGAGGGCTTAGCCCTCGGCCGCCCTTTCCTTTTTTTTTTTTTTTTTTAAAAATAATTTTTATTTTTTTTTTTTAAATGTTTTAAATAAATTTAGTTTAAATTTTAGTTTAATTAATTTTTATATTATTTTTTATCACGTTAGCACCAAAACAACGTCGTTTTTGTATTGTCTAACAACGTCGGCATGCAAAACGATGTCATTTTGCACTTATTTCGCCGGAAAATCGCCACGTCGGTATTTTGCTGGATTTTCGCCGGAGTAACATTTAAGTGATCCATTTTGCTCTGATTTTGGTACTTAAGTGTCGCTTTCCTAACTTTTGACACTTAAATGTCCCTCCGTGCCAAATTTTAGCACTTGGACTGTACTTCTTCCTAAAGGGTTGGTTCAGGTTCACTAGCATCGACTAATGATGATGACGATTAGCAATGATCTCATCTTCCTATAAACAATCGAAAGATTTTTGCGGCTGCTAAAATTGTCTTTAAGTGCCCCTAAATGAACAACTTGCAAATGAAAAAAGGTGCACATCAGCGGCATTAGGAAATACGCAACGCCAAAGACTGAAATCCATCCATGAAGCCCAGCTGCTCTTGGGAGATATACGATTATAAAATTGACCCATATAATCAGAGAGTCAAATAAAGTAGCTGATTGGGTTGTAAAAGCCCATAGAAAGAATACCCTGCGGCCCGTATAATTACAAATTGAACAAAGGAACTTGAAATATGTGTCAGAAAAGATTAGCGAGCAGTGTACGTTTGTATTACAGGTTTTAGCTCCCAAATGAAGAAAACAAATTGAAGAAGAAACTTGATATATGATTATAAAAGTATTAAGTAATCAATCATTATTGAGTCGACAAATTAGTGATCAAATCAAACAATGAATGATGTAATGTGTAACTTTTTTAAAGTATGGAATGATAGATGTAATATTGCTATACTATAGGGTAAGACATCACTTAACTTTGAACTACCTAATTCATGGGAAATAACTAAGGCAGTTTCAGTCTTTGAAGGGGCTATCTAAATTCTGGAGTAAATCACTTAGTGACTAGAAGAATAAGGTTCTCTACCTAGTAATTAATTTTGAAATTTCATGCGGAGATTAAATGATTTTAAATATATGTTGTCTTATATTAACTTGTGTATCTAAAAAGGAATAAAAAATTTAATCATGGGATACTTGTGTTCTTAGTTGTATTGGTTTTGCATTTTTTTTTAAGGAAGCAACCTACTAAAGCGACAAAATATAAATAATGAAGGACTCTCATTCATTTTTTGATCAATCACATCACGGCAACATGAGGAAAATAGGATTCCCAAAATTCTCCCTAACACGTGAAAATCTTTTCTTTTTTTTTTTTTTTTTTTTTTTGATTTTTTCATTGACTAATCAGTTAAAAGGACAATATGTCTCAGAGGAATTGGGTTGGTGAAGATGAGATTGACTTATCAATTTGCAGACAAATCATGCCATGTGTATGCCATGTGTAAGTGTGGAGGAGTTTCTATGTGAGACATGGGAGAGACAAGTGCGTTTTAGTCGTCGACCTTGTGAACCTATCGTGATGGCTCTGATTTAATTTGTGTGATTATATTCAATTTTGCGGATATTCGGTTTAAGAACGTCTAATCAAAAGGAGTTTTCAACATTGAACATATCTAGCTATTGTATTTTGCCAAAAGATACACATGGAGGAATTTGATCTAACGTAGGTGGTGGCTTCTAAGCACTAGATAAACAAAGGCAAAGCCTGGTCCTAAGTAGATTTTGAGCGCTCAAAAAGTCGCAGATGAATAGAGAATATTACAACCGTACACATTCAAGGAGTTCAAGCGTACCACAAAGACTTACTATTATCCCGTCAGATTGGTTAAGGAACTACATATTATCATTAGAATGGCCCATTCATGAAGATCCGGTTCAACAGAGACTAATTTTAATACAAATTTGCTTATGTTGCTAATGCAAGTTACCTATAAAAGTGATTAATTGAAGCCGAAATGAGCCATGAAGAGGTCATATATGGTTTGCTGGGAGTCGGTGCATGATGAATCACTCCTTCTTCACTAGCAGCTCGGCGATCGCTGGGGCCTGCGGTATTTGGAAGTGATTGGTCAAGCCAAAATGAGCCATGAAGAGCCAAACGTGAGTGAGGAACTCACCTCCTTGGCGAAGCTGCTGGGCATGGTGAAGCCCCTTGACCGCTGTGTAAGCCAGCATCTCCGCCCACACATAACTTATGGTGTGCCATTTCTTCTCTTCATCGGGAATTTCCTTGTCCAGCTGCCACACAAGCCGGCGCTCGTGGTACAGGGCGAACTTGCTCATCTCCTTCTGCCACAATTGGAGCAACTTGTAGGTCCACACATTCGTGTAGCGCCTCGCAAGCTTTGTGTATTTTGGATTTGCTCTCTTCAAGCTGCCACAATCGGAGCTGCTTGTGGGTCCCTTGCAAATCCGTGATCAGTGACCTGCTGAGTGAGGTTTGCCAAGCTTGTTGGAGGTTCACCTGACCACGACGAGCCTCACCCTAGCCAAATTTAGGCGAGGCCTAGCCTCACTGGTGACTGGGTCACCAGGCTACCGACAAGACTCGACCTTGCCTTGGTCTAATGAGGCCCGGCCTCGTGTCGACTGGCAAGGCTAGACCGAGCCTCGCCTAGCCTTGTTGTGGCTAGGCAAGGCTTGGTCTCATCTTAGCTCGGTGACATCAGCCTCACCCAACCATGGTGAGGCTTAGGCCGGCACGCTTTGTGGCAAGGTTGCTAGACCTCATTTGGCCGGTCGTTGGCCATGGCCAAGGTCGGCAACTGGCCAAAAGAAAGAAGGAGATGATGATGAAAAAGGAAACACAAGAAGAGGAAAGAGAGAAAAAAAAAAAAAAAGAGAAGAGAAAAATTAAATTTGATTTTAGGAATTGTTGTAGGGAACAAAAAGTAACTTTTTTCTACTTCTTAACTCTGTTCCAATTTTATTTTGAAGAACAAAAAAAAAAAAAAAAAAGCGGATTTCTATTCTAGAAAACAAAAAATTTACCAAATGGATTTCTTTTTTTTTTTTTTTTTTTTTTTGGGGAACAAATAATATAATTAGTTGTTATCTGAAGTGTTATCAAACGGGTCCTTGCTTGTTAGCACTGTTGTAAAATTACTCGTCAGCACTCTTATTCATGGAAAAGACATGTGCTACCAACATTTATATGTCGATACGAGAGTCTTCATTTTGGGTAAGAAATCAATAGCAAAGTGGCGATTTTCTACAATTCGGTCCCTCAAAATGGAGTTTTCTTCTCAAGGGTCCACCTTTTCCCAATTGGATTTGCAGGGAACCTGGAAAAATCACAGTTGGAACGATATAATCGAATATTTTTTAAAGAAAATCCACATATATAAGTTAAATTCCACATTTCAAAGTTCACCAATTACTTTGGTGCATCTAGTAGACCCTAAATTTTATTTCTATATGCACATAAAAATGCTTTACTGATTTATTTTCACTTCAATTTTATACCATTCACCGCTTCATGAAATCAACCGTTGATCAATCATGGAAAAATTTTACAACATTTAATTTGAGATATACATTACATTAATGGTCATAATGTGACTCTTCTTTTAGACATAATATAAAGTTTCCGGTCTTATAAAATGGAAGTTTAACTCTCTATGATCAATATACTTTCAATTAAGTTACGTGTTAGTCGAATAGGAAAATTGTCCAAAAAGTCACAAATCTATTAGATCTTCATAAACTTTTTATTTGTACCAATTAAGTCCTAAACTTTTCACGTTTTTATCAATTGACTCAATCCGGCAATTTTAACTGGAAATTGTGGAGGTGGACACTGATCTTCCTACACGGCATAGGCAGCAATTTTTAATATTTTTTCCATTTGTTATTATTTTTTATTTTTTCCTTTCTTTGTGTTTTTTTTTTTTTTTTTTTAATTTAAACAACTCTAGCCAAAGAAGGCCAGCAACCCTTGTTTGGGTTAGGCAAGGGTCTCAATACTCTTGCCGACCAAAGGCGAGGGCCACACTTAAGTTCCATATTCTTGGTCCGCTAGACAATCCTATTCATATGCCCAATAAGATAATTAATTCAACCTTATTCTAAAGTTATATTTTGGTCCGTGTTAGTTGGCGGACTAGCACACTGTACACACATGTTCCCTCCTAAATGGGGTTGAAAAAAAAAATATTAGTGGAGATGATTAGTATAGATTTCTTTGTATCTCGTTGGATCCTAGTTGTCTTTCACAAAATATTTGTGGCATTAAAAGTCAAGCTTCCACATCACCTCATGCTTCATTTCAGTGATCCAAACGGGGAAAGACCTTTCCTCAGCTTATTAACCACGTTTTCGTATGTGCGTGTTACACTTTCTGCTTTGTCATTTTGTGACCCTTTTTTTTCTCATTTGTTGGCAGACAAGGACGTTTTCCTCCTAAATGGTTTTGAATGGTTAATTAATATAATTAAAGAAAATCTAGAGATTTTCCGCATAATTGTTCTTTATACTATGAGGAAATGAGGATTGTCATGATTATCTCTAATAACAAATTTAGCATCAAAAGTCCAGCTTTTAAGGGATTATGATTTTCTTTTATCTATCTTACTTTAAATCTTCTATCTCGAATTTTTACTCCATGTCTTTGCAAAGAATATGAGCCAAACCTAAGACTAGGCAAAGAATATGAGCCAAACCTAAGACTAGACTTTCTCACCTCACCTAAATTTTTTACCATTGAGTCTCGTTTTACAAATAACTAGAGTTTGCTTTGGTGGTCATCCTTCCCATATAGAAAAAGAAAGATAGAGAGTTTGATTCCTCACATACTCCGGTAGGGGCATTTGGTTTCAAATATGAGATTTGATCATCATCTTTATAAAACGGATAGGTAAAAGTTTGAAAATGAGTTAAGAATTAAAATATGACTGATAAAAAAAAGAAAAACAACCTCGTGCCCCATAGATTGGGTTAGTTGAGTGGGTATCACCCTTTCCTTTTCAACATGTATATGCTTCACGTGACTATTACTAATCTTTTCAGCAATTAAATCGTAAAGTCAAGGTTCAAGGGTCCATGCGAGTAGGTACTTTTTTCCTTTCCCAAATGCAAATTCTCCACCTAACTTTGTCTTTACATGTGCTTGTAAAGGAAACATAAAATATGTCAGGATTATCTTTGACGACAAATTTGCAAGGCAAATCGGAAGAATCACAGGTGGAATAATAAAATAGAATATCTTTTTTTAGGGAAAATCTAGGTATACAAGATAACTTTCATGTTTTAAAGTTCACTTATTCTTTTGGTGCATGTCTATTTTAAAATATACAAAATTAAATATTTCCATAGACCCTAAATTTTATTTCTAAATGCGCATGAAAATGCTTTAATAATATATTTTCACTTCAATTTTATACCGTTCGTTGCCTCATGAAATCAACCATTGATCAATTGTAGAAGAATTTTACAACATTTCATTTGAGCTATACATTGCATTAATGGCCATAATGTGACTCTTGTTTCAAACACAATATAAAGTTTTCGGTCTTATAAAATGGAAGTTTAACTCTCTATGATCAATATACTTTCGATTAAGTCATGTGTAGTCGAACAGAAAAATTGTCTAAAAATTTATGAACTTATTAGATTTTTGTCAATTTAGTCATAAACCTTTTAATTGTACCAATTGAGTCATAAATCCTTTCTTATTTTACCAATTGACTTAATCTAGCAAATTTTGGTTAGAAATCGCTAATGTGGTCCTACGTGACATGGGCGGTATTATTGTAAATAATTTTTAATAATATTTTAATTTTTTTATTTGTTATTACTTTTTTTTTTTTTTTTTGTTAAAGTTTCTAGCTGACGAGGGCTGCAATGCCCTCGCCAAGCCCAGGTGAGGGCCCAAGGCCCTTGTCCAAATCCTAAATAGAATATTAAAAGATATGATGACATCCACAATGACGACAAGTAGTGAAAGACTAAATTACAAATTCCTTTACAAACACCAAGTGCGATAATTCATTCAAACTCATTCAAAGTTATATTTTTGTTCGCGTTAGTTGACGGACAAGGACATATATGCTCCACCAAAATGGGGTTGCGTGATTAATTAATTTTGTTGGAGATGATGAGGATAGATTCGTCTTATATGTGTGGCGTTAAAAGGCAGGTTTGAAGGGTCCATGTCACCTCGCGGTTCATTTCATTGATCCCACTGGAGGAAGACCTTTCGTCAGCTTATTAACCACGTTCTTGTATGTGCGTGTTACACGTTTTGCTTTGTCATTTTATGGCCCTTTCTGTTCGTAATCGCTGACGGCCGAGGACACCTGTTTCTCCTAAATGGGGTTGAATATTAAATCATTCTGTAAATAATAATTAGGAGATTTTATTAATATCTCATCTTCGTTGCTTTGTCAGTTTTTTTTTTTTTTTTTTTTTTTTGGTATTAGAGGAACAGAACTGCGATAGATATAGCGCGCCGTAAACCCCAAGTAATGACACTTAGCGGGAGGACCCACCACCCCGAGTCCGAAATACACTTAATACACCTAAATACTCCCCTGATTTTGAACTATTCACCTCTTCATTGAGGATCAGCAGAGTTTTAGCCAGTGGGTGGTTCGTTGCTTTGTCAGTTTGTGCCCCTTTTTCTGTCGCATTTGTTGACGGACAAGGACGTTCTCCTCCTACATGGTTTTGAACGGTTAATTGATATAATTACAAATAGCCTGCAGATTTTCCGCATCATTGCTCTTTATCCTATTAAAAAATGAGGGCCGTCATGATTATCTCTAATAAAAAATTTGACATTAGAAGTCGAGCTTTTAAGGAACTAGGATTTTCTTTTATTTGTCTAGCTTTAGCTCTTCTTTTTTGAAATTTTACTCAAATCTCTAAAATTACACATTCTCATCCCACCCAATTTCTTTATCACCAAAAAAAAAAAAAAAAAAAAAAAAAAACACTTCATCATTGAGCGTCATGCCCAGTGGATGGCATTAGTTGAGTGGGTACCTTCTTTTCTTTTCTTTTCAACATGCATACGCTTCACGTGACTATCACTAGTCTTTTCAGCGATTTAATTTTAAGATTATCTCTAATAACAAATTTGGTGGCATTAAAAGTCAAGCTTTAACGGTCCATGCGAGTGAGTACTTTGTTTCCTTTCCAAAATGCAAATTCTCCACCTAACTTTGTCTTCACATGTGCCTGTAAACAGTGTATTATCATTAACAATCCCTTTTGGACATGGACAACATAGAGTAAAACCGAGTTCAATAATTCATTTATTCATTTATTTATCAACGTTCTTGGGGCCACATTTGGACCTTCTTTATGTCTTGGTAATTATCTCATTGTGATGGGAAAAGAAGACTATATGTTGATCTCAAGAGCATTAATTGAGTATTTCAAGAGGCTAACACATCAAGTGTTGATAATTTCATATAGTAGTTCGCAAATTTAAGATGTTTGTAAGAAGGTAAATATAAGTCTGTAAAAGATATAAGAATTTGTTTTTGTTAGTGATGAGTGGAGTTTGTAATTTTGAAATAAACATTAGGAATATGCAAAACTAGTAAGTAACTAAATCGGAGAAAAGTTAGTAATTAGTGTAGGATTGTGTAGGTTTCTTCTTTTTCAGCATGCAAATGCTCTATGTAACTTTGTTTCACATGTGCCTGAACCCCATGCCTTTATCACTAGCCTTCTTTAGTGATTCAATTTTATTCAGTTTTATCTGATTTTACGGTGCAATCAATGAGCTCTAACCTAGGATCAATGTCTCCTGATGTGAAGAAGTTTAGTTGGGGAACACAAACATTATCTTCAAGATGATGACATTGACGCTTGTTTTAGAAAAAGTAAATGGGTTCTCAATTTAGTGGAACTACAATTGCGTTCAATAATGTTTTTTATTTTTTATTTCCTATCGGATCAGTTAATTAAGAGATGTTCTTTGAAAACATCATGACTTAGGTATAAGGCGCTCACTCACTAGACTAAAGCAACTTTCATGGGATCATCATGTAGGGTACCTTCTGTGCATCTTGATGATTATTCAGTTGCGATGCGACAGAAAGGTTATAGATTGATTTCCAGATGATTAATCGAAAGTCAGTAGTCAACAGCTTTTTTATTGGTCTTCATAGGATAGAAAATTTCATTCTACAATGCCCGAAACTCCAGTACGAAAAGATGAAAGCTCAAGCTTTCGGAATCTTAGTTTTATGGCATCACCAAATTCTATCTAAACATGCATGCATGTGCTTTATTGCTTTGGTTATTAAGAAGCATAATGATAATATCTGATTTGATAAAAACATGTTATTTTTTCCTATTTTCCCTTCAGTGAAGTTAAAACATATAATGTGCATTCATTAATCTTCTTGGTTGTTGTCTTTGATGGTTATTTAGAGAATTACATGTCCAGGGTGTTTCTTTCTTATATTTACATGCTGAAAATATGATTCCACTATAATGATTGAAGCTCAATCATTTCACGTAATATATGTGGAACACCAAAATAAACATAGTTTAAACAAAGTGGGAGCTGATTATACATTTTGACGCATGGGTCACCACTTTTACCCGTTTGGATTAGATTTAGTTTGAACCTTCTTCAGACCGAACTCGGAGTTTCGAATTGTAGATACACCAGATATTGAGCGCAAATCCTCGTCTGCGAATGATATTGTTCATTCTGTAGAACATGATGAAAAACTTAGGTTGATGGATCTTCTTATATAGTTTGACAGAACAGTTTAAAGTGATTGACAAAATACACTATGGAAATCTTGGGATATCATGCAATTTGTGTACTTTGGGGTGAAAAATCTCCGATCTTATGTAAATTCCGACTTTTTTTTTTTTTTTTTTTTTTTTTTTTGTGGGTAACTAAGGATCCGCTAGGGCCTCCTTTCACTTGTGCTATTCAGGGTCTCACGGTCCTTCGCGATGAAGGACCTACAGCAACTATATCTCGAGGGAGACTAGTACATGACCCCAACACCATGGCCCTCCACTTACAACGCATGAGCAACTGCGGGTTTCGAACCCTCGACCTTAGCGATGAAGGAGAGACTCTCAACCAACGCAGTTGCCCGCGGTTGGGTTAAATTCCGATTTGTTTGATATAGCTAAAACTAAACTTTAGTTATTATGTAGAGTGTCGTAACTTACATATTTCATGATACATCATATATGTTTTCAGCTGAAACACAAGTTGGGTAAGGTAGTTTCTTAATAACTACTATAAGGTGTTCGTTAAACATCTTATAAAAGTTGCGCCTTTTTTATAGCTGATGCCGTTGTGGGAAAGAAACAAGATACTACCTCGTGCTGCGTTCAAGCATGTCCTGCGCAAGGTGACTATTGCTTGGCCAAGCCTCGCTTGTGGTGGTTGAGGGCAACCCTCATCCAAGCGATGCTAGTGGCCCAACCATGGTTGATGGCCAATTATTGGCAAAAGGAAGAAAAAAAAATGAAAAAAATACTAATATCTTATTAAAAATTGTCCATGTTAGCGAATCTCAACCGAAATTGACTGAATAGACTCAATTCACAAAATATGAAAAAGTTTAGACTCAATTAGTAAATTAAAAGGTTTATGACTGAATTGGTAAAAATACAATAAATTTATAACTTTTTAGACAAATTTTCCAATGGAGAGGAGTTGTGCCCTTAGGATCGAGAGAGGTGACCTAGTCAAAATACGGGAAATCTGACCACTAAAACATAAAAGGAAAAAAAAAAAAAACATACAACAATTGCTGCGAAATAAAGGAGGAAAAAAAATAAGATTCCACCAGGATACTTTGTAGTTGTGAGCCGATTTCAAGATAAGGTAAGGTCCAATCTCAGAGACAAACTGCAATTTATAAACATTCGTTAAATATACCAAGCTAGCTCTTAACATTTTCCACTCACAATCCCAAAAGAGGAAAGTCTTGAGACACTGGCTGAAGTAGCATTTGCCATGAATTACGATGTAGAAAATACACACAGATAGAGATAGGAAAGGAAGTAAATGACGCACACAGGAGCATATGAATGCTCTTATTTATGAGCATGAAAACATTCATTGCGGGAAGCTGATGAATCCGGGCCGACGTCAATGCTTGTCTGTTTCTCGCTGGCTCTCTTCCTGCAATGAGCAAAAAAAATTGTAATTGGCCAGCAAAGGTTAAATTTGTTTAAAAAGGACGAGAAACTTAGAAAACTGCGGTATGCAACATCCGTGGAATTTTCATCCATTGGTTGTTTATTTCCTCGAAAATGGCATGATCTTAAATTGGACGTGGAAAAACTAATATCTATATGTGAAGATAAAATGCATGTTAATATATGAGATACAAATATAGTAATAGTAACACACATCTTTCTGTAGGTTAAAACCAGTTTTTGTTTATCAAAATCCATCAATGAACAATATAAGCCTTCATTTTGCTTTGTTCTTAATATTCATGTGACAGATAGGGTACGCAAACTATGTACCATACAAAGGTCCCTTCTTCATTACTCGAGGGTTGTGAGAAATATTGGGGATAAGTACACTAATTGTGCCATAAGTTGTGTATGGCGCTCACTTGCAAGAAGTTTCCGTCGGATCACTTAAGTGCCAAAAAATTTGAAAAACACTCACTTTGGTACCAACGCCAACGAAATTGGCCGGAAATCCGACGTGGTCTTTTTTTATTAATTTTTGAAGCCGATGTGGCTCGTTGGAGAGTTGAGTCAGCATCCAAACACCAAAACGACGCCGTTTGGCATCTTTCCCCCAACTTTGAAACCCTAATCCCCAAATTGAGAGAGATGGAAGGCTCGTCTTCGTGTCTTCTTCTTCCTCGAAGACCCACACCAGCAACGGCACCAGCAACAGCACCGACAGCACACCAGCAGCGACACTAGCAACGCACTAGCAGCAGCACCTTTGACCCATCTTCTTCCTCCTCCTCCACCCTCGCCTTCGATTTTTCCTGCAACAATCTCAGTCTCTCCTCGCTCACCTGGTCGAGCAACTACAATGGTGGCTGAGCGACGGTGGCTGAGCAGTAACGGTGGCCGAGCGACGGTGGCCGAGTGACAACGGGCGAACGACGGTGGCCGAGTGGCGGAAACCCTAATTTCAATCCCCATGTGAGCTAAACGGCATCGTTTCCATGAAGCCATCCATGTAGGATGGCAAAACGACGTTGTTTTCTTAAGGAGGACTGAAAACGACGTCATTTAAAGGCCTATCGATTTTTTTTTTTTGAAAAGACACGTAATCATTTTGGCCGGAATCTTTCGCCGGTGGCACCAAAGTGATCGTTTTTCCTCCGATTTGGCACTTAAGTGATTCGACGGAAACTTTTGGCACCAAAGTGCTTATGGCACTATTAGTGTACTTATCCCGAAATAATGTGTATCCCTCTCTAAGATGTTCTCTCTTGTTTAGCCTAAAGCACAATTAATTTTTCTCATATATTACATAGTAAAATTGCACTTTCGTTGATTAAAACAATGATGATAACAACAACAATAATATTACTAAGACATTTTACCTCGGGTATTAACTCCTTTGCATTGACAATGTCTCTGGAAACTCCAAGACTATCATCATTGGCAAGCTTTTCCTTAACTCCCGTAAGACTGACACTTTCCAGGCTGCCGATGGGTCGTAAGCCAGCAACTTTCGCTAGATTCTTGCATTGCCTGATTTCCAGCTCTTTGAGTTTACACATCGCGACTTCCTCGACTACCAATTCATTTAATTCCTCGAGCATCCATAGTTTTAGGACGCAGAGTTTTGGAAAATATTCTCCGGGGCAACGCAACCTTGTGCCAGTGAACGATCGAGCCAATAACCTGAGAACAATCAAATTTTCCAGGCCCTTTAGGGCATCCATCGGATCGCATTCCAGTCTCGACATCGATAAGGTAAGCGCTTTCAGATTCCTGCAACAGACTGACAAGGAGCCCGGTACAGACTGCAATGATCAAAGCAAATACAAGTTTGAAAGAGAATCGGGCCAGTTCATGTCACTCAAATCGAGCCTTGCAGGTTGGCCTAACAGGTCCCTCGATCTCAATCTCAGGGACTTGAGCCCGGTCAGTGTTGAAACAATTTCTTTCACCACCTGCACAGCTCCAGGACGGCACGTGACGCCCAGCTTCTTCAGGCCTTGCAGATTCTGCAACGCACTTATCATGGGGCTCTTATCAGTATTTATGGACAGACCCCATAGTGTATCGAGTTTAGTGTTTGGAGAGCATCCTGATATAATATGGAGTGGGATGGACTCATCGAACGATGCTTCACTCAGGTACAGATGTTGGAGATTCTTCGCATTCCAAATGGCGCTCGTCACTTTGGTTATGTTGGTGTGCTTCAGATCTAAGGTTTCCAGGAGCAACAGATTCCTGACTGATTCCGGAATCGAATCCAGAACCGTCCATCTCAATCCCAAGTATCTTAGGTTACACAGTATATTTCCAAAGTTCTCTGGGAGCACAGGCTTGTAAACACCCTCCAGATCAAGTACCCTCAGCAAACATGGGCCCCGGGCTAATTTAGTTGATTTAAGAAGATCTTCGATCTCTCTTGCTTGCGTTCCAAGCTTACGGGTGTTAAACGATGCAAAAGACCGAAGGAATTGGACCTGGTAACCATAATGTCCTGCTGCTTTGTTTTGTGCTTGCTTCTGTTGATTCTGGGCGCTCTGCTCGGCGACGGGGTCCATGCCCCTCGATTCTTCCTCTGAGTCAGAGTCAGAGCTGGGACGGATCCGAGGAAGTCCCAATTCTTTTGCTTTTGCTAAAAAAAATTCGTGAAGAAAAGCAGGCATGCGACATGATCGGGCACTTCCATCCAGTTTCCACCGTACCACGTGAATCAAGTTCCTGCTCTCTAATTCGCGAAAACAGTGCTCTGCTGACCGCATCTGGACTGAACCGGCAGTAGTCACCTCTGCCAACAACCCCTCAGCAGCCCATTGCCCGAAAAGCCTCCTTGTGGGGACCTCAGACTGCTTAGGAAAGAAAGCCATATTGAGAACACATAGCTTCATCATGTAAGCCAATTCGTCGAAGCTCAAGCGCATGACATCATCGAGGGTGGGACGTTCTCCAAGCCGATCGATGAGAGCCACCGGATTGCTCTCTTTGACAGCAGACAAAAGTCCTCCTAGCAGTGAGATCACTGGGGGAGATCGATTGCATTTGCTCAGAATTCTCTGTTCGAGGGTGGTCATCTCCGATTCTGAGTTGTCATCTCCCGCGATGCTTACCCGCAGCAATTTCTTGCACTCTTCATTGGTCATGTCAGGGAGTAATTGGAGATGAAGCGCCCAAGGGTCTGCAAACTTTTGCATTTCTGCATTCGGAGTAGTGAAAATGACTCTGCTTCCATTCATAGAGTCCACGAATGGGACCAAGAGCTTGTTGATGAGACTGCCCTCGCACAAATTATCCAAAACTATCAAGTACTTAATGTCCATCAACGATTTATGAAGCATCTCGAACAGTTGCTCCTCTTGCTTGTGTTCCAAGTCTTTCACCTGGTCCTGGAGTGGTGTCAGTTTCAGTATGTCCACCAGGAGGCTCTTCATCCGGTCAGACTCCGCCCCATGGTCCGGGACACGGACCCAAGCGCGACAGTCAAAGTGATGCTTGATTTTTGGCTCGCTGAAGACACTCCTCACCAGTGCGGTCTTGCCACAGGCTTGTTGGCCAACCACCGAGATCACCCGTAGGTTGGAGTCGTCATCTTTGACCAACCAGACCCGAAGACGTTCTACGTACTTGTCACGGCCCACGATATCGGACTCGACCCTCTGCCTCTTATTTTCTTGATTCCTCCTGCTCGATGTTGAAGATGATGCCCTTTCAGTGCCCAGCAGGCCTTTAGCAGGACGCCGGGATGATGTGAACTCACTGAATAACGATCGGACTTTTGTCATGAAATCCTCAGCCATCGTTTTCCTGGCACTTCCTCGGTTCATTACCAAGAAGAACCGAACTAAACCAAACAACTTGGTGAATCGACCCTTCTGCAATTTCGACATCTGATGTCGGGACAATTTCACAAGGAATTCTTCTGCAATCTGCTCAGCTCTACGAGCCTGGAGCAGAAGCTGTTCCTCACATCTCCGAGTTTCGTTGACCTCACCGTGTTTCAGGATCTCCTGGAGTTTGATTATGGAGTCAGAGATTTGATCGGTTAATCTTTTAGAGACGATGGTGTCTTCGGGCTTGGAGAGAAGATCACGAAGTCCAAGAATCGCCGGGGAAACGGCCACCTCAGCGGCAGCCATGGGTCTGAACAGAGAAGATGCTGAAAATGAGGGACAGGTCAGTGATCTAGAAAGGATGAGCGTCTCTCTCTCTCTCTCTCTCTCTCTCTCTCTTTTTGAGTCTCAAGCTTCGATATAGAGGAACAGGCAATTAGAACGTATGTGGTCCGAGACCTTTTATAAGCGTAAGAATACAAGTGAAAAAGACAAAATAATCAATTTACTTTCCGAAAGCAAAATTGCCTAAGACTTTCATATTCATCTTTCAATTTGCTTGATTTCTTCAAAATTTGCTGAAAATCATGAATAAAAGAGGTGTGGATCTACATGTCGATACGAGAATCTTTTTAAGTTTTAAGCACATTGCATTAAACAACAGTTAAGATGTGTGTGCCCCGAAATTTGAAAAAAAAAAAAGGAAGTAAAAACGAAAAGTAAAAGTGATTTCAAAGAAACAAATGTCTTTGTGCATTTGGGCAGAATAATAAAGTTGATGGCCAAATAAAATTATTGTAAGTTGAAGACACGAAAGTTTGGTTAAAACCATCGAATGGGTGATACGTTGATGAATTCGGTTACATAATTATCTTTAACTACATATATCTATATATCAAAATATAAATATGTAGTGGACATATTATAACAGCGGACTTTATAGTAATTCTAAATAAGACAATTGAAGGCCCCATCCATCTACCAACGCCAATCTGGCTGCCCTTTTATTGACTACCAGCAGATATGACTGGAGCAGGACGTGGAAAAGGGCGATTCCCACGGGAAAAACGTGGGTCTTTGACAAAGTCAGTATTTGTCAGCTAATTTCAAACATTTCAGGATGAGAAATGCTTAGGTAACTATCAATTTTAGTCATAAAATTAAATAATAAATAAAAATTATTATGGGGTTTATTTCTTCAAAAATTTATGATTCACAATATGTTGTTATTCTAACAATAGTTCAAAGACCGTTATGTTGAGAAAACGCTTTTAAGATGTCAATCTCTAATTTTTTTTTTTTTTTTGGTGATCCAGGGAACCCCGTCAGCCGTTCGTCACCTTACGGCGGTACATAGCCGCCAAGTAAACCCTGGAGTGATGCTAGCGGAGGACCCACCACCCCGACATCACGCTTAAGACGCCGATGCTTCCACTGGGTTTTGACCCTTGCACCTTTCCCCCAAGGTTCAAGGTCTTATCCAGCTTCGCCACCAAGGCCGGTGGTGTCAATCTCTAATTTTTTAGGGTTTAGTCAAATACTAATTTTTAAGTGTTGGAATTATTCACACTAAGGTGAAACTACATGCTCCTCTGCCAAAACAACCGTGTCATATGCATGGGGAGTGACGTGTGTGGTTCAGGGATTCTCATTTTTCACCAAGTACATATATACAATGGTGAAAAGGGATAATTTGAGCCCTTTTAAGTTAGTGCTTTCTTTTTTTCAATAATATCCTTCGACTTTCATTTTATCGAATCGAGTACTTGAACATACATAATTATTTTAATGATGAGTTGGCACTCGTCTGTTTGAGACGAGTTGTGACGCAAAAAGCTTGAGGGTCACGTTTGTTTTGACGAATGTTATTGCTCGAGGTTCAGTTGCGGCCTTCATCTATTGGGGTTTTTTTAGACCGGAGTGGCAGAGAATTTTTCCTCTTGAATCAGAGGAACTTGATAAATGGAGCGACGCACGAGTACAAGGACTTGATCGGAAAAAATACACAAGATCGGGGATGCAAAGTAGGATTTCTACCTTGTAGAATTCTAAGTACTACAGACGCAACAATATCCAGATTTGAGTTGTAGTTATGCGTAATCCAAAAACTAGGAACAACGATTAACTTCATCTTCAAAAATTAGATCATTTATGCACCTGTAACATGCTTTCATCTGATTTGATCTAGTAGAATTCTTCAAGTAATTCATCGCCATCTTGGGCTTCTAATTTGTTCAAACAATGTAACCCGAAAAGAGAACAGATTTCCTTGATTGGCAAAACTTAAGAACTCAGTATGATATGAGTCTGAAAATATTTCAGGCTGGGGAATATTTATTGTTTGCCAGTGGATGCGAGTTCGGAGGATTATCTTTACGACGATGCATTGGCATACACAGAGAGGATATTAATACAAACACTTGAGCCACAATTCACGCATTATTTTGGCCGTTCATCCTCTGCTGTAGGAGTGAAAACGACGCCTTTGACGCGGAGGCCGGACTTCCAATGCCCATCAGTTTGTGTGAGGGAAAAGCTTATCTCGCCAATGGTTTTTGGTGTCGTCTCGAATTTACCGATGCTAATATGTTTCCATGTTTCCTTTTCCAATCTGTCCAATCTTTCCGTGCGTACTTGCCTGTTTCCATCCGGTCGTTCGAGACTGAGGTTCACCGGAATTTCCCATCCGCGGTTCCGACTGCTCATCTTCACGACGATTGTGGCTTCGTACATCGTCCTAGGAGAGAGCACGATCGTTTTGCATTTCCCTTTGATTTCTAGCCAGCAAATGCGTTTTAGCTCGGCAACAGGCAGATATACATTGCTCGGATAGCTGGAACTCAGATTTATTCAAAAAGCAAAAGGTTAGTTTACTGAAGCAAAACAAAGTTTTTGCGGTAGAAATTACCATTTCTGTGTCACCAAATGAACAACTTGCAGTTGAAAAAACGATGCATATTCTGCAGCATTTTTTCAGTGGCATCGGAAAATATGCAACGCTAAAATAAATTTATTGATATGCCGACAAAAAGGTAATCATTTAGCGGTAACAAAACGTTTCTGGCCACCTACGAGTCATTTTTGATGAGGCAAATGTAAGAGTTTTCCTAATGTGGACTAAATTAATTGATATTGTAATTTACTGTTTTTACGGTTACCGTAAAATAGGGTTGGTCTAGGTGAGATAGAAGGTTTCTTAATTAGTCGATATGGGGTACATTTAGTGTGGGCCGAGTTGGCCTGGCCCAGTAATGAGAGGACTAGCCCAAACTCTATAAATAGTCTTTCAGTTTCTCCTCTAACCCTAATTCTCACATGTATCATCACCTAAGGGCGTTTACCTAACGCTACACGTGAGGGGGGCCGCCTCATTGAGCCAGTGATACGGAGGGCAATAGAGGAGAAGGACTTGCGCGCGGAACATTGTGTTTCCGCTTTCGCTTCAAGAACAATGGATCCCCTTGATGAATGGGTAATTCCTTTTTCTGCTTCCACTTTATGCTTGATAGATCCCAAAACAGGTGCGTTAATCTTTCTACTCAATTATGCATGTTCTTGTTCTGGTTATGGAGATCTTGGGGTTGCGCAATTTGCATCTAACATGTGGTATCAGAGTAACCATAACCCTAGAACTTGAACGCATAAAGGTTTTGCCCTAATTTGTACGGATTAGCCCTAATTCGTACGTATCTTGCCCTAATTTGTGATTTTCGAGATTTTTTATTCAATAAAAATAAAATTAAATCACAAATTCGGGCTGGGCTTGACGAGACGAGCAAGACGGTCGGCGGCGCGTCGCCGGGGGAGGCCGCACGCCCCCCCACACGCGGACACGCGCCGCCTAGGCGTCGAACGCGCGCCGTGCGTGAGCTCCACGCGCAGCGCACTCAGGCGGCACGTGAGGGCGCGTGGAGCGTCGGATCGGCGCATGTCTAGCGGCGTTGGATTCGTATGGCCGTCCTCTACGTCGTGGTGTATTTATTTTACATATTTGATCATTTTATGGATGTGAAAATACATACGGAACCCTAAATACGTGTATTTTTAGTGTATTTTTGCGTATTTTTCTTATATTTTCTGTGAAATTGGAAATATAAGTATTGGGTTATAGGTATGTTATCACATAAACATCATAATAGTGTGATTCATCAATAAAAATCAAACTTTATTGTGAACTGAAGCTGGCTTAATGAGATACACTCATTATGGATAGTAATTGAGTTATGTATTGAGCTGATGAGAAACAGTAAAAGTTATGAAAATTTTGTTGCTCATGCATACTCCTTGACACGCTGGTAATCTTTGAATGATGGATGTCTTAAGAACTCGTGACCAAATTGATTGTACTGATTAACATAGCTGCTGTATATGGGTAATGCATGTCGATTAAGTTACTGCATATTGTACATGAACTCATCTGGTCACTTGTTGATGTCTATCAAGTTGAATATTTTTATGGTTAAGGAGTATGACAATATTTATGCAGAGCAATAGTATCTACTGTTGTAGTTTAGATATTTAGTTTTGTGATTTGACTCAATTTATAGGCCACTGGTTGAAGTAATGATATTTGTTACCTAAAATTGATTAATAAATCAATTGTTGGCCTTGGAGTCATGTTTTGCCTTATGAAACTTATGAGCAATAGTTAATCAGCTATCAAGCTTGTCAATCTGGAATATCATGCATTACTATTGATGTTAACTTGTGAGGGATCCTTTGGATCGGCATTCTTTTAATGTTGTTTTAGTAATCAGTAATCGGGGTGCACAAAATGCTTGCTTCTATGAGAAGTTTTTTGTGTTACTGTGATCAATGATCTCATTGGAATCTGTATTTCAGGTTCGCTGTATATATATTTATATATATGTATGATTAATTTTTATTAATGGATAAAGCAATGTAATTAGTATGATATGTGATTTTAGTGATAACATGCCCCTATCACTAAAGTTAAAATCACATGTATATGGTATATGTGAGTTGTAAAGTTTATATTCCTAGTATGAGAGAATTTCAATGATTCAATTGAGTAGTGACCGCCAAAGTGGCACGCTTGATTGGGTTTGAGAAATTTCGGTCTCGTATGATGATTGAGATGTCTCCTAGTCTAATGCATAGTCATACTCCCAAAGGAGGTGATTGTGTATTAGTTCATGGAGGGATACATGATAGTGTGGTGGAGGAGTGACCGATCCTAATGGTTCATATGCCCAAAGGTGATGAATTCACGAAAATTGGAATATATTCTCATAACCCTTATCATGTGGGGAGTGTACAACTGCATGTCATGTATTCTGCCCAAAGGTGATTATATGATTATGCGTGTAACTCTCTGGATGTGTACTTGTACGTCAAGTTACACAATGCTCACATGATGCTAATTATATATATTGTTTGTTTTTCAGTCACATTTTCTGTAATTAATAACTTCATTATTATTGAGGTTTTTACTGCTTCAAATTTTAAGTTATGGACATATAATTTGTTGCTTGAGAAAATAGCAATTGAACTTTGCTTACTGTCCATAAAGCATTCCATCCTGGAACACTTGAAAAGACGTTTGCCTGCGGACTGCACTGCTATAAGATGATGGAAGCCTTAGTTGCTTGAAATTATGTCTTGTATGATATTGAAATTAAGACATATCTGCAAAGATTGTGTTTAAATCCTAATGACATATACATCTCGTATATGATTAAAAGATTGTCAGGTTTAACAGTGGCCATGAGTATTTTGGCAAGTATGACAATGCGAAATAGCTTAAAGGGTTATTTGTCAAATACTTGGTAGATTTTGGGGTGGTAACTTAATTACTATGCCTGAAAATCCTGACAAAAGATTCACTTGGAATTATTTTGTATCTTACTCTAATTGTTCGAAGGGGTATTAATTTTAAGACCCTAAAGAAGATACAAGAATTATGGAATCACATACTTTAAAGTTTCTAAAGATTTACGTAATTGTAGAGGATAGCTGCTCTCAGACTATTAAAGATAATAGTATGATGGAAGTTACTATGTTTTTGTCTTTACTTATACAGATAATTATGGAATCTCATGTACCATAGATTAAACTTGTTGAGGTTCAAGGTACTATTCCTGATATAGTTTATAATGAAATTTCTTAAACCTCTCAAGTGTAGAATGAAGTGGTTATAGGTTTATTAAGGAGATTTGTTAGAGAAAGACGATCAGTTATTCCAAGATGATATAGTATATTTGTGAGAGCATGACTATAATATCCACTACATGGTTGATTTAGCGACATAAATAAATGTTGTTTCTTATCTTCTATCAAGTATGTGATTCGATGCCATAAAAGATGATATATAATCTATGAAACATGTTTGGAAACTTACTGACGTGTCTAAAGATCACAAGTTTATTAGTTGCAAATTGGCGTACAAAACTAAAAGAATTTCAAAGAAAGATTGTGGAATTTAAAGCCAAATTGGTAACTAAAGTTTTTACTCTGAAAGAGGGGTGGATTGTTTATAGTGAAGAAATAATTATTTCTTTAAATATTCTTTCAGAGTGAACGTGGCATTAATAATTTATTTTGATATAAAGTTACGCTAAATAGATACAAAATCTATATTGTGCAATTGGAAAATTTTGTAATAAATGTTTCGAGTAAACTTGTGTGTAGACTGAAAAATTCTAATTCATGGTCAAGCAAGTTTCCAGACAATATTATTAAAGTTTCATAGTGTTGTTATTTTGTTCAATTGGGAACAAAGTAATTCAATATACTGCAAGGTCAGTGGGAGGAAATTTATTTTTCCTCATACTCTATGTACTTGAT
This sequence comes from Eucalyptus brandiana, assembly GCA_014182725.1. Classification (NCBI taxonomy): domain Eukaryota; kingdom Viridiplantae; phylum Streptophyta; class Magnoliopsida; order Myrtales; family Myrtaceae; genus Eucalyptus; species Eucalyptus brandiana. Next base: position 33,643,570 of record CM024677.1, read on the forward strand.
ATTTTGCTTACAAGTTGTGATTTTGAGATATCTTATATCCTTTGTTAAGGATTGTTTTTGCCATATTATATTAGATTTTCTCGGAGGACATTTGCTGATTGTATATTGGAAATATTCAATATACATTATTGCAAGCCAGGAATTGCTCCTGTTGTTAAGGGTGATGGACTAAATCTATCACATTGTCCTTATTTAGATATTGAGAAAATCTAATTAAAGGGAGTACCTTGTGTCAGTGCACTTAAAAGTATAATGTATGCTCGAATTTGCACTAGACTAAATGTTGTCTTTGTGACAGGACTTCTAGACAGATATCAGTCAAATCCAGGACATGATCACTGGGTTGCTGTCAAGAAGGTTTTAAGGTACTTAAAGAAAACACGAGATTATATGCTAATTTACAGACATATTTAATTCTTGCAGTGAGTAAGATATTCTTATGTTAACTTTATAATATCAATAACAAGATACAGATTTATGTTAGTAGGAAGTGCAATAAATAAAGTTTTATGTCATCTTCTACTATGTAAGCAGTGTTAGTAACATTCTTTTAGACTGTTACTTGGGCTTTTAGGCTCCAAAACTTCATGACGAAATTGATCGTTTTAACTTTATGGATAGACCCATACGGTTGTATTGAGATAACAAATTTGTAGTATTATTTATTTACTACAGAGGTCTCAAGGGGTCTAAATATATGGTGGTCAAAATTGACCAAAAGCAAACGGTACAGAAAGGTGACTTATGATATAACATATTTTCACAGATGATGTGGTTACAGATCCACAAACTAAAGGCCTACGCCCATATATATTTTAGTAACATATCGTTAACATGGGCCTAGGAGTATTTTCGGATACTGTTGTTTAGTGGGAGCTATTTTGGCTTCACTCTGATAAAGTTCACATCTGTGGTTCGTTACACTTAGTAACGGTTTGATAAGTATCAACTTTTGCATTCAATAAAATATTTTGAATGTGTTGTTATGTTGAATACATATCGATAAAGTCTCAAGGGATTGTATAAACCTTGAGTGAAGGTTAGGGGCATCCGAGCATTCGGTTATTAGCCTTGTACATATGTCTTGTGATACATAAAGAAAGGTTAACCATAAAGACAAGACATATGTGGGTTCATTAGAACCATAAAGCATTCTCTAGTGGCACAAGTTTTTTGTGACACCTAAGGTAAGAGAATGGTGACTGACAAATGAGATCTCTCTATGAGAGATGTTATCCATTTGACACACTACCATATTGAATCCATATCAATAAAGTTGAGAACATTCGTGACCATGGAAGGCTCTGTGTGTATACATGCAGTTACCGCCATGATTCGGTGTTTAAGACTTTATGGGATATGATTTGACTATTAAGAATTATCTCTGGACCAAATGTGCGCACATACGGTACGATTTCAATTAATATAGTCCAAGTGGGAGAATGTAAGAGTTTTCCTAATGTGGACTAAATTAATTGATATTGTAATTTACTATTTTTACGGTTACCGTAAAACGGGGTTGTCTAAGGTGAGATAAAAGGTTTCTTAATTAGTCGATATGGGCTTTGGCTAGTGTGGGCCGAGTTGAGCTGGCCCGTAATGAGAGGGACTGGCTAGAAACTCTATAAATAGTGCTCAAGTCTCTCCTCTAACCCTAATTCTCACATGTATCCTCACCTAAGGGGCGTTTACCTAACGCTACACGTGAGGGGGGCCGCCTCATTGAGCCAGTGATACGGAGAGCAATAGAGGAGAAGGACTTGCGCGCGGAACATTGTGTTTCCGCTTTCGCTTCAAGAACAATGGATCCCCTTGATGAATGGGTAATTCCTTTTTCTGCTTCCACTTTATGCTTGATAGATCCCAAAATAGGTGCGTTAATCTTTCTACTCAATTATGCATGTTCTTGTTCTGGTTATGGAGATCTTGGGGTTGCGCAATTTGCATCTAACAGCAAATTCATACGTCGTACCCAGACCAACCTAGATTCTTCAGCATCACGTGAAAGTTCGACTTAAAATGTAACTTGTTTAGGATAGAAGAAGCAACCATACCATGATTCCTCCTCTTCTGGCCATGTCCAGTGTCCGCTATTGTCTCCAAAAGTGATCGACAAGCCCGAAGCCAGAACCATCAAGCAGTTCTTGTTGAGCTTCCTGTCCACCCAGTACTTGTGCGTGTATGGCTGTGCCCGTTAGCAAATAAGTTCCATGTTTCAGAGTTCACCAATCATTTTGGTGCATGTCTATTCTAAAATATACAAAATTAAATATTTCCAAAGACTCTAAATTTTATTTCTAAATGCACATTAAAATGCTTTAGTAATATATCTTCACTGCAGTTTTATACCATTTGTTGGTTCATGAAATCATCATAGAAGAATTTTACAACATTTCATTTGAGCTATACATTGCATTAATGGTCATAATATGACTCTCGTTTCAGACACAATAAAAAGTTTCTGGTCTTATAAAATAGAAGTTTAACTCACTATAATCAATATACTTTCGATTAAGTTATGTGTAGCCGAATATAAAAATTTTCCAAAAATTTATAAACCTATTAAAGTTTTGTTAATTTAGTCATAAAATTTTTAATTGCATCAACTGAGTTCTAAATCATTTTACATCTTGTCAATTGACTCCATCTAGCCAATTTTGGCTAGAAATCACTATTGTAGACGTCGTTCGTCTTACGTGACATGGGTGGTGTTATTGTGAATAATTTTTAGTAATATTTTAATATTTTTTTCGATTTTTCATTGCTATTTTTTTTCTTCTTTTTTTTCTTAACGTTTCTAGCCAGCGAGGTGTACGTGAGGGCCCAACACCCTTGCCCAAATCTTAAATAGAATGTTAAAAAATATGATGACATTCACAATGACGATAAGTACTGAAAGACTTAGTTAGAAGTTCCTTTACAAATGCCAAGTGCAATAATTAATTCAACCTCATTCAAAGTTATATTTTGGTTTGCATTAGTTGGCGGATAAGGACACACGGACAAGGACACACACGTCCCTACTAAAATGGGGTTGTATGATTAATTAATATTGTTGGAGATGATTAGGATAGATTTTTCTTATCTCCTTGGATCCTAACTATCCCTAACAAAAGATTAGTGCGGTGTTAAAAGTCAAGTTTGAAGGGTCCATATCATCTCACGGTTCATTTCATTGATCCTGTTGGAGGAAGACCTTTCCTCAGCTTATTAACCACGTTCTTGTATGTGCGTGTTACACGTTTTGCTTTGTCATTTTATTGCCCTTTCTGTTCGTAATCGTTGACGGCCGAGGACACCTGTTTCCTCCTAAATGGGGTTGAAATAGTTAATCATTCTGTAAATAATAATTAGGAGATATTCTTAATATCTTACCTTCCGTTGCTTTGTCAGTTTGTGCCTCTTTTTTTGGCATTTGTTGACGGACAAGGACGTTTTCCTACTAAATGGTTTGAATAGTTAATAGATATAATTACAGATAGTCTGGAGATTTTCTGCATCATTGCACTTTATACTATAACGGAAATGAGGACCGTCATGATCATCTCTAATAACAAATTTGGCATTGAAAGTCGAGCTTTTAAGGGAGTAGGATTTTCTTTTATTTGTCTTGCTTTAACTCTTCTTTCTTTTTTTTCTTTTTTTTTATTTCATCTCTTTGCAAGCATAAAGTCGAATTCGAAACTATTCATTCTTATCCCACTCAATTTCTTTAGCACTAAAAAAGAGAAAATTCTTTATCATTAAGCCTAATGGATGGCATCAGTTAAGTGCATATCTTCTTTTCTTTCAAATATGCATATGCTTCACATGACTATCACTAGTCTTTTCAGCAATATGTCGGGATTATCTCTAATAACAAATTTGGTGGCATTAAAAGTCAAGCTTTAATAGTCCATGCGAGTAGGTACTTTGTTTCCTTTCCAAAATGCAAATTCTCCACCTAACTTTGTCTTCACATGTGCATGAAAACAGTGTATCATTATTAGTAATCTCTTTTGGAGATGGACAACATAGAGTAAAACCGCGTTCAATAATTCATTCATTCATTTATTTATCATTTTTCTTGGGGCCACATTTGGACCTTCTTTACGTCTTGGTAATTATCTCATCGGGACAAGAAGCCTATACATTGATCTCAAGAGCATTGAGTATTTCAAGATGCTAGCACATCACTCAAATAAGTGTTGATAATTTCATATAATAGTTCACAAATTTAAGATGTTTGTAAGAAGGTAAATAGAAGCCGGTAAAAGATATAAGAATTTGTTTCTGTTAGTGATGAGGGTAGTTTGTAATTTTGAAATAAATGTTAAGAAACTAAGTCAAATAAGAGTTGGTACGTGCAAAACTAGGAAGTAACGTAATCGGAGAAAAGTTAATAATTAGTGTAGGAGCGCGTAGGTTGTTTCTTTTTCAACATGCAAATGCTCTACGTAACTTTGTTTCACATGTGCCTGAGCCCCATGCATTTATCACTAGTCTTCATCAGGGATTTAATTGCATACAATCTTATTAGATTTACAGTGCAGTCAATGAGCTCAAACCCAGGATCGGTGTCTCCTGATGTGAAGACGTTTAGTTGGGGAACACATACATTATCTTCAAGGTGAAGACATTGATGCTTGTTTTAAAAAAGTAAATGGGTTCCCAATTTAGTGAAACTACAAATTCGTTCAATAATGTTTTTTTTCCCTCATCGTATCAGTTAATTAAGAGATGTTCTTTGAAAACATCATGAGTTAGGTATAAGGCGCTCAGTCACTAGACTAATGCAACTTTCATGGGATCATCACGTCGGGGACCTCTTGTGCATCTTGATAATTATTCATTGCGATAGGACAAAAAGGTTATAGATTGATTTTAAGATGATTAATCGAAAGTCAGTAGTCAATAGCTTTTTTATTGGTCTTCATAGGATCGAAATCTTCATTCTACAATGCCCGAAACCCCAGTACAAATAGATGAAAGCTCAAGCTTTTGGAATCTTAGTTCTATGGCACCACCAAATTCTATCTAGACATGCATGCATGTGCTTTTTAGCTTTGGTTATTAAGAAGCGTAATGATGATATCTGATTTGGTGGATATATGTTTATATTTTCCCTCTTTTCCCTTCAGTGAAGTTAAAACATATAATGGGCATTCATTAATCTTCTTGATTGTCGTCTTTGATGGTTATTTAGAGAAGTACATGTCCAAGGTGTTTCTTTCTTATGTTCACGCTGAAAATATAGTTCCAGTATAATGACTGAGCTTAATCATTTCACGTAATATATGTGAAACACCCAAATAAAAATAGTTTAAACAAAGTGGGGGCTGATTATACAGTTTGACGCATGGGTCACCATTTTCACCCTTTTGGATTAGATTTAGATTGAACCTTCTTCAGACCAACTCCTAGTTTCGAATTGTAGATATATCAGATACTGAACCGCAAATCCTTGTCTGCGAATGGTATTTTTCATTCCATAGAACATGATGAAAAACTTAGGTTGATGAATCTTCTTCTATGGTTTGACAGAGCGGTTCAAAGTGATTGACAAAATACATTATGTGGAAATCTCAGGACGTCATGTAATTTGTGTATTATAGGGTGAAAAATCTCCAATTTTATGTAATTCTTGACTCATTTGATATAACTGTAACTGAACTTTAGTTGTATTGTGGAGTGTTATAACTTACATATCCATGATACATCATATATGTTTTTAGCTAAAACACGAGTTGGGCGAGGTAGCTTCTTAAAAACTACCATAAGGTGTCCGTCAGACATCTTATAATGCTGCTGTAGGAAAGTAATAGGATACTGCCTTGTGCTACATTTAGACATGTAGCCAACCTCACTATATCTAGCTTGGACGGGGCGAATTTGCCCAGCTAGGCCTCTGTTGTGACAGATGAGGGTGACCCTTGCTCAAGCAACTCTAGCCAGCCTCACCCGACTGGCCATTGGCAAAAAGGAAGAAGAATGCAAAAAAAAAAATTCGAAAAAATATTAACATCGTATTAAAAATTGTCCATGTTAACGAATCTTTGACCAAAATTGACCAGATAGACTCAATTGGCAAAATGTAAAAATATTTAAGACTCAATTGGTAAAATTGAAAAGTTTATGACTGAATTGATAAAAGTGTAATAGGTTTATGATTTTTTGAATAATTTTCCCAATGAAGAGGAGCTGTGCCCTTAGGATTGACCGAGAGAGGTAGCCCAGTCGAAATACCGGATATCTAGTGTGGATTCCATATTTGACCGCTAAACCGTAAAAGAAGAGAAAAAAAAATAACATACAACAATTTCTGCGAAATAAAGGGGGAAAAAAAAACAGATTCCACTGTGATACTTTGTAGCAGTGAGCCGATTTCAAGATAAGGTAAGGTCCAATCTCAGAGACAAACTGCATTTTATAAGCATTCGTGATATACTAAAAGTTAAAGATGAAACACAAGCCAGATGAAACACAAGCTAGCTCTTAACATTTTTAAACTCACATATCCCAAAAGAAGATAAGTTCTTTGAGACTCTCGGCTAGAGTAGCATTTGCCATGAATTACAAGGGAGAAAATTACACAGAAAGAGATACGGAAGGAAATATATGAAGCACACAGAAGCATATACATCCTCTTATTTATGAGCATGATAATTTTTATTATTGGAAGCTGATGATTCCGGACCGACGTGGATGCTCATCTGTTTCTTACCGGCTCTCTTTCTGCAATGGGTAAATTTTTTTTGTAATTGGCCAGCAAAAGATAAATATGTTTGAAGAAGATGAAGAACTTATAAAACTGCCGTATGCAACATCCATGGAATTTTCATTCGTTGTTTATTTATTTCCGCGAAAATGACCTGATCTTAAATTGGATGCAGAAAATCCCAAACCTACAAGTAAAGATAAAAATGCATACCAAGATACAATTATAGTAATAGTAAAGCACATCTTTCACACATTACAACCAATTTTTATTTATCAAAATCTATCAGGGAACAAGATAAGCCTTCGTACTACTATTTTCTTAATATTCATGTAACATATAGGTTACACAAGTAATGTACCATAGGATGATCCCTTCTTTTATTTGTAAGAAACAACCAATTTTGCTCTCTAAAGTACAATTTCTCCAAAAGTACAATTGAATTTTTCTAAAATTTCACATAGTAAAGTTGCACTTTCGTTGATGATGATAATGACAATAATAACAATGATGATGATGATAATAATGGATTTTACCTTGGACAGTAACTCTGTTTTGACCAGCGTCTGTTGGCGACCTTTTAGTTTTTCTTCCATATCTTGGCAAGGTCTTCATCAACTCCTGTAAGACTCACACTTTTCAAGCTGTCAATATGATTCAAGCTATCAACCGTCCCTAGCTTCTCGCATTGCCTGATTTCCAACTCTTCGAGACTACGCATCGCCCCTTGCTTAACAATCAATTCTTCTAATTCCTCGAGCATCCATAGTTTTAGGATGCGAACTTTTGGAAAACCTGCTTTGCAATTCAAGCTTTTGCCGGTGAACGATCGAGCCAATAACCTGAGAACAATCAAATCTTTCAGGTCGTATAGGGCCTCCATTGGATCACCTTTCAGTCTTGACATTGACAAGGTGAGCGCTTTCAGATTCTTACAGTCCGACGAGAAGCTCGGAACAGACTCCAATGATCCGAGCAAATACACGTTTGAAAGAGATGGGGGCCATTTCATTTCACTCAAATTGAGCACTGCAGGCTGGCCTAACAGGTCCCTCGATCTCAACCTCAGGGACTCGAGCCTGGTCAGGCTCGAAAAGCATTCGGTCACCGCCTTCACTGCCCCGGGACGGCATGTCACGCCCAGCTTCTTCAGGCTTCGCAGCTTCTTCAACACTCTTATCATGGGGCTCTTACCAGTTTCTATGAACAGACCCCATAGCGTCTCGAGTTTACAATATGGAGGCTTCCCTGATATAATATGGTGTGGGATGGACTTTCCGAACGATGCTTCGCTCAGGTACAGATGTCGGAGATTCTTTGCATTCCAAATGGCGCTCGTCACTTTGGTTATGTTGGTGTGCTTCAGATCTAATGTTTCCAGGAGCAACAGATTCCCGACTGATTCCGGAATGGAATCCAGAATCGTCCATCTCAATCCCAAATACCTTAGGTTCGACAGTATATTTCCAAAGTTCTCAGGGAGTACAGGCTTGTAAACACCCTCGAGATCAAGTACCCTTAGCAAATACAGGCGTCTGTCTAAAAGTTTTGGTTTAAGAAGATTTTGTGATGCATCAAGAACTACGATGTCTCTCCCTTGGGTCTCAAGCTTACTGGTGTTAAGCAAGGCAAAAGACCGAAGGCAATGGACCTGGCAACTATAATGTCCTTCCGCTGGGGTTTGCCCTCGCACCTGTTGATGCTGGGCACTCTGCTTGGGGTTGGGGCCCGTGACCCTTGTTTCTTCCTCTATCCTAAGAAGTCCGAATTCTTTTGCTTTCTGACGAAAAAATTCATGAAGAAAAGCAGGCATGCGACATGATTGGGCGCTACCATCCGGTTTTCGCCGTACCACGCAGATTAAGTTCCTTCTTTCTAATTGGCGAAAGCAGTCCTCTGCTGACAGCGATCGTTCCAACCCGTTAGCAGCCTCTGCCAATAACCACTCAGCAGCCCATTGCCGGAAAAGCCTCCTTGTAGGGACCTCGGACTCCTCAGGATAGAGAGCCATGTAAAGAACACATAGCTTCATTATACTAGGCAACTCGTCGAAGCTCAAGCGCATGATATCTTCTAGGGTGGGACGATTTTTGAGCTGCTTGATGAGGGCCGCCTGCTTGCTCACTTTCACAGTGGACAAAAGTCCTCCTAGCAGTGAGTTAGCCGGAGGAGAACCATTGCATTTGCTCAAAATTTCCTCTTTGATGGTCATCTTCAATTGCGAATCGTCATCAATGGAGTTACCTCCTCCAGTGATGCTTACATGCAGCAAATCCTCGCACTCTTTATTGGTCAAGTCAGGGAGAAAGTGGAGATCAGGCGTCCAAGGGTCTGCATAGTTGTGCATTTCCGCATTACGAGTTGTGACAATTACTCTGCTTCCGTTCTTCGAGTCTACAAATGGGATCAAGAGCTCGTTGAAGAGTTCAGCATCGCCCCAGTTATCCAAAACTATCAAGTACCTCTGCTCCATCAACGATTCATGAAGCATCTCACACAGCTGCTTCTTGTCCTTGTGCTCCAAGTCTTTTGGCGGATCTCGGACCGCTGTCTGCTTCAGTATGTCCACCAGGAGGCTCTGCTTCCAGTAGGACTCCGCCCCGGGGCACGTGACATGAAGCCAAGCGCGACGCTCAAAGTGCTGCTTGATTTTCGGCATGTTGAAGACACTTCTCACCACTGCGGTCTTGCCACAGTGTTGTTTGCCAACCACCGAGATCCCCGAAGGTTGGACTCGCCATCAGTCAACCGGTCCACAAGCACCTTTACATGTTCGCCACGGCCCACGATATCGGACTCCATCCTCTGCCTCGTTTTTTCTCGATTCCCTTCACTGGATGGTGCGAGCTCGCTGGATAACGACCTGACTCTCGTCATGAAATCCTTGGCCATCCCTTCCCAGTGGCGAGCTCGGTTCGTCACTGAGAAGAGCTGAACTGAAGCAAACACCTTGGCGAAACAACCCTTCTGCAATTTTGGCGTCTGATCTCCGAACCATTCAACAAGGCATTCTTCCATTTCCTTAGCTTTATCAGCCAAAATCTGAAGCCTTTGTCTGCAGTCATCGCTGAGCTCGGCGTTCATACTGGTGTTCAGGATCCACTGGAGATTGCTTATGGAGTCAGAGATTTGATCTGTTAATTTTGGATAGACGATGACGTCTTTGTACCAGTGGAGAAGATCATGAAGTCTGGCTATGGCCAGCGAAACGGCTACTCCAGGGGCCGCCATAGTCATGGTTTCGAGCAGAGAAGGGCCCGAAAATTCGAAGGGACTGATTAATAATAAGCTAGAAAAGGATTAGTGGCTCGAGCCATGATTTCGAGGAACCAGTCCGAGATCTCTTATAGGCGTGAGAATAGGAGTAAGAAGAACAGAATTATCGATTTACTTTCCTACCGTGAAATTGCCTGGGACTTTTGTATTCACCTTTCGATTTGCCTGATTTTTTTAAAAATATGTTGAAAATTATGAATAAAATATATGCGGATCCACGTCTCGATGCGAAAACAATTCGATTGAATTGCATTAAAATGCAAGTGTCGGAAGATTTCAATTCTTCATTTCTGTTTTTTCGCAGTTGGACAGAAAAGAAATTAATGATGTGCACCGTATTATGGTGAAAAATTATAAAATACACGCGTCATCCATCAAAATTTGAATATGTAGCAAATGCTATTCACTGAGGACGGACCTTATCACTAATTCTAATTTAGTCACAATTATTGGAGGCCCCCATCGAACTCCTGACGTCAAGCTGTCCTTATTGACTCTGTCGTATTCTACCTGCTCCGTAACTAAAAGGAAGATCCTCACGTGAAAAACGTGAGTCTCTGGGTGTTCTGCCGGCCTCCTTGCATTGGCTCATTCCAATTGTTTCAGTCAAATAGCAACAGCCGCGTGCCTAAATCATTCACATTAAGGTAAAATCACGTAAAATAGAATCGAGAATCTGAGAACAGAACCGATTCCCACCGATCCGGTTTTACTTTAATAATATTTTTTATTATCTATATATCTAAATATGAGTTATAATCAGTGTATTGTAAGAAATTGTGGTCATTAAATATGTTGATTTATTACAATTGGTATGAGTGAAATCTGAATAGACCCTAGAATCAATTTTGGAACTTGAGAAATGGTAGGTTTCAGGTTCCTATGTTCAAAAATTAGGGAATGTGCTTTGATGGGTGGATTCTAGTTTTACGCTCTAGGCAGAATATGAAAAGAACTTGAAATCATCTATCCTTAAAACCACATGCTACTCTGCAATAACAACGCATCATCAAATCAACCATGTCTTGTTTATGGAAGTGATGTGTCCGGTTTTGTTAATTTGCACTTTTCTTTTTTCAATCAAGTTTTTGACTTTTTTAATTTGTTTAATCAAATCCTTGAATTTGCATAATTATTCTAGTTAAGTCTTTCCGGCTCCCAATCCAGTTAGTTGGCATATACTTGTCCGTATGAGTCGGAAAACTTGGGGGTGGTGTTTTCTTTGAAGAATGCTATTACTCGAGGACCGGTCGAGGTCTTCATCTTTGGGGGTTTAGTTCGAAGTGGCAAAAGCTTTTCCGTGCAGACTCTTGATTAACAAAGTGATGCAAATACAAGGAATTGATTGTAAAAAGTGCACAAGTTGGGGGATGAAAAATGTACTTTTGAATAGTAGAATCGAATACTAGTTACATGTAATTTAAGAGCAAGCAACTATGATTAAGTTCATCTTAAGAAATTAGATTATTTATCCACCAGTAAGTTTCTTCTGTCCAATCTGATCATGTAGATAGAATTCAAGTATTTCATCACCATCTCGGCCTTTTAATTTTGTCGAAACAGTGTAAGCTGATAAAAAGAAAGAAAGAAAGAAAACTGATTTCCTTGGTGGGCAAACCTGAAGAACTCGGCATAAGTCGAGCCGAAAAAATTTCCGACCGCGGAACTGTGATTGTTTGTCAATGGATACATATTCGGAACAATACCATTACGGCAGTGCATCACTAAACATAGAGTGGAGATCAATTACAAACGCTTAGAGCCACAATTCACGCATTATTTTGACTGCTTATCTATGTTGTTGGCCTTAAAAAAATGGCCTTGACGCAAAGCTTGCTTTTCCAATTCCCATCGGTTTGCTTGAGCGAAAAGCTTATCTTGCCAACGGTTTTGGGCGTCGTCTCGAGCTGGCCGATGCTAATTCGATGCCACTTTTCCTTTTCCCTTCCTTCCAATATTTTCATGCGTTCCTGCTTGTTTCCATCTGGGAGAGCGAGACTGAGGTTCACTGGAGCATCCCATCCACGGCTTCTTTCTCTTATCTTCACGAGGATCTCGACTTTGTACGTCGTCCACGGAGAGAGCATGATCGTGTTGCATTTCCCATTGATTTCTAGCCAGCAAATCCTTCTTAGCTCGGCGACGTGCATTTTCTCGTTGCCTGAATAGCTGAAACTCAGAAATATTCAAAACAAGCAAAGGGTTGATTTATTAGTGATGATGATGGTTAGCAATGATCTCATTTTTATGTAAGCAATTCAAAGCACAAGCGTCGCTAATTGAACAACTTGCAAATGAAATAATGTCCATATCAGCAGCATGTTTTTGGCGGCATCCGGAAATACCCAACGCAGAAAAAACGCTGGAGATATGCCGAAATAAAGGTACTCATTTGGCGGCAAAACACAGTATTTCACCACCCGCGAATCATATTTGCTGGAGCAAATTCGTACGGGCCAACCTAGAGTCTTTATCACCACATGAAGGTTTGACTTAAAATGTACTCGTTTAGGATATAAGACACAACGATACCATGGCTCCTTCTCTTCTATCCATTGCCAGTGTTCGTCATCTGAAGGGATCAGTTCCTTAGCCAGAAACATCCAGCAGTTCTTGTTGAGCTTCTTGTCAACCCAATACTCGCGCGCATACGGCAGTCCCTGTAAGCACAAAGCAGTGATCAGTGATTGAGACATTAGCAACATCAGAACAATACTGGGCCTTGTCCAATCGGGAGCTAAGGAGCTCCCATCCGGTCCGTGATGACCTAAATTTGTAGATCCACTTATCATCTGCAGGTGTGTCTTGATTTACAGACTTTCTGCATATCATGCAGTTTTAGATATATGGCAGGCCTCACAATCCTAGCCAAATTCTTTCTCAATAGAGCATTATCTATCTGAGCAAAAACTGATTCATTTTTGTCCTTTGGAACTTACCCCATCCTCGATATTGTTTGCCTCACCCTGCTCCTCGTCGTCCTTCGAAAGCACTCCCTTATAGGCTCGAGCGCTCAGCTCGTTTTTGTCGAGGTAGAAGATTTGGACGCCCATCGCTCTTCTCAACATTGCAAAGGAAAGGATAGGAGGCTTTCCCGTTTCACTTGTGCTGATTTGGGCCTTTTCTTCATGCGTCGACGGTGACAATTCCGGCGCATCTCTTGCTGCAGAAATCTCTTCCATCTTCTTCAAGTTATATTCGTACCTACCCTACATGTACACGAAGGGAAAGAAAATTATCAAAGGTTTGATATGTTCTAACGTTAGACTAGATGAAAGGTTGATTTATCGGTCCAGACATTCGGACTCTACCAGAAACGTCTTGCTGCTTGCAGCCCCTGCTATGGCGGAAGAAACAGGGATGAAAATATAATGGTGAGTTCTGATTTTGAGGACTTTCAGAGTCAAGTAAAGACGAAGCTAAGGAACCCAAACAGAATAACAGTCATAATGATGACGATGATGATGATGTCACGCTAAAGATGACAAAGGCGATTTGAGCTAAATGGGCTCGAGGCTAATCGGTCCTGCCAGCTCGCTTTATCAAAGGCTGCTTCTTTTGGACTCTTCCTTCACGCCCACGGGAAAATCTTACCGGACAGAGTAGGAAAGGTAGCAATCTAATATGGCCATTGATCACATCCATATCCACTCATCCTGTTATTTCATTTCATTACCAAAATAATTTAGTGCGATTGCAAAGGGCATTTCTTTTTTATTGAAATTAAGTTGGCGAGAAAATATCGCTTCATACTAGTTTTAAATTTATCACGTCAAGTTAAAATGTCTCTCATTATCTTCATGTTGTGTTAGAGATCAAGATAACTTCCACATTCCAAAGTTCGACCAATTACTTTGGTACATTTCTACCTTCTAATATACAAAATAAAATACTTCGATAGACCCTAACTTTTATTTGTTAATGTGCATGAAAATGCTTCGTAATTCACTTTGACTTTATACCATTCGTTGCTTTATAAAATGAACCACCGATCAATCGTAGAAGAATTTTGCAACATTTCATTTGAGGTGTACATTGCATTAGTGGTCATAATGCTTCTCTTTTTTCAAATACACTATGAAGTTTCCAATCTTATAAAATGAAAGTTTAACTCTCTTTGATCAATATACTTGGGAATAAATTACATGTAGCAGAACTTTAATTCCTTGTACTTGTGCCTTTTTTTTTGGGTTAATACCCTGAAAAACCCCAAACTGGTACACTTGTGACAAATTTACCCTAAACTATTTTTTTGACCACCAAAAACTCCAAACTGGTATACCTTTGACAAATTTACCCCAAACTGATACACTTGTGACAAATTTACCCTCTGTTAGTTTTTGTTAATTTTATTCTCAAATTATTAAGTTAAATGACACGTGACAGTTGACCAGTATACCAATTTAGGATTTTACGCTCCGTTTGTCACAGTTTATAATTTTTGTGATTTTTTTATGATATTAATTCAATTTAGCATAGAGTATATTTGTCACAAATTTATCATTTTGGAGTTTTTTGCAATCGAATAAATTAGTTTAGGGTAAATTTGTCATAAATGTACCAGTTTAGGGTTTTTTATAGTCAGTCGGGGTAAATTTGTCACAGGTATACCAGTTTGGGATTTTTCATGGTCAAAAAAATAGTTTGGGATAAATTTGTCACAAGTGTACCAATTTGGGGTTTTTTAAGGTATTAACCCTTTTTTTTCAGGGTAAGGCTGTCGAATGCTTATCAAACTGCAAAAGTCATAAAAATCTTCAAACTTAGGTGAATGGCTGCGAAGAGTTGAACATTGTCAACCAGAGTAAAATGTTGAAAAATATGATGATAGTCACAATGATGACAGAGTATTGAAAGACTTAGTTAGATAATCCTTTTCAAACCCCCAGTGTGAAGATTAATTCAACCTCGTTCCAAGGTTATATTTTGGTCTGCGTTAGTTGACAGATAAGGACACACATGTTCCCATCTAAATGGGATCAAATGATTAATTAATATTGTCGGAGATGAGTAGGAGAGATTCTTCGTATCTCCTTGGATCGTAATTAGTTCTAATAACAGATTTGTGGCATTAAAAGTCAAGCTTGAAGGGTCCATCTCACCTCAACTTATTAACCTTTGTCTATATGTGCGTGTTACACGTTTTGCTTTGTCCTTTTATGGCGCTTTTGGTTCGCAATTGTTGACGGACGAGAACACAGGTTTCCTCCTAAATGAGGTTGGATAGTTAATTACTCTGTAAATAATAATTAGGAGGGATTCTCAATATCTCCCTTTTGCGTTGCTTTGTCATTTTGTGCCCTTTTTTTTTGGGCATTTGTCGACATACAGGGACGCACGTGTATCCTCCTAAATGGGGTTAAAAGGTTAATTAATTTTATTACAAAATGTCTGGAGATTTTCCGCATCATTGTGCAATATCCTTTAAGGAAATGAAGGATGTCATTATTATCTATAATAACAAATTTGGGAAATAAAGTCAATATTTAAGGGGTCAATTGGTCAGTTTTTTAATTTTACGGTCAGTAGTTGGTTAGTTGAGTAGATACGTTCTTTTCTTTTCAACATGCATATGCTTCACGTGACTTTATTACATATGCATGGACACCGCATCATTTACCACTAGTCTTTTCAGCAATTTAATTGTAGCACAATCATTGTACATATCCTTAAAGGAAATGCGAAGAATGTCAGGATCATCTCTAATAACAGATTTGGTGGGCATTAAAACCAAGCTTTAAGGGGTCCATGCGAGTAGGTACTTTGTTTCGTTTTCAAAATGCAAATTCTCCAAGCGATTTTGTCTTCACATTTGCACACAAACTAGGCATTCATCACTTATCCTTTCCACCAATTTAATTGTATTGATTTCATTCTTCTAGATTAGCAAAGTCTTATCTGATTTTTCAAATAACATGCAACTATAGAGGATAAATAGTTTGCTTTGCGTCTTTTCTTTTTGTGATCTTTGAATTCAAATTTTGCTACAAGTGTTCTCTAAGAGTAAAATCATGAATATGCTAGGTTGACGTGGGAGAGTTACATCCTTAGGATTGCCCAAAGATCGAGACTAGGCAAGCTACGAGAAAGCAGAAAAATTATCGAAAAAATCTAAAACTTGTTGCATTTGTGCTAAATTACTTCTAAACGTTTCAATTATGCCAATTAAATCCTAATCATTTTAACGATTTGTCTAAAGTATTACAACTGTGACATTTACTATAGACTTTTTATTTTGTGACGTCAAAAACCTCAAATGAGTGTTGAGATTCCTATGCCCAAGCATAGAGTTTTTGGTCTAAGTCTTGATATCTTGTCATATTTTGAAAAATGATTTTCAATTTTCTAAGGAACAAATCATTTTCTTAAATTTAAGCCCCGGTAGAAAAATATTTTGTATTGACTCTTTTTCCTAAGCAATCAAATCCTGGAAGATATTTTTCACAAAGAAAATAGAGCCTCAAAATACATATCCTCATTGTTGGGCTTGAGCCCTAATAAGTCCTACCAGCTCACTTATCAAAGGCTTGTTAAGCAAATCCCTTTTTGACTTCCAGACTTGACTTTTCCTTCACACATGGAAAAATCTAACCTTAGTTATGTTGTATAGTCACGTTTGTATAGGCTATTCCTGTTATTTTATAGACTAATAAAAGATTTTCTATTGATTTATCCTTATAACTGATTCTAACACCGAAAAATGAAGAAAATATTTTCTTGGAAATATCTTTATGTGAAACAAACAAAATCTTGTATTTGATTTAAATTCACTGAGGCCGAAAGCAAGAAAAGGAAAGGGAAAGAAATGAACAAGAAGAAAAAGTTACCATATACAGTTCGCTCCATGAAGAAGGGATGATTTTTTTTTTTTTTAACAAGTTGGTTTGTTGTAGAAACCTGAAATTTCGCAAATAAGTCAAATATGCATTCTTTGTAATAAAAGAATAAAGATAAAACAATAAAACAAGTAACCCATAAAAAAATGATGAAGCTTCAGCCCATTTGATCATTAAGGTAGCCCATTACAACCGGTTCAGGCCGACAGCTCCGGTTCAGCTCAATGTAATTCGCAAGTACAAGCCCAAACCATTTCGAAAGTCATCTCAGCCCATGAAAAGTAAAACCATGCCCGTGGGAGTCAAAACCCTTAGCTCATCTCTCGGATCTCGAACGCGACTCTGATTTACAGCCGAATAGTTCCTGGGGATCAATACGTTCAATTCGATCAATATTCGAAGTCCTCAATGACATTTTCAAGGTAAATATCATACACGCTCCACTTAGGTTTATTTATACGTTAAGAGGAAACTAAGAACCAGAGCTTCATTCTTGTAAAAATTGATTATGATTGAAGTTGTTTTGATAAGTTGAGTTCGCATTAGGGTGGTTTGTAATGACCTGAAATGAATTATTTCTTCAATCTTGCTTACAAGTTCTTCAACTGTAACGTGCATTTATATTGACATGTTTAGCTTCCATCTTTTGATGCAGTCCTAAGCAAGGAAAACAAATTGAAGAAGAGACTTTCGTTGATGATTATTAAAATTTTAAGTAAATTAATCATTATTGAGTAGACAAATTAATAATTTAATCAAACATCAGATGACATAAAGTGTAACTTTTTAAAATGTGGTATGATAGTTGTGATTATTGCTATACTGAAGGTAAAGACTTATCCTAACTTTAAACTACCTAATTCACGGAGAAAATTCATGGGATATTTCAATCTTTGCATAGGATATCTAAGTTCTCTAGCAAACCTGTACTAGGAGAATGTGGTTCTCTACCTCATAATGATTTTTTAAAATTTCATGTGGACATGAATTTTTTTTAGATAAGTTATTTTTACAAAATTATGTGTTTAAAAATGAAAAAATAAATAAAAATAAATCGCGGAAAAGTCACATTTTTAGTTCTATTGGTTTTGCCTTTCTTGAGCACAAGATATACAAAGGCAAAACCGGGTCTTAAGTTGAGATTTTGAGCGTTCAGAAAGCTGCTAATGAATATAGAAGATCGTGACTTGTACATGTTCATAAAGTCTAAGTGAACACAACGATTTGCTCTTTTACCATTAGATCGGTAAAGGGACTAAAATATTATCATTAGAATATTCCGCAGATCAGGTGAAACAAAGATGAAATTCCAGAAAGATTTGCTTATATCACTAACGCAGGTTACATAGAGAAGTGATAAGTCAATCGAAATGAGACATGAGGAGCTAATACATGATATATATGGTTCACTAAGAGTCGGGGGATGATGAGTCACTCCTGCTTAACCAGCAGCTCCGCGATTGCTGGGACATACGGTATTTGGAAGTGATTGGTCAAGCCGAAATGAGCCATGAGCCATGAGGAACCAAACATGAGTCAAGAATTCGCCTCCTTGTCGTAGTTGCCGAGCATGTTGAACCCCCTTGCACTTGACGGCCGCGTAAACAAGCATCTCCACCCACACAGAACTTACAACGTCCCATTTGTTCTCTTGGTTGTTCAGCTGCGACGCAAGCTGGCATCCCTGGTACGGGGCAAACTTGCTCGTCTCCTCTTGCGATGATCGGAACTAGTTTTGTGTTCACGTTTTTACGCAACGCATTGCAAGCTTCAGGTATGTTGGATTCGCTCTCTACAGCCTTACGGGTTTTCTTTTTTGACTCAGGCTATTTAGGCAACCTCGTTGCAGCCGCGTACATGTCTCGGAATCTAACGCGTCCGACTCCAAGCGCCAAGAGAAAAGGGTACGTAACCAAAAGATACAGCACATACCGAGACAATTGCTTGCTCATTTCGGGAGCGCCTGAAAGATCTCCTGTTTTTCCGGGTGGCATAAGAGTTCGGTTGCAATGTGCCAGACATGGATGCTCTGGTCGAGCTCTAACTCGTTGCTCCATTTAAAATCGTCCAATAACTCATGCTTTTTCAGGATGAGATATCCCGGGTAGGTCCTTACGGACTGGACTTCCTTCTCGCTTGTTGCCCGGGACTTGAAATGTTCGAGGAGCCGTTCTTGAATAAAGTCACTTATTTTCACGTCGCCCCTATGCAAGAACTTCGGAACCTTCTGGTCGACGCGAAGCAACTCAAGGATTCGATGGAACGGGAGGTGTTTCTCTTTGAGGGCAAAACTTAGTAGGTTGTACTGCGTCATAGAACCCGACCACCTGCGCCTGTTATGCAGTGGTTGTAACCGTTCAACAAAATCCAGGACGACTGGGCTGTGGTTCTTCAGCCAACGAGCGACTTCGTTGGAGAAGAGAAGAACGAATAACGCATAAATATCCAGGAAAATGGCGACCCTGAGCAACAAAAAGGTCACATAGATATGGAACTTGGAGTATTTGTCCTTGTCTGACCTGGAAAAAAGCACCAAGACCGTGACGGCCGATGGACACTCACGGTGCGGAGGGTCAAGCCCCATCGATTGTGGATCACCATCGCCTTAGTGTAGAGCAAATCGTACATGAATCCCAGTTCAATCTCAATAACTTTGAATACAACTTGAAAATGTTTATCCTCGAGTATTCACATGCTAGCGTCACGGTCCTTGAAGCTAAGCACGAGATCAGCAAAAAGGCGCCGGAAAATGTCGATCAGGTCTTTGGCTACTGTGAAGTCGGCGCGGTTGCGCTCCTTCATCTTTTCAGCTAAAAGCTTTTCATTCCCAAAAAGGCGCCGGAAAAAGTCGAATGTACCTTGGCTTCGGATAAGAGATCTGTCACGCCCCGATCCTCGGGCACGCACACATCCTTCACACTTGGTCGATTTTATAATGCGATATCCCAGGACTATGTATCGCCAACCCTTTCATTTGATTAAGCACATGCGGAAGCAGTTAAAATCCCCAGACAATAAAACGATGGGATAGAAAAGCATGGCCATATTTTTCATAACGAAATTTATAACCAAACTTTTATACAAAACACAAACCAGAATACCTCACAACTTTTTACTCTATCACTATTCACATCAAAAGGAGATCTCAAAAGAAGATAGGATCTCAATCCATCCAGGCCGTACTCAAGGCCCCTCTCGGGACTATCTTCTTCTTCCAAAAATCATTTTCTTTAAGTTTCACCTTCGAATTCTCCTTCTTAGACTCCTCCTCATCAGCTCCTCATCGGGTCCTGAAATGTTTTTCCCCAAACTGGGATGAGACTACGTCTCAGCGAGTTCTACCCCACTAAGTCCGATTAGTAAACCATTATACTACAGGCTGCCTATACACGCATAGGGCAGAAGACGTACCTTAGCATCAGATCCCACCTGCATGTTAGCACAGGTCAAATAGACACCTGAGCAATCACATCACAGATCAAAACATCGATCAAATCGACCTAGTCGATTACACGTCAACAAGACCACTCACGGTCATTTCCATTAAATCGATCATTTCACAACATCAGATTAAAGCAATGATCAATCGACCTAGTCGATTACATGTCAACGAAGACCATTCCCCGGCCAATTCAGTTCAATCAATCAATCCATAACAAACGGATCAAATCATATCAATGATTCCATCTATACTCGATAATTAATCTCAACATTCCACTTCAACATTCCCACTCAAATATAGGCTCAAGGTGCTAGAGGTGACCCCAACACAAAATCTCGCTATTGTGCGGTACTTAGTCCTTGACCACAAATAATAATAGTATAAGGCGCTAGAGGTAGCTCACACGAAATCTCGCTATCGTGTAGTACTTAGTCCTTAACTACAAAATGCAATAGGGTAAGGCGCTAGAGGTGACTCACACGAGATCTTCCATCGTGTAGCACTTAGCCCTTCACTATGCATAACAATGCAGTAAGGCGCTAGAGGTAATTCCCATGCGACTCAAGTCGCCATGTAATACTTAGTCCTTAACTACAATAAGCAATGGTATAAGGCGCTAGAGGTAACTCACACGAAGTCTTCTACTTGTGTAGTACTTAGTCCCTTACCTGCTCATAATCCATTGATTTCCCTCAACACAGCACACATCACATCAAGTTCCAATAATCCTCTTGCTTCAACTATAAGCCAACACACGATTAATCCATCACGACCCAATGACATTGTGCCTCGCACTTAACTTTCTCAATTAAAGTAATGTCTTGGCTTCATTTCGTCGTATTAAAAATATCCAATAAAATATCGTGCGTGGGCACACGACTGGCCTTAGCCAAAATCTAATATTTTCTTTTCCATAACTCTCACATTTTGTGTAGTCCATTCAAATAGTTTTGGCATTATCAACCGATGCCCGGTTATTTTTCAATTAATAACCAATGATTTTCCAATTAAAGAATAATTCCCATCCTTCGCAAATAATTCAATTCAACACAAAATAAAGCTCCATTAAATAAACGAACTTCACCACGACGATCGGCACGAAATTTCGGTCGTCAGCCATCTCAATCTTCATTTCCGGAAAATAGATAATTAATTAATTAATTTCGAAAATTAATAATTAATTTCAATAAATCCAATTTAGCTCAAATTAAAGCCCAATTAAATAAACGGGCTGCACCACGATCATCAGCATAAAAATTCAGCCACTAGCCATCCAAGTTGAATTTCTGGAAAATAATTAATTTATTTATTTATTTCGAAAAATAATATTTAAACACAAGAAATTCAATTTAGCTTAAAATAAAGCCCGATTAAATATACGGACTTCGCCACAGTCATCAGCATAATTTTCCGGTTCCGAACCATCTCAGTTGAATTTTCGGAAAATAAATAAATAAATAATTTAATTCCGAAAAATAATATTTAAATGCCAAAAATCCCACTTAGGCCCGGATCGCCAAATTGAAGCCCGATTAGGGATCGGAAAATTCCCGAGATGCTTCCAATAATTAGTAGACCACGTCTACTTGCTAATTGCGCAATCAATTTATCTAAATCACATCACAATTGACTAATAATTGATAATTTATTCTAATCTAACAACCTAAACATAATTAATTAAAACTAAACCAACCTAAAGCATAATTAGCCAACTAATCCAGGATTAGTGAGATTACTCACCAAATCGCGCGCAAATCGGATCAATCCGACGGCGGCGATGCGAGGAACGATTGTCCCCAAAGCACGGCTCGGGTTCGGGGCCGGGAAACGGCCCAAAAGCGGGCCTAAAGCCGCTGAAATCCACTCCGTTGGGTGGCTGTTCTGGCTGAAAAAGAACACCAAACAGCAACCAAATAACGCAGCAAGGGTGGCAAGGTGCGGGGGAAGGCCGGTGGAGGTCCGGCGAGCTCAAACGGTGGCCGGAGGTGGCCGGATCGAGCTGGACAGAGGCCGAACAGGGCTGGGTCACGCGGGGGAGAGACAACCGTGAGCGGTGGGCGCGGGGTGAAGCGCGCGGCAGCGAGCGGCGCGGGCGCCGGCGTGCGGTGCGGCGGCGGAACGAGCGGCGACGGAGCAAACGGCGAGCTGCAGCTTCTGGTTCGCCGAGCGTGAAGAAAAAAAAAGGAGAAGAAGAAGCTGGTTCTATCGTGCAGGGGAAGAAAGAAGAGAGAAGAGAGAGAAGAGAGAGAGAGAGAGAGAGAGAGAAGGGATAAGGGTGTGGGGTTTTGACTAGTCAAAGAAGAGAGAGAGGGAGAGTGAGCGGTGGGGGAAATCGCACGAGGGGGAGGGGAGAGGAGAGAAGAGAGAGAAAGAAAAGAAAAGAGAGGGAGAGAGAGGAAAAAGAAAAAAAAAAGAAATACCTAATTGAATTATTCAATTTTCCTTTTCCTTTCTATTTTCCTTTTGGTCTTCAATTTTCTTCCGATAATTTCTTTCTTGAAATTTCGGACCCGTCAATAAATTGACGAGCAATGAGACAGGATCCTAAAAATAAGAATTATGACGCGCTTAAAATTCGATTCCCGAAATCGAGTTCAATTTCGTGGTTAAAAATCGATCGGACGTGATTTTAGTCCAATCCAACCAATTAGGTAGCTTTTAGGGATTTTACAAATACATCCCTTAACGGCTTCACCCAATAGGTTAGTTAACTCGTGAGTGATCAGCTCAGAGAAAAAGGACCCTAAGCACGTCGACGAAATGCCCATTTCACTTTATCGAAACGGGGTCGAATTTCAGGATGTCACAAGATCTTTATCAGGAGACGAATGATCTATGCCCGCATTCAAATTGCGTTCCGCATTCACTCCGTGTATCTCAATCACCTCGTGCAGCGTGACGCCATAGCCCTCGGCCTCCTTCAACTTATATTCCTCTAGGATCTTCTAGTAAAGGAGAGCAGGATTGGGGATCGAGTACCCGAACTGCTTGTTACTCGCGGCCCGGAGGATGTAAACCTCCCGCCGTACTTTATGAGGCCAGAGACGATCGTGAGAAGGAAAGCACTGAGAGATCATCCGAGCCCGTCAGTGCCTGGAAGAAGGCGGACAGTGTCCAGGCCGTTTAGACGACGACGAGTCAGAGCAAATGCCTCATCCAGAGCTCGTTGTCCTCTAGGGCGTAGGCCGTGATGCTGTTGGGACCGCCCATTGCAGTAGAAGGACCGGCTTCCAGACTTGTACATTTGTTTTTTTTTTTCTCAATCAATCTTTTAACTTTTAATTCATTTAATCAAATCATCTAACTTGCATAGTTAGTTTAATTAAGTCGCTCAGGCTCCAAATTCCATTAATCAGCAGATTCAGCACTCACTTGTCCATTTGAGTCGAAAAAGTTTTGATGCAGAAACTCGAGAATAGTGTTTGTTTTGAAGAATTTTTTGAGGTTTGTGGCAGTCTTCATCTTCGGGGTTTTAGCCCGCGAGTGTCAAAAAGGTTTTTCATTCCAGACTCTTGAAGTCAAAGCAACTTGATTAGTAAAGTGATGGGAGAATTACCAAAATAGTCATAAACCTATTGCAATTGTGCCAATTCAGTCCTAAACTTTTTTTTTTTTGGCCAATTTAGTCCTAAACCTTTTACAATTCTATCAATTCAGTCCATTTGACCAAAATTGACCGGACAAAGTGTTGATGTGGACGCCGAGCGAGGACAACCGGCCGGCGAACGCCGATGTGGCAATTTTTAAAAAAAAATTTAAATTTTTTTTCGAATTTTTTAATTTTTTAATTTTTAATTCTTTTAATTCTTTTTTTTTCCCTCTTCTCCTTCCTCTGGCCGGCTAGAGGTGAGGGCCAGCAAGGCTGACCTCGCCGACCACTAGAAAGGCTCGCCCCGCCAGCCACTGGCTAAGGCGAGCCTCGCCCAACAACGGCAAGGCGGCCGTCACTAGATTTGGCGAGGTCGACCCTCGCCCTTGCTAGTGACCGGTGAGGCCGCCGTCACCATCGCCGCCCCGTTGCCTCCCCGTCTTCCCGATTGTTGGTGCGATCTCCCCCTCCAAGCTCAAGCGGCCCTCCCTAGCCGTGACTGTCGCCAAGCCCTTGTTCCAGGGCCTTTGGACCGACGAGGATGAGATCAAGCTCCTCCGCAGGTTCCTCGACTACACCACGTAGCGCGGCGGGGCCTCGCCTCGCCCGTGGGCTGGCGAGGGCCGAGTTCGCCGGATCTGGCGAGGCCATCGTCGCCAGATCTGGTGAGGCTCGGCCTTGCCCAGCCATGGCGAGGTCGAGCCTCGCCAGATCTAGCAACGGTCGCCTCGTCGTCACTGGGCGAGGCTCGCCTCTGCCACTGGCCGGCCAAGCTGACCTCGCCGGCCCTCACATTTGACCGGCGCCGGCCAGCCAGAGGAAGAAGAAGAAGAGAAAAAAATATATTTAAAAATATTTAAAAATTCGAAAAAAAAAAAAAAAAAATTAAAAAATTGCCTCATTAGCGTTCGTCGGCCAATGTCCCTGGCCAAAGGTCCACACCAGCGCTGGCTAGCCAATTTTGGCTGGATGGACTAAGTTGGCACAATTGTAAAAGGTTTAGGACTAAATTGGCCCAAAAAAAAAAAGTTTAAGATTGAATTGGCACAATTGCAATAGGTTTAAGACTTTTTTGGTAATTCTCTCGTAAAGTGATGTAAGTACAATGACTCGATTGGGATAATGGCACAAGATTTGCGGATGATAAATGGGCACTTCCCTTTTAGAATTCTAAGTAACTACTAGCACGACAATGAACAGTTTTGAATAGTAGTTATGTGCGATCTAAAAATTAGTAGGTCTGATTTAACATTCTATTTGTTTTGCAGAAAATGAATAATTTAAAAATTATTTCAATTTTTTTCATATCATTTATAAAAATGAATGAATAGAAAAATAATTTTTCTCTCATGAAAAAGTTTAGACATAATATTATCAATAATGAAAACATTTTATGTTGATTAATTAATTATAAGCAATAAAAACAATCATTTTTGGGAAAATATCTTTCAAATCGTTCATTTTTTCATGAAACAAATGGAGCCTAAAAAATTAGATCATTTATCCATCTATTAAGGTTTCTTCATTCTGATTCGATCACATGGAGTTATAGTATTTCACCATCATCTCAACCTTCTAATTTGTCCAAACGGTGTGAGCTGAAAAATAATATTTTCCTTGGTCAACGAACCTGAAGAGCTCAGCATGATTCAAATCGAAAGTCCTACGGTGAATTTTTATTGTTTGCCAACTGATGCGAATTTGGAAAAATATTATGTTACGACGGTGCACCACCAGACATAGAGAGGAGATCAATACAAAAACTTGAGCCCCAATCCACGCATTATATTGGCTGATTATTCCCTGTTGGTTGGTGTTAGTTTGCGGAATCGATGTGCCTGTGGAACCCAGCAAAGGAGCAGAGGAATGGCAAGGGACAAGAAATGTACAAAATATAGACTTTTATTGAATAGTTGGGAGTTTACAAGGAATGTTGTGGAGGCTACGGGAGCTTCGTGAGATCTATTTATAGACTTATCTGCCGACATACAACACAAGATCAGCTATAATATTTTGATAATTTTATAAGATTTTGACTACAAAACTCCAACTTACAAGCTGGAGGTTTGCTTGCAGCAGCTGGACATTTGGCTGCAACTAAAAATTTTCCCTCATCGCCCGACCTCAATGCATAAAACTCTTCTGCAAAGAGCTCACTTTTTTTCCACCGACTGGCTCCCCATTATTCACCATGGCTGAAAACAACGCCTTTGACGCAGACGCTGGACTTGCAATGGGTATCAGTTTGCGTGAGGGAAAAGCTTATCTCGCCGACCATTTTGGGTGTCGTATTGAACTTGCCGATGCTAATGGGAATCCACTCTTTCTTTTTCTGAATGTCCAACCTTTCCATATATCCCTGCTTGTTTACATTTGGTAAAGTGAGACTGAGGTTCACTGGAACATGCCATCCGAAGCTTCGATGGCTCATCTTCACAATGGTTGCAGCCTCGTACGTGCTCTTAGGAGAGAGGATGATCGTCTTGAAATGCCCTTCGATTTGTAGCTGGTTAACTCTTCTTAGCTTGGCGACAGAACTTTTGTTGCCATCATACCTGAAACTCAAAAATATCTAAGAAGCAAAGGATTGGCCTACTGGCGAGGATGATGATTAGTAATGTATCTCATTTTCATGTGAACAACTGAAAGCTTTTTCAGCAGCAAAAATTGTTTGCCGCTAAATGAGCGACTTGCAACTGGAAAAAGGTGCATACTCAGTGGCATCTTTTCAGCGGAATCAGCAAATAAGAAACGCCAAAATAACACTAAAGATATGCCAAGGCAAAGGTGCTTATTTAGCGGCAACAGAACATTTCTCACCGCTTGTGAATCATATTTGTTGAAGGAATTTCATACATTGTACCCAAGCCGACCCAGAGTTTCGATGTGGTTTGACCTAAAACGTAATTGTTTAGGATAGCAGAAGCAACGGTACCACTCCTCCTCATCTTCTGTCCATTTCCAGAATAGGGTGTTGGAACCCCTGGTGACCGATAAGCCCTTATCCAGAACTATCCAGCAGCTTTTGTTTAGTTGCTCGTCAAACTGATACCTTTGTGTATATGGCAGATCCTGGAAGTGGTCTGAAATTATTGATCCACTTATCATCTGAAGGGGTCTTCATTTTCTGACTTTTCCTGCATATCATGCAGTTCTAGTTTCATGGCGGGCGTTGCAACGCCAGCCAAAAATTTTCTCAATAGATTATCATCGATATGAGAACCTGTTATTTTTGTCTGTCGGAACTTGTGTGAATTCCGTCATTTCTTGCCTCGCCTCGCTTCTTGTTGTCCTCCAAAAGCACTTGGTCATGTTTTGCCTCGCGCTGCTTCTTGTTGTCCTACTAAAGCACTCCGTCATAGACTCGAGAGCTCAGCTCTTTTGAGTCGACGGAGGCGATCTCGTCACCAATTGCTCTTCTCAAGAACGCCAGGGAAATGAGAGGAGGCTTTCTCGTTTCACTTATGCTGTTTCGGGTGTTTGCTGATGGTGATGAGTCGGGCGCATCGCCTGCTGCAGAGACTCCTTCCATCTTCTTCCAGGTATATTTGTACCTACCGTACAGGTAGACGGAGATTTAAAAAGACAAAAAAGGGCAAAGGTGTGAGTTGGTCTAACGTTAGACTAAATGAAAGGTTCATTTATTGGTCCATACATTCGGACTCTACCGATAACATCTTGCTGCCTGCAGCTCCTGCCACGGGGGAAGTAACAAAGACGAAACAATGGTGGCGAACTCTCATTTTGCAGGCTTTCATAGTCAAGTAGAGACAAAGGGAGGTTTGAGCTAAATGGGCTCGAGCCCTAATAGATCCTCCCATCTCACTTATCAAATACTTTCATACTTGACTTTTCTTCATACACATGGAAGAATCTATCTCAATAGGTAAAGGAAGCGACTCAATTATGACGAATAATCACGTCCCTATTGACTGTTCTTGTTATTTCGTTTCATTACCAAAATGTTATTATGTGATTGCAAACTGCATATATATATATATTTTTTTTCAAAATCAAGCTCATGACAAAGTGTCAATCCATGCCAATTTTGAATTAATCATATTGTATCCTGTAGGATTTGGGTTTCTCTCATTGTATTTAAATCGTGTCATAGATCAAGAGTTACCATCTTTATTAGTCGGCCTTGCTACCTTTTCTTTTCTTGCTTTCTTTTCTTGCCCTGAATAAGTCCCATCCAGAAGGGTTCATCGAACTTCTCATACATGATCTTGGTATTCTTGCCTAAACTACCCCTTATCGAGGTCCATGCTTGGTTGTGGCTTAGCACATTAAGGTGCTAAAGCATATGCTTATTCTTACTAATTGCGCCAGGCACGTCCGAAACAGATCAATAGTTTTCCAGTTATAAGGGCAATTTCGATGCTCCAGCCCAGCCCGTCGGCATCAAGTCCAATTTCGATTTTAGCCCGGCTCAACCATCAACACCAGCACAAGCCGAACCCATCAAACCAAGCAAGCCCGTCAGTCCGGCTCAGCCCAATTCAATTTCCATGGGAGAGCCCAGCCACTCTCTCTTTCTCTGCTGAACATTCGAAAATAAACTCGCGCGCATGGAAGCGGAGCTACACGAAGATCACCCCAGGCTAAAATCCCCTCATATAATTGTGTTTGCACGAAAATCGACAACGATTGAAGCTTTTCTTGATTTTTTCGAACTCGTATTGTTGCTGGTGTGATGTTCTGAAATGAATCACTCCTTTGATTTTGCATATAAGCTACTTGGCCAAGGTGTTCTTTAACCTGTTCGATGAAATGCCTGAATGACATCAGACTGCACGGTTCCTAGAAGAAATGAGTTCGATAGCCATTTGGTTTAATGCTTAACCTTGCACGATTGGATTATTGTACTTTTAGGTATTCATGTTTCCTTTTCATTGCTTGATCCGAGTCATGATATGTTAATTGCAATTAGAACTCGGATTAATTAGTCTTATTATGGTTGGCCATGCTTGAATACGATTTGATGTGTCATGCCGTTTGTCAACTTAATGTACAATATCAAAAAACGCGTCTAGTAGCTTGCGGATCTCTTTGAACAGAATCGAGGGCTCGAATTTTTGTTTGTATATTCCGTTCTGCGATCAATCTTTCTCTGCTTTGTTCCCTTTCCATTCTTGTATTCTGTATACCCACAATGCGCTTTGGCCGTGTACGTGCGACAGGTGGCGGGTGATGGTGAGAATTCCGCGGTAGTCGGAGACAATCGGTGGTGGGGTAAAGCATGTGTGTGCTGTTCTCGGTATAAATTGTGCATGTATTTTTCTCTGGTGAGTGTCTGGATATGGAGAAAAAAACCATGGAACGAAGGGGGTGACGGACTAAGATATTAGAAAGAAAAAATAAAACAATAATAACAAATTGGTAGGAATATGCAAGTCTCGAGTTGTTAGTTACATTTTAAGAGTAGTTTTAGTTGGATTTCATTTTATTCATAATCATCTAGTTTAGGGAGTTAAATTGCTTGATTTTTGAAATAAACCAACTCTTAGGTCGTGTTTGTCTTAGATGAAACGGATGAAAAGATAAAATAATAATAATTATAATAATAATAAGTAGTAGTAGCAGCAACAACAGTAGCAATAGTAACAGTAGGAGCAGCAGCAGTAATAGTTGCAGCAACAGCAGCAGTAGCATTAGTAATAGTAGCAATAGTAGTAGTTTGATTTTGACTTTGAGTTAGAATTTAATTCACGGGGTTCATGCCCTAAGGCTCAAATAATGAAACCTCATATATTTTTGCTAGCTCGTATTGGGTTTTAATGTTCACATTTTATTTTTGATGTCTTTATTTTTATGCTTTATATTGTTGAATGTGTGATTTTCATTAATTTTTACTTAATATTGTTTTGTCTCGTATGATTAATTGAAAAATGTTATTGAAAATAACCATACATGAGCATTTAGTGGGACGTTCTTAGAGACTTAAATTGAAATTACCGCATGACTCATGTTTTCGATAAAAAAGGAAATGTGTCTACTTATCAAAAAGGCACTGATCAAATTATCAACTTAACCAAAGCTTGATCATAGATTTCTGGTTTATATAGGAAGGGAATTCTTCACATTCCACTTGGCTCCTAGTTGGTTGGTTGGTGGTCACTCTTACTAAATTGAATTTTTTTCATTAGTCAAATAGAATCAATCAACGTCATGTGTGGTAAGGGCTTGGGAGAACATGTATGAATGAGAGCGAGTACCTTTAGGGGATTGTCCATTTCCATTCAACATATGGCTAAACCCACTCTCCCTAAATCCCTTAGGGAGTGCTGCAACAAACCATCTGATGGGAAGGCACTCAGGCAGGTGACAGAAACAGAGTGAACTAGTACGCTATTTCACAAGTTAGCTCCACTATTTCCAGGGCATGCAGTATTTGGAAGTGATCAGTTAAGCCAACATGATCCACCAGGAGGTAGGCGAGAGTTTGGAGCTGGACTCCTCATCTTAGTTGCTAAGCATGATAACTTCCTTGACACCGGATAGCGGTATAAACCAACATTTCCACCCAAACCTCGATGATGGACCATTTTTGCTCTTGATTTGCGATAACAGTATCTAGCTGGGATGCTAGTCGATATCCGTGAAATAGCACACCTTTGCTGCCATTGTCTTTTGGTATGTTTAGGCTTAGCTTTAGTGTTGACATGCTTCCTCCATTGATTGCAAGCATCCTTATCTTGAACTTTTGCTCTCACTTCCATAGATGGTCTGTAGTCCTAGTGAAATAATCGATAAATTTAGCAATGAAGTTTTTGTATCCTCGAGTTGCGTCAGCTGGATTAGTCGGCTTCTGCTCCATGTCTCGGAGTTCTCTGATGGACTTCTTGCCTGTCTCTGAACTGAACGCGCGCGATTCCGCTAGCCATAGCAGGATATTTGACAAGGAGATATAGCATACATCAAGACAAACGCCTGCTAATTCTAGATCTTGACCTTATGTTGTTTTTTAATGCGTGCTTCTTCGAATGGAGCATCTTCCAGACTCGTACGTTCTTTGGGGTGGCAGCAGAGTTCAGTAGCAATGTGCCAAATCACAAAACTCCAGTTCTAGATCAAGAATCCATTTGGAAGTACCCAACGTTATAGCCCAATCAAGTATGCGACCGCCTCTAAAGGTGTGTACAGCTTGGAGCCATGATAAGCCGCTCCACATCATATGTCATTTCGCGGTGGCTCCAATACGGATGTTTCTCCACCTCGCCTTTGATGTGTAGGAGCTTCTGGAGTCGGACCATCTCCGCCTTCTCGACAGTGGTTGCATCCAATTGATGAAATTCAAGGTCCGAGAGCTTTTATTCTTCATCAGCCAACAAGCAGTCCTAATAGAGAAAGAGAGAACCAGCAATGCGTATAATTCTAAAAAGTTGTCCGCGCCCAGCGATTATAAAATTATGCAGAGAACGATTTTCGACTTTAGGCAAAACTCATCTATTCGGCCAAGTCTCCTTTACCTTTATTGACTCTGTCAAGAAAGTAAATTATCTATCAACATCAAGTCCAGCCTAAAACGGTATTTTCTACACTTTAGTGGCCTTAAAGATAGGCACCGATCCGTTAATATCTTGAACAGTCAAATTTAAACAGAAAAGCTAATTTTGAACATATATAAATAATTTCGAAAATGTCTGTGACTAGTTATTATGCAATATAATTAGTAACTTGCAATATAGAGAGACTATGAGTGCTTTGTTAGGTTCTAATAAGCAATAAAAAAGAGCGGCGAATTGGTTTTTCTTTAACAAAACACCAACTAATTTTGTAGAATCGACCTTATTTAAAAATATTGCTTTTGCTCATAAAGCGAACCATTAATATATGCCGATTGACCAGTATAACCATTTGATGTGAACTAGTAGATTATATTTTCTTTTTCGATGTGACAGCTCTAATTCAGTACGCTAATGGTCACTATGTCCGTGTCTATTTCTTCTTTTCCTTTTCCTTTTTTTTTTATTTTTATAATCATAGTACATGTGCAGCAGTCATCATCCTCACCCATAAAATGCCTGAATTAATGTAAGAAGGTAATGGACTTCCAATAATGTACTTATTTTTTACACAACTTTAAAGAAATAGATGAAATGAAGTTAATTAGGATAATAACATAGGAATAATCGTTAGACCTTTGTTCTTAAATTAAGTTTCATTCGACTTTACAAATGGGTTTTGTGTGTAATGTAAATGCTGAAAGCTAATACTTTTTAGGGAAATGCAAATTGTGTTTAGTACAAACTTTTTGCAGAGAGACTTTGAGTTCAAATAGTATTTGACAAAAAAACTTTTACAATGGGCTTTAGGAGTATCTTTTTATATTTTTTTTTTTTATTAAAAAAGGACCCAAACCTTTTGCCGGAGTTGACGAAGAGCTATGGCTGCCGGCGAGGCAAATTTGGCATCGATAGCTATCGATTGAGTTTGCTCGACCTCCAATGAGGGCCACCTGAGTTCGCATGACCTCCAGCAACCCTTGGTGAGGGTCGCACTATCATACGACCTAGGTGACCCTTGGCTAGGTCTCACAAGGGTCTCGTGACCTCAAGCGACTATCACCCGAGGTTGCGAGGGTTGCGTGTCCCTGAGCAAATGTCACTTGAGGTCGTGAGCGCGCAACCTTGGGCGACCCTCACCCAAGGTCATGCGACCTAGGCAATGATTGCCAAAGGTCACTTGAGTCATGCGACTCTCGCCAGCCCTTCACTAGCCACTTGCCAACCCTTCGCATGCCAAATTTGGCCTTGCTCACCCATCGCCAGCCGCCCTCACATGAAGAAGATAAATAGCTACAAGGAGACACAAAATCAAAAAACTAAAGAATTAGTGATAGTAATTTTGGAAGGAAAAAATATTTTCATTCTAAGTTTCATTATTCCACAAATGCTATTTTGGAAGGCTCAGTGAGAGAAGCAATAGGCTTTCAGCATTCTCAATGTTAGCATTTGGCCAAAGGCTATTTTAAAATAGTTGCCAAACGCTTTAACATTTCTCCAAGGGACTTTGGAGGCTGAAAAATCTTTTGAAAAATTGAACCAAAGACACCCTTATACCTATTAACTTTCAGCATTCTCAATGTTAGCATTTGGCCAAAGGCTATTTTAAAATAGTTGCCAAACGCTTTAACATTTCTCCAAGGGACTTTGGAGGCTCAAAAATCTTTTGAAAAATTGAACCAAACACACCCTTATACCTATTAATTCTTTATCGCACACATTGAACGGCAAAATTAACAAAAGAGAGCACAACTTCGTGTTCGCAGCTGGGTAACTTTCATTTAATAATGGATCTAGAAAGCAAGTATGTGGTATGTGACCCCAACCATCAAAATAATCATTACAGAAATACCTTGAAAAAATTTGACCACCCATTTCAGAATAGCATACTGTTTTCTGCTTCAGCTCTTCGGCCTAGAACTCTCTGGTTCATCTTAACATGGTATCAAGCCTATCCAAAATGGATAATGGGCCAATTTTTGCCTCTTTTCAAGTTCAGATTATATATGGGTTATAAATATTCAAGGACCGTGTGTGAGCGGGTCTTAAATATTATGGTTTAATGAGGTTGGGTCCTAAATGGATTTCGACAAGACCCATTTTCGATAAATTTATTAATAAAGGCACCAACCGGCGATCACTGAATAGCCTACAGCGTTCGAGGGTGAGTGACTGAGCGAGGCCCACGTGAGCTGACACGCTTGTTTCGTAGGGGTCCCTCCGCATAACATTTGCGAGCTTGGGCCAACCCTTTAATCTTTCCGTTTTGAGATTATTGCTTTACCTAAAATATTGGCAGCTTATTTTTCTTATTTTTCTGGATAATTTTGATGGCCAATTTGCGCATCCCTCTTTTTTTTTTTTTTTTTTCATTTGGCGAATACTTTTTTTTTGGGTTAAAGTTGAAAACTTTATGCACATGTTATAGTGGAAGTAGAGATTTTCTTTTTCACTCTAAAGATGAATGCATGACAACTTATAGTATAGTTTTATCAAGTGAATACAATTTAAAAATGTTGATATCAATTATTGACAAAAAGTTATGGTTGTATTGATGGGAGTAAATATTGTGCTGATTAGTAATCATGGGGAAGGTCGATAGGAGAATTTGTAGGTTTTTTTATAAGCATTTCAATCAATGGATATATATTTATTTTTTTTACGTTTTCTACTTAATTTATTGACATTTTTTACTTGTGCCAATTTACATTTTAAATTTGATATGAAATTTTTATTTAAGTAGCATATACACATGAAAAGCTTAAAGTGAGATAAATAGATGGGTATGGGTTTTCATAGGATAGATTACAAATGAATATATTCTAGAAATATGGGTTGGGTCAATAGTGGGTCAGGTTTAGTATGGGTCATTAAATTTGTATTGTTTATAAATAGGTCAGATTGGGTTAAATGATCAATTTGGATCGGAAATTTCAACCCGATCCACCCATTTAATAGCCCTACCAAAATCTAGGACTATTCTAGCCAATTATATGCACATCATATGATAGACAGATCGGAGCTCATTATCCTCATCAAAACATCCAACGAACCAAAACTAAGAGAGGGAGAGACTGGGTTTACGTTCTTTGAGGCCATCCCAGTGCAGCTCCTATTCCTTAAAGGTGGCAAACCTCGTCCAATGGATTTAGGTTCACAACCCGCGAGCACAGGAAATTATCCTTGTTAATTAAAATTCAGAAATCCAAAAGTAAATGCAGCTTTGCATCTTAATGGATGATGATTCGCACATTGATGATTCTATAGGACTCAACCGGGTTGAGGAAGCTGCGCATTGTAAGGGCTCTACAAATAGCTAAAAACTTTGTCAATTGCATCGTGGGATAACTATATTTACGACTAGAAATTTGATATAAAAACTTGCATTAGTCCACGTTCTCAAAAGATTCTGTGCGACTCCTGCATCAGTCCACGATCTCCGGACCTAGCTGGGAACAAATTGATTGTATGTATTAGCTAATTCAGATGTCAACTAAGAACAAGGACCTCCTTGAAAATCAAGATAGGATGATCTCAATGAAGCTGAATTAGACCATTATCCCAAATCGCACCCAACCAATGAGAAGAATTACAGATAAGGGCAACATAAAAAATTATACTCAGACAACGTAAAGCATAATTTGTAGATTGTACATAATACGGTGTCAACAAACTTTACATATCAAGCATGAAAAAACACTGAGTTTGGAGGAACCAAATTATACGGCACATTGTGGAAGGGAAGAGAACCAAGTGGCCGATTGGGTTGCCAAGGCCCATAGACGAAATAATGACTACTAATCCCCCTCAAATTTTATGGGACCTTTTATGTTCGGAGGCCTGTGTAGGCTCTTATTCTGGAATTGCTCGAAGCAATAAAAAGAATTTGTTTTTGACAAAAAAAAAATTGATGCAGAATATATAAGCACAAATATATACACACACACAATCTAACATTAGCATCACCGCCACTTTCATCAACTTATATTCATCCGTTGCCAAATAACAATATGCATGAAAACTATATTACTAGAGAAATTAATTAGGAGAATCATGTCCAAAGCAACACATCCACCTATTGACTTTACCAGTGTTAGTGATATTAAAAAAGAGATTAGGAGGCTACAAGGGAGGGAGGAGAGAGGGAGAGAGAGGAACAATCACACTAACAAATCACAGTGACCATGAGTTGGACAATTTCAGCCATGGTGTTTGGAGTGTGAATAATAGTTATTATGTTTTTCTAACATAAATCCATTTGATAATCATCATCTCACGTTGTTCTTCATCTTCGTCTCTTCTTCACCACTGAAGTGCCCACAAAACTCTTTCCTCCTCATTACTAATGTCCACTGTCACCGCCCCTCCTCCTCTCACTCTCCACCTCCTTCTTCAACCTCCCCTCGTCTGATCTAGCTTCCAATCGAGTTACACTCCTCTACCATCGCTCCACTGTCAATGGTCTCCTCCTCCTCTGGAGCTTCACTAACTCGCCTTACTCTTGGATGACATTTTTTTCCCTAAAGAATCATATGAACTTTAATTTCGTCCCTTTAATTGTTCATAAATGATGACACTTGACTTTAATCCATCAAATGAAACTATATACACTCTTGCATGTCAAACGAGTTGGAGACATTATCCAAAAAGGGTAGTACACCAGAATTTCCCTGGTTTTTATTTGTCTCATATCTATAGTGTTATTTAATCAATCATTTTTCTTAGTAAAAATATGTTTTATCCACACCATTTTCTGGTGGGGTAACCAAACAAATGAAGGCTACATTGATAACATTGTTAAACTGAATTGGAGATTGAAGAGGTTGTATTCCACAACATCACTAGTGTCAAAACAAAGATTTCCTCTTCAACGGTAACAGCGACTCCATCAAGCTAGTGTCTATTAATAGTTTTGCTGCCTTCGCCAAATATATTGTAGGAGAAAAAGAATCATCGACATGTAGTCTTAGCACCACTTGAAATAAAAAGGTTTAAGTCATGAGTATGATCCACTATCTTGATATATGTTCTAACCAAAATTTGATCCGAATTTCACTTGATTTTAAACGGTTGAAATGAATTGGAACTGTTGATTTTGAAGTTTTGGTCTGGTCAAATACATACCGAATCCAATTTTCTCTTTTTTCATTTATGAACTTCATAGTTCATCAATATGCTCTTGATGTACTTGCCCGTTTAAGATGCATGGGTTCATCGTCTTACAACTAATATTTTGTCCATCTATGATTATTAACAATGATTACAAGTATATGCCCTATTACTTAATTCGATTGTGAATTTTTTCAGTGAGACCGATCCACCATATGATGTGCACAGTTGCTATTGTCTGAAATCTGCAAGGTATGAGTGAATTTGTAAGCTCGGCCCAACAACAGCCCAAACTGCATCAGCTGGCCCAAACATGAGGAGGCATTGTTTGGGGGTTGCAAGTGTGTATATTTGAGACCCATTAAAACCCATATATAATTGGGCTTTACTAAAATCTTGACAATCCGTTCCTTAAATTATTAAGTTACCGTCTTCTAGAATTGGACATGCTAGCAAGTCACTCCAAAACACAATGATGTTTAAAAAAGTAAAAAAGATGGCAAAAGCTTGACACAATAAGAGAAATTTGCTTGATCTACAAGTGACTTAATTTGATCAATATGTGATATTCATTTTCATGCACAAGCCTACTTTTAATCCTGTGAATATGGGGATGATAAAGAGTGATTTCATGTTATGCTTTACCATTTTTTTGGTCGGATGTTATGCTTTACTTCACTGTGATCACGAGGTCATTCTTTACTATACGATACGCATTAGCCCTTTGCTTCCATATGAAAAATGTACCAAAGGGCTTTGAAGTGTATTATTATATTGAAGTGAGACATCATATCTCTCTTTTACTTTTACTTTTCCTTTTCCTTTCCCTTTTCCTTTTGGGAATAAAGAGTCACGCGTAAAAATGCAAAATGAAGACATATCGCATCTCTTTTCTCCTTTTGCTTTTCTTCATAGACCATAAAACGTACAACTGAAAGATTCAAAGATGACAAATAATTTTAAATTGATGAAAGTGAGAATTCTTACTTGATGCTGTGGAAGATTAAACTGGTCATTATGAACAAGGCCACATAACTTCATGTATGTAAGACTAAGGATAATAAATTATCTTCATAAAAAAAAATTTCACCTTCTTACCCACTAAGATATAAAAAATAAAAAAAAAATATGTGGGAAGACAAGCATATGCATTGCAACATCCCACAATCTCATATCGAATGGTGAGAGACACTATTGAGTGATTCATATGTAAACACCTACTCCAAGTAGACACTACCTTGTGTGAGTGCTAGAGTATTCCTTTTAAAGTCTTGGTCCATGTGGACAAGATCGGGTCATTACAAATGAAATTAGAGCAAAACCCCATCAATAGTTATAAGGTTTTGTAGATGGACTAGACCCATAACCAATTCGAAATGGTAGAGCATGACCATAAGGTCAAAAGAGTGTGGACAAGACGCAACTCATTGCAGTTGTAGGATGGCAACGAGGCAAGAATGGACTGAACCACATATTGAGTAGGAGAAGTTTCACTTGGTGGTATAAGCCAATACTGACGAGTGTGAGAGTTTGTAACATCCTAAAGTTGGTATAAGGACACCAAAAATATCATAATTCTTGTACAGCGCTCACTTGAGTGCCATAACTTTTTGTTCAATTACTTGAGTGCCACATTAGTTGAAAATAGTTTACTTGAGTGCCATTGACGATTTATGTGGCCAGAAAACCCGACATGGCATCACTTACATCACTTAAATATAAACCATTCAATACGACTTGCTAGCAAAATGAAATCAACAAAATAGTGCAACAACGTCATTTGACTCATTTGTTTGCTCCAAAATTACGAACTAGGGCTAAATCACATATTTTCTTTAAACCCTACCCCTAAATTTAGGATTTGGCAAAATTAAAGTCACTTTCAGTGTTTCAAATGGCTCAAATTAATCTTCTTCACTGCTTGCGAAGTCGGTATCTAACTGATTTGGTAAAGTTGCAACTAACCAAGTGTTAAAACAAATGGGACATATTTAATACCCAATAAGAGTCTATTACATCACTTAGTATATTAACTTTATTGGTTGGTCTAGTGTGCGTGATTGAAATATAGATAAGACATTATTTCTGTTGAAAATTATAAACGTGACTTTCTTATGGCGAGCTTGTTCCTCTTTGTATATTGGGTCTGTCCTAATCGTCCTGGTCGTCATTTTCATTGTCAAATTTAAGCCCGCAAGACCATTGAAAGAGATTGAAAAAGAGGTTAAAGCAGACAATAATGAAGACGATTATTTGTCCGTCTCAATAAAATGATCATGGCCAACAAAACTGCCCGTTACAATTAATCAGGCTCATAAGACACATTTAGCCCATTTCCAGCTTAATCTGGCCCACCCTATTTTAGTCAAACGTAGGTGACTTGGTCCTATTTTGTTTTCCATTCAATTGATTTATTTGAAGTCACAAGCCTATATCAAGTTCTTAGAATAAATTAAGATTCAATAAAAGCTAATATGAGCAAATACTGCTCTTGTGCATTTTTGCTAACTCATGAAATAGAGAATCTAGATGTCCATGAGTCAAGCTCCGCTCCGTACAGCTGATGACACTTTACAAAGCACTTTCTAATGTGTGCTAGTGTCGCCAATTATTTCGAAATGGAAAGTATTTCATAGAAGGAAAGCACGTTAAATATAAAATACATATACTAATTCTTGAGATAATCTCATGACCTTATTTGCTAATATTACTCTCATTCTTGGGAGAAGATGAGAACCGTCCTATCCAGGTCGAAAAAGTGGTTACTTAAAAGGTAAAAGGGTTGATAAAATATAGGTTGAATACTTATGTGATGACAATAGTATTCCTAATGTTTCATTGTTGTGAGAAATTGTTGAGGACAATTTCGATGCTAATGAAAAAGGGAGAAAAAAGTGTGTTTTAATTAATGACAATAGTATCCCTAATGTTTTATTAGCTAGTGTCTTTGTTAAGCACTTATTAAGCAACTGACTCAGGAAACTTTACATTGTCCGAGCACTAGTTGTCTTGAGCTATGCATAATTACTGCGTAGAAAAAGTGAATTATTCCTTAATTGGTATTTTTAACTAGTTTTGGGGGGCACTCGTTAACACAACCATTAACTTAGATATACATTAAACATCTTTACCATTAAATCTTATGGATCTCATATGAATTTCATGTGAATTCCATCAGATCTGATGATTTACATATTCTATGATAATATATAATACATCCGTTCAAATTTTGTGCTAATTGGGTCTTCCTTCTTGCATATATAAATAAGCACTTTGAACGTAAAAGATTACGAGTCAAATCTAGAACTCTATTTTAGGTTGTCTAATAGAACTAATAATAAAATGAATTTGTTGTGCACGGTATGGGTCTCATGGAGATTCATCATGGTTTAGTATACTCGATGTGGAAATGATCTGAAAGGATGAAGTGATGCCATCTTTTTGGGTGAAAATACCATCGAGAGGGTTACTATGGTAAGAGTACCCCTAACTTCGCTGTTCACATCCGATCTCCTTTTTTAACGTATACTGTACATGTGGAAGCAAATCACGACACCTTTCTGTTACCCTATGGGGTATGTGTTTGGGAGAAGCCACATTCATGCAGACCACAAACTCAATGGACCGAAATTGAAGGCAAGTGATGACGTCTTTGGTGGATATGACCCAAAGTGCGAACTCACAAGCAAATACCCCTAATGCCGTCCCTCCCCAACGAGCCCATGGAGGATGGGTTGCAACAATCATCACCTTACAACTATTAGTATTTTGCCCATGTGTGATATTTAACAATGATTACAAGTATATGCCATATAACTTAATATGCTTGTTAATTTTTTTTTTCTGCAGGACCAATCCACCATGTGATGTCCATGGTCGGTATTGTCCGAAATCTACAAGATATGAGTGAATTTGCAAGCTTGGCCCGACAACAGCCCAAACTGCATTAGCTAGCCCAAACATGAGGTGTTGTTTAGTGGGTGGCAAGTGTGTATAGTTTAGACCTATTAAAACCCATATGTAATCGGGCTTTACTACTCCAAAATCATGACAACATGTTCCTTGAATTATTAAGTTTCCAGTCTTCTAAAATGGCACAAGCTAGCAAGTCACTCCCAAACACTATAATGTTTCAAAAAACAAAACATATGGCAAATGCTTGACCCGATAAGAGAAATTTGCTTGATCCACAAGTGACCCAATTTGATCAGTATGCGATATTCATTTTCATGGAAAAGTATAGGACTTTTAAAATTTATAGATGAGATATGACTTATATTAAGAATTATAGACACGACTTTCATATCGTGAGCTCATCCCTCTTTATTTATTAGGTCTGTCCTAATCATCCTGATCATCATTTTCATTCTCCTTGCAAAAAAGAATGAAGAAAAAATATTTTTATCGTCTACAAAAATGTTTAGTTATAAATTGTTGTTGATAATAAAAATATTTTTTATTGGCTAATTATCTCAAGTGATACAAACAACAATTTCTAAGAAAATATTATTCAAATCATTTATTTTCCACAAAATAAACAGAGCCTAAAAGAGTTATAAATTGTTGTTGATAATAAAAGTATTTTTCATTAGCTAATTATATCGAGTGATACAACAATCATTTAAAAATATATATTATTCAAATTATTCATTTTCCGTGAAATAAATAGAGCCTAAAAGAAGATATATGGAAGGTGCTGGAGATTTGAACTCGACTGAGTGAATTGGGCAAAGCTAAGGAAATGAGGGAAGGCCTTCCTTCATTCTTTAGCCTTCATGAGACGAGCAATTGTGTCAGCCAATAATGCCTCCATCGACCTCAAGGATTGGCGTCATGGAGTCTACAAAGGATTGGTGTGAAATACGAATCCAAGATGCATACATTTATGACAAGTACAAATATCTTGTCTAATTTGCTAGAGGAATATTGTGCAAAGAGGCACACAAAAAAAAAAAAAAAAAAAAAAACTCAAAGTGTCTCCTTAGAAAAGGTCAGAGTGAAGATTCATATTCTAAAGCTAATGATTGAAGAAGAGTGTCATATGAGATAGGTATTATATTCTTTATTGAGACTATTCACAGTAAGTTATTCTATACCACTCATATCGGTAATTCTTTGTGTGTCATGTAAGATAAGCACTAGATTCTCTATTGGGGCCATTAACCACAAGATTCCTTGTGTGTCATGTGAGAAAAGTACTAGATTCTTCCTTGGAGCCATTCACCACAACTTATTCTAAACCTCTCGTAATTAACAATTCCTCATGTGTCATATGAGATAGGTATAAGATTTTCCATTGGGGTTGTAAGTATTAGATTCTTCATCGGGGCTATTCACCACAAGTTGTTCTGAAACTTTGGTGATTGGTAATTTCTTATGTGTCATATGATAAAAGTATTAGATCTCCAATGGAGCCACTCAGCACTAGTTATTCTAAACCTCTCATGATATTAGATTCATTTTAAGTTATTTTAAACCTCTCGTGATCGGCAAATCTTTGTTTGTCATGTGAGATAAATACTAAGTTCTCCACTGGGGCCATTCACCATAAGTTATTCTAAACCTCTTGTGATGGGCAATTCTTTGTGTGTCATATGAGATAAGCACTCGATTCTCCATTGGGGCCATTCACCACAAGTTATTCTAAACCTCTCATGATCGACAAGTCCTTGTGTGTCATATGAAATAAGTATTAGATTCTCCATTGATGCTAATTACCACGAGTTATTCTAAACCTCTCATGATACTAGATTCTCCATTGGAATCATTCACTACAAGTTATTCCAAACTTCTAGTGGAGCCATTTACCACAAGTTATTCTAAAAATCAAGTGATCATTAATGATGTTCCTAATTTAAGTAGGTAATAATAGGTTTCTTAATTAAATGGTTTCCTACTCAAAGACGGATTCCTATTTTGGATCAGAAAAAAGTCACAAAAAAATTCCGTACTTTGCCCACTATAACACATTTACCCTAAACAATTTTTTTTGATGTCAAAAATCCCAAACTTATACCTATGTAACATATTCAACCAAAACTTTTTCTATGACATAAAAAAACCTAAAACTTATACTTATATCATATATTTGTCCCAAACTTCCTTTTTGGAATACCAAAAATTCCAAACTTTTTTTTTATGGTATCAAATTTTAGGGGTAAATGTGTCACATAGATATAAGTTTTAGGTTTTTGATGACATAAGAAAAATTTGAGGTAAATATGTCACATAAGTACAAGTTTTGTGTTTTTAGTGTCACAAAAAAGTTTAGGGTAAATATGTCACAACAGACAAAATTTGAGGTTCTTGCCTATAAATTAGAAGCGGATGTGTTCGTAAAAATTATCAAAGATGACCTTTTGCTTGTGAATTACACCCTGAATATATCCAAGAATGTTGAAACAAGTTAAATCTTGGGGTAAGATTTGTCTAATTTATTTTTTGTGAGATTGAGAGATTAATTTGTGAGGAATTGTTGGGTTATGCCTGTGTGAGTTATTGGATTTAATTGGGGGTCGGGAAACATTAAGAGTATTTGAGCGACTTGATTAGAATTGTAATATCTATTGTACCACTTGATTTATAGTAAAATTCTTTACTGCTCTCTTTGTGGGCATAGCTCACCACGACTGAATTATGTAAATATGGTGTCTGATTTATTTTCTCATTCTATTTATTTTATTGTTCGATTGCTTGCTTTTGCAAAAATTTGTATCAAAGTTAGATTTCGTTGAGTTGAAGTAAATCGGTGGTGACTAATTATGGGAAGGACTTTAGTTTCTAAAAGATGCAGATTGAGGATTATCTTCACAAGAGGAATTTGTGCTTACCCCTAAATTGGAATTGCTGGAGAGACAAGCGTTAGGTGTTTTTCAACTGATTGGCTCGTAACATTGTGTTTAATATTGTGAACAAGAAGACCATTGTGGGACTAATGGAAGCCCTATTGGACATGTACAAGAAACCCTCTACAATCAACAAATTGTACTAGACATGACGTCGGTTGAACTTGAAGATAAGCGAGAGTACATTAGTTGCTAATCATATCAACAAATTCAATGTGATCGTAAGTCAATCAAGTTCAATTGAAATTGACTTTGATGATAAGGTACGTGATTATTCTCATTGCTTGATAGTTGGAATATCACTATTGTTACTGTTAGTAATTCTTTTGGGTCAACAAGATTGATGTTTGATAGGATTTGATATTTGATTCTGAATGAGGACATTCGTAAAAGAGAATATGCTGAATCCATATTTGCTGCTTTAGTAGGTGAAGGTAGAGGAATGACTAGTACACATATTAATAAGCGTAGTATAAACTTGAACAAGCAAAATCAGTCTAGGACTAGTGGTGCTGTTAGTTGGAGTTGTGGCAAGAGGAGGCATCTTAAAAGGAATTACTTTAGGCTAAATAATGAGAAGGGTAAGGGAATTAGAGTTGACTATACTAATAATGTGTGTCATATGAGATAAGTATGAGATAATTACTAGATTCTTTATTGAGGCCATTTACCACTAGTTATTCTAACCTCTTGTGATCGGCAATTCCTTGTGTGTCATTCGAGATAAGTATAATATTTTTCACTGCAGCCACTCACCACAAGTTACTTTAACCCTCTCGTGATCAGCTTTTCCATATATGTCATATGCAATAAATACTATATTCTCTATTGGTGCCATTGACCACAAGTTATTTTAAATTCTCGTGATTGGCAATTTCTTGT
Source organism: Eucalyptus brandiana (assembly GCA_014182725.1). Classification (NCBI taxonomy): domain Eukaryota; kingdom Viridiplantae; phylum Streptophyta; class Magnoliopsida; order Myrtales; family Myrtaceae; genus Eucalyptus; species Eucalyptus brandiana. Next base: position 33,687,754 of record CM024677.1, read on the forward strand.
GCATTGTATCAGGTAAGTACTGGATTCTCCTTTGGGGCCATCCACCACAAATTATTCTAAACCTCTTGTAATTGGCAATTCCTTTTGTGTCATATGAGATAAGTACTAGATTCTCTATTGGAGCATTCACCACCAGTTATCCTAAACCTCTTGTGATACTAGATTCACCATTGGGGCCATTCACCACAGTCATTCTAAACCTTTCATGATTAACAATTTCTTGTGTGTCATATGAGATAAGTATTAGATTCTCCATTGGGACCATTCACCACATGTTATTCTAAATCTCTTGGAATTGGCAATTCCTTGTGTGTCATATGAGATAAGTACTAGATTCTCCATCATGATTGGCAATTTTTTTTGTGTCATATAAGATAATTACCAGATTCTCCATTGAGGCTATTCACCATATGTTATTATAAACCTCTCGTAATTCCTTATGTGTCATATGAGATAAGTATTAGATTCTCCATCGGGGCCTTTCACCACTAGTTATTCTAAACCTCTTGTGATACTAGATTCACCATTGGAGCCATTCAACACAAGTTATTCTAAACCTCTCATGATAGGCAATTCCTTGCATGTCATATGAGATAAGCACCAGATTCTCAATTGGGACTATTCACCACAAGTTATTCTAAATCTCTTGTAATTAGCAATTACTTGTGTGTCATATAAGATAACTACTACATTCTCCATTGAGGCCAATCACCACAAGTTATTCTAAACCTCTTGCAATCGACAATTCCTTGCATGTCATGAGATAAGTACCAAATTCTCCTTTGGGACCAATAGCCACAAGTTAATATAAACCTCACGTGATCAACAATTCCTTAAGTGTCATGTGAGATAAGTATTATTCTCTATTGGGACCAATCATCACAAGTTATTCTAAACCTTTCGCGATTGGCAATTCCTTAAGTGTCATGTTAGATAAGTACTGGATTCTTTATTGGGACCATCTGCCATAAGTTATTCTAAACCTCTCGTGATTGGCAATTCCTTAAGTGTCATGTGAGATATGTACTAGATTCTTTATTGAGGCCAATTGCCACATGTTATTCTAAACCTCTCATGATTAGCAATTCCTTGAATATCATATGAAATAAGTACTAGATTCTTCGTTGGCCATTCGCCACAAGCTATTCTAAATCTCTCGGGATTTGCAATTTATTGCGTGTCATGTGAGATAAGTACTAGATTCTTTATTAAGGTCACTCGCCACAAGTTATTCTAAACCTCTCGCGATCGGTAGGTCCTTGTGAGTGATATGAGGTAGATACTAGATTCTTCAATAGAGCCATTCACTCCAAGTTATTCTAAACCTCTCGTGATTGGCAATTCCTTGTGGGTCATATGAGATAAGTACTAGATTCTTTATTGGGGATAATCTTCACAAGTTATTCTAAACCTCTCGTGATTGGCAATTTTTTGTGAGAAGAATAATTATGCGAGCTATAATCCAAACTTCAAAGTTAGATGGTGAAATGAGATAGCATACGTGTTAAATAGACGATGTCTAACGATGTCCTCTTACACAATGGTTGATTGAAAATTGGAGCAAAGAGAAAATAGCTCTAGACTTTGAACCCATGTTGAGGATTATCAAATGCAAAAGGTGAAATTGCTACTTGTGGAGAAGAAAACATATACATGAGACATTGAAATTTCAAATTTATTCGAGGTTGATACTTTCCGCAAATTCACCCTCTACACGAAAGAGATAATTTTGCTAAGACTAGTGTAGCTTATAAAGTTTTGTTAAATGTAATTTGATGTGTCTAGCAGAGTACTCAATCATGCAATATGATGTTTGCATGGGGGAAATGAGAATGAGATGTTTTACCATTAATGTACTGCGCAAAATCTTATGCTTTGCTGTCCAAATTACAACCTTCGGGAAAAAGACGATTTTACTTTTTCTTTTCTTTTTTCCTTTTCCCATTTATACTCGTTTCACCGGAAAAAAATAAAACATGCACAAAACATTCCGATTTGACACCATTTGACCGTGCAAATTGTGTGGAATTAGCAATTAAGACTAGTTTAATTCGTGAAAGTGTTTTCAGATTTCATTTTTAGTGAAAATATGAATAATCATGAATTTGTGCTTTTAGATTTTTCTCCTTGAAGATGTCATGTTCGATTAGTAAAATTATATTTCCTCAATATGGAAAGAACACTATGAAAGAATGTGATTGATCATATTGGGAAAAAAGATATCATAAATGTCATAACTTTCATATAGCGCTCATTGAGTGTTCTAACTTGTTTTTCAATCACTTAAGTGTCATAATTTTAAAAAATGTTCACCACAAATGCTTTGCTACTTTGGATTCCAATACTTGGGTGAACATTTTTAACAAATTTTGCAACTTAAGTTATTGATTGAAAGTTATGATACTCAAGTAAACATTTTCTAGAAGTTATGATACTTAAGTAGTTGGAAAAAAAAAAAAAGTTATAGCTCTCTAGTGAGCGCTATATGCAAATTATGACACTTGTAGTGTTCTTATCCCGATCATGTTGACTACAAAGTTAAAACAAGTTTTGTCTTTTCTTTTTCTTTCTCTTTTGTGTGTAGTTTGGCATTATAAAAAGTGGAGAATAGTCTTTATCATGTTTTCAGTGTAGTCTTTATAAGATAATTGGATTAGTCTTCTTTACCAAACATCCAAACAAATATGAGGAAATGCAAGTTGCTTGTTTATAATAATGTTCAAATTATAAGATAATTATTCCAAAAGTTTCATCTCACGATGACTTGTCACATACATCGATGAGAATTAGTTATTGCCAACCGAAAGATTAGATTCTTTTATAGAGGATTCACCACAATGTTTGTATGGAGCTTTCACAATGAAATAACAAATGCTTTTTAGATTGCCGAAATGCAAAGCGGGAAACAATGACATTGTCTATTATATGTGCATCTCCTTCAAGGTGTACCATATACCAGTAACGTAACGTGCTCTTCGCACGGACATGCATGTCTATTTGCACATTTTTGAATCACTAGCATTCATTAATATGAGATGTCATACAAGAGAAAAAAATGAGATTTGAATAATGGCAATATTTTATATCTTTGTAGATGTACTATTTTTTTTTCCTATTTTAGCTTTTTCAATAACTAAGTTGATTCTAAGATATTAAAATTAAGTGCAATTTATTCATGGAATAAGAATAATCCACACTAAAAATCATAAAACAGTGATTGTGAATTGGCTGAATTTTATTATTAAGTGAGATAGATGCAAATAAATAGCCTATATTTGACTTCCTAAATATAATATTTTTAAATGACTGAAATGTATATTTTTGAGGTTATAATTATTCAAATGACAATTTATATTTGCAAATTTTATATAGTATATTTCAATCCAACACAAAATAGTTTGAGTTCGATATATTTCCTTGGATTTACTAGTGATTTTTTAAGATATAAAATACATCATTGAAGAATAATTCAAAGATATCTTTATTTATTAATTCAAGTTGAAACTAAAATGTTCGAATTGTAGATAAAAAAGAATTGTATTGCTAAAAGTAAAGCCCTCCAAATTGTCCTTATCCATAATTTCAAAATTTTGAAATTGAATTTCTTCAATACTGATTTTTTTATGCACTGAATAGTATAAATTATGTATTTTTAATTTTAATATATATATATATATATATATATATATATATATATATATATTTTACTTTTAATAAGAGTTTTTATTACAATAGTAAATATTTTTTTGAAAAGTAAACTGCAATTTTTAAAAATATAATTGAAGATATTTGCTCTATATCTATTTTTTCAATTTTAATCTCAAATATTTAATTGTAGATAAAATAAACAAAAATTGTATTGCAAAAATTATAGCTCATGAAAATTTTTATGATATTAAATCAAATGAATAAAAGTTTTTATCATTCAATAATGCTACCCAAAAAAAATGCATATGCATTATGAAATGTAGTGTACCAAATCTGCATTACTTTAAGAAAAGGGGTACAATCTCTAATTTCCAAATGAAACAAAGAACCCATGTAATTATTTTCCTTTAGTAAAGAAAAGACAATTCTGCGAGCCTTAGTAACACAATTTGCAATGGAACGATGAAAACTTTAATTCTACTTTGATGATCTCAAGTCACATACTACCTTGGATTCTTCACATGAGCACAATTCAAGGGTCTTGGTGGCTTGGTCTCAAATCAAATCAAATAGCACGATCTTTGATTCCATTTCATGAACTAGATTTGAGGGCCTTGAAGGCTTGTTGTCTAATCCAAGATAGTCAAGGTCTTCATGACCTAAATATTTGGTGAGGTCTTGATGACTTGTTGTTAAGGTCTTGATGACCAAAATCTTGATTGAGATTGTGATGACGTAAATCCACACAGATTTTTGCATTTTTGAAGTTTTTTTTTTTTTTTTTTTTTTTTAAATTTCAGGAACATTTTGATGACAAATCTATAGAATTTAAAGTCTTCATCTGTTCTTCTCAAAATGAATAGAGAGACCTCCCATTCATAGAGAATTTCCACCAACATTTACTTTGACTTAAATGAATATCCAATCCATTTTGAATTTGATTTGACAAATGCCAGTTGCTAATATCTTAATCCAAGTTTTATTGTTTTACTCATGAATACATTAAAATATTATTGGAAAATTTCGTGATAATTTTGCCTATTTAAAATACATTTGAGAAACTACACTTATAATAAGAGAATTTTGTAACTGGCTTATAATTTTCACTGTTCATAAATAAATTTAAGGAAATACATTCAAAATAACCAATGATGGCGTAGAGAATAATATAAAATACAATCTCTAAACTAGATTTTTTTTTTCAATCTACAAATAAGAGATACAATACTGATATGCTTTCTCTTTATCAATCTTTTAACCTTTATATCCCATATATTAAAAATATAAAATTAGGGAGATGATAGAATTTGATTGAAAATTTTAACCTCTTTTTCCAAGTTCAAACTCAATAAGAGGTAAGATATTCATACGCTTTCTCTTTATATATTTAGCAAGAGAGATATAAATGATCTTATTGGTCAATGTGAGCATGCGGCAAAACTGACAATTAAAAAGGTAAAGTGAAGTGCCGAAAAGCATATCAGAAAACATCTCTTGAGCTCCAATTTTAACTAGATAATAGATTCTCTTAAATCAAACGGATTTTTATCATGCCTAACCCTATTAAACTCCCATGTTCTAGGCTGATTTCTATATACTCATTGGTTAGATGGCATGTGATTTGCTTAGACCTCGCATTTTGAAGTTTCAAGGGGATTACATTGTCAATTTTTCATTAGATTTAAAATTAAATGTGGCCAAATCTCAAAGCAAGGAAAGGAAAATAAAAGGAAAAAAAAATAAAAGTTTACTTGAAAAACATATATGGTTCGGTCCATAAAAAGGGAGTGAATTTCTATTAACAAATTGGTTCGTAAGTTGCTCCATTCAGCTCTTAGTAGATATATGACCTGGATTTTTAATAGACAAGTTTAATGCTACAAGCAAAGCAAGGGTTTTTCTTTTCTAATACATAATGACTAGTTTTTAGCCTTTGCTAGGTACGTGCTTTATACCTAGATTTTTCATGTCTTAATAAAATATTAGATAATATTATCTCAAAGAGAGGCTTTAAAAGTCAATTATCCTGATTACTTCTGTTCATTCAAAGGATATGCATCTTCCATTGTAATATTATGCAAGAATGGGCCTATCCAAATACATAGTGCTTAGTAAATCACTTTGCAGTATAATTTTGTTGAGCTCAGCCATTGGTTGAGAAAGTTCTCACAAGATGCGATACTTGTTAACAGGTTCTAGGCAGATATTGATCCCACCAATGAGTGCAATAATCAAGACATCACCCTATGATTTCTCTAGTCAACCATTCAATCTCCCTTCTTATCATTTCTTTTTTGTGACACTTTCATCGCATTCTCGGTACTTATTTCTCTGCTTGACTATAGATTTTTTTTTTCTTTTTACCTTGGATTTTCTTTTATCTTGTTCTTGTATCCATTTCCTAATTAATGCAAGAATTTTTTTTGTATGCCTTTTCTCTTAAAAATTCATTATTAGGTAATGCATATTATACTTTTTTTACTTCATTCCCTCTACTGCTCCATGGGCGAAAACTCCCGAAAGCTTCTACTATAAATATTTATCTTTCTCTAAATTTACTTGTAAACAATTTGGTAGCTCAAATTGTTGTTTCGGCCTTTCATGTAAAAGTTTAATTCTTTTTTTTTTTTTTCAAACTTACACAAATGGATAACTTCGTTTTTTGGATTTTCTTTATATTAACCTACACAATATAGATTTTGAAGTTCTCTAAAGGTGCTCTCTACAAATTTTTCCGACGTGGCTTTTAATTTTTTTCTGCCTCTATATTTCATAAATTAGATTAAAAAAAAGATTTCAAAAGAAAAAAGAAGAAGGTAGTAGACAGGTGTTACAGGATTATTTATCTTTGAAAGACACTCTTCCCAATTTTTGGTCTTGACTTCATGATGAAGTAAGGCATTTTTTATATTACCTTATTTTGGGATTCTATTACTAAGCTTTGGGAAAGGTAGAAGATGGGTCACACAATGCGAGGGCCACTACTCAACTTCTCAATGGACTTCCACTATGTGCATCAAAATGCTTATAAATAGAAGGACTAAAAACCATGGTTAAATAATCTTGCAATGCTCAAGCATTTTCTAATAATATATCCAAACTTTGATAAATGAGATTACTAAATGTACATTCTTATTAACAGGTAGCTTTCATTTTTTATGCAGTTCGAAACGAGGAAAAAAAAATTAAAGAAGAGATTTGATTGATGATTATAAAAAATATAAGTAAATTAATAATTATTGAGCCGAAAACTTAGCAATATACTAAAAAAGGGATGATGTAAGGTGTAACTTTTAAAAAATATGGAAAGATAGGTGTAAGGTAAGACTTCTCTTAACTTTAACTACCAAATTCATTATGGAATATCAATTGTTGTTTCAATCTTTGGATGTGAATCTAAGTTCTCTAGTAAACCACTCGGCGACTTAAGGCCCTGTTTGTTAACGTTCTTTATTTCTGTTTATAAACAAAATTTCTGTTTTTTTTGTTCCAGGGAACAAAAAAAGAACAGAAACGTGTTTGTTTGCGTTTTTGTTACAAATCTATTTTTTTGTTAAGCTCCTGGAACACATTTGGAATGTAAAAGAAGAAAAACGTGTTTTTTGTTTTTACGGAATAATTTTTAAAAACAAATTTTTCTCTCTCTTTTTCTTCTCTTTTTTTTTCTTCTTTTCTTTTTCTTTTTTCTTTGGCCGGTCGCTGGCCTCGGCCATGGCCAGCGACCAGCCGTTGAGGGCTGGCAACCTCGCCGGAGCGTCGCCGACCCCTGGCGAGGTCGAGCGTCGCCGGCCCTTGGCGAGGCTCGGGCTCGCCTTGGGCCGGGCGAGCTCGAGCTCACCCGGATCCGGCGAGCCCGAGCTCGCCCGGCCACGGTGAGGCTCGCCCCTGGCGATGGCCCGGCGAGGCCGAGAGGTGGCTGGGCAAGCTCGGGCTCGCCGAATCTGGGCATGCTCGAGCTCGCCACCGGCCCTCATCGGCCGATCACCGGCCATAGCCGAGGCCGGCGACCAGCCAAAAGAAGACAAAAAGAAAAAAGAAAGAAAAAAAGAAAAATAAAATAAAAATATTAAAAAATTAAAAGAACACAAATTTACCAAACGTGTTTCTATTCATTTTTTATTCCCGAACAAGTTTACCAAACGCCTTTTTCAAAAATTGTTCCCTGGAGCGAAATAGTTTTTTCTATTTCTTTTCCCTGGAACAATTTTTGAACAAAACTTTACCAAACGCGCCCTTAAAAGAATATGGTCCTTTACCTTGTAATTAATTCTTTAAATTTCATTTAGAGATTAATTTTATTAGATAAGTTATTTTTATTGACTTATGTATCTAAAAATGAATAAAGAATTTAATCATGTTCTTAGTGAAATTGGTTTTCCCTTTTTTGGAAAGGAAGCAACCTACTATAGCGACAAAGAACAAATTAATTCTGGACTCTCACATTCCACTTTATGAATTTATTTTTAACCAAATGGTCTTACTATTATTAATTTGCAATTATAAATATAAGCAAGTAATACCAAAAAAAAAAAAAATGACTTGGTCTAAGAATAAAAGAAAAAGAAAATTATTGGGGTAAGTGTCAACTAAAGGAGAGGCCACATATCAACTCCTAGGTGGCTCCCTCTCAATGCATCAAAATAGCAATATTATAGATTCCATTTGATCGATCACATCACAGTAACTTGAGGAATATGGGATTCCCAAAATTATGATTTCTCTAGTCAACCATTCAATTTCCTTCCTTGTCATTTCTTTTTTGTGACACTTTCATCACATTCTCAGTACTTATTTCTCTGCTTGAATATAGATTTTTTTTTTTTTTTTTTTTTACCTTGGATTTTCTTTTATCTTGTTATCGTATCCATTTCCTATTATCCTCATGAATTGTTGCAAGATTAATTTTATGCCTTTTCTCTTAAAAATTCATTATTAGGCTATGCATATTATACTTTTTTTCCTTCATTCCCTCTATTGCTCCATGGGTGAAAACTCCTGAAAGTTTCTACTATAAATATTTCTTTTTCTCTAAATTTACTTGCACACAATTTGGTAGCTCAAATAGTTATTTTGGCCTTTCATGTAAAAGTTTGATTTTTTTTTTCTTTTCTTTTCTTCAAACTTATGCAAATGGGTAACTTCGTTTTTTGGATTTTTTTTACTAACCTGCACATTATAAATTTTGAAGTTCTCTAAAGGTGCTCTCCAATATTTTTTCATACGTGGCTTTTAATTTTTTTTGTGCCTCTATATTTCATAAATTAGATATTTTAAAATAGACTTAAAAAGAAAAAAAAATTAAAAATGAAGAACGTGGAGGACGGATGTTACAGGAGTATATTACCAATTTTTCTTGAAGGAGACTCTTCCCAATTTTTGGTCTTGACTTCATGATGAAGGCAATTTTTTATATTACCTAATTTTGGGATTCTATTACTAAGCTTTGTGAAAGGTAAAAGCTGGGTCACACAATGCGAGGGCACTAGTCAACTTCTCAATGGACTTCCACTGTGCATCAAAATACTTATAAATACAAAGACTATAAATCATCGATAAATAATCTTGCAATACTCTCAAGCATTTTCTAATAACATGGCCAAATAAATGAGATTAGTGAATGTAGATTCTTAGTAGCTTCCACTTTTGATGTAGTTCCAAACAAAGAAAATCATTGAAGAATAGATTTGATTGATGATTATAAAAAATATAAATAAATTAATCATTATTGAGCATAAAACTTAATAATCTAATAAAAAATGGTTGATGTAAAGTTTAACTTTTAAAAAATGGAAAATATGATGTAATCATTGCTATGCTGAAGGGTAAGACTTCTCTTACCTTTAACTACCTAATTCATTATGAAATATTAATTGTTATTTCAATCTTTGGACGTGATATCTAAGTTCTCTAATAAACTGCTCAGTGACTTAGGAGAATATGGTTCTTTACCTTGTAATTAATTTTTTAAATCTCATTTGGAGATTAAGTTTATTAGATAAGTGATTTTTTATTGACTTGTGTATCTAAAAATGAATAAAGAATTTAATCATGTTCTTAGTGAAATTGGTTTTGCCTTTTTTGGAAGGAAGCAACCTTCTGCAGCGACAAGGAACAAATTAATTCTAGAGTCTCATATTCCACTTTATGAATTTATTTTTGATCAAATGGTCTTAATATTATTAATTTGCAACTGTGAAAATAAGCAAGTAATATAAAAAATGACTTCGTCTAAGAATAAAAGAAAAAGAAAACAACTGGGGTAAGTGCCAACTAAGGGAGAGGCCACATGCCAAATCCTCGATGGCTCCCTCTCAATGCACGTAAATACTAATATTATAGATTCAATTTGATTAATAACATCACAGCAATTTGAGGAAAATGGGATTCCCAAAATTATCCATAAAACATGAAAATCTTTCTGTTATTTTCATAGATTAATTTAGCTAAAAGGACAATGGTGTAGTGGAAATGAGTCGCCGAAGATGGGACTGTCTTCTCAATTTGCAGCCAAACCATGCACCCTTATATAAGTGCAACATTGAGCAGTGTCTTAGTGAGATACGGGAGTGAGAAGGCCTTGATCTTGTGAATGCCAAAAATTCAATTCGTTCCATGTTGTGATGAGGAGATAGTTGTCACTGTAATGCCTCTTCTTGGATTGCTGTGATTGTGTTTGGCTTGCTAGAGGATAAGAGCGTCCGATCAAAATGAGTTTTCAATTATGGATATATCTAACTTTTGTATTTTATCAGAAGATTATATATGGTGGAATTTGATATAAGGAAGAAATAATTGAGCATTCAAAAAGCCTCTGATGAATTGAGAAGATTGCAACCTGTATAGGTTCAGCGAGTTTTTTTTTTTTTTTTTTTTTTTTTATAAATCAAAAGGTTCAAGGAATTCGAGTGAATAAAAAAATTTGCATTTTCCTGTTGGGTTGGTAAAGTGAATAATTATTATCATTAAAGTATTATGTTCACGAAGATCTAGTGAAACGAAGACGGAATTAAGGATAGATTTGCTTATGCTGCTAACGCAAGTTACATATAAAAGTGAAATTTTATATGATTACCAATTTAATCCATAACTTTTTGAATTTTGCTAATGTAATTCAAAGGATTTTGCGCCAAATTTCAATATAATCCTTCATATCAATTTTCCACTAAACAAGTTGATGTGACAATCCAATTATTACGAACCGTCTTACGTGACATGACCTATGGTCCAATAAAATGATCTTTGTTGTTTTGAGTAATTTGATGAATTCTCCCTTTTCCAAGCCATCTTTTTTTTTTTCTCTTTTTTTTTGGTTTCTTTTTCCCTTTACTATTGATCTTCTTCTTAATTTAAGCCAGCTGTTTATCAGCTTCCGAATCAAAAGCTCTCTTAGCATCGACTCACCAAGACATCAAAGCTTGCCAATGAGCTCTAGTATGTGGAATTTGATTAACAAGACACAATGTTAAAAGAAGTCCAACTCAAAAATTTAAATAGATAATTGAAGAGAGATCACATCATATAAAATCTTATTACATCGGATATTTCAACAATCTTGTTTTCTTGCTCTAAAACACCGCCGAATTTCCCACACGCCATCACCTTAATGCTCAGCGTGATTTTTCTTTCTTTTTAAGTCTCTACTCACGATCTCACGGCTCACGACCAAACTTTTCTTTTTCACTCACAGCCCCCATGGCATTCATGTTCACGCCATGATTATCGAGGTCCAATTGTGTCTTTCACTTGCAAAAGTTTGAAAGTTCTAAAAAGTGGAACCTCAATGGCTTAGCAACCTCACGCATGGATTAAAAAGCCGGTACTGTATGTTTTATACATCATGTGGACCAAGTCTATTTGGTCCGTTGATCATGTTGGCCCCACCGTGTCTTTCCTTTGGTTCCTCTATTTTCCCAAATAAAGCGTTCAATGGCTCCCTGAACTAACTTGTGATAACTCGAGGAGTTCATAATTTCCTACTCGAAACAAAGCATATCACGGAAACGGTAAATGAGATTTTCCTCATCTTTTCTTGTCCTTTTTGTGTGAACAATTGCAATAAATTTATTAATATGTATTGCGATAGGTACTCTAATTCCTTGAAAGAAAATGGCAGCTGAAGTAACAACGAAAGATGCATCAACCTCAGGTGACAAGGAAACTAATCGCAAGCCTTCTCTCAATAGTTTTGCCCTCATGAGAAAAGCAACCACACCGTCCTACATTTCATCCCTCAGCAGCCCAAATTGGCGTAATGTGGTATACGAAGGAGTGCTCCTGAAAAACGACACAGGCAAAGTCTCATTTCCCTTTCTACTCCATCGATCTATCTTTCAGCACTAACTGCAAGCTGTATGCTTAGGTCAGTCTATTGATTGCATGGGGTCTTGAAGGACCTTTTACGCGATAAATCGAACCAACCTAGGCACTAAGCTTACTGCACACCATATTTTAAAAGGAAATAGTGGTTAGGTACAATTTGCATGATGACATCGAAGGCATAGATTTTGTTCAATGATGCCATTTCGTTGCTTTAACTTGGAAAGGCCCATCTCACACATTTATGTAGTAATAATGACAGAACTTTTATGATCATTAATAGTGATTATCTAGGAAGAAATTTTCACCTCAGTGGATTTGACAGAAGTTTTGGGTCGATGCAAAGCTCCACAAGAACTGCTTCCTGGTGTTTCCCAAGGCATGTGACATTGCTGGGGGTGACGAAGAAAGTTGCTGGAGTTGGATCACCAAGGAAGAAAAATGGTACATCTTTCACAGATTCGATCGATTACAAGGAAATTAGAACACTACTTAATGTGGTATCCGTGTGTGATATATGTGGTTGACATGCGCCAAATTGCAATTTTGTAAATACTAAAGTTCTCCAGGTTCAGTTTCCGCAGCACTGTCTACATACCCGTCCCCAAATCAAACAAGTTATCCAGGCTTTTAATTCGGGGAAAATTCGAGACAAGAGTGCTCTCTCCCAATACAACATATGAGGTCGCATTCATGGTCCAACTCATTGGAACTGGCTTTAGATGGCCTTATGAGGTGAACCTCGAGCTAGACCTGCCGGATGGGACCAAAGAGACCTGCAAGGCGGATCTGCGAGAGAAACCGGAGCACGAATGGATAAATTTCCCTGCCGGCGAGTTCATGATGGGCCCGAAGACCGTGGGGACGATTATATTCACCCTCCACGGGGTACTCAATACCGAAAATCCGGGCCTCATCCTCAAGGGCGTTCTTATTCATCCCAAGGACGTAGCAAGGCATAACCAGTTGAATGCCGGGGAGAAGAGTTCTTGTAGCTAGATCACGTTGTCCTTTATTACGAAAGAGATTTTTATATCGAAGTTAGGAATTCCTGCTATGGAACTAGAGGATCTCCATCTCTGTTGAAAATGATCTAAGCATGGGATTTATCCTGATTTTATGTATACATAATTACTGTCTTGCAATTTTTAATTTGAACTCATGGATTGGCTCGATACAAAAGCAGTAGCGGTGTTGATTGGGGCTCATCCCTTTGCAAACCTATGCAGAGATTTGAATCCATTTAATAAATAGACAAAACTAATCAAACCGAAAGATAAAATGAGATATCAATTGACTTGTGCTGATTCAGTATTATTTATTTATTGGCCATTTGCTAATTATCTTAACCAAAAATTTGCTTTAAGAGTATATATATGGATAAAACCAGAGGGAAAAACTACATAAGAAAAGGTGATTTGTTGTATTTAAACAAGAACGATTCACAATCCCTTTTTAATCATTGTACCACTCAATCAGAGGATCATCTTTTAAATTTTTGGAAAACAAGTACAAAAATTCCGTGTGATATTCACTCCCAAAAACGAAGAAAATGGGGATTGTCACTCCCCGGAGACATCCGACAAAAGTCTGGATCGTCTACGCACTAATTTTTTTCCCTTTTTCTCCTTTTCCGCTTCTTGTTCACGGGACGAGCTCCCTTTAATCGTACTTGTTTTGCCGCTGGAGACCTCTTACACAATCTGTTGAAGATAATTAAAATGGGTTGGGGCTTGGGAGGCATGGGCTTGGGCTTGTTGGGCCCATCTATGACAGGAGTAAGGAAGAAAGAAGGAATTTTCTTATTTTCTGGGATTGCGATTTTTTTATTTAGAAATTTTTAAACAAAAGTGCCCCTCCTTCGGTCGTTTTAAAAAATCAGTTACTTAAATCAAATGAAGAAGAGGATCTGCCTCCAGCTTGGGCAGAGTCGGGAAGTTGAATTGGTAGATTTGTCCAGAAATGTGGCACATCTTGACGTCATTTGTCGATACTTCTCATGCAAATTCAAGCTTAAAATATTACACCACATCCGAGATATCCTACTTTAACCTTACCTCTAATTTGCAATTTTCGATCACCACTATTTTTAAATGGCAAAATTTTTAAATATTAAGTAACACATTCATCCAATTACTGAAATTTTCGGAACAATTGACTGGAGAATCACAAAACTTTTTAGGTGGTATTGATGTACAATAATAATTTATTGAATGATCATTTTTTTTATTCTTTAATTCTATTCCAATAAATCAATGACACATCGAAAATAACACATTTTCATCTGAAACTTTAGTATTTGAAACACCAACAACCAATAAAGCACAAATCTGTCTAATCCGCAGGTCCTCCTCAATTCCCACTTATTATTCACCAGGGATTCACTATTATCTCTGCTATTGCTGGGGGCAGGTCGCGCTTTTTCTGGAAGCTGTCGGTCAGCCCGCAATTAGCCATGAGAAGCCAGACATGGGTTATGAGCTCGCCGCCCCCCCGCATGTGCTGAGCATGATCCCTCGCTTTGCACTTGTTAGCCCCGTACATCAGCATTTCCACCCACACCTCGTTGATCGCTTCCCACTTCCACCCACGCGGCACGTCCATCAGCTCCAACGCCACCCGGCACCCATTCATAAGCACAGACTCGACTTGGTCCTCCTTTGACTCGCCCCTATCGACTAAGCGGTTCATTTGGTCAAGCAACTCTTCACAAGCCTTGGCGATCTCAGCTTCTTTCGAGAAATGCTTGCTGGGCTCTTTATAAATGTCTCGGAACCTGATACTTCCAAATCTGGCTGGCAACATCGAAGGACGCGTATATTGGAGATATAGCATGTACCGAGACAAGTGCAAACCCATCAAGGACTTCTTCTGGACAGGGCTCTCGTTATTCCTTTCTAGCTCCTTAGTGCTGTCTGGCCATCCGTAATCGAGGTAATAGCAGAGCTCTGTCGCTATGTACCAAACTAGGATGCTCATGTCAAACTCCAGGTCGATGCTCTGTTTCAACTCATAATTTAGCAACTTGTGTTTGCTCAATGCATGGATTCCCCAGTCTCTCAATTGGAAATCTTTGAGTTCCTGCGCGTCCATCTTTTGGATCCTCGCTTCCATCTCTTTGATCTTCGACACGATTAGGTCTTTGATATCGTCAGTTGCGTCCACATGGCCTTGGTAGAGAAACTTCACCGCCATCTCATCGACATGCAATAGCTTCAGGAATCTCCACCAACAGGAGTCATTTTTTTTTAAGGACATCAGGTTGTATTGGCCCATGGAATTGGACCACCTGGGCTTTTTCAACAACGGTCGGAGCCAGTTGATGAAATAAAAGACGGCCGAATGCTTTTTCTCAATGAGCCAACAAGCAACCTGGTCGGAGAAAAGAACGTCAACCAGTGCGTATAACTCGATGAAAATGGCTGCTCCTAGCAACAGGAAGGTTAAGAGTAGATCCGGCTTCGAGTATGGCCGCTTCTCAGTAAAAGAGAAGAGCACCAGGGCAACACAGATCGAGAATAAGAAGGCGAGTCTACAAATAAAGCCCCATCTTGTATAGACCGCCTTCGCCTTCGAGTAGAACATGTCATAGATGAGGCCCAATTCGATTTCAATGACCTTGAAATCCCCTGCATGGTGCTTGCCTCTCAGTATCGATAGACAACTATCGCATTCCTCCATACTGTATAAGTAATCTGCGAAAAGTCGTTGACTAGTGTTGACCAAGCGGCTGGCTGATAGCAATGTGCCTGCAATGCACTTGTAATCTTGGTCCTCCAAGTCCTCCCTGGAACTCAGATTTTTAGAGGAAAATTGGGCGATTGCAACATCGATCATATTAGCATAATCATTACCTACGTCGATTACATGATGAGGCACGATGTTGTACCCTTCAGCTTGCTTCAATTCGCATTCCTTCACAATCTTTTCAGAATAGCTGCGTCGGGAACTGACGTTGGAGTATTTTAAATACTCGTAGCTGGCGGCGCGGAGGACCCAAACCCTCTCACCATACTTATAGAAACCCGAGAGCAGTATCAGAATGGCAAGGAATGAAAGGGTAGGATGAGTCCACGCGGTGACCAGGATATAAATTGTCAAGCTCGTCTGGTTCACCAACGTCATCAAGTGCCGGAGCCAGAGCTCGTTGTCCTCAATCGAGTAGCCACTGAATGCATCGGGGCCCCCCAAGTGCAATAACAGAAATGGCGCCCAAAAGGTGCTTAGCTCCGTGTTTGCATCCCTCTTGCTCAACGATTCGCCAGCCTTGATTTCCCGGATCATGCAGGAGATCATACCGATCGTGTAAATCGCAACCGAATCGGCCAATAGGTAGGCCGACCAGGTGACCACCCCGATCAAAGGGTGATGGAGGTACTTGCGGCGGTTGCCGAAACAAATGAGGACCATTTGGAGGGCAAGGCTCAAGAAGACCGCACCTCTCAGCTCCCACTCCTTCCTCACGTTAATCGAAGAAGAGAGCACCTCCGACAGCCCCCACGCCCTCATAAGGACCAAGCCAGTAATGACTGCAAGACATGTCACCGGTAACAGATAAGCCGGTGCCGAATGATTCAAAGATGAGAACTAAGAGCTAATGGAGAGAGAGAAAGTGATGACTCAAGCTTGAAACAAACACGGCAAGCTCTCGCAGCCTATAGTAGTAACTAGAGGGGCGATGTATTGATTGACAAGCAAAATGCAACTCATGGCTTAGCAATGCGAAGAAGGAAAGGTCTATTCAAAAGGATAACAATCACATTAAACGTCTTTTAGTTATCGTTGAATTGCAACATACCAATGGTTAGCATGGTGAGCGGTTGAATACGCTGCCCTCGATGGACGACGGATAGACTTTCTCTTCACTACAAACTCTGTCTCGTAACCAATCAAAACCCCTCCAAAAAGAGAAGAACGAGAGAGAGAGAGAGAGAGAGAGAGAGAGAGAGAGAGAGAGAGAGAGAGAGAGAGAGAGAGAGAGAGAGGGGGGTATGTATAGTAGATAGTAAACCAATTTCTTTACGATGATAGGTATGTCATTTGAAAGTGGGGAAGCTATGAACCTTTATAGTGCTGAAACCAAATGTCTAAATAAAAGTTAGTAATGTAAAAATAAATACTAATTTAGTCTACAAAAAAATTGGGAATACAAATAAATTTGGCAACTTCCTATAAGAGTAGACAACTTCAACAAAAATTGGCAAGTTATTAAAATTATTGGTAATTCGGAATAGATCATATAGATGCTGGTAAATGGCTATAGTAAGACATTAGTTAGTAAACATATTACACTTGTGTCAATTTAGTTTTAAACCCTTCAATTTGAGCAATTCGATTGTAAATATTTTGATAATTTGTCAATTTAGTCCATATGACCAATTTTGATAGGAAATCGCTAAAATGAATATCAACCGTCCTATATGATACAATCGATGCTAATGTGAATAATTTTTATAATTTTTTCAAAAAAATTTGGCCAAAAATAGCTTATGTAAATACCAACCATCCTACATAGCATAATCAATGCTAATATGGATAATTTTCATATTTAAAAAAAAAAAAATTGATCAGAAATGGTTAACATGAATGTCAATCATCCTACGTGTCATAATTGGCATTAACGTGGATAGTTTTTATAACTTTTAAAAATTTTCTGAATATTTTCTTTTTCAATTTTTTTCATTCTTTTTCCTTTTATTTTCTTTCCCTTTTCTTTTGCTAGTGGCCTTTGCCAACCACTAGCAATAGGCGATGGCTGCCGAGGGGGAGGTCCAACCAGGCTGCCCTGACCTAAGCGAGGGGTTGGCTGTGCTGGGGCGAGTGTCAATGAGGACCCCCGTCACCAGATCTGGTGAGGCCACCCTGACTTGGGCGAGGATCTACTTCACTAACGCTTGCCCACACTGACCATTGCCTATGGCCAGTGGTTGGCAAACAACCATTGGCAAAAGGAAAAGGGAGAGAAAATGAAAAGAAAAAAAAAAGAAAATATTCATAAAGATTTTATAAAATTTCTAAAAACTATTTATGTTAGCATCATTCATGCCATGTAGGATGGCAAGCATCTGCGTTAATGATTTCCTGCCAAAATTGACAAAATATACTACATGGGCAATTATCAAAAGGGTTATGGCTAAATTGTCGAAGTTGAAAAGTTTTAAACTGAATTGGTACAAATGTAATATTTAGGACTATCTTGGTAATTCTCCCAATTTGATTAAGAGTAAATAGATTCTAAAAGTTAGCAAGTTATAAGAAAAGTTGGTTATTCAAAATCAATCAAATCAGATATCTGGCTAAGCTATTTAAATCAAAATTAATAATCAAAAAGTAATTGTTAGCCTTATGCATAAAAGTTGGTAACTCACTCAAATTAAGTGAGTAACCTTGATACGTCAGTGTGTTATGCAGATAAAAAGTTTGTAATCTATTGGAACCGTTGGTATTTTGTAGAGAAGCAAATAGATATTGGTGATTTAACATATGAATTGGTGACCTACTAATAACTTAACTAATAATTTTCTAGACACCCTTTTGTAAACCCAATAGCACTTGGGGTGAACCAATATTTCTAAAGATTTATTGATATAGAGAATGATTTTGTCTTTCAAACAAAACGATAGAATCGTCCCGGCTATGACTCACTAAGTTAACTCATTTTCCCATTAAATGAATGGACAATTTGCTGCAAACACATGGCAAAAAAATTAGTTACAAACAGAAAATAAATTAAGAGTTAAAAAAAAAAAGTATTTGGAACGCACACTCTCTCTCTCTCTTTTAAAAAATTCAGTTAAGAGTATATAAGGAGTAGCAGGCAGTGTATGTAGCCGAATTTAGACCCGCAGGTTGGCTTAGATTAGTAAAGTAAAGACTTTCGCATGATCAGCGCCATACGAATTCAACGGCCAAGATGTACTCTCATCATTTTTTTATCTTCTTGTTTGGTTTTTTCTCTTCTTTCTCCTGCCAAGCCGTGCAGCTGTTGCAGCAATCGCTACAACCTGCCATTGCCGAGAAAAACCTGAAGAAAATGTTCGGTGACTGCAATGCGCCACGTCAATCACTGAAGTGGCGCGTTTTTATATCCAAAAATAGATCGCCACGTGTCAGCTGAGGCGGTATAAAAAAATTAAAATCCTTTTTTTTCTCGTCGTCATCCTCCTCCATCACTGAGCACAACCCGTCCGGCCACCATCTCCGCCTGTTCCGGCGCCGCTTGGCCCCATCCAGCTCTGGAGCCGCGGAGCCATGGCCGTGACAGACCTGGCCAAGCCTCCAGATCTCGGCGACTCCCTCCTCCAATGAGCTTGCACAAGCAACCCGTCGTCGGGCTTCAGAAAAGCTAAGCAGGCAAGCCTTCTCCAGTTCTCGACCGAGCCACGGCCGAGCAACTCCTCTAATTCTCGGCCGAGCCATCATGGCCGAGCCTTCAGAAAAATGCAACTAAGCCCTGGCGAGGCCATCCCTCGCCTAGATCTGGCGAGGGCCGGCCTCGCCTGAGAAGCCCTGGCCGCAACAGGTCTGGCTCCAAGGTCTGTCGTGGCCATGGCTTCGAGGTCTGTCGCTGCCGCGGCCATGGCTTGAAGGTGTGTCGCGGCCATGGCTACGCGGTTCCAGATCTGGTCGTGGCCATGCCTCCAGATCTGTCATGGCCGTGTTTCACGGAAGGGAGCTCGCCGGAGGGAACTCAAAGGAGGGACGACAGAAGGGGATATCCGGGAGAGAGACTCCATGACCGCTCAAGTTCCGTACGGCTTGTGCGGTGGAGACGGCCGCACCGGATTCTCAAGGGGTTGGGCAGGTGGACCGGAACTGCAGAGGAGAGCAGCGTGGCGTGCAGAAAGTTTTAAAAAGAAAAAAAAAATTATTTCACCTCAGCTGACACGTTTCGATCTGTTATTGGGTATAAATAAAAACGCGCGCCACGTCAGCACAATCACTGAGGGCGCGTTTGGTAACGATTCATTCTTCCCTGTTCGATTCGACTAGAATTGATTCTTTTTGATTCTGTTCCCGATAATTGATTCTGAGTAAAAAAGCGCGTTTGGAATCGTTTAAAATTTTTTATTCGGAATAGAATTGTGTTTGATACCGTATTAATTGATTCTGTTCCAAATTAATTTCTTTTGATTTTTAAATAATTTTTAAATAATTTCTTTACTTTTTTTTACTTGTTTCTTTACTTTTTTTCCTTTTTTTCTTTTTTTTTCTGTTTTTTTTTTTTTTTTTCCCCTTTTTTCCTATTCTTCTTCTTCTTCATTTGGCCGGTCGCCGGTCCGCGACCGCCAGACGAGGGCCGGCGACGCTCACCGGAGCCTCGCCGGTGGTACCTAGCCTCGGCGAGGCCAGCTTGGCCACCGGCGGGGCTGGGCGAGCCTCGCCGGTGACCGGGCGAGCCTTGACCTCGCCCAATCCGGCGAGGCCAAGCCTCGCCCAGCTGCCGGTGAGGCTCGCCTGGCCACCGGCGAGGCTCGCCCGCCCGCCCGGTGGCCGGGTCGGCCTCGCCGCCGTCCGGGCGAGGCCGGCCGCCACCGGCGAGGCCGAGCCTCGCCGGTGGCTAGGCTTGCCTCAGCGAGCTCGCCGGACCTCACCGTGGCTCGGCGAGCCTCCGGCGAGCTCGCCGGACCGGCGAGCTCGCCGGACCGGCGACCGGCGGCGAACCGGCGACCGGCGGCGACGGCGGGCTGCGGCGGACGGCGGCGGGCGGCGGCAAGCGATGGCGAACGGCAACCGAAATGTTGAAAGAGAAGAACAAGGGTTTTATCATTTTGATTCTTTTTCTGATTCTCGAACGTAGAATCAAATTTTTTTTTTATTCTCAAATCTTGTCCAAAATCGTTCCCGAGAACAAAAAGTTTACCAAACGCGATTCTCGTCCCAAACTGATTTTGGGAACAAAAAATCAGAAATTGGCACTGTTGGGCAAGTTGCCAAACAGGCCTGAATATCTTCTCACTTACCTCCATCGGACACGATAGAGATGCACGCACCAGACACTAGTGTCGTGCGTCTCTCTCTCAATAAAAAGACGGAGAGAGAGAGAGAGAGAGAGAGCCATAACTAAAAATCGAAAAACAGAAAAAGGAAAATGAGAGAAAAAGACCACATCATTCCCATTTGTTAAAGAGAGAAAAAGACTGACATAACCTTACAAAATATTCTTCTTTCAACGTCATGAAAAAGCTTACAATGTTTGACAGAGGTCACAATGATTGTAACTACATAGCCTACGAACACTGCATTAATTCTTTAAAGTAACATTACCATAAAAGATTTCCTTTATTAATTAAATAAATTTTTATTTGGCTCTACTGTCTACCTTCCGACCAACGAAAATTCAGACAAGATGGTGAATTAGAATTTTCTTCCCTTCCTCCTTTTCTTCATGCGACTCCTAACTAGAATGATTCTGATAAAATATTCGCCATGCTTCCCATAAAAGACTTATCTCCTCCTCCTCTTCTTCTTTATTCTCATAGATAAGAAAAAATATGCAGAAATGAGAAATTATGAAATTTTTATATATTTCAAAATATATTGAAGAAAAGTACATGAGAATGAAGATACACACAATTAAAATGAGATATTCATGTAATTATAATTGTCTTTAATAGAGAAAAATATTCTATATAAAAATTTTAAGAATTTTTAATGTAATATCACGAACGATCATACTCGTCTTATTCATACTAATCCATATCATCATCACCATCTTCCTCGAGATGGGAGGCAAAGTTATTCACTATAGTCATCTTCGTCCTTTTCCCCGTTCGCCATCTTCTTGATCTGATTGCTCCTCTCACTTCTGTAAATTCTGTTCATGATCAAGAACACAAACTTATAATCATAAAGAACCGCGACTCTAACACTATAAAAGCTTAGATATGTTCCATGAGGTAAAACCCAACGCACGCATGCTCACACACACATACCACGCCTATTTTTCACCAGCATTTGTATCAAACTCAGTAACTACTACCTTCGCTATAATTCGCCCATGCGGCTGCTTTTCTTTGACAATTTGCTCGAGTTCACCCGGCACTCTAACCAATGTGATTACTTCCAAGGTCTTGATTTGCTGCAGTCCATCAATCTTATTCAGCTTCTTGCAATTCTTGATTTCCAAGTCTGCAAGGCACTGCATTGCATTTGCCTGTATAGTCCACGCAGTCAGATTCTCCAGCTTCCACAGTTTCAACACACGGAGGCTCGGAAATGTTCCTTCTGAGACGCTCAGTGTCTTGCCAATGTATGAGTCAGCAAATAATCGGAGAGTGGTCAAACATTTTAGCTTCCCCAAGATTCCCATCGGATCCCCGTCTAGTCTCGAACAGGACAAGGTTAGTACTTTTAGGTTCGGAGGAATGTGTGACTCCAACAATCTCCCTGTGCCCAAACCTCCGAGCACGTACAAGTTGGAAAGAGATTCGAGCCCGCTTATGTCACTCAATTCATAATCAGACGAACTCGAGTGGATCAAATCCCTTGATCGCAATCGGAGACATTTAAGCATCTCCAGATTCAAAATATGCTTGGTTGCTTCCTGTAGCGCCCCACCCGTCCATGTAAGAGCCAGCTTCCTTAGGCCTATCAACTTGCCTAGCTCTTCCAACATGTCACTCCCAGCTCCTACGCATAAGCCCGAAATGGTTTGGATGTTGCAGTTTAATGATTTCTTGGAACCCGAGTTCACCTCGGTCATGTATAGGTGTCGTAGATTCTCTGCCTCCCAAATTGAATCCGGCAGATCGGATATGTTAGTGTGCTTCAGATCCAAAGTTTGCAGGCCTGACAATAGCCCCACCGACTTCGGAAGCCTTTCAAGAAGAGTCCATCTTAGCCCCAAATACTTTAGGTTTGGCAATGTATTGCCAAGCTCCTCCGGAAGCATAGGCTTGTAGACACCCTCAAGATCAAGTACCCTCAGCAAACACGAGTCCCTCTTCCGCACTAGCGGTTTAAGTAACACCGCTATCTCTCCGGCCCATGTCCCTGCCTTCATGGCGTTGAATGACACGTAGGAATAGAGCTGTTGGATGCCGCACGGTGTGGAATTGTCGCTGGCGAACATTCTTTGATTTGGCTCAGTGGGATTGATCTCCATGCGTGCTTCTTGTGCATTTATTTTTGAGCGCTCTCGTCCTGCTTCTGGCACATTTATTTGCGCATTTGCTTCTCCTCCTCCCGAAATATCCCTATGTATGGCAATACGTGGGGCATCGAACTTCTTTTTATCATAAATACAACGGTCATAGATCTCAAGGAATCTTTCATTCTTAGCCATCTGATAAAAGGCATCGTACAACCATCCAGGCAAGCGGCACGATCGGGCACTGCCGTCCCACTTCTGTCGAGCTACATGGACCATGTTTCTAGACACCAGAATCTCGAAATATTCCTCTGCACCGCTCTCCAACGCTGAAGATACGAGATTTTCAGCTGACCAGAGTCTGAAGAGCCTCCTTATGGGAATCTCAGATTCCTTAGGGAACAGAGCCAAGTACAGAGCACATTTCTTCAACCCTTCTGGAAGGTCATTAACACTCAAATCCATAACATCCCGAACTGTGGGGTCATCGGGAAGCTGATTGACAAGCTCGGTGCATCTTCTCAACGTGGTGGTGCATAAAAGTCCTCCAAGCAGAAGGATCTTTGCGGGAGAACCGCCCGATTTGCAAAGGATCCTCTCTTTGAGATGGGGGAGTTTTCCGTACAGATCGACCCCATCAAAAGCTCCGCTGCTTTCCTCCAATAACTTGTTGCTCTGTTCCTGGTCGAGAGGCCTCAACTCGAGATCCTCGGAATAACAGGGACCGATGGAAGAGGGTATTTTGGCGTTACGAGTCGTGATGATTACTCTGCTCCCGTTCCTCGAGTCTGCAAGCACCTTTATTATGAGCTTATCCATGAGATGGAGATCGCACAAGTCATCCAGCACTATCAGATAACGGCACTCCATCAGGACTCCTAGGAGCATTTCGGACAGCTTTTTCTTGTCCATACGATTCACGTCTTGCAATCTCGGGACCCTCAGCTGCTTGACCAAATCGACCATGAGATGAACCAGGTTAGGCTCCAGCCCAACACGGACCCAAGCACAGCAGTCGAAATGATTCTTAACGTCTGCTCCGTTGCAGACGCTCCTCACTAGAGCTGTTTTGCCGATGGCTCCCTCACCGACCACCGAAATCACTCTCAGGTTGGCACATTCGCCTTTTTCATCGATCAACTGCGACACGAGTTCTTTTGCAAAGTCTTCGCGACCCCAAATATGGGACTCATCCTTCATCTTCCTTGCTTGGGGCAGTTCGCTTGTTGATGAAGCTGCAATGCTCCTCTTGGCATTGAACCGTGAAGTTCCAACTTCTGGAGCCAACATCTTGCCCGTCTCGCCCTTTCCTCTTTGTCGGCTCCGAGAATATCCCGAGCAGACCCAAGACAGAGTCTTTGCCAGAGGATTTCGCGGTCTCTGTCCCTCAGATGCCTCCATAAGGAAACAATCGAAGGAAGTCTGCGCAACACAAGCGGGCTCAAGAAAACGATCGCGCGCCAGGGAATGGAGGCTCCCGGTGCTGGCCGTTCGGTTTCGAGGTGCTCAAGCCTCAAGAAGTGTGATTTAGCTATGACACTGGAAATGGCCACTTCAGGGGGGATATAAGGAAAAGGAAAACTTGGAGTCTCTGAGCTTGAATGATTTGGGGAAGAAGGCTGTTTGGATGGGGAATTGGCACCGAGCAAGCTTGTTTATAGGAGGTGTGGATCCCCACCACCAGCTTCTAATTAAAGAATACAGCATCTCTAACTCTCGCGAACACGACGACGTACACGAGCCGACCAAGCTGCCCACGTCCACTTTTCGATATCATCATGCTTTTACCGAAAGGCCCATCCTTATTGTTTTTTGGGACAGCATGATGTTATATCGTATTGTAATAAGCAAAATCCGGAATTTCAATTTGTCAAAGGGATGTCCATTAAAAAAAAAAACCATAAACATTTAAATGCATATCTGCCTTCGATTTTCAATGTCCAAATTTCTGAAATAATTTAAAATACCTAAAAAAAAAAATTATTTCTATGTGTCTATCGACACAACCTTTCCTATTTCTTTCTCATCATGAAGCGATTTTCATTCTTCTTTTCCAAATAAGAAAAAACATCTTCGACATTATGTCTTATGTTTGCACACTATTAAAAAAGGATTAATCATAAGCATGATTAATGGATTAATCACAACATCATTTTTTTCATTTTTTTTTTTCATTTTTAACGTCAAAAGTGTGTCGTTTTTTACACTAACCTTTCAATTTCTCACATACATAGAAATAAGAATACTTAAACTCATCTAAATTTTTCCTAATATCTTTTAATAAAAAAAATATTATCCTTATCCACGAGTATCACAACACGAAGCAAAATATATTAACAAAAGAGACCCTAAGCTTTATTTGCTAAATGAAGCAATTATAATTTTTCAAGAAAGTGACTTGAACTTAACCATTACATAAGACTTGCAGAATTTTCCTTGAGTTTCTAGATACTCAATCCTCCACATTCGTGTCCATAATTATTGAAAATGGAGGAGTGACATAAATTCAAGGGGAAGATGTCTTTTGCTCCCTCGAACTTTATCTTCAAAGTTCAATTCATGTCCCTTCAACTCATACTTCTTCCATGGCCAAAGGGAAACCGAAAAAAGAAAAAAAATAATCCAAATTTTTCATAATTTACGTAGGGTTATCTCGACTCCCTATTGATTTCTTTGCCTAAATCTCATTGAGTCGAGCTTAGACAACCATTTGTCCCACCACCCTAATGCTTTGAAAACCAATCCTCAATCCTTGTTCCGAGCACATTCAAGGAGGGAAAAGTATCAAAAAAGCGTAAACCTATTACATTAATATTAATTCAGTCATAAACCTTTCAATTAGACTAATTTAGTCCTAAATATTTTCGCATTGATATTAGTTGAATCCATCTATCAATATAGGCTAGAAATTGCTAATATGGCCGTCATCTGTTCTACGCGACATGATTGGCACTAACGTGGACAATTTAATAAATCGTTTAATAAAATGTTAATTTTTTTATTAATTTTTTCTTTTTCTTAATTCCTTTCTCTTTTTTCTTTTCCCTTCGCCAACCTCCATGATGAACAACGGAGGTCACCGACTACCAACGAGGGCGAGGGCTGAGCGAGGCTACCCCTCACCAAATCCAAACAAGGGGACCCTTGCCCATCCCTCACCTAGGTGAGGCCCCTAGCCATCCGTAGAGGTCGACAAGGGGTGACATTAAGGGATGGGAAGGGGCAGCCTTGCCCGACCCTCACCAAAGCATAGTAAGGGTTGGCCCTCGCCCTCACCCTCATTGGCAGACAGTAACCTCTGTTGGCCATCATGGAAACCGGCGGAGGGGATAAAAAGGAGAAAGGGAAAAAAAAATGAAAAGAAGGAAAAGAAAAAAAGAAAAAAATAATTAAAATTCAAAATAATCATTAAAAAATTTATAAAATTATTCACTTGAATGCTGACCGTGTCATGTAAGACAGCTGGCGTTCACATGAGCAATTTTTGGCCTAAATCAACTAGATGGACTCAATCGATATCAATGTGAAGAGACTTAAGACTAAATTGATCCAATTTAAAAGTTTAAGACTAAATTGACATCGCTACAATAGATTTTAGACATTTTTTTTATACTTTTCCCTGTTTAGGGATGTTAGACTTTTTTAATACTTTTCCCCATTTAGGGAGTATCAATATTACTACAATGACGCAACCCCATTCCTCTTCATTCAAGGAGTGAAAGCACGTGAACCATGCGATATTAGGTCTTGATATTACCACTCCACAAAAATTGAAATCACTTGGGCTTATGCTCTCGATGCACCTATAATGCAGATGCCCCAATAATGCAATCACTAGCGAGTCTCGCAATTTTTCAAAGTACGATTGACTTTAGTAGCACACACCTACAACATTTGATGTGATTCGCCTCAATTTAAAACAGCAAAAGTCTCAATCTCGCTGGTTTTGAAAATGTGATTCGCCCTTATCTAGTAGAAATAGAATGCATTGAAATAATAAGCGCAATGCACCTATAACAAGCAAAAGAACCTTGGGGAAAAATGGTCCAAAGAGACATGGATTCATTTTTTGGCAGCCAAACATACAGATACATAAATAGAATAACAAACGGACGACAGGAAACAGATCGAAAAGGGCAACATGCACAGAGACGGCAAACATTGGCGACTTCCTAGAGCTCATAAACTCTCATTAATATATGTAGCTCAAGAAAAGTTCCCCTCTCTCTCTCTCTCTTTCCCATCTACTCAGTAAGCCAAAAACCAGGCGTGTTACTGATAATACATGAGCTGCTTGGCGGCTGCAACATTTTGAAACCCACCATCATAGATTGCCTGGCTTCCACCAGCAACTCCCATACCCATCGCTGCCTGCTTGAGGGGATGCTGTCCTTGCATGTGAGGATGCATGCCAACCATCTTGCTCATTGCTAATTGTCGCTCGTAAGCTAATAGTTCAGCAGTAGAGAGGCCTGGCAATGGTGCTGCTGTAGCAGGTGAAGGAAGGGGATTAGAGCTTGTTCCTGGGAGAGTAGGCTTGCTACCCCAGGAGCACTGCAAGCACAAACGAATCATAAGTCAGCTTTGGTTCATGTAAAAACACCCGGGCGACAAAGTCTTGTATTGACTACCATTTTCACGTGCTAAAGCCCCCGATCTATTTTTACCACTGCCAAGATGCTGACAGCAATTATATCTTAAATGCTATGTCACAAAAAGCCCATTTATATCATAGAAGAAATAGAACACTTCACTTGTATTGCCAGAGAACCATGTCTTGTTACCATAACACATGCCACCTTTGCTTATTCTTTTAGAGGATTAAGAGGTACAGCTGAACATGTGATGGCACAACATGCTGATGAAGTCATAGCTACGGCATTTACATATTGAGTTTAAATCCAACCGTCCTAAGTCAAAGAGCACTAAGCTCATCCAAAAGGGTGTACTGCAGTCACTAAATGCACAAAACCCAAAGACAACTTGGATTTAAATCTTGGTGTAAGCAAAAAATGAGGTCTTTGACCAAAGGTTAAATATGGGAACTGGTCAGATCTACGATCAGGGAAAAGAAAAAAGTGCGGTAACTTCAACTTATATTAGCATAACTGCAGAATTAATAATCTCCCACTACATTTTCTATGGAACAGATTAGTTTTCAAACCATCAGCACTCTGTGAAATAAAAAGAAAAGAAGCATTAGTAAAGAGCCCAAGAACACACCTTAATTTGTCTTCCACGTAGAAGTGACTAAGTATTTCCCATTTGAATGGCCAATGCTGCTTCCGCATGAGTACTATACCTCACAAAACCAAATCCTTTATCTCTTTGGACCCAGACCTCCTCAATCACTCCAGCACCAAGAGCATGAAAATGGCGATGGAGTTCAAGCTGAGTGACCTGCAAATTAAAATGACTCAGAATTTCTTTCATAGAATTGGAGACAAATAACTTCTGAAAATGAGCCTATACAGTCTCACAGGCACACATATTTACCACAATTCAATTATAGCATAAATTTTGCTAAGTTATAAACAACCTTTCCAAGGTGGTATAGAGAACTAAACTTGAGCAACAAACATATGGGAAATCTACATATGGTATCATGCCCCATGGGCTAAGATGCAACCTATCATTTCAAAAGAAATAGCACTTTTACAAGGCATATTTTACAAAAATACCTCTACTCCATAACCTCCACAATCTCTGTTAAATGCCCATCACCAGAAAATCTGAATACTTACAAGTGTCATTTTAGTCACTTGAAAGGCCAAATTTAAACTTGCAATTGTCGGGGCCATTTTCTATATAAGTAGGTTCAACTTTGATAGAATAAGCTCATCAGCTCTTCCTCTCTGCTCATTCAACTACTCTTCACACACCCACTTGCTGAAATTCTCTCCTCTAAATACGGCTCCAAGTATGAACTAATGTAGTACCAAAAGCCTATGATAAAAAGTATAACAGAAAAAATTAGTCTCAAAAAATTATTTCAGTATGAACCCACTCAATGTGGTTGCATTAATCATAGTTAACTTAATCTAATACCGTATATGTATCTTGGTGCAAAAGCAAGGGGACTATCAATGTCGACTTGTGGTTCTCTGTTTGAGTGACATATGTCCCACTAGCTAAACAAATCAAGGAAACGTATTTCACCAAATGAAGTATTTAATTTTTATTTAAACCATTCTTTCTTTCATTTTTCTTTCAAAATCTAAAAACACTAATTAAGAAAATATGAAATTATCAAAGTAAAAGAAGCATCCTTCACGTAAATTTAAAAAGAACGTTAATTTTAAGAAACTACCAAAACAAATTTTAATGACTCTAAAAGATCTGAAAAGTTTGTATTTGCATAGTCTTAGGAATTCGAAATGGTCAAGATTAAACAGAAGTCAAAGCTCAAATACTGAAAACTGAAAAAAATTTGAAAGGAAAAAAAAAAGATCAATCCAAATAATCTCTGATATCATTTGGTTTACTACTTAATTTTTCCATAACAATTATCATGTAAGCAAATTGAGTTTAAGATTTGCAGAAGAGATAAATAGGGTGGATGGAATTACAATTTAAAAAATTATTTCGTTTCTTATGCCTCTACAAGAACTATTTGATTCATGTGCAATCACCAATCCAATTATATGCAATTTCAATTGATATTTATTAAAGCCTTTTTTCACCTCTAATTCTAATTTGTCTTCTAATCATTGTTAAATTTTTTAAACTGAAATTCTGTAAACTTTTTGTGAGATTTTGTCTCCACATAATGTTGGCACTCAAAGAGTATAATACAATACATCCACATTTAGTAATTGTAAAAGTTAGCATCAAAATAACTAATGAAGAGGAAAGGAATACAATTCAATCTGATATGAAGAAAACATGAACTGCACTTTGATTTCTTCTTCATTTCATAGCAGATATTAGATCAGTACTAAAGTTCAGTTATATCCTTATCCTTTTCGTAACAATTCAATTTCTAGACCTTTTCAAACACTTGCTTGAAGTTTAAGTTATTTGATAACAATAAAAGAGACCCATACATAACACGGGCTTCTTGACTAGTTATAACTAAAGAAGAGCCTGATGGTAGTTGCAAAAATACACAGATGGTTGATGCATATTTAAATTTTCTTAATAAAAATTTTTACAGTTTCTTTTGATATAATTTTATTACTGGTCACAAAAAGAATAAAAGATGGCTAATGTAATAATGTCAATATGAAGATGTAAAGCATAATTACAAAAACACGGATGCAAAGTTTACTGTACCCCCAGTTCATGATGAAAATACTAGTTTTCCCTACAGATAATCTGGAAAAATCCACTCTAATTTGCCCCCAAATTACTCAAAAATCTACCATATGGACAGCAGCATCAAAAGACAGTACAAAAAAAGAGAGAGATCGGTCTTACCTCTGAAGCTAAATTTCCTACATAAACAGTTGTCTACTGAGGATTATTTTCTGGAGAATCACTATTTGTAGCCTCCTTGCCATCCTCTGCAAGGAAAAAAATAGTAGATGATACATGATTCAATCATGAGAAAGAAAATGCCTATAACAGTCGATAACACAATGCCTCAGGCGGTAAAATTTAAATTGCTTGTTCCTTCAAGCATAGCATATCAACAAAGATGAATTCAAGAAAATTCTGTTAAAAAAAATGGCTAACCTGAAGAGCCATTGGTTAGCTCCACCACACTTTTGGCATCAGAGCTCTGTTTATCTTCAATGCCACTAGCACCCTTTGTTGCCCAATTGCAACGTATCTGTCTACTGCCAAGCCATTTCCCTGAAATATAAAGCAAAAATAACTTGAGTTTACATGGAGACAGTGATAGGAACTAGCCATCATGTTATTACCAGGGGAGACTGTTCAATTTTCTGGCACATCACTGAACCGCTGAACTACCACTATACTATCCAAAATAATTCAACTGTTGCCAACTTCTTACAATGTCCAAATGTCCAAATGTCTAACAGAAAGTCATATTTTATCCACCCGCAGGGCCTATTAAATATGATGCATCATCCAAATCTACAGTAATCAATGTGCTCACAAATAGCAAACAAAAGGCACCACCTATTTGTCAAATTTATTATTATTATTATTATTATTATTATTATTATTATTATTATTATTATTATTATTTTTGCAATTGTCACAACAAGTGGACAACCGGATTGATTTTTGTAAAAAACTATGAATGGAATAAAAATGTAAAAAAGTTTGGTGACAACCCCAAATTTCCTTTTCTTTTGGCAAAAGACAACCACATATATTTAAAAATGAAAAATGGCTCAAATTGAGGATCTCCCTTAATATCTTACCCCCAAGACATCGAGCCAATCTACATATCTGAGGGAAACAGCATGATTATGATCCAAGAAAAAGCTTCCCATCTATGAACTAGTTACTATAGACAAAAGATAAGAACGATGTCTGGAAGTTTCGACAGTCTTTTTAAGAAAATCTGAACCTCAATATTAACAGTTCATCTGTTTCACTATTCCAATATCCAAGATAAAGAAGGCAATCTCCTTAAACTGGACGACCATAACACATGTAAGAGTGAGAAAAATAGTTTTGTTCAGAAGGCAGAACAGTTACCAGTCAAATCATTTATTGCACTCTGGGCATCCTGAACACAAACAGAACCACCACAAATTAAAAGACAATCTTAATACTGCAGATTCAGAACAACAGAATATGTATGTGTATAATGGATGTGGAACATATAGATGTAGGAAATGACAATAGGTTCAGGAGAATGCAATAAAGCACCTGTTGGTTCCTGAAAGAAACAAAGCCAAACCCTCTTGAACGTCCGGTCTTCTGATCCCACATAACCCATGCATCTCTGTGTTTTAGCACAAAGGTCCAATATAATACCACATTTATTTGAACTTGACTGACGAGAATGCTAACACTATCATAATGTCTTTTTACTATGTCTTTTCAATAGAAAGTTTGCACTTTCACGAGGGGGGAAAAAAACCAAGATAAGGAGATGTGAAACTTACAAACAGCTGGGATATACAGAAAAGCATGCAAACAACATGGCATCCGTCACCTCAGCACTGAGGTTACCAACAAAAATGTTGTAATGGCCTACACAACCAAAATGTAGTTATATGAAGCATTGATGAAAATATGTATTATAGCACCATGAGCACATAATAATATACTATTGCAGAACAAGAACCAGAGCAAACCTGAAGTGTCCTCTCTCTGACCACTGGCATATGCCCAATTAACTTTGATGGGTTGCCCAAATCTGCAAGCGGTGGAACAGGACAAGCTCAGCATAAAGGGCATGAATGCTCAAGTTGAAATTGCAACATCAGTAACTCAAAATCCAGTATAGTTTCTACTCACAGATGCCTTCCATTCAGAGAAAGAATCGCAAGAGCAGCAGATCTTTGATCAAAGTAGTGAATAAACCCATAGGATGACTGTGTAAAGCAGGGAAAACAAAATTGTTAGCAATAGACGACATCCAAGCCAGTGAAGCAACAGGTCATATCATTTCTCTTTAATTTTTCCATGTGCCTTGGCAATTCATCAAAACCCAAATACAGAAATTATATCTTTCGAATCAAAACCTATACCTTCTCCTTTCTAATAAGTTTGCAGCCCTCAACGGGACCTGTACTAGCAAAAACCTCTTGAAGAAGTGGTTCTGTCACCTGAGTATGAATGTTGCCCACATAGCTGCATTATACAACGAATACCAAAAACAATAAGTTTCTAACTCGAGAATTTGAAAATAAATAATGAACTCCTAGCATGAGTTATATTCAAACAAAGATGAGAGAAAACCCATAAGAAATATTTCGGTGCATTTTCGAGTAAAAGTGTTAATGTCAGAGTATTTCCAACTCAGTGAGCATATATGAGCAATTATTCACCGAACAAATCTGAGCCTTACATAGCTACTCAATTGGAGGCAACCAAAAGAAATATGATAATGAATAAACAGGTGATTGAAACAGCGAAATGGAAATAAAAGTGTGGAAGAAAGTCTAGACCAAGACTCACACACTGCAGCAAGTACTCGGATCAAAACCAAGAGGCAGATTTCCACTTGCGATCGGTTCTATCTGCAGAACAATAAGGGAAAAAGAAAATTCAAAAGAAAGAACCAACAAAGTAGGGAACATTGCTTTCTTTGAGAGTATTATAAGCCAAAGACAAAGAGACATCATGGTAATATCTAATTAAGCAGGCATAGATGAACCAAGATACGTGCAAAAAATGATCTATAATGGACAAGACAAGATCAAAAAGAAGATTAACAAAGAGAGTACAACAAAGCAGCCATTCCAATGAATCATAATATATGTTAGAGGTATAAAAGGGTCAAGTGGTCTTTAGGGCTTTAGGCTAATTTTGTTGCTGATCATTTAATATATAAATGGACTTGTATTAATGATACAATACAATTTTCCCCTTAATAATATACAAACTAAATTACACCATTAAAGCAATAATAGTGAGCTGTAATAACCAGCTTCTAACATCAAGTCCCAACAAAAACCTTCTGTGATGTAGTCAGGATATTCATTAATGTGTAGCTCGAGCATTGAGCAAAATATTCAAGAATGAATGACTTAGCGCCTAGCAGGAGCTTCGCGAAAAGGATAATCTGAAAGTTTCCAGGGACAGAGAAAGACCAAATATTCAGACTAAATGCGATAGACATGGAATAAAACAAAATCCTGGAACAATTATCATTCTTGAGGATATATTCTATGGAAGCATTCCCTATTTTCACCTCTCCTCACATAATGATGACCTCAAATACTTAAAAGTTCAATATATGCAATGGTTGCTCCATCAACCCATGCCTTGCCACACAAAAGCAATTTATCGTGCCTGCACATTACAGCATCTATATGTGAACTTGTCAAATCTTATCAATACTGCATTACAAGTAATTTCTGAACATATATAATTCCGGCCCATCATCACCATCTTTACTGTGATCCAATCTTATTCCCTGCCACCAACCCCAATCCCCCAAACCCATTGTCCTCTTTTGCTGGCTTTTTACCTTGTTCATGCCTGTAGTAACTGGATGCCACAAATCCCAAGATGCCACACGCCTCACCACATAATTCACCATCCCAATCTTTCCATTCCATCTCAACAACGGGAAAATTCTCAATAGGTCCTTGCACTTTTGCTTGACTAATCATCACAAGTTTCTCATACACTATCTAAAGCAACCCTACACAAACAACAGCCATGTACTTAAAAGGAGTATAGGAAGACAGATGAATATAGAAGGAATTAAGTCCCTATCCTGCTTAAGGGAATATTCACAGAGATTTAATGGAATTCAAAAAATTTCGCCAAGCATAATGTCTTCGAGAAAAGAGAATATCTTCTTATTTTCCTTCTTAGTGAACTATTCTTTTAAGTTCCATTTAATCCACTTGTACAGAGCTTCTCTGTTCTCTCCTTTAGAATGTAAGGTAAAAGAGCTGAAGCTTAAGCAAACAACCGCAAGTCCGTCAACTCAAGATATTCACCCAACCCTCATGAAGTGGATTGATGGGGGATTAAATAAGCTTGCACAGCCAAAGAGAGGTGAAATGACACGGCGGCCTTCTCACAGTGGCTGTAGAAGTTCCCGGTCTTGGAAAAGACTAATAAAGGAAGAATCTATGGTCAAGTAGCAGTTGAACTTTACCAGATAGAAGCTTGAAAGTTGAAATATAAGTGGTAACTTGCTCTCAGTTCTTCCTAGTATCTCAAGGGAATTAGAGCAATTTACAGATCACCCCATAAGCTGAAGCTGAAAAATAAATAAATTTCCATGTTGAGCAATTGAATGTCTCTCAAAAGTGTCAAAGATCATGTTTGGACCCTGAAGCATACTTTTAAGACTTAAGCTTAAGGCTGGGTTCTTCCATCATGACTAGCATGTTCTAGTATTGTCCTTAGGCTTATCCAAACATTGCTCAACTAAAAACAATCCCAGACGGAATTATTTCCTGATAAAAGAAAAGGCCAACAACAACAGCTACTCGCACTAGAATCGGTACCTAATGGGTGGTGATCGGCAAACTCTACAAACTGCACAGATCATCTGTTTTCCAACAAATGGAACTGAAGAATGAAAGACAAGAAGCTGCACCTCATTTCCGCTTTCTTTCTGATAACTAACCTACTTGAACAGATGTCTTCACAACATCTAACGAAGAAAATCGCCACTACACCACACAAGCACTCAAGGGTATCCAAGGACAAGCACTGCAGGACCCTAACCGCAAAAAAAAATTAAACAAACAAACCACTTCCTGCGACCTCAATCCCTCGCCCGACAACACAGCCCAACCCCACAAGGCGACAAAAATCGGATTGGGATCAAACTGTTCACGCTCCATCATCTTCCTCGGACCGACAACCCCCCCGAACGCCCGGAATCATCACGATCGAGACGCATCCACTCAAACGATCGAAATTTCCGACGCCTCGCGAAGCTCCGAAGCAAAAGACATCAAAACACGCGAGGAGACGGGGAACGCGAGGAACCTGAGGAGAAGCCAAGAGGCCTGGGTGGTCGAGCGACTGCTGCTGCAGAAGGGCTTGCTGCATCAACGCCTGCTGCTGCTGCTGCTGCTGCTGCTCCTCCTCAGAGAACTGTTTGTTCCATCACCCCAATGCTTTGAAAACCAATCCTCAGCCCTTTGTTCCGCACCTTCAGGGAGGTAAAGGCTATGAAGCACGGACACTCTCCGGGACCCTTCGTGTCGTGTCCGACACTCCGACACGTGTCCGACACGCTTCGACACGCTCCGACACGCTCCGACACGTGGTCAACGCGTGTCGGGAAAACCGACACGCGGTCAACTCTCTCCGACACGCTCCGACACGAGAGTCGGAATTTCCGACACGTGACTCCGACACGCCGGGTTATTTTTATAAATTTCCAAAACTTTGGGGACTAAATATAAATATATGAAAAAAAATTTAAAAAAATTAAAAAAATTAAAAGTTGAAACTTAGACTTCGCATGCGCGCGCACGATTTCAGACTCTTCTCTTCGCCTTCACTTCCGCGCACACGCTGATTTTGAGGTGGATTAGTAAATTTCTTGAATTTTTTTGTCTGTGGCTTGTGTGAATGGGTGTTGTTGCATGAATCTTGTCATAAGAACTTAAAATCTTCATTCATACGGGCTTATGAATATTAGTTTTTCCTTGCATTGATTTAAACAAGACTTATTATTTTTCATACATCTTTTGAAATTCCCACAAGTCTCTCGAACCTAGGCTATTTGTCAACGTCTTGATGAGCGGTGAGATTTCGAAATAACTCTCTCTATTTTATAGTATTGTTAGACTTTTATTTTGTCCTTTCTCTATATTGACTCATTGATTTTAAGTTTTCTATCAAAGAGTAACGCCATTAAAAGTTTCCCATCAAAGTCAGTTTCAAAACTTGCAAACGACAGAATTTATATAGTCCTATTCTGAATTATACGAGACCTACTTATTTATACATTTATATATAAAAATATTTATTTAATATTTAACGTGTCGGAACGTGTCGAAATTCTCTACTTTTTGAGAAATGACGTGTCGCGTGTCGTGTCGTGTCGTGTCGCGTGTCGCGTGTCGCGTGTCGGTGCTACATAGGGTAAAGGTATCCCCCAAAAAAAAAAAAACCAATATCAATTTAACCTTAATTTTAATAAAACAAATTTAATCTTAAATCTTTTTCACATATACATCAATTAAAGCAATCTAAGCAATGTATGTCGAAATTTACTAATATAAACACATGACAAACAATCCTTGACGTTGATAATTTTTTAAAATGTTTTATTATTTTTTTTAATATTTTTTTATTTTCCTTCATTTCTTTTTTATATTACCTTTCTCTTTTTTCCTTTTTCCTCCTTCAGGCTCCGCCAACAAAGGTGGCCAGTTGCCAGCAAGGGCAAAACCAGGCGAGGGTCCCCTCATTGCAAGGTTGCCTCTCGCCAAATCCAAGGAGGGACCCTTGCCATCACTAAAGGCCGACAAGAGGGCGACATCAAGGGATGGCAAGGGGCAACCTCGTCAAGCCCTCACCAAAGGATGGCAAGGGCTATCCTCACTTGTGGCAAGCAAGGGCATCTAGGCTGGTCGGCGAACTCCATCGGGCCTCGGCCATCATGGAGGCTAGGAGAGGGAAAAGAAAAAAGAGAAAGGAAAAAAATTCCAAAAAAATCATTAAAAAATTTATAAAATTATCCCCATCAGCATTGATCATTTCACGTAGGATAGGCGATGTGCTTGCAAGTAATTTTTGGGCTAAATTGGCTAGATGAACTTAATTGGTACCAATATAAAAAGGCTTAAAATTAAATTGGTTCAATTGAAAAATTTAGTATTAAATTAGTATTAATACAATAAATTTAGGATTTTTTTTTTATACTTTCCTCATTTAGGAAGTATCAGTGTTACTACAATGAGGCAACCTCATCTAGGAAGTGAAAGCACGTGAACCTTGCGACATGGGTTGTGAATTTTACCACTCCACCAAAAATGAAATCGCAAGGGCTTATACTATCAATGCGCCTATAATGCTGTCACTAGCGAGTCTCGCAGTTTTTTAAAGTGTGATTGACTTTAGTAGCATATACCTACAACATTTGCCATGATTCGCCTTGATTTAAAATAGCACAAGTCTCGTTGGTTTTGAAAATGTGATTTGCCTTAATATGGTAGAAATAGAATGAATCCAAATAATAAACGCAATGCCACCTATAACAAGCAAAAGAACCTTGGGGGAAAATGGTCCAAAGATACATGGATTCATTTTTGAGTAGCCGACCATACAGATTTATAAATGGAATAACATATAGATGAAGGGAACAAATCGAAAAGAGTAACATGCACAAAGACCGCAAACAACGGCAACTTCCTAGAGGTCATAAACTCTCAATAATATATGTAGCTCAAGAAAAGTTCCTCTCTCTCTTTCCCGTTTACTGAATAAGCCAAAAACCAGGCATGTTACTAATAATACATAAAGCTGCTGGGCGGTTGCAACATTTTGAAACCCACCATCATACATCATATATTGCCTAGCTTCCGCTAGCAGCTCCTATGCCCATCGCTACCTGCTTGAGAGGATGCTATCCTTGCATGAGAGGATCCATGCCACCCATCTTGCTCGTTGCTAATTGTTGCTCGTAGGCTAATAGTTCAGCAGTAGAAAGGTCTGGTGATGGTGCCGCTGCAGCAGGTGGAGGAAGGGGATTTGAGTTTGCTCCTGGGGAGTAGGCTTGCTACCCTAGGAGCACTGCAAGCACAAACAAATCAGAGGTTAGCTTAGGTTCAATTAAAAACACCGAGGGACAAAGTCTTGTATCAACTACCGTTTTCACATGCTAGAGCCCCCGATCTATTTTTACCACCACTAAGATGCGAACAGCAATTATATCTTAAACTCTATGCCATGTGTCGCGACCCAATTTTTCCGGGTTCACCACCTAAAACTAGGTTAATGGATTGCTAAGTTCTTAAGCTTAGCTCGGGCTCTCCCAAGCCCATACCAATTCACGACTTAGGTTTGAATTCTTAACATGCAAATAATTTTCAATCAGGAGTCGCCACTAATCTATTTTTGGTAGGTCGATTAGAAACCCAAGTAAAGTAACAAGAGATTTACTTTACTCCTACGAACCAGAGATTGATGAGTTCGGGGACTTGATTACACCAGACTATTCTAGTGCCCTTTCGGTACCTTTTTATTTCATTTTCAAAAAAAATGTTTGGCAATTGAATTGATTTTAATTTAACTTCCTAACATGTGAGGTGATCATACATGTGCGCATACCACCAATTTAACACTCAAGAAAGCAATTAAATATTGCAAAACATACCTAGAAGCAACGAAAGCATCTGCGCATTGTTAAATAAGAATTCACATCAAAACCCTAGATATGATTTCTAATTAACACGCAATTTCAATTTTTGTTTTCACTTTATTTAATGAAAATCATGACTTATTCAATGCATGTCACTATTCTAACATGAAATAATATGATAATATGACCAAAATTTTATGTCATAAATAAGCATGCAATCTATCCTAAAGCATGAGATGAATTCATTCTAATTCTTTTATATTTTCCATGAAATTTGAAATTAAAGAAATGCAACAATTAAATATGCAATCTAAATTAATCAAATGACCTAATTCTAATGACAGGTAATGTGATGCAATGACATACTAAAATGACACGCAACATACAACTTAGTATGCGGGTTATATGTCACGCGACATTTATTAAATGACTTAGTCTAATGACAAGGAAGTTCTAATTAAATGAACCTAATAAAAACTAAATGACGTGCATTTGGTATTTTTATTTAAAATGCAAAAATGATCTAGCTAGATTGAAATTCTATCTAATTTAAACTAAGGATCAAGTCACATTAAATCCTAATTTAAACTAAGATATTATTTTAATCTAACATGCAATTTATCTAATATGCGATGACGTGCAAAAATGCCCTAATTCAACATGATATATGCATGATGACATTTTGTGCTTTTATTAATTTCGAAATTAAAATTTCACATGCAATTAAATGATGATAAAACTAACATCCTAGATGATTGTGCTTTCTTTTTTGGTTTTCTTTTTCTTGATTCAAAATAAAATTATTATTCTAAATATAAAAGATAAAAACCTAATCCTAATTTAACATTTTTGGATTTTCTTATTTAAAATTCGAAATAAGATTGCAATTTTAATCCTAAAGCAAATCTAATCCTAATTCAAATATCTTTTGGATTTTTCTTTTACGAAAATAAGATTGACTCAACCAACTTGACGATAGCAAATCAAACAAGATAAGATTGATATCCTAAAATTGGCGAACCATATCTCGCGCATGAGATCGGGTTGGCCAATTTTAAATTAAATCGCGAATCGAATCTCGGGCTTGAGATTGGATTGTCGATTTTTGCAAGAGATTGTGAGTCGGATTTGAGGCGCGAAAATCGGACTGTCAATCCCTAATTTGAGAGGCAACTCGAATTGCAAATACGACTATATATCATGAACCTCGATCATGCGTATCGAGATATTTTAAATAAAGAAACGGAATATTTGGAAATCAAATTAGATAAATTTTTTACCTAATCTGAATATTGGCTTCCAAATGTGGACTTTGCGCAATCAGATAGGGATCGCAATCGGGGCAACAGGGCGGTGGATGGCAGTCGTCCACGGAGGGGCTTGCGGTGAGAATTCGGTGAGATAAGGCAGGATTTTTGTTGGTGTGCCCGAAGTCCTCACGATCGTCCGCGAGCCTTTTTCCGTACAATCCTCTTCACGGCCATCTCTTGTCCACTAAGACCCTCTGCTACGTCCACGTATATGTGTCCGTGTGTTGCAGAATGCAAAAATGGGGGAAGACGTCAATATGGTGATGATTAAAATATGGGATCATTCATGAGACTATCCTTAAATAAATAAATAAATGAAAGTCACATGGCAAGATTTTAATCAAAGAAGAAGCCAAGGCATGAATCACATATCCCGTCCTGCATGTGTCGTGTTCCCTTCACGTCTCTGTTCTGAGCGGGGGTTCATCAGGAAGCTGCAAGCGTCTCGGGGGAAAATTGCCGGCGCCAATGTGCTTGGTTTGTCTCAAGGAAATCCAGGCTTCGTCAATGGGGCTTAGATCTTATCGGACTTCGCCGAGGAGGGACACGGCAGCTCTTTGCATTGTTGATGTTGTGGGATAGCGAGCATGGGCAGCAACAACTCGTCGGGACGGTGTCGAGTGGTAACAGGTTCTTCGGGACGGCGAGCAGCGGTTAGAGGACTTGCGGGTTAACCCTGTGACGGCGAGCTGTGATAGTTCACGAGGTGGCTCCGGATCTCGTCAACACTGGACTGGATTCTCAATGTGTGATAGTTCACCGCTGGAACTTCATTGGACACGCTACAAGAGATTAAGACCGAGGAAGATTTGTGGTGAAATTCCCCGAGCCTTTTCTTCTCCCTATCCACGTGATCAGAAAGTGGCCATCTTCTTTGTGGCAGAGCACATGTGTTCTCCCTGTTTTGGCCGTGAGCATTATTCAAGTTCTGCACTCACGATTTCTCTTGGTCCATGTGCCGGACTTCTCCTCTTTGTTTTCTGACTCACGTGTATCTCTATGTGCTCTTGAGAATAAAGTTTGCCGACCTCTCTCTCTGTGCCGTATGTATCAATGTGTGGCCTCCTTTTTCTAAACCCTACGTACACACCCTTTTATAGGCCAAGACAAAATGCAATCATTTTGTGAATATTTCATCAGACGAAAAGATTGTCTATAACCTCCTAATCACCAAACTATTTTATTCTCCTTATCTCCTAAATATTTTCTACTGATTTTTAAAGATAAGATCATAACCCCGATTTTCTTAAATTCCGAAAATTCTCATTTCAAATCTCAATTTCAAAAATGGGCTTGGGCCAATTTAATTCTTCACGCTTGGCGACCTCTGTTAATTTAAAACTCAAAAACACCAATTCGACCCATCCGCCACCGGTCCAGTAAATAAAATGCAAAATATGCAAACTAAATGTAGCTATGCAATTAATATTTTTTTTTTCAGGGATAAAATTAACCCCTAATTTTTTATGCAATAATACTAAATGGATCGCCAAAATTTAGGTGTCAACACCATGGAAAGCCCATTTAAATTATTGAAGAAATAGAACACTTCACTTATATTGCTTGAG
The DNA here is from genome assembly GCA_014182725.1 of Eucalyptus brandiana. Taxonomy (NCBI): domain Eukaryota; kingdom Viridiplantae; phylum Streptophyta; class Magnoliopsida; order Myrtales; family Myrtaceae; genus Eucalyptus; species Eucalyptus brandiana. The sequence goes on from CM024677.1 coordinate 33,729,565, forward strand.
AACCATGTCTTATTACCACAACAAATGCTACCTTTGCTTATCCTTTTAGAAGATAAGAGGTATAGCCAAGCATGTGGTGGCACAAAATGCCAATGAAGTCATAGCTACAGTATTTATAGATTGCGTTCAAATCCAACTGTCCTAATTCAAAGAGCACTAAGCTCATCCCAAAGGGCATGGTGCAGTCACTAAATGTACAAAACTCAAAGACAACTTGGATTTAAATCTCGGTGTAAACAAAAATGAGGTTTTTGACCAAAGGTTAACTATGGGAGGTGGTCAGATTCACAATCAAGAAAACGAAAAAAGTGCGATAAGTGCAACTTACAAAAGTAGAACTGCAGATTTAATTATCTCCCACTACATTTTCTGCTGAAAAGATTACTTTTCAAACCATTAGCACTCTGTCTAACAAGAAAAAAAATAGAAATGAAGAGCATAAGTGACAAGCCCAAGAACACACCTCACTTTGTTTTCCACATAGAAGTGATTGAGTATTTCCCATTTGAATGGCCAATGCTGCTTCTGCACAAGCACTATAGCTCACGAAACCAAATCCTTTGTCTCTTTGGACCCAGACCTCCTTGATCACTCCAGCACCAAGAGCGTGAAAATGGCGATGGAGTTCAAACTGAGTGACCTGCAAATTAAAATGACTCAGAATTTCCCCCCAAAAATTGGAGACAAATAATTTTTGAAAATGAGCCAACACAGTCACGTGGCATGTACACATATTTATAACGATTCAATTATAGCATAAATTTTGCTCAGTTATAAACAACATTTCCAATGTGGTATAGAGAATTAAACTTCTGCAACACACATAAGAGAAATCTACATATGGTATCATGCTCTATGGAATAAGATGCATCCTATCATTTCAAAAGAAATAACACTTTACAAGTCGTAGTTCACAAAACTACCTCCTACTCTATAACCTCCAAACTCTCTATTAAATGCCCATCACCAGAAAATCAGAATACTTACAAGCATCCTTTTAATTACTTGAAAGGCCAAATTTAAACTTGCAATTGTAAGAGGCATTTTCCATGTAAGTAGATTTAAGTTTGGCAGAATAAGTTCGTCAGCTCTTCCTCTCAACTCACTCACCTACTCCTCACACACCCAATTCCTAAAATTCTCTCCTATAAATACGGGTCCAAGTATGAACTAGTGTAGTACCGATATCAAATAGCTTATAATAAAAAGTATAACAGAATAAATTAGTCTCAAAAAATTATTTTGGTATAGAACCACTCAATGTGATTGCGTTACTTAATCTAATACCATATGTGTATCTTGGTGCCAAAGCAAAGGGGCTACTAGTGTTGCCATGCGGCTCTCTTTTTGAGTGACATATGTCCCACTAACTAAACAAATCAAGAAAACATGTTTCACTAAATGGGGTATTCATTTTTTGTTCATACCATTGTTTTTCTTTCAAAAACTAAAAACACTAATTAAGGAAATATGAAATTATCAAAGTAAAAGAAGCATCCTTCGCGTCAATTTAAAAAAGAATGTTAATTTTAAGAAACTACCAAAAAAAAGAAAAAAGAACTAACCATCGTGTTATTATCAGGGAAGACTATTCAACTTTATTCTATGTCACTGAATCTTTAAACTACCACTATACCATCCAAAAGAATTCAATTGTTGCCAGCTTCTTCTTACTATGTCCAAATTTCTAACAGAAAGTGATCTTTAATCGACCCATGGGGCCTGTTAAACGTGATGCATCATCCAAAACTACAGTTGTCAAAGTGCCCTCAAAATAGCAAACAAAAAGGCACCACCTATTTGTCAAATTCTTTTTTCCATTGTGACAACAATGAGCGGACAACCGCGTTCAGAACTATGAATAGAACAAAAACGTCATAAATTTTAGTGTCAAACCCCAAAATTTCCTGTTCTTTTGGCAAATGACAACAACATAAATTTAGAAATGAAAAATGCCTCAGAATTGAGGACCTCCCTTATTATCTTACCCCCAAGACATCAAACCAATCTAGGTATCTGAGGGAAACAGCATGTTTATGATCCAAGAAAGAGTTTCCCATCTATGAACTAGTTACCATAGAGAAAAGATGAGAAGATTGTCTAGAATTTTGAATAGTCTGTTTAAGAAAATCTGAACTTCAGTATTGGTAGTTCATCTATTTCACTATTCCGATATCCAAGATAAAGGAGGCAATCTCCTTAACATGAGACCATAATGCACGTAAGACTGAGACATAGTTTCATCAGAAGGCAGAATTGTTACCGTTATTGCACTTTGGGCATCCGGAGCACAAACAGAACCTCTACAAATAAACGGACAACCTACTACTGGAGATTCAGAACGATAGAATACATATGTGTATAATGGGTGTAGAACATTTAGATGTAGGAAGTGACAATAGGTTCAGGAAAATGCAATGAAGCACCTGTTGCTTCCTGAAAGAAACAAAGCCTCTTGAACGTCCAGTTTTCTGATCCCACATAACGCGTGCATCTCTGTGTTTTAGCGCAAAGGTCCAATTTAATGCCACAATTATTTGAACTTGACTGACGATGATGTATAATGCTATCATAATGTCTTTTTACCATGTATTTTTTAATAAGAAAGTTTGCTCTTTCAGAAAAACGAAATCAAGATAAGGAGACGTGAAACTTACGAGCAGCCGGGATAAACGGGAAAGCACGCAAACAACATGGCATCCGTCACCTCAGCACTGAGGGCACCATCAAACATGTTCTATTGGCCTACACATCCCAAAACTAGATATATGAAGCATCGAAGAAAACATGTACCATAGCACCAAGAGAACGTAATAATATACAAATGCGGAACAAGAACCAGAGCAAACCTGGAACATCCTCTCTCTGACCACTGGCATACGCCCAATTAACTTTGATGGGTTGCCCAACTCTGCAAGCCGTGGAATGGGACAAGCTCAGCGAAAAGAGAGTGATCCAATGCATGAATGCTCAAGTTGAAATTGCAACATCAGTAACTAAAAAAATCCAGTGTAGTTTCTACTAACAGGCGCCTTCCATTCAGAAAAAGAATCGCAAGAGCAGCAGATCTTTGATCAAAGTAGTGAAAAAAACCATAGGATGACAGTATACAGCAGGGGAGACAATTGGCAGCAATAGACGACATCCAAGCAAGTGACCCGACAGATTCCATCATTTTTGTTTATATTTTCCAGGTGCTTCGGCAATTCTTCATAATAAACCAAATACAGAAATTATATCTAACTTTCAAATTGAAACCTGTGCCTTCTCCTTCCCTATAAGTTTGCAGCCCTCGACGGGACCTGTACTAGCAAAAATCTCTAGAAGTGGTTCTGTCACCTGTGTATGAATGTTGCGCACATAACTGCATTGTACAACGAATACCACAAACAGATAAGTTTCGAAGTCGAGAATTTTGAAAACAAAAAACTAACGCCTAGCTTCCCTGAGTTAAGTTCAAATAAAGATGAGAGAAAACCCATAAGAAATATTTTGGTACATCTTCAAGCAAAAGTCTCAATGTCAAAAGATTTTCAACTCCATTAAGCATATATGAGCAATTATCCACTGCACAAATCTGAGCCTAACATAGCTACTCAATTTGAGCCTTACATCCTCTTCCCTTTGGAGTAATTGGGTTCATAGCACCAAATGCAAAAGCATTCCAATCTAGCAGCTTGGCAACGAGGGCAGTATCGCCGGGAGTTAGCAAGGTCTCCTTATGTTGAGACCTGCTCTAACTTCAGCCATCTCTAGCCCAAGGTACTGTTGCAAAGAGATGTAAGACGAACTCAAAAGGCATAGGTACTAAAAAAGAATATATGGAAGGAGGGTGGGCTGAAGAGGGAGATTCGAACTCGGCCAAGCGAACCAGGCAAAGCAAAAGAGAGGAGGGAATGCCTTCCCTCGTTTCTCTATCATTCATGAGATGAGCAACCGCACCAACCAACACTGCCTCCATCGACCTCAAGGATTGGCGTCGTGGTGTCTACAAAAGGACTGCTCTTCGAGGACAACAAAAAGGCGAAGACCCAGATAATGTCCTTCAACTCTCTCCAACTTTTTGATCGTGCCTCGTTTTCTGATTTTTATTCTCGAGTATTGATTGTATGCAGAAGTTTTGGGTCGACAAGAAGCTCCACAAGAACTGCTTGCTGGTGCTTCCGAAGGCAATGTACCTCGAGGGAGCTGACAGAAGTATCACCTGGAAGTGGATTCCAACGAAACAAAAATGGTATAACTCCGCACTTCACTTATTTAGCCGTTCACACGCACCGTTCATCGGTTGCCTTCAAAGATTTTGCCTAAAAGCCAGCCTCCTGTTGTTCACCGCACGATTGCGCAATACTAATTACAGACCTTCTCGTCATTCAGTTTTCACGGCGATGCTGACGTTCGGTCCCCGAGCTGTTGCAGCTGTCTTGGTTATACATCAAAGGAAGATTCCATGCAAATGCGCTATCTCCTAAGACCACATACGAAATCGCGTTCTTGATTAAGCTCACGAGAAGCTGCACCCCGTGGCCGCTTGCTGTCGACCTCGAGCTCCATCTATCCGACGGAAGCAAAGTGATAAGCACGGAGAGTCTTGCAAAGAAACCGAAGGAGGAATGGGTCAAGCCCCACATCAGCAAGTTCGCGACGGATGCGAAGAATGTGGACGAGATATATTCTTCCCTCCGTGAGACGTGCCAGATTGACAAATCGGGCCTCGTCCCCAAGGGCCTCCGCATTGACCCCAAGAGTTAAGCGTTTAAGGGCGGTGCAAAGTGCCAGGATCTGGCGGCTAAGTTGTTGGGCGAATAAAGTTTAATATATTTACGCTTCATTTTATCTGATTTTATCTCATGGATTTGATTATCGTTCATCCTATTCCCCAGTTCTTCAACATCAGGTGATGTTCTTTCATTCAGTTAGCAAACAAGAAGGCTTTACTCAAGCAATCTCATATTCTCCTCCTCCTAATATCCAAAACACTTGATAGTTATCATTGGCTCCCATGGGGATTGTTCATGTTCCCGATCGGCTTTTTTCCTTACTGGAGTTTAGAAATCATAAAAAATGGAACCCCAATGGCTTAAACAGCCTCACACGTTGACTAAGAGCTGATGTTGCATTATTTATTAATCATGTGTACCGAGTCAATCTAGACGTTTGACCATATCGACCCCACGGTTGACCAACCTGCATCTTCCCTTTGATTCCTTTGCTCTATATTTGCCCATAGCAAGCAAAGCGTTCAAGCAAAGAGTATCGTTGTTCCTGCTCGGAACGGTGACGTACGGCGTACGTCACGGAATTGGTGAATGAGATTTTTTTCGTCTTTTCACCTGGCGATCATGAGGCCATTCTTTAGCGTGTGCGTTAGCCCTTTGCTTCCACCCAAGGAATGTAGAGAAGAACTGTGAATTGTTCTTAGAGTGTATTCGTTTTGCGGAAAATTAATGATTTGAAAAATGTTTTCTAAAAAATGATTACTTATATTGTTTAGAAAAATAAATAATTAAAAAAAATTTCATCACCCGTAAAAATAGTTTAGTATAGATTGTAATCAATAATGAAAATATTTTATGTTGATTAATTTTCTAAACAATCATTTTTCATAAAATATTTTCAAATTACTCATTTTTCGTGAAATGAATAGACCGTTAATATTGGTTTGCAGGTGGCAAATCTTTCTCATTTAGAGTTATCAGGATGGGATAGTTGATTCAAATATATTGGAAGGAGATATCATATCTCTCTTGTTATTTGTCCTTTTCTTCTTTAGAAGGCAAAGGTAAAAAATGACATGAAGAATCATGCGTAAAAGAGCAAAACGAAGACAGATTTTCTCTGTTTTATCCTTTTGCTTTTCTTGGATAGACTGTGAAACGTACAAGTGACAGATTCAAAGTAGACAACGCGGTTTCTAGGTTGAGGAAAACGACATGTTAGTTTTAGCATTGTCGTAATTAGAATTATTGAGGGAATTGAAATGAAGGTATGAGATATCAACAAAGTATTGACCGCGATTTGATCTTGCGGGAATAATAATTATTATAGTAGGCTTTGAATTCTCTCAATCGCTGAAGTAAATCGACTTAACCTGCAACCAAGGGTGGCCGCTCAAAGGAAAAGTGTATAATGTATTTTGACAAATTTCATGATTTATATTCTCCATCGCCCGACCTTTGCAAATTACTCATCTCTCACTTTGATCCACCCTTCAACAGTTGGTATTGTTGTCCTTAGATTAATGAGGAAATAGCACGAAGGTGTGGAAATGTTAACATGGTGCGCGACTCGGACATGATACTGATGAGGAAATCAAAAGTAGGCATACGATATTGAATCGATTAAACCTACTATCAATGGCAATTGCTTAAGGGAAAAATTGGCTATAATGTGTCAAAGTATCAACATCTATGGAGTATCCTCAGCCCAACCTTTACACAGGGCCCATTATGGGCTCCAACCGTTAAGTGTAGGACTGTCAGAATTTTTTTTTTTTGGTAAAGAGGACTGTCAGAATTTAAAGGCCCAAAAGGCATAAAAACGAATTTGGACCAATATAGTTGATGAAATCCAGATAGCATCCGCATGGGTTCTACCATCGTAATGGTCCATCTTCGATTAGTATATACGCTACACTGAGATAGCAGTTCCTCTCTCTGCAAAGATACAGTCAATGTTAAAACTAAATCTCTCTTGCTGAAACCTCAGCATGGCAATTTGACCATGAAACTTCATGGAAGAAGGGATTCATGTATGTAAGCATATTATAGCGGCGCATTTAGTAGGTGTCACAGTCGGTTAACATGGATTTTCTTTCCATTTTTGTGTTTCCTAAGCTCATTCTGGTCGAGGGAATTGAAGTTGACTTGTGAGAGAACTTTACAAAAATTAAAGAGCTTCAATGTTGAGAGATTGAGAGGAATAGAGAGAGGGGAAAAGATGATGTTTGTAACAACAGCTTGTTTTTTTAGTTGTTCACCCATGATCAGTATTCTCAGCCTTCGAAGAAAGATGGAAGTGATTGGTACGGAACCCGACAAAGGTTCATTTATCAGTTCAATGAAAGTTACTGCATGTCCATGACTGTGTTCCTTACACAAAAGCACATTCACACATCCTTCACGGAAAAACAAAGTATTAATTTTCTCAAAATAATCAATCCATAGTCATTTCAAGTATTGCTTGGCGATACAAGTCAACATTAATGAGTATGCGAGTTTATATCATCCCAAAATCCCATTTCGGATGTGAGAGAACTCATTGAGCGATCACTCTCAAATGATCACCATCTCGTGTGGTTATCTAGACTACTCTTTTTGGGACGTCTAGCCAAGGTGGACCAAGCCAATTATGTTCATATTAGTGGAAAGACCAATATTAGGCCTATTAGTAGTGGTTTACAAAGTTAGTATACTAAGTGAGATGGGATTTTCATAAGTGGCCAAACATTCGAACAAACTGGACATAATTAATATCTACAAAGAGTTTGTCATATCACTCAATATATCAGCTTTGTCAATCAATCTTAGTATGCATAGCATTTCTTTGATTGAAATATAGATAGATTTGACTTTCTTATGGTCGCCTTCTTCCGTTTTGCATATTATGTTTGTCCTAATCTTCTTGATCATCATTTGTATTCTCAAATTTGAGCCTGTGAGAGTTGATAATCTGTCCATCTGAATATAATAAACATGGCCAACAAAAGTGCCCATAACAATAATCAAGCTCCCTAGACTAACAATTAGCCCATTTCTAGCTTAATCTTGTAGAATCACGATATGCATCCATTGCCAGACAACAATATGCACAAAAACTATTTTACCAGAGAAATTAACTAGGAGAATTGTGTCCGAGACAGCAAATGCATCTTAAGCCCACGGTTCATCAAAAAAGCCCACTTATACGTGAACATCATGCTATGCATTTGGAAACCGCATTTTGACATTTGTTATGCGGCAACCACGGGTGGTCGCTCTAGGGAAAAGAAGTGTATTTTGACAAATTTCCAAGTTTGCAGTCTCTATCACCTCGAGCTTTACAAACTTACTCATCAGGCGCTCTGATCTTCTCTTGAATGGTTAGTATTGATGTCTTTAGATTAATGAGGAATTGAAAAAAGGAATGGGGATATTAACATGGGACATGACTTGGAGTTAATTTTCGCCCACTGTGGGAAGGTATACTTGCAGAAAATTGACTCCGTCTTCCCTGGTTCTAAGTCTAGGTCCATTCATGGTATCAGAGCCATGGTTTCATTTGTAATAATATTCGTTCCATGTGCTTGGTAGATGAATCCAGTGTTGAGAAGATCTCTTTACATTATGTCCACAGAACCAGAAATTCTCGAAGCACCTGTTTCTCTTGCTCCTTCATCTTCAACCCTTTCAGATTTTTGTTTTTCTAATGCTTCTAAGGTAGATTATCTTTATGAAGTCTCTCTTAGTGATGAAACTAAGATCTCTGAAACCCAACTTCCTCTCATGAACCCCTATTCCGCCTTCGCCTACCTCATCATTTTCACCCATTCGCTCCATCCACCAACTTATTCATCAAACCCCGAACCCCGAAGTAAGTAAAGGAGTACGTCCAGTCCTCCAAGTTTGACCAACACCCTATTCCTGCTACTGAAAAAGAGTACTTTATTACTTTCCAGATCTCTCTAGAGTTTCCTAGACAATGGGCTCAATAGAGATATACTCATGTTCATTATGGCGCTGTTCGTCTTGCTCTCACCTTTCATGGTCGCAAGGGTTTGCCAGTTGTTGCTTGAATAACGTTGTTGGATACTCGTTTCTTGGAATACCAGCATGCCTGTATTAGCACTATCCAAACTACCTTAAATGCTGGCATAGTTTTTGTGACTCTGTATCATAACTTCAACATCGCTCTTTCAGATCCGCAGTTACTTTCTTTTATGAAGGTACAGGTTCAGCTCACTGGAGCCCCTCAAACTGCTAATTCTGTTACTGCAACACTTCACTACCAAATGGTTTATCGGGTGCAGAACCATACTCTTCATCTAAATTTCAACAAAGGAAATGAAGATGCCTTGCTCATCTCCATGCAAAATGATCAAGCTTCTTGTATCCATGTTCCCAGACAAATTCCAAAGGAGAAGTTAGCCACTCTCCTCCCAGAGACGTGGATCACTAACTATGAAAAGCTGCACCAAAATAACAAGCCCTTCCAGTCTTCGGACTTTGAATTCATCCGGAAAAAATATGGAATTGTTTCTATCAAATTTGGCAAGGAAAAGGAAGAAAGTCCATCCATCTTCCAAACCCTCTTCATGATTGAATCATGTGTTCCTGAATCAATTTCCGAACCAGATCCAAAGAAAGCTTATTTGACATTTCAAAAGTGATGGACATCTAGTCCATTACTACAAAGACCGGTATGGTCATTGTTTTTGAGATCCTTTTTGCCAATGCTCTTATTGCATAAATTCTCCTGACGAGGTAAATCCATTTGACAAGCCTCCACCTCAAAGGAAAAAACGAAAAGATCCCATATTCCAAAAGTACTTAAATGAAGATCCATCCATTGATACTCTTGGTGAGTGTGATAAATATCAGTCCGTAGTTTCCTACGCTCCACCTCTACCACCAGAGTTCATTGCTCCACCTTCAGTCTCACCAACTCCACCACCGTCACCTCCACCATCATCTCCTCAGAAAAAACTAGCTCTCTCCGTTTTATAAGCTAATCCTCAAGTGGGCCAAGAAGTACTCCTACCCACTTGAAACTCCAACAGAAACACCTCCCACTTCCTCCATAACCATGTTCCAGGAAACAAACTTTCCCCCTCTTATTAGAGAAAGTTCTAAACTTTCGTTCCCTACTCCGGAAGAATTCATTGATCCACAAGGGAGGTACCGTCATACTCCTAAAATACCTACCCCCACTGATGTGGATGAACATGGGAGACACAGAAAGACTCCTGCTGTTGAAGCTGTCCTAAATTGACAATCGGAGACTTTGTTAGCACAAAACAATGCCTTCAAAGCAATTGATACCAAGATTGGAAATGTGCAACAAGATCTTTGAAAGTATGATGAAACCACCAAGAAAATGGTTTCTGAATTCCAAAAAAGGCTTAATCCCTTGGAATCAAGACAACGTCTCGAGTATCATCATCTAGAGAGCCCAAAACCAGAGATAGAAAAGCTCAGGAAACAAGTCCAATTCCTTGAAGAATGAAGGTTTAGACCTTTTGATCCATTTGCAACTACTGTACGAACCGAGTATTTGCCTCCGCCACCCCAAGCGTCTATCTTTGCTGCCATCCCAGAAGATCCTTACAGAAAAAGACCAGATATGGCAGAGATGCGAAATCGCCTCAAAGTATTAAATCAAATCTGGAAGAAAAAAAGGGAAGGAGAAAATGCCTACAGAATCATCTTCGATCGTTATAAGAGAAAAGCCTGATCAGATGATGCTATCAAATCCATTAGAACATTTTCTAAAGGATTTGGGTACTCAGGAACAACCACTTGATCCTGTTATCCAACAGCCTGATCTTGATATTCCAAATGATCGGATTCTTTTCCCAGCTGAACAAACTTTTCCCAACATCTTTGATACGGAATTAGATTCGGTATCCCTTTCCTCCTCTTCATCCTTCTCAATTGCTACTGTTGATTCCCTCCCTATTGCACCAATAACTTCATCAATATTCATGGCTGATTAGGATATGGAATCAAACTATTTTGAACCAGAGATTGTTCAGACAAACAATCCTGGACAGAATGTGTCCATGACATCAGAACAGTTTTTCACCATCGATGATATTCCTTACCACAAATGGCCAGAAAGACTTGAGGAATTTCATACTTGGTTGAATACTCAGTCTATCACCAATCATGATATGAATGATGTCCTTTACAATTTTGTCACGAGATTTACAAGAAGCCTCAAACTTTGGTGGAAATCAGTGTCAAAACAAAACCAGATTCATTTTCTAATGTCACCTGATTTTAGCCATGCCATCACTCTCTTATATCATTTCTTTGTGAGAAAACCCACTGACCTCATTGAAATGAAAATGAGAGAATTTTTTGAAAGAAAATGTTGCTCTCTCCAAAAGAAATATCTTGATAAGCATTATCGAGAAATGCTTAAGCTCTTTTATCAGATTAGAGCTGATCCAAATCCCAAGCATGTTTTACTGACTTCCATTCCTAAAAAATTATCTCAGATGGTTGAAAGATCTTTTTTTGGAAGACAAAGAAGAGTACAAAATATTCCCTTGGAAGAAATTCAACTTGGAAGAATTGTGCCTAAAGAGCCAGATGGTCCGCACCTAGATCACAGATGACAAGGAACTCAAGATAGCCTGCTCTCGCAAGAAGTTAAAGATCAAATAGTCCAAGCGAGATTGTGATGGTACTTGTGGAAAGTTTTCTTGAAAGAAGAAACACTTTAAGAAGTTCTGGATGAAGAAATCCACACATAGCCCCAAGAACTTCAGAAGAAAGAAGAAACGATGATACCTACGCAAAAGGAAAGATCGCACGGGCCACAAGAAATCAAATCGTTGCTTCATCTGCAATAAAAAATTGGACATTTTGCCAAAAATGGTCCTCAAGCGAGAAAATGTCAAAATCGTCTCATTCATCACATTGAATGTGAAACTGGAATTTCCCTTGAAAATGATGACATTGAATCCTTATTCTCTGCTGATGAAGAATTGACTGAACAGACTCTTTGTGTCATTCCTTCTTACCAAACTTCCAGTGAAACTGAATCTGACTCAGATTTTGAAGACATCTTTCATATATCCCTCACATCTTCAGAACAAACTCCTGACATATTTTCAAGTCAAACTCATTGTCTCCATTTCCCTGTAAAAATTCTCACCTCAAAGTTTGCCAAACCCATCACTATCATTGCTCTTATTAATACCAGAGCAAGTTGTTCCATTCTAGATACCAATGTTCTGCCTGAAGAATATTGGACTTCTCATGTCCGATATTTCAACTCTGCCTCTAGAGATACTTTCTCCACAAATGTCAGAACTACTCCTATAACTATCCAGTTTTTTCCTCAGTGTTCTATAACCACAAAAATCTTTGAATCCAGTCTCCCCAATAAAGATTTGATAATTGGGTGGGACATCATGACTCAGATTTCTCAATTTCGCATCATCCCCGGAAAAGGTTTTAGGTATAAGGACCAATTCTCTGAGTTTGTCAATATTCATAAACTCTTTTCTATTTAGATGAGTCTATTAGATCCAATCATGCAAAAGTTGTTAGAATCTTGTTTAGAATCCCATTATGAATTCGCTCAAAAGTGTTCGCATCCTTTATGGGAAAATTCAGAATTCTTTGTTCGTCTTCCTTTAAAAAAGAATGAAGACATCAATCCAACCAAGGTGAGTCACATGGGAATGAAGGCAAAACATTTGGCATTGACCCAAAGGGAATGCTCAGAACTACTGCAACAAGGTCTTATTGAAATTTCCAACTCTCAATGGGCTTGTGAAGCCTTTTATGTCAATAAGCGTGCCGAGCAAACCAGAGGAAAAATGAGGCTAGTAATCAACCATCAATCTCTCAACATTTTTCTCCAAGATGATAAATTCCCTTTACCCTCTAAAGACTCTCTCTTTGCTGGTCTAACCAAGGCCCATATTTATTCCAAATTCGACCTTAAAGCCGGATTTTGGCAATTGGGCATCCATCCTAAAGACAGATCCAAAACAAGATTTTGTATTCCAAACCAACACTTCCAATGGAAAGTTCTTCCTTTTGGCCTAAAGGTAGCACCATCCCTCTTCCAAAAGGCCATGTGTCGAATCTTCCAACCAATTATGTCAAGTGCAGCAATTTACATTGACGACATCCTGCTCTACAGTCCTGATGAGCAATCGCATTGTCAGCTTCTTGAACAGTTTGCAAAAATCGTGAGGAAGCATGACATCATGCTTTCCTAAAAAAAGATGAATATTGCCCAGATGGAAATTGAATTTCTTAATATGCACCTCAACAAAGGTACATACTACCTAGGGCCACATATTGCTCAGGAATTATTGAAGTTTCATGAAGAAAACTTCACGACAAAACAAGTTTAGCAATTTCTTAGGATAATCAATTATCTCGGGGATTTTGTTCCAAACATTGCAAAGCTGCTTATTCCACTATAGTTGATGCTGAAGAAGCATCCCCTACCTTGGGGAAAAACTCAGACTAAAGCAGTCGCTGAGCTTAAGGAGATTATGCAAAATCTTCCATCATTGCAAATGCCATCAACAGGAAAAAGAATTCTTCAAACTGACGCTAGTGATGAGTAATCCTGCTTGAAGAAATTGATGGTAAGAGACACATTTGTGCTCACAAAAGTGAAAAGTTTTCCCAAGCTGAAATGCATTACTATTTCACTTTCAAAGAAATCTTAGCAGTAAAAAATGGGATCAAGAAGTTTGAATTCCATCTCATCGGCCATCATTTTCTAGTAGAATTAGACGTGACATCTTTCCCACAGATGACCAAGTTCAAACAAAAGCAAATCCCAAATTTCCAGCTGCTTCAATGGGCTGAATGGTTTACAAAATACTCTTTTGAAACTAAGCATATTCCTGGAAAGAAGAATGTTCTTGCTGACTTCTTGTCAAGGCCGAAAGCACCAGCAGAAATTAACATGTACATCAAGAGACCTGCTTTCTGTATACTCAATCATGGAGTAAAATAGAAGATTGAAAAAATCAAAGATTTGCCAAGCTAGAAATATCCCCAGGAGATCATTGAACAAATCCAGAATAATAGTCTGACTGAAAATATGGATAAACTCATGTGGAATTGCTACACAGAACTATTCAGAGACAAAGGAGGTTCAATTATTTATCCTTTTGGGTTAAATTCGAATTATCCTTTCACACATCCTCTTATCTGGAAGGAAGATGATTTCCCTGATCAACTCAAAACGTTATTATGGTACTTAACTAACAAGTACCTAATAGCTATTGAAATTCCAATCAGGAGATGCATTGCCAACCTCACCAAAATATTCTTACTTGGCAAAAATGTTGAAAGATAAAGTGATAAGAATCTCTTAGACTTTCTCAATTGGTTCTATCCTCCTACTCACTGGAAACATCTCTTAGAGAAAGAACTGAGAACCATGACACCAAATCCTGAAGTCCATACCATCTTATTTTTCCGACGTCCATGGCAATTTTTCAAAAATAATGGTAACATAATTAATGCCCCACGAGATATAGGAACTACATCCTACAAACCTCACTTGGACAGCAGAGAAGCTCGCATTCACAAATCTTATCCAGGACCTATTGGATGTTGTGAATACCAGTACTGAGAACTCCAAAGAATTCTCTGTCAAGAAAACAAAACCATTCTTGAAAATGTTTGGAACTATAATGTACCTACCGCATTGGATCATTATGACCTAGCACCAGAAGCTAAAAAAACACTCAAAGACTTCAGACAAGCTACGTCATCCTAGGAGCATGAAATGACAGATGCATATGACATTGTGCAATCGACTCAAGACCCCTATGCTAGATGGGGAGGTCCCCTTTCCCAAGACCCCTATGATCAAGAACCTTTGTCCTTATCCCAAGGCATGAACACATCCTTCTATGCACAACCATCTAATTGGCTTCAGCCAAGCATTCCTGCTGACTACAGGAGATGACAATACAAATTGGAATCAAGAAGAAGCATCACATTGGGCACATGAAGAAGCATCCTCATCACTCCGTCCAAATCAAATTCTCTCACCAGATGATCTTGAAGCTCTTGAACAGAAGTATGAAGACCATCTTTTTGCAACAAGGCACAACTCAGATTACTCAGACTACGACTACAATGCTCATGACGGACGAGATCACTAAAAAGCCGATGTCCGTACATTTTTCACTGTAGCAAGCTACTGCTCACTTTTACTGTAGCACTAGGCTAGGGAAAATACTGTTCACGGTACAGTTACAGTTCATAGCATGCAAATAATTCCCTCCCGGAAGTTTCCGGTGCCTTTGTCTTGTTTCCGGACCCGTGAACCTAGTCCTTGTATGTTTGTGACATCTTATTGTCTATATAAGGCAAGGAGGGTGTATTGTGTTGGGCAGAGTCTCTCGAAGTAAAGTGAGTGCTTTGTGAAAAACCTCTATGGCTTTCTAAATTCCTCTTCTTTTCCAACCTAGTAGGATCCTCCGAGAAATGCAGCTCGTGTATATTAGAAACGTTTCCATCCTAGCATCTCTGAGTGTCTTTAGGCTTTGAACTAAAGGGTTGAGTGGTTTTCTACTAAAAGGTTGTCCCTAAAGGGCTTGAACGGGAGTTGTTCGCCCACTGTGGGAAGGCATACTTGCAAGAAATTGACTCCGTCTTCCCTAGTTCTAAGTCAAGTCCTCTCGAATGACAGATTGAATCAATTAAACCTAGTGGCTATAGGGGAAAAGAGGGACTATAATGTGGCAAAGTTTCAACATCTATGGAGTATCCACAACTCAATTATTACGCATTGCTTATGACGGGCTCTGATTCCTTTAGCTGTAGGACTTGGTCAGAATTTTACGGATCAAAAGGAGTAAAACGAATTTGGACCATTAGTGGCAACCCGCGTGGCGGCTCCCACCATTTTAATTGTCCATACTCAATTTAAGCACATCAAGCTTATATATTAATTTCGCTCTCCTCAAGATAGAATCAATGCTAAAGCTAGATCTCTCTTGCTGAAACTTAGCATAGCAATTTGACCATCAATCTTCGTGAAAGATGAGATTAGTGTGGGTAACCAAGTTATAGTGGTGCATTTTGTGGGCATAGCAGCTAGTTAACATGGGTCTTCTTTTCCTATTGTGTTTCCTAAGCTCATAGTCATCATAGGATTTGAAGAAAACTCGAGAGAGAACTTTACAAAAATTAAAGAGCTTCAATGTTGAGGGATTAAGAGAAATAAAGAGAGGGAGGGAAAAAAAAGGTAATGGTACTAATAAGAGCTTACTTGTTTTTCAGTTGTTCATCCATAACCTTTGAAGAAAGGAAGATGGAAATAACTAGTGCAGAATCCGAGGATGGTGAAGGGAGGAAAACATCGCCTCTCAACTCTCTAGCCATTATGAAAATAAAAATTGGGAATCGCCTTATCGATGTCGATGAGATGTGCAATATGGTCTATGCATGATTTATGCACAATTTCATCAACATTGCTTTCCAACCATTTTTCTACGATTAAGATACTTAGTAACCATTTACTACTATTTTTTTTTTTTTAAGTTGGTTTTCGACCTTTTTTTTTTTTTGTTTTCTTCAATTTAATAATTACTCTTATCTTTGACAAAAAACAAACTTCTCTTATATATTACCAAATCTCGTTTAGCTTTCTTACCATCACACTAAATTTACTAACTACTATATAAAATTAATACTCACTTTTATTGGTGACATATCACTTTCGTTCCCAATTAAGTAAGACATATTGATGCCTGAATTTTTTGCTAATATATCGAACAAGCATATAAAAATGATATGAGTGAATAAAAATAACAACCATATAAAAGGTTTCGATCCCATTCAGCGGCTTAAAAGACAAAAGTCCAGCCCATTCCATTCACCGAAGGTGTCTTTCTCGGCGGTCAATTTGCCAGAGCTATTGCCTCTTCCTTTTCAGCTCCATCACCATCAACTCGATCGTCCACCGTCTCCGATTAGTTACGGCCGCCGTCAAATCGCCCTAGCCGGCCACCACAGCCTCCGCCGTAACGGAGCGAGCATCAATGCTCATCACCGCCGATCGGACTTCTCTCGTGCTCTTTCTCTCTCGTCTTACGCATTTGGAGACTCCTTTTAAGCTCACAGTTGCACGCTCTGCAGGAGAATTGACAACACACTTTCTGAAGCTTGGTGCGCGCGTGAGAGCCCGAGGAACCGAGTCAAGCAAGAACGCGCGCACGGACCGAGAAATCCATCGCCTAGCTTTGTCTTCGTGAGATTCTTGAAGTCTTTCAGTGTCTTTCATTTATTAGCAAGATACGGTCGATTCATTGAGACTCAATCAGTCGATTGTTCTATATTGCTTTTTGCCGAAAGCTTCAAATTGTTATCTCAATTGTTGTCCATTATTTGGTCTCAGATTCGTCGATTCCTCTCTAGTAGCTTTAAGCTGGGTTTTTCATGTTATATTCCTCGCCAATTAATGGGAGTTCCTGTTTGGATAACACCTCGCCGTTCATGCTCAACACCCGCTCGACGTTTTGCCTCGGAGATGGCAATGATGAATTCATTGATCAATAATAGTATCTTGCTGCAATGCTAGTTGGCATCCGTCAAATGGCACATGTTTGCTGCTATTGCCTTTCGGTGTGTTCAGGCTTAGCTTGGTGTTGACATGCTCCCTTCATCGATTGCAAGCATCCTTACGTCGAACTTTTGCTCTCGATTCCACAGATGGTCTGTAGTCCTAGTGAAACAATCCTTATAATTAGCAATGAAGCTTCTCTATCTTTGAGTTGCGTCGGCTGGATTAGTCGGCTTCTGCTCCATATCTTGGAGTTCTCTGATGGACTTCTGCTCATTGAAGAAGTTGATTGTCCAGGCATAGGTGTCTCGGAATTGTAGGTGCGCGATTCCGCTAGCCATAGCAGGATATCTGACTAGGAGATAGTGTACATCAAGACGAACACCTGCTAATTCTAGATCTCGGCCTGATGTTGCTTTGAATGTGGGCATCTTCCAGACTCGTATGTTCTTTGGGGTGGCAGCACGGTTCAATAGCAATGTACCAAATTATAACACTCCAGTCAAAATCCAGATCAAGAATCCATTTGGAAGTACCCAACGTTTTAGCCCAATCGAGTATGCAACCACCTCTAAAGGTGCGTATAGCTTGGAGCCATGGTCAGTAGTTTTATATTGTCTGCCATTTCCTCGTGGCTCCCATACAGACGTTTCTCCACCTTGTGTTTGATGTGTAGGAGTTCCCGGAGTTGGACCATCTCTGCCTTCTAGACAGTGTTTCTATCCAATTGATGAAATTCAAGGTGTGAGACATTTCATTCTTCGTCAGCCAACAAGCAGTCCCATTAGAGAAAAAGAGAACCAGCAATGCGTATAATTCTAAAAAGTTGGCTGCGCCCAACGACTATAAGTTACGCAGGGATCCACTTTCAACTTTAGGTAAGGCTGCATGTCAATCAATGGTCTCCAGGCATAGTCAAATGAAAGCGGGACGGAAGTGCAAGAAGATGTCGCCTGCCAAGTCTATCGTATGATTTTCTCGCCTTGGATGGCCGTGGACATGGGGTTTTTTGCAACCTATGTTGGCTCTGTCTACAGAATACTAAATGAAGAATCGAAGTTCATTGCCCCACAGATTGCGACATCCGGGGACTAGGGGGAAAGATGACTAAGACGAATGCATCTGCAAGGCCTCATCAGATTTAAGTATGGTGTCACCGATCTGTTGTTATACATAATTTAGCCCTCGGAAGCTGGGGAAAAGTTCAAGAGAGATAGAAGTGTTGCTTAATTCACTATTGCTTGAGAGCGACTCTGGTTTTTGCTGAGGCTCGAGGCATCTACAAGCTGCTCACCGAAAATCTGGGCAATGGGTTGTCAAACCTTAGGTACTGGGGATTAAGATGGACCGTTCTCGATTCTATTCCAGAATCGGCCAGTCATTTATCTCTCCTGGAGACATCAGATCAAAAGTACACCGGCATAACCCAACTGCAGAGTTCCATTTGGAAGGCGAAGAACCTTTGGCAACTGTACATGAATGAGGTATGCTTTGACAGGAACATTCGCTAGCATCCGGTGCCATCGGATAAATTCTTGAGCAAATTTCTGACCATGTGGAGACTGAACATAAGAGGTAAGAGCTGAATGTTGGTTATTTTGGGCAGCCTTAAAGGACTTTGGAAATTGGCTCTGGCATGTCACAAGCCATTGGTAAAAGAAGCCAACCAAATGCATATCGACTCTCAAAATGCTTCAGCCCTTAAGATGAAGGTCAACAGACCTAACTTGTAATTTAGAGAGAATTCATGTGTGGTTTGTTAGGTTCTAATAAGCAATCAAGGAGGGCGGTGAATTGGTCTTTTTAACAAAACACAAACTAATTTTGTAGAATCAATCTTAATAAAAATATTGCTTTTACTCGTAAAGTGAACTAGTAATATATGATGTGGAAATTAACGAGTTTTGAAAAAGAGAAATTGCAAACAAGATTCATAAAAGTTCAGCTTGACTGGGCATACTCCACTGTTCCAGCTCTAGCAGCCCTAAATAGTTCAAAAATTGTTCTAGTAGATTATATCTTCTTTTTTTATGTGACAACTCTAATTTGTCACGCTAATGATTAGTGTGTCCATTTGCGGGTCATGATCGAACTTAGTGAGAGCTTGATGCCAATAAATTTAGTTTCTCCTATAATTTGAAAACCTTGTTTTGGAATCCCACGTCTATTTCTTTTTTTCTTTTTCTTTTTTTATCATAGAACATTTGCAGAAGTTCATCATCCTCACACAAAAAATGCCTAGATTAATGTAAATAGCTAATGGACTTCCAATAATGTGCTTATTTTTTTAAATAGCTTATAGAAATAGAAGATGAAGTTAATTAGGATAATAACGTCGGAATAACCATTGGACTTTTGTTCTTAGACCTATTAATTCTTTACCACGTGCATTGAATGGCAAAATTAACAAAAGAGAGCATGACAACATGTTTGCAACTTAGCAACTTTCATTTAACAATGGATCTAGAAAGCAAACATATGATAACTGATCAAAACAGTCATTACAAATATACCCCAAAAAAATTTGACAATCTACTTCAAAATAGCATACTGTTTTCTGTTTTAGTATTTTGGCCTTTACAACTCTCTTGTTTGACTTAACACGGTATCAAGCCTATCCGAAATCTAAGATGTCAAAATGGATCATGGGCCAATTTTTGCCTTGCATTTTCAAGTCCAGGTTATATATGGATTGTTAAATATTTAAGGACCGGGCGTAAGTGGGTAAACAATATTACATCCTAATGAAATTGGATCTTTAATGGGTTTTCCACAAGACCCATTTTCGATCCATTTAATGATTCAGACAATGGCCTAGAGTGTTCGAGGGCGAGTGATTAAGCGAGGCCCACATGAGCTAACGTGCTTGTTTCGTAGTCGTCCCTCTGCATAATGTTCGTGAGCTTGGGCAAATCTTTTAATGCGATGTCTTCTTCGCAAAATATTGGCAGCTTATTTTTCTTATTTTGTAGAGAGAATTTTGATGGCCAATTTTTGCACCCCTCTTTTTTTTTTTTTTTTGCTAAAACATTTTTGTTTTGCAAAAATTGAATAATACAAAAAGTGAATATAGTATTACTCAACCATATCATAGTCGAAATAGAGATTTTCTTTTTCACTTTAAAGATGAATGCACAACAACTCAGGGTATGTTTGTTATAAAGTGTTTTTGTTCCCCGGAACAAAAATTTATGTTCTTTTGTTCCAGGGAACAAAAAAAGAACATAAACATATTTGGTAAAACTTTTGTTTCCTAATGATTTGGAACAAAAAAACAAAAAGTAAAAAAAAAAAATTGCTTCTTGTTCTCAGAAACAATTCCGAGAAACAATTTTTCTCTCTCTTCTTTTTTCCTCTTTTTTCTTCTTCTTTTTTCTTTCTTTCTTCTTCCTTTTGATTGGTCGTTGGTGACCTCGCCGAGGCGCTGCTAGCCCTCGACAACCTCACTAGAGCGTCGCTGGCCCCCGGTGACATTGAGCCTCATCATGGCTAGGCAAGGCTCGGCCTCATCGGCTAGTGCAAGGCTCGACCTCACCAGGCTAGGGTGAGGTTGACCGCGCACTGCCTGGGGAAGGTCGAGCCTCGCCAGTGGCCTGGCAAGGCTCCGACGAGCTCGTCAAACCTTGCCCAGCCGGTTGCTAGCCACTGTCGTGGTCGATGACCGGTCACAAAGGAAAAAGAAGAAAAAAAGGAAAAATATAATGAAAATATTGAAAAATTAAAAGAAACAACAAAATTACATAAGTTTACCAAATGCATTTCTATTCTTGGAATATAAATTTTTTGTAGTTACTAAGCATGTTTTTATGCTTAGAAATTGTTCCCAAGAACAGAAATAGAAAAAACCATTTATGTTCAAAAATTGTTCCCTAGAATAGAAACGTTACCAAATGTGCCCTTATAGTATAGTTTTATTAAGTGAATACAATTTTAAATGTTGATATCAATTATAGGCAAAAATTTATGGTTGTACTGTTGGGGGTAATATTGTGTCGATGATGGTGAAGATTGATAGGAGAGTCTGTAGTTTTATATATATAAGTATTTCAATGTATAGATTTTTTTTTTTTTACATTTACTACTTAATTTATTAACATTTTTTTATGCTAATTTACTTTTTAAATTTGATATGAAATTTTTACCCAAGTAACATATACGCATGAAGAGCTTAAAGTGGATAAGTAGGTGGGTACTAGATTTCATATGATAGATTACAAATGGATATATTTTGGAAATATGGGGTGGGTTAAAAACGGGTCACGTTGAGTATGAATCACTAAATTTATATAGCTTATAAATGGGTCATATTGGATTAAATGGTCAATTTGGGTAGGATATTTTCGACCCAAGCTGGCCATTAAATGACCTTACCAAAACTTAAGATTATTCTAGCCAAATTATAGGCACATCATATGATAGCTGGATCAGAGCTCATTGTCCTCATCAAGACGCTTAAAGAACCAAACCTAGAGTGGCTTACCTTCTTTGAGGCCATCCCGGTGCAGCTTCTTTTCCTAAAGGTGGCAAACCTTGCGCGTGGACAGGAAGCCATCCTTGTTAATAAAATTCAGAATTCCAAAAGCAAATGCAGTTCTGCATCTCAATGCATGGTGTTTCAGTTGAGTAAGCTGCGCATTCTAAGTTTGGAGGGCTCTACATATAGCTAACTTAGTCGATTGCATCGTGGGATAACTATACTTATAACTACAAATTTGATGTACAAACCTATTACTCAAAAGATTCTCTATAGCTCCTGCATTAGTCCACATTCTCCGGACCCAGTCGGAAACAAATCTATTGTGTGTATTATCTAATTCAGATGTCAACTAAGAACAAGGACCTCCTCGAAAATCCAGACGGGATTATCTCGAAGCTAAATTAGACCATTTTTCCAAATCACACCCAACCAATAGAAGGAATTGTAGAACAGTGCAGCATCAGAAATCGTACTCAGACAACGGAAAGCATAATTCGTAGATTTGTACAAAATACAACGTTAATAGACTTTACATACCAAGCATAAAAAAACAGAGCGTTTGAGGGAACCAAATTATTCTATCTAATTTGACCCAGAATATATATATAAGATAAATACACACGATCTACCATTAGCATCACCACCACCTCCATCAAAATATGCATCTATTAAAGCCCATGTTTTATCGAAAATGCCCACTTAATTTTGAATAACATGGGACATAGTTGGAAACCACATTTTTTTTTATTTGTTATGCTACAATCAAGGGTGGTCCCTCTAAGGAAAAAAAATGCATGATGCATTTTGACAAATTCCAAAATTTATAGTCTTCATTGCCTGAGCTATACAAATTTACTTGTCATGCGCTCTAATCAACCTTTGAATGGTTAGTATTGTCGTTTCTAGATTAGTGGGGGAAATCGAAAGAACGAATGGGGATATTAACATGGGACTCGATTTCAAGTTGACATTTGTGAAAATACTTATTGGCTGTTATAGTTAGGTGTGAATTCTCTCGAATAAGGGATTAACTCGATTAAACCTACAACCATGGCAATCGTTATGGGGAGGAAAATGGCTATGATGTGGCAAGGTAGTATCCATACCCCAACCTTTACACACTGTTCATTACGGGCTGCGATCAGTGTAGTTGTAGGACTTTGACGCAATTTCAAGCCCTAGAAGACAAATTTGTATTAGTAGATATGATGGAACTTGTGTGGAACCCGCATGAGTTCTATTATTTTAATGGTCTATATTCAGTTTAATATATATATTATACTTATGTAATAATTTCTATCTTTTCGAGATACAATCAATGATAAATCTAAATCTTTCTGGCTGAGACTCAACGTCACAATTTGACCATGAAAGTCCATGAAAGGCGAGATTCTGGGTCTTCGTCATATTTGTGTTTCCAAGGCTCATAGTTGTCAAGGGAATTGAAGTACACTTTTAAAGAACTTCACAAAAATTAGAGAACTTCAATGAGGGCCACCCAATTGCTCTCTTCCACAGCAGACAAACGTCCTCCAACCAGTGAGATCGCCGGGAAAGAACGATTGCATTTGCTCAAAATTCTCTGCTCGAGGATGGTCATCTCCGATTCCGAATCGCCATCTCCCGTGATGCTTACCCGCAGCAATTTCTTGCACTCTTCATCGGTCATGTCAGGGCGTAATGGAAGATCAAGCGCCCAAGGGTCTGCATACTTTTGCATTTCTGCATTCGGAGTGGTGACAATTACTCTGCTTCCGTTCCTCCAGTCCACGAACGGGACCAAGAGCTCATGGATGAGTCTGGCCGCACAAATTATCCAAAACTATCAAGTACCTAAGCCTCATCAATGATTTATGAAGCATCTCTAACGGCTGCTCCTCTTGGTCGTGCTCCAAGTTTTTTGCCTGATCTCGCAGTGGTATTTGTTTCAGTATGTCCACAAGGAGGTTCTTCATCCTGCCAGACTGCGCCCCAAGGTCTGCGACCCGGAACCAAGCACGACAGTGGAAGTGATGCTTGGTTTTTAGCTTGCTGAAGATACTCCTCGCCAGTGCGGTCTTGCCACAGGCTTGTTCGCCAACCAACGACATCACCTGAAGGCTGGAGTCGTGACCGTCGATCAACCAGGCCAGAAGCTTCTTTACATATTCATCACGGCCCACGATATCGGACTCGACCTGCTGCCTCATATTTCTCGATTCCTCCTGCTCGATGATGAAGATGATGCCCTCTCATTGTCCAGCATGCCATCATTAGCAGGAGGCTGGGATGATGTGAACTTGCTGCATAACAATCCGACTTTCGTCTTGAAATCCTTGGCCATTTTTTCCTGGCATGTGCTCCGCTCATTACGGTGAAGAGCCGAACTAGAGTGAACACCTTGGCGAAACGACCCCCTTGCGATTCTGACGTTTGTTCTCGGAGTAAATCGACAAGGAATGCTTCTGCAATCTTCTCGATGTTACGAGCACAAAACTGAAGCTGTTCCTCGCCTTCCTGAGCTTCTTGGTTGTGGCCATCCTCGAGCACGGCATGTTTCCTGGTGTTCAGGATACTCTGGAGATTGCTTATGGAGAAAGAGATTTGATCAGTCAAGTTTTGATCGGTGATGATGTCTTTGGACTTGGAGAGAAGATCATGAAGTCTGACTATCGCTAGTGAAACCGCCACTTCAGAGGCAGCCATGGTTCTAAACAGAAAAGATGCTGAAAAAGAGAAAAATAGATTAATAAACTCAGAAAATGATTAAGCGTCTCAATTTTTTCTCCCTATTTGGGAGTGTCTCAAGCTTTGGTTTTCAGGAACAAGCAATCAAAAGATACACGGTCTAGGTGTGACGGCCCGAGCGGTGGTGCGCGGGAAGGAGGGATGGCGGTGCATCCGCGCCTCAATCCCCAGACGTGTGTAAGAAAGGGGTCCCTATCTCACATTGCCTAGGGAGGGAGTTCTAGTCCTCCTTATAAGGCAATGGGCCTCTAACTATACATACGTGTTTTCTTGGGTAGTATGGGCTGCTCTGAGAAGAACAAAACCGTGAGGTGTCTAAAGTGTGTACCCTGGAGATCCACGTAACACCAAATTGCCTAGCACTTTCATATTTAATATCTTTTTATTTGCTTGATTTCTTTTAAATTTCTTGAAAATTATGAACAAAAGAGATGCGGATCTACATGTCAATACAAAAACTTTTTCAAAGTTTTTGGTGTTTTGCACTAGACAATGATTAAAATGTGTGTGCCAATTTTTTTTTTTTATACCAAAAAGCATAAACAAAAAATTATAACCAATTTCAAATAGAGTAATGTCTTTATGTATTTGGGCAAAATAAAAATTTCAAGTTGCCAAATATCATAATCGAATTGAAGACATAAAAGTTCGACTAAATTAAAGTATTTTTATTATATCCAATGTCAGCTTACACATTCGCCATCGAGTGAGTGACGCGTTGATGAATTCAGATGTAACTATTTCTCAATGCACATGTCGTCTATCCAAATATGATTGTATCGTAAAATTTTTAGACTGACGGTGGACTTGACCGTAATTCTAAAAGAGACCAATTATTGAAAGCCCCCATCCATGTACGTTCTACCAGCGCTCGCCAATCCGTCTGTCCTTATCGAATGGATGGGGGACATGCAAGAGCACGGTTCTCGCTAAAAACGTGAGTCTATGAGTGTTGTGCTGTCCTCATTCTATTGGCTAAGCGGGGACATCAACTTGGTCGGCTAATTTCAAATGTATCAAGACGCAAGGTTTTGTTGATATATATCGAAATTATTCAAATTAAGCTTTAATTTATTTCTAGAAAAATAAATAATTATAAAAAAATGATTATTCATGTAGCTTAAAATAATTAGTTAATGAAAATTATTTTTATTATCGACAATAATTTACATTTAAATATTTTAAGGGATGGTAAAAATATCTTTCATTTATTCATTTTTGTAGATGATACACATGATTTTTTTAGAAATTTTTTTAAACCATTTTTTTTTTTTTTTGCGAAACAAATAGAGCCTACTAACCAAACTCAATGTATCCTTAAATTAAGGGAAAATTACCAGAATAATCCTAAACTTATTGTAATTTTTCTAATTCATTATAAAATTTTTTTTGCTAATTCAGTCCTAAATCTTTTGCAATAATCCAGCCAAATTGTAAAAAAAATGAGGACTAAATTGGTATAAAAAATGTTTAGGAATGAATTGGAAAAATTATAATAAATTTAAAATCAATTTGATAATTTTCTCCTCAAATTAACCGTGTCCCTTATGAATGGGAAGTGACGTGTGTGGTTCAGGGAACCTCTCTCACAAAGTGCACAATGCTTGGATGCACAATGGTAAAAAAGAGGAGGTTGGACCCTTTTGACTTAGTGCTTTTCTTTTCTGTTAATCAAGTCTCCAAGGCCAAATCCAAGTCCGATTAGTTGGCACTCACTTGTCCGTTTGAGACGACAAAAGTCTTGATGCGAAAAGCTCAAGGGTCGTGTTTGTTTTGAAGAATCTTATTGCTCGAGGTTCGGTTGCGGTCTTCATCTTTGGGGTACTGGCAAAGATCTTTTCCTCTTGAAGTCAGAGGGACTTGCTTTGTAAAATATAAAAAGGATGATGCAAAAACGGATTTCTACCTCGTAGAATTCTAAAGTACTACGGCCCCAACAATGTAGAGATTTGAGTAGCAGTTATGCGTAATTCAAAAACAAGTAACAAAGATTAAATATCATCTCAAAAGAATAGATCATTTATCCATCCGTAACTTGCTTCCGTCTGATTTGATCTGGTAGAAATCTAGTAACTCCTGGACATCTCAGCCTTCTAATTCGTCGAAACAGTGTCAACTGGAAAGAATAACAGATTTCCTTGGTCAGAAAAACTTAAGAACTCAGCATGACTCTAGTCGAAGATATTGTTTGCCACGAGTTCGGGAAAGTATCATTGCAACTATGCATCAGCATACACAGAGAGGAGATTAATACAGAACACTTGAGCCACAATTCACGCTTTACTTTGGCTGCTCGTTCTCTGCTGTTGGTGTGAAAATAACGCCTTTGATGGAGAGGCCGGACTTCCAATGGCTACCAGTTTGGATGAGGGAAAAGCTCATCTCGCCAATGGTTTTGGGTGTCATCTCGAATTTGCCGATGCTAATAGGAATCCACCTTTCCTTTTCCGAGCTGGCCAATCTTTCCATGTATCCCTGCCAGTTTTCATCCAGGAATTGGAGACTGAGATTCACCGGAATTTCAAATCCGTAGTTTTGACTGCTCATCTTCATGACGATCGCGACTTCATACATCGTCCTCTGAGAGAGCACACTCGTTTTGCATTTCCCTTTGATATCTAGCCAGCAAACGTCTTTTAGCATGGGAACACGCAGATTTACGTTGCTTGGATAGCTGGAACTCAGAAATATTCAAGAAGCAAACGGTTAGCAGGGATGACGGTTAACAATAATCTCATTTTAATGTAAGCAATTCCAAGTTTTTGTGGCAGAAATTATTGTTTCAGTGCCACCAAATGAGCAACTTGCAGCTGAAAAAAGGTGCATAGTCAGCAGCATCATTTCAGCGGCATCGGGAAATATGCAACGCCAAAATAAATTTAGAAATATGCCAACACAAAGGTACTAATTTAGCAGCTACCGAACGTTCCTGGCTGCCTGCTGAGTCATTTTTGTTGAGGCAAATTCATATGCTGTACCCAGACCGACCTAGATACTTGACCATCACGTGAAAGTTCGACTTAAAAAGTTCTTGTTTAGGAAGAAGAAGCAACGATACCATGATTCCTCCTCTTTTGCCCATGTCCAGTATTTGCTAGTGTTACTCCAAATGATCGATAAGGCCTCAGCCAGAACCATCAAGCAGTTCCTGTTGAGCTCCTTGTCAACCCAGTACTTGTGTATGTATGGCTGTGCACAAAGCAGTTATCGAGTGAGACATTTAACAAAATCAGAACAAAACTCGGCTCCCGTCCAGTCAGGAGCTACCGAGTTCCCATCCGGTCCATGATGACCTCTTTATAGATGAACTTATCATCTGCAAGTGGTCTTGATTTTACAGACTTTTCCTGCATATCATGCAGTTTTAGTTTCATGGCAGGCATCACAACCGAGCCAAATCTTTTCTCAATTAATCAATTTTCTATCTGAGCAAAACATGTTCTTTTTGGTCCTTTGGAACTCGCCTGATTCTCCTGGCCCTGCTTCTTGTCGTCCTTCAGAAGCACTCCTTCATAGACTCGATGGGTCACCTCGTGTACGTCGAGGGAGAAGATTTCATCGCCGATCGCTCTTCTCAACATCGCCAAGGAAAGGACAGGAGGCTTTCTCGTTTGAATTGTGCTGTTTCAGGCGTCTTCTTCATTGGCTGCATCTCCTGCTGCAGAAATCTCTGCCATCTACTTCCATATATACTCGTTCCTACCATATATGTACACCCAAAAAAAAAAAATGATAATAATCAAAGGTGTGAATTTGACTATAACGTTAGAATAAAGAAAAGGTTGATTTATAAGTCCAGAAATCCGGACCCTACCGAGAAAGTCTGGTTGCGTGCAGCTTCTGCTATGGCGGAAGGACCGGAGACGAAGATGTGATGGTGGGTTTGCGCATAAATAGGACCTGCGAGCTCGCTTATCAACGGCTTGTTAAGAGCAAAGCCTTATTTACTTTCAGACTTGAATTTCTTTCACAAGCGTAGAAAAAAACGAACTGATTTTACTGTGTTTACTGAAGAAATTAAGTACGTGAAAAAGTATCAATTCATTCCAGTTCTGAATTAATCATGTCACACGTTATTGAGATTAGGCTATTCTCATTAGGGATAATGATATAAATGATCCCTAAACTTAAGTCCGTGAAAAAGTGTCAATTTATTCCAATTTCTTGTCTTGAGTAAGTCCATTTGGTAGGGTTCATCAAAATTCTCATACATGATTTGGGTGTTTTTGGCTAAGCTGCTAGCTTTATCGAGTTCCAAGGACCCTCTTGCGGTACAAAGTCGTAGGTGTTAGGAAATTTAGCAATGATAAAAGTTAGTTCCAAGCTCAATAACTGTGAAACTTTGAGTGCGACACATTAAGTTGCTAAAATATAGTTTTTTCTTATTGAATGTGCTAGGTCGGCATATAAATAAATTAATAATTTTCCATTTATAAGGAGCATTTTCGATCTAGGTCGACCCATTATGACACACATCACATGTTAAAACAAAACCGGTGCTAAACGATGTTTCCCCGTACCGACAAGCCAAGCATGCATTTTTCGTAAAAACAAAAACGCATAATAGTAAAAGAACAAAAAAAGAATTAAAATAATAGAAGGGAGGGTCCAATTCGGCCATTTATGCAAGGGCCCGGACCGACCCATCAACTCCTAGCCCAGTCTGTCGGGACCAAGTCCAATGTCGATTTTGGCCCGGCTGAACCATCAACACTAGCACAAGCCAAACCCATCAAACCAAGCCCGTGAGCCCGGCTCAGCCCGATTCAATTTCCACGGCAGCATGGAAGCCGGAGCTGCACGCAGATCACCCAGGCTGAAATTCCATGATTTAGTTGTGTTTGTGCAAAAAATCGACTACAGTTGAAATTGTTTTTAATTGTTGGAACTCCTATCATTGCGGATGTGATGATCTGAAATGAATCACTGGTCTAATTTTGCAGAAAAGCTACTTGGCCGGACTCGGGTGGCGTTTTCTTCATTTGTTGATGAACCGGGCGCATCTCCTGCCCCAGAAATCTCCACCTTCTTCTTCTCGATATACTCGTACCTACCATGCATGTACACGAAAAGGGGGGAAAATAATCAAAAGGTTTGAGTTGGTCTAGCTTTTGACTGAATGAAAGGTTGAGTTATTGGTCCGGATAATCGAACTCTACCGAAGAAGACGTCTGGTTGCTAACTGAGACGAAGATATGATGGTGGGTTCTGATTTTTACAGATTTTCCACGGTCAAAGTAGAGATAAAGCGACCCAATTAAGAATAACACATTAGTAATGACTTAACGATGTCACACCAAAGATGTGCACCTTAGTTATTGTGATGTCATCCCTACTGTGACGAAAAATGAAAAAGGAGCTAAATGGGCTTGAGCCCTAATCGGTGTAATTGCGAAGTGCATTTTTTTCACTGAAATTAAGTGGATGAAAAAGTGTTGATGCATGCCATTTTCTAGTTAATCATGTCGTATCGTATCGAGTTTAAGTTTCTCTCGTTTCGTTCTTATCATGTCATAGATCAACAGTTGCCATCTCTATTGACGTACTTGTTCAAAATCATCCTAGCACACTCCCATAGTTCAAAATAGTCATCAATGCTCAAAAATTTGGCAACGAGAAAGAGTCGTTTCCTAGCCCAATTAATGAGGATTTTGGGGCTCAACACATTACAGTGCTAAAGTATATGCTTGTTTCAATCGAATACACTAGGAACATGCTGAAGTTGATTCGTAATTCCATTTATAAGGGCATTTCTGATGCGGGTCAACACATTTTGATATGCATCGCATTTTACAACAAAACTTTTGTTAACATTTGATGAGAAGGGGCTAAAGCATATGACAGAAACAGGGTGAATCAATATGCTCTTTCACAATCGGTTCCGCTATTTCCGAAGCATGCGATATTTGGAAGTAATTGGCTAAGCCAACATGAGCCATCAAGAGGTAGATGTGAGTCAGGAGCTTGCCTGCTCGTCTTAGTTACTGAGCATGACAACTTCCCCGACACCCGATAATGGCGCCGACCAACGTTTCCACCTAGACCTCACTGATAATTTGACCATTTCGGCTCTTGATTGGTGATAATAGTATCTAGCTGCGATGCTAGTCGGCATTCGTGAAATAGCACCTGTGAAAGACTTGTCTATCCTTCCTCCAAACCTCAAAGTCCTCACTTCGTCAATGTGGAGTGTCATCGAACACCGGAAGAGACCAATCTAAGCAAGTCAAGAAAGAACTAGCCATGAATGTCTAAGCATGAATGATCGGCAAAGTGCTTGTTAGGATCATTTTGTAGGAGAATTACGGCAATTACGTTCTTTACTACGAACTCTATAAAATCGTAGCTGTTCAATACTCATTTAGCATCGGTAGGTGGAATTGTGATGAATCACTGCGGGAGTGCTTTCTAGAGTCGCCAAACATATCTGCACTGGTAAAAGCATAGATATTCACAAATTAAGATCGTCCAAATGAGTGTTGCATGGACTCCTTGCCTCTCGCTTGTTGTTTGTCCAAAAAGAATTGGATAAACATGTTACTCAACTTATTTTTAATACTCTAAAAATATGTGAATGAATATATTTCTCCAGTACACAAGACATGATCTTACCTAATAATGACAAGAAAACCTTTATAGCAAGATGATTGCAATTGTAGCAAAACTTAATTTTCATTGCGAATATTTTTTTTTGTCCGGTAGATAACTAAGCTTATCAACTTTCGCTTACATGCTCGAATTAGACAATTACAGAAATCAATGTACTAGAAACTTCTTGTCAGGTATAGTTTGCTAATTTTATAGTGATACTTTTTTCTTTGTTTTTACTCTACTTCAGCTAAAACACAGTATCGAGCCTATCCGAAACCTAAAGCTTATTTAGGTTCATGACTTGTGAGGACAGAAAATTGTCCTTAGTCTCTTACGTCTCGACAGTCAGAGTGATGCTTGATCTCGAGCCCGCTGAAGACACTTGTCACCTGTGCAATCTTGCCACAGGCATGTTAGAAAACCCCCGAGATCACCCAATTGGAGTTCTCATCGTGGATCAACCAGGTCATAAGCTCCTTTTACATATTCATCAGGGCCCCCGACATCGGACTCGACCCTCCGCCTTGTGTTTTCTCGATTCCTCTTGCTGGACGATGAAGATGATGCCCTTTCATTGTCCGGCAGGCCTCCTCTAGCAGGAGGCCAGGATTATGCGAACTCGTTGGATAACAATCTGACCATCGTCGTGAAATCCTTGGCATCTTTATCCTGGCACATACTCTGTTCACTACGGAGAAGAACCGAACTAGATTGATCGCCTTGGTGAAATGACCCTTTGGCGATTGCGACATCCGATCTCGAATTAATTTGACAAAAAATGCTTCTGCATTCTCATCAGCGCCATGAGCCAGAATGAAGAAGACCATTCCTCGCCTTCCAAAATATCTAGGTTGTGGTCATCGTTGAGCTTGACTGCTCACGACAATTTTACAAAATTTTTTAAATATTTATTTAGTTTTCTATTTTTTTCATTGTGGGTGGCAAGCCCCTGCCAAAGGCTACGACATTGGCCCTCGTGGCCTTTGGCAAGGCGAGGGCTGCCCTTGCCGGATATGGCGAGGGCTGCCCTTGCCGGATATGGCAAGGGCTCGACCCTCGCGGCCAAGGTGACAACCATCCTCGCTAGATCTGATGTGGGCTTGGCAGCTCTTGCCTATAGCCGGTGAGGGTTTGAGTTAGGGTCGCAACCCTCACACCACCGTTGGCAAGGGCCTACAACGAGGAGTTTTTCTTTCGGTTAAGGTAGGTATATGCTACTTTGCAAATCAAAGAATGATTTAGGTATGGAAATGATGTGTTTGGTTCGGGAAACCTCTCTCACAAAGTGCCCAATGCTTATTTGACAAGAGGAGTTTTTTTTTTTCTTGTTTTTATGGGTCCGTTGAAAAGTGGAGCGTGACCCCTAACTTTTGCATTTATTTGAATGGAGTCCTTCAATTTTTAATTTTTTTTAATGCAAAATATTTAAGACTCACTTAACAAAATAAAAAATGTGTAAGACTGATTTGACGCAATTATAATAATTTAAAACATTTTTGATATTTTTTCCTTGGACGGGAGTGTTTGTTTTGAAGAAATTTATTGCTTGAGGTTCGCTTACAGCGTTTATCGCTTTTAGTCCGGTGTGGCAAATTTTTTTTGTTTTTTTCAGCCGGACTATTGGAGTTGGAGGGACTCTATTAGTAAAGTGGTGCAAGTAGAAGGACTTGAATGACAAAAAGGCACAAGCTCGGAGATGAATACCTTATAATATTCTAAGTTACTACGAACGCAGTAACATACAAATTGGGGTCATACTTATGTATAATTTAAAACAAATTAACTATGATTGATTTCATCTTGAAAGATTAGATCCGTTAATCCACCTGAAACTTTCACACAGGCGAAACTTTTAATTGACACTTTTTTTTTTTTTCAATCTAACAAACCTTGCAACGGATGTGAATTTGCCAAAAGTACCAATACGACGATGAATCGGCATACATAGAGAAGAGATCAATACAGACACTTGAACCACACAATCGACACATTATTTTGGCTGCTTCTGATGGTTGGCTGGAAAACAGCGCCTTTGACGCGGAGGCTGGACTTGCAATGCCCGGAAGGGAAAAGCTTGAAAAGCTTATCTCGCCGACGGTCATGGGTGTCGTCACAAACTTGCCAATTCTAAATTCAATCCATTCCTCCTTTTTCAATGTGTCCAACCTTTTCATGCACCCCTGCTTGTCTCCATCCGGTAGAGTGAGATTGAGGTTCATCGGAACTTGCCATCTGAAGCCTTGCCAGCTCATTGTCACGACAATCGCGATTTCATACGTAGTCCTCAGACCGAGCGCGGTCGTTTTGCGTTCCCCACTAATTTCTAGCCAGCAAACTCGTCTCAGCTCAGCGGCCGGCAGATTTGTGCTGCCTGAATACCTGAAACTCAGGAATATTCAAGAAGCAAAGGGTTGGTTCAGGTTCACTAGCATCGAGCGATGATGATGATTAGCAATGATCTGATTTTCCTCTAAGCAACTGAAAGATTTTTCCGACACCTAAAATTGTTTTCAAGTGCCCCTAAATGAACAACTTACAGATGGGAAAAAGGTGCATATCAGCAGCATCAGGAAATACGCAACGCCAAAGACTGAAATCCATTCGTGAAGGCCAGCTGTTCTTGGGAGCTGTACGATTATAAAATTGACCCATATAAACAGAGTCAAATAAAGTAGCTGATTGGTTTGTAAAAGCCCAGAGAAAGAATACCCTTCGGCCCGTATAATTACAAATTGAAGAAAGGAACTTGAAGTTTGTGTCCGAAGAGATTAGCGAGCAGAGTACGTTTGTATTACAGATATAGCTTCCTAACAAAGAGAACAAATTGAAGAAGAAACTTGATATATGATTATAAAAGTATTAAGTGTTCTAAAATATTGCGTTGCAAATATGTAATAGAGAGAATAAAGAGATTGAAAAGAGAAAGCAAGTAAACACTAAAAATAGTAGAGAAAGTTAGAGGAGAAGATTTTATTTCCAGTGACTATTATCTCTACAACAAAAACTAAGCTCATATTTAGAGAAAAACAAGAACTTACTTATCATTAATATCAATGTATCGAATGATACATGTATTGGATAGGGAGATAAAAATTTATTGTATAGGGAGATGTACTTAGAATATATGATACAAATGTATCATAATAAGTACATTAGATAAGATGAATATAATAAATATTCATTCATATATTTCATAACATTAAGTAAATTAATCATTATTGAGTCAAAAAACTAGTGATCAAATCAAACAATGAATGATGTAAAGTGTAACTTTTTTAAAGTATGGAATGATGGATGTAATATTGTTGTACTAAAGGGTAAGATATCACTAAATTTTCGACCAAAAAAAAAAAGATATCACTAAATTTTAAACTATCTAATTCAAGAAGAAATAACTAAGGCCGTTTCAATCTTTGAAGGGACTTTCTAGGTTTTGGAGTAAATCACTTAGTGACTTAGAAGAATAAGGTTCTCTACCTAGTAAATAATTTTAAAAATTTCACGCGGAGATTAAATTGTTTTTAAATATATGTTGGCTTCTATTAACTTTTGTATCTAAAAAAGAATAAAGAGTCTAATTATGGGATACTCGTGTTCTTAGTTGTATTGGTTTTGCCTTTTTTGAAAGGAAGCAACCTACTAAATTAAGGACTCTCATTCATTTTTTGATCTATCACATCACAGCAACTTGAGGAAAATGGGATTCCCAAGATTCTCCCTAGACGTGAAAATCTTTATTTTTTTCGTTGATTAATCAGTTAAAAGGACAATATGTCTTAGAGGAATTGGGGTGGTGGAGATGAGATTGGCTTCTCAATTTGCAGACAAATCATGCCATGTGTAAGTGTGGAGGAGTTTCTATGTGAGATATGGGAGAGACAAGTGCGTTTGAGTTGTTGACCTTGTCAACCTGTCGTGATGGGGAGACATTTTGTATCGTGATGGCTTTGATTTGATTTGTGTGATTATATTCGGCTTTGCAGACGTTCGGTTTAAGAACGTATGATCACAAGGAGTTTTCAACATTGAACATATCTAGCCGTTGTATTTTTTGTTAAATTATGCCTCGTTTGAATTCGGATAATAATTTGTTAAATCGAATTTGTCGATAAAATTTCCTAAGTAGAAGAAATATAAAATAAATTGAAGCAAAGTTTTCTTCAGCACGTACGCAAGAATTCAAGCGTAGGTGGGCCTAGGTGAAGCCAATTTAGCATCTCTCACACGTGAAGTTCCTCCACACTTAATATTGGAAATTGGTGGGGCTCAAGGTCAAACTTTTGACCTCGGCACACTTTATATATATATGCAGACGATCAGTGAGGGTTTTTCTTTTGGTGTGTTGCTGCCGCACGTCCACGAGAGAAACGAAGCTTGCCGCAAAAGAGAGAAAAATCCTACGAAGCTGCACAGGATCTTTGAAGCCGCTAGCCAAGCAAAGCCACATATTGAAGTGCCGTTTACTCTAAGTGCCGTGGGTGTTCTCTATTTGTGAGAGATGCCCATAGACACTGGGTGTTTGATAGCGGGTCTTCGTGTTTCTCGTGTGGCAAAGCTCATTCATGATTTACATCCAAGAAAGATTGGTGTATTTGGTGTAATTGGGGTTTGGAAAATATCGAGAGAGTGTTTGAGTGACTCGAGTGTGTAATCACCTTGGATCGTTTGATCTATAGTGAAATTCGCTGATGCTCTCCTCGTGAACGTAGGTCTTTACGACTGAATCACGTAAATCTAGTGTCTGATTTATTTTCTTCTTTTGTCTATATTATTGTTCGATCGTTTATCCCATCGCAACATTGTCGAAAGATAAACATGAAGGAATTTGATCTAACGAAGGCGGTGGCTTCTAAGCACTAGATAAACAAAGGCAAAACATGGTCCTAAGCATATTTTGAGTGCTTAAAAAGCCGCTTGAAAGGGAGAAATTTTATGTCATTATCAAATGTATATTTTTGCTGGAAAACTTGTTCGCGGAATAAAAATAAAAAAATATATTTCTGGTCAGAAATTGATTTTTGCTACACATCAGCCGGAAAGTTATGAAGTTCTTGTGCGGGGTGCTGCCGCTGGCCGCCGGAGGT
This sequence comes from Eucalyptus brandiana, assembly GCA_014182725.1. Taxonomy (NCBI): domain Eukaryota; kingdom Viridiplantae; phylum Streptophyta; class Magnoliopsida; order Myrtales; family Myrtaceae; genus Eucalyptus; species Eucalyptus brandiana. Next base: position 33,765,703 of record CM024677.1, read on the forward strand.
GACGAATTTCTGAAAAAACAGGTCATGAACTTTCTGAAGGAACAGGTCATTCAGCGTCGAACGTTTCAAGGCCCGTCCTTATGGGACCACCGTGGATATCTCACACTCAAAGGAGACAAATGGGACCAATTCAAATGGAGCATCGAGTTAGGCTTCGACCAGAGCATCCTCGCCTGGCACATTGCAACCGAACTTCTGTGCGCCCCGAAGCTCAGAAAACCCCGAACTACCTAGATGACCCTACTCTTGAAAAAATCGATTTGTATGTCAAAATGAACAAGCAATTGTCTCGGTGTCGCAATTTCACCTCGGGTGCACCACCTAGGATTTGGCTAATGAATTCAGAAGTCTAAATTTAGTTTGGACTCTCCCAAACACATACCAATTCGCAACTTAAGGTTCAAGTTTTTAGCGGACAAATAATTTTCAATTACAAGTCGTTACTAATTTATTTTTGGTGGATCAATTAGAAATCTAAATAAAGTAACAAGATATATACTTTAATCCTACGAACTAAAAATTGTGAATTCAGGAACTTGATTACACTAAATTGTTCACCAACCACCAAGATCACCTGAAGGTTGGAGTCATCATCATCCTTGGGACCGATCAACCAGGTCAGAAGCTCTTCTTCATACTCATGGCGGGACTCAACCCTTTGCCTCGTGTTTTCTAATTACTCTTGCAGGATGATGCCCTTTTATTGTCTGCAGGCCTTCTGCAGCAGGAGGCAGCGATGATGTGAACTCTTTGGGTAACAGTCTGAATTCCTTCCTGTAATCCTTGGCCATCTTTTTCCTATCAAGTACTCGGTTCACTACTGAGAAGAACCAAACTGGAGCGAACCCCTCGGCAAAGCGACCCTTTTCCCATTTTGACCTCTGATCTCAGAACGATTTGACGAAGAATTCTTCTGCAATCTCCTTAGCTCTACGAGCCCAAATTAGAAGCCAGTGCTCGCCTTCCCCATTTTCTTGGTTGTGATCATCGTTGAGCCTGGCTTGTTTCTGGGCGTTCGGGATACTTTGAAGATCGCTTATGGAGTGAACGATTTGATCTCTTACTTCTTGATCGATGATGATGTCTTTGGACTTGTGGAGAAGATCACCAATTCTATCACCAGGAAAACGGCCACTTCAGAGGCATCCATGGGACTGAACAGAGAAGACGCTGAAAGGATGGGGACTGATAAATTAATTAGGAAAAGATGATTGCCTTTCTGTTTTTGAAGGCGCTTGTGTCGCAAGATTTGGAAAAAAAAAAGAAAAAAAAAAGACAAAAAGCCAAAAGCAAAAACTATTTCAGAAGGATCAATGTCTGTTCTTCATTTCTATTTTCTGCATTTTGGCAAAAAAATAAAATAAAATTAATAATTATCCACATATACCAGGCAACCGTGAAAAATTGGCCTGCAGATGTAATAAAGTTGAATGGCCAAATAATATCATTGCAATCAAGTTGCAAAGGCAAAAGCTCGGCTAAATTACAAGATTTTTATTGGTCCATCTTCAGGATGCGCATTCATCATTGGATAGATGACACATGCATTAATTCGGTCAGATAACTATCTACACCCGTCATCTATCCAACTACGAATGTGTAGACAAAAAATTTGTACTAACTGCCAAACTAATAGTAATCATAAATTAAATTACAATGGTCGAAGGCCCCATCTATGTTGCTAAAGTGGATTCGCGCCTGTCCTATGCGGATGGAATGGGACATGTAAAAAGCACGATTCTCAACGTGAAAAGCAATGACTCCGGATTCTTACGCCATCCTCGTTCTATTGTCAAAGCTTGATGGGCTAATTTCAATTGTTTTCAAGATAACAATCTCCTTTCCCTTAGGCTAATTTCAATTGTTTTCAAGATAACAATCTCCTTTCCCTTAGGGTTTAGTCAAACACTTATTGATACCAAGTCGAAACTAATCAATTAAGGTCAAACTACTGCAAAACCAACGTGTCAATTATAATACTTATTTACCTAATGGTAAAAAGTGGAGTCCCTTTAACTTGTGATCTAACTAATCAAATCTTTGAACTTGCATAATTATTCTCATTAAGTCTCTCGAACTCTAGATCCGATCATTTGACATTCACTCGTTTGTTCAAGTCGACAAAAAATTTTGATGCAGAAAGCTAAGGGGTAGTGTTTGTTAATGAACAATTTTATTGCCTGAGGTTTGGTTGTAATATATAGGGTTTTAAGGCTGGAGTGCCGAAAAGTTCCTTCGTGCCACACTCTCGAAGTCGGGGGGACTTCACTAGTAAAGTGATGCATTTACAAGGACTTGATTGGAAAAAATGCTCAAGTTTGGGGATGGAAAAATGGATATTTTACCTTGTAGAATTCTAAATTACTACAAATGCAACAATGAACAGATTCGAATATAGTTATATGTAGTTTTAAAGCAAGTAACCAGGACATCTCAACAGATTACAATCATTTATCCTCCTGCAACTTTCTTCAGTCTGATTTGAACGCGTAGAATTCAAGTATTTTGTCGCCATCTCCGCCTTTCTAATCTGCCAAAAGGGTTTTAAGCTGCAAAAAACTGATTTCCTTGATCAGCAAACCTGAAGAACTTCATGATCCGAGTCGGAACTATTTCAGACTGGGGAATATTTATTGTTTGCCAATGGATGCATCAGCGAACATAGAGAGGAGATCGATGAACACTCGAGCCACAATTCACGCAATTGGGGTGAAAACAAGGCCTTTGACGCTGAGGCCGGATTTCCAATCCCTCTCGGTTTGCGTGAGGGAAAAGCTTATCTCGCCGACCGTTTTGGGCGTCGTCTCGAACTTGCCGACGCTAATTGGAATCCACTTTTCCTTTTCCAACCTGTCCAATCTTTCAGTGCTTACCTACTTGCTTCCATCCGGTAAAGAGAGACTGATGTTCACAGGAGCTTGCCATCCGCAGGTTTCCTTGCTCATCTTGATGACAACCACAACTTCGTAAGTCGTCCCTGGAGAGAGCACGATCGTTTTGCATTTCCCACCGATCTCTAGCCAGCAAACATTTACTAGCTTGGGGACGGGCAGATTTATATTGCCTGAACAGCTGAAGCTCATAAAAGCAAAGGTTTGGTTTCCTAGCGATGATGATGGTTAGCGATGATCTCATTTTCATGTAAGCAGTTCAAAGTTTTTCAGCAGCAAAAATTGTTTTAGTGCTGCTAAATGAACAACTTGTAGATGAAAAAAAGGTGCATATACAGCAGCATCAGGAAATACGCAACGTCATAATAACGCTAGAGATATGCCAAACATAAAGGTACCCATACAGCACCCTTCTCACCATTTGCGAGTCATTTTTGTTGGAGTGAATTCATACACTGTACTGGACTGACCTAGAGTCTCGTTCATCACATGAAGGTTCGACTTAAAATGTACTTGTTTAGGATGGAAGAAGCAACAATACCACGATTCCTCCTCTTCTAGCCATCTCCAGCTTCGGCTATCGTTACCCCAAACAACCCTTAAGCCCTTACTGAGAACCATTAAGCAGCTCTTGTTTAGGTCCTTGTCAACCCAATACTTGTGTGTATATGGCTGTTCCTGTAAGCACAGAGCAGTGATCAGTAATTGAGACATTAACAAAACCAGAACAAAACTCAGGCTTCCGTCCAATCAGGCGCTACTGAGCTCCCATCCGGCCCGTGATGACCTATTCATAGATGCACTTGTCATCTGCAAGCGGTCTTGATTTGCAGACTTTTCCTGCATATCATGCAGTTTTAGTTTCATTGCAGGCATCACTGACCGAGCCAAATTATTTCTTGATAGATCACTATCTATTGGCACAAAACAGGTTCTTTTTTGTCCTTCGTAACTTGCCTGATCCTCGCCTTTTTCTGCCTTGCCCTGCTTCTTGTCGTCCTTCAAAAGCACTCCTGCACAGACTCGACGTCTCAGCTCGTGTCTGTCGAGGGAGGCGATTTTGTCGCTGCTCGCACTTCTCCTCCTTATTCTGCTCGCGCTGATTGGGCGGCATTTTCTTCATTTGTTGATGATGGCGAATCAGGCGCACCTCCTGCTGCGGAGATCTCCACCATGTTCTTCCAGATATACTTGTACCGACCATATATGTACACCAAAAAAAGAAAAAAGAAAATAAAGAATCAAAAGGTTTGAGTTGGTCTAGCATTCGACTCAATGAAAGGTTTGAGTTCTTGGTCCAAACAGTGGGGCTCTACCGAGAAGACGTTTGATTGCTTGCAGCTCCTGCTATGGGCGAAAGAAGCAGAGACGAAGAATATGATGGTGGGATTCTTATTTTTACAGATTTTCCATAGTCAAAGTGGAGATAAAGCGACCCAAAGAAGAATAACAGGTGTAAAAAAGTAGAAATAACGACGATGTCACATTGAAGATGCGCACCTTCATTATTGTGATATCATCCCCGTTATGAAGGAAAATGAAAAGGAGGGTCCGAGCTAACTGGGCTGTGAGCCCTAATCGGTCCCGCCGGCTCCCTTATCAAAAAGGCTTGTTAAGAGCAAAGTCTTCTTTAATTGCAGACTTGAAGTCAAACACGTGGAAAATTACGAGGAAAATGCCTCGAAAGTCTTAAAACTTTATCACAAAAATGTCATCGAATTTTAAGATTTTTAAAAAATGAAAATAACTCTTAAAACTTGCTATAAAAATGTAACTGAATTCTAAAATTTTCAAAAAATACAATTAAATTCTAAAATTTGTCAAATTGATCAATCCCAAAACTTTGGAAATGTGCAATCAATAGATAGACTTGATTGGACCAATTTGATAAGTTTTAAAACTTAATTGTATTTTTTAAAAATTTTAGAATTTGATTGTATTTTCGTGATAAATATTGGGATATAATTACACTTTTTGAAACTTAGAGGATTCGATTGTATTTCCGTGATAAGTTTGAAGACTTAGTTGCATTTTTTGAAGATTTTAGAATTCCATTATACTTTTGCAACAAGTTTTACGATTTTTAATATATTTATTGCAAAAATCTAACCTCAATAGGGGAAGGGCAGCCATTTAGTTATGCCATGTAGTCATGTCCGTAGAGGCTATTCCCGTGATCTCGTCTTCTTGACCAAACTGTTTCGGTGCAATTGCCAAGAGCATTTTTTTTTTTCATTGAAATTTAAGTGCATGCAAAAGTGTCGATAAATGCCGGATTTGAGTTGATCATCTCATATCATATCGAGTTTAGATTTCTCTCATTTAATTCTTGTTGTGTCATGAAGTCATGAATCAACAATCGCCATCTCTGGTGATGTAACCGTCCGAAATCATCCAAGGGCACTCTCACGGTTCAAAGTCGAGAGTCAACCATGCTTGGAAGTTTGACGACGATAAAAGTCTGCTTCCTAGCTCAATAACTGAGGATTTTGTAACCTACATCAGAGATGCCCTTTACACTAAAGCATACGCCTTTTTTTTTCCCAATCTAGATCCTTTAAATTTTAATTTGTTCAACCAAATTCCCGAACTTGCATAATTATTTTTAATTAAGTCTCTCAGGGTCCAAATACAGTTAGGCGGCACTCACTTGTCTCTTTGAGTGGACTAGAGTTTTGACGCGGAAGCTCGACAGTAGTTTTTGTTTTGAAAACGTTTATTGCTCGAGGTTCGCTTGCAGTCTTTGAGGCTTTAGTCCGGCGTGGCAAATTTTTTTTCTTTTTTTCTTGTCGGACCCTTGAAGTTGGGGGGACTCGATTAGTAAAGTGATGCAAGTTACAAGGACTTCAATGGCAAAAAGGCACAAGTTCGGGGTTGAAAAATGGTTTTTTACCTTACGGTATTCCAAGTTACTGCAAACGCAGCAATATACATAGACGAGAGATCGATACGAACACTTGAACCACACAATTGACGCATTACTTTGGCTGCTTATTCTTTGTTGGTTGGCCGGAAAACAACGCCTTTGACGCGGAGGCGGACTTCCAATGCCCATCAAATTGCGCTAGGGAAAAGCTTATCTCGCCGACTGCCCCGGCCGTCGTCTCAAATTTGCCAACTCTAATGTCAATCCATTCTTCCTTTTTCAATATTCCAACCTTTTCATGTACCCCTGCTTGTTTCCATCCATAGAGCGAGATTGAGGTTCATCGGAACTTGCCATCCGAAGCTTTGCCGGCTTATCTTCACAACGATTGCGATTTCGTACATAGTCCACGGACTGAGCATGGTCATATTGCAATCCCCGCTGATTTCTAGCCAGCAAACGCATCTTTGCTCGGCGACTGGCAGATTGGTGCTGCCCGACTAGCTGAAACTCGGGAATATTTAAGAAGCAAAAGATTGGTTTACTAGCTTCGAGCGATGATGATGATGATGATGACGACTAACAATGATCTCATTTTCCCATAAGCAAATTGAAAGATTTTTGCAGCAGCTAAAATTGTTTTAAGTGCCGCTAAATGGACAACTTGCAGCTGAAAAACGTTGCATATCAGCGGCATCAGGAAATATGCCACGCCATAATAATGCTAGAGATTTGCCAACACAAAGATACTCCCTTGGCGGCAACCAAACGTTTGTAAAAGACCTCTTCAGTTTTACCCAGGCCGATCTAGAGTCTTGATCATCTCGTGAAGGTTCGATTTAAAAATCAAAATGTAATTGATTAGGATAGAGAAGCAACGATACCGCGACTCCTCTTTTGACCATGTCCAATATCGGCTATCGTTACCCCAAATGATCGATAAGGTCGAAGCCAGAACCATCAAGCTGTTCCTGTTGAGCTCCTTGTCATCCCAATACTCGCGTGTATATGGCTGCTCCTGTAAGCTCAAGGCACTGACCAGTGAACGAAACATTTAAAAAAAAAAAAAAAAAAAAAACTCGACTCTTGTCCAATCCGGAGCTACCGAGCTCTCATCGGGTCCATGACGACCTATTTATAGATCCGCTTATCATCTGCAAGCGGTCTTGACTTGATTTACAGATTTCTCCAGGATATTGTGCCGTTTGAGTTTCATGGCGGGCATGACCATCCGAGCCAAAGAGTTTCTCGATAGATCGTCATCTATCTGAGCAAAACTGTTCTTGCTTGTCCTCTGGTACTTGCCTGACCCTGGCCATTTTCTGCGTTGCCCTGCTTCTTCTTTATTCGAAAGCACTCCTGCATAGACTCCAAATTTCGACACCGATGGCTCTTCTCAAATTGTCTATCAATACTGAATCCATCGGACAACGGTCTTTCCTCCGCTTTGGTGGCCTCAAAGACTGAAATCCATTCGTGAAGCCCAACTACTGGAGTGAGGTTGAAAAGACATATTACGGCTCTGTCGCAAACATAAAATAGATATCAGTTGAGCAACCTGCCCGTTCTAAGTTTGAAGGGCTCCCCATATAGCTAAACTTTGTCGATTGCATCGTCAGACAACTATATTAATGTTTAGAATTTGATACAGATGCCTTTTACTTACTCAAAAACTTCCCTATCACTCCTGCATTAGTTAATTTAAAAGTCAACGAAAGAAACCTCCCTTGAAGTGCAGACAGGGTGAACACAGTGAAGCTAAATTAAATCATTTCCCTAACTTTTTTATCACGCTCAACCAACGAAAGGAATTACAGAATAGCAACATTACAAATTATGCTCAGACAAGTAAAGCATAATTTGTTGATTTGTACTGTAGATAGTCTTAACAGAATTTACATATCAAGGATGATAAAACAAAGAGTTTGTAGGAACCAAAGTATGCTAACTTTGACCATTGAAAAAGAAAAGTACACTGTCTAACAAGAGTGTCACCGCCTTCATCAAAATTAGATGCATCCATTGCCATAGGGCAATACACATGAAAGTTGTATTACCGGAGAATTTAGCAAAACCGTGTTAGAAACACTTCTAACTGTGAATTCCGGTGGTCAAGAGCAAGTGAATTAAGGAGAGGGAGAGAGAGAGAGAGAGAGAGAGAGGGAGAGCGAGATGACCATTAGAAAGCTAACTAAGGAAAGCTAGTGGTGATTGAAATCCTCACCGACTTCCACTGAGCCCCAATTGTAGGCAATGACTCTGAATGCAACTGTCGATGACATATTCTGGTGGCGATGAACCAGTAAACAGAGGAGACAGAGGAGAGAGAACTAAACATCGCCCTCAAATAATCACTGCCTTATGTGCTAACTTAGAGTATTTCTTTTTGGAGGCTCGACCCACGTAAATTGAGCCAAATCTTTACATGAATATTATTCAAAAGAGCATTACTAGGTGTATTAATAGCGGTTATAAAGTTAGTATGCTAAGTGATTTGGAATATTTGCAAGGGGCCAGATTTAACACATAATAAAAATCTGTCACATCGGTTGGTGTATCAGCTCTGTCAATCAATCTTAGTATGCATAGCATTTCTTTAATTGAACTATTGAGACATATGGCTGCTGTTAAATATTATTAGACACGACTTTATTATGTCTTTCTAATCATCCTGATCATCATTTTAATTGGCAAATTTGAGGCTGCAAGACCATTAGAAGAGACTACAGAAAAAAGTTAAAGCAGACATCAACAAAGATGACAATTTGTCCGTCTCAATGTAATAAAGATGGCCAGCAACGGTGCCCGTTATAATAGTCAGGCTCACTAGACAAACTCTTAGCCCATTTCTAGCTTAATTCTTTGTTAGACAGACGTGGGCTGATTTGGTTCTGTTTTATTTTCCTTTTAGTTCGTTTATTTGAAGTCACAACCCCATATCTTAGAGTAAATCAAGATATAATAAGAGATATTATGAGCAAATAGAGCTGTTGCGCATGTTTGCTAATTCATGAACAAAGAATCCATATATATGCATATAAATATGAATCAAGGCTCCAGTTCGCATACCTCATGACAACTTGCAAAGCAGTTTATATGTGTTATTGCTGCTAGTTGTTTCGAAATGGAAAATATTGCAATAAGGAAAGCGTGTCATAGGAAAAATATATACACTGATTCTTCAGAGAAAATTGATAGTTTTATTTCCTAAACATGTTTCTTACTATATTCTTGAGATAAGAACCTTCCTACCACCGCTTTAAATTGGAATTAAATGACCGGGAACAATTTTTGCTTTAAGGTGAAAACTTTATGGATTTAGTCATATAGGGGATGGAAATAGTGCACCCGCTATTTAAATATACTAACACTGACATGAAAGAGCCATGCTAGGATAACAGTGCATTTTGGGCCACCAACATTCTTTTCCAATTGATGTGCAACCGGCAACAAATAATAGTGTAATTAGCTTTCTATCTTATACTTGCTTTCATTTGCAAATATCTTTCAGTTGTTTCATATAAACAATAAATGACATACTTTGATCACCACCTGGACTCAGGACTTTTTACTAGTGAACCGAAAGTAAAATGGAGTCATTTCTTAGTCTAAAAAAAATGACATCATATTAAATTTTGGATCATTTTGTAAAAAAAAAATGCAACATTTGAAAATTGATATTTTAGTCCTTATTTGCTCTTATATGAATTTTTTGTCTATGACACTTGTTTGCATCAAACAAGGAACAATATCTTGCACATGATCGAATTTCCCTTTTCTCTTTAACTTTCTTTGTCTTTTGTAACCATTTCCTATAATTCTCGTGAAATGCTGTAAGATTTCTCTTGAAAATTCAGTCTTAGGTATTGTTTATTTTGCTTTTGTTCTTGATTTCCTGTATTGCTCTATGAAGTGAAAACTCCTGAAAAGTTTCCAGTTTGCTGACTGTCCTCTCTTTCACTAAAATTATTTATTTTTCTCTAATTTTACTTGGACACAATTTTGTAGCTTAAAGCAGCTGGTTTGGCTTTTGCGTTACCGTTTGATTTATTTTAAAATTTAAACGAATGACAAGTTGATTGACTATCCAAATAACTTCGTTTTTCAATTTTTCCAGCCTCTATCTTTCATAAAGTAGCTTTTCTATATAGATTTCAAAAGACCAAAAAAAAGAAAAAAAGACAAGGAAGAAGGTGGAGGACAATTGTTTTTAGAGTATTCAGTCTTCAAAGAAAATCTTCCCAGTTTTTAGCCACACAAACGTTGTACTTGAGCCTTTTTTTCTCTTTAATCCAAGTGTGTCTCCTTTGAAAAGTAAAGAGCAAAGTTTCATATTCCAAAGCTAATGGAGGAAGAAGAGGGTCACATGAGATATGCACTAAATTTTTCATTGGGGCCATTTAATTATCCTAAATATCTTGTGATCGCCAATTTCTTGAGAGAAAAATAATCATGCAAAGCATAATCTAAACTTACAGTTGTACGGTGAAAACGAGACAATATGCATGTTAAGTCAATGAGGTCCACACATGGAATGATTGACTGATAATTGGACCAAAGAGAAAATGGTTCGAGGCTTCGAACCCATGTTAAAGAATATTTGATGCAAAAGCTGAAATTATTACATATGAAGATGAAAAAACATGCACACAAGACTAACTAAAACTACACACACATTCAATTGGTCATCGGTGCTATCGGCAAATTCACACCGTATATGAAAGAGTAACTTTTGCTTAGATTGGTGTAGTTTATGAAGTCTTATTTGTTGAGCCTTAATTTTGCTTATGATTAAAAAAAAAAAAAGAAGAAGAAGAAGGTGAATTGATAAAGCTCTAATTGAGCCCAATATTTTCTAATCCATCTGGCACTAGTCCCATTAATTTCAATCTGGGCTGACCCATTAATTCTTAGGCTTAACCCTCTCATTAATAAGGAAGCCTCCGAAGCCCACATATCAGACCAGCCCATGTAATTGTAAAAAATTAAAAAAAGAGCATAACACGGTCGCTGTCGAATCCGTCCGACGCCGTCCTTCTCCATTACGCTGCCGCCTCGAGTCTCCCCTGTTCTGCTCTGTTCTTTGGCCGAGAAATTCGAAGAACCTCAGGCCCAGTTGAAATCTCGTCGCCGGCTTGAATCTTCACCGGTGAAGCATCCTGAAAGTTTCTCTTGTCGCTTCGACTAGAAATCGCGTTCCACGAGCTCCTCCTCGTTAAGCTCTTCCGCCACTATGTCTGCGTCCTTTGTACGGCCCTGTTCTTGGGCTGAGAAGCACGAGGTGGCTAGTTCCTGGTCATAGTTCCGTCAGCATCGATTTCACTCAATCATTGACGAAGTTCCGTGGTTGATTCCATCAGTAATCACAGCTCTGTCTCTGCTTGTTAACCCTCAAAAACTTTGTTTTTTCCAGTTCTGAGTCCGAGATCCGTGAATAGACGTATTAGAAAATGACTTAGAATCATGCCCAATTTGCGATGATTGGATGAGAAAATCACATTACTTCCATGTCTATGCTTGGTACTCATGATGCACACGATTTGCTTGACAAAATGCTTCATAGATAATTTCGGCTTAGAAATAATTTCGGCTTTGGTTCAATCTGAAGGAACGTCTTGATGTGATTTGTGCAAGATAGATTGATTGGTTAGATATTAAAACTGATTTTGATGCACAAAGTAGCCAAGAGCTTTATTGAGCTTGTGGTCTTTTTGTTTCATGTACTGTATCTTCAACGATGGCCTCCTCGTGGTGATCATGGGCGAGGAAAACAAGCGAGAGTCAGTGATATGCATATTATCGAATCTCCCGTAATGTACCTAAATGCCTGGAATTCCCTCGGTAGTTCTTAGCATTCTGTGTACGTTCTGCAATATCAAGACTCTGTCGCCCGAAGGCCAACAAATGGAGATGGTGTTTTGGTGGTAATCGCCCGGGGATTTTATGGTTGTCCGCTGATATCGTTGGCGGTGAAAGCATTAACTTTCAGGGTTTGAGGTGCTGATGTGGTGTTCTCAGTTGCTAGAGGAAGAAGACCATAGAAAAAATAATAAAAGGATAAAACAATTTTAAAAAAAATAAGATAAAATGGGTACAATTGCAATAGATAGCATGGGCTCAGTGTTAGTATTTGCGTGTGGACCGAACCCAATAGTTCAGCCGACGTTTTTGGAGCCCAAATTTGACCCCATGTACAGACCGGGCCCAATGGCCCAGCTCGTGTCCCCTTAAAAAAAATTAAGAAAATATGAAAATTCAAAAATAAAAAATTTTAAAAATGGCTAGCAAAAAGCCTTGAATAGGTTGTTATTAGAATTAGTTTGGTTTCATGAGAAACGTGCAGGGGAGAGAGGAGAGAGAGAGAAGATTGCCCCTCAATTCAAATTTTTCCCTAGCATTTAGGCTTCATTTTTTTATATTTGTGACGACCTCACACTTTTTATTTGTTGCGCTGGCACATCTTGTACCCATAATATTTTCTCCCTAGGTTGGGACCAAGCTAGATCCACCCCGACAAGTTGAGCTCACCGAGTCATCCAAGGCCGATGGGAGCGGGCCCACAACCGAATCGCTGCTTGGCCCAAACTTCCCTTTCATGTGGTCAACATAGACTTTCTCCAACCAAATGAACATCTAAAAAACGGCGCCCCAGCTCCCGGCGTTTACCAGCAGGCCCTCCCTACAAACCGTCATGTTGGCATCTCCTTCCCCATACATCCTATGGATATATTGGCAAGCTCGGCATCTTGCCGAAGATCAACCGGGAGTTTTGGTTGTTGCTGCCGTTCTTGGGTAGGTTTTGCCAGAGCAAGAACTGAATGGACATAGAGAAGGCGATGGAGGGAGCAAACACAATGCAGGGAACGCTGAGCTTTGAGGCCAGGCGCTGGGTCCACCCTAGAAAGAAGCAGACGAAATGGCGACGAGCATTGAGGGGTGGGACCTCAACCACTCGAGGACCACCGGGTAGTAGCGGGGAGTCGGACACATGGAGATGATCTTGATAACGAGGCTGTTTTTGGAGAGGCAGGGGGTGCTGGGGCCCGGGAGGACCACGGGTGGAAGAGGTTGGGATGGTCGGAGAGGAGGTAGAGGATGAGTGGATGGTCAACCAAATCTCACATGATATTTAAAAAAGGGAGGATATGAATTCAAATCTTTCCAAGTTCTTATTTACGCTTTAGGCTTAGGTCAAAGTCTAGCCTACGTGTGTACCAAGGAATGTTAAGATATTTAAATATTAACCCACGTTTTCATTTGTAGGAAAAGTACAAAAAAAGTCCTAAATATATTGCATTACTACCAATTCAATCATTAAACTTTTAATTTGACAAATTTAATCTTAAACACTTTCATATTGGTACCAATTTAGTCTATCTAGCTAATTTAGGCTGGAAATTGCTAACGTTAACATCGGGTGTCTTATGTGATGCGATTGGCGCTGACATGGATATTTTTAATAATTTTGTTGAACTTTTTAAATAATTTATTGAATTACTTTATTTTTAATCCTTTTCCTTTACATTTCCTTTTCTTTTTTCAGTGGCTATCGTCAACCATTGGCCATAGTCATGGCTGGTGAATTAGACTGACCCTTGCCTAGGCCAGGGCAACCTTGCCGCACCTTGTTTGAGCAAGGATTAGCATCGCCGGGCCTCACTTGGGCAATGATGAGGTCCGATGAGCCTCGCATGGGTGACGGTGAGGCCAAGGCAAGGCTAGGCGATGGTTGGCCTCACTAGATTTATTGAGAGAACCCTAATTGTGAATTTTCTCCTTCCTCTATCTTTCATATATTAGATTGTTCAAATATATTTATGAAGGAAAAAAAAAAAAAACGAAAAGGAAGAAGGTGGAGGACAAGGGTATTTATTCTTGAAAGAAACTCTTCCAAATTTTTGGTCTGGATTTAAGGATGAAGTTAGGCTTTTATTTTTAGGTCATGTTCTATTACTTTTTAAGCCCTGTGAAAGGTAGATGTCTCTTCAAAAAAAAAAAAGAATTGAAGATGTGTTGCAATGGGAGGGCCACTTGTCAACTTCTCAATGGACTTCTACTATGTGTACCATAATACTTATATAGTCATTAGGGTTGTATACAGAAGTAGTAAAAATCATTTGAAAATTAATCTTTCCCTACTCTCAAGCATTTTCTAATAATATGGCCATACTGGATTAAATGAGACCAGCAATCAAACGTACATTAATGGGCTGAGCTTTCACTTTTGATGCAGTTCCAAACAAAGAAAATAAATTGAAGAACAAACCCGATTGATGAATATCAAAAGTACAAGTGATAAATAATTATTAAGTACAATAATTAACAAAGTAATTAAACATTAGATGATATAAAGTGTGACTTTTTAAAGATATGGAATGATATATGTAATTATTGTTGTACTAGAGGGCAAGACTCTTAACTTTAAACTACCTAATTCATGGGATATGTAAAATTTTTTTTTTTTTGAATTTTTGACTAGGTATCTAGTTCCCTAGCAAACCACTTAGGGCGCGTTTGGTAACGATTCTGTTCCCGGGAGCTGATTCTGACTAGAAATGATTATTTTTGATTCTGTTCCCGGAAACTGATTCTGAGTTAAAAAACGCGTTTGATAACTGTCCAAAATTTTTTTATTATGGAATAGAATTATGTTTGATACCGTGCTAATTGATTATGTTCCAAATTAATTTATTTTAATTTTTAAATACTTTTTCCTTTTTTTTTTCTTTTCTTTTTTTCCCTTTTTCTCCTATTCTTCTTCTTCTTCTTCATTTGGCCGGTCACCGGACCCCGGCCGACGGCCAGATGAGGGCCGGCGACGCTCACTAGAGCGTCACCGGCCCTCGGCGAGGTTGGCCCTCGTCGGCAGCTGGGCGAGGCTTGGCCTTGCCAGTGGCCAGGCGGGGCTAAGCGAGCCTTGCCGGTGGTCGAGCGAGCCTCGCCGGTGGTCGAGCAAGCCTCGCCGGGCTGGGTGAGGCCCTCCTGGCCACCAGCGAGGCCGAGCCTCGGCGGGGCTGGGTGAGCCTCGCCCAATTGTCGGTGAGGCTCGCCGGTGGCTGGGCTTGCCTCCCGCGAGCTCGCCGGACCTTGCCCTAGCTTGGCAAGCTCGCCGGATCGGCGGACGGCGACCAGCGATCAGTGGCGGACGACAGCAGGTGACGACGGACGGCGGCGGGCGGTGGTGGACGACAATCACAGGATGTCGGAAGAAAAGAATGAGACTTTTACTGTTTTGATTCTTTTTTTGATTCTCGGACGGAGAATCATATTTTTTTTTTATTCTCAATTCTCTTCCCAATCTTTTCCCAGGAATATAAATTTTACTAAACGCGATTCTCGTCCTAAACTAATTCTTAAAACAAAAAATCGGAATCGATCTTGTTTGGCACGTTGCCAAACAGCCCTTAGTGACTTAGGAGAATATGGTTCTTTACGCCGTAATTAATTTTTGAAATTTCATATGGAGATTAATTTTTTTAGATAAATAATTTTTTTATTGACTTACACATTTAGAAAACAAATAAAAAAAATTAATTGTAGGATACTCATGTTTATAGTTCTATTGCTTTTTTCCTTTTTTGAAAGGAAGCAACCTACTAGAGTGACAAAAGAAAAATAATTACGCACTCTCATTTTCCACTATATGAATTTTTTTTTTGACCAAATGGTCTTACTTTTATTAATTATTATTTGCAACTGTAAAAGTAAGCGAGTAACACATAAAAAAAAAGGATTGGTCTAAGAATTAAAGGGGAAAAAAATCAATTGGGTAAGTGTCAACTAAGAAGATGGCCACATGTCAACCCCTTAAATGCTTCATTTCAATTCACCAAACCACTTGTATTATAGATTCCTTTTGATCTATCAAACCACAGCAGCTTGAGGAAAATACGATGCCAAAAATTCATTCTAAAAGATTGAAAATTTGTTTGTTTTTGATAGATTAGTTAGTTAAAGGGACAATGTACTAGTGACAAAGAAAAAATATATATAAAAAAAAGAATAAATTGGAAATAAAGTCAGCCTACCAAGAACCATCTATCCAGTTCTTTAATTCGGCCCATTCCGTTGACGAAGCCTACTGGGGGAGGGGCTAGCGTGCCATGTCAAAGGCGGGCCTAGCACTAGCAGGCGGGCTAGCGGGTATTGCACTGCTGTGACCGAGCTTGTGGATCTGGGAATTTTGAGGCTGGGGTTTGTGCGTCATTTCCCGTAGATTAATGGGTTTCTGGGCAAGATCGGGACAACTTCAAATTATCCTGTTATGGGACTAAAGAGGATCTCAATCTATGCTGAAAATAATCCAAACATGGGATTTATCCTGATTTTACCAACACGTGATTACCATCTTGGAGTTTTTAATTTGTAACTCCTGGATTGGCTCAACACAAGCAGTAGCGGTGTTGATCGTGGCTCTTTTCTTTATGGACCTATTCAGAGGTTTGAATCCATTTGAATAGACAAAACTAACCGAGGCGAAAGATAAAATAGGATATTAATTAACTTGCGTTGATTCATTGTTATTCATTTATTAGTCATGTGTTAATTATCTTAATCAAGAGTTTGCTTTAATTGTGTATATATTGATAAAACGATCAAAAAAGGTGATTTGCTGTGCTTAAAGAGGACGATGCTTAAGCCCTTTTTTACCTTTAGACTGCTCAATCAAAGAATAATCAAAGCACTTAGATTGCGTGCGATATTCACTCTCGAATTTATCTTAATCGCTGTCAATCGTCACAGGCCTTTTCATGCATCATGCATGACATTCATCTCAAGAATATCATTTTCATGAACAACTAATATGTCTCTTTAGATGTCAAAATGTCTATCTTCTCCTCTAATCTGGGTCATTGAATCTGACAAAAAATACTGAGAAATAGCTATAGTGCAAGTGTAGCTATCTTTCACGAAAATGTCAAAATCAAGGCTACCTTTCTGTAATTTGTTTGTTTGTTTGTTTTTTTTTTTCCAATAACAGGTGCTGTTTTTTGGCTTATATATTAATGTGAGGGCCAGCCTTTTATGTAAGAAATCGATAGCAAAGAGGCGACTCTTTGCAATTTGCTCCCTCGAAATGGAGTTTTCTGGGTGCGTCTTTTTCCACTTGGCCCTCATCGACGGATGTGCAAAGGAACTTGGAAAAATCACGGGTGGACCAATATAATCGAATTGGTTTTTAGGTAAATATTAGATGTACAAGATAAGTTTGGCATTCCAAAGTTTGACAACCAATTATCCTTGGTGTTCTATAGATTCTAAATTTTATTTGAAAATCCTTGTGAAAATGTTTTCCATAATCTAATTTCACTTCGGTTTTATGCCATTATGAAATCAACTACCAATCAATCAAAGAAGCCTTTGCTACATTTTTTTTAGGGATACATTGCATTGAAGGTCACAATGTGACTCTCATTTTAAGACACGTTGTAAGGTTTCCATTCATATAAAATGGAAGCTTGAGATAATTATGCTTGCCGAACTTCAATTTCATGCACTTTTGCCCTTTTTTCTCAGGATAATGGTTTCAAAAATTTGTGAAATTGCAAAAGTTGAAAAACTTTAAACTTAAAGTGCATGGTTTGCCAGGAGTTGGAAAATTGTTAACCTAAATATAATATTTGAAAGTGTGACGACATCCACAATAATGATCAGTACTGAAAGACTTGGCTAGACAATACTTTTTCGAATGCCAACTGTGATTATAATTTTTAATTACAAGTCATGTTTCGGCCAATATTTGCTGTCACCTCATGGTTCATCTTCAGTGATGCCAATCTGGGGGGACCTTCCTCAGCTTATTAAGCTGAGTTCATATGTGCGTCTTTCACGTTCTCTGTCATTTTGTGCCTCTTTTCGTTTGCATTTGTCGATAGACAAGGACTCACGTGTTTCCTTCAAGTGGGGTTGAATGATTAGATAATTCGGTGGCATTTAAGTCAAGCTTTAAGGGGTCCAATGCGAGTACCTACGTCGTGACCTTTCCAACAAGCAAGTGCTCCATGTGACTTTTGTCTTCGCAAGGGCATGAACACCATGCATCTATCACTAGTATCGTTAACCTAAATAGTATGTTAAAAAATATGATGACATCCATGATGATGACCATAAGCACCGAAAGACTTAACAAGATAATCCTTTTCAAATACCAACCGTTGGGGAAAAATTGAATGGAGACAGGGAATGGAATAAGATTTTGAGACATGATAACACTTTTTTGAAGGAATTATTTGTCTTATAACATTGCTAATGATTACTGGCATAAATCTTTCATGATACAACAAAGTATCGAATGATAATATTAGATAATAATTATGATATTCTCCGGGAACTCTCAAGTAGAAAAAATGCACGTACTCTGAGAAAGAAAATTGACAAGACTTAATAAAAAAAAATGAGACGAAAAAAAACGAATGAGTTTATTTCTTCTTTTTTAACAAAAGTGACTTTTGGGAAAAGGTTGCAATAAACATATGTTTTCTCAAAAGACAGATTGTAAATTCGGAATTGTATAATAAAAAAAAAATGCTATTATTTGGTACTTTAGTATTCCAAATTTTATAACTTTCAAAACATAATGATTGAGCAAATATAACCTTTCACTAACTAAGAAGTTATGTTCAAACAAACATAATCTTCCAAAAGTTGTAACAATGTCTAATAAGCGTTACAAGGAAACTTTTGACACCAACGGTCATAATTAATTCAGCCTCGTTTTAAGTTAAATTTTGCCCCACATTTGGAGTCAACTCATGGTTCATCTTCAGAAATACGAAAGTGGGTGGACCTTCCTCAGCTTATCAACCTGTTTTCGTATGTTCGCGGAACACATTTGCTTTATCATTTTGTGTCCCTTTTTGTTCGCGTTTCCTCCGAAGTGGGTTTGAATGGTTGATTAATTTGGTGGCATTAAAAGTCAAGCTTTAAGTGGTCCATGTAACTAGGCACCTTGTTTCCTATTCAACACGCAAATGCTCCACATGACTTTGTCTTCACATGTGCATGAACACTGTGTATTTATCGCTAGTCTTTTTCAGGAATTAAATTGCGTAGATTTCATCATTTCGTATATACATTGCCTTCTCTGATTTTGCTACGTGAACACTTCTAATTGGGGAACACATACGTCTAATGGTGTTAACCACTAAATATTTATTCCTAACGAACAAGGTGATATCGAAGCTTGTTTTGCCTTTTCCGAATATATATATATATTCCGAAGCATCTCCATCTTGGCTGTCAATTAGTATTAGTAATCTCTTTTGGAGACGGACAATAAATAGGACAACTGTGTTCAATAATTTATTGATAGGGACCTTCTTTACGTCTCGATAATTATCTCGAACGGTATTGTTCATTATGTCAAACATGATGAAAGTTTTAGGTTGATGAATCTTATATGGTTTAATGGAAGAGTTTCAAAGTGAATGACAAATTGCACTTAGTGGAAATCCTAGGAAATCATGTAATCTGTGAACTATGGCGTTGAATACTAGCAAATTGCAAAAGTTGAAAAATCTTCTAATTTAAGTGCATGATGGTCTACAAAGAGTTGAACAACGTTCACCTAAAAAGAATATTAAAAAATATGATGACATCCAGGATGACGACAAGTACCAAAAGACTTAGCCAGAGAATCCTTTCAAATGCCAAATTTAATAATTAATTCAGCCTCGTTTCAAGTCATATTTAGGCCCACATTTGCAGTCACCTCGTGGTTCATCTTCAGGGATACAAATGTAGGTGGACCTTCCTCAGCTTATTAAGCTGTGTCCGTATGTGCGATGCTTTGTCATTTTGTTTCCCTTTTTGTTCGCGTTCGTTGAGAGAGAAGGTCGCAAGGACGCCCCTGTTTCGTCCTTCTCCTAAATGGGGTTGAATGGTTGATTAATTTGGGGGCATTAAAGATCAAGCTTTAAGTGGTCCAAGTGACTTGGTACCTTGTTTCCTTTTACATGCAAATGCTCCACATGACTTTGTCTTCGCATGTGCATAAACAGCATGCATTCATGTCTATTCTATCAGACCTGCATAGTCTTATCTGATTTTGCGACGTGAATAATTCTAATTGGGGAACACATGACGTTAGTGGTGGATCAGTAAAGCTGTTCCTATATTATATATACTCCATTCTGGTGATAGATTATTATTATTATTAATCTATTTTGGAGACGGACAATAAAGAGTAAAAATTGCATTCAATAATTCATTTATTTATTCATTCATCTACTTTCTTGGATCCATGTCAGTGACCTTCTTTACGTCTTGATAATTATGCGACCCACCACGGGAGCTTTAGATGACCATATCAAAAACAAAAAATAAAAAAAGTCTCTAAACTAGCGAAACATTATATTGTTGTGATAGGACAAAAAGACTACACGCTGATCTCAAGAGCATTAGTTGAGCATTTCAAGAGGCTCGTGCATTTCTCAAATAAAAGTTGGTAATTTCATATAATAATTTGCAAATTTAAGACGTTTGTAAGATGGTAGATAGAGGTTGATAACTGATATAAGATATTGTTTTTGTTAGTGATGAGAGAAGTTTGTAATTTTGAGTTAAATGTTGGAAACTAAGTCAAATAAAAGTAGGTACATGCAAAAATAGTAAGTAACTTAATTGATGAAAAGTTAGTAATAGTGTAATTAAGATTAGTAATTTGTAAAAAGAGTTAGGAAATGTAAAAATTTGGTAAGTAAGGCAAAGAAGAGTTGTAAAAAATAAGAAAAGATGGTAAATTTGATATACCAAATAAAGGTTGGTAAAACTCAAATATTTCTATTCCATCTATTGAATGAAAAATTAGAATTGATAATTCAAAACTAATTAATGACTTAGTTGAAGAAAAGTTGGCTAGTCGCCCAAAATAAATATTGGCAACTTTAATTAGAGTTAGTAAATTTTCTTTTTCAAACAGGGTTTTTTTTTTTTTTCTGATTAGGAATAAGAGAAGCTAGTAATTAAAAAAAAAGGAAATAACATCGTAACTAATTCAAAAAAGAGTTGGTAGCACAAAGCTAGTTGGTAACTCAATTGGACAAAATTGGTAATCATTAATCTTGATAATTCTAAAAGAGAGTCAGTAAATTTAATTGTTATAGACAAGTTAAAGCTGAAAAATCTATAGAAAAATTGGTGAATCAAGTCGGGCCGATTATATGGTTTGACGCATGGGTTACCATTCTTGTCCATTTGGATAAGATTTAGATTGAACCTTCTTCAAACAGAAGTCTTAGTTTTGAATTGTAAACATACCAGATCAAAGATTTAGGTTGATGAATCTTATATGGTTTAGCGGAAAAGTTCCAAGAAATTGACAAAATACACTTCATGGAAATCCTAAAGAAATCATGTAATCTTTGTACTATAGTCGAATACTTGTCAAATTGCGAAAGAAAAAATTGTAACTAATTCGAAGTAGAGTAGATAACACAAAGCCATGTGGTAATTTAATTGGATAAAATTGTTATTCACTCTAATTGATATTAGTAATTTCTAAAAAGAGTTGTAAATATAATGGTTTGGAATGTAAGACTAATAAAAGCTAAATATCAAGAAAAAAAATTGGTGAACTTTTATACAAATCAAAATTGGTAAACAACAATCACCGCCCACAACGGCTGCGTTGGCTTTGGGATCTCTCCCCTTCACGAATGAGAGAAGTTCGAACCCCAGCGTTGTCGTTAAGGATTTTTAAGCGTGACGTCGTGGTGGTGGGTCTTGTGCTAGTGTTACCTCAGGTTTACCTCGCTGGCCGTCGGCTGTACGGGGGTTCCAGGTCACAAAAAATAAAAAAATTGGTAAACAACTCAAATGAGGTGGTAAACTAGTTGGTAACCTCAGGAAAGCTAATAAATCACATGAATCAAGGGCTAAGAACACTAATAGCACCAAAAATTTTATACAGCGCTTACTTCAGTATCAAAACATTTTTCTGCTCACTTGAGTGCCATAAATTTAAAAGATCGATCATTTGAGTGCTAATTCAAATTTACCTCATCGAAAAATTTGACGTGGATGGTAATCGTCCGATGTGACTTTCATCAAGACCGACGTGAATAATTTTTTTATTTTTTTTTTTTAAATATTTGTTTATTATTTTTGAATTTTTGAATTTTTTTTTTTTTGCTTTTATCTTTAGGGTCGGTGAGGGTCACTGGCGACCCTCATCAGTTGCGAAATCCTCGCTTGGCAAGGGCCGCCTTGCCCTAGGCTACAAAGCCCTGGGCAAGGCTATTGGGGCCTTGCCGACAGTTGGCGAGGGCCCTCACCACCTCGCCCTCCCTACGAAGGCCTTGCGTGATGACTTGGCGGCCTCCCTGGTAGTAGGTGAGGTCATAAAGGCTGCCCAAAGCCTGTGAGGGCCCTTACGACCTCACCTCCGCCTCGCCAAAAGCCGGTAAGGTCTCAACGGCCTTGCCTAGGGCCTTTGTGGCCGAGGGCTAGGGTTTCACAATCGGCAAGGGTCGCCGGTGAACCTCGTTGACCCTAAAGAAAAAACAAAAAAAAATCCAATGATTTTACTTTGATGTGGTACTTAAGTGAGCAAAAAAAAAAAAAAATTGGCACTTAAATGAGTACTGTACAAAAGTTTTAGCACTTTTACTGTTCTTATCCCAAATTCCTTGGAGTTTGATGGGTTACGTTTCCTAAGATTCAAGATGACTGACTTATACGGCATAAAAGCCATTCTGGTCCATTTTATGCCATCATGCCCGAAGGCTTTTCAAAATATTTCGTTGTATCTTTTTCCCCTCAAATCCGCTTGCTCAAGAACTCTTTGCTTTCTTTAGAAGCTACCGCTAAAATAATGGTTCAATGAGGAGAGTAAGCACAGAGTTGAGTGAATAAATGAAAAGAAAGAAAAGGCAAATCCTGAACCTTGAATGTCTAGTTTGATCTCTTCTCTAAACTGTTCAGTTCATTTGCTTTGTAAGCTAAGATTGAGATAATAATTCCACTTAAAGCCATGTCTCACTGTTGAACTTATGTACGTCCTATCTCTTATACTCAGAAGAGATGGTAGCATAAAGATAAAACTCATAGACCTTCCCACTTCAAACTCCCACTTCAAACACATTTATTATTTTCTTGTTTCAACTACAGTTAGCCCCACATCATGATACTCGTTACATGATGATGGATAGGCAAGTATTATTTCACTGAGTTTTAATATGGAAATTTGGAAAGACAAAACTTGCTAATTCTTCTCACAAGCTCTTTGGTACTAGTTCATGGACCAATCTTCAAAGACGCCATCAGTCTTCGGACCAGAAGATCTCCATCTCCCCCCAATCGCTCTCGGGAACACCTAAAGCCTTCCACACCGCTTTGGACGCATCGACAACATTGTTCGGGCATGGTGGCTGGAAACCATGAGGCTCGTCGCACCCCATTGTTGAGTCACACTCGTCGACCACCTTTGCCTTCACGGTCCCCCCATTGCCATGGATAGTTATCTCCTCGAAGCATCTCTTCTTATTATTGAACCAGCCGGTTGATAACGCCACAACGGGCGTGTCGTCGGAATGGTACTGTTCGTCGCACTCAGAAGGCGCGCCCCCATCCCCGCCCTTCTCGAAGCTGTTTATGGTCAACGTCGCCTTGGTGCGTTCCATAACAGGGGGCGAGCATTTGTAAGTCGTGTAAACCTCGCCCCTCTTGCAGCGATCGGCACCTAAATCAGTGCTGCACTTGCCCTGAGTCCCTCGGAGCTCGCCGCTAGGCCTGCATACTTGAGCCTCGGCAATCGCTGAAGCGGCCACCACGGCAAGGACAAAGATCAATACATGAGAGGGAGTTGGATGGAGAAGCTTCATTTCTTGATGTATTGAGTTCACTCCCCTTGGTGTGTTAAAGTCTATATTGCGAGGTACATATATAGTGAACTAGTGACATAAAAGGACACAACTTTGGGGGTTAGAATATCAAAAGTGCCAAAAATTTTGTATGACGCTCACTTGAGTGCCAAAACTTTTTTTTCACTCACTTGAATGTCACAAATTTCAAAAATCAATCACTCGAGTGTTAATTTTGATTTGTCTCATCAGAAAATCCAACGTGACTTTATCAACATTGACGTGGATAATATTAATAACATTTTATTTTTTATTTTATTTTTTTGAAGTTTTTATTTTTATTCTTATTTTTATTTTAGGGCTTGTGAGGGTCTTTGGTGAGCTTTGCCGACCGCGAAATCCTCGCCTAGGCAAGGGCTACCTCACCCTCGGTCGCAAAGGCCCTAGGTGAGGCCATTGGGGTCTCGCCAACGGCCGGTGGCTGGTGAGGGCCCTCGCCACGAAGGCCTTGGGTGATGGCATCATGGCCTTGCTAGTAATAGCTGAGGTCGCGAGGGCCCTTGCCCATGGTTACCTAAAGCTGGCGAGGGCCCTTGTGACCTCACCTTCGCCTTGCTAGAAGCCAGCGAGGCCCCAATGGCCCCACCCAAGGCCTTTGTGGCTGAGGGCAAGGGTTTCACAGCCAGCAAGGGTTGCTAGTGAACCTCACTGGCCCTAACGAAAAAAAAAATTAAAAAAAATCAAAAGAAATCCACACAGGATGTTTAGTCAAAAGCGGCACCTAAGTGAGTGAAAAAAAGTGATAGCACTTAAGTAAACGCCATACGAAAATTTTAGCCCTTCTACTGCTCTTATTCCCATGAATAAATAAGAGTTGCTGAATTTAAGATGATTGTAATAAAGATAAATGAAACTTGGCAACAATAATAAATTTGATATATTACAAAAACCAAAAAAAACAAAAAACAAAAAAATTTTAGAAGTAGTTAATTCAAAACTAGTCAATAATTTAATCAAAAAAACATTTGTCGTTAATGTGCGACCTTCCCAATGGTGAACCACCGAAAGGAAGTTAATGGATTATTAAACCAAGGACTTAGCATGGATTCTCCCAAACCCATACCAATCACAACTTTAGGATTTTGATTTAATCATTATACATAATCAATTCAATTTGGAGTCGCCACTAAAAGCCCAAGTAAAGTGTGGATAACACTTTACTTTTGCGTGCTAGAAATGTCATATATATGAGGACTTTGTTACGCTAAATAACTCTAACGCTCTTTATGTACCTCTTTTTTTTTTTTTAAATATATTTAGCAAGCACTCTTGGACAATCTTAATCCTAATCCATTAACAGGCAATCGGTGATTATGTGAGCGCACAATTAATAACATAACACAATAAATTTAAACATAAATAAATTACTAGAAGTAGGGCAAACTTATTTGCATTAAGCAAAGCATATCTTCACTATGATTAAGATTAATTTCCCAATATACGCAAGATGTTAATTGAAAAATGCATGCCCTAAACATAATTTTTAAATGCAATAATGATTGTTTCTTTTTGGTTTTTCTTGTTTAACAAAAGATTAAACTTGTTGCAATGCATGAGATGCAATTTAATTCTAGGTTATGTCCACATGGATTCTAATTTGACTAATGGCGTGTGACATGGGTTATTTTGATAATCTATATGTAACCTAATTATGACGACAAGCAAAACAATTGATAATTAATCTAATATGACATGCCAATTATGATGACATGGCAATGTGACGATATGGAGATGATGACATAACGACAATGACATGGAAATTATGAAATTAATTCTATATATGAGATATGCATGGTATATTTTTGTGATTTTCTTTTAAGGCTAAAATAGAAAACTATCTAATTATACGATTGTCTAATTTAAATTAGGAAATATTTTATAGTACATCCTATTCTAAAAGAGGTAGTTTCCTAATTAACCACATGGTTCCTAGATATGCAATTCTAAACTAGAAAACTAATATATATATGCAATCTATTCTAAATGCAACGCATTTGTTGTGTTATTCAAAATAAGAAAGTTTCCATAATAACGTGCACTATATAAATCCACATACTTATATATTAACCACATTTATAATAGGAAACAAAGGTAATCAGGGATCCAATCTTAGGTCTTAAAGATCGAAACCTCAATTATCAAGCATATAATGCAATATATCAAATTACGAAACTTCTTACTTGGGGGAAGCCTAAAACATTGCATCAAATTTTGTTAGAATCGAGATAATCCAAATTAAGTAAATATTCAAAGTGAGCAAGTAAACTTGAAACTTCCTAAATGGGATTACCGACTCAAATGACAACCGATAGAGAAGGGGACGTGAGGAAGATTCGCGACAGCTGTAACCAGTGAGGAACGGCAAAAGGCGGGAACATCAATCGTTAGGGACTGTGAACATCACACGGGAGTCTCCGGATCTACGATGCTTGATTCCTTTGGTGAAGTTGAAGAGTCAGTTATGGTGGAGGTCTCTTTCATAATTTAATGCACTCCGACTTAGAACGAATGCATGTTCACCGTTTTTACAAGACCACACATTGAGCTCTCCAATCTTGATCCACAAATCCGACTGGTTCGTTTTTTCTCCATCAAAGACACACTTCTAGATATTTTCTTATACATCGCAACAGACAAACCCAAGAATAATATCTTACCGTTTTCTCCATAAAATTTGAGCACGATTCAACAGTTAATAAATATGTACTCGTTGATTTGTTAAAGTGGGCACTGAAAATGTTTGGAGGGACTGCTAGAGACAGCTCATGTGTGTATTTTTTGTTGTGCGCCCATGCTTTTGTGTCTTTTTTGTTAAAGCCTAAATTTTACAATTTTATTTAGGACTTAATCGAGTAGAAAATTGGTGATTGATTTTTAAATCCTAGCCAAAAAATAACTTTCACTAAATTGCAACGTGTATTAGCATTAGGAATATTTGCATCATTAATGGTAATTACTAAATTTTTTCCAAAAATTTTGTCATTAAAAGAAAAGAAAAAAAGAGAATAAGAAAAAAATATTATCATCAACGAAAATTATAATCAAAAAAAGAGAAAAGAAAGAAAAAAGAATCCTTGCCCGGCCCTACTTGTCCTCCTCTCCTATGCATCTCTTTTGACTTGGGCCTAAGCCCAACCTCATTTCCCTTTCTCCAGGCCCAGCTTGCGTGTTGATCTTCTTCTTCCTCACGCCGGTCGCGCCTCTACAAGAAAAGAGGAGTACGAGTCAGAGAGAGGCAGAGGATCGGGAGTGGCAGATGGCAGCGTGATCCGTGGGGGGGGGTGGGGGGTGGGGGCATGTCGGCCAACGAGCTGGAAGTGGCAGAAGCCATGCGCGCTAGCCGGTGGCACTCAAAAGGGAGAGACAATGAGCGAGAGAGAAGGAAAAAAAGGAGTTCTTGGGGGGTTTTTTCAGAAAGAGAGATTTGAGAGCTTGAGAGAGCTCGGGAGAGTTTTGAGTGAGTGAGAGGGAGCTAGAGAGAGTGAGCTCGAGAGGGTGGCTACGCCGGAGGTCCGTCTGTTAGCTGTGTCCGCCACAGCCTTTCCCCAAAGCTAGGTAGGTCTCCCCTGAGTGTGTGTGTGTGTGTTCTGTTTTTGGGTGCTTCGGATTGGAGCTTGCGGTTGACCAGTTCGCGCAAGTTTCGGTCCCGTCGGTCTTCCATGAAATCTTCTGTGTATTCTAGTATGCATTGTTAGGAGCTAAGTCCGCGCTAGAGTCTCTAGCAGGTCGGAGATCCCTCGTTTCAGTAGTGCATGCCGGCCGTTCGTTGAAATGCTTGAGCGAACTTCGAGTCTCTTTAGTGGGTTATGGCCAAGATCTGATATTGTTGTTCATATTCATGTCAAATGCGAATGATACATGTTTGAGTTGGTCCAGAATGCTGCTTGCATGTCTAATGTCGAGCTTGGTCCGAACTTGAATTCTTAAATGAGCCTAGATTTCTTTGTTCGCCAGTGCATCCTACGTGTTTGATGAAATGCCTCAGAGAAGGCCGAAAGTTAGTTCGTGTTTAAACCAGAGACCGACCTATCTTTACTTCCATAACTGTTGCTCCATGTTCGCTTTTTGTGTGTTCATTGTGCTTTGGTGTGATTTTCATGAAATGGCCGTGCATCGTCGATTCAGTGAGGGTTTTCCTTCACGCCAAAGAGAATCTTAGTGGTCGCCGGAAAGGTGGTCGGCCGGCCGGAGCGGACGACCGGCGGGAGGTGGTTGCCGGCAGCGATCAACGCCGCTTACTCCAGCCGGCGCTGGTGTGTGGGCTAGATTTGGCGGGAAGCCAACCTCAAGCGTGCAGAGGGAACACCAGGAAGAAGAAGGCCAAGAAAAAAAGAGAACTTAAAAAAAAAAAAAACGAAAAAAAAAAAAAAAAAAAAAGGTTTGAAGAAAATTAATTAATAAAAATAAGGCTTTAAAAATTATTTTTTTTGGTTTGAATTTGGTCAGATCGGGTCAATGGGCCAGATCAGGTTTACCCGTCCGAACTTATTTTCCCGAATATAATAATACTAAATATTTTAAAATATATTAAAAAATTCAAAAAATTGAAAAAATAAAAATATAATAAAAATTAAAAAAATTCCAAAAATTCAAGAAATTTTTAGAAAATATTAAAAATTTTGAAAATTTCTCAAAAAATAAAAAAATTGTAAAATCCAGAATTTTTTGGAAAATATGAAAATTCCTTTTTCATAAAAATATCGAAAAATCCAAAAAAATTCTAAAAAAAGAAAATCAAATTCCTCGTAAAGTTTAAAAATTAATCTTTCGAGTCATTTTCTCCTAAAAAGTGGAAGCTTTTTAATTTAGAATTATACTCAAGGTTGACAAGCCTCTAGGGCTTTGCTATAAGGTTTCAATTACCCCTAGAGAAAGATACCCTTGACTTTTTATGACTTCCCTTTAGCTTAGTTAGGAATGGTACTTAATTATCTCTCAATTGTTAGATGCTTCTTTTCCCTACAATTTAATTAATGTCGTCCTTGGTTATTGTTTGTTACTTTAACGACTACTCACCCACATGATCATCTCACATGTTAATTGATAGATTTAAAATTAATCCAAATTGCTGACAATTTTTTTTTTTAAATGAATAAGATTAGGTATCGAAAAGGCACAAATTAGTTAATTAGTATAATCACGTCCCTGATTCCATATTCTCTACACAAGAAGTGAAGTACATTCCCATATTTCTCTTGATTTCTAGCTGACACCAATAAGCTAATCGCAACTCCCTATTACTAAATTCTTAGGAACATCCCAATGTCGCATGAGGTATACGCTCGAGAGAGCCCGTGCTTGATCATGGGCTATAGGCACGTCCTTTATGCTATACCCCTAAATCTATATTCCAATTCAAAGCATAGTAACTTCCACCCATGAAGCAAGATGAAACAAAATCAATTGATTCACCACAAAAAGGGCATATCGTTCTTAAGTCAGTCCAATTCAATTTTGAATGTAAGTAACAAGTCCTCTCTCTTGTAGGAAAAGGGTGCATGTTGACCATAGAAGCAACGCCTTCTACCAAGAAAGCATGCTAAGACTTTACCATCCATTTTGGCGTAAAATGATGTATATAGTTCCTAAATGATTTCCAACCGAGCGTGCAAATAACATGTTTAATCTTTTATTTGCACGCAATAGATGGGGCAAAGCATCTAAAGAACAATGCCCTCAAATGTCAAAAACTTATATGTTCATACTCAAGGAACAAAAACGTGTGAAGGGTAAATTGTATCAATTCCAATTGCTCATTTTGATACTGTCTCTGACATGATTCTCTTTGATAGGGAAACATCAAATGTGTAAAGGAAAATGCAAGTGAAGGGCAATCTAGAGCTACCAAGTATCCAAGATTGTGATGTTAGCACCCAAAGGATAAATGCGAGTGAGAATAAAGATGTATCATTTCCAATCTTTCAATCCCTAAAGATTCTTATACTAACACATTCTTTTCTATTCTTTATAGGGTTATCAAGTCGCCCCGTCATAGGTAAGTACTCTTCTTCTCAAAATCAAATGGAAAACAAAATCGATAATTTCCATCACAAAAAAATTCGGTTTTAGGTAATGCACATTTTGCTTTCGTTCTTCATTCCCTTTATTGCTCTGTGAGGTGAACACTCCTGATTTGTTTCCGGTTTGCTCAAAGGAGTTGGTTTGGCCTTTCATGTAAAAGTTTTTTTTTTTTTTTTAAATTTAAAACAAATGATGAGTTATTTGACTATCTGAATAACTTCTTTTAATTTTTTTTTTCGGCCCCTATCTTTTGTGTATTAGTTTTCCAAGATAGATTTCAAAAGATTAAAAAAAAAAAAAAACAAGAAAGAAGGTGGAGGACAGTTTTACTGGAGCATTCATTCTTGAAAGGAACTCTTCCCAGTTTTGAACCGCACACAAGTTGTAGGGTGAGCCTTTTTCTTAACACAAAAAATATTCGCAGCGTGTCTCCTTCGCGAAGTAAAGTTTAATATTCTAAAGTTAATGGAGAAAGAAGAGGATCTCACGAGCTAAAGTGCTACACTTTCTACTGGGCCCTTTACTATAAGTTATTCTAAATCTTTCGTCATCATCAAATCCTTGTGAAAAGAATAATTACACGTAGAAGAATCCAAACTTTACTGTTGGACGGTGAAAATGAGATAATGTGCAAAATGATTGATTGATATATGGAGCAAAGAGAAAAATGGCCCGAGGCTTTCAACCCATGTTAAGGGATATTCGATGCAAAAGCTGAAATTGCTATGTGTGGAGAAGAAAAAATGCGTGCACAAAACTCGTTGAAACTACATATTCAATCGGTCATCCACGCTGTTGGTAAATTCACACTCTATATGAAAGAGCTACTTTCGCTTGGACTAATGTAGTTTATGAAGTCTCATTTGTTGAGGCCTAAATTTTGCTGACAATAAAAGAACACAGAAAATGATGAAAAAAGAAAATGAATGATAAAGCTCCAATTAAGCCCAATGCTTTCTAATCCATTTAGCTAGAAAGGCTGAACTGGAGGCTGATGACGGGATCTGTTTTGCGTCATTGGAGATTTTCCTTCGTTCGCAAGCGATCCCGGTCACCGTCGAACACCAGTACGACGCCGTCTGCCTCCATTATGTTGCTGCCTCGAGTCTCCCCTATTCTGCTCTGTTCTTCGGCCGAGAAACTCGAAGAGCCCCTCATTCCCAGCTGAAATCTCGTCGCCGGCTCGAATCTTCACAGGCGAAGCATCCTGAAATTTTCTCTGGTCGCTTCGACTGGAAATTGCGACCGGGAGCTGCTCCTCCTCGTTATGCTCCTCCGCCACTGTGTTGGCGTACTTCGTTCGGCCCTGTTCTGTGGCTGAGAAGCACGAGGTGGTTAGTCCCTGATCATATTTCCACCTGCCGATTTCACTCGACATAGATTAACGAAGTCGCCGTTGTTGCTTATATCACTAATCACAGCTCTGTCTCCGCTTGTTAACCAGGTGAGGTAACCTCAGCCCCTTTGTTCTTTCCAGTTCTGAGTCCGAGATCCGTGAATAGGCGCATTAGAAAATCTCTTAGAATCATGCCCAACTTCTGAAGATTTAACCTGTTAATCGTCGTCGACGTATCGATCTTGGATGTGAAAATCACATTACATCCGTGTCTATGCTTGGTACTCTAATAACGCACACGGTTTGCTCGACAAAATGCTTCAGAGATATTAAACATTCTGATGTGATTTGTGCGAGATAGATTGATTAACTAGATATTAAAACTGACTCGATGCACAGTGAGGTTGCGGAGAGCTTTACTGAGCTTTATGTTCTTCCTTCTTTTTTTTTTTTTTTGTTTCATGTACTGTAACTTCGAAGATGGCCTTCTGATGGCGATCATCGGCGAGGAAAATGAGCGAGGTTCGCTGATATGCGCAGTATCTAATCTCCGGTAATGTACTCAATTGCCTGGAATTCCCTTGGTAGTTCTTTGCATTCTGTGTACGTTCTGCAATATGGAGACTGTCGTCGGAAGGCCGACCGATGGAGACGATGGTTCGAATTTCAATCGAGAAGGGCTTGATTAACAAGCCCATCTTCAGCTTATTTTTATGTGGCCGAAATCTGAATATTTGCCCCGTGTACAGACCGGGCCCAAGGGCCCAGCCTGTGTCCCCTTCTATCAGAATAAAAAAAAATTAAAATAAATGAAATAATTCGAAAATGAAAAATTTGAATAATGGTTAGAAAAAAATCGTTAGATTTTAGCATTAGAATTAGTTTAGTTTCATTCAGTTGGCATACATATGATGTAGGGATTCTTTTTTTTTTTGTAAGTTTAGGATTAGGCAATTTAATCTTTTGGAAGACAAATTTGATTTGAATTGATTGTGATTCTTTAATAATAAGGCCATGTTATAATCCTTGTCTGAATTGTGTCAGGTTACTTTACTGTACTTGTCTTCTGACTCTCTCTTTTTTTTTTTTTTATTACTATCTTTAATGAATTGATTGTGATTCCTTTATATTAGTTTTTTGAGTTGTGATTTGTTTATTTTAGTTAAATGGTTAGGTTCGATTTTTGGACCATAATAAAAATTTCAAAAAAATAAAAACATTGCACGGACACTTACTGGACAAGAACCTTAGGATTCATAATTTAATAAAAAAAAGACTATGTAGACTCTTTAATTGACAGATAATCAAGTCAAGGTATCGAAAGGGGATTGTTTATATAATTAGTATAATCAAGTTCCTCATCATAAGTTTTTGGTTGCATAAGAAGTGAAGTGCTCTTCCATATCTCATTTGGTTGGTTTCTAGTTGTCCTCAATAGGTTAATAGTGACTTCCTCATATAGATTTTTAATAGGTTAATCGAATCAAATGAATTTTCCAACATTGTGAGAGGTATATGGGTTTGAGAAAAATTCACACCAATTGAAGACCGTTAGTACTCAACTCAACATTACTTCTAATCTTGTCATCTCCTGGGCCGTTGCGAGGATCATGGCATTGTTAAATGTAATTTGATCTGTCTAGTAGAGAACTCAATCATGCGATATGATGTTTGCATGGTGAAAATGAAAAATGAGATTTTCCATGGTTGATGTACGACCCAAAATAATATGCTTTGCCATCCAAATTACAGCTTGATGAAAAAGAAAGATTCCAATTCTTTTGGAAAAGAAAGAGCGTACTGAAAGTTCCGATTTGATGCCATTTGACTGTGCAAATGTTGTGTAGCAAATAGCAATCAAGGCCGGTTAAATTTGTGAAAATGTTTTCCAATTTTTATTTTCATTGAAAAACGATAAAAAAATTCTTGTGCCTTTGGATTTTTTTTGTTTTCTTGTAAATGTCGTGCTTGATTCGTAGAAATAAATGTTCTCAATATATGTGAAAATATAGTGAAATTGTTGAGTTTAGAAGCAACTTTTAATATTCGAAAAGCATTGTTTTCACTTTTCAGCGGGGTCTTTATTCGATCCTGAATTGGTCTTCTTTACCAAACAGCCAAACAAACCTGAAGAACTGATTCCCTTAGTGGAACAAAAAAGTCAACTAATATGCGTTTTCAGAAATGATTTTTCTTTTTTTGGACTTAGTAAAAGGAAAAGAAATTGAAAATATAAGTTGCTTGTTTCCAATAAGGTTCAAATATCAATAGCCAAAAGAAGGAAGGAATTGTTCCGAAAGAGTTATCTCACGATGACTTTCCACATACATGTAAAGGAAAGGATAAGAACTATATATTTTGCCACGCGAAAGGTCAGATTCTTTTATAGTGGAGTTACATCAAAGTTCGTATGGAGCTTTCACAATGGAATAACTAATGCTTTTCAGGTTGCCAGAAAAGGCAAAGCGGGAACAAAAGACATTGTCTACTCTATGTGCATCTTCTCCTTCAAGGTATACTACATACTAGTTACTTAGCCCTGCGGATATGCATAATTTTGAACTGTTGGTATTCCATTAAAACGAGACATTATGGAAGAGAAATTAGATGAGATTCGCCTAGTGACTATATTTTATATTTTTATAGAAAAATGTTATACTTTTTGAAGGTGTAAGATTAAAATGTGATATTTATTAATATGAGCACGATTTAAGGGTCTTATTGATTTCATATCTAATGAAAGATAGTCGGGGTCTTGATGACCTGAATATCTGGTGATGTCTTAACAACTTGTTGCCGAGGTCCTGATGACAAAGATTTTGATTGAGGTCATGACGACCTAAATCAGATAGGTTTTTGCATTTTCAAAGTTCATACTTCATTAACATCTTAATAGCAAATCTACAAAATTTAAGGTCTCCTTCTATTCTTCCCAAAATGAATTGAGAGGCTCCTATTTATAGGGAAGTTTGATCAATATTTACTCAATTTAAATATATATCCAATCTATCTTGAATTTGATTGGATAAATGTCAATCAACTAATATCTTAACTCAAGTATGACTTTTCTGCTTATGAATACATATCCTAACTTGATTGGACAATTACACTTACAATCTTTTTTTGTTGAACATTAATATATTTATGCAGAATTTTGTAATTGGGTCATAGTTTCGCTGTTAATAAATTCATTTAAGAAACAACATTCAAGATAAGCAATGTTAGTGAAGAGTCTTTAGCATGTAATATAAAATGCTTTCTCTATAATTTGTATATTTTTTTTTCAAGTTTAAAATTAACAACGGATACTTTCTCTTTATCCAGCCTTTATATTCAGTATATGAAATGTAGCAAGAGCTTTTTTTTTTCCCTCTTTTCTCTTGAAAATATAGTCTTTAGTCAAGCATATGTTGCTCTTTGAAATGAAAACACCTGAAAGAGGATGCGTTTGGTTTGGCTTTGCCAAAGTCCACTGAGGCCCCCAAAGTCCCTTGACAAAATTCAAATGGCATTTGACAAATTTTTTTTTGGACAGTTTTGGGGGAAATGAAATTGTATATCCAAAACATCTAAAAGCCTTCAGCCCAAGACAAGTCTAGAGATGATTTGGAAAGTTGCATTTCTAGAATGCATTGAGAATATCCTGCCTTCATTAGGAAAGTATCTTGCCTTCGGGATGATTTTCAATCAATCAAGACATCTCACGTGATTATATATCGTGAAATTAATCTTTAAGATTGATAATCAATAAAAATCTTCTAAGTTAGAAATTTATATCATATCACAACCTATCAAGGGATGAGGTAAAATTCTCAAATTAATAAGTGTAAGTGCTCCGCTTATATCAATAGCTGCTAGTTATATCCAATATCCCATTATTCTAGTGATATCAAACTTCTCCTTATATCAAGCTTTTGCAGGCTTTTGCTTATATCAGGCTTCCTAGTTATATCCAAATGCTTCTCTGTAAACACTTTGATAGTGATTTAGATCTTATAAGCTATTCACCTTAGTACTTCTACGTCTTTACGGACTTCTCATTCTTTCGGACTTGTTCACATAGGTGCTTCTAGCTATTTAAAATCTTTTCACTCATCATATCAAAGGTCCTTTTTAAGCGGATTTTACCTAAAACACAAACAACTTCATGCATATATCAAGGTCTCAATAAATGATGGATTATTTTTTCACTTCAAAATATATTGGAGGCTTTCTTAATAAAAAGCACCAATACCATGCCGGTGAATAGAATACTTACGGCACGGAGAGTAAAGCCCCGTGGATTGAGGATCGCCATTGCCCCAGCGTAGAGCCAATAGTGCACGAGTCCCAGTTCAATCACAATTACTCTGAATACCACGTGAACATGTTTATCCTTGAGTATTGAAAGGCTAGTGTCGCGGTCCTGGAAGTTGAGCACGAGATCTGCAAAAAGTGCCGGAAAATGTTGATTTAGTCTTTGGCTACAGCCGACTCGGCCCGGTTGCACTTCCTCATATCTTTAGGTGAGAGCGCATCATCAGGAGACAAAAGATCTCCGCCCGCCGTCAAATTGTGCCACTTCGAGTACCTCAGTCACCTTGTACAGCATGGCCTCATGGTCCTCGGGCCCGGTTGCACTTCCTCATATGCGTATTTTAGTATTCCGTTAATATGAGATGTCGTGTGATAGAAAAAGATGCGTTTGTCTAATGGTAGTATTTTATATTTCTATGGAAAAATATCATACTTTTGGAAGGTGGAAGATTAATATGGAGAACATTGTCCAAAAAGTGTAAATTTATTGTATTTTTGACAATTCAATTTTAAATCTTTTAATTTTACCAGTGAAGTTTTAAACTTTTTCGCATTTTATCAACCGAATCCATTTGATCAATTTTGACTGAAATTTGCTTAAGTGGATGACGGCTATTTGACATGGCATGACTGACACTGATGTAAATGATTTTTAATAAAAATCTAATACATTTTTTTATTTTTTCAATTTTTAATTTTTAATTTTTTTCTTCCTTTTGCCAGTGGCCCGTCACTAGCCATGGCTAGGCCATCTACCCTGCTCGGCCACCAACAAAAGCAAAAAAAAAAAAAAAAAAAAAAAAAAATTATTAAAAATTATCTACATCGATGCTTGACCATGCTGTGTAGGATGACTATATCCATGTCAACAATTTCAGACCAAAATTGACCAAGTGGACTCAATTGGTAAAATGTAAAAATTGACAAAATTGAAATATTTATAATTGAACTAATAAAAGTGTAATATGTTTTTGAATAATTTTCACAATTATTATGTGGTATTCCATTGATATAGCCCAATTCGAAGGGGCTTAACGGCCTCATCTCTAATAAGATAGCATGATCTTTGACTCCTTTTCACGAATCAGATAGGGCCTTGAAGGATTAATTTCTAATTGAACATGGTTGCGGTCTTGATGACCCGAACATTTGGTGATCTGACGACTAATCGCTGGGGTCTTGATGACAAAAACTTTGATTGGGGTCGTGATGACCTAAATCCGGTAGGTTTGTGCGTTTTTGAAGTTCTTTAATCAGTAGAACTTATTCATAGCAAATTTACGAAATTTATAGTCTCCATCTGTTCTTCCCAAATTGAATTGAGAGCCCTCCTATTTATAGAGAATTTTAAGTAATATCCAAACCATCTTCAATTCGATATGTATAGAAGTCAATCAACCAAAATATTAACTCAAGTTCAATTTTTCTGCTCCTGAAAACGTACTCTAATTTGATTTGACAATCACAGTTGCAAAAAGAATTGCTGAATAATAAAATATTAATGTAGAATTTAGTAATTGGCTCGTAATTCCGCTGTTTATAAGTAGATTTGAGAAACTACGTTCAAAATAAGCCACGTTAATGAAGAGTATGTAATATTAAACATTTTTGATAACATAAATATCCAGGTATAAACTTAAAAACTGCTGCGATAATGATATACATTCTCATTATCCAATTTCATATTCAACATGTATAAAATATAAAATTTGGGAGAAAATAGAAAATGATCAATTTTTTTTCGCTGATTTATCTTTTTGTCAAGCTCCAACCCAATAAGAGATAGAACCTTCATATAATTTATTTTATATAATTTCTAGAAATGTAAATCCTATAAGAGATATGTACTTTATTGAGTACTTCTGCTCTTTCAAAGGATAAAGATTTTCCATTGTGATTTTATGCAATATGGGTCTACTCAAATACTTAAATGCTTGGTAAATGACTTCGCAATATAATATTATTGAGCTTCACCATTTATAGAGAAAGTATTTAAAAGATGCAATACTTGTTGAGAGGTTCCAAGTAAATATCGATCCCATATGAATTTTCTAATCAAACTATTAATCTTCCTTCTTGTCATTTCTTCTCATTCTCGGTACTTATTTTTCTGCGTGACTATAAATTATTTTAATCTTATATATATATATTTGTCTTTTGGTACCCATTTCCAATTATCCTTATGAAATGCTGTAAGAGTGTTTTTTCCTCCTTTTCTCTTGAAAATTCAGTCTTAGTTAATGTACATTTTGCTTTCGTTCTTCATTCCCTTTATTGCTCTGTGAGGTGAACACTCCTGAAAAGTTCCAGTTTACTAACCATCCACTTCTTCACTAAAACTATTGATCTTTTTCTGAGTTGCTTTGGCCTTTCATGTAAAAGTTCGATTTTTTTATTTATTTAAACAAATGATGAGTTATTTGACTATCTGAATAACTTCTTCTTTTTTTAAAAAAAATTTTTGTTTCGGCCCCTATCTTTTATATATTAGTTTTCCAAGATAGATTTCAAAAGATTAAAAAAAAAACAACAACAAGAAGAAAGAAGGTGGAGGACAGTTGTTACTGGAGCATTCATTCTGGAAAGAAACTCTTCCCAGTTTTGAGCCGCACACAAGTTGTACGGTGAGCCTTTTTCTTAAAACAAAAAATATTCAAAGTGTGTCTCCTTCGTGAAGTAAAGTTTAATATTCCAAAGTTAATGGAGAAGGAAGAGGATCTCACGAGATGAAGTGCTAGACTTTCTATTGGGCCTTTACTATAAGTTATTCTAAATCTTCCGTCATCGTCAATTTCCTGTAAAAAAAATAATTACACATGGAAGAATCCAAACTTTACCATTGGACGGTGAAAACGAGGAGCAAAGAGAAAAATGGCCCGAGGATTTCAACCCATGTTAAGGAATATTCGATGTAAAAGCTAAAATTGCTATGTATAGAGAAGAAAAAATGTACACACAAAACTCGTTGAAACAACATATTCAATCGGTCATTTGCGCCGTTGGCAAATTCACACTCTATATGAAAGAGCTACTTTCGCTTGGACTAATGTAGTTTATGAAGTCTCATTTGCTGAGGCCTAAATTTTGCAGACAATAAAAGAACACAGAAAATGAAAAAATAAAATAAAAAAGGAATGATAAAGCTTCAATTAAGCCCAATACTTTCTCATCCATTTAGCTAGAAAAGGCTGAGCTGGAGGCTGATGACTGCATCCACGCTTCTTTGCACCGATCCGATGCCAGCATCCAAATCGTGGGGGCTTTATTTTATGACTTGCCTGAGGTCAATAACAAGGAGAATTCTCTCCACAACAGCAGAAACTAATAACGCTCAAAGGTGACGGCGACGTGTAATGGAACTTTCCTTTTTTCCTTGGATTTATAGGCCCAATATTGGCAGCGTGTCTAGGTTTGAATTTTCTAGGGAAAATTGTCCAAAAAATCATAAATCTATTTGCACTTTTGTCAATTTAATCCTAAACCTTTTAACTTTGTCGATTGAGTCATAAATCTTCACTTTTTGCCGATTCAGTCCATCTGGCCAATTTTGGCCGAAAGATGCTTACGTAGACATCGATGGTGTCGCGTATGGGATTTCTGATGGAAGTCTTGACATGGATAATTTTTTAATAATTTTTTAATATTTTTGAATTTTTATTATTTTTAATATTTTTCTGTTTTTCTGCTTTTTCCGTTTTTCCTTCTTCTTTTTTTCTCTTTTTTTGGCTTTTCTCTTGACCTTTTCCGGTGGCCGGTGGCCGGTAGCCAACCGGCTAGCTGTGGCTAGTGGCCGGTGGCCAGCCACTGGAAAAGGCCAAGAAAAAAAGCCAAAAAGAGAAAAAAAAAAAAGAAGGAAAAATGGAAAAAACATAAAAAATAATAAAAATAATAAAAAATCAAGAAAATATTAAAATATTATTAAAAATTATCCACGTCGATCTTAGGCGGATCTTCTACGTGGCATCACCGGCATCCAGGTCAGCATTTTCCGGCCAAAATTGGCCGGATGGACTGAATCGGCAAAAAGTAAAAAGGTTTAGGACTCAATTGGAAAAGTTAAAAGGTTTATGATTGAATTGACAAAAGTGCAATAGATTTAAGATTTTTTGGACATTTTTCCCAAATTTTCTGTGCCAGCATGAATGTTTTATCTATAATATTTAATATTAAAAAAATTTGCAGCAACTCTTAATTGAACGGAGGCAATAATAAAATTACTTTACGAGACGAGTACTTTTTATTCCGCTGAAGGCAAATGATTAACTGAATCTTTTTCGCTTAATCTCATGACTCTCGTCTTAACTAGTCAATAAAGTTACTAGGATATTTAATACATAACCCGTTCACGATGGCTCTCTTCAGGTATATGCGTTGTCAAGAGACAAGGGCATCCCATTTTCATCGATATGGTGAAAAGTGGATCTGATGCACAAAGTCCCATCTAATGCAGCATGACTTTCTGTAGCCATCTGTGTTCTAATTGGAATTCCAATATTGAAAGTGAATGTAGTCTTCACTGCCATAACTTCCACATGCACGATGGGATGGGTTGGTGGATATCCGGTCACAATATTTGCGAGGATGGTCATGGAAGAGAAGAATTTCAAGCTTAGACCGTTTTTCTTGGGCAAGGCAATTGGACCAATTAGTTTGATAGTGTTTCCGTGGATGTGTTATACCTGCTTAGTGTTTCTCCCGCCGATTCTGTATCCATTTATTGGGGCACATTCAACTATGAACCAGTTGATTGGTAGGTATGACAGTGCTTTAGTGGGTGTATGATGCCCGGAGATGGTTTCATGGACTTGCCAGGAACATCGATGCACAGTACCGAAGGGTATGATCCGATGCTCTGTATCCAATGTTTCGCTATGGTTAATCGGTTGCCCCTAGAATGATTTCAAAGAAATTCTATTGTGTTTTGCCTCAGGCAGATGTCATGAGCATTTGAACCTGACACCTTCTTAGCACAATACAGGATTGCTTAGTTAACATTCCAAAAAAGCATGAAAACTTGAATTTGTTCAAAGCGTAGAACTATATTTCCTATCTTGGCATCACTCCACAGTCCCTCATGTATCTTTGGTCGATCAATGAGAAAGTTTTGAGAGTTGAAGAGTTGCTGTAACTGCATAATATATTCCCAGCTCCCAGGTGCATCATATCAAGTTTTATCAGCAGCATATTAATCTGTACATAAAAAATTGTTTTCTACTAGGGCTTGACGTATTTATAACCCACCTCAGTCCTTGGCACCATAGGAAATATTGCTCTTTTGTGATATTAGACTAGAACGAGGAATTAATCCCCACTAGAGTGGTGTACAATGTCAAAGAAACATTTATGGAAGCCAAATTCAATCCATGTTGGACATGAGATGCTAGGAAGCTAATTCTGACACAAACTGAGAAATGAGAAGTTTGTTGCTGGCTATGTAACTTTAAGGGCGTCGATCCTCTATCTCCTATGCAAATTCTGTTTCGTACGGCTCCTCCGTGACCACCAAGATCTTGGCTTCACCACCAAGTTCTTTGGCCGTGGAGGTGTCAATCCTCTAGATCTTGAGGTGGTGACCCCTCCATGGCCATGGAGGCCGAGCTTCCAGATCCAACGGTGATGACTCCTTATCGGCTAGAGGGAGCTCAATGCCACGTCAATTGTACCCCTCCCTCGCTGATGTATCCTAATTTTCATTTATTTATTGCTAGCTAAGGAGAAATAACACAAACCCGCATGCACGGCCATACACACATATCACTATAGTCTCTTCCAAGAAGGCAATTCCTCCGCAATTGCTCTTATTGTGAATATAACTGCTTGTGATCACTGGGCCATCATCGCAACGCGCTCGATCATAAGCCCGTTCCTCCATCTTTCGAACAATTGCACCATGGCAAATTCCATCTCGCCCACATTCTGCTCTGTCATGTTGAACTGCCCGACCTCCAGCTCCGCCCATGATTCGTGGTCTCCGGGCAAATCCGCCTGCCTCTCTTGGTAGGTCCCGTCAGGGAGACTCAGTCTCAGGATGACCGGCTGCCCCCGCATGGTGCTCGAGGATGTCGCCATCTTCAGCTTGAACATGACGCTGTACGGAACGTTCAGCAAAAGATCCTCCGTCAAAAACGACCCCCTGACTTCTAGCCACCTCGTCTTCACCACTGTTGCTCCCTCGCGACCGCTGAAGTAGTTTTATTTGAGCGTTATTGATTGGGATAATTTTTACATCTATCGTTAGTATTAAAAAGAAAATTACACATTCGCCGTTGGATGAGCAACATGTAGATAAACTGGGTTACACAACTATGAATGAATATGTAGAAAGTGTTTTACATTGGCAGTAGACTTGATATAAAAATCTTTACTATAACTATTCGGAGATCGATATATTAGACAAACTCTATATGATGACGGTAAGCGGAAATCAAAAGTACAAAGCATATAAAAAAATAAATATATAAACTTCACCGTTACTTATTAATTAATTAACTATTTAAAAAAAAGAAAAAAGAAAAATACGACCCTTCCAGATTAATGGAGTTTAGTAGGGACTTTTTTTTTTTTTTTTTTTCGATCTCTACTCTATTCCTACTCTACACTCACTTGCAGACTTGTGCCCTGCCTCTTGCAGGGCGTGGGAGTCGCAACCCACTCTCAAACTTACGCGTCCCTAGTAGGGACTTGGTAAGAAGGTAAGTTTGTAATTTTCCATACACTATTTTCCTTTTGTATGTGTAATCAGCACTTTGAAAATCAAAGTTTTTCTTATTAAGTATGTTTAGCAAGTGTCTCAGGACCCTTGTTAACAAAACCACTTTACAAATGATCCGTATTAGCTAGACAAAAATCTCAAAAAAAAAAAAAAAAAAAAAAAGTCAACTTGGATGCCACATTAATGAGGTGTATATATCGTGAAATTATGAATTACTGGAACAAAAAAGCGACTAATTTTACTTACAATGATAAATAGGAATAATGGCTAGGTCAGCATCCATCACTCCGCAATAATACAGGGATATCTCAAAGAGTAACTCGTATTCTTAGAGTAGGTCAACAGGCTTTTCTTCCTATTTACCTCTCAACCTCTCTTCCTCCTTTATCATTATTTTTAATTTGGCCAACTTTACATAACTATATATACTTATTTATATATTTATTCACCAAAGACAAAATAGCATCTCTACACTCTCCGTATTCGTCCAAAGCCACTGTCAAGCCCACCGCCTGAAAACCGATTACACTCTCTCCTTCTTTTTCATCAACTCAAAAAGAAGAAAAATAAAATTTATAATGAAAAGCAGAAAATACGAGAAAAGCTCAAGTAGTTTACAATTTGATAAAATTATAACTTGGTTAGGTTTGATGAATCGAGTCAAAAGGACAAAAGTGAGAACTAAACTACAGAATTTGACGAATAGATTGAAGTAAATAGTAAAATTAAAAAATAAGAGAAGATTAGAGAGGTTAAAATAGGTTTAATTTTATAGTTTATAGTTCTTAGTATATAATGAACTTACTAACTTCGACAGGAATATTTAAGGATGAAACTAAAATTTTATTCAAATAAAATATCTTGCGTTCTGGCTCATCGCGCCCTTATGAAGGCAAAAAAGAAAATCTATATACAAGACCGAGGGGCGGTCCTTCTTTTCTAGGGATATTCATATAGTTTTACCTAGATGGTGGGAATTAATCGAAGAGTTATGAAATTACCTCTCCCATGAAAGTACATATAGAAAACAATAGGGAGACTTCAATAATTTGTTTGGGTTTTAAATGGTCTAATCATTCCATTATGGGTTTGAATAAAATAATGATTCGATGATTCGAGATCATAATGGAAGTATCTCTCTAGTTATTCAAGATATTTTGATGGTAAATTCTTGATTTATTCATAATATCAATATATTTGTGTGAATTTAGAAGACTAGAACTGTATGCAACACTGGCACAAACATTAGTATATAAGTCAAAATCCCTATTCAAATTCAGTTGGCGAAATCACATGAAAGTTTAATGAGTTCAAGAAGAGGAAAAATTTTCTACGAGGAGGTGAAAAAAAATAACCCCAGCCATCTATCTATGTAGCATACGAGGGTGAAACATGAACAACATTATACCAAAAGAATGATTCCAGCAATAATCAACTATAAGAGAGAAGATAAAGACCAATATTATGCAAACTTGCGTTGATACTCTCAAACAAATTTCTGTCTCTTGCTATCGTTTCCCATTTTAGATTTTCCCTAAAGAAATCCCGTGAAATGCCTTCCTTTATCATTTTTATGTTCCCCTTTATCCGATGTCATACATTCTTCACAAAAATATGAAAAACCCTAACTACACTCGTAGTGAAAGATAAGGCGCACTGTACGATAAAAGATACGTACATATTTTGTTCTAAGGATTCGAAAGTACTAGTCAGTTTACAACTGCCAATATGCAGGTCTATCGCTGTAGGTGATGTCGAGTCCCCCTGGATAGATTGCGAAGCAGTCTCGGTCTTGACCGTCAGTCCATAACCCCTGCCACAGACAGCAGTTTGAAATACGAGCAGAGAAACTTCAATCAGTGCGTGTGTAGGTCAAAATAAAAGGAGGAACTTCATTACGAAAGTTGCTATCCACCCATTAGAAATGACATTTTCGAATCTTTTTACAAATTTATACACACACGTGCGCACTTAACATAAAAGGAGGTCGACCCTCGCCGGATCCGGCGAGGGCGAGGCCCCGCCAGATCCGGCGAGGTCAGCCTCGCCGGCCACTGGCGAGGGCGTGGCCCCGCCAGATCCGGCGAGCTCGGCCCTCGTCAAGGCTGGGCGAGGCCGAGCCTCGCCAGATCCGGCAGGGCCTCGCCCAGCCACGGCGAGGGTCGACCTCGCCAGTGGCCGGCGAGGCTGCCGTCACAGCGGAAAGAGCCTGGAGCTGCCCGTACAAGACATTCTCCAAGCAAACGCTGCCGCCCTGCACCTGATCCATGCCCTCCCCGACCGAATTCGCCCACTCGAGGGCCACGATGTCGAGCACCGAGGAGTGGGGGCGGTTCACGGCGCGCTTGACGACGGGAGGGAAGTCGCAGATACGGCAGCCTCGCCGTGGCCACTGAGAGGTCGACCCTCGCCTTGGCTGGGCGAGGCCCTGCCGGATCTGGCGAGGCTCGGCCTCGCCCAGCCTTGACGAGGGCCGAGCTCGCCGGATCTGGCGGGGCTTCGCCCTCGCCAGATACTTAACTCTAAAGACATCCAACTGTGTCTTTCATAAAGATCCATTATCAGTAAGAGAGAGAGATGGGGGGCTTGCCCTGTTTCCGTAAGTAACACCTCCCTTGAGAAGTGCCTCAAGCTGACTCGGGGTATAGGAATCGACGTCG
Organism: Eucalyptus brandiana; assembly: GCA_014182725.1. NCBI lineage: Eukaryota > Viridiplantae > Streptophyta > Magnoliopsida > Myrtales > Myrtaceae > Eucalyptus > Eucalyptus brandiana. The sequence goes on from CM024677.1 coordinate 33,810,346, forward strand.
CGTTTGCGAGCTTTCCTCAAGATGGCGTTTAGCCTGTCTTTCCTCATCGCCCAAGGCTGTGCCGTTTTGTTCTTCAGTAATGTTTGATGCCAATCAATCCATTTAGAGAAAGGCTTATATATATACTGAACAGCATGCACTCATCAGGGTTAGTTCGGTCTTTTCCCCGTTTAAGACGGGAATAATTATCCTACCTTCTTTCTTCCTTTCATTTTCTCTCATTTTTTTTTCTGAATTAAGGTTCCATGAAATTGATGATCTCTCGTGTATAAATACTTTAGTTGCGTATAATGTTATTTTTTTTTTGATTTTTTGATTTCTTTATTTCTTAAAATAAATTTAGAATAAAAATTCGTTTGATAAAATAAATTAATTCTTTATTTTCGAAATAGATTTCTATTTCAAAAATTATTTTGGAGGAGTTTTGTTTCTTGTTTTTTTATCTCATGCTGTTTGTTGTCAGGGTATTTGTTCGCTTCTACATGCGTATTAAAATGAATGGATCAGTGACGTGTCCTAAGACGTTGCGATTTTATCGACCACTGACAGTTGGGCACGCGCTCAAGAATCGGGGTGTGATAGAGAGAGGCTCGTAGAAAAGGCTTGTGAATATATTAGTGTAATAAATTAGTAATATGCTTTGTGTAGTATTTTCCTAGCTGCTTGTTTATTGTGGTGTTGTTGGGTGTCAATATTGTAACGCTTCTACATGTATTTAAATAGAAACTTAAAAAGAAATGGGTCGGTGATGCGCCTAGGACGTCGCAATGATAATCCCGCAACCCGGATTCAGGTTGATACAGGCTTGCCCTGAATGAGGTTGGTGGGCCTCCACTAGGTTGTTCTCTATGGCTTTGGTTTGTTGGCCAAGGGCCTATTTATGCTGGCCCATAGAACCATGGGTTGGGTCCTATTAGGATGGGCAACCACTGGATAGACTGGCCTGTAATGGGCTGGCCCGCAATAGATTGCCCAGAAATGGGTTGGCCTGGAATAGGTTGTCTCTGGTTGGGCTGGGATTGATTTCGTTGCTCATGATTCAAGACTTCACAAGGCAATCCAAGGTGGGTTCTTGGATTGAAGAATTTCCTTGCAGGGTTGACTCTTCTGGAGTTCGTTCCTCCAAAGCTGATGAGTGATCTTTAGTCATGATGTCGGTAAGAGAATGAAATTTGGTTTTTGAGAGTGTTTAGATACAGATTCCTACACTGGAGTGCTAACCTTGTTCTGCAGGCTAGTGTTGCCACAACCACAAAGGGTGCAATATTACCTGAACGGCAGTAAGAAAAGCTGTGCAAGCTACGTAGAGAAGGTTGCTCATGAAGAAAAGAACTGGGGTAGAGAAATTGTCTACTATCCACTTCTAATTCATTCATATTCTACTTGTACAAGAAGATGAATATATAACACAAAGAATGATTAATGAAAAGGAAAAATATATATTCTCTAATCTAGGCGTATCGAATCTTATCCTAGATTGGTTTAATCAATCACAATCCCCAATTAAATTAATCAATTACACTCCGGACAAAGCTCTTGAATCTCGAGCGGATCTTCCAACAGAATTCAAAATGGGGTTGAGCCGTTGGATAATTTGGTGGCATTTAAAGTCAAGCTTTAAGGGATCTAATGTGACTGTAAGTACATGCGTCGTCTCCTTTCAACATGCAAACGCTCCATGTGACTTCGTCTTCGCATGTGCCCGAACACCGTGCATCTATCACTAGTCTTTTTCAGCCATTTACTTGTGTAGATTTCATCGTTTCACGTATGCATTGTCTTACCTGATGTGGCGGTGCTGTCATAATGTGAGTCTCATATAAGACACATTATCAAATTTCCATTCGTATAAAATGGAAGGGTCAACTCTTAGGGATAAATATACATCCGAGGTAACTACGGGTAGCCCTACTTTAGTTCCTTAGGCTTCGCCCCCCCTTTTTTTTTTCGAGATAATGGCTTCGAATACTTCTCAAATGGCAAAAGTCGGAAAGATCCTTCAAACTCAAGTGCATGGTGCGCAAAGAGTTGAACATTGTTAAACTAAAGAGAATATTCAAAAATATGATGTCATCAACATTGACGAGGAGTACTGAAGAAGATTTGCCAACTGTGATAATCAATTGGGCCTCGGTTCAAGTTATATTTTGGCTCACATTTGCTGTCATCTCAGCACTCATCGTCAATGATACCAAAGTGGGGGGGACGTCCTCAGCTTTTCAAGCCGTGTTCGTATGTGCGTGGAACGCATTTGCTTTGTTATTTTGTGTCCTTTTTTGCTCGCTTTTGTTGATAGACAAGGACGCTCGTGTTTCGTCCTCCTCCTAAATGGACTCCAATCATACCAATGTAGGGCGACCGTCCTCAGCTTTTTGTGGATATTTGATGAGTAAAGCAAACAAAAGTTGGTAATTAGTGTAATTAGGATTAGTAATTTCTAAAAAGAGTTAGCAAATGTGGATATTTGATGAGTAAAGCAAACAAAAGTTGGTAAACGATGAGAAAAGCTGATGACGCAAAAATACCAAATAAACGTTGGTATAAATCAAATTAGAGTTGGCGATCCATAATTAGTAGATAATTTAGTCGAAGACAAGTTGGTTAGTCTCTCAAAACTAAGGCGGTAAATTTAATGCATCGGTAAGAGAGGTAACAAAGTTGGCAAACAACATAAAGTTTTTCGAATTGGGGATAAGAGAAGTTGGTAATTTATTGACGATCGAATTGTGACTAATTCAAATAAGAGTTGGTAGCGCAAAACTAGTTGGTAACTCTAAGAGGAAAAAATCGGCAATCACTCTAACTGCCCTTGGTAATTCTGATAAAAAGAGTCGGTAAATATATTCATGAAAATGTCAAAATCAAGGCAAACCTTTTTCTATCTATCGATAAGACATGTGGCAAACGTTCCTATGTCGATATGCGAGCCAAGATTTTGGGTAAGAAATTGATAGCAAAGAGGGGACCTTTTGCAATTCGCTCCCTCGAAATGGAGATTTCTTCTCAGGGGTGCACCTTTTCCCACTTGGATTTGCAAGGGAACCTAGAAAAATCACAGGTGGAACGATATGATCGGATAGTTTGTAGGGGAAATCTAGATATATGAGATAAGTTCCACGTTCCAGAGTTCAGCCAATTACTTTAGCGCGTGTCTATCATTGACGAGGAGTACTGAAGAAGATTTGCCAACTGTGATAATCAATTGGGCCCCGGTTCAAGTTATATTTTGGCTCACATTTGCTGTCATCTCAGCGTTCATCGTCAATGATACCAAAGTGGGGGGACGTCCTCAGCTTTTTAAGCCGTGTTCGTATGTGCGTGGAACGCATTTGCTTTGTCATTTTGTGTCCTTTTTTGCTCGCTTTTGTTGACAGACAAGGACGCTCGTGTTTCGTCCTCCTCCTAAATGGACTCCAATCATACCAATGTAGGGCAACCGTCCTCAGCTTTTTGCTTTGTCATTCTGTGTCCTTTTCTGTTCGCACTCGTTGACAGACAAGGACGCTCGTGTTTCGTCCTTCTCCTTAATGGACTTCCATGATACCACTGTAGGGGGAGCGTCCTCGGCCTGTCAAGTCGTGTTTGTATCCGAGTGGAACACGCTTGCTTTGTCATTTTGTGTCCTTTCTTGTTCGCATTGGTTGACAGACAAGGACGCTCGTGTTTCTTCCTCCTCCTAAATGGAGCCGAATGGTTGATTAATTTGGCGGCATTATAGGTCAAGCTTTAAGTGGTCCATGGGACTAGGTACCTTGTTCCTTTCCGACAAGCAAATGCTCCACAGGACTTTACCTTCGCATGTGCATGCACGCCATGCATTTGTCACCAGTTTTTTTTTTTTTCCGCAGTTAAATTGTGTACATTCCGTTGTTTCAGATCTGCATAATCTTATTTGATTTTACGACGTGAAGACTTCTAATTGGGGAATACATACACTTTTTCACGAGATGATAATTATTTGATTTTTGATGAGACAGGAAGAGCATGCACTGATCTCGAGAGAATTAATTGCGTATTTCAGAAGGCTCGCATATCGCTCAAATAAATGTTAGTAATTTCATATCATAGTTCGCAAATTCCAGACGAGTGTGAGAAGGCAAATGCGAAACTAGGTCAAATTGGAGTCGGTAAATGCGGAACTAGTCAATAACTTAATTGGAGAAAAGTTGGTAATTAGTGTAATTAGGATTAGTAATTTCTAAAAAGAGTTAGCAAATGTGGATATTTGATGAGTAAAGCAAACAAAAGTTGGTAAACGATGAGAAAAGCTGATGACGCAAAAATACAAAATAAACGTTGGTATAAATCAAATTAGAGTTGGCGATCCATAATTAGTAGATAATTTAGTCGAAGACAAGTTGGTTAGTCTCTCAAAACTAAGGCGGTAAATTTAATGCATCGGTAAGAGAGGTAACAAAGTTGGCAAACAACATAAAGTTTTTCGAATTGGGGATAAGAGAAGTTGGTAATTTATTGACGATCGAATTGTGACTAATTCAAATAAGAGTTGGTAGCGCAAAACTAGTTGGTAACTCTAAGAGGAAAAAATCGGCAATCACTCTAACTGCCCTTGGTAATTCTGATAAAAAGAGTCGGTAAATATATTCATGAAAATGTCAAAATCAAGGCAAACCTTTTTCTATCTATCGATAAGACATGTGGCAAACGTTCCTATGTCGATATGCGAGCCAAGATTTTGGGTAAGAAATTGATAGCAAAGAGGGGACCTTTTGCAATTCGCTCCCTCGAAATGGAGATTTCTTCTCAGGGGTGCACCTTTTCCCACTTGGATTTGCAAGGGAACCTAGAAAAATCACAGGTGGAACGATATGATCGGATAGTTTGTAGGGGAAATCTAGATATATGAGATAAGTTCCACGTTCCAGAGTTCAGCCAATTACTTTAGCGCGTGTCTATCATTGACGAGGAGTACTGAAGAAGATTTGCCAACTGTGATAATCAATTGGGCCCCGGTTCAAGTTATATTTTGGCTCACATTTGCTGTCATCTCAGCGTTCATCGTCAATGATACCAAAGTGGGGGGACGTCCTCAGCTTTTTAAGCCGTGTTCGTATGTGCGTGGAACGCATTTGCTTTGTCATTTTGTGTCCTTTTTGCTCGCTTTTGTTGACAGACAAGGACGCTCGTGTTTCGTCCTCCTCCTAAATGGACTCCAATCATACCAATGTAGGGCGACCGTCCTCAGCTTTTTGCTTTGTCATTCTGTGTCCTTTTCTGTTCGCACTCGTTGACAGACAAGGACGCTCGTGTTTCGTCCTTCTCCTTAATGGACTTCCATGATACCACTGTAGGGGGAGCGTCCTCGGCCTGTCAAGTCGTGTTTGTATCCGAGTGGAACACGCTTGCTTTGTCATTTTGTGTCCTTTCTTGTTCGCATTGGTTGACAGACAAGGACGCTCGTGTTTCGTCCTCCTCCTAAATGGAGCCGAATGGTTGATTAATTTGGCGGCATTATAGGTCAAGCTTTAAGTGGTCCATGGGACTAGGTACCTTGTTCCTTTCCGACAAGCAAATGCTCCACAGGACTTTACCTTCGCATGTGCATGCATGCCATGCATTTGTCACCAGTTTTTTTTTTTTCGCAGTTAAATTGTGTACATTCCGTTGTTTCAGATCTGCATAATCTTATTTGATTTTACGACGTGAAGACTTCTAATTGGGGAATACATACACTTTTTCACGAGATGATAATTATTTGATTTTTGATGAGACAGGAAGAGAATGCACTGATCTCGAGAGAATTAATTGCGTATTTCAGAAGGCTCGCATATCGCTCAAATAAATGTTAGTAATTTCATATCATAGTTCGCAAATTCCAGACGAGCGTGAGAAGGCAAATGCGAAACTAGGTCAAATTGGAGTCGGTAAATGCGGAACTAGTCAATAACTTAATTGGAGAAAAGTTGGTAATTAGTGTAATTAGGATTAGTAATTTCTAAAAAGAGTTAGCAAATGTGGATATTTGATGAGTAAAGCAAACAAAAGTTGGTAAACGATGAGAAAAGCTGATGACGCAACAATACCAAATAAACGTTGGTATAAATCAAATTAGAGTTGGCGATCCATAATTAGTAGATAATTAGTCGAAGACAAGTTGGTTAGTCTCTCAAAACTAAGGCGGTAAATTTAATGCATCGGTAAGAGAGGTAACAAAGTTGGCAAACAACATAAAGTTTTTCGAATTGGGGATAAGAGAAGTTGGTAATTTATTGACGATCGAATTGTGACTAATTCAAATAAGAGTTGGTAGCGCAAAACTAGTTGGTAACTCTAAGAGGAAAAATCGGCAATCACTCTAACTGCCCTTGGTAATTCTGATAAAAAGAGTCGGTAAATATATTCATGAAAATGTCAAAATCAAGGCAAACCTTTTTCTATCTATCGATAAGACATGTGGCAAACGTTCCTATGTCGATATGCGAGCCAAGATTTTGGGTAAGAAATTGATAGCAAAGAGGGGACCTTTTGCAATTCGCTCCCTCGAAATGGAGATTTCTTCTCAGGGGTGCACCTTTTCCCACTTGGATTTGCAAGGGAACCTAGAAAAATCACAGGTGGAACGATATGATCGGATAGTTTGTAGGGGAAATCTAGATATATGAGATAAGTTCCACGTTCCAGAGTTCAGCCAATTACTTTAGCGCGTGTCTATCATTGACGAGGAGTACTGAAGAAGATTTGCCAACTGTGATAATCAATTGGGCCCCGGTTCAAGTTATATTTTGGCTCACATTTTGCTGTCATCTCAGCGTTCATCGTCAATGATACCAAAGTGGGGGGACGTCCTCAGCTTTTTAAGCCGTGTTCGTATGTGCGTGGAACGCATTTGCTTTGTCATTTTGTGTCCTTTTTGCTCGCTTTTGTTGACAGACAAGGACGCTCGTGTTTCGTCCTCCTCCTAAATGGACTCCAATCATACCAATGTAGGGCGACCGTCCTCAGATTTTTGCTTTGTCATTCTGTGTCCTTTTCTGTTCGCACTCGTTGACAGACAAGGACGCTCGTGTTTCGTCCTTCTCCTTAATGGACTTCCATGATACCACTGTAGGGGGAGCGTCCTCGGCCTGTCAAGTCGTGTTTGTATCCGAGTGGAACACGCTTGCTTTGTCATTTTGTGTCCTTTCTTGTTCGCATTGGTTGACAGACAAGGACGCTCGTGTTTCGTCCTCCTCCTAAATGGAGCCGATTGGTTGATTAATTTGGCGGCATTATAGGTCAAGCTTTAAGTGGTCCATGGGACTAGGTACCTTATTCCTTTCCGACAAGCAAATGCTCCAAAGGACTTTACCTTCGCATGTGCATGCACGCCATGCATTTGTCACCAGTTTTTTTTTTTTCCGCAGTTAAATTGTGTACATTCCGTTGTTTCAGATCTGCATAATCTTATTTGATTTTACGACGTGAAGACTTCTAATTGGGGAATACATACACTTTTTCACGAGATGATAATTATTTGATTTTTGATGAGACAGGAAGAGCATGCACTGATCTCGAGAGAATTAATTGCGTATTTCAGAAGGCTCGCATATCGCTCAAATAAATGTTAGTAATTTCATATCATAGTTCGCAAATTCCAGACGTGCGTGAGAAGGCAAATGCGAAACTAGGTCAAATTGGAGTCGGTAAATGCGGAACTAGTCCATAACTTAATTGGAGAAAAGTTGGTAATTAGTGTAATTAGGATTAGTAATTTCTAAAAAGAGTTAGCAAATGTGGATATTTGATGAGTAAAGCAAACAAAAGTTGGTAAACGATGAGAAAAGCTGATGACGCAAAAATACCAAATAAACGTTGGTATAAATCAAATTAGAGTTGGCGATCCATAATTGGTAGATAATTTAGTCGAAGACAAGTTGGTTAGTCTCTCAAAACTAAGGTGGTAAATTTAATGCATGGGTAAGAGAGGTAACAAAGTTGGCAAACAACATAAAGTTTTTCGAATTGGGGATAAGAGAAGTTGGTAATTTATTGACGATCGAATTGTGACTAATTCAAATAAGAGTTGGTAGCGCAAAACTAGTTGGTAACTCTAAGAGGAAAAAATCGGCAATCACTCTAATTGCCCTTGGTAATTCTGATAAAAAGAGTCGGTAAATATATTCATGAAAATGTCAAAATCAAGGCAAACCTTTTTCTATCTATCGATAAGACATGTGGCAAACGTTCCTATGTCGATATGCGAGCCAAGATTTTGGGTAAGAAATTGATAGCAAAGAGGGGACCTTTTGCAATTCGCTCCCTCGAAATGGAGATTTCTTCTCAGGGGTGCACCTTTTCCCACTTGGATTTGCAAGGGAACCTAGAAAAATCACAAGTGGAACGATATGATCGGATAGTTTGTGGGGGAAATCTAGATATATGAGATAAGTTCCACGTTCCAGAGTTCAGCCAATTACTTTAGCGCGTGTCTATCATTGACGAGGAGTACTGAAGAAGATTTGCCAACTGTGATAATCAATTGGGCCCCGGTTCAAGTTATATTTTGGCTCACATTTGCTGTCATCTCAGCGTTCATCGTCAATGATACCAAAGTGGGTGGGACGTCCTCAGCTTTTAAGCCGTGTTCGTATGTGCGTGGAACGCATTTGCTTTGTCATTTTGTGTCATTTTTTGCTCGCTTTTGTTGACAGACAAGGACGCTCGTGTTTCGTCCTCCTCCTAAATGGACTCCAATCATACCAATGTAGGGCGACCGTCCTCAGCTTTTTGCTTTGTCATTCTGTGTCCTTTTCTGTTCGCACTCGTTGACAGACAAGGACGCTCGTGTTTCGTCCTTCTCCTTAATGGACTTCCATGATACCACTGTAGGGGGAGCGTCCTCGGCCTGTCAAGTCATGTTTGTATCCGAGTGGAACACGCTTGCTTTGTCATTTTGTGTCCTTTCTTGTTCGCATTGGTTGACAGACAAGGACGCTCGTGTTTCGTCCTCCTCCTAAATGGAGCCGAATGGTTGATTAATTTGGCGGCATTATAGGTCAAGCTTTAAGTGGTCCATGGGACTAGGTACCTTGTTCCTTTCCGACAAGCAAATGCTCCACAGGACTTTACCTTCGCATGTGCATGCACGCCATGCATTTGTCACCAGTTTTTTTTTTCCGCAGTTAAATTGTGTACATTCCGTTGTTTCAGATCTGCATAATCTTATTTGATTTTACGACGTGAAGACTTCTAATTGGGGAATACATACACTTTTTCACGAGATGATAATTATTTGATTTTTGATGAGACAGGAAGAAGAGCATGCACTGATCTCGAGAGAATTAATTGCGTATTTCAGAAGGCTCGCATATCGCTCAAATAAATGTTAGTAATTTCATATCATAGTTCGCAAATTCCAGACGTGCGTGAGAAGGCAAATGCGAAACTAGGTCAAATTGGAGTCGGTAAATGCGGAACTAGTCAATAACTTAATTGGAGAAAAGTTGGTAATTAGTGTAATTAGGATTAGTAATTTCTAAAAAGAGTTAGCAAATGTGGATATTTGATGAGTAAAGCAAACAAAAGTTGGTAAACGATGAGAAAAGCTGATGACGCAAAAATACCAAATAAACGTTGGTATAAATCAAATTAGAGTTGGCGATCCATAATTAGTAGATAATTTAGTCGAAGACAAGTTGGTTAGTCTCTCAAAACTAAGGCGGTAAATTTAATGCATCGGTAAGAGAGGTAACAAAGTTGGCAAACAACATAAAGTTTTTCGAATTGGGGATAAGAGAAGTTGGTAATTTATTGACGATCGAATTGTGACTAATTCAAATAAGAGTTGGTAGCGCAAAACTAGTTGGTAACTCTAAGAGGAAAAAATCGGCAATCACTCTAATTGCCCTTGGTAATTCTGATAAAAAGAGTCGGTAAATATATTCATGAAAATGTCAAAATCAAGGCAAACCTTTTTCTATCTATCGATAAGACATGTGGCAAACGTTCCTATGTCGATATGCGAGCCAAGATTTTGGGTAAGAAATTGATAGCAAAGAGGGGACCTTTTGCAATTCGCTCCCTCGAAATGGAGATTTCTTCTCAGGGGTGCACCTTTTCCCACTTGGATTTGCAAGGGAACCTAGAAAAATCACAGGTGGAACGATATGATCGGATAGTTTGTAGGGGAAATCTAGATATATGAGATAAGTTCCACGTTCCAGAGTTCAGCCAATTACTTTAGCGCGTGTCTATCATTGACGAGGAGTACTGAAGAAGATTTGCCAACTGTGATAATCAATTGGGCCCCGGTTCAAGTTATATTTTGGCTCACATTTGCTGTCATCTCAGCGTTCATCGTCAATGATACCAAAGTGGGGGGGACGTCCTCAGCTTTTTAAGCCGTGTTCGTATGTGCGTGGAACGCATTTGCTTTGTCATTTTGTGTCCTTTTTTGCTCGCTTTTGTTGACAGACAAGGACGCTCGTGTTTCGTCCTCCTCCTAAATGGACTCCAATCATACCAATGTAGGGCGACCGTCCTCAGATTTTTGCTTTGTCATTCTGTGTCCTTTTCTGTTCGCACTCGTTGACAGACAAGGACGCTCGTGTTTCGTCCTTCTCCTTAATGGACTTCCATGATACCACTGTAGGGGGAGCGTCCTCGGCCTGTCAAGTCGTGTTTGTATCCGAGTGGAACACGCTTGCTTTGTCATTTTGTGTCCTTTCTTGTTCGCATTGGTTGACAGACAAGGACGCTCGTGTTTCGTCCTCCTCCTAAATGGAGCCGATTGGTTGATTAATTTGGCGGCATTATAGGTCAAGCTTTAAGTGGTCCATGGGACTAGGTACCTTATTCCTTTCCGACAAGCAAATGCTCCAAAGGACTTTACCTTCGCATGTGCATGCACGCCATGCATTTGTCACCAGTTTTTTTTTTCCGCAGTTAAATTGTGTACATTCCGTTGTTTCAGATCTGCATAATCTTATTTGATTTTACGACGTGAAGACTTCTAATTGGGGAATACATACACTTTTTCACGAGATGATAATTATTTGATTTTTGATGAGACAGGAAGAGCATGCACTGATCTCGAGAGAATTAATTGCGTATTTCAGAAGGCTCGCATATCGCTCAAATAAATGTTAGTAATTTCATATCATAGTTCGCAAATTCCAGACGTGCGTGAGAAGGCAAATGCGAAACTAGGTCAAATTGAGTCGGTAAATGCGGAACTAGTCCATAACTTAATTGGAGAAAAGTTGGTAATTAGTGTAATTAGGATTAGTAATTTCTAAAAAGAGTTAGCAAATGTGGATATTTGATGAGTAAAGCAAACAAAAGTTGGTAAACGATGAGAAAAGCTGATGACGCAAAAATACCAAATAAACGTTGGTATAAATCAAATTAGAGTTGGCGATCCATAATTGGTAGATAATTTAGTCGAAGACAAGTTGGTTAGTCTCTCAAAACTAAGGTGGTAAATTTAATGCATGGGTAAGAGAGGTAACAAAGTTGGCAAACAACATAAAGTTTTTCGAATTGGGGATAAGAGAAGTTGGTAATTTATTGACGATCGAATTTTGACTAATTCAAATAAGAGTTGGTAGCGCAAAACTAGTTGGTAACTCTAAGAGGAAAAAATCGGCAATCACTCTAATTGCCCTTGGTAATTCTGATAAAAAGAGTCGGTAAATATATTCATGAAAATGTCAAAATCAAGGCAAACCTTTTTCTATCTATCGATAAGACATGTGGCAAACGTTCCTATGTCGATATGCGAGCCAAGATTTTGGGTAAGAAATTGATAGCAAAGAGGGGACCTTTTGCAATTCGCTCCCTCGAAATGGAGATTTCTTCTCAGGGGTGCACCTTTTCCCACTTGGATTTGCAAGGGAACCTAGAAAAATCACAAGTGGAACGATATGATCGGATAGTTTGTGGGGGAAATCTAGATATATGAGATAAGTTCCACGTTCCAGAGTTCAGCCAATTACTTTAGTGCGTGTCTATCATTGACGAGGAGTACTGAAGAAGATTTGCCAACTGTGATAATCAATTGGGCCCCGGTTCAAGTTATATTTTGGCTCACATTTGCTGTCATCTCAGCGTTCATCGTCAATGATACCAAAGTGGGTGGGACGTCCTCAGCTTTTTAAGCCGTGTTCGTATGTGCGTGGAACGCATTTGCTTTGTCATTTTGTGTCATTTTTTGCTCGCTTTTGTTGACAGACAAGGACGCTCGTGTTTCGTCCTCCTCCTAAATGGACTCCAATCATACCAATGTAGGGCGACCGTCCTCAGCTTTTTGCTTTGTCATTCTGTGTCCTTTTCTGTTCGCACTCGTTGACAGACAAGGACGCTCGTGTTTCGTCCTTCTCCTTAATGGACTTCCATGATACCACTGTAGGGGGAGCGTCCTCGGCCTGTCAAGTCATGTTTGTATCCGAGTGGAACACGCTTGCTTTGTCATTTTGTGTCCTTTCTTGTTCGCATTGGTTGACAGACAAGGACGCTCGTGTTTCGTCCTCCTCCTAAATGGAGCCGAATGGTTGATTAATTTGGCGGCATTATAGGTCAAGCTTTAAGTGGTCCATGGGACTAGGTACCTTGTTCCTTTCCGACAAGCAAATGCTCCACAGGACTTTACCTTCGCATGTGCATGCACGCCATGCATTTGTCACCAGTTTTTTTTTTCCGCAGTTAAATTGTGTACATTCCGTTGTTTCAGATCTGCATAATCTTATTTGATTTTACGACGTGAAGACTTCTAATTGGGGAATACATACACTTTTTCACGAGATGATAATTATTTGATTTTTGATGAGACAGGAAGAGCATGCACTGATCTCGAGAGAATTAATTGCGTATTTCAGAAGGCTCGCATATCGCTCAAATAAATGTTAGTAATTTCATATCATAGTTCGCAAATTCCAGACGTGCGTGAGAAGGCAAATGCGAAACTAGGTCAAATTGGAGTCGGTAAATGCGGAACTAGTCAATAACTTAATTGGAGAAAAGTTGGTAATTAGTGTAATTAGGATTAGTAATTTCTAAAAAGAGTTAGCAAATGTGGATATTTGATGAGTAAAGCAAACAAAAGTTGGTAAACGATGAGAAAAGCTGATGACGCAAAAATACCAAATAAACGTTGGTATAAATCAAATTAGAGTTGGCGATCCATAATTAGTAGATAATTTAGTCGAAGACAAGTTGGTTAGTCTCTCAAAACTAAGGCGGTAAATTTAATGCATCGGTAAGAGAGGTAACAAAGTTGGCAAACAACATAAAGTTTTTCGAATTGGGGATAAGAGAAGTTGGTAATTTATTGACGATCGAATTGTGACTAATTCAAATAAGAGTTGGTAGCGCAAAACTAGTTGGTAACTCTAAGAGGAAAAAATCGGCAATCACTCTAATTGCCCTTGGTAATTCTGATAAAAAGAGTCGGTAAATATATTCATGAAAATGTCAAAATCAAGGCAAACCTTTTTCTATCTATCGATAAGACATGTGGCAAACGTTCCTATGTCGATATGCGAGCCAAGATTTTGGGTAAGAAATTGATAGCAAAGAGGGGACCTTTTGCAATTCGCTCCCTCGAAATGGAGATTTCTTCTCAGGGGTGCACCTTTTCCCACTTGGATTTGCAAGGGAACCTAGAAAAATCACAGGTGGAACGATATGATCGGATAGTTTGTAGGGGAAATCTAGATATATGAGATAAGTTCCACGTTCCAGAGTTCAGCCAATTACTTTAGCGCGTGTCTATCATTGACGAGGAGTACTGAAGAAGATTTGCCAACTGTGATAATCAATTGGGCCCCGGTTCAAGTTATATTTTGGCTCACATTTGCTGTCATCTCAGCGTTCATCGTCAATGATACCAAAGTGGGGGACGTCCTCAGCTTTTTAAGCCGTGTTCGTATGTGCGTGGAACGCATTTGCTTTGTCATTTTGTGTCCTTTTTTGCTCGCTTTTGTTGACAGACAAGGACGCTCGTGTTTCGTCCTCCTCCTAAATGGACTCCAATCATACCAATGTAGGGCGACCGTCCTCAGATTTTTGCTTTGTCATTCTGTGTCCTTTTCTGTTCGCACTCGTTGACAGACAAGGACGCTCGTGTTTCGTCCTTCTCCTTAATGGACTTCCATGATACCACTGTAGGGGGAGCGTCCTCGGCCTGTCAAGTCGTGTTTGTATCCGAGTGGAACACGCTTGCTTTGTCATTTTGTGTCCTTTCTTGTTCGCATTGGTTGACAGACAAGGACGCTCGTGTTTCGTCCTCCTCCTAAATGGAGCCGATTGGTTGATTAATTTGGCGGCATTATAGGTCAAGCTTTAAGTGGTCCATGGGACTAGGTACCTTATTCCTTTCCGACAAGCAAATGCTCCAAAGGACTTTACCTTCGCATGTGCATGCACGCCATGCATTTGTCACCAGTTTTTTTTTTTTTCCGCAGTTAAATTGTGTACATTCCGTTGTTTCAGATCTGCATAATCTTATTTGATTTTACGACGTGAAGACTTCTAATTGGGGAATACATACACTTTTTCACGAGATGATAATTATTTGATTTTTGATGAGACAGGAAGAGCATGCACTGATCTCGAGAGAATTAATTGCGTATTTCAGAAGGCTCGCATATCGCTCAAATAAATGTTAGTAATTTCATATCATAGTTCGCAAATTCCAGACGTGCGTGAGAAGGCAAATGCGAAACTAGGTCAAATTGGAGTCGGTAAATGCGGAACTAGTCCATAACTTAATTGGAGAAAAGTTGGTAATTAGTGTAATTAGGATTAGTAATTTCTAAAAAGAGTTAGCAAATGTGGATATTTGATGAGTAAAGCAAACAAAAGTTGGTAAACGATGAGAAAAGCTGATGACGCAAAAATACCAAATAAACGTTGGTATAAATCAAATTAGAGTTGGCGATCCATAATTGGTAGATAATTTAGTCGAAGACAAGTTGGTTAGTCTCTCAAAACTAAGGTGGTAAATTTAATGCATGGGTAAGAGAGGTAACAAAGTTGGCAAACAACATAAAGTTTTTCGAATTGGGGATAAGAGAAGTTGGTAATTTATTGACGATCGAATTGTGACTAATTCAAATAAGAGTTGGTAGCGCAAAACTAGTTGGTAACTCTAAGAGGAAAAAATCGGCAATCACTCTAATTGCCCTTGGTAATTCTGATAAAAAGAGTCCGTAAATATATTCATGAAAATGTCAAAATCAAGGTAAACCTTTTTCTATCTATCGATAAGACATGTTGCAAACGTTCCTATGTCGATATGCGAGCCAAGATTTTGGGTAAGAAATTGATAGCAAAGAGGGGACCTTTTGCAATTCGCTCCCTCGAAATGGAGATTTCTTCTCAGGGGTGCACCTTTTCCCACTTGGATTTGCAAGGGAACCTAGAAAAATCACAGGTGGAACGATATAATCGGATAGTTTGTAGGGGAAATCTAGATATATGAGATAAGTTCCACGTTCCAAAGTTCAGCCAATTACTTTAGCGCATGTCTATCTTATAACATACGAAAGACAACATTTTTATAGACCGCAAACTTTATTTCTAAATGCGCATGAAAAATGCTTTCGTAATTTATTTTCACTTTGGTTTTACACCATCCGCTGCTCCATGAAGTCAATCGCCAATCTACCGTATAAGAATTTTGCAACATTTCATTTGAGGTGTACATTGCATTAGTGGTCATAAGGCGACTCTCGTTTTAGACACAATAAAAGGTTTCCGATATATAATCCAAGGGATGATTAATGAAAAGGAAAAAATATATTCTATAATCTAGGCGCATCGAATCTTATCCTAGATTGGTTTAATCAATCACAATCCCCAATTAAATGTATCGGATACAATCCGGACAAAGCTCCTGAGTCTGGGAGCGCATCTTCCAACAGAATTCAAAATGGGGTTGAGCCGTTGGATAATTTGGTGGCATTTAAAGTCAAGCTTTAGGGGATCCAATGTGACTGTGAGTACATGCGTCGTCTCCTTTCAACATGCAGACGCTCCATGTGACTTCGTCTTCGCATGTGCCCGAACACCGTGCATCTATCGCTAGTCTTTTTCAGCCATTTACTTGTGTAGATTTCATCGTTTCACCTATGCATTGTCTTACCTGATGTGGCGGTGCTGTCATTGAGCCCAAAAGAAGACTTTTAGCCTTCGCTATTGTGTTCGTAGAAGACTTATATTTTCCATCTACTGGATAAACACTGAAGAGGTTACTTGTATATAAATGAGTCACATGTTATGAAACCGTAGTAACTCAAAAGAACGTGGGTAGACAATAAGAAAAATCTGTACGTTAGATAAAAGTTAGTTCCAACTCAAATTAGATTTAGTGACTCAAAATTCATTGGTAACTTGATTAAAGAAAAGTTGGTGACTCACTCAATGAAAGGTTGCTAATTTCACAAAATAATTGGTCGTAATGGGACTCTCATATAATACACATTTTTAAATTTCCACTATTATAAAATGGAAGGGTTAACTCTTAGCGATAAATATTCTTTTGAGGTAACTATGGGTTGCCCAACTTTAGTTCCTTAGGCTTTGCCCTTTTTTGTTTTTCGAGATAATGGCTTCGAATACTCGTCAAATTGCAAAAGTCAGAAAGATCTTCAAACTCAAGTGAATGGTGCGCAAGCAGTTGAACTTGTTAAACTAAATAGAATAGTGACAAATATGATGTCATTAACGCTGACGACGAGCGCTGAAAAACATTAGCCAATTGTGATAATTAATTCAGCCTCGTTTCAATTTATACTTTGGCCCACATTTGCTGTCACATGAGGGTTCATCTTCAATGATACCAATGTGGGGAGACGTCCTCAGATTATCAAGCTGTGTTCGTATGTGTGTGGAACGCATTTGCTTTGTCATTTTTTGTCCTTTTTTCTTCGCATTTGTTGACAGATAAGGACGCTCGTGTTTCGTCCCTCTCCTAAATGGCGCTGAATGGTGGATTAATTTGGCGGCATTATAGGTCAAGCTTTAAGTGGTCCATGGGACTAGGTACCTTGTTTCCTTTTCAACTAGCATGTGCAAGAACACCATGCATTTGTCACCTGTTTTTTTTCCGCAATTAAATTGAACACCATACATTTTTTCAAGAGATGATAATTATTTTATTTTTGATGGGACAAGAGGACTATAGACTGATCTCGAGAGAATTAATTGAGTATTTCAGGAGGCTCGCATATCGTTCATATAAATGTTAGTATTTTCATATAATAGTTCCTCGATCCCTCTTATTTTCCAAGCGAAGCATCTGATGGCTCCCTGAACCAACTTGTGATAACTCAAAGAGTTCGACCTTCCTACTCAAAACAAAGCACATCACGCAATTGGTAAATTAGATTTTCCTCATCTTTTCTTCTCCTTTCTGTGTGTAGAACTAATATGTACCGCACGACAGGTACTCAAACTCATTGAAAGAAAATGGAAATTGGACCTGCAACAGATGGTAGCTCAGCCACATCTGATGCGGAAGCTCCAACAATGGAAGGTGGAGATGCAGCAGATGGTAGCTCGGCCACATCTGACGAGGAAGCTCCAACAGATGGTTGTGCAGCCACATCTAATGAGGAAACTGGTTGCCGGCCTTCTCTCAACAGTTTAGCCCTTGTGAGAAAAGCAATCCCACGAACCTACATCTCGTCCGACGACATCGAGGAGTGGCGTCGCGCCGTATATAGCGGGGTTCTCCTGGAAAACAACACACAGGCAAAATCCATTTCTCTTTCAACTCCATCTGTCTATCTATCCATCAATACTAACTGCAAGATGTGTGGTCAGGTCAGTCTATTGCATGGGGTCTTGAAGAACCTTTTATGCGATAAATTGAAACCAGTCCATGAACTTATTAAGTACACTGCACACCATATTCCAAAAGGAAATTGTGGTTAGCGAGAATTTGCATTATGACAATGAACACATAGATTTTGTTCAATGATACAGTTTCATTTTCTTAACTTGGAAAGGCACATCTCGCACATTTGTACAATAATAACAAAACTCTTACAATCAGTAATAGAGATTATCTAGGAAGAAATTTCACCTCACAGTGGATTTACCAGAAATTTTGGGTCGATGAAAAGCTCCACAAGAACTGCTTGCTGGTCCTTCCCAAGGCATGTGACATTGCCGGTGACGGCGAAGAAAGTTGCTGGAGTTGGATCACCAAGGAAGAAAAATGGTACATCTTTCACAAATTTGATCCATTACAAGGAAATTAGTACACTACTCAATGTGGCATCCATACGTTTTATATCTGGTTGGTGTACGTCAAAATCGCGGTTTTGTAAATACTATAATTCTCCCTGTTCAGTTTCCCCACGGCTGTCGACATACTTGTCCCCAAATCGAAGGAGTCATTGTGGCTCTTAATTCAGGGAAGATTCAAGGCAAGGGCGCTCTCTCCTTATACTACGTATCAGGTCGCATTCGTGGTCAAACGCAACAGAATTAATAGTTCATCTCTGTCGCGCCAGTTAGTCATGCCGGATGGGACCAAACAGCACCGCGAGGGGCTTGAAGGGAGAGAGATAATGGAGGAATGGATATATATCCATGCCGGCCAGTTCGAGATGGACCCAGCCAAGGTGGGGACGATTCATTTCTCCATCCACGGGAGGCTCAATCCTGCAGACGAGGGCCTCACCATCGGGGGCGTTCTTATTCGTCCCAAGGCTTAAGCAAAGCATAACCAGTTTGAAGCGGTGGAGGAAAAAAGCTTGTAACTAGGTCACATTATCCTTAATTACAAAAGAGGTTTTTATATTCATTACATGTGACATGAACACAATGAGAAAAATCATATCCTTCTGTTCTTGAAGTAAGGAATTCCTATCATAGGACTATAGAGGAGAGGATCTCCATCTATGTCGAAAATAATACAAAGCATGGGATTTATCCTAATTTTATGTATACGTAATTACCATCTTGCAGTTTCTAATTCGAACCTTTTGATTGGCTCAACATCAAGGTAGTAGCGGTGTTGATTGGGGCTCATCCCTTTGCAAACCTATGCAGAGGTTTGAATCCATTTAATAAATAGACCAAACTAGCCGAGGTGAAAGATAAAATAGGACATCTATTGACTTGTGTCGATTCATTATTATTTATTTATTGGCCATGTGCTAATTATCTTAACTGAAAATTCGCTTTAAAAGTATATAACTACATCTGAAAAGGTATTTTTTCATATTCAAACGATAACGATTAACGATCCCTTTTTTGCCATTAGACCACTCAATCAAAAGATAATCTTTTAATTTTTTGCAAAGCAAGTAGAAAGATTGTGTGTGATTTTCACTCCCAAAAACGAAGAAGATGGAAATTGTCACTCCCCAGAGACATTCGCTTTTTTATTCTTTAATTCTATTCCCGGAAATCAATGGGGGGACACTGAAGAAAACAAACTTAATCTCCAACTTAGTATCTGAAACTCTAACAACCGATAACTTCCTCAATTCCCACTTATTATTCACCAGGAATTCACTATTATCTCTGCTATTGTCAGGGGCTTTTTCTGGAAGCTGTCGGTCAGCCCGTAATGAACCATAAGAAGCCATACATGGGTTATGAACTCGCCACCCCCCCGCATGTACTGAGCATGATCCCTCGCTTTGCACTTGTGAGCCGCGTACATCAGCATTTCCACCCACACCTCGCTAATCTCTGACCATCTCCACCCACGCGGGACGCCCATCAGACCATTCGCCACCTGGCACCCACTTATAAGCACGTCCTTGACTTGGCCCTCCTCCGGCATGCTCTGATTGATTGTGATTATTATTTTTTCAAGCAACGCCTCAGCACCCTCGAGGATCTCAGATTCCGAGATATCGGGCTTGCGCTCTCTCCTTTTACGGCCATGAGCAGGTCCATCCTGAGTGAATTTAGGCAAGTCGAAATGCTTGTGGGGCTCTTTATAGATGTCTCGGAAACTGATACTTCCAAATCTAGCTGGCAACATCGAAGGACACATATACTGGAGATATATCATGTACCGAGACAAGTGCAAACCCATCAAGCACTTCTTCTTGATAGGGCTCTGGTTATTCCTTTCTAGCTCCTTAGTGCTGTCCGGCCATCCGTAATCGAGGTAATAGCAGAGCTCTGTCGCTATGTGCCAGACTAGGATGCTCTCGTCGAACTCCAGCTCAATGCTCCTTTTCAGCCAATCAAACAGCAACCCGGAATTTTGTCTCGTTTCCAGCAACTTGTGTTTGCTCAACGCATGGATTCCCCTGTCTCTCAGTTGAAAGTCTTGGTGTTCCTCCGCGCCCTCCTCTTGGAGTTTCTGCACGAACCTGGCTTCCATCTCTTTGATCTTCGACATGATTAGGTCTTTGATATGTTCAGTCACGTCCGCATGGCCTTGGTAGAGAAACTTCACCAGCATCTCATCGACTTGCAATAGCTCAAGGAAACTCCACCAGCAGGAGCATTTTTTTTTAAAGGACATCAGGTTATATTGGCCCATGGAATTGGACCACCTGCGACTTTTCAACAGCGGCCAAAGTTGGTTGATGAAATAAAAGACGGCAGATTGCTTTTTCTCAATGAGCCAACAGGCAACCTGGTCAGATAAAAGAACGCAACCTGGTCAGATAAAAGAACAATCGGTTGATGAAATCAAAGGCAACCAATTGATTTTTCTTAATGAGCCAACAGGCAACCTGGTCAGACAAAAGAACGTGAGCCAGTGCGTACAACTCGATGAAAATGGCCGCTCCTAGCAACATGAAGGTTAAGAATAGATCCGGCTTCGAGTATGGTCGCCTGTCAGTAAATAAGAAGAGCACCAGGGCAACACAGATCGAGAATAAGATGGTGAGTCTACAAATAAAGCCCCAACCGGTATAGACCGCATTTGCCTTCGAGTAGAACATGTCGTAGATGAGGCCCAGTTCGATTTCAATGACCTTGAAATCCCCTACATGGTACTTGCCTCTCAGTATCGATAGGCAACTGTCGCATTCCTTCATACTGAATAAGTGATCTGCAAAAAGCCGCTGAATAGTGTCAACCAAGCGGCTGGCCGATAGCAGTGTGCCCACAATGCGCTTATATTCTTGGTCCTCCAAGTCTTTCCCAGAACTCAGTTTTTTAGAGGAAAATTCGGCAATCGCAAGATCGATCATAATTGCATCTTCATTATCTACATCGAGTACAAGATGAGGCATGACATTGTGCCCTTCCCTCTGCTTCAACTCACATTCCACCTCAATCTTGCGAGAATCCTTCCGGCTGGGTCGGGACTTGGTAAAGGAGTCCTTGAAGTGCTCGTGGCTGGCGGTGCGGAGGACCCAAACCCTCTCACCATACTTATAGAAACCCGAGAGCAGTATCAGAATGGCAAGGAAGGAAAGGATAGGATTAGTCCACGTCATTACTAGGACATAAACCGTCAAGCTCGCCTGGCTCACCAACGTCAGCAAGTGCCTGAGCCAGAGCTCGTTGTCCTCAATCGCGTAGGCACTGATCGTGTCGGGGCCTCCCAAGTGCAGCAGCAAAAACGGCGCCCAAAAGGTGCTTAGCTCCGTGTGTGGGTTGTTCAACAATTTGCCGGCCTCGATTTCCCTAATCATGTTGGAGATCATGCCGATTGTGTAAGCCGCGACCGAATCAGCCAATAGGTAGGCCAACCAAGTGACCACCTTGATCCAAGTATAAGGTAAGTACTTGCGGCAGCTACCGAGACAAATGAGGACGATTTGGAGGGCAAGGCTCAAGAAGACCACGCCTCTCAGCTCCCACTCCTTCCACACGTCGCTCGAAGAAGAGGGCACCTCCGATAGACTCCACGCCCTCATGAGGACCAAACTAGTAGTGACTGCGAGACATGTTGTCGGTAACAAATAAGCGGGTGCTGAATGATTCAGAGATGAGAACTAAGAGCTAATCGAGAGAGAGAAAGTGATGACTCAAGCATGAAACAAACACGGCAAGCTTTCACAGCAGCAGTAACTAGAGGGGCGATGTATCGGTTGACAAGGAAAATGCGACTCATGGCTTAGCAATGCGAAGAAGGAAAGGTCTATTCAAAAGGATAACAACCACATTAAACGTCTTTTAGTTATCGTTGAATTGCAACGTACCAATCCTTAGCATGGTGAGCGGTTGAATACGGTGCCCTCGATGCACGACGGATGGACTCTTTCTTCACTACAAACTCTGTCTCGTAACCAATCAAAACTCCTCCAAAAAGAAAAGAACGAGAGAGAGAGAGAGGTATGTGTAGTGCCGAAACCAAGTGTCTAAATAAACGTTAGAGAGAGAGAGAGAGAGAGAGAGAGAGAGAGGTATGTGTAGTGCCGAAACCAAGTGTCTAAATAAACCTTAGTAATGTAAAAATAAATACTAATTTGGTCTACAAAAAAAAAATGGTAACACAAATAATGCTGGTAACTTCCTGTAAGAGTAGACAACTTCAACAAAAATTGGTAAGTTATTATAATAGTTGGTAATTTGGAACAAAAATATAAATTTGGGTAAATGGCTACAATAAAAGACTAGTTGGTGAACTTATTGCGCTTATGCTAATTTAATTTTAAGCCTTTCAATTTAAGCAATTCAATTATAAACATTTTGACGATTTATCAATTTAGTCCATCTTGCCAATTTTGGCTAGAAATTGCTTACGTGAATGCTGACTATCTTACGCGACACAACATCTTTAGCATTAATAATTTTAATAATTTTTTTTTTAAATATGAATACTTTCTTCTTCTTTTTTCTTTTTTTTTCTTTCCATTTTCTTTTTACCAGTGGCCATTTGCCACCCATTAGCCATAGGTGATGGCTATTGAGGCAACACCAAACAAGGCTGCCCCAACCTAAGCAAGGGATTGGCCATGTTGGGGCAAGTGTCTATAAGGGCCCCAATCGCCAAATCTAGTAAGGCTGCCCTTACTTGGATGAGCGTCTACCTCATCAACACTCGCTCATGCAGGCCATTGCCTATGGCCGTGGTTGGCAAACCACCATTGGCAAAGGGAAAATGGAAAGAAAATAAATGGAAACAAAGGAAAAAAAAAAAGAAAAAATTCTAAAATAATATAGAAAATTTCTAAAATTATTCACATCATTGTCATTCATACCATGTAGGATGAATGACATCAACATCAATAATTTCCAGCCAAAATTGATCAAATAAATTACATTGGCAATCGACAAAAAATTTAAGACTAAATTGTTTAAATTGAAAAGTTAAGAACTAAATTGGTATATAATATATAGGAATTTCTTGATCATTCTCCCAATTTGATTAATAGTCAATAAATTCTATAAAAGTTAACAAGTTATAAGAAAAGTTGGTTATTCAAAATCGGTCTAATAATATATATTTTTAAGCGATTCAAATTAAAATCAAAAACTAATTGTTAGTTTTATGCAGAAAAGTTGGTAACTGGCTCAAATTAAGTGGATAACTTTGATATGTTGGCGCGTTATGCCAATAAAAGTTAGTAATTTATTGGAACTATTGGTAATTTGTAGACAAGCAAATAGATATTGGTGATTTAAAATGTGAATTGGTAACCTACTAATAATTTACTTAACTAATAATTTTCTAGACACCCTTTTGTAAACCCAGAAGCACTTGCGGTGAACTAATATTTCTAAAGATTTATTGATATCGAAAATGTTTATGTCTTTTTTATGGAACAATAGAATCCTCCTCGCTATGACCATTTACTCATTTTCCTATTAAATGAATGGACAACAATCACGTTGCAAAAAAATTAGTTACAAACAGAAAATAAATTGAAAGTTAAAAGAAATATTTGGAACATTCACTCTTCCTCTCTCTTCCTCTTTTTAAAATTCAGTTAAGAGTATATGAGGAGTAGCAAGCAGTGTATGTAGCTGAATTTGCTACCGCAGGTCGATCGAGATTAGTAAGTAAAGACTTTCCCGTGATCAGCCCCATACGAATTCAATGGCCAAGATGTACTCTCATCATTTTTTATCTTCTTGTTTGGTTTTTTCTCTTCTTTTCCTGTCAAGCCGTGCAGCTGTTGCACCAATCGCTCCAGCCTGCCATTGCCGAGAAAAACCCGGAGAAAATGTTCAGTGGTTGCAATGCGCCACGTCAATCGCTGACGTGGCGCGCATTTTTATATCCAAAAATAGATCGCCACGTGTCAGCTGAGGCGGTATAAAAAATAAAAATCTTTTTTTTTTTCGTCATCCTCCTCGTCCAGCACTGAGCAGTGCTCACTGAGCACACCCGTCCGGCCACCATCTCCGCCTGTTCCGGCGTCGCTTGGCCCCATCCAGATCTGGAACCGCGGAGCCATGGCCGTGACAGACCTGGCCAAGCCTCCAGATCTCGGCGACTCCTTCCACCAATAAGCTTGCACAAGCAACCCGTCGTCGAGCTTCAGAAAAGCTGAGCGGCAAGCCTTCTCCAGTTCTCGACGGAGCCATGGCCAAGCAACTCCTCTAAATCTCGGCCGAGCCATCATGGCCGAGCCTTCAGAAAAATGCAATTTTAGCCCTGGCGAGGCCGTCCCTCGCCCAGATCTGCCGAGGGCCGGCCTTGTCTGTGAAGCCCTGGCCGCAACAGATCTGGCTCCAAGGTCTGTCGCCGCCATGCCTCCAGATCTGTCATGGCCGTGTTTCACGGAAGGGAACTCGCCGGAGGGAACTCAAAGGGAGGACAACGGAAGGGGACATCCGGGAGAGAGACTCCATGACCGCTCAAGTTCCGTACGGCTTGTGCGGTGGAGAGGGCCGCACCGGATTCTCAAGGGGGTTGGGCAGAGGGTGGTTGGATGGAGGAGTAGGCGGTGGCTGGATAGAGTGGGCAGGTGGACCGGAAGTGCAGAGGAGAGGAGCGTGGCGTGCAGAAAGTTTTTTAAAAAAATTATTTTTTTATTTCATCTCGGCTGACACGTTTCGATCGGTTATTGGGTATAAATTAAAACGCGCGCCACGTCAGCACAATCACTGACTATCTTCTCACTTGCCCCTATCGGACACCATAGAGATGCACGCACCAGCCACTAGTACCGTGCGTCTCTCTCTCAAAACTGAAAGGGGTGTCAATAAAAGGACAGAGAGAGTGAGAGAGAGAGAGAGAGCGCCATAACTAAAAATCGGAAAACGGAAAAAAGAAAATGAGAGAAAAAGACCACATTGCGTGATATTAATTTTACAAAATATTCTTCTTTCAATGTTATGAAAAAGCTTACAATGTTTGATGAAGGTCACAATAATTGTAATTACATAGCCTATGAACACTACATTAATTCTTTAAAGTTACATTACCATAAAAGGTTTCCTTTATTAATTAAATGAATTTTCATTTGGCTCTACTGTCTACCTTCCAACCAACGCAAATCCAGACAAGATGATGAATTAGAATTTTCTTTTCTTCCTCCTTTTCTTCATGCGACTCCTAACTAGAATTATTCCGACAAAATATTCACCATGCTTCCCATAAAGATTCATCTCCTCCTCCTCCTCTTCTTCATTGTCATAGATAAGAAAAAATATGCAGAAAGGAGAAATTATGAAATCTTTATCTATTTCAAAAGATATTGAAGAAAAGTACATGAAATGAAAATATACACAATTAAAATGAGATATACATGTAATCATAATTTTCTTTAAAATAGGAAAATATTCTATATAAAATTTTAAGAATTTCTAATGTAATATCATTGTCTTATTCATAATAATCCATATCATCATCGTCATCTTCCTCAAGATGGACTCAAAGTCATTCACTATAGTCATCTTCGTCTTTTTCCTCATTCGTCATCTTCTTGATCTGATTGCAACTCCCACTCATATAAATTCTGTTCATGATCAAGAACACAAACTTATAATCATAAAGAACCACGACACTAACGCTATAAAAGCTTAGATATGTTCTATGAGGTAAAACCCAACACACGCATGCTCACACACACATACCACACCTATTTGTTACTAGCATTCGTATCAAACTCAGTGACTAATACTTCGCTATAATTCGCCCATTCGGCTGCTTTTCTCTGACACTTCGCTCGAGTTCATCCGGCACTCTAACCAATGTGATTATTTCCAAGGTCGTGATCTGTTGCAGTCCATCGATCTTATGCAGTTTCTTGCAGTCCTTGATTTCCAAGTCTTCAAGGCACGGCATTCCACTTGCCTCTATGGTCCACGCGGTCAATCTCTGCAACCACCCTAGTTTCAATACACAAAGGCTCGGAAATGTTCCTTCTGAGACGCTCAGTGTCTTGCCAATGTATGAGTTGGCAAATAATCGGAGAGTGGTCAAACATTTCAGCTTCCCCAGGACTCCCAACGGATCCTCTCTTAGTCTTGATATGGACAAGGTTAGTACTTTTAGGTTCGGAGGAATGTGAGACTCCGACAAGCTCCGCATGCCCAATTCTCCGAGCAAGCACAAGTTGGAAAAGAGACTTGAGCCCGCTCATGCCAGTCTTTTCGTGATCCTGCCATAAAATTCCAGTTGGATTCCTCAATTTGAGATATTTAAGCATCTTCAGATTCAAAAAATGCTTGGTTGCACTCGATACCGACAAGCGCCTCCCCGTCAGAGCCAGCTTCCGTAGGCCTGTCAACTTGCGTAGCACTTCCAACATGGGACTGTCATCTTCTATGACTAAGCCCCAAATGGTTTGGATGTTGCAGTTTAATGATTTCTCAAGTTCCAATTGATGACGAGCGGCAACATCCAAGACCACCTCAGTCATGTATAGGTGTCGCAAATTCTCTACCTCCAAGATTGAATCCGGCAGATCGGATATGTTAGTGTACTTTAGATCCAAAGTTTCCAGGCGTAACAATTTCACCGACTTCGGAAGCCTTTCAAGGAGAGTCCATCTCAGTCCCAAGTACTTTAGGTTCGGCAATATGTTGCCAAGCTCCTCCGAAAGCAAAGGCTTGTAGACACCCTCAAGATCAAGTACCCTCAGCAAACTCGAGTCCCTCTTGGGCACTAGTGGTTTAAGTAACGCCGCCGTCTCTCCAGCCCGTGTTCCTAGCTTCATGGTGTTGAATGACACATAGGAAAAAAGTTGTTGGATGTCGTACAGCAGGGAACTGTCGCTGGTGGACATTCTTCGATGTGGCTCGGCGGGAGTGATCTCCATGTGTGCTTCTTGTGCATTTTTTTCTGAGCGCTCTCGTCCTGCTTCTGGCACATTTGTTTGCACCTTTGCTTCTTCTCCTGCAGAAATATTCCTATGTATGGCGATACGCTTGGCATCGAACTTTCCTTCATCAAGAATAGAACGGTCATAGATCTTGAGGAATCTTTCACTCTTAGCCATCTGATAAAAGGCGTCATGCGACGGTCCAGGCAAGCGGCACGATCGGGCACTGCCATCCCATTTCTGCCGAGCTACATGGACCAGGTTTCTAGACACCAGAGTCTCGAAACATTCCTCTGCATCAACTCTGTTTACACCGTTCTCCGACGGTAAAGGTACGAGATTTTCAGCTGACCAGAGTCTGAAGAGCCTCCTTGTGGGAATTTCAGATTCCTTGGGGAACAAAGCCAAGTACAGAGCACATTCCTTTAACCCTTCTGGAAGGTTATCAACACTCAAACGCACTACATCTTGGAGTGTGGGACGATCGGGAAGCCCATTGGCAAGCTCGGTGCGTTTATTCAACGGGGTGGCAGATAAAAGTCCTCCGAGCAGAAGGATATTTTGGGGAGAACCGCCCGATTTGCTAAGAATCGTCTCTTTGAGAGGGAGGAGATTCGAGGGCAGATCGACCACATCGAAAGCCGGGCAGCATTTTTCCAATAACTTCTTGCTCTGGTCTCGGTCGAGGGGGCTCAACTTGAGAGGCATGTAATACCACGGATAGGGTATGTCAGCATTACGAGTCGTGACGATTACCCTGCTCCCATTCCTCGAGTCCGCAAGCACCATCATGAGCTCGTCCATGACATGGAGTTCACACAAGTCATCCAGGACTACTAGATAACAGCACCCCATCAGGACTCGTAGGAGCTCATCGGACAGCTTTTCCTTGTCCATAAGATCCACGTCTCGCAGTACCTCAACGTCTCGCCGTTCCGGGAACGTCAGCTGCTTGAGAAAGTCGGCCATGAGATGAACCAAGTTAGGCTTCGGCCCAATTCGGACCCAAGCAAAGCGGTCGAAATGATTCTTGACGTCTACTCGGTTGCATACGCTCCTCACTAGAGCTGTTTTGCCGATGGGTCCCTCTCCGACCACCGAAATCACTCTCAGGTTGGCACGTTTGCCTCCTTTATCGATCAACTGCGACACGAGATTGTTCACACAATCTTCACGACCCAAGATATGGGACTCGTCCTTCATCTTCCTCGCTCGGGGCAGTGTGCTTGGTGGCAAAGACTTTGTCTTGGGTCGGCTCCGAGAAAACGACGAGACGGGCGAGGAACTGATCAAAGGAAGTCTGCACAGCACGAGCGGGCTCAAGAAAAGGAAATGGAGGCTCACGGCGCTGGCCGTTTGGTTTCGAGGTGCTCAAGCCTCAAGAAGTGTGATTTGCGTATGACATTGGAAATGGCCACTTCAGGGAGGAGTTAAGGAAAAGGAAAAATTGGAGTGCCTGAGCTTGAATGATTTGGGGAAGAAGGGTGTTTGGATGGGGAAATTGGCACCAAGCAAGCTTTTTTATAGGAGGTGTGGATCCCCACCAGCTTCTAATTAAAGAATACAGCATCTCTAACTCTCACGAATACGATAACGTACACAAGTCGACCAACCTGCTCACGTCTACTTTACGACATCATCATGCAATTACTGAAAAGCCCATCTTTACTATTTTGTTGGGACAGCATGATGTAATATGTGTTGTAATAAGCAAAATTGAGAATTTCAATTTGTCCATGGGATGTCCATAAAAATACTTAATAAATAAATAAATAAATAAATAAATAAATAACCACAAACATTAAAATGCATATCTGTTTTGGATTTTCAATGAACAAATTTCTGATTTAACTTAAATTACCTTAACAAATTTCTATTTTTGTGTATCTACCGACACGTACGGCCTTTCCTATTTCTCTCTCATCTTAAATCTATTTTTGTTCTTCTTTTTCAAATAAGAAGAAAATTCTTCAAAATTATGTCTTACCTTTGCACACCATTAAAAAAAAAAAAGGATTAATCATAAGCATGATTAATGGATTAATCACAACATCATATTTTTGGTTTTTTGTTTTTTCATTATTAACATCAAAAGTGTGCCGTCTTTTACACTAACCATTCAATTTCTCACATACATAAGAATAAGAATGCTTAAACTTGTCTCAATTTTTCGTAATTTCTTTTAATAAATAAAATATATTTTTATCCATCAGTATCACAATACAAAGCGAAATATATCGACAAAAGAAACCCTAAGCCTTTTTGCTAAATGGAACAATTATAATTTTTCAAGAAAGTGACTTAAACTTAACCAGTACATAAGACTTGTAGAATCTTTCTTAAGTTTCTAGGTACTCAAGTCTCCACATTTATGTCCCTAGATTATCGAAAAAGGAAGAGTGACATAAATTCGAGGGGAAGATGTCTTTTGCTCCCTCGAACTTTATCTTTGAAGTTCATTTCATGTCCCTTCAACTCATACTTCTTCCATAGCCAAAGGGAAACTAAAAAAAAATCAAATTTTTCATAATTTACATAAGGTTATCTCGAATCCCTATTGATTTCTTTGCCTAAATCTCATTGAGTCAAGCTTAGACAACTGTTTGTTCCACCAACCTAATCCTTGTTTCGAGCACATTTAAGGATGGAAAAGTATAAAAAAAAAAAAAAATTCATAAACTCTATTATATTTGTATCAATTCAATCATAAATTTTTTAATTTGATCAATTTAATCCAAACTATTTTCATATCAGTTGAGTCCATCTAGCTAATATAAACCAGAATTTGCTAATATATATGTCATCCATCCTATTTAGCACAGCTGAAAAATGTGGACAATTCTATAAATTTTTTAATAAAATTTTAAATTTATTTTATTATTTTTCTTTTTGCTTTTCCTCCTTTACTTTTTTTTTAATTTCCTTTTTCTTTTTTCTTTTTCTTTGCCAACCTCCATGATGACCAACGAAGGTCATCGGCTACTAATGAGGATGAGAGCACCCTTGCCCAACCCTCACATAGGTGAGGCCCCTCACCATCCTCCCTAGAGGCTGGCAAGGGGTGACATCAGGGGATGGCAAGGGGCAGCCTCCCTCGACCCTCACCAATGGATAGCAAGGGCTAGTCCTCACTTGTGGCTGGCAAGGGGTTCCTGGCCCTCGCCTTTACCCTTGCCAACGAATGGCAACTTTTATAAACCATCAAGGAAGTCGGCCATCACGAAAGTCGGCAAAGGGGGAAAAAGAGAGAAAGGAAAAAAAATGAATGAAAAGAAGAAAAATAAAAATAAAAAATTAATAAAAATTCAAAAAAATCATTAAAAAGTTTACAAAATTGTTAATGTCAACACTGGCGATTGGCATCTATATAAACAATTTTTGCTTAAATTGGTTGGATGGACTTATGTGAAAAGACTTATGACTAAATTAGTCCAATTCAAAAGTTTAAGACTAAATTTATATCAATACAATATATTTTAATATTTTTTTTGTATTTTTCCTTGTTCAAAGAGTGTCAATATTACTACAACAAGAAAACCCCATTCCTCTTCATTCAGGGAGTGAAAGCGCGTGCACCATGCGATATTGGGTGTAAATCTTACTACTCCACCAAAAATAAAATCACCTTGGCTTATATTCTCGATGCACCTATAATACGGTCACTAGCAAGTCTCGCAGTTTTTTCTAAGTGTTATTGACTTTAGTAGCATACACGTACACCAATTGATGTGATTCGCCTCAATTTAAAACAGCAAAAATCTTAGTCTCACTGATTTTGAAAAAGTGATTCGCCTTTATCTAGTAGAAATAGAATGCATTGAAATAATAAGCACAATGCCACCTATAACAAGCAAAAGAACCTTGGGGAAAATGGTCCAAAGAGACATGGATTCATTCTTGAGCAGCCAACCATACAGATACATAAAT
Source organism: Eucalyptus brandiana (assembly GCA_014182725.1). Classification (NCBI taxonomy): domain Eukaryota; kingdom Viridiplantae; phylum Streptophyta; class Magnoliopsida; order Myrtales; family Myrtaceae; genus Eucalyptus; species Eucalyptus brandiana. The sequence continues at coordinate 33,841,365 of CM024677.1, forward strand.
AGAATAACATACAGAAGAAGGAAACAGAACAAAAGGGTAACATACACAGAGATGGCAAACATTGGCGACTTCCTGGAGGTCATAAACTCTCAATAATATATGTAGCTCAAGAAAAGTTCCTCTCTCTCTCTCTCTCTCTTTCCCATTTACTCACTCTTTCCCATTTACTCAGTAAGCCAAAAACCAGGCATGAGCTGCTGGGCGGCTGCAATATTTTGAAGCCCACCATCATATATTGCCTGGCTTCCACCAGCAACTCCCATACCCATCGCTGCCTGCTTGAGAGGATGCTGTCCTTGCATGAGAGGATGCATGCCGCCCATCTTGCTCATTGCTAATTGTGGCTCGTAGGCTAATAGTTCCACAGTAGAAAGGCCAGGTAATGGTGCCACTGCAGCAGGTGGAGGAAGGGGATTGGAGCTTGTTCCTGGGGGAGTAGGCTTGCTACCCCAGGAGCACTGCAAGCACAAACAAATCAGAAGTCAGCTTTGGTTCAATTAAAAACAACAGGAGGACGAAGTCTTGTATTGACTACCGTTTTCACATGCTAGAGCCTTGAATCTATTCTTACCACTGCCAAGATGCAGGCAGCAATTATATCTTAAACCCTATGCCACAAAAAGGCCATTTAAATTATTGAAGAATAGAACACTTGTATTGCCAGAGAACCATGTCTTGTTACCATAACACATGCCACCTTTGCCTATCCTTTTTGAGGATAAGGGTACAGCCGAACATGTGGTGGCACAATATGCTGATAAAGTCCTAGCTACAGCATTTACAGATTGAGTTCAAATCCAACTGTCCTAAATCAAAAAGCACTAAGCTCATCCAGAAGGATTTAGTGCAGTCACTAAATGCACAAAACTCAAAGACAAGTTGGATTTAAATCTCGGTAAAAACAAAAATGAGGTCTTTGACCAAAGGTTAACTATGGGAAGTGGTCAGATTTAAGATCAGGAAAAGGATAAAACTGCGGTAAGTACAACTTATATCAGCATCACTGCAGTATTAATAATCTCCCACTACATTTTCCATGGAACAGATTACTTTTCTAACCATCAGCACTCTGTAAAATAAAAAGAATAGAAATGAAGAGCATTAGTAAAGAGCCCAAGAACACACCTTAATTTGTCTTCCACATAGAAGTGACTGAGTATTTCCCATTTGAATGGCCAATGCTGCTTCTGCATGAGTACTACACCTCACGAAACCAAATCCTTTATCTCTTTGGACCCGGACCTCCTCGATCACCCCAGCACCAAGAGCATGAAAATGGCAATGGAGTTCAAGCTGAGTGACCTGCAAATTAAAATGACTCAGAATTTCCCCCAAAGAATCGGAGACAAATAATCTCCAAAAATGAGCCTATACAGTCTCACAGGCACGCACAAATATTTATAATGATTCAATTATAGCATAAATTTTGCTAAGTTATAAACGAACTTTCCAAGGTGGTATAGAGAACTAAACTTGAGCGACAGACATAAGGGAAATCTACATATGGTATCATGCTCTATGGGTTAAGATGCACCCTATCATTTCTAAAGAAATAACAATTTACAAGTCATAGTTCATAAACCTACCTTCTAGTCCATAACCTCCACAATCTCTGTTAAATGCCCATCACCAAAAAATCTGAATACTTGCAAGTGTCATTTTAATCACGTGAAAGGCCAAATTTAAATTTGCAATTGTCGTAGCCATTTTCCATATAAGAAGGTTAAACTTTGAGCTCATCAGCTCTTCCTCTCTACTCATTCGCGTACTCTTCACACACTCACTTGCTGAAATTCTTTCCTCTAAATAAGGCTCCAAGTACGAATTTATGTAGTACCAACATCAAATAGTATATGATAAGTCTAACAGAATAAATTAGTCTCAAAAAATCATTTCAGTATAAACCCACTCAATGTGGTTGCATTAATTATATTTAACTTAATCTAATACTATATAGGTATTTGGTGCAAAAGCAAGGGGACTGTCAGTATTGACATGCGGTTCTCTCTTTGAGCAACATATGTCCCACTAACTAAACAAATCAGGAAAACATGTTTCACAAAATGAAGTATTCGTTTTTTACTCAAACCATTCTTTCTTTTATTTTTCTTTCAAAAACTAAAAGCACTAATTAAGAAAATATGAAATTATAAAAGTAAAAGAAGCATCCTTCGACCACCGCCCGCGGTGGCCATGTTGGTTAGAGCCTTGCTCCCTCATCGAGAGGGGAGGGGTTCGAAACCCCGCATCCCCATTGTGCAACTCACCCGCGGCTGGGTCTATGGTGGTGGTGGTGGCTCAATCGCCCTGGGTTTACGCCACTGGCTGCCGGCTATACGGTGGTTCCCGAGTCATCAAAAAAAAAAAAAAAAAAAAAAGAAGCATCCTTCGCGTAAATTTAAAAATAAAGTTATTTTTAAGAAACTACGAAAAAATATTTATGACTCTAAAGATCTGAAAAGTTTGTATTTATATAGTTTTAGGAATTCGAAGTGGTCAAGATTAAAGAGAGGTCAAATCTTAAATACTGAAAACTGAAAATCTGGGGGAAAAAGATCAATCCAAGTAATCTGTGATATTATTAGGTTTACTACTTAATTTTTCCATAACAATTATCGTGTAAGCAAATTGAGTTTAAGATTTGCAGAACGAGATAAATAGGGTGGATGAAATTACAATTTAAAAAATTATTTCTTATACTTCTCCAAGAACTATTTGATTCATGTGCAATCACCAATCCAATTATATGCAATTTCATTTGAAATTAATTAAAGCATTTTTTTCACCTCTAATTCTAATTTGTCTTCTAATCATTATCAAATTTAGTAAATTGAAATTATCTGAACTTTTTGTGAGATTTTGTCTCCTCATAATGCTGGCGCTCAAAGAGTGTAATACAATACATCCACATTTAGTTATTGTAAAAGTTAGCATCAAATTAATTAATGAAGAGGAAAGGAATACAATTCAATCTGATATGAAGAGAACATGAAAAGAATTAGAACCCAGACTGCACTTTGATTTCTTCTTCATTTTATAGCAAATAATCTAGATCAGAACTAAAGTTCGGTCTAAATCCTTATCCTTTTCATGACAGATCAATTTCTAGACCTTTTCAAACACTTGCTTGAAGTTTAAATTATTTGATAACAATAAAAGAGACCCATCCATAGCACAGGCTTCTTGACTAGTTATAACTAAAGAAGAGCATGATGATGGTTGCAAAAATACACAGATGGTTGATGTGTATTAAACTTTCTTAATAAACAGTTTCTTTTGATATAATTTAATTGCCGGTCACAAAAGGAATAAAGTGCACATGGCTAATGTCGTAATGTCAATATGAAGATGTAGAGTATAATTACAAAAAAACACCACGCAAAGTTTACTGTACCCCCAGTTCATGATGAAAATACCAGTTTTCCCTACAGATAATCTGGAAAAATGCACTTCAATTTGCCCCCAAATTACTCAAAAATCTACCATATGGACAGCAGCACCAAAAAATAGTACAAAAAAGAGAGAGATCGGTCTTGCCTCTGAAGCTAAATTTCCTACATAAACAGTTGTATACTGAGGATTATTTTCCGGAGCATCACTGTTTGTAGCCTCCTTGCCATCCTCTGCAATGAAAAATATAGAGTAGATGATCAGTGATTCAATCGGGAGAAAGAAAATGCCTACAACAGTTGATAACGCAATGCCTCAGGCAGTAAAACTTAAAATGCTTCTTCCTTCGAGCATAGCATATCAACCACGATGAATCCAAGAAAATTCTGTTTAAAAAAATGGCTAACCTGATGAGCCATTGGTTAGCTCCACCACACTTTTGGCATCAGAGCTCTGCTTATCTTCAATGCCACCAGCACCCTTTGTTGCCATTGCAACGTATCTGTCTACTGCCAAGCCATTTCCCTGAAATATAAAGCAAAAATAATTTGAGTTTACATGAAGACAGTAATAGGAACTAGCCATCATGTTATTACCAGGGAAGACCGTTCAACTTTCTGGCATGTCACTGAACCGCTGAACTACCACTATACTATCCAAAATAATTCAATTGTTGCCAACTTCTTACTAAGTCCAAATTGCTTGCAGAAAGTGATCTTTAATTGACCCACGGGGCCCATTAAATATGATGGATCATCCAAATCTACAGTAATCAATGTGCTCCCAAAATAACAAACAAAAAGGCACCACCTATTTGTCAATTTTTTTTTTATTTTTTTTATTTTTTTTCCATTGTGACAATGAGTGGACAACTGCATTGATATTTGTAAAAACTATGAATGGAACAAAAATGCAAAGAGGTTTGGTGACAACCCCAAATTTCCTTTTCTTTTGGCAAAAGACAATCACATATATTTAAAAATGAAAAATAACTCAAGATTGAGGATCTCCCTTAATATCTTACTCTGAAGACATCAAGCCAATCTAGGGATCTGAGGGAAATAGCATTATTATGATCCAAGAAAAAGCTTCTCATGAATGAACTAGTTACTATAGACAAAAGATAAGAAGGATGTCTGTAAGTTTCAATAGTCTGTTTAAGAAAATCTGAACTTCAGTATTAATGGTTCATCTGTTTCACTATTCCAAAATCCAAGATAAAGAAGGCAATCTCCATAACATGGACGACCACAAAACATGTAAGAGCGAGAAAAATCACTTGCTCAGAAGGCAGAACAGTTACCGGTCAAATCATTTATTGCACTCTGGGCATCCTGAACACAAACAGAACCACCACAAATTAACAGACTATCTTAATACTGGAGATTCAGAACAGCAGAATATGTACATGAATAATGGATGTGGAACATAAAAATGTAGGAAATGACAGTAGCTTCAGGAGATTGCGATAAAGCACCTGTTGGTTCCTGAAAGAAACAAAGCAGAACCCTCTTGCCCATATAGTCTTCTGATCCCACATGACCCGTCCATCTCTGTGTTTTAGCACAAAGGTCCGATTTAATACCACATTTATTTGAACATGACTGACGAGAATGCATAATGCTATCATAATGTCTTTTTACTATGTCTTTTTTAATAGAAAGTTTGCACTTTCAGATAAAAACCAAGATAAGGAGATGTGAAACTTACGAACAGCCGGGATAAACAGAAAAGCATGCATACTTACCAAAAAAAAAACAGAAAAGCATGCAAACAACATGGCATCCGTCACAGGTCACCAACAAAAATGTTGTAATGGCCTACACAACCAAAAAGTAGTTATGTGAAGCATCAATGAAAATATGTATTAATAGTATTGTAGATCAAGAACCACAGCAAACCTGAAGTGTCCTCTCTCTGACCACTGGCATATGCCCAGTTAACCTTGATGGGTTGGCCAAATCTGCAAGCCATGGAATGGGACAAGCTCAGCAAAAACAAAGTGATCCAATGGCATGAATGCTCGAGTTAATTTCTACTCACAGATGCCTTCCATTCAGAGAAAGAATCGCAAGAGCAGCGGATCTTTGATCAAAGTAGTGAATAAACCCATAGGATGACTGTGTAAAGCAGGGAAAACAGAATTGTTAGCATTAGACGACATCCAAGTAAGTGAAGCAACAGATCCTATCATATCTTTTCCAGGTGCTTCGGCAATTCATCAAAACCCAAATACAGAAATTATATCTTTTAAATTCAAACTTATACCTTCTCCTTTCTAATAAGTTTACAGCCATTGACAGGACCTGTACTAGCAAAAACCTCTTGAAGAAGTGGTTCTGTCACCTGAGTATGAATGTTGCCCACATAGTTGCATTATACAACGAATATCAAAAAACAATAAGTTTGTGACTCAAGAATTTGGAAACAAAAAACAAACTCCTAGCGTCCTGAGTTGTGTTCAAACAAAGATGAGATAAAACCCATAAGAAATTTTTGGTGCATCTCTGAGTAAAAGTGGTAACGTCAGAACATTTCCAACTCAGTGAGCATATATGACCAATTATCCACCACAAAAATCTGAGCCTTACATAGCTACTCAATTTGAGGTAACCAAAGAAATAGGATAACCAATAAACAGGCGATTGAAACAGAGAAATGGAAATATAAATATGGAAGAAAGTCTAGACAAAGACTCACACACTGCGGCAAGTACACGGATCAAAACCAGGAGGCAAATTTCCACTTCAATCGGTTCTATCTGCGGAACAATAAGGGCAAAAGAAAATTCAAAAGAAAGAACCAACAAAGTAGGGAACATTGCTTTGTTTGAGAGTATATAAACCACAGACAAAGAGATATCATGTTAATATCTAATTAAGCAGGAAAAGATGAACCAAGATACATGCAAAAAATGATCTACAATGGCAAGCCAAGATCAAAAAGAAGATTAAAAAAGAAAGTCCAACAAAACAGCGATTCCAAAGAATCATGATATATGTTAAGAGGTATAAAAAGGTAACGTGGCCTGTTAGAGGTATAAAAGGGTAAAGTGGTCTTTAGGGCTTTAGAGCTTTTTTTGTTGCTGATTACTTAATGTATATAGATTTTTATTGACTAATACAATACAATTTTTCCCTTTACAATATACAAACTAAATTACACCATTAAGGCGATAATAGTGAGCTGTAATAACCAGCTTCTAACATCAAGTCCCAACAAAAACCTTCTGTGATGTAGTCAGGATATTCTTTAATGCGTAGCTCAAGATTAATCAAAATTTTCAAGAAAGAATGACCTAGCGCCTAGGAGGAGCTTCGCAAAAAGGATAATCCGAAAGTTTCCAGGGACAAAGAAAGACCAAATATTCAGACTAAATGCACTAGACATAGAATAAAACAAATCCTCAACCAATTATCATTCTTAAGGATATATTCTATGGAAGTATTCCCTATTTTCACCTCTCGTCACATAATGATGACCTCAAATACTTAAATTTAAATATTTGCAATGGTTGCTCCTTCAATCTATGCCTTGCCACACAATAGAAATTTATCGTGCCTGCACATTACAACATCTATATGTGAACTTGTCAAATCTTAGCAATAATGCATTACAAGTAATTTCTGAACAAATATAATTCCAGCCCATCATTACCATCTTTGCCGTGATCCAATCTTATTCCTGCCACCAGCCCCAATCCCCAAAACCCATTGTCCTCTTCTGCTAGCTTTTTACTTGTTCATGCTCATTAACAACCGGATGCCTCAAATCCCAAGATGCCACATGCCTTACCGCATAATTCACCATCCCAATCTTTGCATCATTCACCCATGACCCATGATTTTTTCATCTCAACAACAGGAAAATTCTCAATAAGTCTTTTTTACTTTTGCTTGACTAATCATCAAAAGTTTCTCATACACCCTATCTAAAGCAACCCTACACAAACAACAGCCATGTATTTAAAAGGAGTATAGGAAGATAGATGAATATAGAAGGAATTAAGTCCCTATCCCACTTAAGGGAATATTCACAGAGATTTAATGGAATTTAAAAAATTTCACCAAGCATAATGTCTTGGAGAAAAGAGAATATTTTCTTTTTTTCCTTGTTAGTATAGTATTCTTTTAAGTTGCATTTAAACCACTTGAACAGAGTTTCTCCATTCTCTCCTTTAGAATTTAAGGTTAAAGAGCTGAAGCTTAAATATACAACAGCAATTCCATCAACTCAAGATATTCACCCAACCCTCATGAAGTGGATTGATGGGGGATTAAATAAGCTTGCACAGCCAAAGAAAGGTGAAATGACATGGCGGTCTTCTTACAGTGGCTATGAGAGTGTATTTATAAGCAATGCTACAATGAAAGTGTTACAGTGCTGAACAGTGTAAAATAAACAGTATTGAATGAATAGCACTGAGTGAACAATGTATGAACAGTGTATGCCTATTTTGCTACTGTGTATAGCCTTTGCGCCGCTGTAATAGTGTCTGCATGTGATGTCTTGGTTTTAATCTCTGTCTAGGTTGATCCCGTAGCAGTTATCTTCATTAATGTTTCTATTGTGATGTAACTAAGAGGATCCGTCTGGATTGTCTTGAGATTTGGAAGATCCACATTGTGATCCTTCCGCTTCTGAAAGCATCGTTCTGAGGATGTTGTAGTATTCCTCTTTGTTCTGGACTACTGCCAGTGCTGCACTCACCATGGATTTCTCTTGTAGAAAAGATGTAATTGATGGGACTACTGATATTTGATTTTTCTGGCTATTTAACCATGTCTTAACCATGGCCTCTGATCCTTGTTCAAGGCGTTTGAATCCGTCCCACCATTTTGTCTTGTATTTTCGGACAAGTATGGGTATCAGTTTGGATGATGTATTGTATTCAAATTCCCAAGCTGTTACCCATGAGATTTTGAATATTATGAAAAAAAAATGTATAAAATATGGGAACCTTAGATCATGTTGAGTTGGTACAAAGTGTTTACGAAACATTTGGTATCCTTGATTGATTGTAGGTTATAGTATTATGTCTAAAAGACCAAAAAAATCCCACCAAGAGTCAAACCAGTTTGGTAGGCTTTGTCTTGGGAAGTTGTTTTTAAAAAAATACCAACCAAGTATGTTGGAAATTTGTATTTTGTCTATAGAAGACATTCCACCAGGCTTGTTGATAGTTCCAATAGGTATATGAGGAGGAGTATGGTAGGTTTTGAGTAAGTTTAGTTTGAAATTTTATGGGTGTATGAGATGAATCTCCCCAATGCAAGGGGTGTATGACTTTACTGATAGAAATAGTGGAGTATAGGATATTTTCTGTATTGTTTGTGTCAGCAAAGTGAGTAAACCTTACTGATTCTGTCTCCACTAGAATTTGCTCATAATAAGCGAGGGTTTTGTTTGTATTGTGTGGGTTGAAGAGTCAATTTTCGTGGAAAGAGAACTTGATTGGATTTTCATTGTAGAAACCATCTTCCACAGTCAGTATTTTTTGAAATGATGTTTTTGGGAAAAATTTTGATCTTTGAGAATAAGGGGTTGCTTGAGGCCTAATAACCACCTCATTCGAAATTCTTTTATATTCCGCTTGTTTTTGTGTAGCAAGTGAACAAGGATTATTGCTTACCTCAATGGCATTGGATGGCTCTTTCTTTACTGTTTTTTGTAAAGACTGGGCAAGTAATAGTAATGTTTCTTCGGGTATTAAGGCTCTTAGGTGGTCTATGGGTTCTTTTGATGGTGTATTTTGTATTTGGTGTTATTGTAAGAATGGTTGGTTGTTTTTTGCCATTTGGAGCCATGTCTTGATAGATGTCAAGTCTGTCGGCTTTAGTGGTGTATTGGAGGAGGTTTTGACAATGGATTTGCCTTTGTCTTTTTTGTCTTTTTTGGATCTTGGCATTGTGGTATCCCTTGTAAAAATTCTCTTGTGAGAAAATCAGGTAATGAATTTGAAGAATCATTTATGAATTCAATATCAAAATCAAATACTAAAAGTATGGCTTGCCACCTAGCAAAAATCTATTTTGATGCAATGTTTAATACGTCTTTTTGTAAAATGTCTTTGGCTGATTTGCAATCAATTCCCAAGAGAAATTTTTAATTTAACATATCTCCTTAGAATTTTGATATAGACAAAACTATAGCAAGTATTTCTTTTTTGATTGTCGAATAATTTTGTTAAATGGAATTCCAATGTTTTGATATAAACTGAACAACTTGTTCTCTATCGTTATTGACCTGTTTGAGAATGCCACCATATCCTAATTCTGAAGCATCTGTTTCAACTATTTTGAACCAAAAGAAATAGTTGTTTTAGATCATCATTATAAGTGGAAACTTGATAATAGTGAAACCATAGAATCCAACCATCCACCTCTTAGGAGAATAAAAATACAACATAGAGATAGCGAGGTTACAGCTACTCCTTTTAGGCTTCCTGACAAAGGAAACTCTCTTTATACTCACAAAGTTATTGAACAAAACAATTATACAAATCAACATTTGGTGACTATAGAAAAACATTTGAATATGATAGAATCCATCATATAAAATCCTACTCAACTCATCACACCTCATGTCGACACACTCAAAAAACCCATTTTTAAGGCTTTTGAATTTCCAAAGAATCTTAGTCCTGAATTTGCTAAAGCTATAGAACAAAATAAAAAACTTCTAGGGAAATCAAAACTAGAGCCTGCTCCTCTACGAGGGGACGATGAGTCCATGATCGAGTTCGCTAGGGGTCAGTGCTGAATAGTGAAAAGGTCCCATGGATTTCTTCAGCCTCCTCCTTTCTTCTTCAAGGGGAGATAGGGGAGCGAGCATGCATCCCCGACTGTTGGATCTGTCCACGCGGGCTCGTGCCCCCCACCCAATTCCCCCGTAAGGATGGCGGGGCCCTCTCTCTCCCTCCCCGCCCTAACTCACATATGCTCTTTCCCCTCGTAATCATTAGTGGCGTCGCCGTGTGATTTGATCGTGAGAGGGGACTCTTGATTGAAGTTCTTGGCCTCGTGCTCTCAGGTGATTGCGATTTTTCTTTTCTTTTCTTTTCTTGTTTTTTAAAAGTCTGATTTGATTGAAGAAAGACGATTTTGAAGGAGTTTTGGGTGTTCGCTTGCTTTCCTATTGAGGATTTGTTAACAAGTAGTGTTCTTAGATGGTCGATAGCTATCGGTGCGAGAGTCGCTGGGTAAGAAAGTGGTCGTTTTTTTTTTTTTTTTTTTTTTTTTTTTAATAAAAGTTTGAATGATGTTTAGGCTCTCTTTTCAAGAAAAAGATTATGCCCAAAGGTGCGCGAGGCGGCCACACATGGTCCGATCTATCGAGCTTGACCTATTTGCCGCCGCCGAGTTGGGTAAGGAAGTGCCACCAACCGCCTCCCTTGTTTTCTTTTATCCCTCCGTTCAGGACACGCCAGGCCGAAGCTCACGACCGTTCAGCTCACGCCCCACTGGTCGTTCGTTATGTTGATGCGTGCGCCTTGGGTCATTTGAGTCCCGGTTAAGCCGGGAGCCTCTTGTCCAGTGTCATAGGCCACCCGCTCGACGAAATGCCTTATCGAGATCTAGTTTTTGTGTCCTCATTTTTTGCCGAAATTAAGTCGTCCACATGTGTCGTGTTCCATTCTTATGTTCCTATCGTGTTCCTGTAATGTGCACTGGCGAAGGATGACCGGAGTTTGAGCGGTGTCGGTGTAGACGTCCAGAAATGGTGGAGACAAGGTCTGATTGCTTGTGAAAGCGGTGGCCTTCATTATCGTTGGTAGCTACTGGTGATACTCGGCGAAGTAGGCGCAGATTGTGGTTTCGGTTTTGCCTGTGTATAGACGAGTAATTTAGTTTGGTCGGTTTTGGGAATGGCTTGATGAGCGTGCAGGTGGGTTATCGGTTATCGACTAATCTGTGAACGAAGGCGTCAGTATAGGAGTCTTGATGTTTTAGAAAAAGAAAAAGGACGTGGGAGGAAATCTAAATGGGCTTAATTGGTTTAATTAGGTTTGGGCTAGTACTTGGTTTAAGGGGGCTAGAATGTGTTCGGTTTTTGGTAGAAGTGGGCTTAAAATTAGCTTGTTGAGTTCGGACCCAGCAACCCGTGGCCGCTTCCCGTGGACCTCGAGCTCCATTTACCCGACGGAAGCAAAGTGATAAGCACGGAGAGTCTTGCGAAGAAGCCGAAGGACAAACGGGTCAAGCTCCGGATCGCCAAGTTTGCGACTGACCCAAAGAATGTGGGTCAGACATATTTTTACCTCTGCGAGACGTGCCAGACTTACAAATCGGGCTTGTCCTCAAGGGCCTCCGCGTCGATCCCAAAGGTTAAGCGTTTAAGTGCAGTGCAAAGTGCCAGGATTTGGCAGCTAAGTTATTGGGCAGATAAAGTTTAATATATGTATGCCTCATATTATCTAATTTTATCGTATGGGTTTGATTACCGTTCATCCTATTCCCCTGCTCTTCAACGTCATGCATTGTTCTTTCATTCGGTTAGTAAATGAGAAGGCTTTACTCAAGCATTCTAATATTCTGCTCATCCTAATATCCGAAACACTTAATAGTTTTCATTGGCCTCAATGGGGATTATTCGTGTTGCACGCCACGATCGTCTTTTTTCTTACGGAAGTTTAGAAATCATAAGAATGGAACGCTGATAACTTAATCAGCTTCACACGTTGACTGAGAGCTGATGTTACATTATTTATTGATCATGTGAACCGAGTCAATCTAGACGTTTGACTAGATCGACCCCGTGGTTGACCAACTTGCATCCGCCCTTTGATCCCTCTGCTTTGCTTCTGCCCATAGCAAGCAAAGTGTTCAAGCAAAGAGTTTCGATGCTCCTGCTCAAAAGGAAGTACGTCATGGAATCGGTGAATGGGATTTTCTTCGTCTTTTCACTTGGCGGTCATGAGGCCGTTCCTTAGCATGTGCGTTAGCCCTTTGCCTCCACCCGAAGAATGTAGAGAACAACTTTGAAGTGTTCTTAGGGTGCATTCATTTTGTGAAAAATTAATAATTTAGAAAATATTTTCTAAAAAATGATTGCTTATATTGTTTTGAAAAATAAATAAATGGAAAAAAAATTCATTGCCCGAAAAAATAGTTTGGTATAGATTGTAATAGATGATGAAAATATTTTCTATTCATTAATTTTTCTAAACAATCATTTTTCATAAAATGTTTTTCAAATTACTCATTTTTCATAAAACAAATGCATTATTAATATTGGTCCACATGTGGCAGATCTTCTTCATTTAGAGTTATTAAAATGGGACAGCTGATTCAAATATATCGGAACGAGATATCATATCTCTCTTGTTGTTTGTCATTTTCTTTTCCGAAAAGCAAAGGCAAAAAATGATGTAAAGAATCGTGTGTAAAAGAGCAAAATGAAGACAGATTTCATCTCTTTTCTCCTTTCACTTTTATTGGATAGGCCGTGAAACGTACAAATGACAGATACAAAGCGGACAACGCAGTTTTCAGATAGAGGAAAGCGAGGACGGTTAGTTTTAGCATTGTCGCAATTAGAATTATTGAGGAAATTAAAAAAGGAAGGTATGAGAAATCTGTTGGAAATTTCCTATAATATGGGCTTACATTAATTAATTGATTTTCTATTTTAAATAATCGGGTTAATGGATATTCCAATATTTATTGAACCCTAAAGTGATCTGATTGAATTGGGTATTGGCATTTATTGTTAACGGGCCTAGTTGAGCAGCAAAGTGTAGGCAATTGTGTTTGATCGAAGCCCGTAATGGGAATGGCCCCCTTGACACGCTATTGATTAGGGTTTGCTTCAGGTCCCCTCTCTAGCCTATAAAAGGGTAGGTTATACCTATCAGTTGCTTTAATCCCATTGAAAGCTGCTATATCGAAATAGGTCATAAAGAGGAAGATCTGGTATTCCGATAGATCCCTGATTATCAGATCTGTTTTTCTGCAAATGAAGATGGTGTGGGAAGTCGGTGGATGTACCGACTTTACACCCTATAAATAGGGGACTTGCCTCTTGTGTGCGTGTGTAGAGGGGTGTTGTGTGCGTGAGTGAAGTGTGTACGTGAGTGTGTGAGTGGGTGGAGTAGGTGGCATGAAGTGTAGAGAAATAGAGAGTAAGTGGGTGTGTGCGAGAGTTGTGTCCGTGTGAGGTTTGTGAGGGAGTGGGTAAGCAAGTACAATGAGTTATTGTGAGAGGATGATAAAATAGAGAGTTGTAATATTGTTTTATAATAAAAGTAATTATTTTTACTTGTACATTCACTTGCCCCTTCTCAACAAGTGGTATTAGAACGGGTTATCGGAAGCCATGCAAAGACAGTGGTTAGGGACCATTGTAAGTGAGCAGGCGGTCAAGGATTGTCGAGCCAAGGAGAGAAGAAGCGAAGGGCGTCGGAGTTTTGCCAGTGCATAATTTGGGATTGTGAAGTTGATTGGTCTGGGACCAGGCTTACTTGGTATAGTGCGGGGCATTATACTCAAGTCATCATGGTGGATTTCTCGAGTCCGGTGAACAAGATGGAGAAGCTCAACGACTTCAATTATAATAATTGGAGTACCCGCATGCGGTATTATTTGCTTGGACGAGATTTATGGGATATTGTTGGCGGCAACAACACCACACCACCCACAAATGATAGTGATTTAAGAAAGTGGAACGTCAAGTCAGGTAAGGCTTTTTACGTTCTTGCTGTGAATGTTGATGATGAATTATTACAACACATAGAGTGTGAAGACCCCGAAGTAGGCCTGGGATAACTTGGCGACACTGTTTGCAAGGACAAGCGATGCCAAGTTACAATGCCTGGAGAACGAGCTCCTCTCAATCTCACAACAAGGTACGACAGTAAGTCAATACTTTTCTAAAATTAAATCTCTTTGCGAAGAAATTTCAAAATTAGATCCTCAAAATGCCATCTCTGAGACAAGAATGAGAAGAATAATAATTCATGGGTTAAGGCCGGAATATAACGGTATTGTTACGGCCACTCGTGGATGGGCAAATGAGCCAACTCTAACTGAGTTGGAAAATATATTGGCCAATCAAGAGGCCTTAGATAAACAAATTCCTAAGGTCTCAATTAAGGAGGATGAAAGTGCCCTCTTCAGTAATAAAAGAGGGTTCAAGGGCCAGAATAGAAATAGAGCAGGTGCAAGAGATGTTTAACTATGGAAAGATCATGGAGATTGGCAGAGGCAACTAGAAGAGAAGGGTTATAAGCCAGGGGAGCTCGTCAAAATCGTGACGACGATGATGATGAAGACAAGAGCAACAAGAGGCGTAGCAAACTGTGCTACGTTTGTGACAAGGTAGGACATATTGCCAGATTCTGTTGGTACAAGTAGGAAGAAGGAAATGTCGTCACTCCTTGCAAGAAGGAGATTGAAAGTGAAGAAGAATGGGATTTCAAGCGCCTGTTGCAGTGAAGGAACGAGAAGAGCTTGCAACCGCTTGTATAATTGAGTTGGATAATTCAACAAGTTATATCACAACCCCGAATAAGAGCAAGCCAAGGGAGAACTTGAAGAAACAACTAACAATGCCAACAAGCAGTCGTGAAAGGAAATTGCAAGAGATGCAGGAGATGATAAAGAAGCTGAAAGTTGAGAAGACAAAGATGGAGAATATGTTCAAGAAAAGGGATGAGATGATAAGGCAAAAGGATGGAGAGCTCAAGGCAAAAGAAAGGGAGCTAGAGAAGTTCCGATGTGAGTTCAAGAAGCTGCAGAAGCTTCAGGACCTCAAGCCCACTATGACGTCCCGAATTAATCATATTGGAAGAGACAATAAACAAATGAAGGAGAAAAATAAAGTTTTCTTTGAGAAAAGGAGGCCATCTACATCCTACACCCCGTGGTATAAGGATCGGTGGAATAAGATCAAGGGGAAGAAATTTTATGAGGAAAATGATCAAGAGGTCTACATTGAAGTGCTTCGGATGGAATTGAATCGGTTGAAGTATGAAATGAAAGTCACGAATGAGAGGGTTGATCGGATGAGTTACAATCTCAAAATTCTTAGCGGAGATATGTCAAATACAAAGATCGAATTGAGTGAGAAGAATGAAAAGGAGACCAAAGGGCAAAATGAATTGGCATTGCAAAAATTCAAAGATCACAAAACTTAATGGAAAGTCGTAGCAAGAGAGTCAATTGGAGATGAAGTCATAGAGCCATCCACATATGAGGAAGCTTCGCAATATGTTGAATGGAGGAAGACAGTTGAAGAGTCCAAAAGCAATATCGGCATGGCTACTATATCTAAGTTAAGAGAGAGCAGTCGGTGAGGGGGAGTGTTGAGAAAAAGCACCACTTCTCTCTCTCTCTCTAGAGTTCTCCAGACCTCTCTCACTCTCCACTTCTCCAGACTTTTCTCTCTAGATAATTCTTTAGCTTCAGCTGCAATTGTTGACTCAACAACTTGCAATAAAATAATAGGAAGATGGCGTGGGAAGTTGGTGGATGTACCGACTTTACACCCTATAAATAGGGGACTTGCCTCTTGTGTGCGTGTGTAGAGGGGTGTTGTGTGCGTAAGTGAAGTGTGTACGTGAGTGTGTGAGTGGGTGGAGTAGGTGGAGTGAAGTGTAGAGAAATAGAGAGTAAGTGGGTGTGTGCGAGAGTTGTGTCCGTGTGAGGTTTGTGAGGGAGTGGGTATGCAAGTACAACGAATTATTGTGAGAGGATGATAAAATAGGGAGTTGTAATATTGTTCTATAATAAAAGTAATTATTTTTACTTGTACATCCACTTGCCCCTTCTCAACAATCCCGTGAGGGTTCGACTTAAAAATTAGAATGTAATTGATTAGGATTGAGAAGCAACCTGCTCTTTTGGCCATGTCTAGTATCGACTATCGTTACCCCAAAGGATCGATAAGGCTGAAGCCAGAACCATCGAGCAGTTCTTGTTGAGCTCCTTGTCAACCCAATACTCGTGTGTAGATGGCTGCTCCTCTAAGCACAAAGCAATGATCCGTGAGTGAAATATTAACAAAATCAGAACAATCTGCCATCCGGTCCCTGACGACCTATATATAGATCCGCTTATCATCTGCAAGTGGTCCCGATTTACAGACTTCTCCAGGATACTGTGCCGTTCGAGTTTCCCGGCAGGCATAACAATCCCAGCCAAAGAGTTTCTCGATGGATCGTTATCTATCTGAGCAAAAAGGGTTCTTGTTTTTCCTTTTTTGATCTATCACATCACAGCAACTTGAGGAAAATGGGATTTCCAAAATTCTCCCTAAAAAGTGAAAATGTTTTTGTTTTTTCATTGATTAAATAGTTAAAAGGACAATGTCTTAGAGGAATTGGGTAGGTGAAGATGAGACTGGCTTCTCAGTTTGCAGACAAATCATGCCATGCGTAAGTGCGAAGTAGTTTCTATGTGAGATTTGGGAGAGAGAAGTGCATTTGGGTCTTTGACCTTGTGAATGCCGGAAATTCGATTTTTTTTTTCTGTTGCAATCAGGAAAAACTATATTTTTTAAAAAAATAATTGCTTCTATCACTCGAAATTATTAGTCAATAACAAATATCTATATTATGCATGAGTACCCACAATAATTTATATTTAAATATTTTCATAAATGATAAAAAGAATTTTATTCATTCATTTTATAAGTGATGCAAATAATCATTTTTCAGGAATTTTTTTTTTCAAACAATTCATTTCCCACAAAACAAATGGAGTCATAATGCCTCTAATTTGATTGGTGTGATTGTTTTTGGTTTCGAAGATGTTCGATTAAAGATCATCTGATCAAAATGAGTTTCATTAGTGAACGTATCTAACTGTTGTATTTTTTTCGTAAGACGAACATGGAGGAATTTGATCTAACGAAGAAGTTGGCTTCTAAGCACCGGATATAGGAGGGCAAAAACTTGGTCCTAAGCAGATTTTGAGCACGCAAAAAGCCGCGGATGAATACAAAAGATTACAACCGTACAGGATCAAGGAGTTCAAGTGAACGCAAACTTACAATTTTCCCGTCGGGTTCATAAAGAGACTAAATATCATCATTAGAATATCCCATTCATGAAGATCTGGTTGAACAGAGACGAAATTCTGGACAAATTTGCTTATGCTTCTAGCGCAATACATAAAGAGGCGATCGGTCAAGCCGAAATGAGCCATGAGGAGTTACCGCACATCTAGTATGGTTCACCGAGAATTGGGGCATGAATCATGATGAATCACTCCCGCTTCACCAGCAGCTCGGTGATTGCTGGGGCCTGAGGAATTTGGAAGTGATCGGTCAAGCCGAAATGAGCCATGAGGAGCCAGACGTGAGTCAGGAACTCGCCTCCTTGGCATAGTTGCTGGGCGTGTTGATGGCCCTTGCACTTCACGGCCGCGTAAGCCAGCATCTCCACCCACACGAGACTTATGGCGTGCCATTTCTCGTCTTCCCTACGGCTGAATTCCTTCTCCAGCTGCCACGCGAGTCGGCGCCCGTGGTACAGGGCGAACTTGCTCTTATCTCCTTTTGCCACGATCGGATCTACTTGCGGATCCACGTGTTGGCGCAGTGCCTCGCAAGCTTCGGCTATTTTGGGTTCGCTAACTTCGGCTATTTCGGGTTTGCTCTCTTCGGCTATTTCGGGTTCTCTCACTTCAGCCGAACGGGCTTTCACCTGGTCGTTTTTCTTGATTGCCTTCTCCTCGGTGAAGAAATTCATCGCCTCTAAGTACGTGTCTCGGAATTTGACGCGTCCGACTCCAATCGGCAAGAGAGAAGGGTACATGACCAGAAGATACAGCATATACCGTGACAGCCGCATGCTCATTTCGAAATTCAATTTGACGTTATTTTTAACACGTTCTTCTGTGTAGGGAAGCCTTTCAAGATAGTTCGGATCTTTTGGGTGGCATAAGAGCTCGGTCGCAATGTGCCAGGCAAGGATGCTCTGGTCGAACCCTATTTCGATGCTCCATTTTAATTGGTCCCATTTCTTGTATTCCTTGAGGATGAGATGTCCCCGGTGGCCCCATGCGGACGGGCCTTCCTTCTCGCTGGTCGCCTTGAAATAAGCGATGATCCGTTCCTTCAGAAAGTCCTTCACCCTTACGTCACTCCTGTACAAGAACTTCAGGACCTTCCGGTCGACGTGAAGCGACTCTAGGATTTGATGGCACCTAAGGTGCTTCTCTTTGAGGGCGAAGCTCAGTAGGTTGTACTGCCCCATTGAACCCGACCACCTGCGCCTGTTATACAGTGGTTGCACCCGCTCGATGAAATCCAGGATGGCGGGCCTGTGGTCCTTCAGCCAACACGCAGCTTCATCGGAGAAGAGAAGATAAATTAACGCGTAAATCTCCAGGAAAATGGCGACCGAGAGCAACAAGAAGGTCACAACGATATTGAACTTGGAGTATTTGTCCTTGTCTGACAAGGAAAAAAGCACCAGGGCCATGCCAATGGCTAGTATACTCACAAAGCGAATGGTAGAGCCCCATCGATTGTGATGGAACACCATTGCCTTAGTGTAAAGCAAATCGTACATGAGTCCCAGCTCAATCTCGATTACTCTGAACACCACGTGAAAGCTTTTATCCTGGAGTATCAGCAAATCTTCGCGCCACAGAAAATCCCACCCTACCACCCGCGTCCCGTTTCTCCACGTGTGACTCGCTCTACAGCGTCGCTCGCGAGTCGCGACTCCTCTTCGCGCCAGCGAGCCTCTGCCGCTCTTTCTCTTCTGTTCTCTCTGCACTCGCCGTCGTCCTCTCGTCGCAGCTGCTGCAATGTCAGCGAGCCGCGCGCGCCCCGTGCCCGACCAAAACGCCTCCCTTCCGCATCGCGGCGAGACGAAAGCCGAGGAGAAGGCGACGCGGTTTTAGCCGTTTCCTTTCGCTCTCGCGGTCCCTACACCTGTCGGTCATTCTTCCATTGCTGACGAACGCCCCCGCAGATTTCGCGACGTCCAGGTCGGTTCGTTGGTTTTACTGACTCCGTCTTCGCTCCTCTAGCGCTCGCTTCCCCCCTGCATGAGGATGCTCCATAGCCTCTCCACATCGCACCGATCTCTCTCCCCCTGCTCGCTAAGGCTCGCGTCGGTTCGCGGTTCTCCTCCTCCTCTCTCGCTTCTTCCTGTTCGATTCCTCTCGCCTCCGTGCGTCTCGCTGCGCGGCTCGGCCGTCTCGATTCCTTCGTCCGCCAGCGCCATGAATGGCTGGGACAGCCGCTCGATGTGAGTCGTGGTTCAATCGTCTCGGCCCGTGCTGCGATGCATCGGTGATTCCGAGCGTGTGTTGCTCGAGTATCTGACTTGGATTCCTTTTTTTTTTTTTTTTTCTTTTGCCTTTGGGATTCCTCTTCTTGTAGGCTCGAGCGCTGTATTTACGATTATATGATCAAGAATCAAATGCACGAGACGCTGGAGATTTTCAAAAGGGAGGCTGCTCGGACTTTTGAGACCGCCCCTCCTGGAGGCAATTTTTTTTTTTTTCGAACGTTTTAAATATTATGGTCTGCACTTCGACTGAAGTCTTTTTCATTATATTCTAGTCGGAGAAAAGGAACTCGGGGCGTCGACTTAGCCATAATACACTTTCACACAGGCTTTAGAATTGTAATGTGATCCTGTAGATAACAAGACCTTTGCTTCCGTATGGTCGTAATCGGTCATGCTTTTTCGCTGTTGCTCCTGTTGATGATTGCATAGTGTTTGGTAACTTGGTTCGTAGCAAAGCTATACAATACAGTAAACTCTCGCTTTGAAACATCGTTAGAATTTTTTGCTAAGTGTGTGTGGAAATCTCGATCTTAGTTTCCCGTTTGCCACCGAATCCATTATTTACTGCTTCATTGATGGAGATCATGAGTGGATTGGTATCGTATATTCCCAGGAATAGATGTCCCGGAGGGTCTTCTGTATGAATGGTGGTTGATATTCTATGAGGCGTTCATGGCAAGCCAGCCAAATGACAGGAGTTTCTCGGGAAGTTCTCCCACAATGGTAATCCTTCATCCCGTTTCTTAGCTCGGTCAGATAATTTGTATCCCTCAAGATATTTTCTTATTTGCACCATCGATTGTCTTGTGAAAATGTCTGCAGATGATGACCTTTCCCCAGGAGACAACTGCTTCTCTGACCAGACAGCCTATGATGAATGAGGAAATGACAAGGGACTCAGCAATTGATACTAATACTGGTATTCTTCTTGAACATCCTTCTGTCATGGGGTTTTTAGTAGAATCAAGCAATGGATATTGCATAATCCTCTCAAAGTTGGTGGTGACAGTTAAATTGGTCAGTAATCATCTGCTCAATTCTGCATGACTCAATAGATGGCCAATCTAAAAAAATATTGGATAATTTAGATCTATTTATATAATTGACATAATCTCAGGTGCACGAATCATCCAAATTTATCATAAATTTAATTATATAAGTGGAAACTTGATAATAGTGAAACCATAGAATCCAACCATCCACCTCTTAGGAGAATAAAAATACAACATAGAGATAGCGAGGTTACAGCTACTCCTTTTAGGCTTCCTGACAAAGGAAACTCTCTTTATACTCACAAAGTTATTGAACAAAACAATTATACAAATCAACATTTGGTGACTATAGAAAAACATTTGAATATGATAGAATCCATCATATAAAATCCTACTCAACTCATCACACCTCATGTCGACACACTCAAAAAACCCATTTTTAAGGCTTTTGAATTTCCAAAGAATCTTAGTCCTGAATTTGCTAAAGCTATAGAACAAAATAAAAAACTTCTAGGGAAATCAAAACTAGAGCCTGCTCCTCTACGAGGGGACGATGAGTCCATGATCGAGTTCGCTAGGGGTCAGTGCTGAATAGTGAAAAGGTCCCATGGATTTCTTCAGCCTCCTCCTTTCTTCTTCAAGGGGAGATAGGGGAGCGAGCATGCATCCCCGACTGTTGGATCTGTCCACGCGGGCTCGTGCCCCCCACCCAATTCCCCCGTAAGGATGGCGGGGCCCTCTCTCTCCCTCCCCGCCCTAACTCACATATGCTCTTTCCCCTCGTAATCATTAGTGGCGTCGCCGTGTGATTTGATCGTGAGAGGGGACTCTTGATTGAAGTTCTTGGCCTCGTGCTCTCAGGTGATTGCGATTTTTCTTTTCTTTTCTTTTCTTGTTTTTTAAAAGTCTGATTTGATTGAAGAAAGACGATTTTGAAGGAGTTTTGGGTGTTCGCTTGCTTTCCTATTGAGGATTTGTTAACAAGTAGTGTTCTTAGATGGTCGATAGCTATCGGTGCGAGAGTCGCTGGGTAAGAAAGTGGTCGTTTTTTTTTTTTTTTTTTTAATAAAAGTTTGAATGATGTTTAGGCTCTCTTTTCAAGAAAAAGATTATGCCCAAAGGTGCGCGAGGCGGCCACACATGGTCCGATCTATCGAGCTTGACCTATTTGCCGCCGCCGAGTTGGGTAAGGAAGTGCCACCAACCGCCTCCCTTGTTTTCTTTTATCCCTCCGTTCAGGACACGCCAGGCCGAAGCTCACGACCGTTCAGCTCACGCCCCACTGGTCGTTCGTTATGTTGATGCGTGCGCCTTGGGTCATTTGAGTCCCGGTTAAGCCGGGAGCCTCTTGTCCAGTGTCATAGGCCACCCGCTCGACGAAATGCCTTATCGAGATCTAGTTTTTGTGTCCTCATTTTTTGCCGAAATTAAGTCGTCCACATGTGTCGTGTTCCATTCTTATGTTCCTATCGTGTTCCTGTAATGTGCACTGGCGAAGGATGACCGGAGTTTGAGCGGTGTCGGTGTAGACGTCCAGAAATGGTGGAGACAAGGTCTGATTGCTTGTGAAAGCGGTGGCCTTCATTATCGTTGGTAGCTACTGGTGATACTCGGCGAAGTAGGCGCAGATTGTGGTTTCGGTTTTGCCTGTGTATAGACGAGTAATTTAGTTTGGTCGGTTTTGGGAATGGCTTGATGAGCGTGCAGGTGGGTTATCGGTTATCGACTAATCTGTGAACGAAGGCGTCAGTATAGGAGTCTTGATGTTTTAGAAAAAGAAAAAGGACGTGGGAGGAAATCTAAATGGGCTTAATTGGTTTAATTAGGTTTGGGCTAGTACTTGGTTTAAGGGGGCTAGAATGTGTTCGGTTTTTGGTAGAAGTGGGCTTAAAATTAGCTTGTTGAGTTCGGACCCAGCAACCCGTGGCCGCTTCCCGTGGACCTCGAGCTCCATTTACCCGACGGAAGCAAAGTGATAAGCACGGAGAGTCTTGCGAAGAAGCCGAAGGACAAACGGGTCAAGCTCCGGATCGCCAAGTTTGCGACTGACCCAAAGAATGTGGGTCAGACATATTTTTACCTCTGCGAGACGTGCCAGACTTACAAATCGGGCTTGTCCTCAAGGGCCTCCGCGTCGATCCCAAAGGTTAAGCGTTTAAGTGCAGTGCAAAGTGCCAGGATTTGGCAGCTAAGTTATTGGGCAGATAAAGTTTAATATATGTATGCCTCATATTATCTAATTTTATCGTATGGGTTTGATTACCGTTCATCCTATTCCCCTGCTCTTCAACGTCATGCATTGTTCTTTCATTCGGTTAGTAAATGAGAAGGCTTTACTCAAGCATTCTAATATTCTGCTCATCCTAATATCCGAAACACTTAATAGTTTTCATTGGCCTCAATGGGGATTATTCGTGTTGCACGCCACGATCGTCTTTTTTCTTACGGAAGTTTAGAAATCATAAGAATGGAACGCGATAACTTAATCGAACACACGCGACGAGAGGGCGATGTTACATTATTTATTGATCATGTGAACCGAGTCAATCTAGACGTTTGACTAGATCGACCCCGTGGTTGACCAACTTGCATCCGCCCTTTGATCCCTCTGCTTTGCTTCTGCCCATAGCAAGCAAAGTGTTCAAGCAAAGAGTTTCGATGCTCCTGCTCAAAAGGAAGTACGTCATGGAATCGGTGAATGGGATTTTCTTCGTCTTTTCACTTGGCGGTCATGAGGCCGTTCCTTAGCATGTGCGTTAGCCCTTTGCCTCCACCCGAAGAATGTAGAGAACAACTTTGAAGTGTTCTTAGGGTGCATTCATTTTGTGAAAAATTAATAATTTAGAAAATATTTTCTAAAAATGATTGCTTATATTGTTTTGAAAAATAAATAAATGGAAAAAAAAAATTCATTGCCCGAAAAAATAGTTTGGTATAGATTGTAATAGATGATGAAAATATTTTCTATTCATTAATTTTTCTAAACAATCATTTTTCATAAAATGTTTTTCAAATTACTCATTTTTCATAAAACAAATGCATTATTAATATTGGTCCACATGTGGCGGATCTTCTTCATTTAGAGTTATTAAAATGGGACAGCTGATTCAAATATATCGGAACGAGATATCATATCTCTCTTGTTGTTTGTCATTTTCTTTTCCGAAAAGCAAAGGCAAAAAATGATGTAAAGAATCGTGTGTAAAAGAGCAAAATGAAGACAGATTTCATCTCTTTTCTCCTTTCACTTTTATTGGATAGGCCGTGAAACGTACAAATGACAGATACAAAGCGGACAACGCAGTTTTCAGATAGAGGAAAGCGAGGACGGTTAGTTTTAGCATTGTCGCAATTAGAATTATTGAGGAAATTAAAAAAGGAAGGTATGAGAAATCTGTTGGAAATTTCCTATAATATGGGCTTACATTAATTAATTGATTTTCTATTTTAAATAATCGGGTTAATGGATATTCCAATATTTATTGAACCCTAAAGTGATCGATTGAATTGGGTATTGGCATTTATTGTTAACGGGCCTAGTTGAAAGCGAAGAAAGTGTAGGCAATTGTGTTTGATCAAGCCCGTAATGGGAATGGCCCAGTTGACACGCTATTGATTAGGGTTTGCTAGGTCCCCTCTCTAGCCTATAAAAGGGTAGGTTATACCTATCAGTTGCTTTAATCCCATTGAAAGCTGCTATATCGAAATAGGTCATAAAGAGGAAGATCTGGTATTCCGATAGATCCCTGATTATCAGATCTGTTTTTCTGCAAATGAAGCAATGGCTCAAACAGGTACGCTTTAATTCCGCTGTATTTATTGATCTCGGTGTTTTACAATCATATATGGATCCGTTTTTCTTGATTGATTAGTTGTATATGTTATATGTGAATAAATTTTCTACAAAATCAACAAGGGACCGACTGTAATTTGATCTTGTGGGAATAATAATAATCATAATAGGCTATGTATTCTCTCAATCGATGAAGTAAATCGACTTAACCTACAAACTACTCATCTTACACTCTAATCCACCCTTTTAATAGTTAGTATTATTGTCCTTCGATTAATGAGGGAATAGCACGAGGGTATGGGGATGTTAACATGGCACACGACTCGGACTTGATACCGATGAGGAAATCAAAAGTAGTTATATGATATTGAATCGATTAAACCTACTATCAATGGTAGTTGCTCCGGGGGAATTGGCTATAATGTGTCAAAGTATTAACATCTATGGAGTATCCTTAGCCCAACCTTTACACACGGCCTATTAAGGCGAGCTTGGTAACGATTCTGTTCCCGGAACAAATTCTGATAAAAAATGATTATTTTTTATTTTGTTTCCGGGAACAATTTCTAAGCATTTTAAACCGTTTGATAATTACCCAAAATTTCTAATTCTAGAATAGAATTGCGTTTGGTACTATGTTTATTGATTCTATTTCAAATCAATTTCTTTTAATTTTTAAATAATTTTTTTTTACTACTTTTTTAATTTTTTTCTTTTCTTTTTTTCCTTTCTCTCTCCTATTCTTCTTCTTCAAGTGGCCAGCAACCTCACTGGAGCGTCACCAACCCTCGTCGGCCGAGCCTCGTCAATGGCCAAGCGGGCCTCGCCGGTGGCCAGGCAAGCCTCGTCGGGGCTAGGAGAGGCCCGCCTAGCCACCAGCGGGGCGGGTGGTTGAGCTCGCCTCCGGGGAGCTTGCCGAACCGGTTGCCGACAACCGACAATAGCAGATGGCAGACGGCAACCGAGGCAGTGGCGGTAGATGAAGAAGAAAAAAAGGGAAGAAGAAGAAGAAGAGAAAATGGAAGAAAAAGAAGAAAAAAATGGCTTGATTCTTAAATTTATTCCTGGGAACAAGAATCGACTTTTTTTTTTTTTTTAATTCTTGACTCTTTTCCAAATCTACTTCCGAGAACAAAAAAATAGAAATTTTTTCCCGCGAACAAAAATTTTACCAAACGCTATTTTATTCCCAAACTGCTCCCATGAACAAAAAATCATAATTAGTTACTAGTTGGATGGTTAATAAATAGCCCCTTATAGGCTCCAACCCGTTAAGTGTAAGACCGTCGGAATTTAAAGGCCCAGAAGGCATTAAAACGAATTTGGACCAATATATTTGATGAAATCCAAGTGGAATCCGCGTGGGTTCTACCATCGTAATGGTCCATCTTCGATTAGTATATACGCTACACTGAGATAATAGTTCCTCTCTCAGCAAAGATACAGTCAATGCTAAAACTAAATCTCTCTTGCTGAAACCTCATTATGGCAATTTGACCATGAAACTCCATAGAAGAAGGGATTCATGTGTGTAAGCATATTATAGCGGTGCATTTTGTAGGCGTCACAGTCGGTTGACATAGATCTTCTTTCTGTGTTTGTGTTTCTTAAGCTCACTGTGGTCGGAGGAATTGAAGTTGACTTGTGAGAGAACTTTACAAAAATTAAAGAGCTTCAATGTTAAGAGATTGAGAGGAATAGAGACAGGGAAAAAGAGTGATGGTGTTTGTAACAGCAGCTTGCCTTTTCAGTTGTTCACTCATGATCAGCATTCTCAACCTTCAAAGTAAGATGGAAGTGATTGGTACAGAATCCAGCGAAGGTTAATTTATCAGTTCAATGAAAGATACTGCATGTCCATAACTATGTTGCTTATACAAAAGCATATTCACACATCCTTCACGGAAAAAAGTACTAATTTTCTCAAAATAATCAATCCATAGTCATTTCAAGTATCGCTTGGCAATACAGGTTAACACTAATAAGTATGTGAGTTTATATCATCCCAAAATTCCATTTTGGATGTGAGAGAACTCATAGAGCAATCACTCTCAAATGATCACCACCTCGTGTAACTATCTAGACTACTCTTTTTGGGACTCTTAGCCTAGGTGGACCAAGCCAATTATGTTCATATTAGTGGAAAAACCAATACTAGGTCCATTATTAGTGGTTTACAAAGTCAGTACACCAAGCGAGATGGGATTTTTGCAAGTGGCCGACCATTTAAACAAACTGGACATATTTAATATCTACTAAGAGTCTATCATATCACTCAATATATCAACTTTGTCGATCAATCTTAGTATGCATAGCGTTTCTTTAATTGAAATATAGATAGATATGACTTTTTTATGGTTGCCTTTTTCCTTTTTGCATATTATGTTTGTCCTAATCGTCTTGATCATCATTTGTATTCTCAAATTTGAGCCTTTGAGACCATTGATAATTTGTCCGTCTGAATATAATAAACATGGCCAACAAAAGTGCCCATAACAATAATCAAGCTCGGGAGACTTACATTTAGGACACTTCTAGCTTAATTTGGCCTAGCCTGTATTTAGTCAGACTTAGGCAAATTTGCTCCAGCTTCATTATCTAATCAGTCGATTTATTAAAGTCACAAGTCCGTATTGAATTCATAGAGTAAACTAAGATATAATTATAGCTGATATGAGCAAATCGAGCTCTTGCACATTTTCACTAGTTCATGAACAAAGGATACACACATAGCGGGTTCTGTCCGCACACATGACGACACCTTATAGAACACTTTTTTACGTGCATTGATATTGTTAGTTACTTCCAAAATGAAAGTGTTTCGATATATGTAAAATATATACTAATTTTTGTGATAATATTATAAATGTTTTTTGCCAAATTTGTTTATTACTATCATTCTTGAAATAAGATTAACGCCGTCTTTATGTAGAATCACAATATGCATCCATTGCTAGACAACAATATGCATGAAAACTATGTTACCAGTGAAATTAACTAGGAGAATTACGGCCGAGACAGCAAATGCATCTATTAAGCCCACGGTTTATTGAAAAGGCCCACTTATATGTGAACATCACGCTATACATTTGGAAACCGCATTTCAACATTTGTTATGCAGCAACCAAGGGTGGTCGCTCTAGGGAAAATAAGTGTATCTTGATTCTTGACAAATTTTGAGGTTTGCAATCTCCATCACTCGAGCTATACAAACTTACTCATCGGGCGCTCTGATTTTGTCTTGAATGGTTAGTATTGTTGTCCTTAGATTAATGAGGAATTGAAAGAAGCAATGGGGATATTAACATGGAACATGACTTCGAGTTGATCTTCATGAGAATATTTGTCAACTGTCATAGTAAATTATGAGTCCTCTCGAATGATAAATTGAATCAATTAAACCAAGTGGCTATAGGGGAAAATGGGGCTATAATGTGGCAAAATTTCAACATCTATGGAGTATCCACAGCCCAATTATTACGAATTGCTTATTACGGGCTCCGATTCCTTTAGTTGTAGGACTTGGTCAGAATTTTAAGGATCATAAGGAGTAAAACGACTTTGGACCATTAGTGCAACCCGCGTGGCGGCTCCCACCATTTTAATTGTCCATATTCAATTTAAGCACCTCAAGCTTATATAATAATTTTGCTCTCCTCAAGATAGAATCAATGCTAAAGCTAGGTCACTCTTGCTGAAACTTAGCATAGCAATTTGACCATGAATCTTCGTGAAAGATGAGATTAGTGTGGGTAAGCAAGTTATAGTGGTGCATTTTGTGGGCATCGCAGCCAGTTAACATGGGTCTTCTTTTACCATCACCCTCAGTAGCGTAGCTAGCTTGGGCTCTCTCTCCCTCACGAAGGGGAGAAGTTCGAATCCCAGAAGCATCATTAGGGATTCTTACCTGGAGTACTGTGGTAGTGCGTCTTACAGTCGCTCCCTTAGGATTTGTTCGCCAGCTGTTAGCTTACGAGATTCCTTGAGTTATCAAAAAAAAAAAAAAACATGGATCTTCTTTTCCTATCGTGTTTCCTAAGCTCACAGTCATCAAGGGAATTGAAGAAAACTTGCGAGAGAACTTTACAAAAATTAAAGAGCTTCAATGTTGAGGGATTAAGAGAAATAGAGAGAGGGAGGAAAAAAAAAAGGCAATGGTACTCATAAAAGGGACTTGTTTTTCAGTTGTTCATCCATAACCTTTGAAGAAAGGAAGATGGAAATAACTAGTGCAGAATCCGAGGATGGTGAAGGGAGGAAAACATCGCCTCTCAACTCTCTTGCCATTATGAAAACAGAAATTGGGAATTGCCTTATCAATGTCGATGAGATGTGCGATATGGCCTATGCATGATTTACACACAATTTCATCAACATTGCTTTCCAACCATTTTTCTACTATTAAGATACTTAGTAAACATTGGCTACTATTTTTTTTTTTAAAGTTGGTTTTTGACCTTTATTTGTTTTCTTCAATTTAATAATTACTCTTATCTTTGACCAAAAAAAAAAAAAAAAAAAACTTCTCTTATATATTACCAAATTTCGTTTAGCTTTCTTACCTTCACACTAAATTTACTAACTATTATATAAAATTAATACTCACTTTTATTTGGTGACATATCACTTTTATTCCCGATTAAATAAGTCATATTGACACCTGAATTTTTTGCTAAAATATCAAACGAGCATATAAAAATGATATGGGTGAATAAAAATAACAACCATATAAAAGGTTCCGATTCCATTCAGCAGCTTAATAGACAAAAGTCCAGCCCATTCCATTCACCGAAGGTGCTTTTCTCGGCGGTCGATTTGCTAGAGCTATTGCCTCTTCCTTTTCAGCTCCATCACCATCAATTCGATCGTCCACCGTCTCCGATCAGTTACGGCCGCCGTCAAATCTCCCTAGCCGGCCACCACAGCCTCCGCCGTAACGGAGCAGAGCATCGACGCTCATCACCGCCGATCGGACTTCTCTCTCGTGCTCTCTCTCTCTCGTCTTACGCATTTGGAGATTCCTTCTAAGCTCGCAGTTGCACGCTCTGCAGGAGAATTGACAACTCGCTTTCTGAAGCTTGGCGCGCGCGTGAGAGCCCGAGGAACCGAGTCAAGCAAGAACGCGCGCACGGACCGAGAAATCCGTCGCCTAGCTTTGTCTTCGTGAGATTCTCAAAGTCTTTCAATGTCTTTCATTTATTAGCAAGATACGGTCGATTCATTGAGACTCAATCAGTCGATTGTTCTATATTGCCTTTTGCCGAAAGCTTCAAATTGTCATCTCAATTGTTGTCTATTATCTGGTCTCAGATTCGTCGATTCCTCTCTAGTAACTTTAAGCTGGTTTTTTCATGTTATATTCCTCGCCAATTGATGGGAGTTCTTGTTTGTATAACACCTCGCCATTCATGCTCACCACCCGCTCGACGTTTTGCCTCGGAGATGACAATGATGAATTCATTGATCAATAATAGTATCTTGCTGCGATGCTAGTTGGCATCCGTCAAATGGCACATGTTTGCTGTTATTGCCTTTCGGTATGTTCAGGCTTAGCTTGGTGTTGACATGTTCCCTTCATCGATTGCAAGCATCCTTACGTCGAACTTTTGCTCTCGATTCCATCGATGGTCTGTAGTCCTAGTGAAACAATCCGTATAATTAGCAATGAAATTTCTATATCTTCGAGTTGCGTCGGCTGGATTAGTCGGCTCCTGCTCCATATCTTGGAGTTCTCTGATGGACTTCTGCTCATTGAAGAAGTTGATTGCCCGGGCACAGGTGTCTCAGAATTGTTTCCACTAGCCATAGCAGGATATCTGACTAGGAGATAGCGTACATCAAGATGAACGCCTGCTAATTCTAGATCTCAGCCTGATGTTGTTTTGAATGTGGGCATCTTCCAGACTTGTACGTTCTTCGGGGTGGCAGCACGGTTCAATAGCAATGTGCCAAATTATAACACTCCAGTCGAAATCCAGATCAAGAATCCATTTAAGTGTACCCAACGTTTTAGCCCAATCGAGTATGCAACCGCCTCTAAAGGTGCGTATAGCTTGGAGGCATGGTCAGTCATTTTATATCGTCTATCATTTCCTCGTGGCTCCTATACAGATGTTTCTCCACCTTGTGTTTGATGTGTAGGAGTTCCCGGAGTTGGACCATCTCTGCCTTCTCAACAGTGTTTGTATCCAATTGATGAAATTCAATAGGGGAGATCGGTTCCCGGTTCGGTCCAGTTCCAAGGTGGAACCGAGAACCGGACCGGGAAAACCGGTTCCCAATTTTGGGAACTGTGGACCGGACCATCGGTTCCGGTCCAGTCCGGTTCGGTCCAATAGGATCGGCACTTTCTTTTTTTCACTAAATAACGACCATTCATTAAAGAACGACCATGCTCCGAACCGATCAATCCAATTTGGTTCCCGGGCGATCTAATAAAACTAACACATGTTTTCACGTGCAAAATATTCAAACTTCACCTGCGTGAATATTAATCATAATTTATGTGTTTCACTCTTAATTTTAAGCATAAAAGCCATGAACAATTTGAGTAAAATCTATGCTTGGCTTAGGTTTTATAGACAATCTATCTTCTATGCTTTGAATGTTTAGTCAATGTCAGACTCTTTGAGGCTTGAAGTGCCTTGTCGTTTGGAAGTGAGGGGAGCAAGAGAGAGAGTGAGCATGAGGAACTCCTAGAGCCTTATCCCACATCGAGGAGAAGATAAAACTAACAAATAAGTTTTCTAAGAGTTTTGGTGGTCTCGTGGCCACAAAAGAGGTTGTTACCTCAATTGCAATTCCGATTGCAACAAGTTTCATATATAATATTCATATATTATATGTGTTTATATATTATATGTATATAAATTATATATAAAAAAATTTGGTCCGGTGCAGTCGGTCCGGTTGATCTGGTTCCCACCTTGGAACCGGGAACCGGACTTCTGACCGTGGGAACCACCCAAAACCGGCTGGACCGGACTGGTCCGGTCCAGTTCCAGTTCGAGCGGTTTCCGTTGCACACCCCTAAAATTCAAGGTGTGAGACATTTCATTCTTTGTCAGCCAACAAGCAGTCCCATTAGAGAAAAAGAGAACCAGCAATGCGTATAATTCTAAAAAGTTGGCTGCGCCCAACGGCTATAAAGGTACGCAGAGATCCACTTTCAACTTTAGGTAAGGCGGCATGTCAATCAATGGTCTCCAGGCATAGTCAAATGAAAGCGGGATGAAAGTGCAAGAAGATGTCGCCTGCCAAGTCTATCGTATGATTTTCTTGCCTTGGATGGCCGTGGACATGGCGTTTTTTGCAACCTATGTTGGCTCTGTCTACAGAATACTAAATGAAGAATTGAAGTTCACTGCCCCACAGATTACGACATACGGGGAGTAAGAGGAAGGATGACTAAGACGAATGCATCTGCAAGGCCCCATCAGATTTAAGTATGGTGTCACCGATCTGTTGTTATACATAATTTAGCACTCGGAAGCTGGGGAAAAGTTCAAGAGTGATAGAAGTGTTGCTTAATTCACTATTGCTTGAGAGCGACTCTGGTTTTTGCTGAGGCTCGAGGCATCTACAAGCTGATGCTCACCGAAAATCTGGGCAATGGGTTGTCGAACCTTAGGTACTGGGGATTAAGATGGACCGTTCTCGATTCTATTCCAGAATCGGCCAGTCATTTATCTCTCCTGGAGACATCAGATCAAAAGTACACCGGCATAACCCAACTGCAGAGTTCCATTTGGAAGGCGAAGAACCTTCGGCAACTGTACATGAATGAGGTTTGCTTTGACAGGAACATTCGCTAGCATCAGGTGCCGCCGGAGAAGTTCTTGAGCAAATTTCTGACCATGTGAAGACTGAACATAAGAGGTAAGAGCTGAATGTTGGTTATTTTGGGCAGCCTTAAAGGACTCTAGAAATTGGCTCTGGCATGTCACAAGCCATTGGTAAAAGAAGCCAACCAAATGCATATCGATTCTCAAAATGCTTCAGCCTTAAGATGAAGGTCAACAGACCTAACTTGTAATATAGAGAGACTTCATGTGTGGTTTGTTAGGTTCTAATAAGCAATCAAGGAGGGCGGTGAATTGGTCTTTTTAACAGAACACAAATTAATTTTGTAGAATCAATCTTAATAAAAATATTGCTTTTACTCGTAAAGTGAACTAGTAATATATGATGTGGAAATTAAAAAGTTTTGAAAATGAGAAATTGCAAACAAGATTCATAAAAGTTCGGCTTGACTGGGCATACTCCACTGTTCCAGCTCTGGCAGCCCAAAATAGTTCAAAAATTGTTCTAGTAGATTATATCTTCTTTCTTGATGAAACAACTCTAATTTGTCACGCTAAGTGTGTCCAATTGCGGGTCATAATTGAACTTAGTGAGAGCTTGATGCCGATAAATTTAGTTTCTCCTATAATTTGAAAACCTTGTTTTGGAATCCCGTGCCTATTCCTTTTTTTCTTTTTTTATCATAAAACATTTGCAGAAGTTCATCATCCTCACACATAAAATGCCTAATTAATGTAAATAGCTAATGGACTTCCAATAATGTGCTTATTTTTTAAATAGCTTAGAGAAATAGAAGATGAAGCTAATTAGGATAATAACATCGGAATGACCATTGGACTTTTGTTCTTAGACCTATTAATTCTTTACCACGCGCATTGAACGGCAAAATTAACAAAAGAGAGCACGACAACGTGTTTCCAACTTAGCAACTTTCATTTAACAATGGATCTAGAAAGCAAACATATGATAACTGATCAAAACAGTCATTACAGATATACCCCAAAAAAATTTGACAATCTACTTCAAATTAGCATACTGTTTTCTGTTTTAGCATTTTGGCCTTTACAACTCTCTTGTTTGACTTAACATGGTATCAAGCTTATCTGAAATCTAGAGATGTCAAAATGGATCATGGGCCAATTTTTGCCTTGCATTTTCAAGTTCGGATTATATATGTGTTGTTAAATATTTAAGGACCGGGCGTAAGTGGGTAAAAAATATTACATCTTAATGAGATTGGGTCTTTAGTGGGTTAGACTCATTTTCGATCCATTTGATGATTTAGACAATGGCCTAGAGGGTTCGAGGGCGAGTGATTAAGCGAGGCCCACAAGCTAACGTGCTTGTTTCGTAATCGTGCCTCTGCATAATGTTCGTGAGCTTAGGCGAATCTTTTAATGCGACGTCTTCTCCGCAAAATATTGGCAGCTTACAGAGAGAATTTCGATGGCCAATTTTTGCACCCATCTTTTTTTTTTCTTATTTCTTTTGCTAAAATTGAATAAACAAAAAGTGAATATAGTCTGACTCTACCGTTTAATAGTCGAAATAGAGATTTTCTTTTTCACTTTAAAGATGAATGCACAACAACTTATAGTATAGTTTTATCATGTGTATACAATTTTAAATGTTGATATGAATTATAGGCAAAAAGTTATGGCTATATTGATGGGAGTAATATTGTGCCGATGATGGTGAAGATTGATAGGAGAATCTGTAGGTTTTTTATTTTTTTATTTTTTTATAAGTATTTCAATCTGTAGATTTTTTTTTTTACATTTTCTACTTAATTTATTGACATTTTTTAATTGTGTCAATTTACTTTTTAAATTTGATATGAAATTTTTACCAAGTAACATATACACATGAAGAGCTTAAAGTGGATAAGTAGGTGGGTACTAGATTTCATATGATAGATTACAAATGGATATATTTTAGAAATATGGGGTGGGTCGATAACGGGTCACGGTGGATATGAACCACTAAATTTGTATAGCCTATAAATGGGTCATATTGAATTAAATGTTCAATTTGGGTAGGACATTTTCAACACAAGCTGGCCATTTAACGACCTTACCAAAACTTAAGATTATTCTAGCCAATTATATGCACATCCTATGATAGCTGGATCAGAGCTCATTGTCCTCATCGAGACGCCCAAAGAACCAAAACTAGAGTGGTTTACCATCTTTGAGGCCATCCCAGTGCAGCTTCTTTTCCTAAAGGTGGCAAACCTTGTGCGTGGACAGGAAGCTATCCTTGTTAATAAAATTCAGAATTCCAAAAGCAAATGCAGTTCTGCATCTCAATGCATGGTGTCTCAGTTGAGTAAGCTGCGCATTCTAAGTTTGGAGGGCTCTACATATAGCCAACTTAGTCGATTGCATCGTGGGATAACTATACTTATAACTAGAAATTTGATGTACAAACCTATTACTCAAAAGATTCTCTGTAGCTCCTGCACTAGTCCACAGTCTTTGGACCCAATCAGAAACAAATCTATTGTGCGTATTAGCTGATTCAGATATCAACTAAGAACAAGAACCTCCCCGGAAATTCACACGGGATTATTTCAATAAAGCTGAATTAGACCATTTTCCCAAATCACTCCCAACCAATAGAAAGAATTGTAGAACAGTGCAGCATCAGAAATCGTACTCAGACAACAGAAAGCATAATTCGTAGATTTGTACAAAATACAACGTTAACGGACTTTACATACCAAGCATAAAAAACAGAGCATTTGGGGGAACCAAATTATTCTATATAATTTGACCCAAAATATATATGTAAGATAAATACACACAATCTACCATTAGCATCACCACCACCTCCATCAAAATATGCATCTATTAAAGCCCACGGTTTATTGAAAATGCCCACTTATATTCGAATAACATGGGACACATTTGGAAACCACACTTTTTTATTTGTTATGCTACAATCAAGAGCGGTCACTCTAAGGAAAAGAAATGCATGATGTATTTTGGCAAATTCCAAAATTTATAGTCTTCATTGCCTGAGCTACACAAATTTACTTGTCATGAGCTCTAATCAACCTTTGAATGGTTAGTATTGTCGGTTCTAGATTAGTGGGGAAATTGAAAGAACGAATGGGGATATTAACATGGGACTCGATTCCAAGTTGACATTTGTGAAAATACTTATTGGCTAGTTAGGTGTGAATTCTCTTGGATAAGGGATTAACTCTATTAAACCTACAACCAAGGGCAATCGTTATGGGGAGGAAAAGTGGCTATGATGTGGCAAGGTAGTATCCATAACCCAACCTTTACACACTGTTCATTACGGGCTGCGATCAGTGTAGTTGTAGGACTTTGACGCAATTTCAAGCCCTAGAAGACAAATTTGTATTAGTAGATATGATGGAACTTGTGTGGAACCCGCATGAGTTCTGTTATTTTAATGGTCTATATTCAGTTTAGTATATATATTATACTTATGTAATAATTTCTATCTCCTCGAGATACAATCAATGATAAATCTAAATCTTTCTGGCTGAGACTCAACATCGCAATTTGACCGTGGGATAAGTACACTAGTGGTGCCATAAGTTGTATACGGCGCTCACTTTGGTGCCAAAAGTTTCCGTCGGATCACTTAAGTGCCAAAAAATTTTAAAAACGCTCACTTTGGTGCCAACTCCGACGAAATTGGCCGGAAATCCGACGTGGCCTTTTTTTATTAATTTTTGATGCCGACGTGGCTCGTCGGAGAGTTGAGTTAGCATCCAAACACCAAAACGACGCCGTTTGGCATCTTTCTCCCAATTTTGAAACCCTAATCCCCAAATTGAGAGAGAGGGAAGCTCATCTTCGTGTCTTCTTCTTCCTTGAAGACCCACACCAGCAACGGCACCGGCATGGCACCGGCACGGCACCAGCAACAGCACCGGCAGCACACCAGCAACGACACCAGCAACGCACTAGTAGCAGCAGCGCACCAGCAGCCCCTTCGACCCATCTTCTTCCTCCTCCTCCTCCGCCCTCGCCTTCGATTTTTCCTGCAACAATTTCAGTCTCTCCTCACTCACCTGGTCGAGCAACTACAATGGTGGCTGAGCGACGGTGGCCGAGCAGCGACAGTGGTTGAGTGACGGCGGGCGAACGATGGTGGCCGAGCGGCGGAAACCCTAATTTTTCCCCATGTGAGCTAAACGGCGTCGTTTTCATGAAACCATCCACGTAGGACGGCAAAACGACGTCGTTTTCTTAAGGAGGACCGAAAACGATGTCATTTAAAGGCTTATCGATTTTTTTTTAAAAAAAAAAATCATTTTGGCTGGAATCTTTCGCCGGAGGCCGGAATCTTTCGCTAGTGGCATCAAAGTGAGCGTTTTTCCTCCGATTTGGCACTTAAGTGATCCGACGGAAACTTTTGGCACCAAAGTGAGCGCCGTACACAACTTATGGCACCATTAGTGTACTTATCCCGAAAGTCCATGAAAGGCGAGATTCTGGGTCTTCGTCATATTTGTGTTTCCAAGGCTCATAGTTGTCAAGGGAATTGAAGTACACTCTTGAAGAACTTCACAAAAATTAGAGAACTTCAATGAGGGCCACCCAATTGCTCTCTTCCACAGCAGACAAACGTCCTCCAACCAGTGAGATCGCTGGGAAAGAACGATTGCATTTGCTCAAAATTCTCTGCTCGAGGATGGTCATCTCCGATTCCGAATCGTCATCTCCCGTGATGCTTGCCCGCAGCAATTTCTTGCACTCTTCATCGGTCATGTCAGGGCGTAATGTAAGTTCAAGCGTCCAAGGGTCTGCAAACTTTTGCATTTCTGCATTCGGAGTGGTGACAATTACTTTGCTTCCGTTCCTCCAGTCCACGAACGGGACCAAGAGCTCACGGATGAGTCTGGCCCGCGCAACTTATCCAAAACTATCAAGTACCTAAGCCCCATCAATGATTTATGAAGCATCTCTAACGGCTGCTCCTCTTGGTTGTTCTCCAAATTTTTTGCCTGATCTCGCAGTGGTATTTGTTTCAGTATGTCCACAAGGAGGTTCTTCATCCGGCAGACTGCACCCCAAGGTCCGGGACCTGGAACCAAGCACGACAGTGGAAGTAATGCTTGGTTTTTAGCTTGCTGAAGACGCTCCTCGCCAGTGCGGTCTTGCCACCGGCTTGTTCGCCAAACAACGACATCACCTGAAGGCTGGAGTCTTGATCGTTGATCAACCAGGCCAGAAGCTTCTTTACATATTCATCACGGCCCGCGCGAACACCTTGGCGAGACGACCCCCTTGCAATTCTGACATCTGGTCTCGGAGTAACTCAACAAGGAATGCTTCTGCAATCTTCTCAACGTTATGAGGACAAACCTGAAGCCGTTCCTCGCCTTCCTGAGCTTCTTGGTTGTGGCCATCCTCGAGCACGGCGTGTTTCCTAATGTTCAGGATACTTTGGAGATTGCTTATGGAGCGAGAGATTTGATCAGTCAAGTCTCTGGACTTGGAGAGAAGATCATGAAGTCTGACTCTCGCTAGTGAAACCGCCACTTCAGAGGCAACCATGGTTCTAAACAGAGAAGATGCTGAAAATGAGGAAAATAGATTAATAAACTCAGAAAAGGATTAAGCGTCTCAATTTTTTCTCCCTATTTGGGAGTGTCTCAAGCTTTGGTTTTGAGGAACAAGCAATCAAAAGGTACATGGTCTAGGACTTTTGATTGAGAAGTGAAAAGGACAATAGTTTCAGTTTACTTTCGTAACACCAAACTGCCTAGCACTTTCATATTTAATATCTTTTTATTTGATTGATTTCTTTTAAACTTCCTGAAAATTATGAACAAAATATATGCGGATCTACATGTCAATACAAAAAAAATTTCAAAGTTCTTGGTGTTTTGCACTAGACAATGATTAAAATGTGTATGCCAATTTTATTTTTATTTTTTTTACAAAAAAGCATAAACGAAAAAATATAACCAATTTCAAACAGACCAATGTCTTTATGTATTTGGGCAAAATAAAAAATTCGAGTTGCCAAATATCATAATCGAATTGAAGACATAAAAGTTCGACTAAATTAAAATATTTTTATTATATCCAATGCTAGCTTACACATTCGTCATTGAGTAACTGATGTGTTGATGAATTCGGATGTAACTATTTCTCAATACACATGTCGTCTATCCAAATATGAATGTATTGTAAAAATTTTAGACTGACGGTGGACTTGACCGTAATTCTAAAGAAGACACCATTTATTGAAGGCCCCCATCCATGTACGCTCTAGGAGCGCTCGCCAATCCGTCTTTCCTCATCGAATGGATGGGGCCATGTAAGAGGACGATTCTCGCTGGAAAAACGTGAGTCTTTGAGTGTTGTGCTGTTCTCATTCTATTGGCTAAGCGGGGACATCAACTTGGTCGGCTAATTTCAAATGTATCAAGACGCAGGGTTTTGTTGATATATATCGAAATTATTCAAATTAAGCTTTCATTTATTTCTAGAAAAATAAGTAATTATTAAAAATGATTACTCATGTAGCTTAAAATAATTAGTTAATGAAAATCATTTTTATTATCAACAATAATTTATATTTAAATATTTTAACGTACGGTGAAAATATATTTCATTCATTCATTTTTTGTAAATAATACATATGATTTTTTTTTAGGGAAAATTTTTTAAACCATTTATTTTTATTGCGAAACAAATAGAGCCTACTAACCAAACTCAATGTATCCTTAAATTAAGGAAAAATTACCAAAATAGTCCTAAATCTATTGTAATTTTTCTAATTTAGTTATAGACTTTTTTTATTTGCTAATTCAGTCCTAAATCTTTTGCAATAATCCGGCCAAATTGTAAAAAAAAAATTTAGGATTGAATTGGCAAAAAAAAAGTTTATGATTGAATTGGAAAAATTACAGTAAATTTATGATCGATTTGATAATTTTCTCCTCAAGTTAACCATGTCCCTTACGAATGGGAAGTGACGTTTGTTGTTCGAGGAACCTCTCTCACAAAGTGCATAATGCTTGGATGCACAATGGTCAAAAAGAGGAGTTTGGACCCTTTTGACTTGGTACTTTTCTTTTCTTTTCAATCAATTCCTTCAACTCTCAATTCGTTTAATCAAATACTTGAACATGCATAATTATTTTAATTAAGTCTCCAAGGCCAAATCCAAGTCCAATTAGTTGGCACTCTCTTGTCCGTTTGAGACGACCAAAGTCTTGATGCGAAAAGCTCAAGGGTCGTGTTTGTTTTGAAGAATCTTATTGCTCGAGGTTCGGTTGCGCTCTTCATCTTTAGGGTACTGGCAAAGAACTTTTCCTCTTGAAGTCAGAGGGACTTGATTTGTAAAAAATAAACAAGATGATGCAAAAACGGATTTCTACCTCGTAGAATTCTAAAGTACTATGGGCTCAACAATGTAGAGATTTGAGTAGTAGTTATGCGTAATTGAAAAACAAGTAACAAAGATTAATTTCATCTCAAAAGAATAGATCATTTATCCATCCGTATCTTGCTTCCGTCTAACATGATCTGGTAGAAATCTAGTAACTCCTGGACATCTCAGCCTTCTAATTCGTCGAAACAGTGTCAACTGGAAAGACTAACAGATTTCCTTGGTCAGCAAAACTTAAGAACTCAGCATGATTCAAGTCGAAGATATTGTTTGCCACGAGTTCGGGAAAGTATCATTGCAACGATGCGTCAGCATAAACAGAGAGGAGATTAATACAGAACACTTGAGCCACAATTCACGCTTTATTTTGGCTGCTCGTTCTCTGCTGTTGGTGTGAAAATAACGCCTTCGACGGAGAGGCCGGACTTCCAATGGTTTTGGGTGTCATCTCGAATTTGCCGATGCTAATAGGAATCCACCTTTCCTTTTCTGAACTGTCCAATCTTTCCATGCGTACCTGCCTGTTTCCATCCGGGAATTCGAGACTGAGATTCACCGGAATTTTCCATCCGTAGTTTTGACTGCTCATCTTCACGACGATCGCAACTTCATACATCGTCCTCTGAGAGAGCACACTCGTTTTGCATTTCCCTTTGATATCTAGCCAGCAAACGTTTTTTAGCATGGCAACACGCAGTGTTACGTTGCTCGGATAGCTGGAACTCAGAAATATTCAAGAAGCAAACGGTTAACAGGGATGATGGTTAACAATAATCTCATTTTAATGTAAGCAATTCCAAGTTTTTGTGGCAGAAATTATTGTTTCAGTGCCACCAAATGAGCAACTTGCAGCTGAAAAAAGGTGCATATTCAGCAGCATCTTTTCAGGGGGAAATATACAACGCCAAAATAAATTTAGAGATATGCCAACACAAAGGTACTAATTTAGCGGCTACCGAACGTTCCTGGCTGCCTGCTGAGTCATTTTTGTTGAGGCAAATTCATATGCTGTACCCAGACCGACCTAGATTCTTGACCATCACGTGAAAGTTCGACTTAAAAAGTTCTTGTTTAGGAAGAAGAAGCAACGATACCGTGATTCCTCCTCTTCTGCCCATGTCCAGTATTCGCTAGTGCCACTCCAAATGATCGATAAGGCCGAAGCCAGAACCATCAAGCAGTTCCTGTTGAGCTCCTTGTCAACCCAGTACTTGTGTATGTATGGCTGTGCACAAAGGAGTTATCGAGTGAGACATTTAACAAAATCAGAACAAAACTCGGCTCCCGTCCAGTCAGGAGCTACCGAGCTCCCATCCGGTCCATGATGACCTATTTATAGATGAACTTATCATCTGCAAGTGGTCTTGATTTTACAGAGTTTTCCCGCATATCATGCAGTTTTAGTTTCATGGCAGGCATCACAACCGAGCCAAATCTTTTCTCAATTAATCAAAACATGATCTTTTTGGTCCTTTGGAACTCGCCTGATACTCCTGGCCCTGCTTCTTGTCGTCCTTCAGAAACACTCCTTCATAGACTCGATGGGTCACCTCGTTTACGTCGAGGGAGGAGATATCATCGCCGATCGTCGTCTCAACATCGCCAAGGAAAGGACAGGAGGCTTTCTCGTTTGAATTGTGCTGTTTCGGGCGTCTTCTTCCTTTGTTGATGGTGACGAATCGGCTGCATCTCCTGCTGCAGAAATCTCTGCCATCCTCTTCCAGGTATACTCGTTCCTACCACACATGTACACCCAAAAAAAAATGATAATAATCAAAGGTGTGAATTTGTATATAACGTTAGACTAAAAAAAAGGTTGATTTATAAGTCCAGAAATCCGGACCCTACCGAGAACGTCTGGTTTCTTGCAGCTTCTGCTATGGCGGAAGAACCGGAGACGAAGATGTGATGGTGGGTTCTGATTTTACAGGCTTTAATAGTCGAAGTAGAGATAAAGCGACCCATATAATATAATGATAATAACAAAATGTAAAGAGTAGTGATGATGATGTCACACTTGAGATTCATTTCTTTTCGTTACTAGGCTTGAGCTAAATGGGATTGCGCACTAAATAGGACCTGCGAGCTCGCTTATCAACGGCTTGTTAAGAGCAAAGCCTTATTTACTTTCAGACTTGAATTTCTTTCACACGCATGGAAAAAAATGAACCGATTTTACTGTGTTTACTGAAGAAATTAAGTACGTCAAAAATGTCAATTCATTCCAGTTCTGACTTAATCATGTCACATGTTATTGAGATTATGCTATTCTCATTAGGGATAATGATATAAATGATCTCTGAACTTAAGTTCGTGAAAATGTGTCAATTTATTCTGATTTCTTGTCTTGAGTAAGTCCATTTGGTAGGGTTCATCAAAATTCTCATACATGATTTGGGTGTTCTTGGCTAAGCTATTAGCTCTATCAAGTTCCAAGGGCCCTCTCACAGTACAAAGTCATAGATGTTACAAAATTTGGCAATGATAAAAGTTAGTTCCAAGCTTAATGACTGTGAAACTTTGAGTGTGACACATTAAGTTGCTAAAATATAATTTCTTCTTATTTAATGTGCTAGGCTGGATTGAAATAAATTAATAATTTTCCATTTATAAGGAGCATTTTTTATCTAGGTCGACCCATTATGACACACATCACTTGTTAAAACAAAACCGGTGCTGAACTATGTTTCCCCGTACCGACAAGCCAAGCATGCATTTTTCGTAAAAATAAAAACGCATAATAGTAAAAGAACAAAAAAAGAATTAAAAAAATAGAAGGGAGGGTCCAATTCGGCCATTTATGCAAGGGCCCGGACCGACCCATCAACCCCTAGCCCAGTCTGTCGGGACCAAGTCCAATTTCGATTTTGGCCCGGCCGAACCATCAACACTAGCACAAGCCAAACCCATCAAACCAAGCCCGTGAGCCCGGCTCAGCCCGATTCAATTTCCACGGCAGCATGGAAGCCGGATCTGCACGAAGATCACCCAGGCTGAAATTCCATGATTTAGTTGTGTTTGTACAAAAAATCGACTACAGTTGAAGTTGTTTTTAATTGTTGGAACTCGTATCATTGCGGATGTGATGATCTGAAATGAATCATTGGTCTAATTTTGCAGAAAAGCTACTTGGCCGGACTCGGGTGGCGTTTTCTTCATTTGTTGATGAACCGGGCGCATCTCCTGCTACAGAAATCTCCACCATTTTCTTCCCGATATACTCGTACCTACCATGCATGTACACGAAAAAGGGAAAAAAAAAAAAAAAGAATCAAAAGGTTTCAGTTGGTCTAGCTTTTGACTGAATGAAAGGTTGAGTTATTGGTCCGGATAATCGAACTCTACCGAAGACGACGTCTGGTTGCTAATAGAGACGAAGATATGATGGTGGGTTCTAATTTTTATAGATTTTCCACGGTCAAAGTAGAGATAAAGCGACCCAAATAAGAATAACACATTAGTGATGATGACGATGCCGCACTAAAGATGTGCACCTTAATTATTGTGATGTCATCCCTACTGTGATGGAAAATGAAAAAGGAGCTAAATAGGCTTGAGCCTTAATCGGTGCAATTGCAAAGTGCATTATTTTCACTGAAATTAAGTGGATGAAAAAGTGTCGATGCATGCCATTTTTGA
Organism: Eucalyptus brandiana; assembly: GCA_014182725.1. NCBI lineage: Eukaryota > Viridiplantae > Streptophyta > Magnoliopsida > Myrtales > Myrtaceae > Eucalyptus > Eucalyptus brandiana. Next base: position 33,884,620 of record CM024677.1, read on the forward strand.
GTTAATTGTGTCGTTTTGTATCGAGTTTAAGTTTCTCCCGTTTCGTTCTTATCATGTTATAGATCAACAGTTGCCATCTCTGTTGACATGCCCATCCAAAATCATCCAAGCACACTCCCATAGTTCAAAGTCATAGTCATCAATACTCAGAAATTTGGCAACGATAAAGAGTCATTTCCTAGCCCAATTACTGAGGATTTTGGGGTTCAACACATTACAGTGGTAAAGTATACGCTTGTTTCAATCGAATACACTAGGAGCATGCTGAAGTTGACTTCGTAATTCCATTTATAAGGGCATTTCTGATGCGGGTCGACACATTTTGATACGCATCACATTTTACAACAAAACTTTCGTTAACATTCGATGAGAAGGGGCTAAAGCATATGACAGAAACAGGGTGAATCATCATGCTTTTTCACAATTGGTCCTACTATTTCTAGAGCATGCGGCATCTGGAAGTAATCGGCTAAGCCAACATGAGCCATCAAGAGGCAGACGTGAGTCGGGAGCTTGCCCGCACGTCTTAGTTGCTGAGCATGACAACTTCCTCGACACTGGATAACGGCGCCGACCAACGTTCCACCCATACTTCAGTGATAATTTGACCATTTTGGCTCTTGATTGGTGATAATAGTATCTAGCTGCGATGCTAGTCGGCATTCGTGAAATACCACCCGTGGAAAACTTGTCTGTCCTTCCTCCAAACCTCAGAGTCCTCACTTTGTCAATGCGGAGTGTCATCGCAACACCAAAAGAGATCAATCTAAGCAAGTCAAGAAAGAACTAGCCATGAATGTCTAAGCACGAACGACCGGCAAAGTGCTTGTTAGGATCGTTTTGTAGGAGAATCACGGCAATTCCATTCTTTACTACGAACTCTATAAAATCGCAGTTGTTCAATACTCATTTAGCATCGGTAGGTGCAATTGTGAAGAATCACTGCGAGAGTGCTTTCTAGAGTCGCCAAACATATCTGCACTGGTAAAAGTGCATGAATTCACAAATTAAGATCGTCCAAATGAGTGTTGCATGGACTCCTTGTCTCTCGCTTGTTGTTGTCCAAAAAGAATTGGATAAACATGTTACTCAACTTATTAATACTCTAAAAATATGTAAATGAAAATATTTCTCCATTGCACAAGACATGATCTTACCCAATAATGACAAGAAAACCTTTATAGCAAGATGATTGCAATTGTAGCAAAACTTAACTTTCATTGCGAATATTTTTTTTGTCCGGTAGATAAACTAAGCTTATCAACTTTCGTTTACATGCTCGAATTAGACAATCACAGAAATCAATGTGCTAGAAACTTCTTGTGAGCTGTAGTTTGCTAATTTTATAGTGATACTTTTTTCTTTGTTTTTACTCTACTTGAGCTAAAACAAGGTATCGAGCCTATCCGAAACCTAAAGCTTATTTAGGTTCATGACTTGTGAGGACGGAAAATTGTCCTTAGTCTCTTACGTCTCGACAGTCAAAGTGATGCTTGATCTCGAGCCCGCTGAAGACACTTGTCACCTGTGCGGTCTTGCCACACGCATGTTAGACAACCCCCGAGATCACCCGATTGGAGTTCTCATCGTGGATCAACCAGGTCATAAGCGCCTTTTACATATTCATCAGGGCCCCCGACATCGGACTCGACCCTCCGCCTTGTATTTTCTCGATTCCTCTTGCTGGACGATGAAGATGATGCCCTTTCATTGTCCGGCAGGCCTCCTCTAGCAGGAGGCCAGGATTATGCGAACTCGCTGGATAACAATCTGACCATCGTCGTGAAATCCTTGGCATCTTTATCCTGGCACATACTCTGTTCACTACGGAGAAGAACCGAACTAGATTGATCACCCTGGTGAAATGACCCTTTGGCGATTGCGACATCCGATCTCGAATTAATTTGACAAGGAATGCTTCTGCAATCTCATCAGCGCCGTGAGCCAGAATGAAGAAGACCATTCCTCGCCTTCCAAAATATCTAGGTTGTGGTCATCGTTGAGCTTGACTGCTCACGACAATTTTACAAAATTTTTTAAATATTTCTTTAGTTTTCTATTTTTTTTCATTTTGGGTGGCAAGCCCCTGCCAAAGGCTACGACATTGGCCCTCGTGGCCTTTGGCAAGGCGAGGACCGCCCTTGCCGGATATGGCAAGGGCTCGACCCTCGCGGCCAAGGTGACAACCATCCTCGCTAGATCTGATGTGGGCTTGGCAGCTCTTGCCTATAGCCGGTGAGGGTTTGAGTTAGGGTCGCAACCCTCACACCACCGTTGGCAAGGGCTTGTAGGCCCTTGTGCAAAAACCAACGAGGAGTTTTTCTTTCGGGTAAGGTAGGTATATGCTACTTTGCAAATCAAAGAATGATTTAGGTATGGAAATGATGTGTTTGGTTCCGGAAACCTCTCTTACAAAGTGCCCAATGCTTATTTGAAAAGAGGAGTTCTTTTTTTTTTTCTTGTTTTTTTTTGGGTCCGTTGAAAAATGGAGTGTGACTCCTAACTTTTGCATTTATTTGAATGGAGTCCTTCAATTTTTAATTTGTTTAAATGCAAAATATTTAAGACTCACTTAACAAAATAAAAAATGTTTAAGACTGATTTGACGCAATTATAATACTTTAAAACATTTTTGATAATTTTTCCTTGGACGGGAGTGTTTGTTTTGAAGAAATTTATTGCTTGAGGTTCGCTTACAGCCTTTATCGCTTTTAGTCCGGTGTGGCAATTTTTTTTTTTTTTTTTTTTCAGCCGGACTATTGGAGTTGGAGGGACTCTATTAGTAAAGTGGTGCAAGTACAAGGACTTGAATGACAAAAAGGCACAAGCTCAGAGACGAATACCTACGCAGCAACATACAAATTGGGTTCATACTTATGTATAATTTAAAACAAATTAACTATGATTGATTTCATCTTGAAAGATTAGATCTGTTAATCCACCTGAAACTTTCATACAGGCGAAACTTTTGATTGACACATTTTTTTTTTCAATCTAACAAACCTTGCAATGGATGTGAATTCGCCAAAAGTACCAATACGGCGATGAATCGGCATACATAGAGAAGAGATCAATACAGACACTTGAACCACACAATTGACGCATTATTTTGGCTGCTTCTGGTGGTTGGCTGGAAAACAACGCCTTTGATGCGGAGGCTGGACTTGCAATGCTCGGAAGGGAAAAGCTTGAAAAGCTTATCTCGCCGGCGGTCATGGGTGTAGTCACAAACTTGCCAATTCTAAATTCAATCCATTCCTCCTTTTTCAATGTGTCCAACCTTTTCATGCACCCCTGCTTGTCTCCATCCGGTAGAGTGAGACTGAGGTTCATCGGAACTTGCCATCTGAAGCCTTGCCAGCTCATTGTCACGACAATCGCGATTTCATACGTAGTCCTCAGACCGAGCGCGGTCGTTTTGCGTTCCCCACTAATTTCGAGCCAGCAAACTCGTCTCAGCTCAGCGGCCGGCAGATTTGTGCTGCCTGAATACCTGAAACTCAGGAATATTCAAGAAGCAAAGGGTTGGTTCAGGTTCACTAGGGTCGAGCGATGATGATGATTAGCAATGATTTGATTTTCGTCTAAGCAACTGAAAGATTTTTCCGATACCTAAAATTGTTTTTAAGTGCCCCTAAATGAACAACTTACAGATGGAAAAAAGGTGCATATCAGCAGCATCAGGAAATACGCAACGCCAAAGACTGAAATCCATTCGTGAAGGCCAGCTGTTCTTGGGAGCTGTACGATTATAAAATTGACCCATATAAACAGAGTCAAATAAAGTAGCTAATTGGTTTGTAAAAAGCCCAGAGAAAGAATACCTTCGGCCCGTATAATTACAAATTGAAGAAAGGAACTTGAAGTTTGTGTCCGAAGAGATTAGCGAGCAGAGTACGTTTGTATTACAGATATAGCTTCCTAACAAAGAGAACAAATTGAAGAAGAAACTTGATATATGATTATAAAAGTATTAAGTGTTATAAAATATTGCGTTGCAAATATATAATAGAGAGAATAAAGAGATTGAGAAGAGAAAGTAAGTAAACACCAAAAATAGCAGAGAAAGTTAGAGGAGAAGATTTTATTTCCAATGGCTATTATCTCTACAACAAAAACTAAGCTCATATTTAGAGAAAAACAAGAACGTACTTATCATTAATATCGATATATTGAATGATACATGTATTGGATAGGGAGATAAATATTCATTGTATAGGGAGATGTATTTAGAATATATGATACAAATGTACCATAATAAGTACATTAGATAAGATGAATATAATAAATATTCATTCATGTATTTCATAACATTAAGTAAATTAATCATTATTGAGTCAAAAAATTAGTGATCAAATCAAACAATGAATGATGTAAAGTGTAACTATTTTAAAGTACGGAATGATGGATGTAATATCGTTGTACTAAAGGGTAAGATATCACTAAATTTTCGACCAAAAAAAAAAAAGATATCACTAAATTTTAAACTATCTAATTCAAGAAGAAATAACTAAGGCCGTTTCACTCTTTGAAGGGACTATCTAGGTTCTGGAGTAAATCACTTAGTGACTTAGAAGAATAAGGTTCTCTACCTAGTAAATAATTTTAAAAATTTCATGCGGAGATTAAATTGTTTTTAAATATATGTTGTCTTCTATTAACTTGTGTATCTAAAAAAGAATAAACAGTTTGATTATGGGATACTCGTGTTCTTAGTTGTATTGGTTTTGCCTTTTTTGAAAGGAAGCAACCTACTAAATTAAGGACTCTCATTCATTTTTTGATCTATCACATCACAGCAACTTGAGGAAAACGGGATTCCCAAAATTCTCCCTAAGACGTGAAAATCTTTATTTTTATTTTTTTTCGTTGATTAATCAGTTAAAAGGACAATATGTCTTAGAGGAATTGGGTTGGTGGAGATGAGATTGGCTTTTCAATTTGCAGACAAATCATGCCATGTGTAAGTGTGGAGGAGTTTCTATGTGAGATATGGGAGAGACAAGTGCATTTGAGTTGTCGACCTTGTCAACCTGTCGTGATGGGGAGACATTTTGTATCGTGATGGCTCTGATTTGATTTGTGTGATTATATTCGCTTTGCAGACGTTCGGTTTAAGAACGTATGATCACAAGGAGTTTTCAACATCGAACATATCTAGCTGTTGTATTTTGCCTGTTAAATTATGTCTCGAGTTTGAATTCGGATAATGATTTGTTAAATCGAATTTGTCGATAAAATTTCCCAAGTAGAAGAAATATAAAATAAATTGAAGCAAAGTTTTCTTCAATTGCTGCGGAATCCGAATCGTGAAGATGGAGTCATCTGCACGTATGCGAGAATTCAAGCGTAGGTGGGCCCAGGTGAAGCCAATTCAGCGTCTGTCTCTCACACGTGAAGTTCCTCCGCACTTACTATTAGAAATTGGTGGGGGCCCAAGTTTTCTTTTGATGTGTTGCTGCCGCACGTTCATGAGAGAAACGAAGCTTGCCGCGAAAGAGAGAAAAATTCTACGAAGCTGCACAGGATCTTTGAAGCCGCTAGCCAAGCAAAGTCACATATTGAAGTGCCGTTTACTCTAAGTGCCGTGAGTAGAGACACCCATAGGCACTAGGTGCTTGATACTCGGCAAAGCTTATTCGTGATTTACATCCAAGAAAGATTGGTGTATTTGGTGTAATTGGGGTTTGGGAAACACCGAGAGAGTATTTGAGTGACTCAAGTATGTAATTTCCTTAGATCGCTTGATTTATAGTGAAATTCGCTGATGCTATTCTCGTGGACGTAGGTCTTTACGACTGAATCACAAGTATGTAATCTCCTTAGATCGCTTGATTTATAATGAAATTCGTTGATGCTATTCTCGTGGACGTAGGTCTTTACGACTGAATCACGTAAATTTAGTATCCGATTTATTTTCTTCTTCTGTCTATATTATTGTTCGATCGCTTACCCCATCGTAACATTACCGAAAGATAAACATGGAGGAATTTGATCTAACGAAGGCGGTGGCTTCTAAGCACTAGATAAACAAAGGCAAAACATGGTCCTAAGCATATTTTGAGTGCTCAAAAAGTCACTTGAGAGGGAGAAATTTTATGTCGTTATCAAATGTATATTTTTGCTCAAAAACTTGTTCGCGAAATAAAAATGAAAAAATATATTTCTGGTCAGAAATTGATTTTTGCTGCACATCAACCAGAAAGTTATGAAGTTCTTGTGCGGGGTGCTGCCGCCGGCCGCCGGAGGTGATGAATTTCTGAAAGAACAGGTCATGAACTTTCTGAAGGAGCAGGTCATTCAGCGTCGAACGTTTCAAGGCCCGTCCTTATGGGACCACCGTGGATATCTCACACTCAAAGGCGACAAATGGGACCAATTCAAATGGAGCATCGAGTTAGGCTTCGACCAGAGCATCCTCGCCTGGCACATTGCAACCGAACTTCTGCGCGCCCCGAAGCTCGGAAAACCCCGAACTACCTAGATGACCCTACTCTTGAAAAAATCGATTTGTATGTCAAAATGAACAAGCAATTGTCTCGGTGTCACGATCTCACCTCGGGTGCACCATCTAGGATTTGGCTAATGAATTCAAAAGTCTAAATTTAGTTCGGACTCTCCCAAACTCATACCAATTCACAACTTAAGGTTCAAGTTTTTAGCGGGCAAATAATTTTCAATTACGAGTCGTTACTAATTTATTTTTGGTGGGTCGATTAGAAATCTAAATAAAGTAACAAGATATATACTTTACTCCTACGAACTAAAAATTGTGAGTTCAGGAACTTGATTATACAAAATTTCTCTAACGTGTCCTTCACCAACCACCGAGATCACCTGAAGGTTGGAGTCATCATCATCCTTGGGACCGATCAACCAGGTCAGAAGCTCTTCTTCATACTCATGGCGGGACTCAACCCTTTGCCTCGTGTTTTCTAATTAGTCTTGCAGGATGATGCCCTTTTATTGTCTGCAGGCCTTCTGCAGCAGGAGGCAGCGATGATGTGAACTTTTTGGGTAACAGTCTGAATTCCTTCCTGTAATCCTTGGCCATCTTTTTCCTATCAAGTACTCGGTTCACTACTGAGAAGAACCAAACTGGAGCGAACCCCTCGGCAAAGCGACCCTTTTCTCATTTTGACCTCTGATCTCAGAACGATTTGACGAAGAATTCTTCTGCAATCTCCTTAGCTCTACGAGCCCAAAGTAGAAGCCAGTGCTCGCCTTCCCCATTTTCTTGGTTGTGGTCATCGTTGAGCCTGGCTTGTTTCTGGGCGTTCGGGATACTTTGAAGATCGCTTATGGAGTGAACGATTTGATCTCTTACTTCTTGATCGATGATGATGTCTTTGGACTTGTGGAGAAGATCATCAAGTCTATCACCAGGAAAACGGCCACTTCAGAAGCATCCATGGGACTGAACAGGGAAGACGCTGAAAGGATGAGGACTGATAAATTAACTAGGAAACGATGATTGCCTTTCTGTTTTTTAAGGCGCTTGTGTCGCAAGATTTGAAAAAAAAAAGGAAAAAAAAAAGACAAAAAGCCAAAAGCAAAATCTATTTCAGAAGGATCAATGTTTGTTCTTCATTTCTATTTTCTGCATTTTGGCAAAAAAATAAAATAAAATTAATGATTATCCACATATACCAGGCAACAGTGAAAAATTGGCCTGCAGATGTAGTAAAGTTGAATGTCCAAATAATATCATTGCAATCAAGTTGCAAAGGCAAAAGCTTGGCTAAATTACAAGATTTTTATTGGTCCATCTTCAGGATGCGCATTCATCATTGGATAGATGACACATGCATTAATTCGGTCAGATAACTATCTACACCCGTCATCTATCCAACTACGAATGTGGAGACAAAAAAATTGTACTAACTGCCAAACTAATAGTAATCATAAATTAAATTACAATGGTCGAAGGCCCCATCTATGTTGCTAAAGTAGATTCGCGCCTGTCCTATGCGGATGGAATGGGACATGTAAAAAGCACGATTCTCAACGTGAAAAGCAATGACTCCGGATTCTTACGCCATCCTCGTTCTATTGTCAAAGCTTGATGGGCTAATTTCAATTGTTTTCAAGATAACAGTCTCCTTTCCCTTAGGGTTTAGTCAAACACTTATTGATACCATGTTGAAACTAATCAATTACGGTCAAACTACTGCAAAACCAACGTGTCAATTATAATGCTTATTTACCTAATGGTAAAAAGTGGAGTCCCTTTAACTTGTGATCTAACTAATCAAATCTTTGAACTTGCATGATTATTCTGATTAAGTCTCTCAAGCTCTAGATCCGATCATTTGACATTCACTCGTTTGTTCAAGTCGACAAAAAGTTTTGATGCAGAAAGCTAAGGGGTAGTGTTTGTTTATGAACAATTTTATTGCCTGAGGTTTGGTTGTAATATTAATCTATAGGGTTTTAAGGCTGGAGTGCCGAAAAGTTTCTTCGTGCCACACTCTTGAAGTCGGGGGGACTTCACTAATAAAGTGATGCATTTACAAGGACTTGATTGGAAAAAATGCTCAAGTTTGGGGATGGAAAAATGGATATTTTACTTTGTAGAATTCTAACTTACTACAAATGCAACAATGTACAGATTTGAATATACTACATGCAACAATGTACAGATTCGAATATAGTTATATGTAGTTTTAAAGCAAGTAACCAGGACATCTCAAAAGATTACAATCATTTATCCTCCTGCAACTTTCTTCAGTCTGATTTGAACGCGTAGAATTCAAGTATTTTGTCGCCATCTCCGCCTTTCTAATCTGCCAAAAGGGTTTTAAGCTGCAAAAAACTGATTTCCTTGATCAGCAAACCTGAAGAACTTCATGATCCGAGTCGGAACTATTTCACACTGGGGAATATTTATTGTTTGCCAATGGTGCATCAGCGAACATAGAGAGGAGATCGATGAACACTCGAGCCACAATTCACGCAATTGGGGTGAAAACAAGGCCTTTGACGCTGAGGCCGGATTTCCAATCCCTCTCGGTTTGCGTGAGGGAAAAGCTTATCTCGCCGACCGTTTTGGGCGTCGTCTCGAACTTGCCGACGCTAATTGGAATCCACTTTTCCTTTTCCAACCTGTCCAATCTTTCAGTGCGTACCTGCTTGCTTCCATCCGGTAAAGAGAGACTGATGTTCCCAGGAGCTTGCCATCCGCAGGTTTCCTTGCTCATCTTGATGACAACCACAACTTCGTAAGTCGTCCCTGGAGAGAGCACGATCGTTTTGCATTTCCCACCGATCTCTAGCCAGCAAACATTTACTAGCTTGGGGACAGGCAGATTTATATTGCCTGAACAGCTGAAACTCATAAAAGCAAAGGTTTGATTTCCTAGCGATGATGATGGTTAGCGATGATCTCATTTTCATGTAAGCAGTTCAAAGTTTTTCGGTAGCAAAAATTGTTTTAGTGCTGCTAAATGAACAACTTGTAGATGAAAAAAAGGTGCATATACAGCAGCATCAGGAAATACGCAACGTCATAATAACGCTAGAGATATGCCAAACATAAAGGTACTCATACAGCACCCTTCTCACCATTTGCGAGTCATTTTTGTTGGAGTGAATTCATACATTGTACTGGACTGACCTAGAGTCTCGATCATCACATGAAGGTTCGACTTAAAATGTACTTGTTTAGGATGGAAGAAGCAACAATACCACGATTCCTCCTCTTCTAGCCATCTCCAGCTTCGGCTATCGTTACCCCAAACAACCCTTAAGCCCTTACTGAGAACCATTAAGCAGCTCTTGTTTAGGTCCTTGTCAACCCAATACTTGTGTGTATATGGCTGTTCCTGTAAGCACAGAGCAGTGATCAGTAATTGAGACATTAACAAAACCAGAACAAAACTCAGGCTTTTGTCCAATCAGGAGCTACTGAGCTCCCATCCGGTCCGTGATGACCTATTCATAGATGCACTTGTCATCTGCAGGCGGTCTTGATTTGCAGACTTTTCCTGCATATCGTGCAGTTTTAGTTTCATTGCAGGCATCACTGGCCGAGCCAAATTTTTTCTTGATAGATCACTATCTATTGGCACAAAACAAGTTCTTTTTTGTCCTTCGTAACTTGCCTGATCCTCGCCTTTTTCTGCCTTGCCCTGCTTCTTGTCGTCCTTCAAAAGCACTCCTGCACAGACTCGACGTCTCAGCTCGTGTCTGTCAAGGGAGGCGATTTTGTCGCTGCTCGCACTTCTCCTCCTTGTTCTGCTCGCGCTGATTGGGCGGCATTTTCTTCATTTGTTGATGATGGCGAATCAGGCGCACCTCCTGCTGCAGAGATCTCCACCATGTTCTTCCAGATATACTTGTACCGACCATATATGTACACCAAAAAAGGAAAAAAGAAAAAAAAAGAATCAAAAGGTTTGAGTTGGTCTAGCATTCGACTCAATGAAAGGTTTGAGTTCTTGGTCCAAACAGTGGGGCTCTACCGAGAAGACGTTTGATTGCTTGCAGCTCCTGCTATGGCGAAAGAAGCAGAGACGAAGAATATGATGGTGGGATTCTGATTTTTACAGATTTTCCATAGTCAAAGTGGAGATAAAGCGACCCAAAGAAGAATAACAGGTGTAAAAAAGTAGAAATAACGACGATGTCACATTGAAGATGCGCACCTTCATTATTGTGATATCATCCCCGTTATGAAGGAAAATGAAAAGGAGGGTCTGAGCTAACTGGGCTTTGAGCCCTAATCGGTCCCGCCGGCTCCCTTATCAAAAAGGCTTGTTAATAGCAAAGTCTTCTTTACTTGCAGACTTGAAGTCAAACACGTGGAAAATTAGCAAAATGCCTCGAAAGCCTTAAAACTTATCACAAAAATGCCATCGAATTTTAAAACTTTTAAAAAATGAAAATAACTCTTAAAACTTATTATAAAAATGAAATTGAATTCTAAAATTTTCAAAAAATACAATTAAATCCTAAAACTTTGGAAATGTGCAATCAACAGATAGACTTGATTGGACCAATTTTGATAAGTTTTAAAACTCGTTATACTTTTTAAAATTTTAGAATTTAATTATATTTTCATGACAAATATTGGGATACAATTACACTTTTTGAAAGTTAGAGAACTCGATTGTATTTCCGTGATAAGTTTTAAGACTTAATTGTATTTTTTGAAGATTTTAAAATTCCATTATACTTTTGTAACAAGTTTTACGATTTTTAATATATTTATTGCAAAAATCTAACCTCAATAGGGGAAGGGCAGCCATTTAGTTATGCCATGTAGTCATGTCCGTAGAGGCTATTCCCGTGATCTCGTCTTCTTGACCAAATTGTTTCGGTGCAATTGCCAAGAGCATTTTTTTTTCATTGAAATTTAAGTGCATGCAAAAGTGTCGATAGATGCTGGATTTGAGTTGATCATCTCATATCATATCGAGTTTAGATTTCTCTCATTTAATTCCTGTTGTGTCATGAATCAACAATCGCCATCTCTGGTGATGTAACCGTCCGAAATCATCCAAGGGCACTCTCACGGTTCAAAGTCGAGAGTCAACCATGCTTGGAAGTTTGACGACGATAAAAGTTTGCTTCCTAGCTCAATATCTGAGGAGTTTGTAACCCACATCAGAGATGCCCTTTACACTAAAAGCATACGCCTTTTTTTTTATTTTTTTTATTTTCCCAATCTAGATCCTTTAAATTTTAATTTGTTCAACCAAATTCCCGAACTTGCATAATTATTTTTAATTAAGTCTCTCAGGGTCCAAATACAGTTAGGCGGCACTCACTTGTCTCTTTGAGTGGACTAGAGTTTTGACGCGGAAGCTCGACAGTAGTTTTTGTTTTGAAAACGTTTATTGCTCGAGGTTTGCTTGCAGTCTTTGAGGCTTTAGTCCGGCGTGGCAAATTTTTTTCCTTTTTTTTTTGTCGGACCCTTGAAGTTGGGGGGACTCGATTAGTAAAGTGATGCAAGTTACAAGGACTTCAATGGCCAAAAGGCATGAGTTCGGGGTTGAAAAATGGTTTTTTACCTTACGGTATTCCAAGTTACTGCGAATGCAGCAATATACATAGATGAGAAATCGATACGAACACTTGAACCACACAATTTTTTTTTGGGTCAAATTGAACCACACAATTGACGCATTACTTTGGCTGCTTATTCTTTGTTGGTGGGCCGGAAAACAACGCCTTTGACGCGGAGGCCGGACTTCCAATGCCCATCAAATTGCGCGAGGGAAAAGCTTATCTCGCCGACTGCCCTGGCCGTCGTCTCAAATTTGCGAACTCTAATGTCAATCCATTCTTCCTTTTTCAATATTCCAACCTTTTCATGCACCCCTGCTTTTTTCCATCCATAGAGCGAGATTGAGGTTCATCGGAACTTGCCATCCGAAGCTTTGCCGGCTTATCTTCACAGCGATTGCGATTTCGTACATAGTCCACGGACTGAGCATGATCATATTGCAATCCCCGCTGATTTCTAGCCAGCAAACGCATCTTTGCTCGGCGACTGGCAGATTGGTGCTGCCCGACTAGCTGAAACTCGGGAATATTTAAGAAGCAAAAGATTGGTTTACTAGCTTCGAGCGATGATGATGATGATGACTAACATGTAGAAAATTTTATTCACATGAATAATTAATTAATCAAGAAGAAACGGATCCATATATGATTGTAAAACACCAGGATCAATAAATACAGCGGAATTAAAGCGTACATGTTTGAGCCATTGATTTACTTACAGAAAAATAGATCACTCTGATAATCAGGGATCTATCGGAATACCAGATCTTCCTCTCTATGACCTATTTCGATATAGCAGCTTTCAATGGGATTAAAGCAACTGATAGGTATAACCTACCCTTTTATAGGCTAGAGAGGGGAAGAAACCCTAATCAATAGCGTGTCAACTCCGCCTTTCCCATTACGGGCTTCGAGTCAAACACACCGCCTACACTTTTCTTCTTCAACTAGGCCCGTTAACAATAGATGCCAATACCCAATTCAATCAGATTAACTTATTTTATTTTGAAAAAGATTTTATATTGAAAACGACACTATCGGGTTAATAACTAAAATTTTGTTTTATGTGGCCACAACTTTTTAAAAATAATATTCCAATAATGGCATCTCAATACCAATCCAATCCTATATAACCTCAATATAGGACTATGGAGATCAATGTGTTAAGAAAATACCGCAACACAAGACCTTCCATAATCACATATAATAAGTATTATATTTTCATGGATCATGGGCCTAGTAGTGTAGTAAGAAATAGTGCCAACATGTGATCAAGATATACACTATTTCTTATCGGTCCTCAATGCAATTTCTCAATGACATGAAACTGCATTAGCGCAATTTCTAAGCAACATGAAATTGCCTCAGTGCGATTTCTAAACAACATGAAATTGCACAATTATGTCACAATCCAACATGAGATCTCATAATCGGTGACATCCAGTCATCTTTAAACTAAAATTTGTTTAAAGATACTGTTTTATACTTCCATTTCTCGGTCAACGGGAGAAAAATAACAATAGAATCAATAACAGAAATCATGAAAATAAATGCTTTAATAGACATCATAAAAGCATTATCAGTCTGCATATAATTATAATATCCAGAAATACAAACTATATAACTCCCACTAACAAAAGAAATCAAAATAATCTAAAACACCCATATTCTTTACATGTTCTTTAAACAAAATGGGTCGTAAGCCTTTTATTAGAGGATCGGCCAATATGGATTTAATTCTAATATTCTCAATCACAATGTCTCTCTTTTTGACCAAGTCCTTAACGGTATAATATTTGATCCAATTAACATTTCAACCGTGGTATTGTTGTTATTTATAGCAAAAGTAATTGTTTGTCACACATAATGCAATAAGATCAATTATGGGCAATAAATATTTCAACAAAAATAATTAGTACATTATAAACTCCCCTTTGGGCAGAGTGTATAATGCACAATTATTTTTCACAGCATGAAGTTTATAAAGCAATAATAAGGAGAATTACATATAATTATCAATGATCCATCCCCTTTGGGCAGACAAATCATTTAAATTATACATCTCCATGATATCAATATATAGAGATGACAAAAGAGAATTACATATAATCTTCAAGGATCAATCCCCTTTGGGCAGATAAATCCTTTAAATTATACATCTCCATTATCTCAACATAGATGGAAATTACACATAACTCTCAAAAAAATTTATCCCCTTTAGGCGGATAAACCTTTTGAGTCACACATCCCCATCATTCATCTCTAATATATCAATATAGAGGGGAATTACATATAACTTTCAAAAATTTATCCCCTTTGGGCAGACAAATCTTTTTAAGTCATACATCCCCATCTTTTAATTTTGGAATTTATCTTCATGCAATTTTCAAATTAATATACACAATAACCCCTTTAGGCAGGTAATTGTATATACTAATTTTTTATCAATAGGAAACTCCAAAAAATATATGCCCAAAATTCATCTAACAATATGAAACACTTTACAACATGTGCTTCCCAAGATCATATTGCATTTATCAAGTAACAATTTTTGCCACAAATTTTTTTTTTTTTAAATGTTTCTGAATTCAATTTATGATAATGAGTTACAATATCTGCTATCACAATGTCAATTTATGCGAGAGAGTGTGAAAAAAGTAAGATCCTGCGCATGGCACAAGCAATATTGTTTGTTACTAGCAAAAATCAAGATTGATATAGAAGAAGATCTCTAATTCGATTGCCCTCTTAAACTTACTTTCCCTTTTCTTCTACGCAATGATCGTTCACATAAAATACAATGAGAAGTTCACCATCCATCAAAGAAAGCCAAGTTCATCAATCCATAAGTAGTACCCATGATTACCATTAATGAAATTCATCTAAATTTCATTGAAAAAAAAAAAAAAAAAAAACTGATCTTGAATTCGCCACAATTTTTTTTTTTTTTTTTTTTTTTTTTACCTAACCATAATTGGCCTTTGCCACCCCACCTAGAATCCAAAACTCATGTAACTTTAACATCATGAAGAGAATCTCCAAACCCTGAAAAAACCATAAGACCATCACCACAACGAAAAAAAACATCTCTAACAGTCTCCGATTCCCACGGAATCATCCGCTTCCATCTAGCTACAAACGCCTCACACAAAACCGAACTACTCAAGAAGCCATCGTTCGACTACTTTTCCCCACTACTCAGCCAAAACAGATATCCCATAAAGAATTATCAAATTATACACTCAATTCACACACAAATCAAAATCCCCGCATGCCACTTATTCTCATGCAAAACTGCCTGAAGTAATAAAATCCCTAGTCCCAGCAGCATTAAAGTGCCAAAGAAGAGCAATACTCAAAAGTAAATCCACATCCGCACGCCACATTGCAAACGAAGAACCACCTCAACGAATCACATTCCAATCGAATTCGAACCAAAAAGAAAAAGAAACCCCAACTCCTTGACACCCGAAACAGGAGCCTTAGGGTTTCGCGAGGGGCGCGGTGATCGATCCTTCTCGCACGGTGAATCGGACGTGCTCGTCGTCGATGGGTTTCCGGTGTTTCGTGCACGTATCATTAGAAAATCTAATATTTTGATGTCCAATCTACTCATTGTGAATGCATTATTTTTATTCAATTAAACAAACACCGTCGGCTCCTCCCCCACCATAAACATAGCCCCAGGGGCATAAAAGAAGGAAGACCCTTCCTTCCACAATTTCCATAACATTACTTAAAAAAAAACTTCTGATTCAAGAGATCAACTTAACCCTTGAACAGGCTCACAAAACAAAAGAATCTCCGCAAACCCATCATCCAAAAACGTCGAATGTCAGCATCTAACAGGATCATTGCAACGAAACAAGAATGCGAAACATGCGCATAAGAGGCTATCAATAGCAAAGCAATCCAAATCTATACTTGTACCCCTCCTATACCAACCCATCCGAGGAAAACCAAATCGATTATCGAACCGATCACGCCAAAACAATCATGTTCTTTGAAGGAACGAGCATGAAGCGAGGGTTTTCCAAATCAAGATTTCAAAATCTAGACAACGAAGAGGAAGATGGGGGCCTACTTTAATGCAACAAAAGGATGCTAAAACACATACATAACAATACCCATGCAACGATTTACGACGAACAAGTAATTTGAAAATTCTAGAACTTTTCATATATAAACCCTAGAATTTCAAATTTAAAATTTTCACTCAATTCTCAACGAAATTATACAAATTATATATGGTTGGGAAGATCTCGACATGTAGAACAAAAGCCCTATGGTTTCGGATCAATCAAGCAAAAAATCCACATGAAAGATAATGCTCATATTTGGCTCAAAGAGGAAAATTTCGAATTTGTCCATAAAAAGATAAAATTTGGGTTCTACAATCATATATGACAAGCTCTGATACCACATGTAGAAAATTTTATTCACATGAATAATTAATTAATCAAGAAGAAACGGATCCATATATGATTGTAAAACACCAGGATCAATAAATACAGCGGAATTAAAGCGTACCTGTTTGAGCCATTGATTTACTTACGAAAAAATAGATCACTCGATAATCGGGGATCTATCGGAATACCGATCTTCCTCTCTATGACCTATTTCGATATAGCAGCTTTCAATGGGATTAAAGCAACCGATAGGTATAACCTACCCTTTTATAGGCTAGAGAGGGGACCTGTAGCCCTAATCAATAGCGTGTCAACCCAAGCGCCTTCCCATTACGGGCTTCCGATCAAACACACCGCCTACACTTTGCTTTCTCAACTAGGCCCGTTAACAATAGATGCCAATACCCAATTCAATCAGATCACTTTAGGGTTCAACAAGTATTGGAATATCCATTAACCCGATTATTTAAAATAGAAAATCAATTAATTAATGTAAGCCCATATTATAGGAAATTTCCAACATAACAATGATCTCATTTTCCCATAAGCAAATTGAAAGATTTTTGCAGCAGCTAAAATTGTTTCAAGTGCCGCTAAATGAACAACTTGCAGCTGAAAAACGTTGCATATCAGCGGCATCAGGAAATATGCCACGCCATAATAATGCTAGAGATTTGCCAACACAAAGATACTCCCTTGGCGGCAACCAAACGTTTGTAAAAGACCTCGTCAGTTTTACCCAGGCCGATCTAGAGTCTTGATCATCTCGTGAAGGTTCGATTAAAAATCAAAATGTAATTGATTAGGATAGAGAAGCAACGATACCGCGACTCCTCTTTTGACCATGTCCAATATCGGCTATCGTTACCCCAAATGATCGATAAGGTCGAAGCCAGAACCATCGAGCTATTCCTGTTGAGCTCCTTGTCATCCCAATACTCGCGTGTATATGGCTGCTCCTGTAAGCTCAAGGCACTGACCAGTGAATGAAACATTTAAAAAAAAAAAACTCGGTTCTTCTCCAATCCGGAGCTACCAAGCTCTCATCGGGTCCATGACGACCTATTTATAGATCCGCTTATCATCTGCAAGCGGTCTTGACTTGATTTACAGACTTCTCCAGGATATTGTGCCGTTTGAGTTTCATGGCGGGCATGACCATCCGAGCCAAAGAGTTTCTCGATAGATCGTCATCTATCTGAGCAAAACTGTTCTTGCTTGTCCTCTGGTACTTGCCTGACCCTGGCCATTTTCTGCCTTGCCCTGCTTCTTCTTTATTCGAAAGCACTCCTGCATAGACTCCAAATTTCGACACCGATGGCTCTTCTCAAATTGTCTATCAATACTGAATCCATCGGACAACGGTCTTTCCTCCGCTTTGGTGGCCTCAAAGACTGAAATCCATTCGTGAAGCCCAACTACTGGAGTGAGGTTGAAAAGACATATTACGGCTCAGTCGCAAACATAAAATAGATATCAGTTGAGCAACCTGCCCGTTCTAAGTTTGAAGGGCTCCCCATATAGCTAAACTTTGTCGATTGCATCGTCAGACAACTATATTAATGTTTAGAATTTGATACAGATGCCTTTTACTTACTCAAAAACTTCCCTATCACTCCTGCATTAGTTAATTTAAAAGTCAACGAAAGAAACCTCCCTTGAAGTGCAGACAGGGTGAACACAGTGAAGCTAAATTAAATCATTTCCCTAACTTTTTTTATCACGCTCAACCAACGAAAGGAATTACAGAATAGCAACATTACAAATTATGCTCAGACAAGTAAAGCATAATTTGTTGATTTGTACTGTAGATAGTCTTAACAGAATTTACATATCAAGGATGATAAAACAAAGAGTTTGTAGGAACCAAAGTATGCTAACTTTGACCATTGAAAAAAGAAAAGTACACTGTCTAACAAGAGTGTCACCGCCTTCATCAAAATTAGATGCATCCATTGCCATAGGGCAATACACATGAAAGTTGTATTACCGGAGAATTTAGCAAAACCGTGTTAGAAACACTTCTAACTGTGAATTCCGGTGGTCAAGAGCAAGTGAATTAAGGAGAGGGAGAGAGAGAGAGAGAGAGAGAGAGAGAGAGAGCGAGATGACCATTAGAGAGCTAACTAAGGAAAGCTAGTGGTGATTGAAATCCTCACCGACTTCCACTGAGCCCCAATTGTAGGCAATGACTCTGAATGCAACTGTCGATGACATATTCTGGTGGCGATGAACCAGTAAACAGAGGAGACAGAGGAGAGAGAACTAAACATCACCCTCAAATAATCACCGCCTTATGTGGTAACTTAGAGTATTTCTTTTTGGAGGCTCGACCCATGTAAATTGAGCCAAATCTTTACATGAATATTATTCAAAAGAGCATTACTAGGTGTATTAATAGCGGTTACAAAGTTAGTATGCTAAGTGATTTGGAATATTTGCAAGGGGCCAGATTTAACACATAATAAAAATCTGTCACATCGGTTGGTGTATCAGCTCTGTCAATCAATCTTAGTATGCATAGCATTTCTTTAATTGAACTATTGAGAGATATGGCTGCTGTTAAATATTATTAGACACGACACCAACCATCAATCAATCTTAGTATGCATAGCATTTCTTTAATTGAACTATTGAGAGATATGGCTGCTGTTAAATATTATTAGACACGACTTTCTTATGGTCAGCTGGGTCCTTGTTATATATTATTTCTTTCTAATCATCCTGATTGTTACGAAATCGCACGTCGATTCCAGAAAAATAACACTCGCAAACAATTCTCCAGACAGAATATAGTAATAAAAGAGCAGAATCAGATGAACACGCCAGAAAATTTGTTATCGAAGTTCACCCAAACCTGGGCTACGTCTCCGCGCAGAGGCACTCTGCGAATCCACTAGACTTCAAAAAAAGTTGGAATACAACGACGATCTTCTCTCAAGATCAGGGTACAAAGAGATTGAGAACTCTCATCAAGAAAAACTCACTTTTTCTTCTCTCTTTTTCTTGCCTCTCTATTTCCTTTTTCAGCGTCTTGACGGCTAGGGTTTTGCCATCGCTAATATATAGGTACCACTTTTAACCTAAAAGGAAATCTAATAGAAAGACAAAAAAGCCCCTAAAAACAAATATTTGGCTTTATCTATAACAATCTCCCACTTGAAGACAAATATACCCAAGCACCAAGCAACTTTGCATCCATCTTCTTCAAAAAATAGTAGTTGTGAAACTTGTGCCTCTGCGATACTCCTCATCAATCAACATGGAGTAATACCAATGGTAGTAGTACGAGAAAATATGCTTCTCTCTGTCTACTACCTTGGTCATCATGTCACCTGGATTCTTCGAGCCATCAATCTTTTGTAGCTTTAATTCATTATCTTTCAATGCCGACTGATAAAGTGATAACGCTTCTTGATATGTCTAGTCCTTGAGTGATAAGCTGCATTCTTTGCTAAGTGCACCGCACTTTGACTATCACTCCACAAAGTGTCTTGACCGGGCTGTTTTCGATGTAACTCCTCCATATAATCTTGTAACCACATGATTTCCTTGGAGGCTTCGTAATCGCTACATATTCTGCCTCTCGTTGTCGATAAAGCAACTACTTTTTGTAGTTGAGATACCCAACTCACTGCTGTACCGCAACCGTAAAGACATATCCAAAGTGGTACTCTTACCACTATCTCGATCACCCGAATGATCTCGCATCTACATAACCCCGCAACTTTAGAGATGTACCACTATAACAAAGTGAGTAATTGGAAGTACCTCGCTAGATATCTCAATATCCATTTAACCGCATTCCAATGCTCTCTACCCGGGTTACTCGCATATATCGACTCACAACTCCCACTTTGCTTGTGCAATGTCCGGTCTCGTGCTCACCATGGCATACATCAAACTCCCCACCGCCGATGCATATGGAACTACCGCCATCTCATCTTTCAAAGCCCGAGTGCTTGGACACATATCCTTGGAAAGTTTGAAGTGATTCGCTAAAGGAGTTGCAACCGGTTTTGCCTTGTCCATGTTAAATCTCTTTAACACCTTGTTCACATAGTCTTCCCGCGACAACCATAATTTCTTATTTTTCCTGTCTCTAATGATTTTCATGCCTAAAATATTCTTGGCCTCTCCCAAGTCTTTCATAGCAAACCGTGATGATAACATCTTTTCACTTCTACGATTCTCTTCATATTGGAACTAGCCACCAGCATGTCATCCACATATAAAGATAAATACACAATGTCACCATCATCATATTTGCGAAAATAAACACAAAGTGATCGACTCACGGTTTGTAAATCCTTTTTCTTGCATGAAACCATCAAATTTTAAGTACCATTGTCGCGGAGCTTGTTTCAAGCCATACAAGCTTTTCTTCAAGCGACATACCATGTGCTCCTTACCTTTGACTTCAAAACCCTTAGGTTGTGCCATGTATAATTCTTCATCTAAGTCACCATGTAAAAACGCTGTTTTTACGTCTAACTACTCAAGATAAAGATCCTCCACACGCAACTATACTTAGCGTAACTCTAATTGATGTCATTTTCACTACGGTGAAAATATCTCGGAGTAGTCGATCCCTTCTTTTTGAGAAAAGCCCTTAACTACAAGTCTCGCCTTGTATCTAATACTACCATCCGCTTCATTCTTAATCCTGTACACCCATTTGTTTAATAAAGCTTTTTACTGTGGGCAACTTGGTCAACTCCCAAGTTTTGTTACTCAAGCAACGAGCTCATCTCGTCTTTCATAGCACACTCCCACCGCAAGTGAGACGTGTCTCGCCTTTGCCTCATTGTAAGTTTCCGGTTCTCCCGAATCGTATATAAGACATGACTTAGAACAAAAGATTAGCCGATGGATCAAAAATTACCTTTGGCTTTCTCACACGTGTAGACCTTCTCAAGACAGTACTTCAAGGTCATTCGTTTGTTCCGAATCACCGCGTTCTTCTTGAACTACCTCTTCACCGATAATAGGCTCATCTTGAACCTCTCTTTCGGTGAACTTTGATCTACCGGAAACATCTTCACGGGCATTGTGTCTAATTCAACATATTCGATTGTACTACCTTCTCATGCTCGTCTCTCTCGTCCGACGATCCTTGTACATCTTTTCTTCATGGAATACCACATTGCGATCACGGATAACTTTATTATTCTCATAATCCCAAAGTCTATAACCATACTCGTCGCCACCGTATCCGATAAAGACGCACTGGGACTTAGCATCAAGCTTTTTCCTATCCTCCCCGTCAATCAAAGCATATGCAATACAACCAAACACCTTTAAATGTGAATAATTAATCTTCTTACCTGACCACCGCTCCGTGGTATTTCTCCATCCAACGCACTAGATGGACTTCGTTGATAAGATAAACAAATGCATCAACCGTGGCAGCCCATAAGTGTAGCGGGAGACCCGCGTGTAGTCTCATGCATCTCGCACGTTCTAGAATAGTCCTGTTCATTCTTTCAGCTACACCGTTCTCTTGAGGAGTTCTAGGAACAGTCTTTAGCCCGTGTATGCCTTCTCGACTCGGATAATTTGCAAATTCTTTACTTGTGTATTCACCACCATTATCGATTTCAAAGCTTTAATCGATAACCTGTTTCTTTTCTACCATAGTCTTCCACATCCCGAACATCCCGAATACTTCGATTTTTCTTTAAGAGCATAGACCCAAGTCTTTCTTGTTGCATCATCAATGAAGGTGACAAAATATCTCTTACCACCATAAGAGAGTTCCCGAAAGCGAGTCCCCATACATCGGTATGAACCAACTCTAGCTTCGGCCTTTATTTTGTTGCCCATTCAATTGAAAACTAACAGCCTTCATTTTTCCATAAATGCAACTCTCACAAAAATCTAACTCAACTTTTTGTAAACCCGGAAGTAATTTCCTCGAGTGTAATTGCTTTACACCTTTTTCACCAAGATGTCCCAAACGATAATGCCAAAGAGTAGATAAATTACTCCGTAGCCATTGTAGTTGCAACTATATCACCGATATTGTCTCCTTGGAGAAGGTAAAGTGTACCCGTACGCTTTCCCTTTGCTACTACTCTTATCCCCGAGGTTATCTTCCACTCTCCACAGCCAAAGGTTATTACCAAACCTTCTTGGTCAAGTTTACTTGGTTGAAATCAGATTTTTCTTTAATTCTGGAATATGCCTAGTTTCACGCAAAACTAGATGTCCTCCACCCGAGATGTTCACAAATCACGGTTCCTTTCCCAACAATTGGACACATGTGGCCGTTTCCCACAACCACTTGTCCAAAATCTCCACTAGCATAATCATCAAATATGTCTCTTTGCGAGGTGCAATGAAAAGAAGCGCCGAATCAATAAATCATTTATCTCGTTGTCAAATCAAACCCCGTAGACAAACACAAGTTATCTAGCAAAGATTTATCGCTAACTACATTAGCACCTTGATTCTCATCTTGCTGCTTCTTTTTGTAGGCTTCACATTGAAACCTCCGGTGTCCGGTTTTGTGACAAAACCAACACTCATCTTTTGCAACCTGTCTCTTACCCCTTGATTGTGATCCGCCACGACCGCTGAAATTTCCTCTACTTTTACTTCTTCCACGGTTCTCCACTTTGCAAGTGCCGTTGAAGATGTAGATGCAAAAAGATTATCTCCACCTGAGACTTTCCTTCGCATCTCTTCATCCATGATACTACTCACAGCATCATCAAGAGTTAAATCATCCTTCATGGTGCTCGAAATTCCCTGCACTGCGGTATTGTAGCTTTCTGGAAGAGAACATAAAAATAATAAAGCTTGAAGCTTCATATCTAAATTTATGCCTGCGGATTCTAATTGACCCGTGACCTGCGTGAAACTATTAATATGCTCTGCCACAGAATCTCTATCGATAACTTCATATTAACCAGTTTCTTCAAAGAAAAATACCCGATTTGATGTGGATGGCTTCTCAAAAATATTTGTTAGAATATCCATGGCTTCTTTTGCAGTTTTTGCTTTCGCGATGTGGTACCCTGTCTTTTCGTCAACCCTAGACGAATCGCACCTAACGCCTTTCGATCAAGAATTTTCCATCCGGCCTGGCTGTCGGATCCACTTCCGCCATCTCGGGTTTCCAACCCTCAAGTGGTGCATAGAGATCTTTTTGATAAAGATAATCCTCTATTTGTAGTTTCCACCATCCGAAATCCTCTCCATTGAACTTATCGATTCTGATTTTATCTTCGCCATCCCGTTTGCTTTCAATCGAACGTCACCGAAAACCCTCGATGTTCTCGATTAGCCAACCCAAGCTCGATACCGCTTGTTACGAAATCGCACGTTGATTCCGGAAAAATAACACTCGCAAACAATTCTCCGGACATGAATATAGTAATAAAAGAGCGAATCGGATGAACACGCCAGAAAATTTGTTATCGAAGTTCACCCAAACCCGGGCTACGTCTCCGCGCGAGGCACTCGCGAATCCACTAGACTTCAAAAAAGTTGGAATACAACGACGATCTTCTCTCAAGATCGGGGTACAAAGAGATTGAGAACTCTCATCAAGAAAAAAACTCACTTTTTTCTTCTCTCTTTTTTCTCTTGCCTCTCTATTTCCTTTTTCAGCGTCTTGACGGCTAGGGTTTTGTCATCGCTAATATATAGGTACCACTTTTAACCTAAAAGGAAATCTAATAGAAAGACAAAAAAGCCCCTAAAAACAAATATTTGGCTTTATCTATAACACTGATCATCATTTTAATTGGCAAATTTGAGGCTGCAAGACCATTAGAAGAGACTACAAAAAAAAGTTAAAGCAGACATCAACAAAGATGACAATTTGTCCGTCTCAATGTAATAAAGATGGCCAGCAACAGTGCCCGTTATAATAGTCAGGCTCACTAGACAAACTCTTAGCCCATTTCTAGCTTAATTCTTTGTTAGACAGACGTGGGCTGATTTGGTTCTGTTTTATTTTCCTTTTAGTTCGTTTATTTGAAGTCACAACCCCATATCTTAGAGTAAATCAAGATATAATAAGAGATATCATGAGCAAATAGAGCTGTTGCGCATGTTTGCTAATTCATGAACAAAGAATCCATATATGTGCATATAAATATGAATCAAGGCTCCAGTTCGCATACCTCATGACAACTTGCAAAGCAGTTTATATGTGTTATTGCTGCTAGTTGTTTCGAAATGGAAAATATTGCAATAAGGAAAGCGTGTCATAGGAAAAATATATACGCTGATTCTTCAGAGAAAATTGATAGTTTTATTTCCCAAACATGTTTCTTACTATATTCTTGAGATAAGAACCTTCCTACCACCACTTTAAATTGCAATTAAATGACTGAAAACAATTTTACCCTTAAGGTGAAAACTTGATGGAAATAGCGCACCCGCTTTTTAAATATACTAACTCTAACATGAAAGAGCCATGCTAGGATAACAGTGCATTTTGGGCCACCAACATTCTTTTCCAATTGATGTGCAACCGGCAACAAATAATAGTGTAATTAGCTTTATATCTTATACTTGCTTTCATTTGCAAATATCTTTCAGTTGTTTCATATAAACAATAAATGACATACTTTGATCACCACCTGGACTCAAGACTTTTTACTAGTGAACCGAAAGTAAAATGGAGTCATTTCTTAGTCTAAAAAAATGACATCATATTAAATTTTGGATAATTTTATTAAAAAAAAATTGCAACATTTGAAAATTGATATTTTAGTCCTTATTTGCTCTTATATGAATTTTTTGTCTATGACACTTGTTTGCATCAAACAAGGAACAATATCTTGCACATGATCGAATTTTCCTTTTCTCTTTAACTTTCTTTGTCTTTTTTAACCATTTCCTATCATTCTCGTGAAATGCTATAAGATTTCTCTTGAAAATTCAGTCTTAGGTATTGTTTATTTTGCTTTTGTTCTTGATTTCCTATATTACTCTATGGAGTGAAAACTCCTGAAAAGTTTCCAGTTTGCTGACTGTCATCTCTTTCACCAAAATTATTTATTTTTCTCTAATTTTACTTGGACACAATTTCGTAGCTTAAAGCAGTCGGTTTGGCTTTTCATGTTACCGTTTGACTTATTTTCAAATTTAAACGAATGACTAGTTGATTGACTAGCCAAATAACTTCGTTTTTCAATTTTTTCGGCCTCTATCTTTCATAAAGTAGCTTTTCAATATAGATTTCGAAAGATCCAAAAAAAAAAAAAAAAAAAAAAAGACAAGGAAGAAGGTGGAGGACAGTTGTTTTTAGAGTATTCAGTCTTCAAAGAAAATCTTCCCAGTTTTTAGCCACACACACGTACTTGAGTCAATTTTTTTTTTTTTTTTTTTTTAATCCAAGTGTGCCTCCTTTGAAAAGTAAAGAGCAAAGTTTCATATTCCAAAGCTAATGGAGGAAGAAGAGGGTCACATGATATATGTACTAAATTTTTCATTAGGGCCATTCACTATACTTATCCTAAATCTCTCATGATCGCCAATTTCTTGAGAGAAAAATAATCATACGAAACATAATCTAAACTTATAGTTGTACGGTGAAAATGAGACAATATGCATGTTAAATCCATGAGATCCACAAATGGAATGGTTGACTGATAATTGGAGCAAACAGAAAATGGCTCAAGGCTTTGAACCCATGTTATAGAATATTTGATGCAAAAGCTGAAATTATTACGTATGGAGATGAAAAACATGCACACAAGACTAACTGAAAATACACACACATTCAATTGGTCATTGGTGCTATCAGCAAATTCACACTGTATATGAAAGAGTAACTTTTGCTTAGATTGGTGTAGTTTATGAAGTCTTATTTGTTGACGCCTTAATTTTGCTGATGACAAAAAAAAAACGAAAAATGAAAAAAAAAAAAAAGTTGAATTGATAAAGCTCTAATTGAGCCCAATATTTTCTAATCCATCTGGCACTAGTCCCATTAATTTCAATCTGGGCTGACCCATTAATTCTTAGGCTTAACCCTCTCATTAATAAGGAAGCCTCCGAAGCCCACATATCAGACCAGCCCATGTAATTGAAAAAAATTAAATAAAGAGCATAACACGATCGCCGTCGAATCCGTCCGACACCGTCCTTCTCCATTGCGCTGCCGCCTCGAGTCTCCCCTGTTCTGCTCTGTTCTTTGGCCGAGAAATTCGAAGAGCCTCAGGCCCAGTTGAAATCTCGTCGCCGGCTTGAATCTTCACCGGTGAAGCATCCTGAAAGTTTCTCTTGTCGCTTCGACTAGAAATCGCGTTCCACGAGCTCCTCCTCGTTAAGCTCTTCCGCCACTGTGTCTTGCGTCTTTTGTACGGCCCTGTTCTATGGCTGAGAAGCACGAGGTGGCTAGTTCCTGGTCATAGTTCCGTCAGCATCGATTTCACTCAATCATTGACGAAGTTGCGGTGGTTGATTCCATCAGTAATCACAGCTCTGTCTCTGCTTGTTAACCGTCAACACCTTTGTTTTTTCCGGTTCTGAGTCCGAGATCCGTGAATAGGCGTATTAGAAAATGACTTAGAATCATGCCCAATTTGCGATGATTTATCCTGTTATCGTCGTTGATGTATCGATTTTGGATGAGAAAATCACATTACTTCCATGTCTATGCTTGGTACTCATGATGCACACGATTTGCTTGACAAAATGCTTCAAAGATATGACTTAGAAATAATTTCGGCTTTGGTTCAATCTGAAGGAACGTCTTCATGTGATTTGTGCAAGATAGATTGATTGGTTAGATATTAAAACTGATTTTGATGCACAAAGTTGCCAAGAGCATTATTGAGCTCGTGGTCTTTATGTTTCATGTACTGTATCTTCAACGATGGCCTCCTCGTGGTGATCATGGGTGAGGAAAACAAGCGAGAGTCACTGATAAGCATATTATCGAATCTCCCGTAATGTACCTAAATGCCTGGAATTCCCTCGGTAGTTCTTAGCATTCTGTGTACGTTCTGCAATATCGAGACTCTGTCACCCGAAGGCCCGACAAATGGAGATGGTGTTTTGGTGGCGGTCGCCCGGGGATTGTATGGTTGTCCGGTGATATCGTTAGCGGTGAAAGCATTGACGTTCAGGGTTTGAGGTGCTGATGTGGTGTTCTCAGTTGCTAGAGGAAGAAGACCATAGAAAAAATAATAAAAGGATAAAACAATTAAAAAAAAAAAGAGAAGAAAATAAAATGGGTACAATTGCAATAGATAGCATGGGCTCAGTGTTAGTATTTGCGTGTGGACCGAACCCAATAGTTCAGCCGACGTTTTTGGAGCCCAAATTTGACCCCATGTACAGACCGGGCCCAATGGCCCAGCTCGTGTCCCCTTCTATCAGATTAAAAAAATTAAGAAAATATGAAAATTCGAAAATGAAAAATTTTAAAAATGGCTAGCAAAAAAGCCTTGAATAGGTCGTTATTAGAATTAGTTTGGTTTCATGAGAAACGTGCAGGGGAGAGAGGAAGAGAAGATTGCCCCTCAATTCAAATCTTTCCCTAGCATTTAGGTCTCATTCTTTTTTTATATTTGTGACGACCTCACACTCTTTATTTGTTGTGCTGGCACATCTTGTGCACATAATATTTTCTCCCTAGGTTGGGACCAAGCTAGATCTGCCCCGACAAGTTGAGTTCACTGAGTCATCCAAGGCCGATGGGAGCGGGTCCACAACCGAATCCCTGCTTGGCCCGAACTTCCCTTTCATGTGGTGAACATAGACTTTCTACAACCAAATGAACGTCTTAAAAACGGCGCCCCAGCTCCCGGTGTTTGCCAGCCGGCCCTCCCTACAAACCGTCATGTTGGCATCTCCTTCCCTGTACATCCTATGGATGTATTGGCGAGCTCGGCATCTTGCCAAAGATCAACCGGGAGTTCTGGTTGTTGCTACTGTTCTTGGGTAGGTTTTGCCAGAGCAAGAACTTAATGGACATAGAGAAGGCGATGGAGGAAGCAAACACAATGCAGGGAACGCTGAGCTTTGAGGCCAGGCGCTGGGTCCACCCTAGAAAGAAGCAGACAAAATGGCGACGAGCGTTGAGGGGTGGGACCTCAACCACTCCTGGACCACCGGGTAGTAGCGGGGAGTCGAACACAAGGAGATGATCTTGATAGCGAGGCTGTTTTTGGAGAGGCAAGGGGTGCTGGGGCCCGGGAGGACCACGGGTGGAAGAGGTTGGGATGGTCGGAGAGGAGGTAGAGGAGGAGTGGATGGTCAACCAAATCTCACATAATATTTTAAAAAGGGAGGATATGAATTCAAATCTTTCCAAGTTCTTATTTATGCTTTAGGTTTAGGTCAAAGTCTAGCCTATGTGTACCAGGGAATGTTAAGATATTTAAATATTAACTCACATTTTTATTTGTAAGAAAAGTACAAAAAAAAGTCCTAAATATATTGTATTACTACCAATTCAGTCATTAAACTTTTAATTGGACCAATTTAATTTTAAACACTTTCACATTTGTACCAATTTAGTCTATCTAGCTAATTTAGGCTAGAAGTTGCTAATGTTAACATTGGGTGTCCTACGTGACGCGATCGGTACTGACATGGACATTTTTAATAATTTTTTTGAATTTTTTTATATAATTTATTGAATTACTTTCTTTTTTTTATTATTATTTTCCTTTACATTTCCTTTTCTTTTTTCAGTGGCTATCATCAACCACCAGCCATAGTCATTGCTGGCGAATTAGACCGACCCTTGCCTAGGTCAAGGCAACCTCGCCGCACCTTGCCTAAGCAAGGATTGGCATCCCTAGGCCTCGCTTGGGCAATGGTGAGGTCTGATGAGCCTCACATGGGTGACGGTGAGGCCAAGGCGAGGCTAGGCGATGGTCAGCCTCACCAGATTTATCGAGGGAGCCCTAATTGTGAATTTTCTCCTTCCTCTATCTTTCATATATTAAATTGTTCAATAATATTTCTGAAGGAAAAAAAAAAAACGAAAAGGAAGAAGGTGGAGGACAAGGGTATTTATTCTTGAAAGAAACTCTTCCAAATTTTTGGTCTGGACTTCAGGTTGAAGTTAGGCTTTTATTTTTAGGTCATGTTCTATTGCTTTTTAAGCCCTGTGAAAGGTAGATATCTCTTCAAGAGAAAAAGAAAAAAGAAAAAAAGAATTGAAGATGTGTTGCAATGGGAGGGCCACTTGTCAACTTCTCAATGGACTTCTTTTATGTGTGTCATAATACTTATATAGTCATTAGGGTTGTATACAGAAGTAGTAAAAATCATTTGAAGATTAATCTTGCCCTACTCTCAAGCATTTTCTAATAATATGGCCATACTGGATTAAATGAAACCAGCAATCAAACGTACATTAATGGGTTGAGCTTTCACTTTTGATGCAGTTCCAAACAAAGAAAATAAATTGAAGAACAAACCCGATTGATGATTATCAAAAGTACAAGTGAATAAATAATTATTAAGTACAATAATAAACAAAATAATTAAACATTAGATGATATAAAGTGTGACTTTTTAAAGATATGGAATGATAGATGTAATTATCTATGTACTAGAGGGCAAGACTCTTAACTTTAAACTACCTAATTCATGGGATATGTCAGTTTTTTTTTTTTTTTTTTTTTTTTGACTAGGTATCTAGTTCCCTAGCAAACCACTTAGTGACTTAAGAGAATATGGTTCTTTACGCCGTAATTAATTTTTGAAATTTCATATGAAGATTAATTTTTTTAGATAAATAATTTTTTTATTGACTTACACATCTAGAAAACGAATAAAAAAAATTAATTGTAGGATACTCATGTTTATAGTTCTATTGCTTTTTTTCCTCTTTTGAAAGGAAGCAACCTACTACAGCGACAAAAGAAAAATAATTACGCACTCTCGTTTCCCACTATATGAATTTTTTTTTTCGACCAAATGGTCTTACTTTTATTATTGTTATTATTTGCAACTGTAAAAGTAAGCGAGTAACACATAAAAAAAAGAAGAAAAAAGGATTGGTCTAAGAATTAAAGGGGGAAAAAATCAACTGGGTAAGTGTCAACTAAGAAGATGGCCACATGTCAACCCATTAAATGCTTCATTTCAATTCTCCAAACCACTTGTATTATAGATTCCTTTTGATCTATCAAACCACAGCAGCTTGAGGAAAATACGAAACCAAAAATTCGCTCTAAAAGATTGAAAATTTGTTTGTTTTTGATATATTAGTTAGTTAAAGGGACAATGTACTAATGACAAAGAAAAAATATATAAAAAAAAAGAATAAATTGGAAATAAAGTCAGCCTACCAAGAACCATCTATCCAGCTCTTTAATTCGGCCCATTCCGTTGACGAAGCCTACTGGGGGAGGGGCTAGCGTGCCATGTCAAAGGCGGGCCTAGCACTAGCAGGCGGGCTTGCGGGTATTGCACTGCTGTGACCGAGCTTGTGGATCTGGGAATTTTGAGGCTGGGGTTTGTGCGTGATTTCCCGTAGATTAATGGGTTTCTGGGCAAGATCGGGACAACTTCAAATTATCCTGTTATGGGACTATAGAGGATCTCAATCTATGCTGAAAATAATCCAAACATGGGATTTATCCTGATTTTACCGACATGTGATTACCATCTTGGAGTTTTTGATTTGTAACTCCTGGATTGGCTCAACACAAGCAGTAGCGGTGTTGATCGGGGCTCTTTCCTTTGTGGACCTATTCAGAGGTTTGAATCCATTTGAATAGACAAAACTAACCGAGACAAAAGTAAAATAGGATATTAATTAACTTGTATTGATTCATTATTATTCATTTATTAGTCATGTGTTAATTATCTTAATCAAGAGTTTGCTTTAATTGTGTATATATTGATAAAACGATCAAAAAAGGTGATTTGCTGTGCTTAAAGAGGACGATTCTTAAGCCCTTTTTTACCTTTAGACTGCTCAATCAAAGAATAATCAAAGCACTTAGATTGCGTGTGATATTCACTCTCGAATTTATCTTAATCGCTGTCAATCGTCACAGGCCTTTTCATGCATCATGCATCATGACATTCATCTCAAGAATATCATTTTCATGAACAATTAATTTGTCTCTTTAGATGTCAAAATGTCTGTCTTCTCCTCTAATCTGGGTCATTGAATCTGACAAAAAATACTAAGAAATAGCTATAGTGCAAGTGTAGCTATCTTTCACGAAAATGTCAAAATCAAGGCTACCTTTCTGTAATTTGTTTGTTTGTTTTTTTTATTCCAATAACAGGTGCTGTTTTTTGGCTTATATATTAATGTGAGGGCCAGCCTTTTATGTAAGAAATCGATAGCAAAGAGGCGACTCTTTGCAATTTGCTCCCTCGAAATGGAGTTTTCTGGGTGCGTCTTTTTCCACCTGGGCCTCATCGACGGATGTGCAAAGGAACTTGGAAAAATCACGGGTGGCCCAATATAATCGAATTGGTTTTTAGGTAAATATTAGATGTACAAGATAAGTTTGGCATTCCAAAGTTTGACAACCAATTATCCTTGGCGTTCTATAGATTCTAAATTTTATTTGAAAATCCGTGTGAAAATGTTTTCCATAATCTAATTTCACTTCGGTTTTATGCCATTATGAAATCAACTACCAATCAATCAAAGAAGCCTTTGCTACATTTTTTTAGGGATACATTGCATTGAAGGTCACAATGTGACTCTCATTTTAAGACGCGTTGTAAGGTTTCCATTCAATAAAATGGAAGCTTGAGATAATTATGCTTGCCGAACTTCAATTTCATGCACTTTTGCCCTTTTTTCTCAGGATAATGGTTTAAAAAATTTGTGAAATTGCAAAAGTTGAAAAACTTTAAACTTACAGTGCATGGTTTGCCAGGAGTTGGAAAATTGTTAACCTAAATATAATATTTGAAAGTGTGACGACATCCATAATGATGATCAGTACTAAAAGACTTGGCTAGACAATCCTTTTTCGAATGCCAACTGTGATTATAATTTTTAATTACAAGTCATGTTTCGGCCAATATTTGCTGTCACCTCATGGTTCATCTTCAGTGATGCCAATCTGGGGGGACCTTCCTCAGCTTATTAAGCTGAGTTCATATGTGCGTCTTTCACGTTCTCTGTCATTTTGTGCCTCTTTTCGTTCGCATTTGTCGATAGACAAGGACTCACGTGTTTCCTTCAAAGTGGGGTTGAATGATTAGATAATTCGGTGGCATTTAAGTCAAGCTTTAAGGGGTCCAATGCGAGTACCTACGTCGTGACCTTTCCAACAAGCAAGTGCTCCATGTGACTTTTGTCTTCGCAAGGGCATGAACACCATGCATCTATCACTAGTATCGTTAACCTAAATAGTATGTTAAAAAATATGATGACATCCATGATGATGACCGTAAGCATTGAAAGACTTAGCAAGACAATCCTTTTCAAATACCAACGTTGGGGAAAATTTGAATGGAGAAAAGGAATGGAATAAGATTTTAAGACGTGAGAACATTTTTTTGAAGAAATTATTTGTCTTATAATATTGCTAATGATTACTGGTAAAAATCTTTCAGGATACAACAAAGTATCGAATGATAATATTAGATAATAATTATGATATTCTCCGAGAACTCTCAAAGGGAAAAAATGCACGTATTTTGAGAAAGAAAATTGACAAGACTTAATAAAAAAATGAGACGAAAAAAACTAATGAATTTATTTCTTCTTTTTTTAACAAAAGTGACTTTTGGGGAAAGGTTGCAAAATAAACATATGTTTTCTCAAAAGACAGATTGTAAATTCGGAATTGTATAATAAAAATAAAAATACTATTATTTGGTACTTTAGTAGTCCAAATTTTATAACTTTCAAAACATAATGATTGAGCAAATATAACCTTTCACTAACTAAGAAGTTATGTTCAAACAAACACAATCTTCCAAAAGTTGAACAATGTCTAATAAGCGTCACAAGCAAACTTTTGACGCCAACAGTCATAATTAATTCAGCCTCGTTTTAAGTTAAATTTTGGCCCACATTTGGAGTCAACTCATGGTTCATCTTCAAAATTACGAAAGTGGGTGGACCTTCCTCAGCTTATCAACCTGTTTTCGTATGTTTGCGGAACACATTGTTGGATATTTCAATAATATTTTGAAATATTAATAACAATAACTTCGATAATAGTTATGACCGCTTTGAAGACCATTATTATTTTTAACGGTCACATAACGGTTTTTTAACGGTCATACAACGGCTTTCCAATCGTTTTGTAACGTTTAATTTATTTCTCAAATAAATTCTTTATTATTTTACAACGGCTCTTTTAACGGCTCTATTTTGTCTGAATATAAAATCTCACAAGACAATCTTAAAAAATACACACTGAAGAAAAGAGAATATTCTTTTCTTTTGAAATCTTTCCTTTCCTTTTCCTTGCTGGATTATACACAAACGTTGTTTCTGTTCCTTCTAATATTCAGTGCGGAATATAGAAGAAGGTCTGTTGTATCTTGGGAGGATAGCTGTTAGAAGCCTATCGCACCGAGTTTCGCACTCCGAGGGGCGGAATTATCCTTAAGGACAGTGCTTACGTTTGCACGCCTCAGACAAATTTATTTGTTCTTACCAGCAATTTTCCTACAATCTTAAGGATAAGTCCCATGGAGCATCAAGTCAATACTGCTGCCGATGCCTCAATCTCCACCAGTCCAGTTGCACTACCACCACTGCCACATATGTCCTATGCCAAACCATTCCCCGACATATTGAAGATCGAAATTTTCAACGGCAACAATTTCAGAAGGTGGCAAGAAAGGGTTTTCTCTATCCTAGATGTGCACAGCGTGACTTTCGCACTTACGGAGGCCGAACCAATTGATAACAAGCTTCGAGATCAATGGATACATGCTAATAAGGTATGTAGGCACACAATTATTAGTATTCTTTCTAATGAATTGTTTGATGTCTATTGTCCGTACAAGGAAGCAAAACAAATATGGGACTCCATGACTGCAAAGTACACTGCCGAAGATGTGGGCAGACAAAAATTTGTAATCGGGAATTATTATCGATGGGAAATGTCCTATGATAAGGAGATCAAGACACAAATCAATGAATATCACAAGCTAGTGGAGGACTTGAAGGTAGAAAACATCAACTTACAAGAAGAATTTCTTGCGGGCCTGCTAATTGAAAAGTTGCCCGAGTCTTGGAATAATTACAAGCAACAACTCAAGCACAAGGACAAGCAATTGTTACTAGCCGATCTGATCGTGCATATCATAATTGAGGATACAACTCGCAAGGAGATCAAAGCTGCCAAAGCTAAGGAAATTGCTAGCAGGGCAAATTTGGTGCAAGGCAAATTTCAACATCGCCAAAACATGTATTATAACAAAAAACCTGATTACAAACCCAAGGTTGCTCACCCCACCTTCAAAAAGAAAGGTTCTTGCTTTGTTTGTGGAAAACCAGGTCATCATGCAGCACACTACAGAAAGAGAATACTGGGAAATGACAATCCTGCTAAACCAAAAGTCAATTTGGTTAAAGCAGATGACTCTAATGATATAATTGTTGCGGTTATTTCCCAGGCCAACATTGTGGCCAATGTGAAAGAGTGGGTGGTAGACTCAGGTGCTACCAGGCATATTTGTGCAAACAAAAATGCCTTTTCCTCCTACACGCCAGTAGGGGAAGGAGAAGAAATTATTTATCTTGGTGATTCAAGAACAGCTCAAGTTCTTGGGAAAGGAAAAATTCTTCTCAAGCTCACATCTGGCAAGACTTTGGCCCTGAATGATGTATTACATGTCCCTAATATAAGGGCAAACTTGGTCTTAGTAGCGCTTTTGGGAAAGGTTGGGGTGAAGGTGTCATTCGAATCTGATAAGATTATAATGACAAAAAATAATGTCTTTGTGGGAAAGGGTTATTGTAATCAAGGACTTTTTGTTCTTAACGTTTCTAATGTTATCAATGAAAATGCTACTACTTTTGCTTACTTGACTGAATCTGTTGATTTATGGCATGGTAGATTAGGTCATGTTAGTATTTCTTATATTAAGAAAATGCAAAAACAAGGTTTAATTTCTGGAATTAAAAATCCATGTTTTAATAAATGTATAATATGTGCGGAAACAAAATTAACAAAAAAACCTTGTATTTCTGTAAATAGAGAATCTGATTTTTTGAGTTTAATTCATACTGATCTAGTAGATTTAAAACAAACTATGACTAGAGGAGGTAAAAAATATTACGTGACCTTCATTGATGATTATTCTAGATTTACCAAAGTTTATTTGCTTAGGCATAAAGATGAAGCTTTTGATATGTTCCTTTTGTATAAAGTTAAGGTAGAAAACCAATTAAATAAAAGGATAAAAAGAATTAGATCGGATAGAGGTGGAGAATATGTATTGCTTAATAAATTTTGTGAAAAGGAAGGAATAATTCATGAAACTACGCCTCCTTATTCCCCTGAATCTAATGGCATAGCTGAAAGAAAAAATAGGACTTTGAAGGAGATGATGAATTCTATGCTTGTCAGTTCTAATGCTCCAAATAACTTATGGGCTGAAGCTATTTTATCTGCATGTCACATCCAAAATAGAATACATTATAAGAAAACAGGTAAAATACCTTATGAATTTTGGAAAGGTTATCGTCCTAATTTAAAATATTTGAAAGTGTGGGGGTGTCTTGCTAAGGTTATGCTTCCTAATTCTAAGAAAAGGAAAATAGGCTCTAAATCATCTGATTGCATGTTTATTGGTTATGCTGAATATAGTGCTGCATATAGATTTCTTGTATTAAAAAGTGACGTGCTTGATAATAATACTATAGTTGAGACAAAAAATGCAGAATTTTTTGAGCATATTTTTCCATTAAGTGTTGATAATATTTCTCCTGCACCTCTTCATAAAAACATTTTAGAAAATTCAAATGATGAATTGAGAAGGAGCAAAAGAATAAGGAACAAAACTTCTTTTGGGAATGATTTTTATACTTATCTTATTGATAATGATCCTTTGACTTATTCTGAAGCAGTATCTTCCTCTACATACCATCGCATACATTAAGCTTCCTACAGCTGAAGCATATGGAATACTTTCCATATCTTTCTTCTCTTTATCAGTCGTAGGACTTTGCATCATATTTAACTTAAAGTGGGTAGCAAGAGGAGTACTAACCACTTTAGGATCTTCTCAATATATTTCTCTTGCGACAAAAATAACTTCTTAGCATCTCTGTCTTGAGTAATTCTAATGCCAAGAATCTGCTTCGCCGAGCCCAAGTCTTTCATGGCAAAAGACTTGCTCAATTGTTTCTTCAATAACTCAATTCTTAAAGCATTCCTGCCAACAATCAGCATATCATCAACATAAAGCAAGAGAATAATAAAGTCATCATCAGAAAATTTTGGACAAACAGTTATCTGATGAAGTCTTCTTATAACCCTATTCTGTCATAATTGACGCAAACTTTTTGTACCACTGCCTCGGTGCTTGTTTTAGGCCATAGAGACTTTTCTTCAATTTGCACACATAATCCTCTTTCCCTTTCACTTTGAAACCCTCAGGTTGTTCCATGTAAATCTCTTCCTCCAAGTCACCATGTAGGAAGGCTGTTTTAACATCCATTTGCTCAATTTCTAAATCTAGGCTAGCTGCCAAGCCTAGTACCACACGGATAAAAGACATTTTCACTACAGGAGAAAATATATCATCAAAATCAATACCCTTTCTCTGACCGAATCCCTTAACAACCAATCTAGCTTTGTATCGTGGTTGTAAAGTATGTTCATCTTGCTTCAATCTATATACCCACTTGTTCTTCAAAGCTCTTTTACCTTTAGGTAACTTCACCAATTCAAAAGTATGATTATCATAAAGTGACTGCATCTCATCTCGCATAGCATCGAACCAATTTTTTTGTACTCATCTTCTATTGCTTCTGCATAGCACTCTGGTTCACCTGCATCAGTCAATAATACATACTCATCTTCAGAATACTTGGTGGAAGGTCGTCGGTCTCTAACGGATCTTCGGACTGGAACATCCAGTGGAACATCTAATTGAGCCTCTAGTTCAGGAATAGTATTATCTATCTCAACATGTTCAGGAACATGTGCGTTATTTGGAACATTGACTTCCTGCTGTTCTTCATCAACCTGTGTAGGAATATTTGTAAGAGGAACTGGATCTAAATCAACTAGATTATCACTAACCTGTGGTGCTGAAATCATCTTCGATTTCTCAATATCCTCTATTGTTTGATCTTCCATAAACACAACGTCTTTGCTTCTTACAATTTTCTTTTCAAGTGGATCATAAAATTTGTAGCCAAGCATATCCTATCCATAACCAATAAATATGCACTGTCGTGTTTTCACATCAAGTTTAGACCTCTCATCTTTGGGAACATGCACAAATGCTTTGCACCCAAATACACGCAAATAATCATAAGAAACTTCTTTGCCTGTCCAAACTCTATTAGGAACATCAAACTCTAAAGGAACACATGGAGTAAGATTTAATATATGCACAACTGTACTTAAAGCCTCACCCCAAAAGAATCCAAGTAGCTTTAATTGTGAAAGTAAACATCTTACCCTTTCGACTAGTGTTCTGTTCATTCTCTCAGCTAAGCCATTTAACTGAGGCGTCTTGGGAGGTGTCTTTTGATGTCGAATACCTTGTTGTCTGCAATATTCATCAAAAGGTCCAATATACTCTCCTCCGTTATCAGTTTTGATGCATTTCAATTTCTTTCCAGTCTGTCTCTCAACTGAAGCCTGAAATTGCTTAAAAGCATCTAACACTTGATTTTTAGTTTTCAAGGTATAAATCCAAATTTTCCTTGAAAAATCATCTATAAAAGTAACAAAATAAAGAGAGCCACCAAGTGATTTTGTTTTCATAGAACCGTAAACATCAGAATGCACTAAATCCAGTATACCTGACTTTCTTGAAGGAGGGAAGCTTTTAAATGCAACTCTGTTCTGTTTTCCTGCTAAACAGTGAGCACACTTCTTTAATGCTGAACTTTTTAATCCTGAAAGGAGCTTTTTCTTAGCCAATATTGACAAACCCTTCTCACTGATGTGACTGAGCCTCTTATGCCATAACTCAGCTGCATCTTCGCTATCTACTGCATTAATTTTGTCTGTAGACAACTTTGCCTGCATAATGTATAACGAAGAATTTTTTCACCTCTAGCCACAACAAGAGAACCTTTGGTAAGTTTCCATTGACCATTACTGAAGGTGCTGCAATACCCCTCATCATCCAACTTGCCTATAGAAATCAAATTCAAGCGGATATCAAGTATATGTTTAACATTATTCAATACTAACCTCGTGCCATTGCTGGTTTCTAGGCACACATCACCAATGCCTACAGCTTGAGCTAGTCCATTGTTTCCCATCTTCACAAATCCGAAGTCACTTGACATGTATGATGTAAAGAAATCCCTACAAGACGTAGCATGAACTGATGCACCACTATCAATTACCCAACTGGTCTCATGAGAAACAAAATTCACCACATCACCATAAAAAATAGTGAGAAAGTCTTCTTTAAGTGTAGCGACACGATTGTCATCACTGTCATCATCACTTTTCTTCTCTTTACCTTTCTCCTTTTGTTTGTCCCTTTTCAACTGGCGACAAAACCTCTGAATATGTCCCTTTTGATGACAATAATGGCACTCAACGTTAGCAAATTTATTATACTTACCTCTGCTTTTGTCTCGACTTTTATCTCTATTTCTCGGAACTCGAGACTCACTTCTCCCCCTTTTCTCAACAACCAAGGCATCAGAATGTGAAGAGGACGATCCCTGTGTCTTCATTCTCATCTCTTCATTCAAAATACTACTCTTGGCTAAATCCATGGTAATTGTACCATCTAGGGCAGAATTAGACAAAGATGTTCCGAATGTCTCCCATGAGTCCGGCAAAGTACCAAGCAACCATAGTGCTTGTATCTCATCATCAAACTTGATTCCCATCGCAGCCAACTGATTTATAATTCCTTGAAAAGAATTTAAATAATCAGTCAAACGAGTACCATCATGATATCTCAGAGCCATCATCTGTTTTATCAAAAATAACTTATTATTCCCAGTCTTTTGAGCATATAACTGTTCAAGTTTATCCCATAAACTGCGTGCATGTGTTTCCTCAATAATATGGTTCAAAACATTATCATCTACCAACTGCCTGATATAACCACACGCTTGACGATGAAATATAGACCATTCAACATCAGTTTTATTCTCTAGTTTCTCCTCAGCAAATACAGGCAAATAAAAATCTTTCACATATAAAAGATCTTCCATCTTCCCTTTCCAAATATGATAATTCGAACCATTCAGTGTAACCATTCTACTCATATTCGTTTCCATTGTTCAACACAATGCAGAAAAATCAAGCAATAACCTGATGCTTTGATACCACTCTGATGGGAGAACGGTAATAATTAGAATAATATCGAATCAACGCAGCGGAATAAAATAATCTCCCCTCTTGTGTAAACCTAATATGAATCGATATAGTAGAGTAAAATAAATACCAAGCACGCGAACACAAGACGATTTTTTTACGTGGAAAACCTCTTCGATGTGAGGGGATAAAAAACCATGGGACCGGAGTCCACCTGAAAATCTTCACTATCAATAAAATTGTTCTTCTCTAGCAAATACTAGAGGTACATAGCAGCAAACATCTCAAGAATATAATTCTTGGCAATACACATGAACTTCACAAGAGATCAAAGATAAATCTGACCAAAAACGCAGGTTTTGATCAATCCACCAAAAACCTAATGTTGGGAGCTTCAAACGAAAATCAAACCGTTCAGATTCGATTAAATTGCGCCACGAACATGCTGAAAAAATTTCAGCTCAATCGGACCACAAATCGACCTCTGACGCCAGCTTGATGTAAATCAGATATTGCCCCAAGCCCCAGATTTTTGCTTTCTCTTTTTCTCTTGTTATTGTTTCCTTTTCTGCTACTACCTCTTTTTATATAGATAGGAGAAATCCTATTTCCTCATATAACTTATTATATGGGCTTAAGCCCTTTTTGGACTTGGAACCTAGCTAACAAGAGGAACAAGCAATTAGAACGTATGTGGTCCGAGACCTTTATAAGCGTAAGAATACAAGTGAAAAGGAAAAAATAAGCAATTTACTTTCCGAGAGTGAAATTGCCTTAGACTTTCATATTCATCTTTCAACTTGCTTGATTTCTTTAAAATTTGCTGAAAATCATGAATAAAAGATGTGTGGATCTACATGTCAATACCAGAATATTTTGAAGTTTTAAGCATTTCGCTTAAACAACGGTTAAAATGTGTGTGCCCCGAAATTTGAAAAAAAGAAGGAAGTAAAAACGAAAAGTAAAAGTGATTTCAAAGAAACAAATGTCTTCATGCATTTGGGCAGAATAATAACGTTGATGGCAAAATAAAATTGCTGTAATCAAGTTGAAGACACAAAAGTTTGGTCAAAACCATTGAATGGGTGACACGTTGATGAATTCGGTTACATAATTATCTTTAACTACGTATATCTATATATCAAATTATAAATATATAGTTAATTTATTATAACAGCGGACTTTATAGTAATTCTAAATAAGACTACAATAATTGATGGCCCCATCCATCTACCAACGCAATCTGGTGGGTGTCGTCTCAAACTTGCCAATTCTAATTTCAATCCATTCTTCCTTCTTTTTTTTGTCCAACCTTTGCATGCACCCCTGCTTGTTTCCATCCTGTAGAGCGAGACTGAGGTTCATTGCAACTTACCATCCGAAGCTTTGCCGGCTCATCTTCATGACGACTGTGATTCCATACGGAATCCTAGGACCGAGCATGACCGTTTTGCATTCCCCGCTGATTTCTAGCCAGCAAACGCGACTTAGCTCGGTGACAGCAGATTTATGTTGCCGAATACCTGAAACTCAGGAATATTCAAGAAGCAAAGGGTTGACTCACTAGCGATGAGTGATGATGATGATGATTAGCAATGATCTCATTTTCCTACAAGCAATCAAAAGATATTTGCGGCAGCTAAAATTGTTTTTAAGTGCTGCTAAATGAACAACTTGCAGCTGAAAGAAGGAGCATATCAGCTGCATCAAGAAACGCAATGCCAAAATAACGCTAGAGATATGCCAACACAAAGATACTAATTTGACGGCAACCAGACGTCTCTGGCCAATCGTGAGTAATTTTTGTAGGAGTAACCTCATCAGTTTTACTTAGGCCGGTCTAGAGTCTTGGTCATCCCTGTTGAGAAAAAGCACCGCCTCTCTCTCTCTCTCTCTCTCTCTCTGGAGTTCTCCAGACCTCTCTCACTCTCCACTTCTCCAGACTTTTCTCTCTAGATAATTCTTCAGCTTCAGCCGCAATTGTTGACCCAACAACTTGCAATAAAATAATAGGAAGATGGTGTGGGAAGTCGGTGGATGTACCGACTTTACACCCTATAAATAGGGGACTTGCCTCTTGTGTGCGTGTGTAGAGGGGTGTTGTGTGCGTGAGTGAAGTGTGTACGTGAGTGTGTGAGTGGGTGGAGTAGGTGGCATGAAGTGTAGAGAAATAGAGAGTAAGTGGGTGTGTGCGAGAGTTGTGTCCGTGTGAGGTTTGTGAGGGAGTGGGTAAGCAAGTACAATGAGTTATTGTGAGAGGATGATAAAATAGAGAGTTGTAATATTGTTTTATAATAAAAGTAATTATTTTTACTTGTACATTCACTTGCCCCTTCTCAACAAGTGGTATTAGAACGGGTTATCGGAAGCCATGCAAAGACAGTGGTTAGGGACCATTGTAAGTGAGCAGGCGGTCAAGGATTGTCGAGCCAAGGAGAGAAGAAGCGAAGGGCGTCGGAGTTTTGCCAGTGCATAATTTGGGATTGTGAAGTTGATTGGTCTGGGACCAGGCTTACTTGGTATAGTGCGGGGCATTATACTCAAGTCATCATGGTGGATTTCTCGAGTCCGGTGAACAAGATGGAGAAGCTCAACGACTTCAATTATAATAATTGGAGTACCCGCATGCGGTATTATTTGCTTGGACGAGATTTATGGGATATTGTTGGCGGCAACAACACCACACCACCCACAAATGATAGTGATTTAAGAAAGTGGAACGTCAAGTCGGAGTAAGGCTTTTTACGTTCTTGCTGTGAATGTTGATGATGAATTATTACAACACATAGAGTGTGAAGACCCCGAAGTAGGCTGGGATAACTTGGCGACACTGTTTGCAAGGACAAGCGATGCCAAGTTACAATGCCTGGAGAACGAGCTCCTCTCAATCTCACAACAAGGTACGACAAGTAAGTCAATACTTTTCTAAAATTAAATCTCTTTGCGAAGAAATTTCAAAATTAGATCCTCAAAATGCCATCTCTGAGACAAGAATGAGAAGAATAATAATTCATGGGTTAAGGCCGGAATATAACGGTATTGTTACGGCCACTCGTGGATGGGCAAATGAGCCAACTCTAACTGAGTTGGAAAATATATTGGCCAATCAAGAGGCCTTAGATAAACAAATTCCTAAGGTCTCAATTAAGGAGGATGAAAGTGCCCTCTTCGTAATAAAAGAGGGTTCAAGGGCCAGAATAGAAATAGAGCAGGTGCAAGAGATGTTTAACTATGGAAAGATCATGGAGATTGGCAGAGGCAACTAGAAGAGAAGGGTTATAAGCCAGGGGGAGCTCGTCAAAATCGTGACGACGATGATGATGAAGACAAGAGCAACAAGAGGCGTAGCAAACTGTGCTACGTTTGTGACAAGGTAGGACATATTGCCAGATTCTGTTGGTACAAGTAGGAAGAAGGAAATGTCGTCA
This sequence comes from Eucalyptus brandiana, assembly GCA_014182725.1. NCBI lineage: Eukaryota > Viridiplantae > Streptophyta > Magnoliopsida > Myrtales > Myrtaceae > Eucalyptus > Eucalyptus brandiana. The sequence goes on from CM024677.1 coordinate 33,927,859, forward strand.
CTCCTTGCAAGAAGGAGATTGAAAGTGAAGAAGAATGGGATTTCAAGCGCCTGTTGCAGTGAAGGAACGAGAAGAGCTTGCAACCGCTTGTATAATTGAGTTGGATAATTCAACAAGTTATATCACAACCCCGAATAAGAGCAAGCCAAGGGAGAACTTGAAGAAACAACTAACAATGCCAACAAGCAGTCGTGAAAGGAAATTGCAAGAGATGCAGGAGATGATAAAGAAGCTGAAAGTTGAGAAGACAAAGATGGAGAATATGTTCAAGAAAAGGGATGAGATGATAAGGCAAAAGGATGGAGAGCTCAAGGCAAAAGAAAGGGAGCTAGAGAAGTTCCGATGTGAGTTCAAGAAGCTGCAGAAGCTTCAGGACCTCAAGCCCACTATGACGTCCCGAATTAATCATATTGGAAGAGACAATAAACAAATGAAGGAGAAAAATAAAGTTTTCTTTGAGAAAAGGAGGCCATCTACATCCTACACCCCGTGGTATAAGGATCGGTGGAATAAGATCAAGGGGAAGAAATTTTATGAGGAAAATGATCAAGAGGTCTACATTGAAGTGCTTCGGATGGAATTGAATCGGTTGAAGTATGAAATGAAAGTCACGAATGAGAGGGTTGATCGGATGAGTTACAATCTCAAAATTCTTAGCGGAGATATGTCAAATACAAAGATCGAATTGAGTGAGAAGAATGAAAAGGAGACCAAAGGGCAAAATGAATTGGCATTGCAAAAATTCAAAGATCACAAAACTTAATGGAAAGTCGTAGCAAGAGAGTCAATTGGAGATGAAGTCATAGAGCCATCCACATATGAGGAAGCTTCGCAATATGTTGAATGGAGGAAGACAGTTGAAGAGTCCAAAAGCAATATCGGCATGGCTACTATATCTAAGTTAAGAGAGAGCAGTCGGTGAGGGGGAGTGTTGAGAAAAAGCACCACTTCTCTCTCTCTCTCTAGAGTTCTCCAGACCTCTCTCACTCTCCACTTCTCCAGACTTTTCTCTCTAGATAATTCTTTAGCTTCAGCTGCAATTGTTGACTCAACAACTTGCAATAAAATAATAGGAAGATGGCGTGGGAAGTTGGTGGATGTACCGACTTTACACCCTATAAATAGGGGACTTGCCTCTTGTGTGCGTGTGTAGAGGGGTGTTGTGTGCGTAAGTGAAGTGTGTACGTGAGTGTGTGAGTGGGTGGAGTAGGTGGAGTGAAGTGTAGAGAAATAGAGAGTAAGTGGGTGTGTGCGAGAGTTGTGTCCGTGTGTGAGGTTTGTGAGGGAGTGGGTATGCAAGTACAACGAATTATTGTGAGAGGATGATAAAATAGGGAGTTGTAATATTGTTCTATAATAAAAGTAATTATTTTTACTTGTACATCCACTTGCCCCTTCTCAACAATCCCGTGAGGGTTCGACTTAAAAATTAGAATGTAATTGATTAGGATTGAGAAGCAACCTGCTCTTTTGGCCATGTCTAGTATCGACTATCGTTACCCCAAAGGATCGATAAGGCTGAAGCCAGAACCATCGAGCAGTTCTTGTTGAGCTCCTTGTCAACCCAATACTCGTGTGTAGATGGCTGCTCCTCTAAGCACAAAGCAATGATCCGTGAGTGAAATATTAACAAAATCAGAACAATCTGCCATCCGGTCCCTGACGACCTATATATAGATCCGCTTATCATCTGCAAGTGGTCCCGATTTACAGACTTCTCCAGGATACTGTGCCGTTCGAGTTTCCCGGCAGGCATAACAATCCCAGCCAAAGAGTTTCTCGATGGATCGTTATCTATCTGAGCAAAAAGGGTTCTTGTTTTTCCTTTTTTGATCTATCACATCACAGCAACTTGAGGAAAATGGGATTTCCAAAATTCTCCCTAAAAAGTGAAAATGTTTTTGTTTTTTCATTGATTAAATAGTTAAAAGGACAATGTCTTAGAGGAATTGGGTAGGTGAAGATGAGACTGGCTTCTCAGTTTGCAGACAAATCATGCCATGCGTAAGTGCGAAGTAGTTTCTATGTGAGATTTGGGAGAGAGAAGTGCATTTGGGTCTTTGACCTTGTGAATGCCGGAAATTCGATTTTTTTTTCTGTTGCAATCAGGAAAAACTATATTTTTTAAAAAATAATTGCTTCTATCACTCGAAATTATTAGTCAATAACAAATATCTATATTATGCATGAGTACCCACAATAATTTATATTTAAATATTTTCATAAATGATAAAAAGAATTTTATTCATTCATTTTATAAGTGATGCAAATAATCATTTTTCAGGAATTTTTTTTTTCAAACAATTCATTTCCCACAAAACAAATGGAGTCATAATGCCTCTAATTTGATTGGTGTGATTGTTTTTGGTTTCGAAGATGTTCGATTAAAGATCATCTGATCAAAATGAGTTTCATTAGTGAACGTATCTAACTGTTGTATTTTTTTTTTCGTAAGACGAACATGGAGGAATTTGATCTAACGAAGAAGTTGGCTTCTAAGCACCGGATATAGGAGGGCAAAAACTTGGTCCTAAGCAGATTTTGAGCACGCAAAAAGCCGCGGATGAATACAAAAGATTACAACCGTACAGGATCAAGGAGTTCAAGTGAACGCAAACTTACAATTTTCCCGTCGGGTTCATAAAGAGACTAAATATCATCATTAGAATATCCCATTCATGAAGATCTGGTTGAACAGAGACGAAATTCTGGACAAATTTGCTTATGCTTCTAGCGCAATACATAAAGAGGCGATCGGTCAAGCCGAAATGAGCCATGAGGAGTTACCGCACATCTAGTATGGTTCACCGAGAATTGGGGCATGAATCATGATGAATCACTCCCGCTTCACCAGCAGCTCGGTGATTGCTGGGGCCTGAGGAATTTGGAAGTGATCGGTCAAGCCGAAATGAGCCATGAGGAGCCAGACGTGAGTCAGGAACTCGCCTCCTTGGCATAGTTGCTGGGCGTGTTGATGGCCCTTGCACTTCACGGCCGCGTAAGCCAGCATCTCCACCCACACGAGACTTATGGCGTGCCATTTCTCGTCTTCCCTACGGCTGAATTCCTTCTCCAGCTGCCACGCGAGTCGGCGCCCGTGGTACAGGGCGAACTTGCTCTTATCTCCTTTTGCCACGATCGGATCTACTTGCGGATCCACGTGTTGGCGCAGTGCCTCGCAAGCTTCGGCTATTTTGGGTTCGCTAACTTCGGCTATTTCGGGTTTGCTCTCTTCGGCTATTTCGGGTTCTCTCACTTCAGCCGAACGGGCTTTCACCTGGTCGTTTTTCTTGATTGCCTTCTCCTCGGTGAAGAAATTCATCGCCTCTAAGTACGTGTCTCGGAATTTGACGCGTCCGACTCCAATCGGCAAGAGAGAAGGGTACATGACCAGAAGATACAGCATATACCGTGACAGCCGCATGCTCATTTCGAAATTCAATTTGACGTTATTTTTAACACGTTCTTCTGTGTAGGGAAGCCTTTCAAGATAGTTCGGATCTTTTGGGTGGCATAAGAGCTCGGTCGCAATGTGCCAGGCAAGGATGCTCTGGTCGAACCCTATTTCGATGCTCCATTTTAATTGGTCCCATTTCTTGTATTCCTTGAGGATGAGATGTCCCCGGTGGCCCCATGCGGACGGGCCTTCCTTCTCGCTGGTCGCCTTGAAATAAGCGATGATCCGTTCCTTCAGAAAGTCCTTCACCCTTACGTCACTCCTGTACAAGAACTTCAGGACCTTCCGGTCGACGTGAAGCGACTCTAGGATTTGATGGCACCTAAGGTGCTTCTCTTTGAGGGCGAAGCTCAGTAGGTTGTACTGCCCCATTGAACCCGACCACCTGCGCCTGTTATACAGTGGTTGCACCCGCTCGATGAAATCCAGGATGGCGGGCCTGTGGTCCTTCAGCCAACACGCAGCTTCATCGGAGAAGAGAAGATAAATTAACGCGTAAATCTCCAGGAAAATGGCGACCGAGAGCAACAAGAAGGTCACAACGATATTGAACTTGGAGTATTTGTCCTTGTCTGACAAGGAAAAAAGCACCAGGGCCATGCCAATGGCTAGTATACTCACAAAGCGAATGGTAGAGCCCCATCGATTGTGATGGAACACCATTGCCTTAGTGTAAAGCAAATCGTACATGAGTCCCAGCTCAATCTCGATTACTCTGAACACCACGTGAAAGCTTTTATCCTGGAGTATCAGCAGGCTAGCGTCGCGTTCCTTGATGCTAAGCACAAGATCAGTGAAGAGGCGCCGGAACGTGTCAATCAGGTCTTTGGCTAATGCCAACTCGGCCCGGTTGCGCTTGCTCATACCTTCGGGTAAAAGATCTTTGTCCCCACAAAGGCGCCGAAAAAAGTCGAGCGCCCCTGTGGCTACGGCTAACAAGGACTGGCCGGCCTTACACTTCCCTCTACCCGGTTCGCCCTTCTCCTTCAATTCATTGCAGCGGTTACTCTCTTCTCTACCCTGTCCGTGCTGCCTCTTCTTCTTCAATTTACTGGGTAAGAGCGTTTCATCACAAGACGTAAGATTTTCGTCTGCCTCCGAATTGTGTCCACCGTTCACTTCGTACACCTCGATTACCACGTGCGGCGTGACGTCATAGCCCTCGGCCTTTTTCAACAAATATTCCTCTAGGATCCTCGGGCAATGGAGAGGAGGGTCTGGGGTTGAGTCCCTGAACTGTTCGCTGCTCGCAGCCCGGAGGGCATAAACCCTCTCGCCGTACTTTATGAGGCCAGAGACCATTATCAGAAGAGAAAGCACGGAGAGTTCGGAGCCTGTCAACGCCTGGAAGAAAATGAGCAGTGTCCCAACCGTTTGGACGACAAGTCTGAGAAAATGCCTCAACCAGAGCTCGTTGTCCTCGAGGGAGTAGGCCGTGATGGTGTCTGGACCGCCCAGATGCAGCAGCAGGAACGGCGTCCAGAATGCGATCATCTGGGCGTCTGGGTCCAGCCCGGCAGTGGCAGCGGCGGCACTGAGGTCACGCCGCATTTGTGCAAGCCGGGTCGCGATCTTCCCAAGCGCGTAGATCGCAACCGCGTCCGCCAACAAGTAGAGCGACCAGACCGACGCCTGCAGCCACAAGTTGGGCCGGTACTTCCGGTGACGCCCGAGGACGATGAGCACAATTTGAACGGTGAGGCTGAGGAGGACTAGGACTCGCAGTTCCCATTCCTCCCATAGTTCCTTTAGATGTGAAGACAACCCCTCCATTCCCTCTGTTTACCAGTTTTTCCCGGAAAGAAGGAAATCTGAAAATGGCATGCTTTGTTAGACCAAAAAAAGTACCAAAAGAGACAAAAGATATAGATGATGAATTTGAAGTCCATTACATACCAACTTGCATCAAAGTACAATGTTGAGAAGATTTGCTGATTTTTCTGAGGTTGCAGTACTGTCTCCTCTCCTTCTACAGATGAATTTTGTCTGGGGTCGCAAGAGAGAGAGAGAGGACGAGGAGGAGGAGGAGAGCCTGAGAATATGTCCTCCCACAGGAGATGAAAGCATTTTATACACAGAAGTGGGTCCATCCACTAAGAAAATACTGGGTACTTGAGACATACCACATCAGATGTACTTGAAGCCACCCATTAATTGCCACGTGTACACAAATGGCCCCATCCCCGCTGGCACCGATGCTGTCGTCTCCACTGCCGAGACCTTCTCTCTCTTCTCTACCAGACTACCACGCCATCATTCATTATTGTAGATTAGGGAAAGGGAGGACGACGGAGGAGGATATAGAAGCAAGTCATTAATCATTTTCTTTGATTGGTCATCAATCATATATCATACTGTGTACATACAACTGTCAAATTGGTGGATTGAGTCCGGGATCGAGTCATAAATAATCACATTTAAATTAACTCATTTAACCCATTTATGACATTTATCCTAATGCAAATTTTTCAATTCCAATTCCACTCAATCCATTCAACCAAATTTAGGAAATCTTGTTTCTTTTAGTATTTTTAAAATATATATTACTAAAATACTTTTATGCTATATGAATTTAGTAGAAAAATTTTATAATTTTTCTCAAAAATTAAAACTCTATTTGTTTCGTAGAAATTGTTTCCAAGAAATCATTTTAGGGAAAAAATAATATTTTCTAATTTTTACCTGAAATCTAAAAATAAATTAGAAAATATTTTCTGTCATTTGGTATGAAAAATTGATTTTATTTTCCTCCGTAGACTCCTTTTAATATTTTTTTTACTTTTTAAAAAGTTGATTTTTTAATTTTCTTTTCTTTTCTACTAAAAATGCATTTTGATGAGTGTACTTGAGCACTTATTCTCGCCTACCTTCCTTCACCTCTAGTCTATCATGATTGCTTTCCTTCACTTCTTCATCACGAACCTCGACCTTTTCTTTTTCTTTTTTCTTTTGGGTTAATACCCTGAAAAACCCTAAACCGGTATACATGTAATAAATTTACCCCAAACTATTTTTTTGACCATAAAAAACCAAAAACCGGTACACCTGTGACAAATTTAACTCGACTAATCATACAAAACTCTAAAGTGGTACATTTATGACAAATTTACCCCAGATTAATTTATTCAACCACAAAAAATCCAAAACTGGTAAATTTATGATAATTATACCCTTCGGTAAATTGGATTAATACCACACAAAAAATTACAAAAATTGTAAACTGTGATAAACGGAGTGTAAAATCTCAAATCGGTATACCAATTAACTGTCACGTGTCATTTGATTTAATTAAAATTTAACGAAAATTAACAGAAGTTAAATTTGTCACAAGTGTACCAATTTGGGGTAAATTTGTCAAAAGTGTACCAATTTGGAGTTTTTTGTGGTAAAAAAAATAGTTTGTGGTAAATTTATCACAGGTGTACCAGTTTGGGGTTTTTCACGGTATTAACCCTTTTCTTTTTCCATCACTTGTCAGCACTTTTGTAGAATTACCACTCTTATCCATGGATAAGACATGTGCTGCAAACATTTCTATGTCGATACGAGCGCCGTCATTTTGGGTAAGAAATCGATAGCAAAGTGGTGACTTTCTACAATTCGGTCCCCTCAAAATGGAGTTTTCTTCTCAAGGGTCCACCTTTTCCAAGTTGGATTTGCAAGGGAACTTGGAAAAATCACATGTGGAACAATATAATCGAATGTTCTTTTTCTAATGAAAATCTAGATATTTAAGCTAAATTCCACCTTCCTAAGTTCACCAATTACTTCGGTGTATTTGGTAGACTCTAAATTTTATTTCTAAATGCGCATGAAAATACTTTACGAATTTACTTTCACTTTGGTTTTATACCAATCGTAGTTTCATGAAATCAATTGTTGATCAATCATGGAAACATTTTACAACATTTCATTTGAGCTGTACCTTGCATTAATGGTCATAATGTGACCCTTGTTTTAGACATAATATAAAGTTTTCAGTCTTATAAAATGGAAGTTTAACTCTCTATAGTCATATACTTTCGATAAGTTATGTGTAGTTGAATAGGAAAATTGTCCAAAAAGTGACAAATCTAATATACTTATGTCAATTCAGTCATAAATTTTTTCACGTTTTACCAATTGATTCAATCGGATAATTTTGACTGGAAATTGTTAACGTGAACACTAATCGTCCTACATGATATGAGCAACAATTATTAATAATATTTTCATGTTTTTTCAATTTTATTTTTATTTTTTTATTTTTTTCCTTTCTTTGTTTTTTTTTTTTACAACTCTAGCCAAAGAGGGCTAGCAACCCTTGCTTGGGCTGGGCAAGGGTCTTAACACTCTTGCCAACCAGAGACGAGGGCCATATCTAAGTTTCATATTCCTAGGTCCACTAGATAATCATTTTTCTAATTCAATCTTATTCTAAAGTTATATTTTGACCCGCGTTAGTTGATAGACAAGGATGGGCATGTTAAATCCTAAATGCAGTTTAATGATAAATAAATATTGTTGGGGATGATTATTATAGATTCTTTATATCTCCTTGGATCCTAATTGTCTCTAACGAAATATTTGTGGCATTAAAAGTCAAGCTTGAAGGGTCCACATCACCTCATGCTTCATTTCAGTGATCCAAACGGGGGGAGATCTTTCCTCAGCTTATTAACCACGTTTTCGTATGTGCGTGCTACACGTTTAGCTTTGTCGTTTTGTGGCCCTTTTTGTTCTTAATCGTTGACGGCCAAGGACATATGTTTCCCACCTAAATGGGGTTGAACAGTTAGCCATTCCGCAAATGATAGTTAGGAGATTTTGTCAATATCTCCTGTTGTGTTGCTTCGTCATTTTGTGCCCCTTTTTTTCCGCATATGTTGACAGACAAGGACGTTTTCCTCCTAAATGGTTACAGGCAGTCTGAAGTTCCGCATCATTGTTCTTTATACCATGATGAAATGAGGACCATCATGATTATCTCTAACAACAAATTTAGCATCAAAAGTCCAGTTTTTGAGGGATTAGGATTTTCCTTTTATCTGTCTTACTTTAAATTTTCTTTATCGAATTTTTACTCCGTCTCTTTGCAAAGTATATAAATCAAACCTAAAACTAGATGTTCCCATCCCACTTGATTTCTTTACCATTGATCCTCGTGTCACAAATTACTAGGATTTGCTTAAGTAACTATCATTCTCATATAAAAAAGGAGAGATAAGGAGTTCGATTTCCATGTTTGATTTTAGGTAGGAGGTCCGATTATAATATTTTATAAAGAGGTAGGGTAAAATTTTTAAAGTAAGTTAATAATTAAAATATGATTGATTAAAAAAAAAAACAACCTCAATGCTCATAGATGGGGTTAGTTGAGTGTGTACGTTGTTTCCTTTTCAACATACATATGCTTCACGTGACTATCACTAGTCTTTTCAGCAATTTAATTATAAAGCCAAGCTTTAAGAGTCCATGCGAGTAGGTACTTTGTTTCCTTTCCCAAATGCAAATTCTCCACCTAACTCTGTCTTCACATGTTCTTGTAAAGGAGACACAAAATATGTCAGGATTGTCTCTAACAACAAATTTGCAAGGAAAACTGCAAATTCTCCACCTAGCTTTGTCTTCACATGTACTTTGTCTTCACATGTTCTTCACACACACACACACACACACACACACACACACACACACACACACACACACACACATATATATATATATATCAAATAAGTTCCATGTTTCAAAATTCACCAATCATTTTGGTGCATGTCTATTCTAAAATATACAAAATTAAATATTTCCAAAGACTCTAAATTTTATTTCTAAATGCATATTAAAATGTTTTAGTAATATATTTTCACTTCAGTTTTATACCATTTGTTGGTTCATGAAATCATCATAGAAGAAGTTTACAACATTTCATTTGAGCTACATATTGCATTAATGGTCATAATATGACTCGTTTCAGACACAATATAAAGTTTCTGGTCTTATAAAATAGAAGTTTAACTCTCTATAATCAATATACTTTCGATTAAGTTATGTGTAGCCGAATAGAACAATTGTCCAAAAATTTATAAAACTTTTGAAGTTTTATCAATTTAGTCATAAACTTTTTTTTATTGCATCAACTAAGTTCTAAAACATTTTACATCTTGTCAATTGACACCATCTAGCCAACTTTTGGCTAGAAATCGTTGTTGTAGATGTTGTTTGTCTTACGTGACATGGATGGTGTTATAGTGAATAATTTTTAGTAATATTTTAATTTTTTTTCGATTTGTCATTGCTATTATTTCTTCTTCTTATTTTATTCTTATTTTTTTCTTAACGTTTCTAGCCAGCGAGGGTGTACTCGAGGGCCCAACACCCTTGCCCAAATCTTAAATAAAATGTTAAAAAATATGATGACATTCACAATGACGATGAGTACTGAAAGACTTAATTAGAAGTTCCTTTACAAATGCCATGTGCAATAATTAATTCAACCTCATTCAAAGTTATATTTTGGTTTGCGTTAGTTGACGGATAAGGACACACGGACAAGGACACACACGTTCCTACTAAAATGGGGTCGCATGATTAATTAATATTGTTGGAGATGATTAGGATAGATTTTTCTTTATCTCCTTGGATCCTAACTATCCCTAACAAAAGATTAGTGCGGTGTTAAAAGTCAAGTTTGAAGGTCCATATCATCTCACGGTTCATTTCATTGATCCTGAAGACCTTTCCTCAGCTTATTAACCACGTTCTTGTATGTGCGTGTTACACATTTTGCTTTGTCATTTTATTGCCCTTTCTGTTCGTAATCATTGACGGCCGAGGACATCTGTTTCCTCCTCAACGGGGTTGAAATAGTTAATCATTCTGTAAATAATAATTAGGAGATATTCTTAATATCTTACCTTCCGTTGCTTTGTCAGTTTGTGCCTCTTTTTATGGCATTTGTTGACGGACAAGGACATTTTCCTACTAAATGGTTTTGAATAGTTAATCGATATAATTACAGATAGTCTGGAGATTTTCTGCATCATTGCACTTTATACTATAACGGAAATGAGGACCGTCATGATCATCTCTAATAACAAATTTGGCATTGAAGGTCGAGCTTTTAAGGGAGTAGGATTTTCCTTTATTTGTCTTGCTTTAAGTCTTCTTTTTTTATTTTTTATTCCATCTCTTTGCAAGCATAAAGTCGAATTCGAAACTATTCATTCTCATCCCACTCAATTTCTTTAGCACTAAAAAAGAGAAAATTCTTTATCGTTAAGCCTAGTGGATGGCATCAGTTAAGTGGATACCTTCTTTTCTTTCAATTATGCATATGCTTCATGTGACTATCACTAGTCTTTTCAGCAATTTAATTGTAAAGGAGATACAAAATATGTCGGGATTATCTCTAATAACAAATTTGGTGGAATTAAAAGTCAAGCTTTAATAGTCCATGAGTAGGTACTTTGTTTCCTTTCCAAAATGCAAATTCTCCACCTAACTTTGTCTTCACATGTGCATGAAAACAGTGTATCATTATTAGTAATCTCTTTTGGAGATGGACAACATAGAGTAAAACTGCGTTCAATAATTCATTCATTCATTCATTTATCATTTTTCTTGGGGCCACATTTGGACCTTCTTTACGTCTTGGTAATTATCTCATTGGGACAAGAAGCCTATACATTGATCTCCAGAGCATTGAGTATTTCAAGATGCTAGCACATCACTCAAATAAGTGTTGATAATTTCAGATGTTTGTAAGAAGGTAAATAGAAGCCGGTAAAAGATATAAGAATTTGTTTCTGTTAGTGATGAGGGTAGTTTGTAATTTTGAGACAAATGTTAAGAAACTAAGTCAAATAAGAGTTGGTATATGCAAAACTAGGAAGTAACTCAATCGGAGAAAAGTTAGTAATTAGTGTAGGAGCACGTAGGTTGTTTCTTTTTCAACATGCAAATGCTCTACGTAACTTTGTTTCACATGTGCCTGAGCCCCATGCATTTATCACTAGTCTTCATCAGCGATTTAATTGCATACAATCTTATTAGATTTACAGTGCAGTCAATGAGCTCAAACCCAGGATCGGTGTCTCCTGATGTGAAGACGTTTAGCTGGGGAACACATACATTATCTTCACGGTGATGACATTGATGCTTGTTTTAGAAAACTAAATGGGTTCCCAATTTAGTGAAACTACAAATTCGTTCAATGATGTTTCTTTTTTGCCCTCATCGTATCAGTTAATTAAGAGATGTTCTTTTAAAACATCATGAGTTAGGTATAATGCGCTCAGTCACTAGACTAATGCAACTCTTATGGGATCATCACGTCGGTGACCTTTTGTGCATCTTGATAATTATTCAGTTGCGATAGGACAAAAAGGTTATAGATTGATTTCAAGATGATTAATCGAAAGTCAGTAGTCAATAGCTTTTTTATTGGTCTTCATAGGATCGAAATCTTCATTCTACAATGCCCGAAACTCTAGTACGAATAGATGAAAGCTCAAGCTTTTGGAATCTTAGTTCTATGGCATCGCCAAATTCTATCTAGACATGCATGCATGTGCTTTATAGCTTTGGTTATTAAGAAGCATAATGATGATATCTGATTTGGTGGATATATGTTTATATTTTCCCTATTTTCCCTTCAGTGAAGTTAAAATATATAATGGGCAATCATTAATCTTCTTGATTGTCGTCTTTGATGGTTATTTAGAGAATTACATGTCCAGGGTGTTTCTTTCTTATATTTACGCTGAAAATATAGTTCCAGTATAATGATTGAAGCTTAATCATTTCACGTAATATATGTGAAACACCCAAATAAAAATATTTAAACAAAGTGGGGGCTGATTATACAGTTTGACGCATGGGTCACCATTTTCACCCTTTTGGATTAGATTTAGATTGAACCTTCTTCAGACCAACTCCTAGTTTCGAATTGTAGATATACCAAATACTGAGCCGCAAAATCCTAGTCTGCTAATGGTATTTTTCATTCCGTAGAACATGATGAAAAACTTAGGTTGATGAATCTTCTTCTATGGTTTGACAGAGCGGTTCAGAGTGATTGACAAAATACATTTTGTGGAAATCTCAGGACGTCATGTAATTTGTGTATTATTTGATATAACTACAACTGAACTTTAGTTGTACTGTGGAGTGTTATAACTTACATATTCTGTGATACATCATATATTTTTTTAGCTAAAACACGAGTTGGGTGAGATAGCTTCTTAAAAACTACCATAAGGTGTCCGTCAGACATCTTATAAAAGTTGTGTCATCTTTTTCATAGCTGATGTTGCTGTAGGAAAGTAATAGCATACTGCCTTGTGCTACATTTAGACATGTAGCCAACCTCACTATTTCTAGCTTGGACAGGGCTGAATTTGCTCAGCTAGGCCTCTGTTGTGACAAATGAGGGTGACCCTTGCTCAAGCAACTCTAGCTGGCCTCGCCTAACTGGCCATTGGCAAAAAGGAAGAAGAATGAAAAAAAAAAAAAAATTATCGTATTAGAAATTATCCACGTTAACGAATTTCGACCAAAATTGATCGGATAGACTCAATTTGCAAAATGTGAAAAAATTTAAGATTCAATTGGCAAAAATGAAAATGTTTATGACTAAATTGATAAAAGTGTAATAGATTTATGATTTTTTGAATAATTTTCCCAATGAAGAGGAGCTGTGCCCTTAGGATTGTCTGAGAGAGGTGGCCTCGTCGAAATACGGGAAATCTAGCGTGGATTCCATATTTGACCGCTAAACCGTAAAAGAAGAGAAAAAGAAATAACATACAACAATTTCTGCGAAATAAAGGAGAAAAAAAAAAACAGATTCCACTAAGATACTTTGTAGTTGTGAGCCGATTTCAAGATAAGGTAAGGTCCAATCTCAGAGACAAACTGCATTTTATAAGCATTCGTGATATACTAAAAGTTAAAGATGAAACACAAGCTAGCTCTTAACATTTTTAAACTCACATATCCCAAAAGAAGATAAGTTCTTTGAGACTCTCGGCTAGAGTAGCATTTGCCATGAATTACAAGGTAGAAAATTACACAGAAAGAGATACGGAAGGAAATATATGAAGCACACAGAAGCATATACAACCTCTTATTTATGAGCATGATAATTTTTATTATTGGAAGCTGATGATTCCGGCGACGTGGATGCTCATCTGTTTCTTACCGGCTCCCTTTCTGCAATGAGTAAATTTTTTTGTAATTGGCCAGCCAAAGATAAATATGTTTGAAAAAGATGAAGAACTTATAAAACTGCCGTATGCAACATCCATGGAATTTTCATTCGTTGTTTATTTATTTCCGCGAAAATGACCTGATCAGGGAACAAGATAAGCCTTCACACATTATAGTAATAGTAAAGCACATCTTTCACACATTACAACCAATTTTTGTCACGCCCCGATTCTCGGGCATGCACACATCCTTCTCACTTGATCGATTTTATAATGCGATATCCCAGGACAAATTATCGCCGACCCTTTCGTTTATTAAGCACATGCGGAAGCAGTTAAAATCCCCTGACAATAAAACGATGGGATAGAAAAGCAGGGCCATATTTTTCATATTGAAACTTATAACCAAACTTTTATACAAAAGACAAACGAATTCATAACTATTCACTTCAAAAGAAATTCTCAAAAGAAGATAGACTCTTAACCCATCCAGGCCATACTTAAGGCCCCTCTCAGGATTATCTTCTTCTTCCAAAAACCCTTCTGTTTAAGTTTCACCTCCGAGTTCTCCTTCTTAGACTCCTCCTTAGCTCCTCCACGGGGTCCTGAAATGTTTTTCCCCAAACTGGGATGAGACTACGTCTCAGCGAGTTCTACCCCACTAAGCCTGATTAATAAACCATTATACTATAGGCTGCCTATACACGCATAGGGCAGAAAACGTACCTTGGCCTCATATCCCACCTGCAAGTCAGTACAATTCATAATAGGTACCCAAGCAATCATATCACTGATCGAAGTATCGATCAAATCGACCTAGTCGGTTATATGATAGGAAGACCACTCACGGTCATCTCCATTCAATCATTCAATTCACAACATCCAACCAAGGCAATGAATCATATCAAGTCACACTCAGATCGAATCATCGATCAATCGATCTAGTCGATTACAAGTCAATCAGACCATCTCATGGTCATTTCCAATCAATCAGTCAATTCACAACATCAGATCAAGTAATGATCAATCGACCTAATCGATTACATATCAACAAGACCACTTTCGGTCATTTCAACTATTCCAATTTAATTCCCAATTATGAATCATTGTCCTTAGGATACAACTTAATAATAGGTGGTAATCACAGCCCCACCGAGCAATTTTCTTAGATTTAGCGGCATCACAGCCCCACTTGGCAATGTTATATGTAGTGGCATCACGGCCCAACTCGGCATGTAGTGGCATCACGGCCCCACTCGGCAATGCTATATGTAGTGATATCACGGCCCCACTCGGCATGCTATATGTAGTGGCATCACGGCCCCACTCGGCATGTAGTGGCATCACGGCCCCACTCGGCAATGCTATATGTAGTGGTATCACGGCCCCACTCGGCATGTAGTGGCATCACGACCCCACTCGGAATGCTATATGTAGTGGCATCACGGCCCCACTCTAAGAATGCTATATGTAGTGGTATCACGGCCCCACTCGGCATGTAGTGGCATCACGGCCCCACTCGGCAACTTTTTCAATATATTGGCATTATCAACCGATGCCCGGTTATTCTTCAAGTAATAACCAAAGATTATTCAATTTAGGAATAAATCCTAAAATCACTAATAAATCAATTTCTCACAAATTAAGCCTCGAATAAATAAACGAACCACACCATGACAATCAGCATGAAATTCCGGTCATCAGCCATCTCAAACTTAATTTCCGAAAAATAAATAATTAATTAATTAATTTCGACAATTAATTATTTAATATTAAAAATTATTTTTAGCTCAAAATAAGGTCCAATTAAATAAACGGACTTCACCACGGTCATTAGCATAATTTTCCGGTCACGGGCCATCCCAGTTGAATTTTCAGAAATAAATAATTATTTAATTAATTTCGAAAATTAATTAATATTAAAATTCAATTTAGCTTAAAATAAGGTCCGATCAAATAAACGGACTTCACCACGGTCATTAGCATAATTTTCCGGTCACGGCCATCCCAGTTGAATTTTCAGGAAATAAATAATTATTTAATTAATTTCGAAAATTAATTAATATTAAAATTCAATTTAGCTTAAAATAAGGTCCGATCAAATAAACGGACTTCGCCACGATCATCAGCATAATATTCCGGTTCCAGACCATCTCCCTCAAATTTTCGGAAAATAAATAATTATTTAATTTAATTCCGATAATTAATATTTAAATGCCAAAAATCTCACTTAGGCCCGAATCATCAAATTGAAACTCAATTAGGGGTCCAAAAATTCCCGAGATGCCTTCAATAAATAGTAGACCACGTCTACTTGCTAATTACGTAATCAATTTATCTAAATCGCATCACAATTGACTAATAATTGCTAATTAATTCTAATCTAACAACCTAAACATAATTAATTAAAACTAAACTAATCTAAAGCATAATTAGTCGACTAATCCGGAATTAGTGAGATTACTCACCAAATCGCGCGCAAATTGGATCAGTCCGACCGCGGCGACGCGAGGAACGATTGTTCCCAAAGCACGGCTCGGGTTCGGGGCCGGGAAACGGCCCAAGACGGCCCACGAACAGCTGGATACCCACTCCGTGGGTTTGCTGGTTCGGCCGCAAAGCAGCAAGAAAGAGAGAGGGTTGGGGGCGGCAAGAGGTCGGGAGAGCGGGTGGTGGCTTGGCAAGGCCGAGCGGTGGCCCACGGTGGCCGGAGGTGGCCGGATCGTGGCCGAACGGAGCTGGACAGAGGATGGGCAGCAGCTGGATCGCACGGGGGAGCACGCCTGGGCGCGAGGGATGACCGGCGGAACGCGCGGCGTTGTGCGGGCGGGCGTCGCGGGCGGTTCAGCTCCGGTGCGGCGGCGGGACGGGCGACGGTGGTGCTCGGCGAGCTGCTGCTCTTCTTTCTTGGTTTTGGTCTGGTCCGCACAAGGGAGAACGAAGAAGAAGAAGAAGGTCACGTGGGATGAGGGAGAAGAGAGAGGAGAGAGAAGAAGAGATAAGAGAGAGAAGTTTTGACTAGTCAAAGAGGGAAGAGAAAGCAAAGTAGGAAACGGCAAGGGGGAAAAGGAAAGAGAGAGTCGGCGTGGGGAGGGGGCTGTTCGCACGGAAGAAAAGGGGAGAGAAGAGAGAGAGAAAGAGAGAAAAAGAGAAAGAGAGAAAAGGAGAGATAGGGAGAGAAAAGAAATACTAATATAACACCACATGGTATTATTTTCTTTTCTTTTTTTCTCTTTCCCTTTCTATTTTCTTTTGGGCTTCAACTGAACGAAAACGGCCATATTTATCTAGTCGAAATTAGAACTCAAAAAATCTGGATGTTACAATTTTTATTTATCAAAATCTATCAGGGAACAAGATAAGCCTTCATACTGCTATTTTCCTAATATTCATGTAACATATAGGTTACACAAGTAATGTACCATAGGACGATCCCTTCTTTTATTTGTAAGAAACAACGAATTTCGCTCTCTAAAATATTCTCTCTTATTTCTCCTAAAGTACAATTGAATTTGCACTCTCGTTGATGATGATAATGACAATAATGATAATGATGATGATGATGATAATTATAATAATGGATTTTACCTTGGACAGTAACTCTGTTTTGACCAGCGTCTGTTGGCGACCTTTTAGTTTTTCTTCCATATCTTGGCAAGGTCTTCATCAACTCCTGTAAGACTCACACTTTTCAAGCTGTCAATATGATTCAAGCTATCAACCGTCCCTAGCTTCTCGCATTGCCTGATTTCCAACTCTTCGAGACTACGCATCGCCCCTTGCTTAACAATCAATTCTTCTAATTCCTCGAGCATCCATAGTTTTAGGATGCGAAGTTTTGGAAAACCTGCTTTGCAATTCAAGCTTTTGCCGGTGAACGATCGAGCCAATAACCTGAGAACAATCAAATCTTTCAGGTCGTATAGGGCCTCCATTGGATCACCTTTCAGTCTTGACATTGACAAGGTGAGCGCTTTCAGATTCTTACAGTCCGACGAGAAGCTCGGAACAGACTCCAATGATCCGAGCAAATACAAGTTTGTAAGAGATGGGGGCCATTTCATTTCACTCAAATTGAGCACTGCAGGCTGACCTAACAGGTCCCTCGATCTCAACCTCAGGGACTCGAGCCTGGTCAGGCTCGAAAAGCATTCGGTCACTGCCTTCACTGCCCCAGGACGGCATGTCACGCCCAGCTTCTTCAGGCTTCGCAGCTTCTTCAACACTCTTATCATGGGGCTCTTACCAGTTTCTATGAACAGACCCCATAGCGTCTCGAGTTTACAATATGGAGGCTTCCCTGATATAATATGGTGTGGAATGGACTTTCCTAACGATGCTTCGCTCAGGTACAGATGTCGGAGATTCTTTGCATTCCAAATGACACTCGTCACTTTGGTTATGTTGGTATGCTTCAGATCTAATGTTTCCAGGAGCAACAAATTCCCGACTGATTCCGGAATGGAATCCAGAATCGTCCATCTCAATCCCAAATACCTTAGGTTCGACAGTATATTTCCAAAGTTCTCAGGGAGTACAGGCTTGTAAACACCCTCGAGATCAAGTACCCTTAGCAAATACAGGCGTCTGTCTAAAAGTTTTGGTTTAAGAAGATTTTGTGATGCATCAAGAACTACGATGTCTCTCCCTTGGGTCTCAAGCTTACTGGTGTTAAACAACGCAAAAAGGCAATGGACCTGGCAACTATAATGTCCTTCCGCTGGGGTTTGCCCTCGCACCTGTTGATGCTGGGCACTCTGCTTGGGGTTGGGGCCCGTGACCCTTGTTTCTTCCTCTATCCTAAGAAGTCCGAATTCTTTTGCTTTCTGACGAAAATATTCATGAAGAAAAGCAGGCATGCGACATGATTGGGCGCTACCATCTGGTTTTCGCCGTACCACGCAGATTAAGTTCCTTCTTTCTAATTGGCGAAAGCAGTCCTCTGCCGACAGCGATCGTTCCAACCCGTTAGCAGCCTCTGCCAATAACCACTCAGCAGCCCATTGCCGGAAAAGCCTCCTTGTAGGGACCTCGGACTCCTCAGGATAGAGAGCTATGTAAAGAACACATAGCTTCATTATACTAGGCAATTCGTCGAAGCTCAAGCGCATGATATCTTCTAGGGTGGGACGATTTTTGAGCTGCTTGATGAGGGCCGCCTGCTTGCTCCCTTTCACCGTGGACAAAAGTCCTGCTAGCAGTGAGATAGCTGGAGGAGAACCATTGCATTTGCTCAAAATTTCCTCTTTGATGGTCATCTTCAATTGCGAATTGTCATCAATGGAGTTACCTCCTCCAGTGATGCTTACATGCAGCAAATCCTCGCACTCTTTATTGGTCAAGTCAGGGAGAAAGTGGAGATCAGGCGTCCAAGGGTCTGCATAGTTGTGCATTTCCGCTTTACGAGTTGTGACAATTACTCTGCTTCCGTTCTTCGAGTCTACGAATGGGATCAAGAGCTCGTTGAAGAGTTCAGCATCGCCCCAGTTATCCAAAACTATCAAGTACCTCTGCTCCATCAACGATTTATGAAGCATCTCACACAGCTGCTCCTCGTCCTTGTGCTCCAAGTCTTTTGGCGGATCTCGGACCGCTGTCTGCTTCAGTATGTCCACCAGGAGGCTCTGCTTCCGGTAGGACTCCGCCCCGGGGCACGTGACATGAAGCCAAGCGCGACGGTCAAAGTGCTTCTTGATTTTCGGCATGTTGAAGACACTTCTCACCACTGCGGTCTTGCCACAGTGTTGTTTGCCAACCACCGAGATCACCCGAAGGTTGGACTCGCCATCAGTCAACCGGTCCACAAGCACCTTTACATGTTCGCCACGGCCCACGATATCGGACTCCATCCTCTGCCTCGTTTTTTCTCGATTCCCTTCACTGGATGGTGCGAGCTCGCTGGATAACGACCTGACTCTCGTCATGAAATCCTTGGCCATCCCTTCCCAGTGGCGAGCCCGGTTCGTCACTGAGAAGAGCCGAACTGAAGCAAACACCTTGGCGAAACAACCCTTCTGCAATTTTGGCGTCTGATCTCCGAACCATTCAACAAGGCATTCTTCCATTTCCTTAGCTTTATCAGCCAAAATCCGAAGCCTTCGTCTGCAGTCATCGCTGAGCTCGGCGTTCATCCTGGTGTTCAGGATCCACTGGAGATTGCTTATGGAGTCAGAGATTTGATCTGTTAAATTTGGATAGACGATGACGTCTTTGTACCAGTGGAGAAGATCATGAAGTCTGGCTATGGCGAGCGAAACGGCTACTTCAGGGGCCGCCATTGTCACGGTTTCAAGCGAAGAAGGGCCCGAAAATTCGAAGGGACTGATTAATAATAAGCTAGAAAAGGATTAGTGGCTCGAGCTATGATTTCGAGGAACCAGTCTTGAGGCCTCTTATAAGCGTAAGAGTAGGAGTAAAAAGAACAGAATTACCGATTTACTTTCCTACGGTGAAATTGCCTGGGACTTCGGTATTCACCTTTCGATTTGCCTGATGTCTTTTAAATAGGCTGAAAATTATGAACAAAATATGTGAGGATCTACATCTCAATGCAAAAACAATTCGATCGAAATGCATTAAAATTCGTGTGTCGCAAGATTTCGGTTCTTCCTTTCTGCTTTTTTCAGTTTGGGCAGAAAAAGAAATTAAAGATGTGCACCGTATTACGGTGAAAAATAAAATATGAATATGTAGCAAGTGTTATCCACGGAGGACGGACCTTATCGGTAATTCTAAATTAGTGACAATTATTGGAGGCCCCCATCTAACTCCTGACGTCAAGCTGTCCTTATTTACTATGACTCCGAAACTAAAAGGATGATCCTCACGTGAAAAACGTGAATCTCTGAGCGTGCTGCCGTCCTCCGTCCATTGGCTAATTCCAGTTGTTTCAGTCAAATGGCAACGGCACGTGCCTAAATCATTTACATTTAGGTAAAATCACACAAAATAGAATCGGGAATCTGATAACAGAACTGATTCCCACCAATCTGGTTTTACTTTATTAATATTTCTTATTTTTTGTGTCTCTAAATATGAGTTATAAGTAGTGTATTGCAAAAAAAATTGATAATTAAAAATGTTGATTTATTGCAATCGTTTAATTAAAAGTACACATGAACCTAAGTAGACCCCATAATCAATTTTGGAATTTGTGAAATGGCAGGTTCCAAGTTCTTACATTCAAAGATTAGGGAATGTGCTTTAATAGATGGATTCCAATTCTAATTCTAGATGGAACCTAAACAAAACTTGAAATCGTCTACCTTTAAAAGCACATGCTACGCTGCAATACCAACATAACATTAAACCAATCATGTCTCGTTTATGGAACCGATACGTCTGGTTATGTTAATTTGTGCTTTTCTTTTTTCAATCAAGTGTTTCTACTTTTTAATTTGTCTAATCAAATCCTTGAATTTGCAGAATTATTCTAGTTGGGCTCCAAATCTAGTTAGTAGGCGTATACTTGTCTGTATGAGTCGGAAAACTTGGGGATGGTGTTTTCTTTGAAGAATGCTATTACTCGAGGTTCGGTCGAGGTCTTCATCTTTGGGGGTTTAGTTCGAAGTGGCAAAAGCTTTTCCATGCAGACTCTTGATTAGCAAAGTGATGCAAGTACAAGGAATAGATTGTAAAAAATGGACAAGTTGGGGGATGAAAAATGGACTTTTGAATAGTAGAATTGAATACTAATTACATGTAATTTAAGAACAAGCAACTATGATTAAGTTCATCTTAAGAGATTAGATTATTTATCCACCGGTAACTTTCTTTTGTCCAATTTGATCGCATAGAGTTCAAGTATTTCATCACCATCTCAGCCTTTTAATTTTGTCAAAACAGTGTGTTGGGAATAACGGATCCCCTAAAATCGGATTCGACACTAAATAGAACCCCTAAAAGCAATGCAGAAGACAAGTCCGGGAAATTCACGTATCACCGATCCTAAAGCACACCACGGATTCGAGCGTACCTTGTTAGCCACAGATTAGACACCGATGCCGATAAGAGGAAGAAAATTTGGCCCTGTTCGATCCGATGACGCCTTGAAGGGAAGAAGAAACGTGCCTTTTGCCTTACTGTTTCTTCTTTTTCTTTTTGAGAGAGAGTGCGCGGGAGAGGGGAAGACGTACGTACGTTCTGATTGTCCAAAAGGTGTCTTCTCTCTCTCTCTCCTCCCTTTTATACGTCCCTCCATCCACGGGCCCTATTCCCGTGGGTCGGGCTTTTTGGGCCCAACTTGGGCGGACGGGCCTTAAGCCCATCGCTAATAAAACCTTCATCTCCCACTCGCACATGGTGGGCCGAACAGGATTCTCTTTACCTCTCTTCAACATTTATACCGGTGAATAATCCGTGCGACCAGCATACTTTGAGAGCTCGTTGCTATACATCTGTTAGGAATATATAGCAGCTCATAATAGGCGTCACACTCTGAGTAGATTTAGTATGCAGTACCCTAGATCGATCGATCACATTTATATCTCTCTTGATCTCTTTTAAACAATGATATATATATATATATATTGCATTCACAACTATGATTATCCCAAAGACAGTCATAATTGGTCGACCAGTGAATACAAAACTACAATGTGATTCTCCAAAATCGATCTTCCTCTTTCCTTCAAACTCTCAATTTCTGTTCAGCTTGCTTTTCTAGAAATGTCCCATTAGATCGAATCAACTCATGACCATTGACAACATCCTAAGATAGCAAACACTAAATAGAAATCTTGAGAATAAGTAAAAGTCATGAAGGCACTAAAAATTGAGGAACTCTTTTCCTCAAGAGTCTCACACGTCATAAAAGTTGAGATCAAACTTTTTATCACTCTTATTGGTCGGCTCATACATACGTAGTATGAAATACGTATTACGGTATTAACTCCTTTCCCATGGAGCGTATGTCTACATTTTCAATACCGTACAGATGATAGTACAGACACACCCAATGTCTAACTTGAGTTCACATACCTACTCATTCACAAAATTCATCAGAACTCACATCTTGCATCTTAGACAGATAAAGTAAAATATGTGGGGTATTTTACTTTCATACATCGTAAGTATTATGTCCTCAACTTAACACTTAGTTATGGTGACATACGTATTTTAAGCTTAAGGTCTCGATTATCACCTAGATAATAAGCTTAAAACAGTCTCATCTCTATTTATCACACAGTAAATAGAGGCAATTACCCGTGTGAGTGGGCTAATCTTTTATCTGTGCGACATACTTTCTCAACTTAAAATAATGCACTGAGCATTAAGATGCATAAAGATCAAACAAAGATTCATAGGCATTAATAATGAAATAACACTAGTTCATAAATGTGAACAACTTAGGGAAATTACAATCCAGTATATCAGACTCTACGCAATCCTAGATAATTTACATGACCACAAAACACATCTCTAAGTATTGGTTTTGTCATAAGATCTGCTATCATTCTGTGCGTAGATATGTACTGTAAGTTCACATCCTTTCGTGCAACCATATCTTTCACAAAGTTATACTTGGTATCTATATGTTTGGTCTTGCCATGATATTTTGGATCTTTAGTGTACGCTATAGTTGCTTGGCTATCACAGTTAACCAACAATGGATTTGCAGCTTTTTCATTAACACCTAAATGATCCAAAAATCTCTTAAGCCAAACTCCTTCTTGTACCGCTGCTGATAATGCCACGAACTCAGCTTCCATTGTGGACAAGGCTATATACATTTGCTTCTTACTGCTCCATGATATGGCGCCATTGTTCAGTAAGAAAGCAAATCCTGAGGTAGATTTTATTTCATCTAAATCTCCTCCCCAATCAGTATCTGAATAACCTTCAAGTCGCAGATCATTTTCTTGGTAATTCAACTTGTAATCAGTAGTTCCCTTCAGATACCTCAGTATTCTTTTAACGGCTTTCCAATGTGCTGGACCTGGATTGGATTGATATCTACTCACCATTCCAACTGTAAAACATATGTCGGGTCTTATACACATCATAGCGTACATCAAGCTCCCAACAGCACTAGCATAAGGAACATGTTTCAATTGTTCATTCTCTTGTGGAGTCCCTGGACACAGTTTATGGCTCAATTCTTCACCTTTTGCAATAGGAGTGTTTATGGGTTTACAGTCTTGCATACGAAATCGTTCAAGAACCTTATTTATATAGGTTTCTTGCGAAAGAGACAACGATCTCTTCGAACGATCTCTTGAAATCTTAACTCCACGAATGTATGCAGCCTCACCCATATCCTTCATCTTAAAGTTAAAAGACAACCATCTCTTGACAATATTAACAAACTCCATATTACTTCTGGCAATTAGTATATCATCAACATATAATGATATGATCACAAATTGATCCTTGGATCTTTTGATATATACACAATGATCATCATCAATCATTGTAAAATCATATGCCATTATGGCATTATGAAAACGTATATACCATTATCTCGATGACTGCTTAAGGCCATATATCAACCTCAAAAGTCGACATACCTTTTCTTCTTGGCCTTTCACTATGAAACCAGTAAGTTGTTCCATATATATTTCTTCCTCTAATTCTCCATTGAGGAAAGCAGTCTTTACATCAATTTGATGTAACTCAAGATCCATACTAGCCATTATTGCCAGAATAATGCGAATCGAGGTAAATCTCACTACAGGATAAAATGTATATTCATAATCAATTCCTTCCTGTTGATTATACCCCTTCGCCACAAGGCGGGCCTTATGCCTTTCTATCGAGCCATCAGCGTTTCGCTTTATTTTGAGAACCCACTTGTTCCCAATAGCTCTGCGTCCTTTTGGAAGATCAACCAGTTCCCAGACTTGGTTTGATTTCATTGACTCCATTTCCTCTTCCATTGCATGAATCCATTTTTTCTTACTAGGGCAATTCAGAGTCTCATTAATATTTCTTGGCTCATCCTTATCTTGTGAAGCAACCATAAAAGTTTCCCCTTCAATGTCAAAACGTCGACGGGAAATGCTTTGGCGACTTGTTCGCCGTATGGGAGATTGTACACTTTGCACATCAGTCCCCATCATGCTCCCACTTAGATTAGGTAATAATGATATCATCTCATCATGTGGTTGTAATTGAGAATGAGAGGAATTCAATTCATCACTTCTCATATTACTCCCACTCGGATGAACTCCACTAACATCATTATCCTGATCCAAGGTTTCAAATAGGGAGTTATCTTCCCCTATTTCGCCTTTCTTAGGAAATTCATCCTCTAAGAATGTGACATCCCGTGATTCAATTCAGTTATACTCCTACTTTCCTGCTCACCTATGAACACATACCATTTCGAGTGTTCTGAGTACCTTATGAAAATACTCTTCTTTCCTCTGGGACCCAATTTCCCAAACTTGTGAGAGGACTCATGTGTGTAGGCAGCACAACCCCATGGCTTAAGAAAACTTAAGTCCGGTGTTCTACTTGTCCATAACTCATATGGAGTGGAAGTAACTGATTTGGAAGGCACCCGGTTAAATATATAGACAGCAGTTAACAACGCATCACTCCAAAAAGTGATAGGTAAGTTAGCATGCGCCATCATGGACCTAACCATTTCCAGTAGGATTCTGTTTCTTCTCTCTGCAACACCATTTTGTTGAGGAGTATACGGAATAGACAACTGTCTTTCTATTCCTTTTTCATCACATAATTTTCTGAACTCATCAGATAAATATTCTCGACCTCGATCGGATCTAAATGCTTTTATTTTCTTGTTTAATTGATTTTCTACCAGGTTCATAAACTTTTTGAAACAACTTATTGCTTCAGATTTATGAGAAATCAAATAGACATATCCGAATCGAGTATAATCATCAATAAATGTGATGAAATAAACAGCCACATGCCTTCCTTTCACATTCATTGGACCACAAACATCAGAATGGATTAAATGCAGAGGAAATTCAGCTCTTTTACCTTTCCCAAATGGTTTCCTTGTCGTTTTCCCTTCTAGGCAATGCTTACATATGGGCAAATCGACTTTTTCAATGTTGCCCAACAAGCCCTCTTTGGCTAGTCTATTCATACGTTGTTGGCCAATGTGACCAAGTCTAGCATGCCACACATTCACATCATTATCATGGGTATTTGGAGACGTGATAAGGGAATAACAAACATTTGCATTAACATAGTCAATATGTAATACAATGAAACCATCCAGAAAATAACCACAATCATAGTAATTTGTATCTAAAAACAAATCCACACATCTATTGTAGAAGTTCATATTAAAACCTAATTTAACCAACACTAAAACAGACACTAAATTCCGACGAATCTCCGGAGCATACAACACATCATGAAGGAATAAAGTGCGTCCACCACGCATGTTCAGTTGGCAGGTGCCAATTCCTTTCACTTCAGTTCTAAAGTTGTTTCCCACATAGATCCACTTAGTTCCAGTTGGTACTCGTCGGAATTCCACGAAGGATCCTCTATCCTTCACTACATGGTCCGTCGCTCCTGAATCCACAGTCCACAAAGGATTAGACTCAGTTAAGAACACAGAACTCGACACAAAAGCAAAGTTCTGAAAAGTACAAGGGGTGCATACATTCTTTGGCTCACGACAGTCGCGAGCATAGTGACCCTTCTTGTCACAGTTGTAGCATTTCACCCTTGCAAGCTTTTTCATGCGATGACGCTTTCCTCTTTCATGTTGGTTAAACTTGGGTTTCTTTCCTGAAGGACTTACTTCTTCCTTGCCTTTCCCTTTATCAAACCAGTTAGGGCGCTTGCGCTTGGAGCTCGAAGCTCCATTTGAGCTAGAACTAGCATGATAGAGTTCAGTATCCGGCTTAGCCGCTAAGAGGCGGTCCTCTTCCAGCTCAAAATGACGCATTGCATCCTCGAAGGTTTTGATATTTTCATTATGGGTCAGGTGCACCTTCATATGCTCCCAACTCTGAGGTAAGGAACGAATCACTGCTTGCACTTGCTGCTCATCTGTGAGGACATGGCCAGCATCTTTCAGCTCATTTATCATGTTTGACATCTTTCTAAGATGTTGTTTCATGGTCTGACCATGAGGCTTCTTGTAAGAGTCAAACCTGATAGTGAGCTGCCTCAGTCTGGTCACCGAAGTATGACCAAATCTAGCTGCCAATGCCTCACACATTTCCTTGGCATTGTCAAAACGCCTAAACTCTCGCATGACGTCATTTTCCATGCTGCTCAGCAACGTGATGCGAGTTAGAGAGTTCTTTCTTTTCCACGCAGAAAAAGCTTCCTTGTCTCTTTTGTGCTGTGCAGTGCTTCCTTCTTCAGGTTCTACCATGGTTAGGTTAAGAGCCTCAAGTGCTTCTTGCTCTTCCAGCACATACTGGATTTTCATTTGCCAAATTTCATAGTTGTCACCATTGAGCTTTTCACCTTTGTTCAGCTCGGCAACTATGCTCTTTGTGGCTGAAGCCATTGATCTGAACACATCAAACAAATATACACGAATTATTAATGCCTATTATTTATGCATCCCTATTTACATAGACCCATTATATTAATGAATAATTTCAAGTAAGGCTTCAGAATCAAAATGTCACTATGTTTCCAATCATCCTCCAAAAATCCTAACTTAAAACTATCATTAATATGATTGTCATATGCAAAATCAATTCTATGAAGCTACAAAAACTTCTAAAACTACCCACAACTAATTACCCACAGTAACCAACAATAACAAAAAGCAACAGATAATTGACATATAATAAAACAATAATGCTTTCAACTATTACTAATAACATATCAGTTGCTACATCAACAACAATCAGGTAGTAAACATTACATTAAGATGTCCACAAAGCACACTTAATTAAGTTCAGCCAATACAACTAACACCAAGTCAGCACTTGAACTGGGAAAGATCCTATTTTGTTCAATTTCTTGATCTTTTCCCTTGTAACAATCCAGTAATATTCATTTACAAAATCCATCACAATTTTCTTATATGAAGCAGCTCCGTTGACACCCCATATGCGATTCAACACATCTTGCCATTCAGGTAGAAGAGTGTTCATGAAAAATCGCACCATCTCTGACTGTGGCATGGGACGACCATTCCATATGACTTTTTGAATTTTCCCGTTGACTTCAAGGACGTAATCAATTAAGTCACCACTCTCCCATCGATGATCAGTCAGCTCAGCTATCAATTTAGAAAGCCTTTCCTTTTGTTCATCGGTAACTGCACGAATAGGTGTGCACAACCTCAGGGGAGGCATTGTTCCTGCAACAAATGCAGAACAAATAAGGGATCACATATAATCCACCTAGACTTAATTGAAAAAGAAACACATTCTTTTTTTTTTTTTGTCAACGGTCAACGGTCGTCGGTCAACGGTCGTCGGTCGTCGGACCGACCACACGTGCCGCGAGTGTGCACGGGCTGACGTCACGTAGACATCAGCCGGCATGTGCCACGCGCGTGCCAGGCGTCTACGGGTCGGGTCGTTGGCCGGTGACCGCCCGGCCAACTGTCGCCTATGCTGACGTCATCGATGACGTCATCCCAGCGGTTACCGACCGTTGGTTGACGTCAGCACGCGTCAGTTCGTCGATCGGCGCGTGCCAGTTCGCCGGCCGGCGGCGCACACGTGCCGGTTCACCGATCGGCGCGTGTGCCGCACGCGCTGGGCGAGCCAGCACTTCCAGGTGCGTCGCGCCCACGCGCAGTGCCTTCTGGCCGCACGTGTGGGCGCGTGCGGCGTCTGGCGACGCACGACATGTCTTCGGACTCGTCTCGACGACCTCTTTCACCCAGTGCCTTCAGAAATTGATTTCGACTTACGAAAACTCAGAAAAAAGGACGAACAGCGCTCGGGTGTCGGGATTTCTTGCCCCGATCCGTACGGCCGAATTACTTTTGCGAAAAATCAATCAAAAAACATCAAATAGGTCGGAAAAACGTGAACTAGGGCTCTGATACCAATGTTGGGAATAACGGATCCCCTAAAACCGGATTCGACACTAAATCGAACCCCTAAAAGTAATGCGGAAGACAAGTCTGGGAAATTCACGTATCACCGATCCTAAAGCACACCATGGATTCGAGTGTACCTTGTTAGCCACAGATTAGACACCGACGCCGATAAGAGGAAGAAAATTTGGCCCTGTTCGATCCGATGACGCCTTGAAGGGAAGAAGAAACGTGCCTTTTGCCTTACTATTTCTTCTTTTTCTTTTTGAGAGACAGTGCGCGGGAGAGGGGAAGACGTACGTACGTTCTGATTGTCCAAAAGGTGTCTTCTCTCTCTCTCTCCTCCCTTTTATATGTCCCTCCATCCACGGGCCCTATTCCCATGGGCCGGGCTTTTTGGGCTCAACTTGGGCGGACGGGCCTTAAGCCCATCGCTAATAAAACCTTCACAGTGTAAGCTGATAAAAAAAAAAACCGATTTCCTTGGTGGGCAAACCTGAAGAACTTGGCATGAGTCGAGTCGAAAAAAATTTCTGACTCCGGAACTGTTATTGTTTGTCAATGGATACATATTCAGAACAATACCGTTACGACGGCGCATCAGCAAACATAGAGTGGAGAACAATTACAAACGCTTAGAGCCACAATTCACGCATTATTTTGACTGCTTATCTATGTTGTTGGCCGTAAAACAATGGCCTTGACGCAAAGCTTGGTTTTCCAATTCCCATCGGTTTGCTTGAGCGAAAAGCTTATCTTGCCAACGGTTTTGGGTGTCGTCTCGAACTGGCCGATGCTAATTGCATGCCACTTTTCCTTTTCCAGTCCTTCCAATCTTTCCATGCGTTCCTGCTTGTTTCCATCTGGGAGAGCGAGACTGAGGTTCACTGGAGCATCCCATCCGCGGCCTCCTTCTCCTATCTTCACGAGGATCTCGACTTCGTACTTCGTCCGTGGAGAGAGCATGATCGTGTTGCATTTCCCATTGATTTCTAGCCAGCAAATCCTTTTTAGCTCGGCGACGTGCACTTTCTTGTTGCCCGAGTAGCTGAAACTCACAAATATTCAAAGCAAGCAAAGGGTTGGTTTACTAGCATAGCAATGATGATGGTTAGCAATGATCTCATTTTCATGAAAGCAATTCAAAGCCCAGGTGCGGCTAAGTGAACAACTTGCAGATGAAATAAGGTGCATATTTAGCAGCATCTTTTTGGCAGCACCCAAAAATACGCGACACCGAAATAACGCTGGAGATATGCTGACACAAAAGTACCCATTTAGCGGCAAAACACAGTTTTTCACTGCTCGCGGATCATATTTGTTGGAGCGAATTCGTACGGGCCAACCCAGAGTCTTGATCAGCACATGAAGGTTCGACTTAAAATGTACTCGTTTAGGATAGGAGAGACAACGATACCATGGCTCCTCCTCTTCTGTCCATTGCCAGTATTTGTCATCCGAAGCAATTGATAAGGGCGCGTTTGGTAACGATTCTACATTCTGGGGCCGATTCGATCGGAATGATTCTTTTTGATTCTATTCCCTGAACGATTCGAGCAAAAGAACGCGTTTGGTACTGTACAAAATTTCTGATTCTAGAATAGAAAAAGAACAGAAATGCGTTTGGTAACTGCATAAAATTTCTATTCCAATTCTTTTTTTAATTCCTTCTTAGATAAATATAAATTTGATATTGAATTCTCATAAACCCCTCATTGATTAATTATATTTATACTAAGTAATAAAAATATTAACTAATCAATTTTTATTAAATAGTTAATAATAAACCATAGTATAAAATATACTAATATACCTAAAATATGTAATAAATATAAATACTAAATTTATAAAGAAAAATTAAATATGTATTATATATATAGCAAATATATATTTTAGAATAGGAGGAAATTAAAATAAAATATAGAAATAAAAAATAAATAAAAATAAAAACGAAAATTCTTGTTATTTTAATTTTTTTCTTATTAGAATTTCAATATTATTTATATTTAAATAAGATTTTTTTTTTTATCATGGTGATTTCTTATTTTCAATAAATATTTACATTTCTATGATTAAATATCTAATCCATTTTGAATTTAATATGGATGGGTGTTAATTTTAATTTAACCAAGATTCTTCTCTCTCTCTCTCTCTCTCGCTCGCTCTATATATATATTCCCTTCTCCAAAACCGAACACCCAACGTTTAAAAGAATAAGTCTTCAAATCAACATGACTCTTTGAAACAAAAAAGAAGACTTTAATGAGAAACTCATCACTACAACTTATCCATAAATGAATACTGAAGTAACTTAGTCAATTGTTCAACTTTGAAATATTGGCTTTGATAAGTCAATAATTAATAATAATATTACAAAAGTCGGAAACATAAAGTTATGGAATCTCTGGCATATTGTAATCCCTTGCCATTTGATTTGCGATACTTTTCCGAATTATGTTTATCTCCATTGCTTGCTCATTTGATGTATCATCCACAACCTCCTCTTCTCTAGCTCCAAATGGATAATCCGGATCTCCATATCGGGAAAATTTTTTGTCCATCCTGTCTTGGTCACGAATATAATTATGAAGAGCACAACATGCAATTACAATAAGTGCTTGCTTTTTAATTGTAAATGGAGGCATGCGTCTCAAAATGGTGAAGCGATTCTTTAATGCTCCAAATGACCTCTCAATGACATTTCTTAAAGAAGAATGTCTATAGTTGAATAATTCTTTTGCTGTCCTTGGCCGTCTTCCATTCCCCCTATAATCGTTCAGATGATATCGTTCTTTTTTGAATGGAGTTAAAAATCCCGGGAGTGCTGCATAGCCAGAATCTACCACGTAGTATTTGCCTATCATGTATATATATAAATTAGTTATGATATGCAACGATGAAACAAAATTTCTTCTTATAAACAAATTAAATACCTGGTGGCGGTCGAGGAAATTGCAATTCAGGAGTCTCAAGTGCTGCCGAAAGCACTCGACAATCGTTGGCAGATCCTTCCCACCCAGAATATACGAAAGTAAATTTCATGTCAAACGAACAAATACATAACACATTCTGAGTGGTAGTTCCTTTTCTGCCTCTAAATGGGATTTGCTGAGACGTGGGAACGGTAGCATCTATATGGGTGCCATCAATAGCACCTACGCAATCCTGTGAATTTATTTCGGAAAAAAAAAAATCACGTGAATTTATGAAAAGAAAAAATTATCAACTACATATATTTGATGATGCAAAATTGATATGAAAACTATACCTTGAAATAGGGTTCATGCCTGGGATTCATAAGAATTTCCGATGGAACGATATCAAAGGATGGTGGTTTGATAATCTCTTTTGCAATTTTCAGAACTGCTTTCAACACTAAATTAAAATACCTGCTGATTGTTTGTCCTGAACGTTGAAATCTCTCACATAAATCTCTAGTAGAGTTATTATGACCAACCAAAGATAAGAATATCCCAACTTGTTCATCTATCCTAACATACCGACTATCTTTCAACCAACCTCTTATCCTCATCAAATCACATAGGTTCAGAAAAACATGTCTCTCCATCCTGAAGGCTTCATATATTATATCTGAATGTCCACAAATAATCTCTCTTATCCATTCCGGTCCCGATAGTCTGCTGTCCCTAATAGGTTCTCTCGTATGCATGGACATGTCCATCGCAACCATGCATGACCATGCTACCAATATATCAAGATTCTCGTCATCCAAGAATTGGTCAACTGATTCTATATGCTCATTAGACATACTATTTGATCCTTCTTCCATGGTACCTATATTATCACACAAATACAATAACATTAATAAAGAGAGATGAAAATAATCCAATAACAATCAACAATGTAAGTTCTAAAATAAAGACAAATCAAATATAAAAATTTCAAACAATCCATCTTATCCATACAACCATAGGGTTTCCATAATTAAACACGCAATCAAGTGCAACCACATGCAATCCACAAAACACATCTTAACATCCACTAAAGAAGTTGAAGAAGCCCATGTCTCCTTTCAGCTGGTGTTCTGACGAATGCCTCTCACCATATGGCACTATTACATGCTCGCTCCACTCCCTTGCTGTAAAGATCTTGGTCCAAGTTATTCATATTGATAAGGATATCAATCACAACTGCTATAGAGAAGGGGTCTACAGGTGGTGGTGTCACAGGTGGTGGTGTCACTTGTGAGCTAACAGATCCACTCTCAGATTGACTTGACCTAGATTTGAGCATGTCCTGTATAGCTTTGCACGTGTCTGCAATACTATATGAGCCACTATTCCTTCTCCTTTGACATTTGGAGTCCTATCCAACCTGTGCTGGTTATGAATGGGAGGTGAAGTATGGTCGGATGTAAAAACGTCATCATCAATGGGGTGTTCACTTAAGTCTTCTGGATCACTGATTGCATTGCCACCACCATCACCTTCATCTGACACCGTCAAATCTTGGATATTTGCTATGGCATGATCCCCAGTAGCATATGTATCACCAAATACAATGCACAGTTGGGGATATTGAGGAAATCCATCCTTCTTGAATTTTGCCCACCCATTATTGACCTGCAATTTTCACAATAATAACAAATGTCAATAACATAATCAAATCTTCTAAAACTTACATCTATAGTAATATCAAAATGATCGAAATTTAAAACATACCGTGATGTGAGAGTCCCAAACACTTGGATCATCGACAACAACTTTGTTATTCACATTATCCCAGCCAAAACCAGATTGTGAAATGAGCTTCTTAAAACTGCCATACTGTCTTCTCAGTTTATTCACCTTATTCTTCAACTGCAATAGGTTATATTGGTATCCTGATTGTTTAGTGAATTCTGCTCGTATGTTGTTCCACCCTGCTTTGTTAAAAGTAGAAGTTGTGCGATTTCCCTTTTGTACCTCCTCTACCAACAAACTTACAAACAAGTTGGTTAAAGGCTCGGTCCATTTTGCATTGAACATCTCTTTCTGGGATGCCATTTAACCTTGATTGAGCATCATATAAGTTAATTGAGATGAGACTTAAAACTATCATGGAAAGTATAAACTTAGGAGTCAATATGTAATATAGAGAGCTAAACACAAATGGAGAGCTGATAATAGACTCATTACTTACTTCAAGTGCTATGGTATCTCTTGGAGAAGTAGTAAGCGTGGCTTCAAAGTGGCTTCAAACTCTTGTAGCCTTTTCTGTAAAAGATCCCAATAGAAGAAAAGAATTTCAGGCGGGGCGGATAATCCAAATAACCATGTTAACTTCAGAAAAAAAATGCAAACAAATAAGAACTTGGTGAAAAATTATCAGTACATTAGGAACTAGTACAATTTTTCTCTCCTCCTCAGTTTCTTTTTCCTAGTTCAGCAACTCTATATGCCATTCACAGCATTGACAAACAGAAAACCAAGCAGAAATCGCGAGCTCGGAGCTATATCATTCACATATTGGACCATAACAGCACTCTCTCCACACATAACAGCATTCTCTCAACATGGATATTAATGACTAATTGGATAAATTACATACACGAAAGAAAAAACATAAACATGCTGCGGTCAATTTGATTGCCCAGAAAATCCTTTGGCATTTGCCATTTGATTGCCTCTCAGAATTTTCTGAAAAACCAAACACGAATTGAAGGGGAGAAAAGCCCTGTTTTTCTGAGGGCCTATTCGCTCATCAAGGTCTGGGTTTCACACGAGCACTTGTCCACATAAGAAATCGTCGTCGACGGAAACACAAGATCTTGAACGTAATACAAGAACATTCCTAAGAAGCTGCACAGACAGGTCTGCTAATTTCCAAGACTATAGAACATAACCCATCAAGAACAGAACATCAATAACATAACCCATCAAGAACAGAACATCAAGACAGCCAAGGGAGTTCCACGAATCATCGCACATCAAGAACATAACATCAAGAATAGAACATCAACATAGCCAAGGGAGTTCCACGAATCATCGCACATCAAGAACAGAACCCATCAAGAACAGAACATCAACACAGCCAAGGGAGTTCCACGAATCATCGCACATCAAGAACAGAACATAAAAACAGCCAAGGGAGTTCCACGAGTCATCGCACATCAAGAACAGAACATAAAAACAGCCAAGGGAGTTCCACGAGTCATCGCACATCAAGAACAGAACAGCACAGGACCGGAGGGGTTCAAAGAAGATCATCCCAGAAATCGGCACCGAAAGACATTGAAATATACTATTCGGCAAACGAAAGCCCCCCAAAAATCTGATTCGGGCCCAGGGGGTCGCTCGGTGGCCAGATCGGCGCTGGCGCCCGCCGATTCGGGCCTGGGGGTCGGCGGGCGCGAGCGTCGATTTGGCCGTGGAGTCGCTCGCCGAGCGACACCCAGCCCGAATCGGCGGCGCCGCGCCGATCTGGCCGAGGAGTCGCTCGCCGAGCGACCCCCAGGCCCGAATCGGCGAGCGCGAGCGCCGATTTGGCCGAGGAGTCGCTCGCCGAGCGACCCCCGGGCTCGAATCAGCTCGCGCGACTCCGCCGATCCGGCCGAGGAGGAGTCGCGCGAGCCGATTCGAGCTTGGGGGTCGCTCGCCGAGCGACTCCTCGGCCAAATCGGCGCTCGCGCCGGCCGAGGAGGAGTCGCGCGAGCCGATTCGAGCACCGGGGGTCGCTCGGCGAGCGACTCCTCGGCCAAATCGGCGCTCGCGCTCGCCGATCGGGCTCGGGGTCGCTCGGCGAGCGACTCCTCGGCCAGATCGGCGCGGCGCCTGTCGATTCGGGCCTGGGTGTCGCTCGGCGAGCGACTCCACGGCCAGATCGACGCTCGCGCCCGCCGACTGGAGCTCGGTGGCGCTCCTGCCAACCGTTGCAGACGACGAACGACGGTGAGGGATATGCAAACCGTCACCTAGATCAGCCGGCAATGACGCTACCTGTGAGTGAACTCACCTTGAACGAGCAGCTTCAACAATGAAGAAGCAGCAGTCGCCGTCGCCGTTGTTGTGGAGAGAACGAACCAGAGAAGAACGAACCGAAGAAGAACGAACCACCAGAGAAGAACGAACCGAAGAAGAACGAACCAGAGAAGAACGAACCACCAGAGAAGAACGAACCAGAGAAGAACGAACCAGAGACAACGTGGAGCAAAAGAGAGAAGAAAAAGAAAGGGTTCGTTCGCACAGAGAGAAAGTGGAGCAGGAGAGCGTACGTTGAGCGGAGAGAGAGAGCCACAAAAGTGATTCTTTTTTCTGATTCAGAATCAAGAATCACATTTTTTTTTAATTCTAAATTCTTGTCCAAAACTGATTCTGGGAACAAATTTGTTCCCGGGAACAAAAAATTTACCAAACGTGATTCGGGCGAAACCGATTCTTTAACAAAGAATCAGAATCTGGCCCTGTTTGGATGGTTACCAAACAGGGCCTAAGTCTTTTGCCAGAATCTTCCAGCAGTTCTTGTTGAGCTTCTTGTCAACCCAATACTTGCGCGTATACGGCGGTTCCTGTAAGCCCACAGTAATGATCAGTGAGTGAGGCATTAGCAACATCAGAACAAAACTCGGCTCTTGTCCAATCCGGAGTGACCGAGCTCCCATCCGGTCCGTGATGACCTATTTGTAGATCTACTTATCATCCGCAGGTGGTCTTGATTTACAGACTTCTGCATATCATACAGTTTTAAATTTATGGGAGGCCTCACAATCCGAGCCCTCACAATCCGAGCCAAATTCTTTCTCAATAGGGCATTATCTATCTAAGCAAAAACTAGTTCATTTTTGTCCTTTGGAACTCACCTGATCCTCGCCATTTTTGGCCTCGCCTTGCTCCCTATCGTCCTTCAAAAGCACTCCTGCATAGACTCGAGTGCTCAGCTCGTTTTGGTCGAGGGAGAGGATTTGGACGCCCATCGCTCTTTTCAACATCGCAAAGGAAAGGAGAGGAGGCCTTCCTGTTTCACTTGTGCTGATTTGGGCCTTTACTTCATGTGTCGGCGGTGACAAATCCGGTGCATCTCTTGTTGCAGAAATCTCTGCCATCTTCTTCAAGGTATATTCGTACCTACCCTACATGTACACGAAGGGGGAAAAAGAAAATCAAAGGTTTGATATGTTCTAACGTTAGACTAAATGAAAGGTTGATTTATCGGTCCAGACATTCGGACTCTACCGTAAAACTCTTGCTGCTTGCGGCTCCAGCCATGGCGGAAGAAACAGGGATGAAAATATGATGGTAGAGTTCTGATTTCGAGGACTTTCAGAGTCAAGTAGAGATGAAGCTAAGGGGCCCAAATAGAATAACAGTAATGATGATGATGATGTCACGCTAAAGATGACAAAGGCGATGACAAAGGCGATTTGAGCTAAATGGGGTCGAGGCTAATTGGTCCTGCCAGCTCGCTTATCAAAGGCTGCTTCTTTTGGACTCTACTTTCTTGACACCCACGGAAAAATCTTAACCCGGATAGAGTAGGAAACGTAGCAATCTAATATGGCCATTGGTCACATCTATATCCACTAATCCTGTTATTTCATTTCATTACCAAAATACTTTAGTGCGATTGCCAAGGGCATTTCCTTTTTATTGAAATTAAGTGCGTGATAAGGTATCACTTCATATTAATTTTAAGTTTATCACGTCAAGTTTAAGTGTCTCTCATTATCTTCGTGTTGTGCTAGAGGTCAAGACAAGTTCCACATTCCAAAGTTCAGCCAATTACTTTGGTGCATTTCTATTTTATTATATACAAAATAAAATATTTCGATAGACCCTAACTTTTATTTGTAAATGTGCATGAAAATGCTTCACAATTCACTTTGGTTTTATACCATTTGCTGCTTTATGAAATGAACTGCCGATCAATCGTAGAAGAATTTTGCAACATTTCATTTGAGGTGTACATTGCATTAGTGGTCATAATGTGACTCTCATTTCAAACACACTATGAAGTTTCCGATTTTATAAAATGAAAGTTTAACTCTCTTTGATCAATATACTCCGGAATAAATTACATGTAGTGGAACTTTAATTCCCTACACTCGTGCCTGTTTTTTTTTTCAGGGTTGAGGGTGTTGAATGCTTATCAAATTGCAGAAGTTAGCAAAATCTTCAAACTTAGGTGAATGGTTGCAAAAAGTTGAACGTTGTTAACCTAAATAGAATGTTGAAAATATGATGACATTCATGATGATGACAAAGTATTGAAAGATCTAGCTAGAAAATCCTTTTTCAAAAGCCCAGTATGATAATTAATTCAACCTTGTTTCAAAGTTATATTTTGGTCCGCGTTAGTTGACAGATAAGGACATACATGTTCCCGTCTAAATGGATTGAATGATTAATTAATATTGTAGGACATGAGTAGTAGAGATTCTTCGTATCTCCTTGGATCGTAATTATTTCTAACAACAGATTTGTGGCATTAAAAGTCAAGCTTGAAGGGTCCATCTCACCTCAACTTATTAACCTGTGTCTATATGTGCGTGTTACACGTTTTGCTTTGTCCTTTTATGGCACTTTTGGTTCAAAATTGTTGACAGACGAGAACACATGTTTCCTCCTAAATGGGGTTCGATAGTTAATTATTCTGTAAATGATAATTAGGAGGGCTTCTCAATATCTCCCTTTTGCTCTTCTTGGTCATTTGTGCCCCTTTTTTTGGCATTTGTCGACATACAGGGACGCATGTGTATCCTCCTAAGTGGGGTTGAAAGGTTAATTAATTTTATTACAAAATGTCTGGAGATTTTCTGCATCATTGTGCAATATCCTTTAAGGAAATGAAGGATGTCATGATTATCTATAATAACAAATTTGGGAAATAAAGTCAATATTTAAGGGGTCAATTGGTCAGTGTTAGTTGAGTAGATACGTTCTTTTCTTTTCAACATGCATATGCTTCACGTGACTTTATTACATATGCATGGACACCGCATCATTTACCACTAGTCTTTTCAGCAATTTAATTGTAGCACAATCATTGTACATATCGTTAAAGGAGATGCAAAGAATGTCAGGATCATCTCTAATAACAGATTTGGTGGACATTAAAATCAAGCTTTAAGGGGTCCATGCGAGTAGGTACTTTGTTTCCTTTTCAAAATGCAAATTCTCCACGTGACTCTGTCTTCACATTTGCACGCAAACTGGGCATTCATCACTTGTCTATTCCACCAATTTAATTGTATTGATTTCATTCTTTTAGATTAGCAAAGTCTTATCTGATTTTTCAAATAACATGCAACTATAGAGGATAAATAGTTTGCTTTGCTTCTTTTTTTGTGATATTGAATTCAAATTTTGCTACAAGCGCTCTCTAAGAGTAAAATCATGAATATGCTAGGTCGATGTG
The DNA here is from genome assembly GCA_014182725.1 of Eucalyptus brandiana. Taxonomy (NCBI): domain Eukaryota; kingdom Viridiplantae; phylum Streptophyta; class Magnoliopsida; order Myrtales; family Myrtaceae; genus Eucalyptus; species Eucalyptus brandiana. Next base: position 33,966,803 of record CM024677.1, read on the forward strand.
GGAGAGTTACATCCTTAGGATTGCCCAAAGATTGAGACTAGGCAAATTGAGAGAAAGCAGAAAAATTACCAAAAAAGTCTAAAACTTGTTGCACTTCTGCTAAATTACTTCTAAACGTTTCAATTATGCCAATTAACTCCTAAACATTTAAACGATTTGTCTAAAGTATTACAACCGTGACATTTACTTTAGACTTTTTTCTTTTTTGTGTGACGTCAAAAACCTCAAATGAGTTTTGAGATTTCTATGCCCAAGCGTAGAGTTTTTGGTCTAAGCCCCGATATCTTGTCATATTTTGAAAAAAGATTTCCGATTTTCTAAAGAAGAAATGATTTTCCTAAATTTAAGCCCTAGTAGAAAAATATTTTCTATTGACTCTTTTTCCTAAGCAATCTAAATGCCGAAAGATATTTTTCATGGAACAAATAGAGCCTCAAAATACATATCCTCGTTGTTGGGCTTCTACCAGCTCACTTATCAAAGGCTTGTTAAGCAAATCCCTTTTTGAATTCCGGACTTGACTTTTCCTTCACACATGAAAAAAATCTAACCTCAATAGGTATGGATAGCCATTTAGTTATGTTGTATAATCACGTTTGTATAGGCTATTCCTGTTATTTTATTGACTAATAAATGATTTTCTATTGACTTATCCTCGTAACTAATCTTAACACCGAAAAATGAAGAAAATATTTTCTTGGAAATATCTTTCTACGAAAAAAATAAAACCTTGTATTTGATTTAAATTCACTAAGGCCGAAAGCAAGAAAAGGAAAAGAAAAGAAATGAACAAGAAGAAAAAGGTACAATATACAGTTCGCTCCATGAAGAGGGATGATTTTTTTTGTTAGCAAGTTGGTTTGTTGTAGAAACCTGAAATTTCGCAAATAAGTAAAATATGCATTTTTGTAATAAACGAATAAAGATAAAACAATAAAACAAAACCAATAAAAAAAATGATGAAATGGCTTCAGCCCATGTGATCATAAAGGTAGCCCATTACAATCGGTTCAGGCCGACAGCTCCGGTTCAGCTCAATGTAAATCGCAAGCACAAGCCCAAATCATTTCGAAAGTCATCTCAGCCCATGAAAAGTAAAACCATGCCCGTGGGAATCAAAACCCTTAGCCCATCTCTCGGATCTCGAACGCGACTCTGATTCTCAGCCGAATAGTTCCTGGGGATCAATACGTTCAATTCGATCAATATTCGCAGTCCTCAATGACATTTTCAAGGTAAATATCATACACGCTCCACTTAGGTTTATTTACACGTTAAGAGGAAACTAAGAATCATAGCTTCAATCTTGTAAAAATTGATTATGATTGAAGTTGTTTTGATAAGTTGAGTTCACATTAGGGCGGTTTATAATGACCTGAAATGAATTATTTCTTCAATCTTGCTTCAACTGTAACGTGCATTTATATTGACAGGTTTAGCTTCCATCTTTTGATGCAGTCCTAAGCAAGGAAAACAAATTGAAGAAGAGACTTTCGTTGATGATTAATAAAAATTTTAAGTAAATTAATCATTATTGAGTAGACAAATTAATAATTTAATCAAACATCAGATGACGTAGAGTGTAACTATTTAAAATATGGTATGATAGTTGTGATTATTGCTATACTGAAGGTTAAAGACTTCTCTTAACTTTAAACTACCTAATTCACGGAGAAAAATCATGGGATATTTCAATCTTTGCATAGGATATCTAAGTTCTCTAGTAAACCTGTACTAGGAGAATGTGGTTCTTTACCTCATAATGATTTTTACATTAAATTTTTTTAGATAAGTTATTTTTACAAAATTATATATTTAAATATGAAAAAATATAAAATTAAATCAGGGGAAAGTCACGTTTTTCGCCTTTCTTGAGCACAAGATATACAAAGGCAAAACCGGGTCTTAAGTTGAGATTTTGAGCATTCAGAAAGCTGCTAATGAATATAGAAGATCGTGACCTATACATGTTCATAAAGTCTAAGCGAACACAATGATTTGTTCTGTTGGGATTAACGGATCCCCAAAACACCGGATTCGACATTAAATCGAACCCCTAAATCAATGCGGAAGCGAAGCCCAAGAAAACGACACGTATCACCCATCCTAAAGCACATCACGGAGTCGAGCGTACCTTATAAGCCACAGATTAAACACCGACGCCAATGGAGGAAGAGAATTTGTCGCTATTCAATTCGGTGAAGCCTTGAAGGGAAGAAGCGTTACTGTTCTTCCTTTTTCCTTTTGAGAGAGAGTACGCGCGGGAGAGGGAAGACGTACGTGAATTCTGATTTTCCAACCAACATCTTCTCTCTCTCTCTCTCTCTCTCTCTCTCTCTCTCCCTTTTATACCCCATTCTCTCCACGGGCCATATTCCCGTGGGCCGGGCTTTCTGGGCCCAGCTTGGGCGGACAGGGCCTTAAGCCCAAATCTAATAAAGCTTTCATCTCCCACTCGCACAAGGTGGGTCGAACAGGAATCTCTTTACCTCTCTTCAACATTCATACCGGTGAATAATCCGTGCGACCAGCATACTTTGAGAGCTCGTTGCTATACATCTGTTAGGAATATATAGCAGCTCATAATGTGCGTCTCACTCTGAGTAGATTTAGTATGCAGTACCCTAGATCGATCGATCACATTTATATCTCTCTTGATCTCTTTTAAATATGATATATATATTGTATTCACAATTATAGTTATCACAAAGACAATCATAATTGGTCGACCAGTGAATACAAAACCATAATGTGATTCTCCAAAATCGATCTTCCTCTTTCCTTCAAACTCTCAATTTTAGTTCAGCTTGCTTTTCTAGAAATGCCCCATTAGATCGAATCAAATCATGACCATTGGCAACACCCTAAGATAGCAAACACTAAATAGAAACCTTGAGACTAAGTAAGAGTCTTGAGGGGACAAAAAAAAATTGAGGAACTCTTTTCCTCAAGAGTCTCACACGTCATAAAAGTTGAGATCAAACCTTTTGCCACTCTTATTGGTCGTCTCATGCATACGTAGTATGAAATACGTATTACGGTATTAACTCCTTTCCCATGGAGCGTATGTCTACACTGTTCAATACCGTACAGATGATAGTTCGGACATACCCAATGTCTAACTTGAGTTCACGTATCTACTCATTCACAAAATTCATCGAACTCACATCGGCATCTTAGACGGATAGAGTAAAATATGTGGGGTATTTTACTTTCGGACATCTTTAGTGTTATGTCCTCATCTTAACACTCGATTAAGGCGACATATGTATTTTAAGCTTGAGCTCTCGATTATCACCTAGATAATAAGCTTAAAAACAGTCTCATCTCTATTTATCACACAAGAAATGAGGCGATTACCCATGTGAGTGGGCTAATCATATATCTGTCCGACATACTTCTCAACTTAAAATAATGCACTGAGCATTAAGATGCATAAAGATCATACATAGATTCATAGGCATTAATCAATGAAAAACAAAATTTCATAAATGTGAACAACTCAGGGAAATTACAATTCAGTACATCAGACTCTACGCAATCCTAGAGATTTTAAATGACCACAAAATACATCTCTAGGTATTGGCTTTGTCATAGGATCTGCTACCATTCTATGCGTAGATATGTACTGTAAGTTCACATCCTTTCGTGCAACCATATCTTTTACAAAGTTATACTTGGTATCTATATGTTTGGTCTTGCCATGATACTTTGGATTTTTGGTGTACGCTATAGCTGCTTGGCTATCACAGTTAACTAATAATGGATTTGCAGCTTTCTCAATAACACCTAAATGATCCAAAAATCTCTTAAGCCAAACTCATTCTTGTACCGCATGCGATAATGCCACGAACTCAGCTTCCATCGTGGATAAGGCTATACACGTTTGCTTCTTCTTGCTCCATGATATGGCGCCATTGTTCGAAGAAAGCAAATCTGGAGGTAGATTTCCTTTCATCTAAATCTCCTCCCCAATCAGCATCCGAATAGCCTTCAAGTCGCAGATCCTTTCCTTGGTAATTCAACTTGAAATCAGCAGTTCTCTTCAGATACCTCAGTATTCTCTTCACGGCTTTCCAATGTGCTGGACCCAGGTTGGATTGGTATCTACTCATCATTCCAACTGCAAAACATATGTCGGGTCTTGTACATATTATAGCGTACATCAAGCTCCCAACAGCACTAGCATAAGGAACATGTTTCATTTGTTCCTTCTCTTGTGGAGTCCCTGGACACAGTTTATAGCTCAATGCTTCACCTTTTGCAATAGGAGTGTCTATGGGTTTACAGTCTTGCATACGAAATCGTTCAAGAACCTTATTTATATAGGTTTCTTGTGAAAGAGACAACGATCTCTTCGAACGATCTCTCGAAATCTTAACTCCAAGAATGTATGCAGCCTCACCCATATCCTTCATCTCAAAGTTAGAAGACAACCATCTCTTGACAGTATTAACCAACTCCATATTGCTTCCGGCAATTAGTATATCATCAACATATAATGATATGATCACAAATTGATCATTGGATCTTTTGATATATACACAATGATCCTCATCAATCATTGTAAAATCATATGCCATTATGGCCTTATGAAAACGTATATACCATTGTCTTGATGACTGCTTAAGGCTATATATCGACCTCAAAAGTCCATATACATTTTCTTCTTGGCCTTTCACTATGAAATCAGCAGGTTGTTCCATATATATTTCTTCCTCTAATTCTCCATTGAGGAAAGCAGTCTTTACATCCATCTGATGTAACTCAAGATCCAGACTAGCCACTATTGCTAGAATAATGCGAATCGAGATAAATCTTACCACAGGGGAAAACGTATCTTCATAATCAATTCCTTCCTGTTGATTATACCACTTCGCTACAAGGCGAGCCTTATGCCTTTCTATCGAGCCATCAGCCTTTCGCTTTATTTTGAGAACCCATTTGCTCTGCGTCCTTTTGGAAGATTAACCAGTTCCCAGACTTGGTTTGATTCCATTGATTCCATTTCCTCTTCCATTGCATGAATCCATTTTTCTTTACTAGGGCACTTCAGAGCCTCATTGATATTTCTTGGCTTATCCTCATCTTGTGGAGCAACCATAAAAGTTTCCCCTTCAATGTCAAAACGTTGACGGGGAATACTTTGGCGACTTGTTCGCCTTACGGGAGATTGTACACTTTGCACATCATTCCCTATTATGCTCCCACTTGGATGAACTCCACCAATATCATTATCTTGATCTAAGGTCTCAAATAGGGAGTGATCTTCCCCTATTTCGCCCTTCTTAGGAAACTCATCCTCTAAGAATGTGACATCTCGTGATTCAAATTCAGTTATACTCCCACTTTCCCCGCTCACCAATGAACACATACCCTTTTGAGTGTTATGAGTATCTTATGAAAATACTCTTCTTTCCTCTGGGACCCAATTTCCCAAATTTGTGAGATGACTCATGTGTATAGGCAGCACAACCCCATGGCTTAAGAAAACTCAAGTACGGTTTTCTACTTGTCCATAACTCATATGGAGTGGAAGTAACTGATTTGGAAGGCACACGGTTAAGTATATAGGCAGCAGTTAACAACGCATCACTCCAAAAGATAATGGGTAAGTTAGCATGCGCCATCATGGACCTAACCATTTCCAGTAGGGTTCTGTTTCTTCTCTCTGCAACACCATTTTGTTGAGGAGTATACGAAATAGACAAATCTGTCTTTCTATTCCTTTTTCATCACATAATTTTCTGAACTCATCGATATAAATATTCTCGACCTCGATCGGATCTCAATGTTTTTATTTTCTTGTCTAATTGATTTTCTACCAGGTTCATAAACCTTTGAAACAACTTATTGCTTCAGACTTATGAGAAATCAAATAGACATATCCGAATCGAGTATAATCATCAATAAATGTGATGAAATAAACAGCCCCATGCCTTCCTCTCACATTCATTGGACCACAAACATCAGAATGGATTAAATGCAGAGGAAATTCAGCTCTTTTCCATTTCCCAAATGGTTTCCGTGTTGTTTTCCCTTCTAGGCAATGCTTACATATGGGTAAATCGACTTTTTCAATGTTACCCAACAAGCCCTTTTTGGCTAGTCTATTCATACGTTGTTGGCCAATGTGACCAAGCCTAGCATGCCACACATTCACATCATTATCATAGGTATTAGAAGATGTGATAAGGGAATAACAAACATTTGCATTAATATACTCAATATCCAATACAATAAAACCATCCAGAAAATAACCACAACCATAGTAATTTGTATCTAAAAACAAATTCACACCTCTACTATTGAAGTTCAAATTAAAACCTAATTTAACCAACATTAATACAGACACTAAATTCCGACGAATCTCCGGAGCATACAACACATCATGAAGTAACAACTTGCGTCCACCACGCATATTCAGTTGGCATGTGCCAATTCCTTTCACTTCAGCTCTGGAGTTGTTTCCCACATAGATCCACTTAGTTCCAGTTGGTACTCGTCGGAATTCTACGAAGGATCCTCTATCCTTCGCTACATGGTCCGTCGCTCCTAAATCCACAATCCACAAAGGATTAGACTCAGTTAAGAACACAGAACTCGACACATAAGTAAAGTTCTGAAAAGTACAAGGGGTGCATACCTTCTTTGGCTCACGACAGTCGCGAGCATAGTGACCCTTCTTGTCACAGCTGTAACATTTCACCCTTGCTAGCTTCTTCATGTGAGGACGCTTTCCTCTATCATGTTGGTTAAACTTGGGTTTCTTCCCTGAAAGACCAGCTTCTTCCTTGCCTTTCCCTTTATCAAACCAGCTAGGGCGCTTGCGCTTGGAGCTCGAAGCTCCATTTGAGCTGGAACTAGCATGATAAAGTTCAGCTTCCGGCTTAGCCGCCAACAGGCGGTCATCTTCCAGCTCAAGATGACGCATTGCATCCTCAAAGGTTTTGATGTTTTCATTATGAGTCAGGTGCACCTTCATATACTTCCAACTCTGAGGCAAGAAACGAATCACTGCTTGCACTTGCTGCTCATCTGTGAGGACATGGCCAGCATCTCTCAGCTCAGTTATCATGTTTGACATATTTCTAAGATGTTGCTTCATGGTTTGACCATGAGGCTTCTTATAAGAGTCAAACCTGATAGTGAGCTGCCTCAGTCTAGTCACCGAAGTGTGACCAAATCTAGCTTCCAATGCCTCCCACATTTCCTTGGCATTGTCAAAACGCCGAAACTCTCGCATGACGTCATTTTCCATGCTCGCCAAACGTGATGCGAGCTAGAGAGTTCATTCTTTTCCACGCAAGAAAAGCTTCTTTGTCCTTTTTGTGCTGTTCAGTGGTTCCCTCTTCAGGTTCTACCATGGTCATGACAAGAGCCTTAAGTGCTTCTTGCTCTTCCAGCACATACTGGATTTTCATTTGCCAAATCTCATAGTTGTCACCATTAAGCTTTTCACCTTTGTTCACTCGGAACTATGCTTTTTGTGGTCAAGCCATTGATCCGAACAAATCGACAAATATGCACGAATTATTAATGCCTATCATTTATGCATCCCTATTTGCATAGACCCATCATATTAATAAATAATCTCAAGTAAGACTTCAGAATCAAAAGGTCACTACGTTTCCAATTATCCTCCAAAAATCCTAACTTAAAACTATCATTAATATGATTGTCATATGCAAAATCAATTCTATGAAGCTACAAAAACTTCTATAACTACCCATAGCTAATTACCCACAGCAACCAGCAATAACAGAAAGCAACAGATAATTGAATTCCAATAAAACAATAATGCTTTCAATCAATACAACTAACATATCAGTTGTTACATCAATAACAATCGGGTAGTAAATAATACATTATATGTCCACAAAGCACACTTAACATACATCAGCCAATACAACTAACACATAGTCGACACACGAACGGGAAAGATCCTCTTTTGTTCAATTTCTTGATCTTTTCCCTTGTAACAATTGAGTAATATTCATTTACAAAATCTATCACAATTTTCTTATAGGAAGCAGCTCCGTTGACATCCCATATGCGATTCAACACATCTTGCCATTCAGGTGGAAGAGTGCTTATGAAAAATCGCACCATCTCTGACTGTGACATTGGACGACCATTCCATATGACCCGTTGAATTTTCCCGTTGACTTCAAGGACGTGATCAATTAAGTCACCACTTTTCCATCGATGATTAGTCAGCTTAGCTATCAACTTAGACAGCCTTTCCTTTTGTTCATCTGGCCACGCGCGAATAGGTGTGCGCAACCTCGGGGGAGGCATTGTTCCCGCAACAAATGCAGAACAAATAAGGGATTACATATAATCCACATAGACTTAATTGAAAAAGAAACACATTCTTTTACCCTTTTTTTTTTTTGGGTCAACAGTCAACGGTCAAAGTCAACGGTCAACGGTCGGTCAACGGTCAAGTCAACGGTCAACGGTCGTCGCTGGTCAACGGTCGTCGGACCGGTCGGACCGGACGGACCAGGCGGACCGCTCGCACGTGCCGCGCGTGCGGGGCGGCGTCACGCGAGCGTCGGCGGCACTGCCCCAGCGTGCTATCGTCGGCCCGGGTCGGGTCGGGTCGGTTCGCGGGTCGGTCGCCGCCCGGCCAACCGACGTCATCGGCGACGTCATCGATGACGTCACCCCGGCGGTTATTGACCGTTGGGTGACGTCATGCGGCGCGGCACGCGTCGATCCGCGGACCGGCGCGTGCTTGGTTCCAGCCGGCCGGCGACGCGCACGCGCCGATTCACCGACCGGCGCGTGTGCCGCACGCGCCTGGCGATCGAGCGCTTCCGGGCGCGTCGAGCCCACGCGCAGCGCCTTCTGGCCGCGTGTGTGGGCGCGTGCGGCGTCTCCCGGCGGCGCTCGAGGCATCTCCAGACTCGTCTCGACGTCGCCTTTCTCCCAGTGCTTTCAGAATTTGGTTTTGACATTCGAAAACTCATAAAAATGGTCGAAGAAGTCTCGGGTGTCGGGATTGCTTGCCCCGATCCGTACGGCCGAACTTCCTTTTGCGAAAAATCAACCAAAATACATCAAATTGATCGGGAAAACGTGAACTAGGGCTCTGATACCAATGTTGGGATTAACGGATCCCCAAAACACCGAATTCGACACTAAATCGAATCCCTAAATCAATGCGGAAGCGAAGCCCAAGAAAACGACACGTATCACCGATCCTAAAGCACACCACGGAGTCGAGCGTACCTTATAAGCCACGATTAAACACCGACGCCAATGGAGGAAGAGAATTTGTCGCCATTGTTCAATTCGGTGAAGCCTTGAAGGGAAGAAGCGTTACTGTTCTTCCTTTTTCCTTTTGAGAGAGAGTACGCGCGGGAGAGGGAAGACGTACGTGAATTCTGATTTTCCAACCAACGTCTTCTCTCTCTCTCTCTCTCCCTTTTATATCCCATTCTCTCCACGGGCCATATTCCCGTGGGCCGGGCTTTCTGGGCCCAGCTTGGGCGGACAGGGCCTTAAGCCCAAATCTAATAAAGCTTTCATGTTCTTTCACCATTAGATCGGTAAAGGGACTAAAATATTATCATTAGAATATTCCGTAGATCTGGTTAAACAAAGATGAAATTCCGGAAAGATTTGCTTATATCACTAACGCAGGTTCCATGAAGAAGTGATAAGTCAATCCAAATGAGACATGAGGAGCTAATACATGATGCATATGGTTCACTAAGAGTCGGGGGATGATGAGTCACTCCTGCTTAACCAGCAGCTCCGCGATTGATGGGACATACGGTATTTGGAAGTGATCGGTCAAGCCGAAATGAGCCATGAGGAACCAAACATGAGTCAAGAACTCGCCTCCTTGTCGAAGTTGCCGAGCATGTTGAACCCCCTTGCACTTGACGGCCGCATAAACAAGCATCTCCACCCACACAGAACTTACAACGTCCCATTTGTTCTCTTGATTGTTCAGCTGCGACGCGAGCCGGCATCTCTGGCACGGGGCGAACTTGCCCTTGTCTCCTTTTGCCATGATCGGAGCTAGTTTTGTGTCCACGTTTTTGCGCAGCGCATTGCAAGCTTCAGGTATGTTGGATTCGCTCTCTACAGCCTTACGGGTTTTCTTTTTTGACTCAGGCTATTTAGGCAACCTCGTTGCAGCCGCGTGCATGTCTCGGAATCTAACGCGTCCGACTCCAAGCGCCAAGAGAAAAGGGTACGTAACCAAAAGATACAGCATATACCGAGACAATTGCTTGCTCATTTCGGGAGCGCCTGAAAGATCTCCTGTTTTTCCGTGTAGCATAAGAGTTCGGTTGCAATGTGCCAGACATGGATGCTCTGGTCGAGCTCTAACTCGTTGCTCCATTTAAAATCGTCCAATAACTCATGCTTTTTCAGGATGAGATATCCTGGGTAGGTCCTTACAGACTGGACTTCCTTCTCGCTTGTTGCCAGGGACTTGAAACGTTCGAGAAGCCGTTCTTTAATAAAGTCGCTTATTTCCACATCACCCTTGTACAAGAACTTCAGAACCTTCTGGTCGACGTGTAGCAACTCTAGGATTCGATGGAACGGGAGGAGTTTCTCTTTGAAAGCGAAGCTTAGTAGGTTGTAATGCGCCGTAGAACCCGACCACCTGCGCCTCTTATACAGTGGTTGTAACCGTTCAACAAAATCCAAGATGACTGGACTGTGTTTATTTAGCCAACAAGCGGCTTCGTCGGAGAAGAGAAGAACGAATAACGCATAAATCTTTAAGAAAATGGCGACCCTGGGCAACAAAAAGGTCACATGGATATTTAACTTGGAGTATTTGTCCTTGTCTGACCTGGAAAAAAGCACCACGACCATGACGGTGGATAGGATACTCACGGTGCGGAGAGTAAAACCCCACTGATTGTGGATCACCATCGCCTTAGTGCAGAGCAAATCATACATGAGTCCCAATTCAATCTCGATAACTCTGAATACAACTTGAAAATGTTTATCCTTGAGTATTAACATGCTAGTGTCACGGTCCTCGAAGCTAAGCACAGACCAGCGAAAAGGCACCGGAAAATGTCGATCAAGTCTTTGGCAACTGCCGGTTGCGCTCCTTCACCTTTTCAGGTAAAAGCTTTTCATCACCAAAAAGGTACCGGAAAAGGTAGAATGTACCTTTGGCTTCAGACAAGAGACCTTTATCAGGAGACGAAAGATCTACGCCCGCCTTCAAATTGCATTCCACGTTCACTGCGTGTATCTCAATCACCTCGTGTGGCGTGATGTCGTAGCCCTCAGCCTTCTTCAACTTATATTCCTCTAGGATCTTCGAGTAATGGAGAGGAGGGTCAGGGATCGAGTCCCTGAACTGCTCGCTACTCGCGGCAAGGAGGACGAAAACCCTCTCGCCGTACTTTATGAGGCCAGAGACGATGGTGAGAAGCGAAAGCACTGAGAGATCATCAGAGCCTGTCAATGCCTGGAAGAAGATGAACAGCGTCCTGGCCGTTTGGACGACAAGTCCAACCAAATGCCTCATCCAGAGCTTGTGTCGGGACCGCCCAGGTAAAGCAGCGCGAACAGCGCCCAGACTTGTACATTTGTTTTTTTTTTTTTTTCCTTCCAATCAAGTCCTTTATAACTTTTGATTTATCTAATCAAATCATCGAACTTGCATAGTTATTTTAATTAAGTCACTCAGGCTCCAAATTCCATTAATTGGCACTCACTTGTCCATTTGAGTCGACAAAAGTTTTGGCGATGAAACTCAAGGGTAGTGTTTGTTTTGAAGAATTTTATCGTTCTAGGTTCTTGGCGATCTTCATCTTCGGTGTTTTTAGCCCAGGAGCGGCAAAAAGTTTTTTCGTACTAGACTCTTGAAGTGGGAGGAACTTGATTAGTAAAGTGATGTAAGTACAATGGCTTGATTGGGTTAAAGGCCCAAGATTGAGGATGAGCAGTGAGTTCTTTCCTTTTAGAATTCTACAAACGCTACAATATACAGGTTTGAATAGTAGTTATGTGCAATTTAAAAACAATTGAGTCCAATTAATTTAAGGCTCCATTTATTTCTTGAAAAATGAATAATTTAAAAGATAATTTTATAAAAAAATAGTATTTCATATCATTTATAAAAATGAATAAATATTTTTATTACTGATGAAAAAGTTTAAACATAATGTTGTCGACAATGAAAACATTTTATATATACTAATAAATTATAAGAAATAAAAGTAATTATTTTTAGGAAAATATATTTCGAATCATTCTTTTTTCACGAAACAAATAGAGCCTAAGAGATTAGATCATTTATCCACATTTTAAGGTTTCTTCATTCTGATTTGATCACATCGAGTTATAGTATTTCATCATCATCTCAACCTTCTAATCGTCCAAACAGAGTGAGCTAAAAATTTACAATTTCCTTGGTCAGCAAACCTGAAGAGCTCAGCATGATTCGAATCGGAAGTCCTACGATGAATTCGGATTGTTTGCCAACTGATACAAATTCGGAAAAATATCATGTTACAACGGTGCACTGCCAAACGCGGAGAGGAGATCGATACAGAAACCTGAGCCCCAATTCACGCATTATACGGCTTTTGCTCCATGTATTGGAGTTCTCTCATGGAAGCTCATTGAAGAAGTAGATTGCCTTGGCATAGGTGTATTGGTCTTGGAACTGTATGCTTGCGATTCCGCTAGCCATAGCAGGATATCTGACAACTAGATATAGCACACATCAAGACAAACGGCTAGTAATTCTAGATCTAAACCTGCTGTTGTTCTTTAGGTGGGCATCTTCCAGATTCGTACGTGCTATGAGGTGGCAGCGGGGTTCTGTAGCAAAGTGCCAAATCGTAAAACTCCTGTTGAAATCCAAATCGAGAATTCATTCGGAAGTACCCAACGTTTTAGCCCAATCGAGTATGTGATCGCCTCTAAAGGTGCGTATAGCTTGGAGCCATGATCGGTTGTTTCGTATCATCTGTCATTACCTCGTGACTCCCATATAGATGTTTCTCCGCCTCGTCTTTGATGTGTAGGATCTCCCGTGGTCGGACCATTTCTACCTTTTTAGAAGCGGTTGTATCCAATTGATGAAATTCAAGGCGCAAGACGTTTTGGTCTTCATCAGCCAACAAGGCAGTTCTATTGGGAAAAAGAGAACCAGCAATGCGTATAATTCTAAAAAGTTGGCTGCGCCCAACAATTATGAAGTTATGCAGAGTTAGGTAAGGCTACTTGTGAAACAATGCTCTCCAGAATTTACAATGTTGAACGAAGGTGGGACGGAAGTGTGAGAAGATGTCGCCTGCCAAATCTATTGTATGAGTTCTAGTCTCGAATAGCTGCAGACATGGGGTATTTTTGCAACCTATGATGGCTCTGTCAACAAGATATTAGATGATTGAATTGAAGTTCATCGCCCCACGGACTGCGGCATATAGGGACTAAGAGGTGTAGGGGAAACCTGGGGACAACAATTTACCACATATTAAATCCAATTCAGAATCAATTTCTCCCACAAAACTAAACAAACCAAAATCAACTTAGCCCCACCAACAACAAGTCATATGCATCCCACAATATGCATATATAATGCCAGAATTATAAGTAGACAAAGCCAACACTACCGCCAAGATTTTAAAGAGGAAACCCTATGCAGGAAAAAATCATAAACCGTTCGAAAACTTTCACTAATCACTAAGAATGGTAGGATACACAAAATAGTTTTCTCTAGATACTAGAGGCTTTACATAAGTATGATAAGTTCATTTCATCACTATAAATGTGGATAAGTAAAAACGGGACTAGAAAATCCCAAAAGCAATTGGAGAATTTGGAGGCGGTTCTCGACGAATAAAACCATCAACTCATAGCTCTCGGTCTCATGAATAACATATTCAAAATCAAGCCAATTCCGTTGGTGTTTAGCCTTCGAATGGGGACCACAAAGTTGCAGCCCTCCTCTTCTTCTTTCTCGCCCGTTTCTTTGGTGTGCTCCGGTTAGACGGTTCTCTTTCTCTCTCTCTCTCTTTACCTTCTCTTTTTTCTCTCTCCTTGGGCTCTCTTTTGGCACTCACGAAGCAGCCCCTTCTTTTCACTTTTTGACTTTTACTTCTTTTCGCTTTCTTTTGTTTTATATGTTGGCTGGCCCCCACATGAAGGTGGACCCAGCCCAAGAGGAACGTATCTGCAAGGCTTCATCAAATTCAGTATGGTGTCACCGATCACCGTTGTTGTATATAATTTGACAGTCGGAAGCTGGAGAAAAGTTCAAGAGAGATGGAAGTGTTGCTTAATTTCGCTACGGCTTAAGAGCGACTTTGGTTTTTGCCGAGGCCGCTAGATCTCGAGGCGTTTATCGGCCGATGCTTCCTGAAAGTCTGGGCAAAGTGCAGAAGTCATCATGCTCTCCCATAAAATGCCCAGATTAATGTAATAAGCTAATGGACTTCCAATAATGTAATTATTATTTTTTAAATAGCTCAAAGAAAGAGATGAAATGAAGTTAATTGGGATAATAATGCATCAAACGGCAAATTAACAAATGAGAGCACAACTAAGTGTTCACAGCTTAGCAACTTTCATTTAATAATGGATCTAGAAAGTAGACATGTGGTATGTGTCTATGTGATCCCAATTGATCAAAACGGTCATTATAGAAATACCCTGAAATAGTTTGACCACCCACTTCAAAAAGGCCTTTACAACTCTCTAGTTCAGCTAAACATAGTACATAGTATCAAGCTTTTCCGAAATATAAGGGTATTAAAATGGATCATGAGCCAATTTTTGGCTCGCGATTTCTAGACCAGTTTACATATGGGTTATTGAATATTTAGGGACCAGGTGTAAGTGGGTCAAAAATATTACAGCTTAATGAGATTGGGTCTTTAATCGATTTCCTCAAGACCCATTTTGATCCAAGAAAGGCATCAACCGGCAGTCACCGAGTGGCTTAGAGTGTTCGAGGGCGAGTGATTGAGCGACGCGCTTGTTTCGTAATCGTCTCTCTGCATAGCATTCGTGAGCTTGGGCAACTCTTTGAATGTGACGTCGTCATCTTTGCAAAATATTGGTAGCTTATTTTTCTTATTTTGCGGAGAGAATTTTGATAACTAATTTTTGCACCCCTCTTTTTTTCTTTTTTCTTTCGCTAAAACA
Source organism: Eucalyptus brandiana (assembly GCA_014182725.1). Taxonomy (NCBI): domain Eukaryota; kingdom Viridiplantae; phylum Streptophyta; class Magnoliopsida; order Myrtales; family Myrtaceae; genus Eucalyptus; species Eucalyptus brandiana. Next base: position 33,981,956 of record CM024677.1, read on the forward strand.
TTTTTTTTGGCAAAAATTGAATAATATTAAAACTGGAAATTTATGCAATGTTGAAAGCCAAATCTTTACCATATTATAGTATGGAATGGTATAGTTTTATCAAGTGAATACAATTTTAAATGTTGATATGAATTATAGGCAAAAAGTCATGGTTGTACTGATGGGAGTAAATATCGTGCGGATTATGGCGAAGGTTGATAGGAGTATCTGTAGGCATTTTTTTAAAAGTATTTCAATCTATAGATTTTATTTTATGTTTTCTACTTAATTTGCTAACATTTTTTAATTGTGCTAATTTACTTTTTAAATTTGGTGTGAAATATTTATCCAAGTAACAAATACACTTGAAGAACTTTAAGTGAGATAAATAGGTAGGTATGTGTTTTCATAGGATAGATTATAAATGGATATATTTTAGAAATATGGCTTGAGTCAATAATGGATAAGGTCTAGTATGGATAATTAGATTTGTATTGTCTATAAATGGGTCATATTGGATTAAATGTCAATTTAGGTAGGACATTTTTGACCCGACCTGCCCATCTAACAGCCTCACCAAAACCTAGGATTATTCTGGCCATTTATATGAATATCATATGATAGCCAGATCAGAGCTCGTTATCGTCATCAAAACGCCCAAAGAACCAAAACTGAAGGGAGGGAGAGCGGGATTACCTTCTTTGGGCCCATCCCGGTGGAGCTCCTTTTCCTAAAGGTGGCAAACCTTGCGCTAGGACAGGAAATCGTCCTTGTTAAAATTCAGAATTCCAAAAGCAATTGCAGTCTCAATGGATGGTGTCTCGGTTGAGTAAGCTACGCATTCCAAGCCTAAGGGCTCTACATATAGCTAAAAACTTTGTCGTTTGCATTGGGGGATAACTATATATATGACTAGAAATTTGATATATAAACCTTTTACTCAAAAGATTCTCTGTAACTCTTGCACTAGTCCATGGTCTTCGGATCCATTGGAAACAAATTAATTGTGCATATTAGCTGATTCAGATGTCAATAAGAACAAGGACCTTCTCGGAAATGCATACAGGATGATCTCAATGAAGTTGAATTAGACCATTTTCCCCAATCACACCCAACCAACGAAAAGAACTACTGATTAGTGCAGCATTAGAAATCGTACTAAGACAACGTAAAGCATATTTTGTAGATTCGTACAAAATGCAGCCTCAACAAACTTTACATAGCAAGCATGAAAAAAAATCTAATTTGGAGTAACGAAATTATAATTTGACCCTGAAAGTGCTAGTACGAACACCTAGAGGGGGGTGAATAGGTGTTTACAATAAATCTTGGCAAATATATGCGGAATAAAATAAACTTCAAATAAAACAAAGGAGTTAGGGAAGAGAATAAGAACACAAGGTTTATAGTGGTTCGGTTTAATCCAAGCCTACGTCCACTCTCCCACGTTAACAGCCTTCTTGGCTGGATTCCACTATGCAATCAACAAGAGATTACAACTTCGAGTGCAAATACTCAGTAGATCACACTATCTCACTAAGTCACTCTTTTGGTATTTCTCTCACAATCACAAACGTTTAAGCTCTCCAAAGACAAGTGTATGATCGAAGGTCGCTCAGACTTTGGAATTATAAATTCTACGCTCTATCTCTTATTTGCTCATCGGTCCATGATCTCCTTAAATACTCCTCCACTCTCAAACTAGCTGTTGGATAGTATCCCGGAGAATCGTCTTCCAATATACCCATTGGACAGCTCTGTATCTAGAAGATTTGGTAGCCGTTGAGTGACAAAGGTAGAATCCCAAATTGATTCCGATCGCCCATACAAACGAAATCTTGGTTTCCATAAGTAAAGCTTCTTCGTATAGAAAGTTCTTGTCTTCAAGATCCAATCGTCAATCAATTAGATTGAATCAATCAAATCAATCTTGATGTGGAATCCAAACCAGATCACTAGCCGTTATATGATTGGGCTTGAGTTCTGTCGAATCTAGATGTAAAATCTGAGAGTAATAGACTTTACAATCTGAGTCTGAGTGCGATAGACTTTGCAATCTAAGTCTGAACATATTCTGCTTCTGAACAGATTTAGCTTTAAGGTCTCATACCCGGTTCGAACTTCAAAGATAGAGTCTGTCTTTTGGTTCATCATTCACGTTTAGTCTGGAATTTGTCAGAGTGAGCAGAATTCTGATATAGAATAGACTTTGACACTAAAATCTGGCAGTATTCAGACTTTGACACAGAAGTCTGGAAATCTTCAGAATATACTTTAGACATGTGTTACGTTCAGTCTTCTGGCCGTCTTCTAACTTTGATAATATCCTTTACATGTTCTATTATCTGCATGGTTTATTACTTAACCATTAAACATGTTAGTAGCCTTTGATTTATTTTGTAATCTTCAAAACATCATAAGGGATTTCCCTAACAATTTCCCCATTTTTTATGATGACAAAACAATCTCTGAATATGCAGATTTGTAAACATGCTTTTAAAAATATTAATTTAAATCAAAGGATATTAGAAGATAACAAATAGATTGAGCATAACAATATATAGAAAAATAATCGCAGCTCAATATTATGCAATAAATATTATTAACCAATCAACACATATGCATATTCATATCTTCTCCCCCTTTTTGTCATAATCAAAAAGCGATAACAATAGATTCGCGTAGAGAATATAAAATGATAAATATATCTTGCATGACATATAATTTCCAAAAATCAGCTTTTATAAAGTAAATCGAATATTAAAGATATGCAATATAGCTCACTTCGATCATATATATCAGCAAATATTCAATAAAAATCACGGATGCATCATAAAATTCATTTAACCTTTTTGTCATAATAAAATGATAATATCAATAAGAGATTTGTTAATGACAAAAGGTAATAAAAGATGCACTAACCGGATTTTTTTGAATAAATTCTGACACATTTACCTTCCCTTCCATCCATAATAAGATCACGATCAATCCAAAAAGATTTTTCCATAATTAATCAAAGCTACCCCTCAATTTGTTGCCTTTTTGAGATGATCACGATTCTTTTCCTTTTCTTTTGGATTTGCTTTCTCCCCCTGTGATCATGACAATATTTGTAGATAGAAACAATTGTGGCTTGTGCACGTTGAGCAGAATATTTTTCAATTATTTCCTTCGTAGCGACAACATCCGCAACAATCACTTGCATTTTGAAATTCGAGGCAAAAATTTATTTTCTTCAATCAAGCTCTTCTCGAATTCAACCTGCATCAACTTAACAAACTTTTTCCACAAATAATATCCACGTAATATATAATGCCCTTTCTTCAAATAAATAAATTGAACAACATATATAAAATTATCAAATATTAAAATTCAGAACTATTCAACCTTACGTACAACACATAAGGGATTTCCTCAATAAGCAAAAATTTTGCACAATGAAGGGAATTTTTAAACCTTCAAAAGATAGTATAGAATCTACATGATTTTCTGATTGAGTTTTCCAAAATTCATATGGAAGATTCTATTGTTACCTGCAAAATCTTGTATAATAGATAATCATCTTTGCAAAAATGTCACGTAATATCTTCCTTTGATTTACAAATCAAACTTGCTAGATAGAATATATCTTCTAAGAACATAGCAAGAATATCCATGAATATGCAATATTATCTTTTGAGATCAAAGAGATTTCCTTGAGCATAAATTTCAAATATGCATTTTGCAAAAGGAAAATAGATATTTCTGTCACGTGTCAAAATTGCAATACCTTATATTTATGACAAAAGATATTCGCAATATAATAAATAATCATCCAAAATCATGATAAATGTACATAGAAATTTACAAGGCGGGATGATAAAAATATTCTCTTACCCATGGTATATGTTTGGAATATACCATTAAAAAAAACATTACCAATCTTCGTAGGAGATATGTTTTTGATTGCACCAAAATTTGCATAGTTTCGCAATCATTCATCACTTAAAGAATTTCCTGCAATCAATTCATTTCCCTTTTTGGTATCCATCAATTTGGATCTTTCCATGACGTTAGAGCAAAATATATAATCTCCAAACATTCTTTCTTAATTCATCATAACAAAGTATTCAAAGAAAGAATATTATACACAATGATATTTTAAAAAATAAATTCTCACTTAGTCAAAGCACAATAAAATTAGGGAGAATGAAATCTTTGAATATCTAAGAATATCTTGCATCTTCACGTAAAACAGATTTTCACTTTGCAAAATATGACTAAATTTGAGAGTATAAAATTAGACAAAATAATCTGAATTATCTCAAATAATCGCACATATTAAATCAAATCTGAGAGTATAAAATCAAACCAAATAAATTCTTTTGTCTTTAAGCATGATATCAAAAAATGATCACACGTATCAAATTAAATTTCGAATTACAAAAACAAATCATGCGATTATTTCTTCAATAAAACAAATCAAGGAATATTATCATTATAAAATCTCAATCAACCAAGGATATATCAAATATCAAGTATAATGAGAATTATTGCCCAAATCAAATTGAGAATAAAAAATTCCTTACCAAATCATGTTTCTTCTTTCTTCTTTATATCCTGTAAAAATAACTCATCTTTTCTTTGGTACCCATTTTTTCTTGGGTCCATGAAAGTTAGTAGAATATGCTACTTTTATCCAATCTTTCTTAATAGGTCTCTAGACTTTAGGACAATCTTTTCAAAGTGTTCCGAATTTTCACAATTTGAATACTTGACGTCATTTCCACCAACATGTTTTACAAACACTTTTTGAAAATGATTTTTGTAAAATGTCTTTGGAGGTCTTTGTTTAAGTCTCTCTTTTACTTTAGGAAAATCAATTAAATATTTATTTTCCTTATTGAAACCAAGTCTGAATATGCTCTAATGTTTTTGATCCACTTGAAAATCTTGTCGAAATATTTGAAAATTCTTTCTTCAAAGAATCATTTTCTTTGACAAGTAAATCTCGACTTTCTTTTGTTTGTAGAAATTCTTTTTGCAAAATTTCAAAATTTTCTTTTTGAGAAAGATCATGTTGCCTAAGTCGAGAATTCTCCTTTTTAAGTTCGGAGATCCTTTTAAGAGAATATTTGAGATTTGAACAAAGCTCATTTATATACTTTGAAACTTTTAGAGGAATTTTTGAATGATTTACCTCGATTTCCTCATCGGATTCTGAGTCTGTGTCTAAGTCAGACTTTGATTCTGAGTTTGTGTATGAGTCAGACTCAGATTCTGAATGTGCCGTCAAGCATATATTTTCTTGTTCATCATCTTCTTTCATGATTCTTTTCTGGCCATTCTGCTTGTATTGACTTCTTCCATCGAATTTCCTTTCTTTTCTACTTGACTTTTTGAATTTCTCGATCATAAAAGCAAGTTCTTCATCGTCCATGTCATTTTCTGAGTCTGTTTCATCAAAAACAGCATTAGATATTAAAGCAATGGACTTTTTACCTTCGGGATCTTCGTCGTTGATTTGTTCCACTTCATAGGATTGAAGAGTGCCGATCAATTCATCAACGGAAAGTGGCATAATCCTCTGAGTCTCCCGGATTGAGGTCTTGACATGATTCCAATCTTTTGAGAGACCTCGCAAGAGTTTGTTGACCTTCATCGGGGTAGAAATTTGCAGACCTTGATATGCTAAACCATTTACAATTTCTGTAAAATGGCTGAACATATCTCCAATTGACTCTCCTTGCGTCATCTTGAATGATTCATATTGGCCAAGCAAGAAGTTTACTTTTGTCTCTTTTACACGATCAGTCCCTTCATATGTAACATGAAGTTTATCCCAAACTTCTTTTGCTGTTTCACATGAAGAGATTCTATTATATTCAGCAGGAGACAATGCACAATATAAAGAATAAATAGCTTTTGCGTCAAACACTTCTCTTTTGGACATCTCCGTCCGAGACATAGGAGCGGGAAGTTTGGTTTCTTTTTCTTTGACATTCTTATTTGATGTAGACGCAGCAATGGGATTGATTCCTCTTTCCACAACATCCCATTGCAAGAGATCTCTAGATCTTAGGAATGCTTTCATTTTGTTCTTCCACACGTCGTATTCCTTTCCATCAAAATATGGTGGCCTTGTGTTGCTTTGTCCCTCCATAAGTCCTGGTACCAAGATACTAACCATAAAAGATCTTTAACTCAAAAGTAAAAACACTTTTATAAATCGAGAACTTGGCTCTAATACCAATTGAGAGTGCTAGTACGAACACCTAGAGGGGGGTGAATAGGTGTTTAAAATAAATCTTGGCAAATATATGCGGAATAAAATAAACTTCAAATAAAACAAAGGAGTTAGGGAAGAGAATAAAAACACAAGGTTTATAGTGGTTCGGCTTAATTCAAGCCTACGTCCACTCTCCCACGCTAACAGCCTTCTTGGCTAGATTCCACTATGCAATCAACAAGAGATTACAACTTCGAGTGCAAACACTTAATAGATCACACTATCTCACTAAGTCACTCTTTTGGTATTTCTCTCACGATCACAAACATTTAAGCTCTCCAAAGACAAGTGTATGATCGAAGGTCGCTCAGACTTTAGAATTATAAATTCTATGCTCTATCTCTTATTTGCTCATCGGTCCATGATTTCTTTAAATACTCCTCCACTTCCAAACTAGCTGTTGGACAGTATCCCGGAGAATCGTCTTTCAATATACTCATTGGACAGCTCTGTATCTAGAAGATTTGGTAGCCGTTGAGCGACAAAGGTAGAATCCCAAATTGATTCCGATCGCCCATACAAACGAAATCTTGGTTTCCATAAGTAAAGCTTCTTCGTATAGAAAGTTCTTGTCTTCAAGATCCAATCGTCAATCAATTAGATTGAATCAATCAAATCAATCTTGATGTGGAATTCAAACCAGATCACTAGCCGTTATATGATTGGGCTTGAGTTCTGTCGAATTTGGATGTAAAGTCTGAGAGCAATAAACTTTACAATCTGAGTCTGAGTGCGATAGACTTTGCAATCTGAGTCTGAACATATTCTGCTTCTAAACAGATTTAGCTTTAAGGTCTATACCTAGTTCAGCTTTAGCATAGAGTCTGTCTTCTGGTTCATCATTCACATTCAGTGTGGAATTTGTCAGAGTGAGCAGACTTCTGATGTAAAACAGACTTTGACACTAAAGTCTGGCAGTCTTCAGACTTTGACACTAAAGTATGGAAATCTTCAGAATATACTTTAGACATGTGTTACGTTCAATCTTCTGGCCGTCTTCTGACTTTGATAATATCATTTACATGTTCTATTATCTGCATGGTCTATTACTTAACCATTAAACATGTTAGTAGCCTTTGATTTATTTTGTCATCTTCAAAACATCATAAGGGATTTCCCTAACAGACCCAATACATATATGTATATAAATACACACAATCTAACATTAGCATCACCACCACCTTTATCAAAATTATATGCATCTATTGAGGACCATGGTCTATCGAAAATGCCTGCTTATATTCAAATAATATGTGACGCATTTGGAAACCACATTTTTAGATTTGCCATGCTGCAATCAAGGGTGGTCTCCCCAAGGAAAAGCAATGTATAGTCTTCATCGCCCAAGCTTAACAAACGTACTAAACCTATTGTATTGGTACCAATTCAGTTCTAAATTTTTCAATTAGACTAATTCAGTCCTAAACCTTTTTTACATCGGTATCAATTCAGTCCATCCGGCCAATTTTGGCCTGCCAGTGTTGACGTGAACATCGGCCGGTGATCGAACGTTGACGTGTCAATTTTTTAATATTTTATAAAAAAAAATTTTGAATTTTTTTATTTTGAATTTTTTTCTTTTCTTTTTCCTTTTCTTTTCTTCCTTCTTCCTCCTTGGACTATTCCAGCGGTGGCTAGCGAGCCTCATCGCACTGGGCGAGGGCCTTGAAGCCCTCGCCTGCCACTGGGCGATGGCTAGCGAGGTTGGCCTTGCCTAGATCCGAGCGAAGCCGCCTCGCCGGCGGCCCTGGGAGAGGCTAGGCAAGGGCCGCGACCCTCGCCGGCGGCCGGCGAGGGCTTCGCAGCCCTCGCTTGGCCTCGCCCAAATCCGGGTGAAGCCGCCTCGCCCGCGGCCCTGGGCAAGGCTGAGCAAGGGCCGCGAAGCCCTTGCCAACCGCCGGTGAGGGTCGCGGCCCTCACTCAAGGCCGTGCGTGAGGCGGCTTCGCCTGGATCTAGGTGAGAGGCCTCACCCTAGCCTTGCCTCGGGCGATGGCCGCCTTCGCCCACGGCAAGGCCTGGAGAGGGCCATGTTGGCCTTGCCAGCCACGGGCGAGGCCGCCTTCGCTTGCACCGGCGAGGGTTGAGGCCCTCGCTCGGCCTCGCTTAGGGCTGCCAGCGAGGCGGCTTTGCTCGGATTTGGGCGAGGAAAACCTTGCTGGCCCCTCACCCGCGGCCGACGAGGCTAAGGTGAGGCCGGCCTCGCCCAGATCCAAGCGAAGCCGCCTCGCCGGTAGCCCTGGGAGAGACCGAGCGAGGGCCGTGACTCTCGCTGGTAGTAGGCGAGGCCACCGCTGGAACAGTCCAAGGAGGAAGAAAAGAAAAGGAAAAAGAAAAGAAGAAGAAAAAAGAAAAGGAAAAAGGAAAAAATTCAAAAAAAAAATTCAAAAAATATTTTAAAAATATTTTAAAATCGCCACGTTAGCGTTCGGTTACCGGTCGATGTCCACGTCAGCACTGGCAGGCCAAAATTGGCTAGATGGACAAAATTGGTACCGATGTAAAAATGTTTGGGACTGAATTGGTCCGATTGAAAAGTTTATGACTGAATTAGTACCAATGCAATAGGTTTATGACTTTTTTGATACTTTTCCCTGCAATCAAGGGTGGTCTCCCCAAGGAAAAGCAATGTATAGTCTTCATCGCCCAAGCTTAACAAACGTACTCATCGCGTGCTCTAATGTACCCTTGAATGGTTAGTATTGTTGTCTTTAGATTAGTGGGGGAAATTGAAAGAAGGGTGGGGATATTAACGTGGGACCCGATTCTAAGTTGATATTTGTGAAAAAGCTAATTGACTGTTATAATTAGGTGCGAATCCTCTTGAGTAAGGGATTAACTCGATTAAACCTACAACCAAAGGCAATCGTTATAGGGAGGAGAAGTGGCTATGATGTGGCAAAGTACTATCCACAGCCCAACCACTACACACTGTTCATTACGGGCTCCGATCAGTTAGTTGTGGGACTTTCAATTTCTAGCCCTAGAAGATAAATTCGGACTAATAGATTTGTTGGAACCTATGTGAAACCCGCATGAACTCTACCATTTTAAGGGTCTATATACGGTTTATACTACTCAGTACTCATGTGAAATTTCTCTCTCCTCAAGAAACAATCAATGCTAAATCTAAATCGCTCTTTTTGAGACTAAACATTGCAAAATGACCATGAAACTTCATGAAAGACAAGATTCGTGTGTGTAAGCAAATTATAGTGGTTCGTTTCGGGGGCATCGCAGTTGATTAACACAGGTCTTCTTGTCGTATTTGTGTTTCCTAGGCTCATTAGTCGTGGAGGGAATTGAAGTAAACTCCAAAGAGAGCGTTAAAAAAAAATTAGAGAGCTTCAATGTCGAGATATTGAGAGAAATAGAGAGAGGCAAAAAAATATAAGTGCTGGTGTTTGTAAGAATGACTTGTTTTTCAGTTGTTCATCCAAGTATTCTCCACCTTTGAAGGAAGAAAGATGAAAGTGACTAGTATAGAATCCGAGGAAGGCATACAGAGGAGAACACCACCTCTCAACTCTCTAGCCATTTTGAGAATAGAAACTGGGGATTGCTTGACCGATGTCAAGATGTGCGATCTTGTCTATGCATGATTTACACAATTTATTAACCTTGCTTTCCATCCAGTTTTCTGCTATTAAGTTGCCAAGTAGTTTTGTGATACTAATCTTTTTCAAGTTGATTTTTGACTTTAATTTGTTTTTTTAAATTAATAACTTCTCAATAATAATAAATTAACTTCTCTTATCTATTATCAAATTTGGTTTAGTTTTCTTATCATCACATTAAATTTACCAACTATTATATGAAATTACTAATTACCTTTATTTGGTGACTTATCACATTTGTTCCTGATTAAATAATATGTGTTGACACGTGAATTTTTGCCAACATACGGGACAAGAATAAATATAACAACCGTAGAAAAAGTTTCATTCCCATTCACTGGACATGTCTCTCTCGGCGGAGGTATGGCCTCTTCCTTTTCAGCTCCATCACCATCAATTCTCCCTCGCTGGCCACCCCGGCCTCCGCCGCAATGGAGCGGCGCATAAACGCTCATCACCGCCAATCGGACTTCTCTTCCGCTCTTTCGCTCTCGTCTAACGCATTTGGAGATTCCTGTTAAGCTCACGATTTCACGATCTGCAGGAGAACTCACAACGAGAATGACGACGCACTCTCTGAAGCTTGGTGCGCGCGTGAGAGCCCAAGGCACCGAGCGAAGCAAGAACACACGCACAGACCGAAAAAATTCATCGCCTAGCTTCGTCTTCGTGAGATAGATTCTCCAAGTCTTTCAGTGTCTTTCATTTATTAGCGGGTAGCAATTCGGATCTCCCCAAGGTAAGATCCGGTCGATCCATTGAGGCTCAATCACTTGATTGTTCTGTATTGCCTTTTGCCGAAAGCTTCAAATTGTTTTTTCAATTTTGTCTGTTTTTTGGTCTCAGATTCCTCTCTAGCAACTTTTAGCTGGGTTTGTCATGTTATATTCCTCGCCAATTGATGGGAATTCCCGTTTGTCTAACACCTCACCCTTCATGCTCACCCCCTGCTCGACGTTTTGCCTCGCAGATGACAATGATGAATTCATTGATCAATTTGAGATTGTGTGGGAGTGATTTGTATGTCATTGTTCAGTGTACTGATCATATATTGCGAATTGATGCTTCGTCCTTTGATGGCCTAGAGTTCTCCTTCCCTTGGTGTTTGCGTTTTTACTTTGTTCTCAGTGACTTAAATATTTGCATTGGGAGCGTGGAAGAATTGCCCTCCAAACTGAGAGCATTTGGATTTATTTCGAGCTTGAGGTGTTCACGCCTGCTGTCCATATCCATTCGTTGTTCAGACAACAATCGCCAAGACTTGTCTATGTGTTATCTTGGTCTTATGAGTTGAGATAAGAAATCCATGCTAATTTTCAAGGGAGATAGTCATGTTGTTATGCTTGAATTTGCTGAAACTAAACATGTACCCGCTATAAAAGCATTGACGATCTTCAGTTGACTGTAATTTGTTCTCCTCTTGAGTATGTAAGCCCATATGCACCTGCAGAAAGATATGCTTCAAGTCCATTACTCAATATATAATCATGAATTTCTGCCTTTAATGTTTTGATTTTATTCTAGATTTTGCTGACTTTGCTTTTTTAATCATGAGGTGGGCTAGTTTAATTCTCATTTGAGTGTGGTTTTGATTACCCATGATAAGATGATAATGTATGCTTGATTTGCCAATTATAGGGACATGTTTGGGTATTATTGGAGTGGGTAATTCGTAAATCTTCAGAGCTTGATGAGCTGGACGCTGCAGTGAATCTCTCGGGCATGAAAATGAATGATTTTATTGCCATTTGCTGATTGGTTTGATGCTTCTTTAGTGCTCGCCACTCCCTTTGGCAGCATCCACTAATTTGGAACTTAATTTGAAAGCCATATTTCGCAGATGTTTTCGGGATGCTCCTAATGACCAACGAATGGCAAATGCTTTTCCTTGTGTAGATACTATTTCAATGGGAACTTGATGAGTCAATCCGCCTACACGTCTTGCTTTGGTTTGATGCTTCTTTAGTGCATGTTAAGTATGTGGTTCATCTCCAGTCACCCTAACAATTTTGATGAACAAGTTACAAATCGGATGTCATTTATGTGGGTAGAGTAATGACTATACTTACTAGGTGTTATTGCGGGCTGTGGATTAAGCGTGATTTTAAGGAAATTTTGGTGATATTTCTAGCTCGATTTAGTGGTACGTTAGTTTTCCTTCATGTAGTTTTCCTTCATGTCATTTTGATATGATAAAATATAGTTTTCCTTTAGTAAATGGCCAAGCTCGCATGTGGGCCTTATGCTTAGTACAAACTCAAATGGTACCTCGAAACATCAATTGACTCTACCATGGAGAACATGGACAACTATGTACTTTCACGTGAGTCAGCATTTAAATATATCAAACGATGGGTCCAGTTGGGTTTGGTGGGTCGAAAATGATTCCGATCTAAACAGACCAATTCAATCAAATTGACCTACTTTTATGTAATATAATTTAACAATCCATACTTGACCTAACTCAAATTCATTCTATACCAAAACTAAAAGATGTTCTACTTATTCATCATCTCGCATCTTTCTTTATCTTGGTTTCTTCTTCACAAAGCCTCCCGCAAAACTCTCATCTCCTCAATACCAATGTCAACACTTACCAAATAGTGGGGTCAAATTGAGTTTGAGTCATTGAATCTAGATTGGATGGGTCAAAAAAAGGGTCCAACCAAAATTAATTTATACTGCCTCATTTTGTGTGATACAACTTTAGCAACAAATACCTATTTCGACACAGACTCAATCCATACCCAACCCATGTTATTCTTCTACTTCTTCGTTATCATCCCGTATATTTCTTCATCTATCTCTTCATTACCATCAAAGCCCCCAACAAAACTCTTTCCTCCCAACCACTTATGTCTAAACCATTTTTATGACTCATATCAAAATTAGCCCATTTTTGTATAAAACAATTTTGATGATTCATATTTAATCATACTCAAATTCATACCATTCTCATCCCAACCAATGTTCTTCTTCTACTTCACCATCTTGCGTTGCTATTCATCTCCGTCTTTTCTTCACCATCAAAGCACACATAAAACTCTTTCCTCCCCATCACCAGTGTTCACCATCACCACCCTCCTCTTCCTCTCACTCTCCACCTGCTTCTTCAACCTCTCATGGTCCGTACTTACTTCTGACTAAGCCACACTCCTCTACCTTTGCTCCATTGTCGGTGGCCTCCTCCTCCTCTAGAGCTTTACTAACTCGCCCTGCTATTGGGTAACAATTTTTTTTTCCTGAAAAATCATATGAACATTAATTGCGTCCCTTTAATTGTTCATAAACGATGACACTTGACTTTAACCTATAAAATGAAAATATATAAGCTCTTACATGCATTCTTGTTATCAAACGACCCGAAGACAATATCCAAAATGGGCAATACACCAGAATTTCTATATTTTATATCTGTCTTGTATCTATAGTGTTATTTAGTCAATTATTTTTCCTAGTAAAAATATGTCTTTTATCCGCATGATTTTTTGCTGGGGTTACCAAAAAAAGATGAAGGACGGATTGATAGCATTGTTAAATTGAATTGGAGATTGAAGAAGTAGTTCTCCACAACATCACTAGGGTCAAAACAAAGATTTCCTGTTCAATGGTAAGAGCGACTCCATCAAGCTAGTGTCTATTAATAATTTTGCTGCCTTCACCACAAAGTTTGCAAGAGCGAAAAAATCCATGACATCCAATCCAGCACCAATTGAAATAAAAGGTTAAGCCATGAGTATGATCCTTCATCTCTATATATATCCTAACCAAAATTTCATCCAAATTTGACTTGATTTTAAACGGTCAAGTCGAATTGAAACTATTGACTATAATCTTTTAATTTGGTCAGATACTTACCGAATCCAATTTTCTATTTTTTTTTTTTTTTTGGTTAGTGGACTTAGTAGCTCATCAATATGCTCTTTGTGTACTTGCCCTTTTAAGATGTGTGGGTTCGTCACCTTACAACTATTAGTATTATGTCCATCTATGATTATTAACAATGATTACAATTATATATCATATAACTTAATATGATTGTTAATTTTACATATCCACCACATGATGTGCATGGTTGCTATTGTCAGAAATTTGCAAGATATGAATGAATTTGTAAGCCTGGCTCGACAATGGCCCAAACTGCATCAACTAGCCCACACACGAGGAGGAGTTGTTTAGTGGGTGGCAAGTGTGTATAGTTTAGACCCATTATAACCCATATATAATTGGGCTTTACTATTCTAAAATCATGACATTGTGTTCCTTCAATTATTAAATTACCAATCTTCTAGAATCGCACAAGCTAGCAAGTCACTCCAAAACACAATGATGTTTCAAAAAGTAAAACAAATGGCAAATGCTTGACCCGATAAGGGAAATTTGCTGGATTCAAAAGTGATCCAATTTGATCAATATGCGATATTCATTTTCATGGAAAAATATGGGACTTTTAAAAATTATAGATGAGATATGACTTCTATTAAGAATTATAGACACGACTTTCTTTGGTGAACTTGTTTCTGTTTATATATTGGGTCTATCCTAATCATCCCGATCATCATTTTCATTCTCCTTGCAAAAGTCAATGAATGAAAAATATTTTCTTCATCTATGAAAATATTTAGATATAAATTATTGTTGATAATAAAAATATTTTTCATTGGCTAATTATTTCAAGTGATACAAACGATAATTTTTAAGAAATTATTATTCAAATTATTCATTTTCTACGAAATTAACAGAGGCTAAAAGAAGATATATGAAAGGAGCGTGGCTGAACATGGAGATTTGAACTCAACCAAGTGAACGGGGAAAAGCCAGGGACATGAGGGAAGGCCTTCCCTCATTTCTTTAGCCTTAGTGAGACAAACAATTGCGCCAACCAATGTTGCCTCCCTCGACCTCAAGGACTAGCATCATGAAGTCTACAAATGGTTGGTGCAAAATACCAATCCAAGACGTATGTGCTTATGACAAATACAAATATCTTGTCCATTTGGATCTTGTCTAATTTGCTAGAGGAATATTGTGCAAAGAGCTACCAAAAAAAAAAACTCAAAAGTGTCTCCTTGGAAAAGGAAAGAGTGAAGTTTCATATTCTAAAGCTAATGATTGAAGAATAGTATATGAGATAAGTATTATATTCTTTATTGGGGGTATTCACCATAAGTCATTCTAAACCACTCATGATTAGTAATTCCTTATGTGTCATGTGAGATAATTACTAAATTCTCTACTGGGACCATTCACCACAAGATTCCTTATGTATCATATAAGATAAGCACTAGATTCTTCCTTGGGGCCATTCACCATAGCTTATTCTAAACCTCTCGTGATTGTGATCATCAATTCATTGTGTTATATGAGATAAGTACTAAATTCACCATTAGAGCCATTCACCACAAGTTGTTAGAAATCTCTTGTGATCAACGGTTTCTTGTGTGTCATATGAAATAAGTACAAGATTTTCCATTGAGGTTGTAAGTAGTAGATTCTCCATCGGGCTATTCACCATAAGTTGTTCTAAACCTCTCGTGATCAGCAATTCCTTGTGTGTCATATGATAAAAGTACTAGATTTATTCTAAACATCTCATGATACCATATTCACCACAAGTTATTCCAAACCCCTCATGATCGACAATTCTTTGTCTATCATATGAGATAAGTACTAAATTCTCCATTGGGGCCATTCACCATAAGTTATTCTAAACCTCTTGTGATCGGCAATTCCTTGTGTGTTATATGAGATAAGTACTTGATTCTCCATTGGAGTTCTTCATCACAAGTTATTCTAAACCTCTCGTGAACGACAAGTCCTTGTGTGTCATATGAAATAAGTACTAGATTCTCCATTAAGGCTATTTATCACAAGTTTTTCTAAACCTCTCATGATACTAGATTCTCCATGAGAATCATTTGCCATAAGTTATTCTAAACCTTTCGTGGTCGACAATTCTTTATGTATCATATGAGATAAGTACTAGATTTTCTATTTGGGCCATTTACCACCAGTTATTCTAAAGCTCAAGTGATCATCCAATTTTTTGGAAATATGTCTTGAATTTGAGCCCGAAAAAGAAATTTCCTAATTTAAGTAGGTTTCTTATATTTGAATATGTTTCCTAATTAAATGGTTTCCCATTCGAAGAAGGTTTCCTATTTTGGATAGGGAAAATGCCACAAAAAAAAATCCAAACTTTGCCTATTATGACATATTTACCTTAAACTATATTTTGTAACACCAAAAGCCCTACTTATACCCATATGATACATCCACCCCAAAAAAAAAAATTGCGACATAAAAAACCTAAAACTTATGTCACGTATTTATTCCATACTTTGTTTTTTGTAGCACCAAATTTTAGGGACGTTACACGGATACAAGTTTTGGGTTTTTTATGTCATAAGAAGTTTGGGCTAAATGTGTCATACTATATAAGATAAATGTGTCCCATAAGTACAAGGTTTGGGTTTTTGGTGTCACAAAAAAGTTTGTGGTAAATAAGTCACAGTAGGCAAAGTTTAAGGTTCTTGTCTATAAATAAGAAGTGGATGTTCTTTGTAAAATTATCAAAGATGACCTTCTACTTGTGAATTACACCTTGAATATATCCAAGAATGTTGAAGCAAATTAAATCTTGTGGTAAGATTTGTGTAATTTTTTCATGAGATTGAGAGATTATTTCGTGAGGAATTATTGGATTATACACTGTGTGAGTTATTAGATATAACTGGGGGTTGGGAAACACTGAGAATATTTGAGTGACTAAATTGTAGTTGTAATATCTATTGTATCGCTTGATTTATATTTAAAAAATTTTATTGCTCTCCTTGTGGATGTAGGTTACCACGATCGAATCATGTAAATCTGGTGTTTAATTTATTTCGTCATTCTATTTATTTTATTGTTCGATCGCTTGTTTTCACTAAAATTTGTATCAAAGTTAGATTCAGTTAAGTTGAAGTAAATTGACAATGACAAAAGAAGTAAAAGTGAGGATCAACAGATTTTATAGGAAGGATTTTGACTTCTAAAATATGCAAATTGAAGATTATCTTTACCAAAGGAATTTGCTTTTACCCCTATTTGGGGAGAAGTCAAAGTCGATGAAGCAAGCAAAATGAGAATTGCTAAATAGACAAGCGTTAGGTGTTTTTCGGCTAACGTTGACTCTTAAAGTTACGTTTAACATCGTAAACGAGAAGACTATTGTGGGACTAATGGAAGCCCTATTGGACATGTACAAAAAGCCCTCTATGATCAACAAAGTCTACTTGATGTGACATTTGTTGAGCTTGAAGATGAGTGAAAGTAAGTCAATTGCTAATCATATCAACAAATTCTATGTGATCGTAAGTCCATCGAGCTCAGTTGAGATTAACTTTGATGATAAGATACATGTTTTGATTATATTATTCTCATTGCTTGATAGTTGGATACCACCGTGAATACTGTTAGTAATTCCTTTGGGTCAACAAGATTGACATTTGATAGGATTCGATATTTGATTCTAAGTGAGGACATTCGTAAAAAAGAATATGCCGAATCCGTATTCGCTGCTTTAGTAGGTGAAAATAGAGGGAAAACTAGTACACATATTAACAAGAGTAGTAGAAACTTAAACAAATGAAATCTAGATAGGCTAGTGGCGTTGTCTGTTGGAGTTGTGGCAAGACGAGGCATCTTAAAAGAAAATATCTTAAGCTAAAGAATGAGAAGGGTAATGGAATTAAAGTTGAGTCTACTAAGAATGTGTGTCTTATGAGATAAGTACTAGATTTTCCATTGAGGCCATTCACCACTAGTTATTTTAACCTATTGTAATCGGCAATTCCTTGTGTGTCATACGAGATAAGTACTATATTTTTCATTGTGGCCATTCACCATAAGTTTTTCTAAACCTCTCATGATCAGCAATTCCTTGTGTGTCATATGCGATAAGTACTAGATTCTCTATTGATGCCATTGACCACAAGCTATTCTAAACTCTCGTGATCGGCAATTTCTTATGTGTCATGTAGGATAAGTACTGGATTCTCTATTGAAGCCATTCACCACAAGTTATTCTAAACTTTTGTGAATGGCAATTCCTTTTGTATCATATGAGATAACTATAAGTACTAGATTCTCTTTTAGAGCCATCACCACCGGTTATCCTAAACCTCCCATGATACTAGATTAATCATTTAGGGTATTCACCATATCCATTCTAAACCTCTCGTGATTAACAATTGGAACAATTCACCACAAGTTATTCTAAATCTCTCGCAATTGGCAATTCCTTGTGTGTTATATCAGATAATTACTAGATTCTCTTTTGGGGCCAATCACAACAAGTTATTCTAAACCTCTTGCGATCGGCAATTCCATGTGTGTCATGAGATAAGTACTAGATTCACCTTTGGAACCAATAGCCACAAGTTATTCTAAACCTCGCGCGATCGGTAATTCCTTAAGTGTCATATGATACAAAACCTAGATTCTCCATTGGGGCCATTCACCACAAGCTGTTGTAAAACTCTCATGATACTAGATTCTTCATTGGGGCCATTTACCACAAGTTATACTCAACCTCTCGTGATCAGCAATTTCTTATATGTCATATGAGATAATTACTAGATTCTCTATTGAGACTATTCACCATAAGTTATTCTAAACCTCTCATGATTCCTTGTGTGTAATATGAGATAAGTACTAGATTCTCCATGGAGCCCTTCACCACTAGTTATTCTAAACCTCTTCTGATACTAGATTCACCAATGGGGCCATTCACTACAAGTTATTCTAAACCCCTCATGATTGGCAATTCCTTGTGTGTCACATGAGATAAGTACTAGATTCTCCATTGGGATCATTCACCACAAGTTATTCTATCACTTGCAATTGGCAATTCCTTGTGTGTCATGAAAGATGATTACTAGATTCTCCATTCGGGCCAATCACCACAAGTTACTCTAAACTTCTCGCAATCGGAAATTCCTTGTGTGTCATGAGATAAGTACTAGATTCTCCTTTGGGACCAATAGCCACAAGTTATTCTAAACCTCACGCGATCCGCAATTCCTTAAGTGTCATGTTAGATAGGTACTATTCTTTGTTAGGACCAATCGCCATAAGTTATTCTAAACCTTTTACAGTCAGCAATTTCTAAAGTGTCATGTGAAATATGTACTAGATTCTCTATTGGGGCCAACCGTCACAAGTTGTTCTAAACCTCTTACAATTGGAAATTCCTTATGTGTCATATGAAATAAGTATTGGATTCCTCGTTGGGGCCATTCACCACAAGCTATGCTAATTACTAGGGATATGTAATTCCTTACTTGTCATATGAGATAAGTACTAGATTCTCCATCAAGGCCACTCGCCACAAGTTATTTTAAACCTCTTGCGATTGGCATTCCTTGTGTGTCATATAAGGTAAATACTAAATTCTTCATTGGAGCCATTTACTCCAAGTTATTTTAAACCTCTCGTGATCGGCAATTTCTTGTGGGTCATATGAAATAAGTACTAGATTCTCTATTGGGGACATTCTTCACAAGTTATTTTAAACTTCTCATGATCGGCAATTTCTTGTAAGAAGAATAATTATGCAAGCAATAATCCAAACTCCAAAGTGAGATGGTGAAATGAGACGGCGTACGCTTTAAATTGATGATGTCCTCTTACACAATGGTTGATTGAAAATTGGAGCAAGAAGAAAATAGCTCTAGACTCTGAACCCATGTTGAGGAATATCCGATGCAAAAGGTGAAATTGTTACTTGTGGAGAAAAAAACATATACATAGGACATTTAAATTACATATCTATTCGAGGTTGGTACTTTTAGCAAATTCATCCTATACACGAAAGGCTAAATTTTGCTAAGACTAGTGTAGCTTATAAAGTTTTCTTAAATGTAATTTGATCTGTCTAGCAGAGCACTTAATCATGCAATATGATGTTTGCACAGGGAAAACAAAAGTGAAATGTCTTACAATTGATGTACTGCGCAAAATATCAGGCTTTGCTGTCCAAATTACAACTTTCTGAGGAAAAACGATTTCACTTTTTTTTTTTTTCCACTTATACTCATTTCACTGGAATAAAAGAAAACATGCGCATTTAAGGAATTGCATTTAAAATAAAGAATTTTGCAACTGGCTTATAATTTTCACTATTAATAAGTACATTTAAGGAACTATATTCAAGATAACCAATGCTGAGATAATAATATAAAATACGTTCTCTAAGCTAGATTTTTTTTTTTTCAATCTACAGATAAGAGATACAATACTGATATGCTTTCTCTTTATCAATTTTTTAGCCTTTATAGTCCATGTACAAAAAATCCAAAATTTGGGAGATGATAGAGTGTGACCGAAAATTTTTACCCTCTTTTTCCAAGTTCAAACTCAATAAAATTTAAATATATGTATGCTTTCTCTTTATCTATTTACTAGTAGAGATATAAATGATTCATGACAAGTTGTTAAGCTAAAATCTTATTGGTCAATGTGAGCCACATTGCAAAATTGACAATTTTAAAAGGTAAAGTGAAGTGCCATGTCAAAAGCATAGGAGGAAACATCTATTGAGCTTTGATTTTAACTAGATAATAGATTCTCTAAAGTTAATTGTATTTTTATCATGCCTAACCCTATTAGCAAACAGATGGCATGTTGAGCTCCCATGTTCTAGGCTAATTTCTATGTACTCAACGGTCAGATGGGATGTGATTTGCTTAGACCTCGCATTTGACGGGATTACATTGTCAATTTTTCATTAAAAAAATTACTAAGGCTGAATCTCAAAGCAAGAAAAGGAAAATAAAGGGCAAAAAAAAAAAAAATTACTTGAAAAACATATATGGTTCGGCCCTTGGAAAAGGATTGAATTTCTATTGACAAATGGGTTTATAAGTTGCTCCATTAACCTATTACTAGATATATGAACTGGATTTATCAATAGACAAGTTTAATGCTACAACCAAAGCAAGGGTTTTTCTTTTCTCAAAACATAATGACTAGTTCTTAGCCTTTGCTAGGTACGTGCTTTTCACATAGTTTTTTCATGTTTTAATTAAAGATTAGACAATATTATCTCAAAGAGAGGACTTAAAAGTCGATTATCTTGATTGCTTCTGTTCATTCAAAGGATGTGCATCTTTTACTGTAATATCATGGAAAATGGGCCTATTCAACTACATAATGCTTAGTGAATCACTTCGCAATATAATTTTATTGAGCTTAGCCATTGGTTGAGAAAGTACTCACAATATGCAATATTTGTTAACAGGTTCAAGGGAGAAATGGATCCCACCAATGACTGCAATAATCAACACATCACCCTATGATTTCTCTAGCCAACCATTCAAACTCCCTTCTTGTTGTTTCTTTTTTGTGATGCTTTCTTCACATTCTCAGTACTTACTTCTCTGCTTGACTATAGTTTTTTTTTTTTTTTTTTACCTAAGATTTTATTTTATCTTGTTCTTGTATTTATTTCCTGTTTTCCTCATGAATTGTTGCAACATTTTGTTTATACCTTTTCTCTTAAAAATTCATTATTAGGTAATGCATATTATACTTTTTTTCTTCATTCCCTCTATTGCTCCATGGATGAAAACTCCTGAAAATTTCTATTATAAATATTTATTTTTCTCTCAATTTTCTTGTACACGATTTGGTAGCTCAAATAGTTGTTTTGGCCCTTCATTTAAAAGTTTAATTCTTTTCTTTTTCTTTTTTTTTTTTTCAAACTTACACCAATGGATAACTTCGTTTTTTGGATTATCTTTTTTATTAACCTACGCATTATATTCGACCAAAAAAAAAAAAAAAAAAACCTACACATTATAAACTTTGAAATTCTCTAAACGTCTAGACGTGGCTTCTAATTTTTTTCTGCCTCTATATTTCATAAATTAGATATTTTAAAATAGATTTCAAAGGAAAAAAATAGAAAACAATGAAGAAAGTGGAGGACAGGTGCTGCAGGAGTACTTATCCTTGAAAGACACTTCCCAATTTTTGGTCTTGACTTCATGATGAAGTGAGGCATTTTTCATGTTACCTAATTTTGGGATTCTATTATTACGCTTTGTGAAAGGTAGAAGCTGGGTCACACAATGCGAGGGCCACTAATCAACTTCTCAATGGACTTCCACTATGTGCATCAAAATACTTATAAATAGGACTATAAACCATCGGTAAATAATCTTGCAATACTCTCTAGCATTTTCTAATAATATGGCCGAACTTCGATAAATGAGATTAGTGAAGATACATTCTTATTAACAGGAGCTTCCACTTTTGATGTAGTTCTAAACAAAGAAAAAAAATGTAAGAAGGTATTTGATTGATGATTATCAAAAATATAAGTAAATTAATCATTATTGAGCATAAAAATTAATAATCTAATGAAAAATGGTTGATGTAAAGTGTAACTTTTAAAAAATGGATAGATGGATGTAATCATTGCTATACTAAAGCGTAAGTCTTCTCTTACCTTTAACTACCTAATTTATTATGAAAAATCAATTGTTATTTCAATCTTTGAACGTGATATATAAGTTCTCTAGTAAACCACTCAGTGACTTAGCACAATATGGTTCTTCACCTCGTAATTAATTTTTTAAATCTCATTTGGAGAGTAATTGTATTAGATAGGTTATTTTTTTATTGACTCGTGTACCTAAAAATGAATAAAGAATTTAATCATGTTCTTAGTGAAATTGGTTTTGCCTTTTTTGGAGAGAAAGCAACCTTCTCCAGCGACAAAGAACAAATTAATTCTGGACTCTCATATTTCACTTTATGAATTTATTTTTGACCAAATGGTTTTGATATTATAATTTGCCATCGTAAAAATAAGCAAGTAATACAAAAAATGACTCGGTCTAAGAATAAAAGAAAAAGAAAACAATTGGGTTAAGTGTCAACTAAGGGAGAGGACACATGTCAACTCTTTAGTGGCTCCCTCTCAATGCACGTAAATACTAATATTATAGATTCAATTTGATGAATTACATCACAGCAATTTGAGGAAAATGGGATTCCCAAAATTATCCATAAAACGTGAAAATCTTTTTTGTTTTTTTTTCATGGATTAATTTAGCTAAAAGAAAAATGGTGTAGTGGAATTGAGTCGGTGAAGATGAGACTGTCTTCTCAATTTGTGGCCAAACCATGCAACCTTATATAATTGCAACATTGAGCAGTGTCTTAGTGAGCGAGATACGGGAGTGAGAAGTGCATTTGTGCCATTGACCTTGCGAATGCCAAAAATTCGATTCATTCCGTGTTGATTAGGAGACAGCTGTCGCTATAACGCCTTTTCTTGGAGTGTTGTGATTGTATTTGACTTGGTAGATGTTCAAGATAAGAGTGTCCGATCAGAATGAGTTTTCAACAATGAATATATCTAGCTTTTGTATTCTATTAGAAGATTATATATGGTGAAATTTGATCTAAGGAAGAAATATAGAAAAAGTTAAGCATTCAAAAAGCCGCTAATGAATAGAGAAGATCACAACCTATACAAGTACAAGGAGTTTTTTTTTTTTTTTTTTTTTTTTTTTTTTAAGATCGAAAGGTTCAAGGAATTCAAGCGAATACAAAAATTTGCGTTTTCCTATCGGGCTGGTAAAGAGGATAAATATTATCATTAAAATATTCTGTTCAAGAACATCTAGTGAAACGGAGATAAAATTAAGGACAGATTTGCTTATGTTGCTAACGCAAGTTACCTAAAAAAGTGAAATTTTATGCACCTACCAATTTAATTCAAAACTTTTTGAATTTTGCAAATTTAATTATAGACTTTTGAGTGAAATTTCCATGTAGTCCTTCATCTCAATTTTCCACTAAAAAGTTTGATGTGATGATCCAAATATTACCAACCGTCTTATGTGACACAATCCACATAACAATATTTGTTGTTTTGAGTAATTTGATGAATTCTCCTTTTCCCAAGCCATCTTTATTTTTCTCTTTTTTTCTTTCTTTTCCCTTTACTGTTGGTCTTCTTCTTAATTCAAGCCAACTATTTATCAGCTTCCGAATCGAAAGCTCTCTTAGCATTGACTCACCAAGACATCAAAGCCTCCCAACGAGCTCCAGTATGTAGAATTTAAGTAACAACGCACAATGTTACAACGTTCAGCTAAAAAAATTAAATAAATAAATGAAGGGAGATCATATCATATAAAATCTCATTGTGTCAGATATTTCAACATTCTTATTTTCTTGCTCTAAAACTTCACTGAGTCTGCCTTCTCCTTAACTTAATGCTCAGTGTGATTTTTCTTTCTTTCTTTTTAAGTCTCCACTCATGATCTCACAGCTCCGTGCACGAAATTTTCTTTTTTACTCACAGCCCCCAGGGCATTCATGTCCACACCCTGATTGTTTAGCTAGAAATTTGAACGGACAAGACGATCAAGCCCAATTGTGTCTTTTCTCTTACAGAAGTTTGAAAGTTCTAATAAACAGAACCTAAATAACTTCTCACACGTGGAATAAAAAGCCGGTATTGGCTGGTTTATAGATCAAGTGGACCGAGTCTATTTGGTCCATTGATCATGTTGGCCCCACGGTATCATTTCTTCGATCCTTCTGTTTTCCCAAATAAAGCCTTCAATGGCCCCCTGAACTAACTTGTGATAACTCGACCAGTTCAACATTCCTACTTGAAACGAAGCAGGCCACAGAATCGGTAAAGGAGATTTTCCTCGTCTTTTCTTGTCCTTTTTGTGTGTACAATTGCAATAAACTTATTATGTGTACTGCGGCAGGTACTCCAATTCCTTGAAAGAAAATGGACGCTAATGAAGCAGCAACAAAAGGTGCATCAACCCCAGTGGATGAGGAAACTAATCAACCAAGCAGAGGAAAAGAGGGAGGGCCTTCTCTCAACAGTTTAGCGCTCTTGAGGAAAGCAACCGGACCAGACGACATTTCGTCCATCGACATGAAGGATTGGCGTCGAGTGGTATACGAAGGAGTGCTCCTGGAAAACAATACACAGGCAAAACCCTATTTCCCTTTCAACTCCATCTATCCATCTTTCAGCACTAACGATGTATAGTTAGACCAATCTATCGATCACGTGGGGTCTTGAAGGACCTTTTACGCGATAAACTGAACCGATCCAGGAATTAGTTAAGGACACTGCACACCATATTCCAAAAGGGAAGTAGTGGTTAGCGGGAATTTGCATGACAACATCGAAATTATAGATTTCGTTCGATGATACTATTTCGTTTCTTTAACTTGGAAAGGCACGTCTCACACAATTGAGCAATAATAACAAAACTCTTACGATCAATGATAGTGATGATCTAGGAAGAAATTTTCACCTCACGGTGGATTTAACAGATGTTTTGGGTTGATGAGAAGCTCTACAAGAACTGCTTCCTGGTGCTTCCTGAGGCATGTGAAATTGCTGGGGGCGATGAAGAAAGTTGCTGGTATTGGATCACCGTGAAATTAAAATGGTACCTCTTTTACAAATTTGATCCATTACAAGGAAATTAGTACACTACTCAATGTGGCATCCGTGTGTTATATATCTGGTTGGCGTGCGTCAGATCGCGATTTTGAAAATACTAAAATTCTCCAGGTTCAGTTTCCGCAGAGATGCCGACATACGTGTCCCCGAATCGAAGGAGTTATCCTGGCTGTTAATTCAGGGAAGATTCAAGACAAGAGGGCTCTCTCCCCATACTACGTATGAGGTGGCATTCGTGGTCAAACTCAACAGAACTGACTCTGAACAGCTTTCTGTGGTGGAGCTCGAGCTACACCTGCCAGATGGGACCAAACAGACCGTCGAAGAGGGACTGAACTGGTGGCCGCAGGACGAATGGATAGATGTCCGTGCCGGCGAGTTCGTGATGGGCCCAAAGACCGTGGGGACGATTTCTTTCGCCCTCCGGAGGAGGGGGCTCAATCCTCAAAAGACGGGCCTCATCCTCGGGGGCGTTCTTATTCATCCCAAGGATTAAACAAAGCATAACCAGTTCGATCCGGTGGAGGAAGAGTTCTTGTAGCTAGATCACATTATCCTTAATTACAAAAGAGATTTTTATATTCATTTAATGCGACATGAACACAATGAGAAAAATCATATCCTTCTATTATTGAAGTAAGGAATTCCTATTATGGAACTACAAAGGATCTCCATCTATGTTGAAAATAATCTGAAGTATGGGATTTATCCTGATTTTATGTACACGTAATTACCATCTTGCAGTTTTTGATTTGAGCTCATGGATTGGCTCGACATCAAAGTTGTAGCAGTGTTGATTGGGGCTCATCCCTTTGCAAACCTATGTAGTGTTTTGAATCCATTTAATAAATAGACAAAATTAACCGAGGCAAAGGATAAGATGGGACATCAATTGATTTGTGCCGATTCATTATTATTTATTTATTGGCCATGCGCTAATTATTGTAATCAAGAATTTGCTTTAAGAGTATATATATATTGATAAAACGAGAGTGAAAAACTACATCTGAAAAGGTATTTTTTATATTCAAACGACAACAGTAACAATCCCTTTTTTACCATTATACCGCTCAATCAAAGGATAATCTTTTAATTTTTCGCAAAGTAAGTAGAAAGATTGTGTGTGATATTCACTCGCAACAATGAAGAAGATGGGCATTGTCACTCCCCGGAGACATCCGATAAAAATTTTCCTCTCTTCTCCTTTTCCGCTTCTTCTTGCTTTGTCCGCCGGGGACCTCTTACACAATCTGTTGAAGATAATTAAAATGGGTTGGGGATTGGGACTTGGGAGACATAGGCTTGGGCTTGTTGGGCCCATCTATGACAGAAACAAGGAAGAAGGAAAGAATTTTCTTATTTTTTTTGGGATTGCGATTTTTTATTCAGAATTTTTTTGACAAAAGTGCCCCTGCTCCGGTCGTTGAAAAACTCACTTGCTTAAATCAAATAAAGAAGACGATTTGCCTCCAGCTTGGGCAGAGCTAGAGACAAACAACTCGAGTCTGTCGGAAAGTTGAATTGGTAGATTTGCCGGACCGGGAGTGGCGCATCTTGATGTCATTTATCAATACTTCTCATGCGAATTTAAGTTTAAATTATTGCACCACATCCGAAATTTCCTCGCTTAACCTCTCCCCTAATTTGCAATTCTCGATCACCACTATTCTCAAATAAAAAAAATATTTAAATATTAAGTCATCTATTCA
This sequence comes from Eucalyptus brandiana, assembly GCA_014182725.1. Taxonomy (NCBI): domain Eukaryota; kingdom Viridiplantae; phylum Streptophyta; class Magnoliopsida; order Myrtales; family Myrtaceae; genus Eucalyptus; species Eucalyptus brandiana. The sequence continues at coordinate 34,009,026 of CM024677.1, forward strand.
TTTAATAACTTAAATTTTCAAAATAATTGACAGCGGATCTCATAAAATTTCATAGACAATATTGATGTTCAATAATAATTTATTAAACTATCGTGCTTTTTTATTCTTTAGTTCTATTTCCACAAATCAACGAGACACTGAAAATAACAAATTTAATCTCAAACTTAGTATCTGCAATAACAACAATCGATAAAGCACAAATATGTCTAATCTGCAGGTCCTCCTCAATCCCCACTTATTATTCACCAGGGATTCACTATCATCTCTGCTGTTGCCGGGGGGAGGCCGCGCTCTTTCTGGAAGCTGTCGGTCAGGCCGTAATGAGACATGAGAAGCCAGACATGGGTTATGAGCTCGCCGCCCCCCCGCATGTGCTGAGCATGATCCCTCGCTTTGCACTTGTTAGCCCCGTACATCAGCATTTCCACCCACACCTCGCTGATCGCTTCCCACTTCCACCCACGCGGCACTTCGTCCAGCAACAGCGCCACGTGGCACCCCTTGCTGAGCACGGACTTGATCCGGTCCTCCTTCAACACGCTGTCCGGGCCTTCGAACTCGCTCTCAAAAGCTAAGTCCGACATTTTGTCACTCAACTTCTTCTTAGCCTTTGCGATCTCAGATTCTTCCTGAGCGAATTTAGGCAAGTCGAAATGCTTGCTGGGCTCTTTATAAATGTCTCGGAACCTAATACTTCCAAATCTAGCTGGCAACATCGAAGGACACATATATTGGAGATACAGCATGTATCGAGACAAGTACAAACCCATCAAGCACTTCTTCTTGACAGGGCTCTGGTTATTCCTTTCTAGCTCCTTAGTGCTGTCTTGCCATCCGTAATCGAGGAAATAGCAGAGCTCTGTCGCTATGTGCCAGACTAGGATGCTCATGTCGAAGTCCAGTTTCTTGATGCTCCAATCCAACTGATCCAGCATTTTTTGTTTGCTCAACGCCTGGATTCCCCTGTCTTTCAATTGGAAGTCTTGGAGTTCCTGTGCGTCCCTTTCTTTGTGTTTCTGCGCTTCCCAGGCTTGGAGTTTCCGCGCATCCCTCGCTTCCATCTCTTTGATCTTCGACATGATTAGATTTTTGATGTCGTCAGTCACGTCCTCGTGGCCTTGGTAGAAAAGCTTCACGGCCACGTCATCAACGTGCAATAGCTCTAGGAAACTCCACCAGCGGGAGTAATTTTTTTTAAAGAACGTCAGGTTATATTGGCCCATCGAATTGGACCACCTGCGCCTTTTCGAGAGCGGTTGGATTCGACTAATGAAATAAAAGATGGCCGATTGCTTTTTCTCAATGAGCCAACAGGCAACCTGGTCAGACAAAAGAACATGAGCCAACGCGTATAACTCGATGAAAATGGCCGCTCCAAGCAATAGAAAGGTTAAGAATAGATCCGGCTTCGAGTATGGTCGCATGTTGGTAAAAGAGAAGAGCACTAGGGTAACACAGATCGAGAATAAAATGGCGAGTCTACAAATAAATCCCCAACTAGTATAGACCGCCTTTGCCTTCGAGTAGAACATATCGTAGATGAGGCCCAATTCGATTTCAATGACTTTGAAATCCCCTACGTGCTTGCCTCTCAGTATCGACAGGCAACTGTCACGTTCCTCCATGCTGAACAAGTGATCTGCGAAAAGTCGCTGACTAGTGTTGACCAAGTAGCTGGCCGATAGCAGTGTGCCCATGACGTGCTTGTATCCTTGGTCCTCCGACTCCTTCGCGGAACTCAGTTTTTCAGAGGGAAATTCGGCGATGGCAACATCGATCATAATAGCATCTTCATTATCTACATCAATAACATGATGAGGCGCAACATTGTACCCTTGCGCCTTCTTCCTGTTGCATTCTGCCTCATTCTTGTCAAAATCCTTCCGGTGGGATCGAGACTCGGCGAAAGAATCCTTGAAGTGCTCGTGGCTAGCGGTGCGGAGGACCCAAACCCTCTCACCATACTTATAGAAACCCAAGAGCAGTATCAAAATGGCAAGGAATGAAAGGGTAGGATGAGTCCACGCCGTCACCAGGACATAAACTGTCAAGCCCGCCTGGTTCACCAGCGTCAACAAGTGCCTGAGCCAGAGCTCGTTGTCCTCAATCGCGTAGGCACTGATTGTGTCGGGGCCTCCCAAGTGCAGCAGCAGAAACGGCGCCCAAAAAGTGCTTAGCTCCGTGTGTGGGTTGCTCAACATTTTTCCAGCCTTAATTTCCCTGATCATGTTGGAGATCATGCCGATCGCGTAAATCGCGACCGAATCAGCCAATAGGTAGGCCGACCAAGTGACCACCCTGATCCAAGCTTGAGGGAAGTACTTGCGGCAACTGCCGAGACAAATAAGGACAATTTGGAGGGCAAGGCTCAGGAAGATCACGCCTCTCAGTTCCCACTCCTTCCACACGTCGCTCGAAGAAGAGAAGAACTCCGACAGACTCCGTGCCCTCGTGAGGACCAAGCCAGTAATGACTACAAGACATGTTGCCGGTAACAAATTAGAGGGTGCCGAATGATTCAGAGATGAGAACCAAGGGCTAATGGGGAGAGAGAGAGAGAGAAAGTAGTGACTCCAGCACGAAACATGGCAAGCTTTCGCAGCCTATAGCAGTAACTAGAGGGCGTGGTATCGGTTAACAAGCAAAATGCGACTCATGGCTTAGCAATGCGAAGAAGGCATAATATAGACAGTAAATGAATAAATACTGAGCTAATGTTAACTATCTTCTTCAGGTTCATTCAAAAGGATCATCACCACATTAAACGTCAATAGTTCTCTTTGAATTGCGACATACCAATGGTTAGCATGGTCAGGGGTTGAATACGCTGCCGTCGATGGAGGATGGATGGACTCTCTTCACTACAAACTCTGCCTCGTAACCAATCAAAACCCCTCCAAAAAGGAAGAGAGAGAGAGAGAGAGATATGTGCAGCAGATAGTAAACCGATTTCTTCACGATGATGGGTATGTCATTTGAAAGTGGGCAAGCTATAAACCTTTATAGTGCCGAAACCAAGTGTCTAAATAAAAGTTAGTAATGTAAAGATAATTACTAATTTGGTCTACAAAAAAAATTGGTAACACAAATAAAGTTGGTAACTTCCTATAAGAGTAGACAACTTCAACAAAAATTGGTAAGTTATTATAATAGTTGGTAATTCAGAATTAGAGCATATAAATGTGGATAAATGGCTACAATAAAAGACTAGTTGATAAACCTATTGCACTTATGCTAATTCAATTTTAAACCTTTCAATTTGAACAATATAATTATAAACCTTTTGACAATTTGTCAATTTAGTTCGTCTTGTCATTTTCTGCCAAAAATCGCTAACGTAAATACCAACTGTCCTATGTGACACAACAGACGCTAATATGGATAATTTTTATAATTTAAAAAAAAACTGAATATTTTCTTTTTCTATTGTTTTTCCATTCTTTTTCTTTCTTTTTCTTTCCTTTTTCTTTTTGCTAGGGACATTTGCCAGCCATCAACCATAGGCAATGGCTACCAAGGGCGACGCCCAACAAGGCTACCTCGACCTAAGCAAGGGTTTGGCCTTGTCGAGGGGGAGTGTCAATGATGGCCCCCATCACCAAATCCGGTGAATTCACCCTAACTTGGGTGAGGGACCACCTCACCAACACTCACCCACGCCAGCCATTGCCTATTGTCATGGTTGGCAAATTTGGTTAAGGGTCAATAAACTCTATAAAAGTTAGCAAGTTATAAGAAAAGTCAGTTATTTGAAATCAATCAAATAATATATCTTTGTAAATGATTCAAATCAAAATAAAAAACTAATTGTTAGCTTTATATAGAAAAGTTGTAACTCGCTCAAATTGGGTGGATAAGTTTGATACATTAATGTGTTATGCAGATAAAACTTGGTAATTTATTGGAACTGTTGGTAATTTGTAGACAAGCAAATAGATATTAGTGATTTAACACACGAATGGCTAACCTACTAATAATTTACTTAACTAATAATTTTCTAGAAACCCTTTTGTAAATCCATCAGCATTTGCGATGAACCAATATTTCTAAAGATTTATTGTCTTTCAAACGAAACAATAGAATCGTCCTGATTATGACTCAACAAGTCAATTCATTTTCCTATCAAATGAATTGATAATTTGCTGCAATCGCGTGGCAAAAAAATTAGTTACAAACAGAAAATAAATTAAGAGTTAAAAGAACTATTTGGAACACACACGCTCTCTCTCCTTTAAAAAAAGAAAAAAAAAAAATCAGTTAGGAGTATATAAGGAGTTGCGAGCAGTGTATGTAGCAGAATTTACAACCGCAGGCTGGTAGAGATTAGTAAGTAAAGACTTCCGCATGATCAGCGCCATACGAATATAATGGCCAAGATGTACTCTCATCATTTTTTATCTTCTTGTTTGGTTTTTTTACTTTCCCTATTTCCCGACTTCCCTTCTCTTCTTCTGCTGTCAAGCCGTGCAGCTGTTGCACCATTGCCGAGAAAGCTGGAGAAAATGTGAAGTGATCGCAATGCGCCACGTCAATGGCTGACGTGGGCGCATTTTTATTCATATCCAAAAAAAGGTCGCCACGTGTCAGCTGATGTGGTATAAAAAAACATAAAAATCGTTTTTTTCTCATCATCCTCCTCCCTCACAGAATCACGGAGCACAGCCCGTCCGGCCACCATCTCTGCCTGTTCCGGCGTCGCTTGGCCCCATCCAGTTCTGGAACCACGGAGCGATGGCCGTGACAGAACTGGCCAATCCTCCAGATCTCGGCGACTCCCTCCTCCAATAAGCTTTGTACCAGCAACCCGTCGTCGAGCTTAAGAAAAGCTGAGCGGCAAGCCTTCTCCAGATCTCGACGGAGCCATGGCCGAGCAACTCCTCTAAATCTCGGCCGAGCCATCATGGCCGAGCCTTCAGAAAAATGCAACTGAGCCCTGGCGAGGGCCGGCCTCGCCTGTCCCTGGCCGCAACAGATCTGGCTCCAAGGTCTGTCGCCGCCATGCCTCCAGATCTGTCATGGCCGTGTTTCACGGAAGGGAACTCGCCGGAGGGAAGCCAAAGGGAGGACGACGGAAGGGGATATCCGGGAGAGAAACTCCATGACCGCTCGAGTGCCGTACGGCTTGTGCGGTGGAGAGGGCCGCACCGGATTCTCAAGGGGTTGGGCAGAGGGTGGTTGGATGGAGGAGTAGAGGAACGGGGTGCAGAAAGTTTTAAAAAGAATTTTTTTTTTTTTTATTTCACCTCAGCTGAAACGTTTCGATCTGTGATTGGGTATGAATTAAAACGAGCGCCGCGTCAGCACAATTACCGAATATTTTCTCACTGACCTCTATCGGACACCATAGAGATGCACGCCCCAGCCCCTAGTATCGTATCGTGCGTCTCTCTCTCTCAAAACTGAAAGGGATTTCAATAAAAGGAGAGAGAGAGAGAGAGAGAGAGAGAGAGCGCCACAACTGAAAATCGAAAAATGGAAAAAGGAAAATGAGAGAAAAATACCACATCATTCCCATTTGTTAAAGAGAGAAAAAGACCACATCGTGTGACATTCATTTTACAAAATATTCTTCTTTCAACGTTATGAAAAAAGCTTACAATGTCTGATAAAGGTCACAATAATTGTAATTACATAGCCTACAAGTATTGCATTAATTCTTTAAAGTAACATTACCATAAAAGGTTTCCTTTATTAATTAAATGAATTTTCATTTGGCTCTACTGTCTACATTCCTACCAACGCAAATCCAGACATAATTGTGAATTAGAATTTTCTTTCCTTCCTCCTTTTCTTCATGCGACTCCTAACTTGAATTATTCTGACAAAATATTCGCCATACTTCCCATAAATATTCATCTCCTCCTCCTCTCCTTCTTCATTGTCATAAATAAGAAAAACTATGTAGAAAGGAGAAATTATGAAATCTTTACATATTTCAAAAGATATTGAAGAAAAGTACACGAGAAAGAAGATATACGCAATAAAAAAAAAAAAAAAGATAGACATATTATCATAATTATCTTTAACATAGGAAAATACTCTATATAAAATTTTAAGAATTTCTAATTTAATATCACTCACGATCATACTTGTCTTATTCATAATAATCCATATCATCATCATCATCATCATCATCATCATCATCATCATCATCATCTTCTTGGAGAAGGGATTCAAAGTCATTCACTATAGTCATCTTCGTCTTTTTCCTCATTCGCCATCTTCTTGATCCGATTGCTCCTCTAACGTTTCCTCATCGCCATCTTCTTGATCTGATTGTTCCTCCCCTTATATAAATCCTGTTCATGATCAAGAACACAAACTAATAATCATAAAGAACCACAGCACTAACACTATAAAAGCTTAGATATGTTTTGAGGTAAAACCCAACGCACGCATCCTCACACACACATACCACGCCTATTTGTTACTAGCATTCATATCAAACTTTGTAACTAATACCTTCGCTATAATTCGCCCATCCGGCTGCTTTTCTCCGACACTCCGCTCGAGTTCATTCGACACTCTAACCAATGTGATTACTTCCAAGGTCTTGATATGCTGCAATCCGTCGATCTTATTCAGCTTCTTGCAGTCCTTGATTTCCAAGTCTGCAAGGCACTGCATTGCATTCGCCTGTATAGTCCACGCGGTCAGGTCCTTCAACTTCCACAGTTTCAATACACGGAGGCTCGGAAATGTTCCTTCTGAGACGCTCAATGTCTTGCCATCGTATGAGCCGGCAAATAATCGGAGAGTGGTCAAACATTTCAGCTTCCCCAGGACTCCCATCGGATCGTCATTTAGTCTCGACCCATCCAAGGTTAGTACTTTTAGGTTCGGAGGAATGTGCGACTCCAACAAGCTCTGCACGCCCATAGAAAGCAAGTACAAGTTGGAAAGAGACTTGAGCCTTTCCAACTTGAGCAGGCTCAAGTCAAGCACTCCATGGGATGAAGGCACCCATAAGTCCAATTGGAGGGATTTAAGCATCTTTAGATTCAAAAAAGGCTTAGTTGCTCCCGATTTCGCCACACACGTCCACCTCAGAGCCAGCTTCCTTAGGCCTGTCAACTTGTTCAGCACCCCAAACATGAGATTCTCATCATCTATGACTAAGCCCCAAATGGTTTGGATGTTGCAATTTAATGATTTCTTGGAAAACAATTGATAAGTGGAGCAATCAAAGTCCACCATGTTCATGTGTAGGTGCCGCAGATTCTCTACCTCCAAGATTGATTCTGGTAGAGTGGATATGTTAGTGTACTTCAGATCCAAAGTTTCCAGGCGTGACAATAGCGCCACTGACTTCGGAAGCCTTTCAAGGAGAGTCCATCTCAGTCCCAAGTACTTTAGGTTCGGCAATATGTTGCCAAGCTCCTCCGGAAGCCAAGGCTTGTAGACACCCTCAAGATCAAGTACCCTCAGCAAACTCGAGTGCCTCTTTGGCACTAGCGGTTTAAGTAACACCGCCGTCTCTCCGGCCCGTGTTCCTAGCTTCATGGTGTTGAATGACACATAGGATAAAAGTTGTTGGATGCCGCACAGCGGGGAACTGTCGCTGGCGGGAGTGATCTCCATGTGTGCTTCTTGTGCATTTGTTTCTGAGCATCCTCGTCCTGCTTCTGGCACATTTATTTTTGCCTTTGCTTCTCCCCATCCGGAAATATCCCTATGTTTGGCGATACGTGGGGCATCAAACTTTTTTTTACCATGAATTGAACAGTCATAGATCTTGAGGAATCTTTCATTCTCAGCCATCTGATAAAAGACATCGTACAACGATCCAGGCAAGCGGCACGATCGGGCACTCCCGTCCCATTTCTGTCGAGCCACTTCGACCATGTGTCTAGACACCAGTATCTCGAAACATTCCTCTGCACCGTTCTCCAACGCTGAAGATAGTAGATTTTCAGCTGACCAGAGTCTAAAGAGCCTCCTTGTGGGAATCTCAAATTCCTTAGGGAACAGAGTCAAGTACAGAACACATTGCTTTAACCCTTCTGGAAGGTTATTAACACTCAAACGCACAACATCTTGGAGTGTGGGACGATCGGGAAGCCCATTGGTAAGCAGATTGGCCCATCTATCTGACGTGGTGGCAGATAAAAGTCCTCCGAGTAGAAGGATCTTTGGGGGAGAACCGCCCGATTTGCTAAGAATCCTCTCTTTGAGATGGAGGAGTTCCTCGGGCGGATCGACCTCATGGAAAGCTGGACTGCATTTTTCCAATAACTTCTCGCTCTGCTCTCCGTCGAGGGGGCTCAACTTGAGAGGCTCGGAAGACCACGGATCAATGGCAGAGGGTATGTCGGGGTTACGAGTCGTGACGATTACTCTGCTTCCGTTCCTAGAGTCCGCAAGCACCATCATGAGCTCGTCCATGACACGGAGTTCGCACAAGTCATCCAGGACTATTAGATAACAGCACCCCATCAGGACTCGTAGGAGCTCATCGGACAGCTTTTCCTCGTCCATACAATCCACGTCTCGCAGTTCCTGGACCCTCGACCGCTCAAGGAAGTCGGCATAATCCACGTCTCGCTGTTTCAGGACCCTCGACCGCTCGAGGAAGTCGGCATAATCCACGTCTCGCTGTTCCTGGACCCTCAACTGCTTGAGCAAGTCGACCATGAGATGAACCAGGTTAGGCTTCGGCCCAACCCGGACCCAAGCACAGCGGTCGAAATGATTCTTAATGTCTGCTCGATTGTAGACGCTCCTCACTAGAGCTGTTTTGCCGATGGCTCCCTCGCCAACCACCGAAATCACTCTCAGGTTGGCACGGTCGCCTTTTTTATCAATCAACAGCGACACGAGTTTGTCCGCAAAATCATCACGACCCACAATGTGGGACTCATCCTTCATCTTCCTTGCTTGGGGCAGTTCTCCTGGTGATGAAGCTACGATGCTCCTCTCGGCATTGCGCGGTGAAGTTCTGACTCCTGGATCCGCCATTTTGCTCGTCTCGCCCTTTCCTCGTTGTCGGCTCAGAGAAGACCACGAGCAGACCCAAGACGAAGTCTTTGCCAGAGGATTTCGCGGCCTCAGTTCCTCGTATGCCTCCAAAAGGGACCGATCAAAGAAGACTGCGCAACTCGAGCGGGCTCAAGAAAATGAGACCGCGCGCCAGGGAATGGAGGCTCGAGGGGCTGGCCGTTCGGTTTCGAGGTGCTCAAGCCTCAAGAAGAGTGATTTGTGTATGACATTGGAAATGGCCACTTCGTGGGGGAGATAAGGAAAAGGAAAATTTGGAGTGTCTGAGCTTGAATGATTTGGGGAAGAGGGGTGTTTTGATGGGGAATTGGCACCAAGCAAGCTTTTTTTATAGGAGGTGTGGATCCCCACCACCAGCTTCTAATTAAAGAATACAGCATTTTTAACTCCCAGCATTTTTAACTCTCACGGACACGACGACGTACACAAGCCGACCAACCTGCCCACGTCTACTTTTCGACATCATCATGCAATTACCGAAAAGCCCATCTTTACTATTTTGTTGGGATAGCATGATGTTATAAAAATTAAAAATTAAAAAAGAAACCACAAACATTTAAATGCATATCTGCTTTGAATTTTCAATGTCCAAATTTCTGAAATAATTTAAATTACCTAAAAAAATTTCTATTTCTATGTATTTACCGACACATAAGCCCTTTCCTATTTCTATCTCATTCTAAAACAATTTTCTCTCCTTTACACAACATCATGTTTTCGTTTTCTTTTTCCAATTTTTAAATAGAAATTGTGTTGTCTTTTACATGAACCATTCAATTTCTCACATACATTGAAATCATAGAAATAAGAATATTTTAACACATCTCAATTTCTCCTATTTTCTTTTAAAAGTTAAAATATTACCATTATCCATGAGTATCACGATACAAAGTGAAATTTATTAACAAAGAGACCCTAAGCAAAGAATAACAAAGAGACCCTAAGCCTTCTTTGCTAAATGGAGCAATTATAATTTTTTAAAGAAAGTGACTTAAACTTAACCGTTACAAAAGATTTGCAAGAATCTTCCATGAGTTTCTAGGTACTCAAGTCTCCACTTTTGTGTCCCTAGATTATTGAAAAAGGAAGAGTGACATAAATTCAAGGGGAAGATACCTTTTCTCCCTCAAACTTTGCCTTTGAAGTTCATTTCATATCACTTCAACTCATGCTTCTTCCATGGCTGAAGGGAAACCCAAAAAAAGGAAAAAATCCAAATCTTTCATAATTTGCATAAGGCTATCTCGAATCCCCATTAATTTCTTTGCTTGAATCTTATTGAGTCAAGCTTAGAGAACTATTTGTTCCACCACCCCAATGCTTTGAAAACCAATCCTCAATCCTTGTTCCGAGCACATTCAAGGAGGGAAAAGTATCAAAAGAATCTTAAACTTATTGCATTAGTATTAATTCAGTCCTAAACCATTTTAATTTAAACTATTTAGTTATAAATATTTTTATATTTATACTAGTTGAATTCATCCGTATAGGTCAAAAATTGCTAATATGAATACCATCCATCTTATGTGGCATGATCGACGTTAACATGAATAATTTTATATAAAAAAATTAATTTTTTATTTTTTTTAATCTTTTTCTCTTTTTTCTTTTCCCTCTACCAGCCTCTATAAAGGCCGACACAAGTTGCCGATTGCCAATAAGGGCGAGGGCCTGGCAAGGCTACCCCTCACTAGATCCAACGAGGGGACGCTCGCCCAACCCTCACCTAGGCGAGGCCCCTTGCCATCCCTAAAGGTCAGCTAGGGGCAGCATTAGGGGATGGTGAGGGGCCTAATCTAGTCTAAGCAAAGGGCAACCTCCCCCGGCCCTCACCAAAGGATAGCAAGGGCTAGTCCTCACCTGTGACCAATGAGGGTGTCCTAGCCCTTGCCCTCGCCAGTGGCCAACAAAAGTTGCCGGCCATCATGGAGGCTGGTAAAGGAAAAAGAAAAAAGACAAAGGAAAAAAAAAAAATGAATGATAAAAAGGAAAAGAAAAAAATAATTAAAATTCGAAACATTAAAAATTTTATAAAATTATCCACGTTAATATCAGCCGTGCCACGTAAGACGACCAACGTGCACATCAGCAATTTTTGGCATAAATTGATCTGATTGACTCAATTAATACCAATATGAAAAAATTTATGATTAAATTTGTCCAATGAAAAGGTTTAGAATTAAATTTGTATCAATTTAATAGTTTTAGGACTTTATTTTTTATATTTTTTCCCATTCAAGTTGTACCAAGTATGGCTACAACTAAGGGGTGTATAACAACCCAAAATTTATGTTTCATAAATAGTTTTTCGTTCCGCACTGCTTTCGAAAGAGAAATAACATTTTGATAAATCTATTCGGTTTTTATTTTTGGAATAGATTTCTATTCCGTAAGAGTTTGGAAGAGAAATCGAAGTTAAAATTTTCTACTTCGATTTCGGAAGAGAAATCGAAATAATTTCTCTCACTAAATCCCATTTCGGTGAGTCCTCCCTCATCTCCTCTACATCTTTGCCTCCTCCTCTTCCTCCGCCTCTCCTCATTTTATTAAAAATAAAAATAAATATATTCATTTTATTCATTTAAAAATAAAAATAATTTATTTATTTAATTTATTAAAATAAATAAATTATTTTTATTTATCATTTTAAATTTATTTTTATTTGCCTTGAGTGTTTTGCCAAATAAAATTATTTTTATTTTTTATTTTTATTCATTTTAAAATAAATTTATTCGTAAAATAAAATAAAATAAAATAAATTTATTTTTATACTTTTATTTTAAAATAAAATGACATTTTAATTTTAAAATAAAATGATATTTTTATTTTATTTTTTATGATTTATTTTATTTTATTTTATTTTATTCATTAATTTTTTTGTTACTAAATCATTTTTATTTTTATTTTTTATATTAAAGGTCATCGGTCGTCGCTGCTTTGCCGTCCGAAAGGAAAAAAAGTTTGTGTCGTTATCAAACGAATTTCTATTTTTAGAATAGAAATTTTGTGTCGTTATTAAACGGTTATTTTTACTTGGCTCTTCTAAATACAAATAAAAAAATCTATTTCTATTCTAAAATTATTTCTAACGAAATGGTTATCACGCGCGCCCCCAAGAACTGCTTGGCCATTTCTCTTCATCCAAGGAGTGAAAGCACGTGAACCATGCGACATGGAGGTGTAAATTTTACCACTCCAAAAATGAAAACGCATGGGCTTCTACCATCGATGTGCCTATAATGCTGTCACTAGCGAGTCTTGTAGTTTTAATAGTGTAATTGACTTTAATAGCATTCACCACCGACATTTGATGTGACTTGCCTTAATTTAAAACAGCACAAGACTCGCTGGTTTTGAAAATGTTATTCCACTTAATTTGGTAGAAATAGAATGAATTGAAATAATAAGCACACTGCCACCTATAACAAGCAAAAAAAAAGAAAAACCTCAAGGGAAAATGGTCCAAAGAGACATGGATTCATTTTTTAGCAGCCACCATACAGATACATAGAATAACATACAAAGGGAACAGATCGAAAAGGGTAACATGCTCAGAGACGGCAAACATCGGAGACTTCCTAGAGGTCATAAACTCTCAATAATACATGTAGCTCAAGAAAAGTTCCTCTCTCCCATTTACTCAGTATGCCAAAAGCCGGGCCTGTTACTGATAATACATGAGCTGCTGGGCGGCTGCAACATTTTGAAACCCACCATCATATATTGCCTGGCTTCCACCAGCAACTCCCATACCCATCGCTGCCTGCTTGAGAGGATGCTGTCCTTGCATGAGAGGATGCATGCCGCCCATCTTGCTCATTGCCAATTGTCGCTCGTAGGCTAATAGTTCAGCAGTAGAAAGGCCTGGTAATGGTGCCGCTGCAGCAGGTGGAGGAAGGGGATTGGAGCTTGTTCCTGGGGGAGTAGGCTTGCTACCCCAGGAGCACTGCAAGCACAAACAAATCAGAAGTCAGCTTTGGTTCAATTAAGAACACCAGGGGGACAAAGTTTTGTATTGACTACTGTTTTCACATGCTAGAGCCCCCGATCTATTTTTACCACCGCCAAGATGCGGACAGCAATTATATCTTAAACTCTATGCCACGAAAAGGCCATTTAAATTATTGAAGAAATAGAACAGTTGAATTGCCAGAGAACCATGTCTTGTTACTGTAACACATGCCACCTTTGCTTATCCTTTTAGAGGATAGGTAGCCAAACATGTGGCGGCACAACATGCTGATGAAGTCATAGCTACGGCATTTACAGATTGAGTTTAAATCCAACTGTCGTAAGTCAAAGAGCACTAAGCTCATCCATAAGGGTTTAGTGCAACCCCTAAATGCATAAAACTCAAAGACAAGTTGGATTTAAATCTCGGTGAAAACAAAAATAAGGTCTTTGACCAAAGGTTAACTATGGGAAGTGGTCGGATTTACAATCAGGAAAAGGATAAAACTGCGGTAAGTTCAACTTCTATCAGCATCACTGCAGTATTAATAACCTCCCACTACATTTTCTAAGGAACAGATTACATTTCAAACCATCAGCACTCTTGTGAAATAAAAAAAAAAATAGAAATGAAGAGCATTAGTAAAGGGGCCAAGAACACACCTTAATTTGTCTTCCACATAGAAGTGACTGAGTATTTCCCATTTGAATGGCCAATGCTGCTTCTGCATGAGTACTATACCTCACGAAACCAAATCCTTTATCTCTTTGGACCCGGACCTCCTCAATCACCCCAGCACCAAGAGCATGAAAATGGCGATGGAGTTCAAGCTGAGTGACCTGCAATTTAAAATGACTCGATATTTCCCCCAAAGAATTGGACACAAATAATTTCCAAAAAGGAGCCTATAGTTTCGCAGGCACGCACACATATTTATAACGATTCAATTATAGCATAAATTTTTCTGAGTTATAAATGACCTTTCCAAGGTGGTATAGAGAACTAAACTTGAGTGACAGACATAAGGGAAATCTACATATGGTATCATGCTCTATGGGGTCAGATGCACCCTATCATTTCAAAAGAAATAACTCTATTACAAGTCGTAGTTCACAAAACTGCCTTCTCGTCCATAACCTCCACAATCTCTGTCAAATGCCCATCACCAAAAAATCTGAATACTTACATGTGTCATTTTAATCACGTGCAAAGGCCAAATTTAAATTTGCAATTGTCGGAGCCATTTTCCATATAAGTAGGTTTAACTTTGGTAGAATAAGCTCATCAGCTCTTCTCTACTCATTCATGCACTCTTCGCACACCCACATCCTGAAATTCTCTCCTCTAAATAAGGCTCCAAGTATGAACGAATGTAGTACCAACATCAAATAGTTTATGACAAGTAACAGAATAAATTAGTCTCAAAAAATTATTTCAGTATAAACCCATTCAATGAGGTTGCATTAATTATATTTAACTTAATCTAACACTATATATGTATCTTGGTGCAAAAGCAAGGGGACTATCAATGTTGACATGCGGTTCTCTCTGAGTGACATATGTCCCACTAACTAAACAAACCAAGAAAACATGTTTCGCTAAATGAAGTATTTATTTCTTATTCAAACCATTCTTTCTTTTATTTTTCTTTCAAAAACTAAAAACGCTAATTAAGAAAATATGAAATTATCAAAGTAAAAGAAGCATCCTTCGCATAAATGTAAAAGGAATGTTATTTTTAAGAAACTGCCAAAAAATATTTATGACTCTAAAAGATCTGAAAAGTTCGTACTTATATAGTTTTAGCAATTCGAAGTGGTCAAGATTAAACAGAAGTCAAATCTTAAATACTGAAAACTGAAAATTTGGGGGGGGGGGGGGGGGGTGGGGAAGATCAATCCAAGTAATCTCTGACATCATTTGGTTTACTACTTAATTTTTCCATAACAATTATCATGTAAGCAAATTGAGTTTAAGATTTGCAGAACAAGATAAATAGGGTGGATGAAATTACAATTTAAAAAATTATTTCTTGTACTTCTCCAAGAACTATTTGATTCATGTGCAGTCACCAATCCAATTATATGCAATTTCATTTGAAATTAATTAAAGCATTTTTTCACCTCTAATTCTAATTTGTCTTCTAATCATTGTCAAATTTTGTAAACTGAAATTATCTGAAATTTTTGTGAGATTTTGTCTCCTCATAATGCTGCCACTCAAAGAGTTTAATACAATACATCTACATTTAGTTATTCTAAACGTTAGCATCAAATTAACTAATGAAGAGGAAAGGAATACAATTCAATCTGATATGAAGAAAACATGAAAAGAATTAGAACCCAGACTGCACTTCAATTTCTTCTTAATTTTATAGTTAGATCAGAACTAAAGTTCGGTCTAAATCCTTATCCTTTTCATGACAATTCAATTTCTAGACCTTTTCAAACACTTGCTTGAAGTTTAAGTTATTTGATAACAATAAAAGAGACCCATGCATAGCACGGGCTTCTTGACTAGTTACAACTAAAGAAGAGCATGATGAAAGTTGCAAAAATATACAGATGGTTGATGTGTATTTAAACTTTCTTAATAAACAGTTTCTTTTGATGTAATTTTATTACTGGTCACAAAAGGAGTAAAGCACAGATGGCTAACGTAGTAATGTCAATATGAAGATGTAAAGTGTAATTACAAAAACACACTATGCAAAGTTTACAGTACCCCCAGTTCATGATGAAAATACTAGTTTTCCCTACAGATAATCTGGAAAAATCCACTTTGATTTGCCCCCAAATTACTCAAAAATCTACAATATGGACAGCAGCACCAAAAGATAGTACCAAAAAGAGAGAGATCGGCCTTGCCTCTGAAGCTAAATTTCCTACATAAACAGTTGTATACTGAGGATTATTTTCTGGAGCATCAGTGTTTGTAGCCTCCTTGCCAT
Source organism: Eucalyptus brandiana (assembly GCA_014182725.1). Lineage (NCBI taxonomy): Eukaryota > Viridiplantae > Streptophyta > Magnoliopsida > Myrtales > Myrtaceae > Eucalyptus > Eucalyptus brandiana. Next base: position 34,024,925 of record CM024677.1, read on the forward strand.
CCTCTGCAATGAAAAATATAGAGTAGATGACACGTGATTCAATCATGAGAAAGAAAATGCCTATAACAGTTGATAACACAATGCCTCAGGCAGTAAAACTTAAAATGCTTATTCCTTCGAGCATAGCATATCAACCATGATGAATCCAAGAAGATTCTGTTTAAAAAAATGGCTAACCTGATGAGCCATTGGTTAGCTCCACCACACTTTTGGCATCAGAGCTCTGCTTATCTTCAATGCCACCAGCACCCTTTGTTGCCCAATTGCAACGTATCTGTCTACTGCCAAGCCATTTCCCTGACAGATAAAGCAAAAATAACTTGAGTTTACATGGAGACACTAATAGGAACTAGCCATCATGTTATTACCAGGGAAGACTGTTCAACTATCTGGCATGCCACTGAACCGCTGAACTACCACTATACTATCCAAAATAATTCAATTGTTGCCAACTTCTTATTAAGTCCAAATTTCTCGCAGAAAGTGATCTCTAATCGACCCATGGGGCCTATTAAATATGATGCATCATCCAAATCTACAGTAATCAACATGCTCCCAAAATATCAAACGAATTGTCATATCTTTTTTGCCATTGTAACAACAATGAGTGGACAACCACATTGATATTTGTAAAAACTATGAATGGAACAAAAATGTAAAGAAGTTTGGTGACAACCCCAGATTTCCTTTTCTTCTCATGAATGAACTAGTTACTATAGACAAAAGATAAGAAGGATGTCTGGAAGTTTCAATAGTCTGTTTAAGAAAATCTGAACTTCAGTATTAATAGTTCATCTGTTTCACCATTCCAATATCCAAGACAAAGAAAGCAATCTCCTTAACATGGGCGACCATAAAATATGTAAAAGTGAGAAAAATCATTTATTCAGAAGGCAGAACAGTTACCTGTCAAATCATTTATTGCACTCTGGGCATCCTGCACACAAAACAGAACCACCCCAAATTAACAGACAATCTTAATACTGGAGATTCAGAACAGCAGAATGTGTATGTTTATAATGGATGTAGAACATATAAATGTAGGCAATGACAATAGGTTCAGGAGATTGCAATAAAGCACCTGTTGGTTCCTGAAAGAAACAAAACCGAACCCTCTTGAACGTCCAGTCTTCTGATCCCACATAACCCGTGCATCTCTGTGTTAAGGTCCAATTTAATATCACACTTATTTGAAGTTGACCGACGAGAATGCATAATGTTATCATAATGTCTTTTTACCCTGTCTTTTTTAATAGAAAGTTTGCACTTTCAGATAAAAACCAAGATAAGGAGATGTGAAACTTACGAACAGCTGGGATAAACAGAAAAGCATGCAAACAACATGGCATCCGTCACCTCAGCACTGAGGTCACCAACAAAAATGTTATAATGGCCTACAGAACCAAAAGTAGTTATATGAAGCATCGATGAAAATATGTATTATAGGACCATGAGCACATACTACTAATTAACTATTGTAGATCAAGCACCAGAGCAAACCTGAAGTGTCCTCCCTCTGACCACTGGCATATGCCCAATTAACTTTGATGGGTTGCCCAAATCTGCAAGCCATGGAATGGGACAAGCTCAGCAAAAACAGAGTGATCCAATGGCATGAATGCTCAAGTTGAAATTGCAACATCCGTGACTAAAAATCCAGTATAGTTTCTACTCACAGATGCCTTCCATTCAGAGAAAGAATCGCAAGAGCAGCGGATCTTTGATCAAAGTAGTGAATAAACCCATAGGACGACTGTGTAAAGCAGGGAAAACAGAATGGTTAGCAATAGACGACATCCAAGCAAGTGAAGCAACAGATTCTATCATTTCTGTTTAATTTTTCCAGGTGATTCGGCAATTCATCAAAGCCCAAATACAGAAATTATATTTTTTAAATACCTTCTCCTTTCTAATAAGTTTGCAGCCCTCAACAGGACCTGTACTAGCAAAAACCTCTTGAAGAAGTGGTTCTGTCACTTGCGTATGAATGTTGCCCACATAGCTGCATTACACAACGAATATCAAAAAATATTAGGTTTCTGCCTCAAGAATTCGAAACAAAAAAAATGAACTCCTAGCGTCCTGAGTTATATTCAAACAAAGATGAGAGAAAACTCATAAGAAAATTTCAGTGCATCTCCGAGTAAAAGTGGTAACGTCAGAACATTTCCAACTCAGTAACCATATATGAGCAATTATCCACCGCACAAATTTGAGCCCTACATAGCTACTCAATTTGAGGTAACCAAAGAAATATGATAACCAATAAATAGGTGATTGAAACAGAGAAATGGAAATAAAAGTATGGAAGCAAGTCTAGACAAAGACTCACACACTGCGGCAAGTACTCGGATCAAAACCAGGAGGCAGATTTCCACTTGCGATCGGTTCTATCTGCGGAACAATAAGGGAAAAAGAAAATTCAAAAGAAAGAACCAACAATGTAGGGAACATTGCTTTGTTTGAGAGTATTATAAGCCAAAGACAAAGAGATATCATGTTAATATCTAATTAAGCAGGAAAAGATGAACTAAGATACGTGCAAAAAATGATCTACAATGGGCAAGCCAAGATCAAAAAGAAGATTAACAAAGAGAGTCCAACGAAACACCCATTCCAAAGAATCATGATATATGTTAGAGGTATAAAAAGGTAACATGCTCTGTTAGAGGTATAAAAGGGTAAAGTGGTATTTAGGGCTTGAGAGCTTTTTTTGTTGCTGTTACTTAATGTATATATAGACTTTTATTGAATAATACAATACAATTTTTCCCTTTACAATATACAAACTAAATTACACCATTAAAGCAATAATAATGAGCTGTGATAACCAGCTTCTAACATCAAGCCCCAACAAAAACCTTCTGTGATGTAGTCAGGATATTCTTTAATGCATAGCTCAAGAATTGATCAAAAATTTTCAAGAAAGAATAACTTAGCGCCTAGCGGGAGCTTCGCAAAAAGGATAATTCAAAAGTTTCCAGGGACAGAGAAAGACCAAATATTCAGACTAAATGCACTAGACATGGAATAAAACAAAATCCTCAACCCATTTTCATTCTTGAGGATATGTTCTATGGAAGTATTCCCTATTTTCACCTCTCCTCACATAATGATGACCTCAAATACTCAAAATTTAAATATTTGCAATGGTTGCTCCTTCAACCCATGCCTTGCCACACAATGGCAATTTATCGTGCTCACATTACAACATCTATATGTGAACTTGTCAAATCTTATCGATACTGCATTACAAGCAATTTCTGAACAAACATAATTCCGGCCCATCATTACCATCTTTACCATGATCCAATCTTATTCCCCGCCACCAGCCCCAATCCCCGAAACCCATTGTCCTCTTCCGCTAGCTTTTTACCTTGTTCATGCTCATTAACAACCAGATGCCTCAAATCACAAGATGCCACACACCTCGCCACATAATTCACCATCCCGATCTTAGCATCATTCACCCATGACCCATGATTTTTCCATCTCAACGACAGGAAAATTCTCAATAAGTCCTTTTACTTTTGCTTGACTAATCATCAAAAGTTTCTCATACATCCTATCTAAAGCAACCCTACGCAAACAACAGCCATGTACTTAAAAGGAGTATTGGAAGACAGATGAATATAGAAGGAATTAAGTCCCTATCCTGCTTAGGGGAATATTCACAGAGATTTAATGGAATTCAAAAAATGTTGCCAAGCATAATGTCTTGGAGAAAAGAGAATATTTTCTTATTTTCCTTGTTAGTAAACTATTCTTTTTTAAGTTCCATTTAAGCCACTTGTACAGAGCTTCTCTGTTCTCTCCTTTAGAATGCAAGGTAAAAGAGCTGAAGCTTAAGAATACAACCACAAGTCCATCAACTCAAGATATTCACCCAACCCTCATGAAGTGGATTGATGGGGGATTAAATAAGCTTGCTCAGCCAAAGAGAGGTGAAATGACATGGCGGCCTTCTTATGGTGGCTGTAGAAGTTCCCACTCTTGGAAAAGACTATTAAAGGAAGAGTCTACAGTCAAGTAGCAGTTGACCATAACCAGATAGAAGCTTATAAGTTGTAATATAAGTGGTAACTTGCTCTCAGTTCTTACTAGTATCTCAAGGGAATTAGACCAATTTACAGACCACCCCATAAGCTGAAGCTGGAAAAATAAATAAATTTCCATGTTGAGCAATTGAATGTCTCTCGAACGGAATTATTTTCTGATAAAAGAAAAGGCCAACAACAACAGCTAGTCGCACTAGAATCAGTACCTTTGTGTGGTGATCGGCAAACTCTACAATCTGCACAGATCATCTGTTTTCTAACAAATGGAACTGAAGAATGAAAGACAAGAAGCTGCACCCCATTTCCACCTTCTTTCTGATAACTAATCTACTTAAAAAGATGTCTTCAGAACATCTAACAAGCAACTAAACAACACAAGCATTCAAGGGTATCCAAGGACAAGCACTGCTGCAAAAAAAATTAAACAAACAAACCACTTCCTGCGACCTCAATCCCTCGTCCAACAACACAGCCCAACCCCACAAGGCGACAAAAATCAGATTGCGATCAAACTGTTCACGCTCCATCATCTTACTCGCATCAAAAACCCCCCCGAACGCCCGGAATCATCACGATCGAGACGCATCCACTCAAACGATCGAAATTCCCGTGCCTCGCGAAGGTCCGAAGCAAAAGACATCAAAAACGCGACGAGACGGGGAAGGCGAGAAACCTGAGGAGGAGCCAAGAGGCCAGGGTGGTAGAGCGACTGCTGCTGGAGAAGGGCTTGCTGCATCAACGCCTGCTGCTGCTGCTGCTGCTGCTGCTGCTGCTTCAGCCGGTGATGCTGCATTTTCCCGCAGATTTTCCCGTCAAAATTCGAGGGTCCGAGCTCCCTCCTCCTCCTCCCCCTTTTTCCCACCCCCTAATTTTTTTTTTTTCCCGAGAAAATCGAGCGTTAGGGTTCGTTCGTTGGGTTCGGTTTGGGTGGTCTTCGCTCCTCGCGTGTCGGGTCGGGGAAATTAAATTCTACTTTTTGCCAATTTATGAAAATCTTTTAGTCGATTATATTATCTCTAAATTTAATGTCGAGAATAAATTCGGTGATGATATTCGATTATTTTAGAGTAAAGTTGAGTAAAGTTGGGCCTCGGTTTACCTATCCCGTTAGGCCAACCAGAAAATGACACGTAAGCAAGTTACTGTGTAGGATATTCATTTTCTTTACCCCCCAATTTTACACTTTCTTTCCAAATAAACATCATCATATTTTTTATGTGTACATCCAAATCCATATCTTAGGAATTATTTATATTTTAAGAAAAAACTACGTTTGTAACAAAAATGGTGGAGGAACTAATGGAGAGTGACAAAAATCAATCTATTTATAATAAATTTGGCATTTTCATAAATTCATAGGTTGGTTTCGATTATTAAAAAAAAAAAAATGTGACTATGCCTAATTTGGATGATTAAGAAGCAAATTAGTCTTGACAAGTTTTCTCGAACCTTCATTATCATGGTTATAAGTTGATGGTCAATTTCTATTAGCGTCCTAGATAATTTAATCCTTTATAGGGAGAGATTTGATTAGATGTCACTTTTCTGCTACTAGAATGCCTATTATTTTCTGTTTTTCCTTCTTTTTGTTAGTGGAAGGGGTTCTACATGCTTCGGACCAGCACTTTCACGAATAGTCAATCGATAATCTAGTTGACCAAAAAAAAAAAATCAATAACCTCAAATTCTATTTAATCCTTCTATCGTGTTCCAAAATTCAAATTTAGTTGAATCGAAATTTTTTAATTTAAGTATAGTCAAGTCTCGAGATAATGTTGTTTAATTTAATTCCACCTATCTAGTAAATGACTGCCTAGATTTCGACTTTACCATACTCTCTTGGCTAGAAGTATGCAATCATATTTTGGATGGGTGTTGGTCACGCTAAATTAATTATTTTCGAAAAAAAAAAATTCGTTATGAAACATACAATCTTTTTCATGACATTATTTTTGGGGTCAGTTTTCATGAGTTAATAGTACCCTTGCTAGCCAAGAAATGAAATTTTTCTTGCTAATTATATCCTGAAGTGAAACTTAATGAAACTCCTAGTTTGGGTTAAGATAATCATGCCACTTCTCTCACCTTGGAAGTCTCTGTTCTTGCAAATCAGTTTGCTCATTCTTTGATATCCCCACTAGTCTAAACTATATATTATGCCGGAACGGTCGAAATTACTGAATCCATGACGACTCTGATCTGAGACAGAGACGAACATCGGCCGATCAACTCGGCATTCGGGTATTCTCCCGCTCGACGTGACCGCCCCGGCATCGTCGACGGCATCGGAAATTATGCAGACTGGTTTAGTTAGCTCTTGATTGATGCTTTATGGTATGAGCAAGCGAAAAATTCACATCCTTCGGTTTTCTCCAGATGCACTGACAGCCATCAAAAGGTGCAAACGAGAACGAATTTGTGAAGCTCGGCCTTTTCAATCTCCACCATGAAACGAGTTCCAGAATTGGCAAAGAACGGCCCTTTCTAGTTGACCGGTTCATAACAGATTTCCCGTTTCTCTCTCTCTCTCTCCCTAGCTGTCGATCCGGATAAGCATTCCTGCATCGTGCCAAGAAGCATGAAGCAACGAGAAACCAGGGGACGAGTTCCGCACAAAAGTACGACGGCCAAACCTGTCCTGAGGCGCCGTATCTCCGGCTGAACAATGGTCGCGGTACGCCTCATTGGGCCGTCCCTGGTCGTCTTGTCCATTGTCCTGATCCTGCCGCCGACGACATACTCAATGTCGCAATCCGACGCGCTGCTCAAGCTCAAGAGATCGTTCACGAATTCTCAGGCTCTGGAATCTTGGGTGCCTAGTTCGGATCCTTGCAGCAATGAGGACTCCTGGGTCGGAGTCGTTTGCTATAACGGGATAGTCACCGGCCTGCGGCTCGGGAAGATGAGTCTATCGGGGAAGGTCGACGTCGATGCATTGACCGAGATCACGGGCCTGAGATCTCTTAGCTTCGTGAACAACTCCTTTTCCGGTCCGATTCCGGAGTTCAACCGTCTCGGCGCCCTCAAGGCCATTTACATTTCTGAAAATCAATTCTCAGGTGAGATCCCAGCAGATTATTTCTCCAACATGGGGTCTCTGAAGAAATTGTGGCTTTCTAACAATAAGTTCACCGGGACAATCCCGTCATCAGCGGCCCGCCTAACCCATCTCATCGAATTGCACCTCGAAAACAATGAATTCAGTGGCGCTATTCCCTCTTTCGATGCACCAGCATTGGTGTCGCTCGATTTGTCAAACAATCAGTTAGAAGGGAAAATTCCTCCAAGCTTATCAAAGTTTGATGCAAGTTCATTCGAAGGAAATTCTGGCCTCTGTGGGGAAAAGATAGGTAAAGAGTGTCCAAAGGAAGTTGAGCAGCCGCCCACCGCCCCGAATGCAACTAGCGCCGTAGGACCAAGCAACGATCGTGGTTCGGGTAATGATCAGCACAATGGTTCAGCAGACAGCCGAGCAAAGATCATTGTCATCATATTTGCGCTAGGAGTGGTGCTTTTGACTATTGTCGTTTGCTTGATAATCAGAATGAGGAGACGAGCGAAGGTCCAACAGGACTTCAATGTGCTCGGGAAGGAAAATGTTAATGACCCAATTCAGAAAGACGTTCTCGGAACAGAGAAAAAGGAAGTGCAATTGAGTCGCAAAGGAATGGGCTCGAGCCGTAAGAGTCCTGCCACTGTTGTTGCCAAAGGTTCAGCTACCAGCGACCTGGTTCTGTTAAGCGATGAGAAGGGCGTCTTTGGGATGGCAGATTTGATGAAAGCAGCGGCCGAAGTGTTGGGGAACGGAGGACTCGGGTCGTCGTACAAGGCCGTGATGGCCAACGGGGTCACAGTTGTGGCGAAGAGAATAAGAGAGACGGCGGATGGGAAGAGTAAGGATGAGTTTGATGCAGAGATGAGGAAGCTAGGCAGGCTAAAACACCCTAACGTTTTGACCCCCTTGGCTTACCATTACAGGAAGGATGAGAAGCTATTGGTTTGTGAATATGTTCCCAAAGGAAGTCTGCTTTATGCGTTACATGGTATGATCTCATAAAGTTCTCTGCTCCTGTATCTTACTTGTTCTGGCTTTTGGTGATTGCTTTTATGATTCCTTCTTTGTGGCAATTTAGTCTTGACAAAATTTGGTTGGCGGATCGAACGTTTCAGGTGATCGTGGGCCTTCTCATGGAGATCTGAATTGGCCGGTGCGCCTAAAGATCATCAAAGGAGTAGCCAAAGGGATCGGCTTTCTGCATGACGAACTCAGTTCTTCCAGCTTGCCCCATGGTAACCTTAAATCAAGCAATATTCTTCTTAACTCAGAATATGAGCCGCTATTGGCAGACTACGGGTTCAGCTCGGTACTTGGCACGTCCCATGTCCCGCAAGCACTATTCGCGTGCAAGGCACCTGAAGTCGCACGGTTCGGTGGATTATCGCCTAAATGTGACGTATACTGTCTCGGAGTCGTAATCCTTGAGATGCTTACTGGAAAATTCCCTTCACAATACCTCAGCAATGGGAAAGGCGGTACTGATGTCATCGAATGGGTGAGATCGGCGATTTCTGATGGAAGAGAAGCCGAACTGTTTGATCCCGAGATTGCAAACTCGACAAATTCATTCCCTGAGATGGAAAAGCTTCTCCATATCGGGGCGGCTTGCACGGAAGCTAATCCCGAGCAGAGATTAGACATGAGAGAGGCCATTAGGAGAATTGAGGAGATGCAGATGGAGGAAGGTGCAGAGTCCAGGACAATAGATGTTTCGCCGCGGTTCCATGTATTGAGTTTACAAGAAGGCTACAGTGCAAACTCGGGATAGAGAAACTGCTCAAATAGTTTCGAACGTCGAGAGATGGCAATAGGTTTACATTTGGCGTATCACGATTAGAGTCCATAGACATCAAGTGGTTATGCATGGCAAATTCAAAGAGAAGCGTGTTACTGACATCTATAGGATTATCTGGTGCGCCAATATGTGTATATTTCGTGCAACAGAGAAGGTGCAAGAAATTTTCAGCACCTATCAAGCCAATGTAGTTAGATCAATTAAATGGCGACTCCTGCACTTGCTCAAACTGTAAGTGTTCTGTACATGTTTTTCTCTTCAGCCTGCTTTCCCATTATTAAATGTCACTTTGAATGGGATGAATCGGTTGTGCTTTTTCCTTTCCTTCTACGCTTTCGAATCTGCCGAGGTTAACCGTCTAACGGCAAAGCAGACAAGCCAACATATTCAATCCATATCATCTACCTTGTCCAACCCTCGTATCTGAAACTGATTATTTCTGCTTCTTTTCTGCTTATGGTCCCAATTTCCGAAATGAATATACTTCTGCTGAGTTGTGAAGTTATGACTTCCAAATGATTTCACAAATGTAAAGATCGCCAAGAAACAACTCAGCCCCTTCACAAAGACCAAAAGCATGACATTTAAGACCGGCTTGTTGAACACGAAAAACCTCAATATATGTAATCACGTTTATATCTCACTACATCAAACATAGTTGAAGCTTTGCTGAAGTAACAGTGAAGAAGGTTGCAGCATTGCCTAAATCACGATCTAATGATAATTTGATGACAACCGTCGGACTAGGAAACACGGATGATGCCAACATGAATATGATGACAGATTATCCATAATACGATGCTGAAGTACAGTATTCCAAAGTGCAGACACCCTGCTAATTCCAGAGAATCTTAAGCGTTCCCGTGAAGATCCAATTTGAGCTTACATGCTAAAAATACAATAAGAAAATGAACCACCCTGCTAAGAATCTGAATATTGAAGGTCGACGCTCGATTGAAAATTTTATAACCAAAACACCACCGCACTAATATTTGCAGACATGGTTTCGACACACTATGATCAAAAGAGATTAATCCAGGTCCAAGAACTCCATCCTTTTCCTCATGGTGCCTTTAAGGTCTGAAGCCTCCCTTTCTGCCTTCTGCGCCTGCAGCATTATCAAAGTAAAAAGGCTTAAGAAATTTTCTAGGCAAAATCAATTTATGCAATCTATACTTTCTTGTAATACAACAAGATTAAGATCGCACTAATGCAGAAAATGAGGTTTATTGACAGAGGAACATTACATGAAATCATTTTCCCATGCACTGCTAGGTTAGAAATGGCTTCAGAAGTCAACATTTTTCGTTTGTGCTCCATTTCAACTAAAGTCATTGACGAGTAAATACAACAGCGTGCAGCTGGAAGTGTACAAAAAACTAATAATTTCCTACAAAATATTTTTTCAGTGCTCCAAAAGTCTGACTCAACGAGTTTATACATTGAAGGGAGTAGAAGAGTATACAAGACCGAGATCTTTGACACAAAACAGAAGTCTCAGAACCTTCATCCAGATATTAACCAAAGAATACCACCAAATTATGAGTATTGACTAATCCCGCTAGAGCCTTCAAATCATGGACATCTTGCAACAAATTCAAAACTATTTGCCAAAATCAACAAGTGTGGAAATATCATAAATTTAAAAACAATTATCAAAGATATGATCAAACACTTAGGGAAACTGTCATTTTGTAGGAATGTACGACGACTAGCCCACACTCAATAATTTATGGTACACGCACCCTTCTAATTTCAGCTGTTGAAACCCGTCTCATATGTGGGGGAAGCTCCTCTTTTTCAACATCCTGATACATGAGATACATATATGAGGGGACTAAATAGAATAAATGCTATACGTGAAATTGACAAATAGTATAGATTTCCTACCAGTTCACCGATCAAAACTACATTCTCCCCACGTATTACATAAAGACCTAAAGGGATGTCACAGTATAGGTCACCAACAATAGCTCTTTCACATGCGCTCTCTAGAACAGCATTTGCTGCATAAAAAAGAGTGATAGCAGAACTTAGAATACAGGACTTTGCTATTGAAGCATATACTTATGCAGGGACAAAGGATAGCAAGCCAAAGGGTCATACCAAATTGATCGAATGAGCGAAGTATACCCAACAGCTTTCGACCATCTCGCAGCAGTACAAGAAGCTTCTCTGTAAAGTAGAATATCATTTGGACGTAAGAATCTAACATGATACCACAAAACAACAGCTATATTTTATTTGTATCTCATGGAAAGACCTACATGTTTCACCATCAATCAACAAAAGGAAAACGAAAAACGAAAAAATGAAAAGGAAAGCATGACAAAGTATTGAGGGAAAATAAAAGAAAATGACTGACTCGTAAAGGAGGCAAGCCACCTTCTGTAATACGGCAGTTAAAACAGTTTCAGCATCAAAACTTAATCGCACATATTGCCGTATTGGGAGTTTTCAATTGATAGAAGGCCGTATACATCTTCCATTAATTCAAAATGAAAGCAGAAGTTCTTGTAGAATGAATTCATCAGAAAGCCTACTATTTCTTCAAAGACAAATACTTTAGTTGTGTATTGTTCTTTCCCTATATTAGCTCTCTCAACTGGGCATTTCAGCAAGAAGTATTAGAGTAAGGCTCTATCCGAACTAATTCATACTGGTTATAGACAGGAACTATATAACCCGAGGAGTGCTATGGTAGCTTTATGTCTCACCAAACCTCTGTCAATTCATAATTCTCCAGAGACATCAATTAACCTGGATTGCAAAGCTTAATATTTTCACAGGAGGAAGATTCTTGCAGCTGACAACATACATGAATTAATGTCTAGGGCACTACATCCATCCTTCTGCCAACCCACCAAATGCTACATTCTGTTGAGTCTTATTAGGCTTGTTTTCAACTTCTTCTAAAGTAACAAAATGCTAGCTCCTCTCCACTCGGTAAAGGAATGAAGCAGATCAGTATAGGCAAAGGCAGTCATACATATCATTTAGGGTCAGAAAAATGAGTATTAGCATGAATGACCTAATCATCTCCACTTTGGAAATGTCAGAGCAAAAGGATCAGTGATGGGAAAACCACATGCAACAACATCTTTGGCTTAACCATTAGCGACTGACTATATAGTCTCACAGCCCACTGAACATAAAATAGTGGAAACATGTAATTAATTTTCCCTTGCAAACACATAGAGCATTGTCACTAATTCTCCCTTAGAAGCCTTTATAGCACCAGATAAACATGGGCGGGCTTGGTGTCTTTATGCATGAGCACACATCTCTATATACAACTAGATACATGATTCCAACAACAAACAATAACACAAGAAGCCAACACAAGAAAGCAGGATAGCCCTCCCTTTCAAAGCCCACCGGATCCATACACAACCTAGACATCAAGATGCACTGCCATCATACAGAGCTAAACACAAGAGATGAAAGTCTCAACACCATTTGTTAACAGCAGCAATTTTAACAAACAACTCAACCAGCATAAACAAAACAAGTAACTAGACAATAGCATTAACCTATGCAAATGCGAAATTAATGCAAAAAACCTACTGTCAAGATAGCTGGCGAGGGAAGTGGACAGGTAAGTGTCTTCAGGGCTTGCCCAAGACATCGATAATTAGCCTCGACTTTCGTGTTAACTCTAACAGAACCACCTCAGAATTCACCAAATACCAATCCAGAAATGGCATTGACAGCTACGACTCCTCTTTCTTTAATTCCCCCGCCTGGCACAGCACCAAAGCCTTCACTAACCAGCTAAAAGAACAATACCCAATTCGCTAAAGAAACCTAATTTTCAAACAAGACGAGCAATCGAACGCAAGCCGCCGGTTTCTCAAGGCGCGAATTGACACTTCTCCTCGTATTCAACAGCAATACCAGAAGCAAAGCAAGAGCAAATCTTGCACCCACTTCCCAATATAAATCAATCGACCCGAAGCTCGTTTTGACGAATTAATCGAGAAAACTCCCCCAATTCTCACCAGGCTTCAAGACCAGACAAAAAAGATGGAAACTTTAGGAGGTGAGCGAGGAGCAACCAGATCCAAGATGAGATTTTTACGAGAGATTGTGATCAAGAATCCAAGAGGATGAGGAATTGGGACAAAAGCAGCATTTGGGAGGGAGAAAGATTTGGGGTTTTGATCTTTCTAGGGCTCAGAGGGTTTCCCTATCGAGTGAAATTAAGCAGCGTTCCGAGTGATTAATGATGAAGACTCGATCTTGATTTTTTTGGTGGAGCGCAGCTGAAAAGTGTGACAGTGCGAGCGGAAGAGACTTTTGGGAATTCTGGATGGCATGGCCAGATTTGAGATTTTCTACTTTCGGCCAGGAGGTTTGACTTTCTTTTACATTTTAGCCCCTTTTGTAGAAGAGTAGTTAGTCTTGGATGAAAATTGAATCAACACAGACACACACACACACACCACAGTAATCAGATGTGAAAATTTGAATTTCCCAATAATTGATTCTATTAGAGTTGGAACTTAGATAATTACTACCATAAATTCCAAGTATCAGTCATCTTCGAATCATGCAAAAAAAAAGAAAAAAATAGAAATCAATCAAATTAGATTATTCTTGACCACCAAAAATTGTGACTTACGTTTGTTAATTTCAGTTCTTATGTGTTATTCTCACTTTGACAGAATCAAGATACTAAAACAACTTCAAACTATTTTTCCAACCCAGTTCAAGACTTCAAGTTAATTTAAACTTGGAAACTGAATTTTTTATTGCAAATTCGATGAACCCACGAGGTATTACCTAGAGCTAGTCATAAGATCAGTCAAGTGGGTTCAGTAAACTCACTTAATTCGCGTCGATGTGCTTGACTTGCTTTTTGCATAAGGCGCAAAAGAAATCTATGAGAAAATTCTGATCCAATCCTCAGCACGATGTGATATTCGTTCTCTTTAGTTTTGGCATCAAGACTTTTGCTTGAGCCCTTTTCCCTCTTGAAAGAACTTTCAAGAGATTATTTCAAAGAGTTTTATAATATTTCTTACTATTTTACAGACTATACAAAAAGGAGAAATGGTCAATAGAGTAGAGAATACAGTAAGAAAGATGGGAAATTGTGGATTCTGTCCAGCTTTTCCAGAATGTGCACCACAGATAATCCATAAGAGATTTGTCCATTAACATGTGTTGAGACTGATCAACAGACACAACCATGAAAAAAAGGGGAAAGGGATTTTGGAATTTGAGCACAGTCAAACAGAATGAAAGCAACTCTCTTCTGGTCCTTCTTATGAGCCAACTTAGATCCTCAGATGAAGTTATTGACGACTTTGTTTCAAAGATATATCAACAGCTTCTCCGTGTCCGAGGTCCCAGCTAATGAATATGAGCCGCAAAAACTGAGTGATGAAAAATGAATCTGCATAATATGGTCTGATCGTGTTAGGAAATGTGTTGTTTGAGCGCAGAGAAGTAAGAGATGCACAAGATTACTCGTTCAAAAGCAAATTGAAATATGTCATATTACCTTGTAGTGTATTTCTGTAGCGGATGGCAAGTAGATCAGATCTCAAGGACAATATCTGCAACAAAAGAGACGCATGATTTAATGCAAGCTCTTGTAATATTTTCAGTGAATTAGATAAGTTGCGAGAAGTTGGGATGATCCCAAAGTGAACTTACATTCAGAATCTGTCTTGTCCCATTTAGAGCCTTCATCTGCTTCCTCCTGCTTTTCTTTATCTGCTCTCGAGATCGGCTTGTCCTCTAAATACCTTTTCATCGACGATGCCCGAGAAGTATTTTGCGGGTACATTTTCTTGCGAAGCAATGTCCTCAGAAGCTGCAAGGAAGAAGCATGAAGATGGCAAAGTTAGTCAAACAACATGAGGAAAAAATTATATATATCTTTCCATAGTTTAGGTTTTGTTATCTAGAAGCAGAAAAGTTATAGGCATTAGCTTGTTTTTATAGTCAATATGTTGCCCAATTTGCCTATTTTATGTGCTAAGTAGCTTAATATCTGTAATCCTTTTTCTGTGTTCTATGAGATCGAACTTTTGGACCAGCTAGTTTATTTCTGCAGTCGTCCTGTCTCCACATCTGATGAATACAGAGATTTGAAGATCTTCATAAACGAAGATAAATTAAAGTAGATCGGCACTCCTCATATGCACTCCTTGACTCGTCGATCTTTCCACCATGATCATGGTTTTAAATCAAATAATCTCACTAGAGATATGATCTAACTAGAGATACGATCTTAGTGTGTTTTCTCTGTACCTTCTCCATTCTTGATTCGGGGAGCGGATCTCTCAGGCTAGGTGCCGGTGCAAATCCGCTTCTGCAAACGAACATCTTCTTAAGAAGGAACGAAATGGACTTTTTCCCGATTGCTTTCTTGCTATTATCTGCACAAATCTCCTTGCATTTACCAATGATAATACTTATAGTCCTCTCAATGTCCTCTTCCCTATCCCCTGGTTCGCTGCACAAAGAACTACTAACCCGCCTGTCAACCTCCAAGCTTGATGGGCAGTTTAGGAACCTGTCCAGTGGCTGATCTGTGGTTTCTCTTTCAACTTTGGAGGAAGGTTTACGGGATAAGAGTTTGGTCAAAGCTTTCTGTAATTTCCCAACTTCTTCAGGTGTGAAGTCTGATAAATCGGGTGAGGCAGACGGATTTTCCTGAATATTGTCTTGGCTTTCTTGGTTATTTTCCTGAATATTGTTTTGGCTTTCTTGGTTTTCTCCTGGATTATTGTTCCCAAAGGTTCCAATTGTCAGCAATCCCTGTGGCCAGTCGCTGAATTCTTCTCTAGGTTCTTGTTTCACATGATGATCTGCACAATAAAGAACCATACTAATTTTAAAAATTGATCCAAGTGTAGAAGTAAGCTCACCTATCAGAACTAATTGGATCTTCGTACGTATTTATTATACCACTGTCAAGAAAAAGGAAACAAACGATAAAAGTAAACACTTCCTATGGACCCCAAAAAGAAAAAAGAAAGCACTTTCTGCTACGCAGTGTATGAACAAAAATCTTCAAGTTACCTCTTGCTCGCTCAGATTGTATTCTTCGAATCTATGAATTCAAATACGATTTTGTGTTTCAATTTTCTGTTCACAAGAAAAAGGTTCTATTTCATTGCAACTAGTAATCATCACCAAGAAAAGTCCACTTCAGCAAATTTAAAAGGAACTTCTAGGCGACTTCAGATCATTTGGGAGGACAGTATGCTGCATTCAGATAGATCTTATTCATTGACCCCAACCTTTAGTATTAATTTTGAAGAACTAACATGATTGGTCCAAAAGTCAACTGTTTTAGAATTTGAGGCGAATAACCTCTCTATCTGTCCATGCGCAAACTTGCATAAAGCAAAAAGCAACAATTCTAGATAGCAGGCTCGATGCCAGACGAAAGAAGAGGCTCAAATAGCCAGGAGATCTCTTCTGACACCTTTTAAAGCGAGACAATTAGTATATTCTTGGCCAATATGAAGCAAAACATGTCCAGGACAGAGTTGACCATGACACTAAGAAAGCGAAAGAGCTGACTTGATAGAGTCTATGAACACTTACGTCTATTGGAGGGAACTGGCTCTGGTTTCGCATTCCCTTTTGTTCCATTTAGCTTGTTCTGCACCCAACTGAATAGCTGCAACCGAAAATGTCTAGTTAGAACTCGGATAGGACTCGAATACATGAACGAAGCCAAGTGCAGCATGACCTCAAACAATGTTTACCTTCATTTTCAGTGAAACAAGAAGGCAAAACTCAAAGCACAAAGCTCAAAGCTCTTCACTCTCCTTGTATGAGTAGGAAGCTGTACTATTGGCTTTGAGAAGAACCCAAAAGGGTGGCAGAAAGAACTCAGTGGGAGATTGCTTGACAGACTGAGACCCCGGTGTTGAAGAATGCAGATCTTAAAGGCCAATGAGAACTGAGCTTTGGGAGTGCAAATTCAAGATTTTGAGCCTTGGTGAATTTCATGGCCAACCTGAGCTAAGCTCCCCACTTGGTTCAAGTTCCTAAAAGCAGCTTTGCTTTGCCCCACTCAACATGCAAATCTTTCGCAAAGCTTTGAATTGAACCCACCTGAGCGAGCGAGGGAGCCTATCTTATACAAAATACAACTAATATACACGCATCCCATCAGCACAAAAACATTCCCTCTGATATTTTACTCTTATCATCTGTCAATGCGTGCGTGTACAAGTATTCTAAACACATGGGGGTCTAAATAAGCTTTTTCTGGAACGAACCCTGAAGAAGGGCCACAAAGAGTGGCGCCCATGTCAGCCGTTGGATCTGGGGGGTTGGCAGAGATCCAGAGACAACCCATTAAGTGGAGAGAAAGAAAGGTGATATCAATCTCTATACACAAACCTTTTATAATCTAACGATAAGGGGAGTGACACGAGGGGATGCCCTAAATATTGGTCTGGTCCTGAGGGACAACAGCGTCTCCCTCCTTTTTTTCAGGTGAATTCTCTTATTAATTCCGACTGTTTTTAAAAGAAAAGGAAGGGGAGTGTACTTGGACTCCTCTTTCTTGGTTAGCAGAAAGAAATCTCCCGAAAGAACACTTGAGATGGCCAGTAGGAAGTAAAGGGTTGGTTGATTGGAAAAAAGGATCTGGAACTTACTTCGTGAAAAGTGCGAGGTATTGGAATCCCTACTCGTGCGTTCACTCGAGGGCCATGCTTCGAGAAAATAATTCCTTGGTCAATCTACGACCCCACGCAAGATGCGAACTTAGTCTGCCATGCGAAAGAGAAAAAGGATATGATGATAGATTGCAAGAGCTTTTCCAAAACGTTGATTTATTCCACGAACTATAGTGACACTTTTCGGGGGTGATTTGCCCTCCAAAGAAATTGTGTAATCTTCCCCCTAATTTTTCTTTGCGGTTGGATTGGTTGATAGTTATGTTAAGCATATTTCAGAGCCAAGATTTCTCAGTTTTTCTTTTCAAATATAAAGTCTAATCGTCTAATCACATAGACCAACCAGATTGTCTAATCTTTCAGGAAAAAATTTTGTTAACTGAGACTTATTATATCCTGGAGAGTGTTTTTTACTTGACCACTTGCTGTGTTCTAATTTAAAAAGAAAAAAGAAAACAGAAACAAGGTTCGACAACTTGCTTATCGATATTGGATAGGAAGATGCATAAACAGAAATTATGATCAACTTGCTTGTACTTGGGACTTGGTTAAAGGCTCGAATGCACCAAATAAATCCTTGGTCTTCACCTAAAACGGATCTGGACCGTTTTTTGGGATTGATTTTTCAATGTACTTCTGCAGTTTCGAAGGTCCAGAAAAGCTAGAACACGGTATTGGGTAAATCTTCAAAAGGAGAATCAAGTGAAAATGAACATGGCCATGAGGCAACCATGTCACCCCACCTATGGTATTGGTTGCAATGGGGCTGGCAATGACAGTTCCCAAAACCATAGTGGACTTATAGGTGATTTCAAAAGTTCTTTAACGAGTCACAAGTAAGATAAGAACATTTATGCTATCAAAAAGATATTTTGACAACAACACAAAATAAACTTCTGAATTTAATAGTTAAATGGAAATGTACACATTCTTTACAGAGAGATGATAAAAACTCTAATACTATCATCGCATATAAATGTATATTTTGATAATAAATTGATCATAATTATATTTAAGATCGCGCATTTCAATTTATAGAATCAAGGGCAATAATAACGATACTTATACACAAGTAAATTTCACATTCATTTCTTATTATTGCTGCTATGGTTCTTAGTATCAGGAAATTCACTGAAAATTTAGAATGACATGAACACTCGCAAATATCAAATTCCCATCAAATCCTAGATGCAAGAGCTCGAAAAGACGACCCTGCGCATGCCCCCTTTTCCCTTGTTTCCCTTTCAAGGCACCCCAAAATGCTCTACGCGATCCCCTTCGAGATACATAGCGCACATCAGGAAAGGTGGCTACGTGTCACGCCGCCATCAGTCCTGCCCCATCGTGTCGGCCCGACACGTGTACCAAAGGGATCGCAGTTGACTTTGTACTCCCCTCCATTGAGTAAAAATACATGTTTCTTTATTCCCATTCCCATTCCCATTCCCCACCACTAAAATACTACCTCCCCACGAAATAATCATACATTAATAAAAGATACGATTAAAATTCACATGATGTCTGCCCTTCAAGGTTTTCAGGGCTCTATAACCTGATTGGATCGAACTAATAATAAACAGTATCTCAAAAAAGCACACCAGGGTGATTAAACTTTGACCCGAACACAGTTACCTTGTAGATTTCTCGGTCTCAATTTCAGAATCGACACGCCAAACGATGGGTTTAAAACCCATAATTTTTTATTTCAATTTCCTAATCACAAGATTAGTTTAATTTAAATCCGAAAGAGGGGTCATTGGTGGACATAAGTACTCCCTCAGGCCGCGTACAAAACTTTTCACCTTTCCTCCTGCATCTGCATAAATGCCGCCCCTTCCCGTGGCGGTTTGCCGTGGATTTATGTGGTTCTGATGGACTCACGTCGCTTCTTAACCCAAAACCAAGCAAATTAAGAAACATCCTTCAAGGCCAGGAGCATAGCTGTTCGATGTTCCTTGGTCAGAAATAAAACATCGCTCGAAACTTTGTGACTAGCGGCTAATCACAGCGCATTTTTTGATTAAACCTCAAAAAAATATCTATGGTGGGTATCGTCACTCGACTCGTCACCCTGAAGCCTAGAAATTCTACAGATCATGAAAAAAAGGGTTTACCTCGAGATGCATGTAGAAAAATGCGATGGGCAAAGACCGAAAGAGAATTCTGAAGAATCACTCCGACCAAGGTAAAAAAAAAAATAAACGAGAAAGATAGGAAAAGAAGGGATTCTCAAAAGGTTGATCGGCAGTCCATGTGGGGTGTTCACATCGACTATACGTCTAGGATTTGGAGAATCCAAGCTATTAATCGCAACCATGAGCTAGGCTTACCATATCTGGAATGTTACACATCTTACCAAAAATAAACTAAGACCTTGGGTGATGTGGACGCCTATCCTCCAGGAAAGTGGTGGGCCTAGAAATTTGACTAAGCTCGACTTTCATTGGATCATCCCATTAATTAAGGCACCAAGTATCCCCGAGCAAATCCTCCGCATAGTACAAAACTAGCCCTGGAGTCAAGCTACAATCTCATCAAAGTAAGACACAAGGCCATGTACCCAGTATCCAAATGCAATGAGTGCACGCACGTTTCTAATTTCTCTTCTTTTTTTCTTTTTTTTTTAAGCAAGAGTCCATGCCAATCTTCATCACTAAAGATGTGCATCAGACAGGAGGCAACTGCTGTCAAGAGGTGGTAGGAAGAAAGGGCACTGCTCACCTATGAAGCACGGACACTCTCCGGGACCCTTCGTGTCGTGTCCGACACTCCGACACATGTCCGACACGCTTCGACACGCTCCGACACGCTCCGACACGTGGTCAACGCGTGTCGGGAAAACCGACACGCGGTCAACTCTCTCCGACACGCTCCGACACGAGAGTCGGAATTTCCGACACGTGACTCCGACACGCACGGGGTTATTTTTATAAATTTCTAAAACTTTGGGGACTAAATATAAATATATGAAAAAAATTTAAAAAAAAATTAAAAAAATTAAAAGTTGAAACTTAGACTTCGCACCCGCGCGCACGATTTCAGACTCTTCTCTTCGCTTCACTTCAGCCGCACACGCTGAGTTTGAGGTGGATTAGTAAATTTCTTGAATTTTTTTGTCTGTGGCTTGTGTGAATGGGTGTAATGGGTGTTGTTGCGTGAATCTTGTCATAAGAACTTAAAATCTTCATTCATACGGGCTTATGAATATTATTTTTCCTTGCATTGATTTAAACAAGACTTATTATTTTTCATACATCTTTTGAAATTCCCACAAGTCTCTCGAACCTAGGCTATTTGTCAACGTCTTGATGAGCGGTGAGATTTCGAAATAACTCTCTCTATTTTATAGTATTATTAGACTTTTATTTTATCATTTCTCTATATTGACTCATTGATTTTAAGTTTTCTATCAAAGAGTAACGCCATTCAAAGTTTCCCATCAAAGTCAGTTTCAAAACTTGCAAACGATAGAATTTATAGTCCTATTCTGAATTATACGAGACCTACTTATTTATACATTTATATATAAAAATATTTATTTAATATTTAACGTGTCGGAACGTGTCGAAATTCTCTACTTTTTGAGAAATGACGTGTCGCGTGTCGTGTCGTGTCGTGTCGCGTGTCGCGTGTCGCGTGTCGGTGCTACATAGCTGCTCACAATGCCTTCAACACAGAGCAGAATAAGATGAAATCCCAGAAAGCAGGGGAAACTTGTTCGAGCTCACATTTGTAGCACACATCTCAGCAGTACTCAGCTCCACCATATAGAATCAGGGTATCCTCAGCTATTCCATTGCAGAGATTGATACGAGGAACCAATCCCTACATGACTTAGAGACACTGGAAGATGCGACGAGGCCAAACAAAGCAGTCAATGAGTTGATTTGTCATGTTCCAAGTCTTAACATCGATCGAACCAACTCTGCTCTACCTATGTTATTAAAGAGAAAGAATTCTAAGTAATTCATCCGCTCACTTCATCCTCACTGTTTAATCTTCTTCAGGCTAGAAAGTTCACAGCTGGATAATAGAGTTAACCAGGACAGTAGCAGTACACGTTTAAAGATTCTTTATAGCAAAAAAGAAAATCTCTAGAAAGAGCCCTAACAACACCACATGCACAATATATGCATACACTATGTATGAATGACATATGATATTCAAAGTGCACTTAAGTGTCAGCCTGATCTATCACAACCTCCATCGTAAAGCACTTAGATCTTGAAGACAGAGCCAGGAGGTACTAATAAAAATCCTCTGTCAAATGGCTGGAAGGAAACGTGAGCTCTTGACACTTGACCAGCAGGAGCTGCCAGCTATCCCATTTTAGCATTCCATATTGAAAGCCCACTACCAACTTAACGTCATAATTGCTCCACTTACAAATTGGGTCTCTAATTCTTCATCATCTTTGTGTAACAAAGTCCTTTTCATTTTGTTTTCTCATTCTCTTATCCATTCTCTTTTACCCTTGTGTACATCCTTTCCATGAATAAAATTCTACTTATCACAGAAACATATCATATTTACTAATCCTAATGTTAAAGGCATCATTTCAATTTTATTTGATTACTTTCTTAATTTAAACTTTAGTTGTCCGAATACAATGTTTTCTACAAAACAGCTAATCCTAGAAGAACTATCTTGTCCAGAGACCTTGGGCAGCCAGCAATCGAAGGCCCTTTGCCTAGAGTGCAGGTTTCCCAATAAGAGAGAACAAAAATCTGAAGCTGAATCTTTTACATGCAAAGACTAGCGAAAAGGTAACAAACCACATCAAGAGAGGAGCATATCGCCGTTTAGGAAGAGTGCTACATTATGCAAACTATCCACGAAAATCCTATCAGATAAATATTGAATGACTAAACAATTGGATTACGTATATCAGGTGAAACCCAGAACCACTTTTTGGTGCATTTAATGATCACACATATGAATCCTGCAACACCATGAGTGCAAACCTGATTAAGCAGGTCCCCCTATTGTTTGTCCAATTATACACTTCAGGCTCAACATTTGCAGCTACACGCGCAAAGTATTTTGAGCTGACAACTAAGCATACACGGCTTACCTCAGCTGTTATCACCATGTCAATGTGGCTGCACAAAAGCAATACATTCAGCCAAACAGATTAAAATTTTATGGAAATAATCCTCTATGCCAGTCTCAAGTAGATGAGGAATCTGTGTCATATGGTTATAACTGAAGAGGTTAAAGAGGCTCAAAGGGATCCTCTGCATTTTCCAGCTACAGTTCGTCGTGTTCAATAGCTTGCACCCCTGCTAATAGAATAAATGTAAAAAAGTCATACTTCTGTTGATTGTCTTCTTTACTCTTACAATGTTTATCCAATTAAAGATGCATTAATACCTAAAGACAAACAAGGGCATCATTTGCTGTGCTAGTCTATCTTCCACTATGGCATTTCATTTCTAGTAGGATTATGAGCCTATCCAACATTCTAATTCTATTTCTCTAATACATTCAAGTTTAAAAATTTTCTATTTGGCAATGCTTCCGATTCCCAATTTTGGCAAAATTCAGTGGATGTATAATGGCCACTACCTTGTTGATTCCATATTTCTCCTTACAGTGAATCTAAGAGAAAGCAAATGCCTTCTGAAAAGGGCAAAAGAAGCTCACCTGAAGGCGTGGAGTCAAAGAAAAATGATATCTCTCTTTGGGCCGATTGGGGTGAATCGGAACCATGAACACAATTTTTCTCAGCATCAGTCCCACACATTGCTCTAATGCTGTAGGCAAAGAAGAAACAATCATTTCGCAACTTAACAGACAGCTAACTATTTGAGAATGGTTAGGGAACTTGCTTATGAATCCAAAATTTTATTTTAAAAGAAATTAGCAACACGAACCACCATAGAAAACCAATTAGATGCAAGCTATCTCTAATTACCTTTGAGGATGAGTAATTTTAGCTTTGCTTGCATCTGTTGGCCCAATCAAAGTACGCCAGCTTGAAACAGCATCATCCTTTTCCAAAACCATAACCAACACTGGACCACTAACAGAAGCACACTGTTAGGTGCACATATGCAAGAGGATTAAGGAGGAGAACGCAGATAGATGAAGAGTCAACAAGTAATTGATCCTTTATGTGAGAAAGACGAGAACCAGAATGAAATTAAGTGCACAAGCTGGGTCAACTTCCACTAAAAAAAATATCCAAGCCTACAAGAAATTATCTGTGAACTTGTCCAGGCATGTTTTTCTATTTTCACAGCCTAAAAGACCTTAGAATACCAAGAGGGGGGAAAAACAAATTGAGAAAGCAGCTTCCAGACCAGCAGAAACTGAACACAATGTACCATTCAAGACGATCATAGTCAGAAGACCAAGGTCACAATTTCAGTATGCATGATAATCCCAAAATACCAGCACCGCACTATTAGGACAAGAGGTAATATACCTCGTCATGTATTGGACGAGGCTGTGAAAGAAGCTCCTTGCAGAGTGCTCAGCATAAAAGCTCGCTGCACTTTCTTGATCTAACTGAACGATCTTTTCCTTTAAGATTCTGAAGCCAGACTCCAAAATAATCTTCTTTACGGCATCTGTGTGGTTGCCGAACAATCCATCTGGCTTTATGATAGCCAGCGTTCTTTCACTCTTGGCTTCCCCACCGCCAGAAGACCTATACACCTTCGAGCAGTTATGCGTCATCACAACCCACAAAACACCAGTATTACCCACAATTTAAGATACAAAGAGAAAAGATTTTCCGTTGTGAAATTCTCATAATTCTTCTTTCCTCCCGACCGTCATATTTCAAAAAACCAAATCCTAATTTGTAGTCCATTTCTGATGAGGTGGGAAGTCAGGAAGAATGCATTGTCCCAAAATGTCCTATTGCTTCATCTTTCCATTGCAGTTTTTTTCTGACATTATTACACACAACGTACAGAGTGGCAGACAGCAAAAGAAAAACTCGCTCACCGAGTGGTTGCAGAGAGAACCAACGTAACGAAACCGCACATACAACAATTTCATTTCCCATTTCCAAGTTACTGCAAAAGGCGATCCTGACAACAGCCAACCGGAAAACGAAACCCTAGCTGCAATTACCTGGCAACAGAAAACGCGAAGAAGAAGAAGCAGAAGAGCATCGATCTCGTGAGGAACGGGGTCGAACGGACCGTCATCTGGAGCATCTAACAACAACCGAAAAAACAGCACCGTCCGTCACGGAACGCCTTGAATTCCAGCCAAAAAAAAAAAAAAAAAAACGATTGAAAAGTTCGGGCGAAACAAATCGACAAGCGGCGCCAACAGACCACCAGCGATTCGCCGTCGACAACGCCGAATCGTCTCGGAAAACCTAACGGGACCGTCGGATCGCGCGATCGCGACGAGCGGCTCCGACCTACCTGCTCGATTGCAGAAAGGTGTTGGATTGGATGCTGGGGAAGTTCCGATTTTCTGGGGAATCGAGAGAATTCCTCCTCGGTGATTTGGGGAGGGAGGGAGGGAGGGAGGGAAAACGCGCCGGGGAATCAAATTGGAGCGCGGCAGAAGAAAAGGCGGGAGAGCGAAGGGCGAAATGGCCGAATCCCGAATGCTTTTATTATTTCCTCGGTGTAAACGAAAAACGAGTATTCTTAATCAGGAAAAATTCCAAAAATTAGCCCGAAATGCCCTCACCTTCTTAAATAATAACGTAAAATAAAATTTATTTCAAATACTGAATCAAAAAACGTCTTCATTCTCTCAAATAAAAGTTCTCAAAATATATCTTATTTCAAATAAAGATATAAAAAGTATCATCATTTTCTCAAATAATAATTTGAAGCGAATCATATTTCAAATAAGGGCATAAAGTGATTATACCTATTTCAATCAAAGACCTCACTTTCTAACGGTTATTTTTTTCTTTTTTGTTTCTTTGTTCCTTTTTCTGGTTTTTCTTCCTTCTTTGTTGGTGGCCGAGCTAGCCAATCATGGACAATGCCCAAAGAGGATTGGGCAAGGGTCCCTCTCACCCGATCTGGCGAGGGCTACCTTCGCCCTAGAGGAGGCCGACCTCACTTCCACGGAGACCCTTAGAATTTGATTCTTATCTAACGGGAACATAATTGAAAGCCTTCTAGGACTAAGTTATGGACGTGCAAAATTATATACATTTCTTGGTCTTCGACGGGCATAGACCCAACCCCCCCGGGCCAAAAAAATGAAAAAAGAAAAAAACTTTCAACGGGGCCCCCTCCCTCCCTCCCTCCTCTGAAGTCTCCGCCGTGGGCCTGTCGAGTTAAATGACCCGAGTTCAGTCAAATTTCAATTGGTAGAGTCGCGTGACCCAAGCGACGACGGCTGCCTCTCATTATAGCCCCACTCGGGTGCAATAAAAGCTCAACGATCTCACCGCCGACCCAAAGGAGCGACGTGAAAATCAAGTTTGAGGTCAGATCTTGCATGGATCATACGTCACCTCGGACTCTCCTCCTCACCAGTCACCACGGCATCGACAGGGCGGCGCGACCCTCACAAACACTTCAGCCGGCGCTGGCTCCATCGTTGCAGTGGCCAAAGGTGGTGAAGCGTCTTCGTGGGGACTGAAAGTTGCGGGTGAGATAATTTTTTAAGTTTTAATTCTGAAATATTTTCATAGAGAAGGCCCTCATCCCTTTTTATGCATCCATTCTCTATACATTTTATGTTGGACCTGAGCAAATCCTTAAACTACTCATGAGGGAAATAGAGGGAGAACCTCCCTAAGGAGAGTAACCCCTTACGCCCCTCCTAGGCAGGGATCTAAGCCTAGATAAAGATTTCAGCCCCATTGGCTGACCCAGCCACTCCCTTACGGGAAAGTGGGGTAACCATGTCTGATCCCGCGACGCCTTCCCCCAAGGAAACTTGGGGCGTGGTACAGGCAAATGATGACGCCAGTTTTTTCCTCCAAAAAATTTCCGGACAAGGCATTAAGTTTTTGCGAAGTTTTTTAATAGCTGAACCAAGCATCAACTTAAAGACTATGCCTACCGTTCGAGGGCTTTCATTTTGGTCAAGTCATCGACTGGTATAGGTGGGGAAGTTACGTCAAGGGAGAATCCGTTAACCTTATCGCTGGACATCAAGCATGGCCTATATTTTGACGAAGAGCACTAAATTGATTGTGGCAAAATTGTCAAAAAAAATTCTAATCTTATCATATGACAACAAAAATTTTGTCTTGAACTTTTCAATTTGGTTAATTTTTTTTGTCATAACAATTTGGTTAATTTAGTCATTAACATTTTGACGATTTTTCAATATACCCCATCCAATCAATTTTGATCATAAATCACTAATGTGGCAATCCAATAAACTTGGCCATTCTCTTGGCACAATTGGCGATGGTGTTAACAATTTTTATATTGTGTTTTCCGATTTTTTTTCCTTTTCTTTGTTTATTTTCTCTTTTTTTTCCTTCTATTTTCCTTCTTCCTCAGTCGATCGCTAGCCTTTGGCAGGGTCATCGTAGCCAAATCTTGGCAAGGCTGCTGCAACCTTTTTCTATGGCCAACAACCTTTGTCGAGGCCCCTGAGGAAGAAGGAAAAAGGAGGAAAATAACGTAACATTTCATAAAAATAATAAAAAATTGCAAAGATCGTCCACATCAATATTGTCCATATCATGTAAGATAGCTGACATAAAATTAGCAATTCTCAGCCAAAAATGACCAAATATACTACATTAAAAAATAGTCAAAATATTTATGATTGAATTAATTGCCATATGATATATTTAGGACTTTTTAGACAATTATCTCAATTAAACACTAAACTAGATAATTGAAGCTTGCCTTAAAATTATTGATCAAATAACTAATTCTAATACACAAAAGTGTTGAAATGATATACATCATATATGGTCTTTTACATATATTATAACTGGATTTGTTTTTTTTTTTTTTTTTTTTTTTTTGTGGGTGTGCATTTTTCATACAAATGCATAGTAATTGTTTGACCTGCTTAAAAAATATTTGTATTATTTACTGGACTATGGTTTGCCTATACTATTATGTTTGATCCTTTCAAGGTTTAACGGCTACGACTGAATGAGATAAGAGCAGTTGTGATTTTCATTTGTACAGTTATTTATGTCAAATTTAGTTTTATCAATCGTCAGAGACGCATCAAATAATTGGCTCTTTTAAATTTCCAGATTTAAAACTGATGAGATGTACTCGTTCTTTTTATTGGGCATCAAAATCCCGCGCCATCTAACTAGCTTGCCACTTAACAAGTGCACATATGCTAGTCATCTACGAGGTTACGTGCTTCGGATAAAAGGACAGTCACTGACTCTCCAATTAATATTTATTGTAAAAATAATAACTTTAAACAATGATAAAAACAATTCGACACCAATTGTACATGTGGTGAGTTATATCCGTTAGTAGATACTTAGAATATGGAATTGCAATCGTCCTTGCAACTAGATTGTTTGCGACATGGGTGTTACGTTATGGCTAGTTCCAGCTGTTTCCAATTCAATGTATCTACCTTAATGCACCACGGTACGAAGATGTGGTGGAAACTTTCAATATCAATCCCATCGCCAATGAATTGAATCACTGCGACAATTTGAAGATGTGGTGGAAACTTCCATATCAATCCCATCACCAATTGCGAAAATAATCAGTGTAATCATTCTAATTTTCATAATCACGTCATCATCCAGAAAAAGAAAATATGTGAAAAACAATGTTAATTCAAAATCACGCCCCCAAAATTCAATAATTATTTTCTAATAACACGTGAGGATCGTGCATTTTTCTATTGATTATGAAAACTTTGTAACGAAACCAAAACAATAAACAGCATTAATTTCTAGAAAATGATTTGTGATTGCTCACTGTATGTGAAACTTCATTTAATGTCAATCGATAATTGACTATTAGCTACCTGATGGGGTCATCTTTTGTGCTCCGCCACTCTCTTTGGGCTTGGATTTTTTTCTCATTTATGAGAGTTCTTAGATTTCTTGCGTGGAAGAAAGAACTCAAACTAGTGGATCTCACAGAGGTTCTTCAAAAGATTTAAACGAAAATGATTTATCTTTATTTTTATTTTTGTGGCGGAGAGTAATCTAAGAGTTATGGTTCGTTTATTTCACAGAAAATGAACAAATTAGCCAAGTTCGGTCAAAGTCGAAGGGATATTTATGACAATTTTTATAAACATAAAGAATACCGATGAGATTGAACAAATTGAAAAGGTACATAAATTAGCTATGTAGTGGCTAAATCGATTAAATGTCAAGGACATTGTTACTCAGTGCATTTTTCTGGGAATGTTCAGCATTATTATTTTTTTTTTTTTTACAATATACAGAATAAAAAAAATAGTTCATGAAGAATTGCAATTTCCCTTTTTGGGGTTAGCGATTAGGCTTCATGAGTTTGCACCACAAAATCATTATGCAAGCACAAGCGAAGTTGCGTTTATTTTTCCGGCACGTTTCGTTTTCCTGTGGGGAAGCTTCAAGAGAAAAAGTCAAGAATTTGATGAGAAGGTGGGGCAAGTCAACAGTTCCAAAGTACTATTGTGATAATATTCATAGACATGTGTACGCCTCTGAATTGGCTTTTTGCGAATATTCAGGTATTCCCATAGGCTGACCTGCTTATATCACGTAGAAAAATAGTATATTATCTTCTATGAACTACAATCTCAATTTATTTACAAATTCCATCTCTTTCACAGAAAATAAACGATTTAAAAATAATCGCTTGCACCATAAAAATCAATGAACAAAAAATATATCCATCATCTTAAAAATATTTAAATAGAAATCATCATTAAGTATGAGAATACTTTTCATCACTTAATTACTTTAAGTAGATAACAAAAAATTATCATTTAAAAAAATATTTTTGGAACGCGAAACAAACGGAAGTGTTAAACTTCTCTCCTTCTCCGTGATCAAAACTCCAATTTGCCGTCTCAATGTCAGCAGAATCGATTGTGAAGTCAAAGACGTTAGAACAGGTCAGCTAAGATTAACCCGAGCTGGCAGCACAGCGGATGCAATGTCAGGAGCGACGTGGATTCTGTTGTTTACTCAAACCTCCCTACTTTTCCTAAGCCAATCATTCAGCTTTCTTTAATGGCCATTCCCCCCCTCTTTCCCTGAAACCCGCAAGATCTTATCCCTACGCTAGTATAAAGGCCCCATGTGCAGAAATTTTCATGACCCACAAAAGAACAAGAGAAAACCAATCTCTCTTTCTCTTCTCTCTAGTTAATTAGCAAGATTTGCAAAGATTGCCCAACACCATCAAAGAGGGAGTTGAGGATTTTCAGGTGATCGGGATGAGAGCGTGACTATTACAGAGCAAGAATTCGTGACAAGGAGGAGCAAGATGGGAGTAAATGAAATGGTTTTGATTTCGATGTTTGAGTTTTTTATTGCCAAAGAAGCGATTGTTCGGGATCTGGAGTGGGAGAAGGAGAGGTAGAAGGCAGTGATCCGGTGTCCCTGTTTTCGATCTGTTTCTGCGGGTAATTCTCATCGCAGGCTCTCTCGATTACTGGGTCGTTTTGCTGATCGTGTCATCCTGTTCGTATGCTGAGTTTTGCAGGATGCCTTGTGAAAAACTTTTGAGTGTTTCCTTAGTAGTTTGAAAACCTTTTCTATTTTTGGCTTTCCCATATTATGTTTTGAACAAGCTATCGCATTTACAGGCGATCGCGTTCCCTCGTTTGAGCACAGGACTTGATCCGGCAATGGCCACGTCCGTGTTTCACGACCCCGTGATCATACTGGCCCTGGAAACGCAGTCGTCCATGCTCGTTACCAATATGGACCCAGAGTCCTCGATGGCTGTATGCGACTGCTGCGGCCTCACTGAGGAGTGCACGCCAGCCTACATAGAGCGTGTCCGGGAGCGCCACCAAGGGAAATGGATATGCGGGCTGTGCGCTGAGGCCGTGAAGGATGAAATCCTTAGGAACAACGAGAGCCAGAGCGCCGTGGGCACTGAAGAGGCAATGGCCAAGCTCAGGAGTTTTTGCAAGAGGTCTAGTGATTCGACAGGGCCGCCTCCAAATCCGACTGTGCTTCTGATATCTGCGGTGAGGCAGATCCTGAAGAGGGGTTTGGACTCGAGATCGGCTCCTGGAAGCCCCTCTAGGACTTGACAGAAATCCCCGGTGTTCGCGCACTGGTCTGATCTTAGAGTTGTTTTCAAAGGCTGATTAATGTGGTGGGGTGGACAGGAGTGAATTACAGACTTTAAAAATAGGTGCAAATTGCAATTGGGTACGGTTCATATAATATGTGATAGTATAGCAACAAAAGGGAAACGGAGACTTAAAAAAAAAAAAAGATTTGTTCACTGTGGTGGTTTGGTTGATATCAGTATATGTACTCGGAGGCAGAGCATTGTTAGAAATCTAAAAGAAAAAAAGAGGAGAGTATACAAAAGGATGAGCATGTATATAAATAAATGAAATTCCAGAACGCGACCATGATTATCTTGGAACATGTTTCATTGTTCGGTTTGAGGACTTGATCATGACTACCCAAGAACTTGGGATGGCTGTCCATGCCATGAAACAGCTGATACTGAAATGAAGAAAAAATGGGACTTTTTTATTTCTTGGAAATGCAGTTTATGATAAACACGATTGAGGTCAAGTGGAAAAGAAGATCGAAAAAGGTCTCCTCTATAGCACTGTTTTTTTCCTGGAAAATGCTTGTGATTAATGTTTTCAAATCTGTTTTCCCATTTTGGTCAGAACGGTAAATACAAGGCACTTTAGCTCTTTCGATTCGAGACCAAAAACACAGAAGTATCAGTTCATGCTGATCTTTAGAAGGGAAAATAAAGTATTTCAGTCATTTTCAAGAGGATGCAATGATAAGTATTCAAAGAAAATTGTTCAGTCAGCTTTCTTGGTCTTGCTCCTCCTTCCTAGCAAAACCATAAGTTTAATTCTGGACAACTCCTAGTCCACTCTGATATAATAGCACAAGGAATTGAAATGTAATATTACATATTTAGGTGAAGATATGAGCTCCAGCTAGGCTGACAGAGATCCTAATATTAGAAAACGAGGCGTCATTTTCCCTTTGAAATGGTCATTTTTGCCTGCTGATAAATTTAAAGAATATGGAGACCAGGCAAAATTTCCTGGCCTCATCTCCCCGCTTTCCAGGAAAAGATCAGCTCACCTACCACGAGAGACACGAATGACTCTGCGCTTTCTTAGACAATGAAGCAGGTCATAGTCAAGTCATCAATTCTAGACCTGGACTAACTATAATAAAAGAGTAAAAGACAAACCTTTTTTTCCTTCTTTTGCGTTGTGAGTTTCTTGACTTTGGTGGGAACTGCTAAATTCTGTGCGGGGGATCCTTCTCGGATGGTAATGCCACAAGTACCAACGATAGTCATTTTATTCTAGAAACTAATTTTCGACGAGTTTTTAATCCTGAATGAGTTTCTAAGAAAAAATATGCATTTGATAATCACGCAATATTTCTATTATAAGAATTGAAATTCGTTTAATAATGACATAAATTTCTTCCTCTCAAGTGGTAGTATGAGGCGATTGTGGATGGATGGGGGGTGACTGACAATGGATGGTAGATCTCAGGCGACTTGAGTTTGGCGGCTGACGTTCGATGACTGGTGTCCAATGATCAGCATCTAGGGGGCGGCAGCCATCCTTTGATGTTCGGAAAATCGACGGCAAGCATCCAACAATTAGCAGTTGAAGGTGGCTGCAGATGGACGAAAAGCAATCAACGGCAAGTGGCCAACGTCAGGCAATTGAAGTCTAGCGACTTGTGGTGGGTGACCATCATCTGACATCTAATGAACGCGCAGCCAGCGTTTGGTGATCAACAATCAATGGCCAATGCTCGTCCGATGTCCGACAGTCGTCGAGCGATTAGAGTTCGACATCTGACGTTCAGCAACCAATGTCCGCCGATTGATGTCCGGCAACCATCGGTGGGTATCTAGCAACCTGCAAAGGGAGACGGTTGCAAACGGATGGTGGGTGATCAACGATGGGTAGTCGACATTAGGCAATTGGAGTCTGGTGAATAGTGGCCAGCGTTCGATGATTGACGGCCGACAATCAGTGGGCAGTGATCATTGTCCAATGACTAGCAATTAGTGTTTGGCGACCAGTGATAGGCAATTAGTGGCGACGATAAGCAACCATCGGCAGACATTGATGGCGGAGCAATCGACTAATAGTTAAAGTGAGTGATGATAAGAGTTTTTATTTTTCATTGTTGTTTAAAAAATAAAAAAGGAGAAATTTTTATTTTTTATTTCTATTCCAAACATATTTATTAAGCAAAAATTTGTTCTAGAATTAAAAAAATGAAAGTACATTACTAATTTTTTTTTTATTCCTAACCTATTCATAGGAATAGAAAAATAAGAAACAAAGAAATATAATGGTTATCATACCACCCTAAGTATATATACCAAAAGAGCATGATCGAAGTATAGAAAAATTTAAGTTCTGTTCATTTCACGGAAAATGAACTTGTAAGGGAAAACATCTTCCATCAACGAAAAAAAGTTTTCTAAAATAGGGGAAACTATTTTCCGCTTTTTATAAAGAGGAAAGACATTTTTTTTTTAATCTTCTTTTACCTCACTTTCTTTCCCTAAACACATTTTTTCATTTTTTTCTTTTCTTTTTTGTTATTTTTTAAATCGAGTTGTTTATTATTCTTATTCCTTTTCTTTTTCTTCTTCCTCGGCCAGTGATAAGCCACGGGCGCACTCACCTCACCTACTCTAGCGAGCTCAAGCCCTGCCAAATTCGATGAGGCCTGAGCAAACTCAGGCCTTGCCAAATTTGGCAAGCTAGGTGGGGCTTGAGTCTCCCCTAAAATCACTAGAAGTCGAGGGAGACTTGAGCCCCTCCTAGATTGCCAGTCTCACCGAATCAAGTGAGGCTCGAGCTATCTTGTGGTTAGCGATCGATTGAGGAATAAGAAGAAAAGAAACAAAAGGAAAATAATAAAAAAATCACTAAATGGAGCACACGAAGGAAATGTTTTTCCTTATCAAACGGTGGAAAAATATTTTCAAGTTCATTTTGAGGTTTCAATCGAGCATCGGAAAATACTGTAAATTTCTTGAAAAATTATTTCTTAAAAAATATTTTTTAAGAAGGTCATATTATTTGGGAAACAAATGAAGTTACTCTCGAAGAGATTTCTAAGTATTGTCTATACAAAAACAAGCCCATTTGCACTCCATCATAGAAGAGAGAAGATTAATTTTGTCATGCGATTTCTAGGATTTGGAACGACGAGATATCCAAATTCAAGCGGCCTCGTGGCTAAGCTTGATTGTAGGAGCCCATGACGAACCAACTTCAAAGGGAAACGCAAGATATTTCCAAGCGATTGGGCTTTATTTTATCCTGTCCGTGCACGCAAATAATTTCGCCAACGTCGCTTGTCCTCTCGTCCATGAAGGCGATGACGTCTACCGTTCTGCAGACCGATCCTATCTCCTGCCACAATAATAAAAGCAAAGAGAAATCATCAAGGAACAGCGCAACGACGAGGTGTCAGTAACCCATTGGCCAATGCCCAAAAAAGGACTGGCCCCACTACCCATCCGTGGGTCCCACGCGAGCCCACTCCGTTTCATTGGCCCTGTCGGATCCAATGTCATTCAGACAGCAAGTGCTGATGCACATGAATCCCCGTGATTCACATGAAACGCCAAAACAGGATAATTAGGAAGAAAGAAAAAAGAGGAAACTGCAAGAGGTGAACATAGTTGCAGAACCTGGTTCCATCCATGCTGATGTGGACCTGGTTTCCTCCAAAAGGCCAAAAAGATTCCCATCATGTCCAATTGCCACTCATTTACCCTCCAAGAAAGATTCAGAATTTCAGGCAGAGAGACCCATTGCTCCTCCTCCAATTCCTGAGGACTAGCCAATAGCCAATCCTCATCCATGGCCAATCTCCCTCACTCCTCCTCCTCCTCCCTCCTCACCTTCATCCTCATCCTCCTGCTCTTCATCTCTCCATCTCTCTCAACCCCACGAGAGCAATCCCACCATCAGACCTTCATCATCCATGCCTCATCCTCCCACAAGCCCTCCCTCTTCTCCTCCCACCACCAATGGTACTCCTCCCTCCTCCACTCCCTGCCCCCCTCGCACCCTCCTTCCCAGATCCTCTACACTTACCGGGCCGCCGCCGCCGGCTTCTCCGCCCGCCTCACCGCCCCGCAGGCCGAGGCCCTCCGCCGCGCCCCCGGGGTCCTCTCCGTCGTCCCGGACCGCATCCGCCGCCTCCACACCACCCGGACCCCTCGCTTCCTCGGCCTCACCGAAAGCTTTGGCCTCTGGCCGAATTCCGATTATGCCGACGACATCATAATTGGGGTTCTTGACACCGGGATCTGGCCCGAGCGGCGGAGCTTCTCCGACTCCGGCCTCGGCCCGGTCCCCGGCGCGTGGAGGGGCACGTGTGAGGTCGGGCGGGACTTCCCTGCCTCGGCCTGCAACCGGAAGATCATCGGCGCGAGGGCCTTTTACAAAGGGTACGAGGCCTATTTGGAGAGGCCGATCGACGAGACGAAAGAGTCGAAATCGCCGAGGGACACGGAGGGTCACGGCACGCATACCTCGTCGACGGCCGGGGGATCCGTGATTTCGAACGCGAGCTTCTACGAGTATGCGGTGGGCGAAGCTAGAGGTATGGCCACGAAAGCAAGAATTGCTGCTTACAAGATATGTTGGAGCTTAGGTTGTTTCGATTCGGATATATTAGCAGCCATGGACCAGGCTGTTTCGGATGGCGTGCACATAATTTCTTTATCCGTGGGCGCGAACGGGTATGCGCCGCAGTACGATCACGACTCGATTGCGATCGGCGCATTCGGGGCCGTGAAACATGGGGTTCTTGTGTCTTGCTCTGCTGGGAATTCTGGTCCCGGCCCTTTCACGGCTGTGAACATTGCTCCTTGGATTTTGACAGTGGGTGCCTCCACAATTGACAGGGAGTTTCCTGCTGATGTGGTTCTTGGTGATGGGAGGATCTTCAAGGGCGTGTCCCTCTACTCCGGCGAGGCGCTTGGTGACTCTAAACTTCCTTTGGTCTATGCCGGCGACTGCGGCAGTCGGTATTGCTATGATGACAGCCTCGATTCCACCAAAGTTGCAGGAAAGATTGTCGTTTGTGATAGAGGAGGAAATGCGAGAGTTGCCAAGGGAAGTGCGGTGAAGCTTGCGGGCGGCGTGGGAATGATTCTTGCCAATACTGAAGAGAGTGGTGAAGAACTAATTGCCGATTCGCACCTCATACCCGCCACAATGGTGGGCGAGACCGCCGGAGATAAGATCCGAGAATATGCCAGTTCGGACCCATTCCCAACAGCAGCTATCAAATTCATTGGCACAGTGATCGGTCCCTTGCCGCCTGCTCCAAAAGTCGCCGCTTTCTCTAGCCGTGGCCCAAACCATCTCACTGCCGAGATCCTTAAACCGGATGTTATAGCTCCGGGCGTTAATATTTTGGCAGCTTGGACTGGATTCAATGGTCCAACGGATCTTGACATTGACCCGAGAAGGGTCGAGTTCAACATCATCTCTGGCACCTCCATGTCGTGCCCTCATGCTAGTGGATTAGCTGCTCTGCTTCGAAAGGCTTATCCCGATTGGTCTCCGGCAGCGATAAAATCTGCACTGATGACAACTGCTTATAACTTGGATAATGGGGGGAGGAACATCAAGGATCTTGCTAGCGGCGACGAATCCAGCCCTTTCATTCACGGAGCAGGACATGTGGATCCGAACAGGGCACTTAATCCTGGGTTGATTTACGACATTGATGTCGACGACTACGTGGGGTTTCTCTGTGCCATTGGTTACGAACCACGAAGAATTGCAGTCTTCCTTAGAGAGCCTATGAGTTCTACCGTGTGCGCAAATAGAATGGCTTCTCCTGGAGAATTGAACTATCCATCCTTCTCGGTCATTCTAACATCCAATGGCGATGTCGTGAAGTATAGGAGGGTGGTCAAGAATGTCGGGAGTTCTGCTGATGCAGTTTATGAGGTTAAGGTGGATGCTCCCGAAAATGTCGAAGTCAGTGTTTCACCGAGCAAGCTTGCATTTTCTGCAGAAAACCAGATACTTTCCTATGAGATTACATTCTCGAGCATCGCATTGGGATCGTCTACTCCAAAATTTGGATTGATTGAGTGGACGGATGGGACTCACCGGGTGAAGAGCCCGATTGCGGTCAGGTGGCATCAGGAGCTGGTGGAATCTATCTAATCTGCAAAGACACTGTGCACTACAAACTCAAAAATGGACGGAGCGCGCCATTCACGGAACTGAGGCAGGAATTCCTCGGCGATTCTCGAATAGTTATGTTATGTTTAACGACTGAAATCACGATAGCTCTAGGCTTGGATTCGGAGTTCCCTAGTTAGTTTCTGGTGTGTTTGTTTACATTAGACTGGTTTGAAATGACATGCTGGAGCAGAAAACATCACTTTGTGTGCTGAAATCAAGGCTCTGTAATGTTTGCCTTTCATCGCTTTTGTGCGATTCAAAACAGTTGTGGCGACATCATCTATAAGATGAATCTCTAGCTTCCATGGAGCTTGCGCTTTAGATCTTAGAATGGCTGAACTTCTTCCTTGATTTCTTGATCGGCATTCCACTTTTGATGCACATTCCTCGTTTGCAGATGACCAA
This sequence comes from Eucalyptus brandiana, assembly GCA_014182725.1. Classification (NCBI taxonomy): domain Eukaryota; kingdom Viridiplantae; phylum Streptophyta; class Magnoliopsida; order Myrtales; family Myrtaceae; genus Eucalyptus; species Eucalyptus brandiana. The sequence goes on from CM024677.1 coordinate 34,062,203, forward strand.
GAGATCTGCTTAGCAATGATTTATGCGAAAGTCGAACACAACATTGATTGTGTGTCAAGTCGCAAAATCAAGCAGTTAGAGAGCTGGGATCGCAGATGGTAGACCTGTCCAAATCCACGAGGAACTTCAACGCTTCACTGAGAAGAAAAATCGAAGAGGGTATGCTAGCATCTAGAGGAAATATTAGGCAGGAGGAAATATGCAATACCAAGAAGCATACTAGACCCAGAATCTTCTGTTCCTGGATTCTCTTTTCTGACATAGATTACTATCGGTCTCTTTCGGACTAAACCACGAGGAAAAAACTTCTACTGATTTTCTAAACCTCGTGCAAATAGCCCGTTGTTAGCCTGGATGATGCTCTTGCATTGAAACCGCATCTGTCGATGAGACAAAGTGATTGCACCCAAATCCGAATCGACTCCACAAGCAAAAGATGAAACAGAAGAACACGTCTTGTGTCCAGAATTACAATCCCGGACCCGATGTTGCCTTGGCCTTTTAGGAATCACTTTGAAAGGATCAACTCCTACAGCTCTCTTTCCATCCACTCCTTAATACTTTCACAAAAATCATGGCGTTGCTTGGATTAAGGATAAATATTTTAGTCATTAAGATAAATGGAAATATCTTCGGTCAACTATTTTTCCAAAAGATACGGGCAATTAATTGATTTTCTATGAAGTATGCGCACCACAAAAGATATTTGTTTTGTCACCTAGGATTACCGCTTAGATCTTGTAGATATGCTTTGCATCTAGCTCACTATTTATCCGATTGAATTCTCAAGCGAGTAATGTTCACTTTCCAAACCAAGTTTCGATGGTTATGAAAAATGGATTTTTTATCATAGAAAGTTGGCCAATAACTCACATAGAGCAATCAAATAGGCATGCGGCCCTGCTGATAAAGGGATGCCGGTGAGGCCCGAGAGTACGAGGCCCAAGATTAGATCTCCGCGAGCACCGCACATTCGTGTATATAGAAGAGAAGAGTGAGACAAAAAAGAAAAATTCACATGAAAGCTGGTAACTAAATTAGTCGATTACTAAAATAAACATCAGTAATTTCATATAGTTATTAAATTTAATGACCTTGAAATTCTGCCCATACAGATGAACTTCTACTGTGAAACTATTTTGCCTCGAGTGCTTAATAGATCTTTAGTGATCCTTGGTCACATTAAAAGACAAAGAAAGAGCAATGCAGGATAGGAATAAGAATGAAATGTTTAAGCAGGATAGATGTGACACTACTTCCAGTTACAGCTGAAGACACAGAGAAGTGCAGTTACTGTTCAATGTGTATTTTAGGAAGATTCCAGTAAGGAAAGCAGTAACTTCGCGAGAGTCGGGGCTGCATCGTGCTTTACAGTGAGCAGACGACGCAGGAAACAAAATGCAGAAGAGTATAGGAATTCATCGAGAGACATTCAGTCCTAGAGCTTGGATGTTCGTTACAATTCAGTGTTTCCATGATTCATCAGAAAGATTTCCATCCGGAGGTAAGAAAATTCATGCTGGAGAAATAGTTCCATCGCGTACTTGCTGCATCCGATCAATCGGCTCAAGGCTATAAACCGTCAAAACTCCACGATCCAACATCTGCACACAACGCTCTAAATCGGGTTCGAGTTTGGCCATCTCCTCCCAACCTTTGTAAAACATTGAGGGAAAAATAGCGGAAGCTGCTGCTGAAGCATTTGACTCTGTTTCCAGGTCCTGACGGCTCATGGACGGCGACGCTTTAGAGTGTCCAAGGCACATAACGTGCAGACCTCACCCGTCCACCTAATGAGTATAATCCAATTTGTCTCAAAGACCAAAACCCCATCGAGAATCTCTCCCTCGAAGTACTTCTGCAGATAAAACGCTAGAGGGTACCCTCAAACGTCAAAACCACTCATTTTAAGGGCCATTAATCACTCGCTCGCGTCAGTCTCCAAGGCAGGACCACCCTTAAGCATTCAAGCGAGAGACGCAACTCTCTAAATCTTTTTTATTAAAATGCAAATGGGCAGCCCTGACATGCCAAACCTACGGGGATCCAGCTGGTCACGCTCGGCATTAAATATGTGTCAGGAAAAGAACAGACAAAGGGCAGAGGTCACTTCACCGCCATTGTTGCTCAAATCTTAAATTTTTCGGGTAAAGTACTCCACTTAATCACATCCCCGTCCTACTCTCGCCTCCCTCCATCTTTGCTCACCTCACTACAGCAAAAGGGACACGCTTTCTTGAGCAGAGTTTAGGGCGCGTTTGGTAACGATTACATTCTCCCTGGAGGCGATTCGATCGAACTAATTGCTTTTTGATTACTGTTCCCTAACCGATTCTAAGATTTTAAATTTGTTTGGTAGAATATCCAAAATTTCTAATTCTGGAAGAGAATCAAGCGTTTGCATCTGTGTTCATTAATTACGCTCCAAATCAATTTCTTTTAATTTTTAAATAATTTTTTTACTTTTTTTCTTTGTTTTCTTTTCTTTTTTTCATTTTTCCTTTGTTTTCTTTTCTTTCTTTTTTTTCATTTTTTCATTTTTTTCTTTTCATTTTCCTTTTTTTCTTTTCTTTTTCTTTTTTTTTTTTTTTTATTTTCTTGTTTTCTTTTCTTCATGCCCTTCTTTTCTTTTTCTCATCTTTTTCTTTTCTTTTTCTCATATTTTCTTTTAAATTCTATTCCAATTATTTTTTAATTACCTTTTTAGATTAAAATAAATTTGATATTGAATTTTCATAAACCATTCACGATTAATTATATTTTTATACTAAGTAATAAAAATATTAACTAATCAATTTTTATTATATAGTAAATAATAAACCATAGTATAAACTATACTAATATCCCTACAATATGTAATAAATAAAAATACTAAATTATAACATAAAATTAAATATGTATTCTATATACAACAAATATATATTTCATACTAGGAAGAAATAAAAATAAAATATAGAAATTTTTTTTTTTTTGATTCGGACTTTTGATTCTCTTTTTTGATTCTCGGACGGAGAATCATATTTTTCTCGATTCGAATTCTTGTCCAAAACCGATTCTCGGGAACAAATTTGTTCCCGAATCGCTTTGGACAAAAATTTACCAAACGCGATTCTACTAAAAACGATTCCTAACAAAAAATCGGGACTTTGGATTTGTTTGGATGGTTACCAAACAGGCCCTTAGTGTTTTCTCTGCAAGGGATGATGACTCTTGTGCTGGATCAGCACAAATGTAATCTTAGCCAGACCGCATTTCTTTTGTCTGTCTGTCCTGTTGTGACAAGAGAGGAAGAGGTTATCAAATTTTGTCAAGCTATAAAGATTCTCTCTAGATGACTCGAGCTTTTGAGTAATCGAAAATCAAATTCACTGGAAAAGATCATTGTCATGCGTCTGGACGTGTTGGAGCTCCACAACGAAGATGAGTTAGGTGTATGTACCCTCCAAAAGAGTTAGGAATACATTCAACATAAAGTAATGAAATATTCATCTTATCTATAAATATCATTATTTAGCGTGTTATACTGCGAATATGAAATTAATGCAATTTGACCAAGACGGGATTGAAACGCATTTTTGAGATGTCTTCCAACAAATCCAACCAAACAAGATTTGTGACGTAAGTTCTATGTGATCATTTATATTAATAATTATTATCATACTCACAAAAGCAAAACTTTCAAAATCTATATGCACAAACCCATGCATCGATAGATAAATCGAGGAAAATCAAACTTTTTGAGGTTCTTGACCTTAAAAACTTAGAATATCAAGTAGAAAAGGATTGGCGAGTGTTACGTATGCATTAAGCCTTTTTCTAAACAATGCAAAAGTCTCGATCATTACTCATCCGTCATGACGAAAACCTGGCTAAAAATAAGATAGATCAATTCCCTCGTCATTAACATTATTTCAAATAATTTATCGAAGAAAAATTTCCGTCCAATCTTCCCGTATATATCCCAATAATTCCTATGCAATGTAACCTCCAAAGCCGCCACATGTCCCATTGACCACCGATGCCAAAGCATAAGAAAAGGGAGAGAAAACACCAGGTGCCCACAAAACAACAAGCCACCCACAAGCTTTGATTCAACGAAAATCACACGAAGTCATGACGCAGAACCGCTAGAAATTTATTGTTTTGGTGTTTGTAGGCGCATAATAATTGCTAAAATAAATTTAATGCATAGTACATGAAACTTATCCCTCAATTTTGGTCCCATGCATGATGCAACAAACAAAATAAATAAATAAACTCAAAGATGCGTTTGTCTCATCAAGTCAACCCTCCCATATAACCACCCTCTCCATCTCTCTCCCCCCGCACCAAAAAAACCACTCGCCACTCAAAAACCACATGGCTCACCAAGATCCCACAACCACCACCACCACCACCACCGCCCACATGGCCGACGCGCCCCGCCGGCCGCCTCGCCGGAGAACCATCTTCCTGCGGCGGCGGAAGCTCCCGACCGTCCGGCTCGGGGGGAGGAGGCCGCGGCGGGGGCTTTTCCTGCTGAGTTTGTGGCGGAAGATGAGGCTGCGGTGGCTCAAGCTGCAGTACTCGTGCGCGCTGAAGAAGCTCAAGGCGTACTACAGGTCGGTGGTCGCGGACATCATCGAGGCCGGCGCCTCGGCGGAGGCGTTCCAGCAGCGGATGCTGATGGAGGCGACGTGCGCCGTCCCGGTCATGGGGCTCAACAGCTTCACTTCGGTGGCCAGACCCCGAGCCATTATCATGTAAAACTCTCCTCATTCTGAGCCCTCCTTTCTTCTGGGGTTTGTATGAATCAATCTTGTGCATGCTCTCGCGGACAGCTCTCTGCCTAATAATCTTTTCATCCATGTAAGTTCTTTCCGCTTTCCTTTTCTTGTTTTTGTTTTTTTTTTTTTTTTTTTTTTCTGATGAGCAGCAAGAAGGAAATAATGTAATATATTTTCTTTTTGATAAAAACGAAAAAGAAGTGATCGCTTTGAGTCGATTGCTTGGTTCATTTATGGAATTTAGGGTCTGCGTACTCTCTCTTGCGTTGTCATTGCAGAAGCGTTCTCGATCAATTATGATATTTGTAAGTTTCTTGCTCATAAATATTTTATTCTAATTCTGACTTTTCCTCTTTTATTTTTTCTTTATCTCTTTTTAATTTTTTTTTCACGAGTAGGAGATGCAAGAAAAAGGAAAAAAAATCGCATCGAAAATTGAAACTAGTTGGCAAGTCGACGTGCCGATGAATCTGAGAGCGTTCGGGTTTCAAGCTGGCATTGGCGTTTTTTTTTGTCAAGCAGCTGGCATTGGCGTTGGCTGTGACTTGAAGTTAGAGTTTCAAAAAGTGATTTTTTTTTCGCTTTTCTATCAAAATTTAGAATTTGAACAAAAAAAATCAAAATTTAGAATGTTATTTACATTAAATTTTTTTTTTGAACAATCATACATGGATCTACACATCAAAACTTATATATCGTAAAAGTCTCAAGCATTATGCGTTCAAAAATGTCAAAATCTGCTCGCCTCAAATTTCAAATTAAGCAGAAAGCAAAAAAAAAAGTAAAGATTTTTTAAGGCATATCTTACACTAACGTAGAAAGTTTATAGTTTTTAATACATACCTATTTTTCTCACGATATTGAAATCAAATAATGTTTTTATCGGTTATGTTTAACAAGTGTTCTTCAAATAGCGTCATAGAGTACAGACCACGATGGTTTGTGTTAATCCATGCAATGGAACTCATATGAATGAAATGCTTATGAACTCTTAATATCAATAAGTATGTGAATTTTAGGTCTCTTGATTTGTTTTCCACTTTTTTTTTTCTTTGGGATTTTAAAGACTTTTGCTACTAACACGCACTTTATTTATCAGTCTAAGGCCGAGAGGGCCAATTAGTGCTGATAATCATCTCTAAATGTTGACATAAGTGTCTCGCACTTGTTAATCTATTACGAGACATTCGAATTGAATCATAATTATTTTGTATCGTCCAACTAGTGATACACGTTTATTTAGAATAGAAGATCTTCAAAATTGAGAACCGACAAAGGTATTTTCATTTTCACGATAATAAAGTTCCCAGATACAGTGGTCTTAAATTAGTTATAGGCTCATGATAAAAGAATAAAACGTTTACAAAATCTCATGATTCAAGGTTCATGAAAGTTATTTAAAAGGAAAATTCCAAGTGCTCAGCTTTTTGCAAATTCCTGCTTCTGTAAATCGTGCAAGAATTTCTTAATTATCCAAAAGAAAATTAAAACTAACAAAGCTTTTGTAAATCTACCATGATTTCAGAATTTTTTTTTAGCAAACTCATTGAAATTTATGCAAAACCACAAGAAGAAAACCGTTGATTGGGAAGAGATTCCGAACCCTCAACATGAAAGGGATGCCCAGCTCTTTTCGTTAGCTTGTTTAATTGTCTTATTCCGCGCTGATTTTCAATATTGATTAAAATTGTCTTAATCGATTGCAACTCTTTTAATTAATGTATTTGATTTGTCTTATTTAACTAATCCCCAATATCGATTCGAATCGTCTTAATCAATCATGAATTAATCAAGAGTCGTTTTCAATTTCTGCCAGCACCATCCTTCCTTGTTGCCTAAATCTCTTACCTGAAAAAACCCGAAGAAATAATCTCAGCCCCCTTCACTTTGTCGCTAAAACGGATCTTGCGCGACACAAGCTCCGACGTGATGACAACCGACGAGGAATATTTCGAGATCGGAATTTGCTTAGGCGGCAGTGCATCAGTTCGGACTTAATTAAAAAGAACAAATACATCAAGTTGAAGACACGATTGAACAATAGCGTCATGCGTGACGTCACGGAGGATTTCCCAATTTTTAATTACGGGTGCTTTCCCTCGTGGAGATGAGTCGACTTCAACTTGAAGACGCGCCTTCGGAACGTCAAATTGCATCACATTAATTGCGCATTTGATGTGTTATATTTTCCGCTATCGGGATAAATCCCCCCGCCCTCCAAAATCATTAGAACTACAACCTCATTTTTAACCCTTTGCCGGGCTTGGACATTCACATCGAGCTATTTGACATTACTAGACTATTCGTTCTAGCACAACATCATTTGATTGCGGTCACTCTCTATTTAACAACCATGTACATTTAATTTATAATTATGTCATTTGAATGAAGTATTTTCTTATCGGCGATGAATTTGAAGCTTGCATTAATTGAAAATGAGGAGTGAAATTGATGGATGGGCTGTCAGCGATCTGCTCCCACCACCAACCATGATAATGGGATCCAACAAAATAAAAAATAAAAAATTCTAGTAATCTGTAATTGGTATAGCAACCTAATTTTCATTTTGTTCTATATATTATGTGAATTGAGAACCAAGTTGCCAAGTCCAGCCAAAACGATCTGTTTGACCATAAGTACATTTAGACTTCACTTTTTCTTTTTCTTTTCCATTTCCTTCTATAACATTCGACTTTGCTTTTCGTTTATCTTAATGTTTCGACAGTACCATTTTATACCATTGATATTTTGAAAAATAATTAGTTTATGTAATATATAACATTTTAGCGTAATCTAACATAAAGATGGACGCCATTCATCAATCCAATAATAATATAGTCTTTGATAATTAAATAAGCTCCAAGATAGATTGTCATATATGACCATGTGTCGATAGATAAATATGAAATTTTGTGGAGCCGTTTACTCCAAAAATTTTAAGCTGATGGAGGCCGATGCATTTTCCAATTTTATAATGTAATGCTCTGTCTTATGCAAATGACGATTTGATGGCCAAGGCTTTGGGGCGTGAAAAATTGGACTCAAAACCTTTAGCTTGGTACCATCTACAAATTACATAGCATGTTATTTACTCTAAAAGTTTAGGTTGTTAATGTATTGAGCGTTTTATAATTATATATATTGTGAAATAACACGGAAGCTAATGAACGTGCAATTCAAATCAAACAAAAGAGGATGGAATTTACTAAGAAAAATAGACTAGGAATTATAAAGAACGCGGGTATTTTATGTGAGTTGCAATTGCCTAATAGTTTAAGTATTTCTCATCCTTAAATTCATAGGGTGCAAGTGATAGTCATTTTGTTTCGAAAATCAATTTTTAACCGGAAATATATTTTTCCATTTTTATTCTTGGAACAAGTTTCAAAGCAAATATATACATTTGATCACACAAAATTTCTATTTTCGGAATAGAAATTCGTTACTAACACAAAATTTTTCCTTCTTGAGTGGTGGTGGGAGGCGGTTGCAGACGGATGGCGAGCAATTGGTAGAGGGCAACTGATGTTAGGTGACCGATGCCCGGTGATAAGTGATCATTGTCCGGTGGTTGACGCTCGACGAATGAGAGTGGGAGAAGGTTGTGGATGGACGGTGGGCAACTGGTGATCGCCGTCCAGCGTTCAGCGACCGACAGTGGGAGGGGGTTACAGGAGGATGGTGGGTGATCGGCAACGGGTGTCGACGACGTAAATCCGACAATTGAAGGCCGGGGGTGACCACCGGTGGGTGGTGATGGGTGGGCAATTGGTTAGTAACGAGTGTGAACAATAAGAAAAGCTTTTGTTTCTCACTTTTGTTCCGGAAAAAAAAAAAAAAATTACTTCTCATTTTCATTTCAAATCTAATTATGGAGTAAAAATTTATTCCAAAAATAAAAAAATAAAATCACGTTACCAAATAGATTTTTATTCTAAATCTATTATCGAAAATAGAAAAATAGAAAAACAAAGAGAAACATAATGATTGCTATGCGCACCTATAGTTTTTAATCTCATGTAATCTTTCGATATAATCAACTCACGAAGAATTACCTCATAGCTTAATGCTGCATTTGGTTCAAAGATTTGTAATGGGCTTTGAGTCCAATGCAAATGTTGAAAGCCCAAAGCTACTTAGGGAAATGCAATTGTGTTTGGTAAAATTCTTTTACAAATGAACTTTGAGTTGAATGTACATTTGATAAAGAAAACTTTCAACTTTGATTATATATATATATATATATTTTTTTTTTTTCTTTTTAAATTGAACTAAACCCTCCGCCGGTCCGACGAAGGGTTACGGCCGCCGTGAGCCAAATCTAGCTCGGCGGGCGTCGGTTGAGGTCCCCGAGGTCGGGCGACCTTCGGTGAGGGTCGCGTGACCCGGCCGAGGGTCACCGAGGTCCCTCGACCTCGGGTGACCTAGGTGACCACCGCCTGGGTCTCATAGCCGTAGGTGGCCCTCGCCCGGGTCTCGCGAGGGTCGCGCGACGGCGGCCGAAGTCGCGCGACCCTCACGAGACCCAGGCGAGGGCCGCTTGCGACCGCAAGACCCAGGCGGCGATCGCTTGGGTCGCGTAGCCCTTGGCTGGGTCGCGTGATGTTGGGCGACCTCCGGTGGCCCTTGGCTGGGTCGCCCAACCCTCACCGGAGGTCGCTCGACCTCGGGCAACCTCAGCCGACGGCCGCCGGCACCATATTTGGCTCACCGGCGGCGGACCGGCAAAGGGTTGCCTCTTTTTTCAATTAAAAAAAAAATAAATCAGGGCAAAATCAAAAATATGAAAAATTAGTAAGAATAGTTTTGAAAGAGAAAAAATAATTTTAGCATTCCGCTTAAGGCTAAAAGCCCAAAGCTAGCATTTTGAAGGCAAGTTGAAAGCTGAAAGCCAGCAAAAAAATTGAATTAAACGGTCCAGCATTTCCCTAAGGGGCTTTCAGCGTTGAAAGCCCATTGGAAATGCTGAATCAAACGCACCCTAAAACTCTTGTGACTTTCACAGAGAAAAACGTTGTGAAATTGGATGGATAGCACAAGCCACAGAGCTAACCCTGAAAGAAGACACACCCGGCTTAATGAACGACAAGAAGAATTCACTTGTGTGGCAATTAGAACCATTAAAACAAAACTCACAAGCACGTCAATTTGTTTGAATTAAGTCGTGTCGTCCGATTAGGAAGGGTCGAAATGGACTTCAACTTGGACCTTTACATCAAATAGGCCTTTCGCAGCACAACAAAGATTTGGACATGCATTTCTGGGCTCATTCAGTCTTATTGCATGCTTGTTGGGCCTTTGCTTGCTTGTGAAATTTATCAAATATAATCCCTCCCCATTTTCTGCACATAGGTAGGTAAACTCTAAAAAGTACCATCTAGATATATAGAACTTATGGACCGAGTAAGACTTAAGCCAAAATCGGAATAGTCGACCCGAATATGATAATTGAATAGTAGTTTGGTTAAAAAAACAAAGGACCATCTAGATATATAGAACTTATAACATAAATGACTAATTTTAGGAAGTAAACGAGTCTAGGAAGATAAAGGACTACTATAAATACGTCATTGCTTATGGGGGTTGGTTTAGATGTAAGGGAGAGTTTGCTCCCATCATTGTAGCATTTGTTCAACTCTAATAGAGAGCACTTCAAAAGTATAATTCTATATGTCGATGTGGGAGAGATTTAGCAAAAATGATGTGGATTATTGAGAAAGTGCACCTTAACACCATTCGAGGAGATGGATTAGACGAAATTTGAGATGTGCAAAAGCTGATCCAAGCACCACCCGACCGTTCGATTTTTTTTTCCCCTTCTATATGGAAAATATCCACCATCGCGTCTCTCCATGCAACGATGTAAAAAGGATCTCCACCCAAAATTCAAGAATTGCAAAGACAAGTTGCCGTTCCTGATTTTTCATGCGCTTCCCAAGGACCAGTATACCACTCACTTCATACGCGGGCGCATGCATATTTCCCATTTCTATAGTGGTAGGGTTGCCCTTGCGACCGTCTCGGGAGTAATATGCTAAACAGAAGTTTTTCTTTAGAAAAAATAAAAATTGAAACTCATGGCTTGCCCTCCCCAACTTTTGGCCTCGCCTCTCTGGCAGGCAAGCCAGGCCATAGCTAGTGAGCAGTTGCCGCTCACTTCAATGAATTCCCACTAAAATTGGTCGGACGAACTTAATTGGCAAAATGTGAAAAGATTTAGAACTCAATTAGTAAGATTGAAAGTTTTAAAACTGAATTGACAAAAGTGTAATCAATTTATAACTTTTTGGACAATTTTTCCGATTTTAGTAACTACACAAGCTTAGGAGGATGAAAGGACTACTATAAATCTATCATTGCCAATAAGATGTTGGTTTAGATGTAAGGGAGAGTTTGCTCCTATCATTATAGCATTTGTTCAAATCTTATTGAGAGCTCTTCGGAAGTATGATCCAATGTGCCCGGAGCCACGTGAAAGAGACTTAGCAAAAATGACATTAGATAATTGAGGAAACTGTGCCTTAACTTTGCTCGAGGAGACGGATTAGTCGAGAATCAACATACGAAAAAGTTGGCATGAGCACCACCCAACTGTCGAATTTCTTTCTTTAGCATATAAGAAATCCATCGTGGCGTTGCTCCATGCAATGATGTAAATCGACCTCCACCCAAAATTCAAGAATTGCAAACACAAGTTGCCATTTCCTAATTTTCATGCGCTTCCCAATATACCACTCACTTCATACATGGGCACATTGCAATAGTGGTAGGGTTGTCCTTGCGACCATTTCAGGAGTAGATGAGCTGAAACGGAGGTTTGTCTCCGAAAAACTAAAATCTTTTTTAAAGAAGAAATTATTTGAAAAATAGTTTTAAAAAAAAGAAGTAATAAAAATACAAATAATTATCTTCAAAAATATATTATAAATCTTTTATTTTCCATGAAGCAAATCAAGTCTTCATTCAACTGGATCCGCTTATGAATAGCAAACGAGTAGGTTGCTTGCTCAATTAGATCAAGCCTATGAACTCACATCACATGAGTACGTTTAATCAAAAACATGTGGGCATTCATAAGATACCACGGGCTCTTGTGATGAATATAATAGTGGGGTAAATTTTATAGGCTTCTATATATAAAATATATAATGTAGCATCCACTAGGCCATCATTAGATTACTAACCCCAAAGAACATGAGCCCCTAGCACATAGCTTTACTTTAAACCCGCCCATAAAAGTGACCCTCTTTCATTAGAGGGCAAGAATCTTTTGAGAGAGTTGAAAGCAAAGCTAAAGCTTTTTTGTACCCTAGAAAGTGAGCACACGTGTTAAATGAGCCCGAAAATGTCCCATTTAATTTGGGTGGGGGAGAAAGAAAGAGAGTGAGAATGGTCACATGGGAATGGAAGATCTCCATCATTTTCCAATTTCCACTGCCCCACATATTCAAAAAGTACTTTCATAAGGTTCGCCGGGGATATAAACAAAATTTGATAAAACAATCGTGGTTTGGGCGCTACCACATACTCAATTTTTAATCTTGGAAAATGAATTTGTGGCGCAAGTAGACAAGAGCTTTCATTTCATGCCTCCTCGTGCAAAATGCATTATAAACTTTACATAAATTTAATCAGCAATCACTATAGCGATCTCATTCTCTTTTGCCCTTATTCAAACCTTTCAAAGATGGTGATGGAGAGAGCCTTTGTCTGGGAGATGCCAAAGAATAGAAACAGTTCACGCACCTCATGATTCTCAACTACATGGACTTATGACAAATAAGTGGACCTAACTTTTTTCAAAGCATTATTGAAGCATTGCTTCACCTTCTGTGGCCGGCAACATATCATCGGTGGACCATCTCCATCGATCCATCTTTTGTGTCCAGGATTCGTGTCCTTACGTGATCTTGCAATTTCCATTTATTTTTTATACCTCTAGTTTTTGCATGAATTTGATTCTGAATTCTCGCCAGGGAGGTTCGTGCTTTGGAGTTCGCTCGCGCTGTCCTTGTTTCCGCTGCTCATAGACGTTGTGAGCTCGTCGTCTCAAAGTGTTTTTATTTTTTATTTCGTGGATGCCCTATCTTAGAGCTGGACTTGCTTAGCAGAGTTTTATGCATGAATGGTAGTTAAAATTTCTGATTCGCAGTCACGAAAATTGTCATTCTATAAGGGAAAAGTACAAAAAAAATGTTAAATTTATTGGGTTTCTACCAATTCAATCCTAAAACCATCAATTGGATTCTTAAACCTTTTCATATATTTCATTTGAGCCATTCAGGTAATTTTAACTTGAAATTGCTAACATAAGCATTAGTCGTCCTGTATGGTATGGATAGCGTTGACGTGGATATTTTCAATAATATTTAAAATTTTCATAATTCTTTGACTTTTTTCCTCTTTTCTTTTCTTTTCTACTCTTTAGTCTTTTTCTTTAGGATGAGGAGGCAGCGAGGACTTGCTAGTTAACCCTTGCTAACACTGAGTGAGGGTGTCGTGGCCCTCGTTGGCCACTAGGCAAAGGGGCATTAGGCAAGGGGCAAGGGGGGCACTAGGCGAGGGTGTTGCAGCCCTCACCATCTTTGAGTAAAGGCGTGGTGGCTTTTGTTCGATGCCTTCACTAGCCATAACGAGGGCGTCATGGCCTCACTTAGAGTTAGCTTGAGGTAAGGTTGTCGCAACCTTCATCGGGTTTGAGGGAGGATAGTGATACTGTTGCCCGATCAAGGTGAGGGTTTTGCAGCCCTCACTAATGGTTGGCAAGGGTTGGCTGGCGACCCTCCCCAAAGTGAAGAAAAGAAAAATAAATCATAAAAATTATTTAAAAAATTCAAATATTATTTAAAAATATCAATATCAACGTTCAAGCATATCACATAGGATAGCCGTTGAAGTTAATCGAATTGACTCAATTGATACAATGTGAAAATATATAATTCAATTGGTTAAATTGAATTTTTTTGATTAAATTAGCATCAATATAGTAATTTCATGACTTTTTTGTTACCTTCCTCCTTTGTGGAACATAAGGGTCGGAAAAAACTCGAGGACGGTGCCCCCGTGTGGTCTAGTACCTCTCTCCGTGCACTTATCATGTGGGGCGAACATCAACAAGTCGGCCGAAACCTTTGGTCGACTTGTCAGTTGTCACTCGTAAAAGCCAATCGTATGGTTCAAATTCGCCTGGTGCTTCAAAGACAAATGTTAGACATACGTATCATAGAAGAAAATTCGATTTTCAAAATATTAATTATATATATTAGGAAAAAATCAGTGTGCCCAAAACTGTAAAATTTTCGCAATAACTTTGCTGCTTACAGACACTTGTTAGAACAAATCTCTCAAGAACCATTTGGCAGTAAACAAGTTTAGACATGCCGTCTTAACCACCTTTGATTTGAAGATTTTAGCTGCTCATTCTCTTAACTACCATCAAATCGAGGGAAGGCAAGGCTGCCTATGAAAATTCTTCACGTGCGATCTTATGCGAAGCTTAAGTTAAGAACTATTTAAGAAGTTTAAAATGTTAAATGAAGTTATGGTTTAGTATTTTAGTATTTGGATACTCTTACACTCCCTATCTAATGAAGGCTGGACTTTACTCGAAGATGAAAACATGAAAACAAATAATAGGGGTGACAAATAGGGGCAGAGAATATATAAACTCAACATTTCTTACTATAACACCGTGTCAAATTTCGTGAAATCACCGATAATTATTATAAAAGTTTAAGCTGATGAATGGAATTGTGATTTAATATTCATATATATATATATATTTATCTTTTCTGGCATTCTCCATCTAATGTTGCCTGTCTAGCCAATGTCTCTTGGTCTTTATATTAAATCAAATCATGGCAAATTATATGCGCAATAATTGTTTCTTATATGTTCAACATGTTCTTTTTTTTTTTTTTTTTTTGGTCAGTCCTACTCTATTCCTACTCTACACTCACTGCGACTTGTCCTACTACCTCTTGCGGGCGTGGGAACCCACGCTCAAACTTACGCGTTCCTACCCCCATCCCCCCCTGAGAAGGTGGGGATTTGAACCCCTCACCTCCCCCTTCCATGTTCAACACGTTCGGCGGGAGAAGAATCTGGATCTCTCGGGTTTCATGCCTATCACTCTCACACTATCTAGAATATTTGAGATATATCGATATAATCTCTATTTATGAGAGCGATAATTGCGGGGAAAAAAAAGTCAATTTTGCTTTTTCTGTTTTTTTCCATGGTTCGTAACTTGACCTCTGACCATTTCTCTCCCTTGCTTTTTAAC
Organism: Eucalyptus brandiana; assembly: GCA_014182725.1. Taxonomy (NCBI): domain Eukaryota; kingdom Viridiplantae; phylum Streptophyta; class Magnoliopsida; order Myrtales; family Myrtaceae; genus Eucalyptus; species Eucalyptus brandiana. The sequence continues at coordinate 34,077,254 of CM024677.1, forward strand.
GTGGTCACCTTTTCACAAGCTGATCGCAAGCCAAAAGGCATAAAAAGAGAATAAGGACATGAAATTTACCCTTTAACGTGTCATCTTATCGTCATTATTTCGTCCATAGTTTGGTTAAATTTATCTTCTTAGAGTTGTCCGAATTGATTACATGTTTGAAATTACAATGGCCACTACACATATCGAGATTTCTCGATGACATATAAGATAATAATTGTTCTAGTTCGGATAAAGCATTGTGTACAAGCATCACAAGTTCTCACATGGATTTGGAAAGAGCTCCACCCTTAATGTTTTTCAACGTTCCAAGATGAGCTCAGAAAAAGCTTATGACAATAATTTGCCGTATAGGTGAGTAAATCAGTAAGGGAGTTTTTGAAAAGTTAAAATACTAAAAATACCTATGAAAGAGTTATATGTGAATTTTCAAGCTGATATAAGATCATTTATAAGGATTTCAAACATTTTACATTAAAAAAGTTAAGTGGGATTTGAAGAACAATTTAAAGGGGCTGATCCACTAATAGAATTGGTCAAATTACCAAAAAAAAAAAAAAAAAAAAAAAGCTATAGGAGAAAAAGACGAGGACATTTTGGAAAGATTGGTCGGAAACGTTTTGTTGCAGGTGTGGAAGCCAACCTCGGATAGAATGGTCAGTTCCGTGGGCGGTGCCAAGTTAGGTGAGTGATTTGACCATTTTTGGTCAGCTTTCTTTATGTCATTTTTTGGGGTCAGCTTGACTATACATGGTCTTAGGTCAACATTAGGAATTCAATTGGAATAGGTCTAACTTGTACGTGCAAAAAAAACCCAAATTGAGAAGCAAGGTCTGTTGAATATACTCCATGTCTTCTTAGTTTACCTGAATTATTCTCTTTTAAGAATAGTTGTAATAATACTTAAAATGATCAATATTACAAAAAAACTAAAACTTGTATATCTGTGATAAATTTATCTGAATTTTTTTTTTTACTATAAAAAATCCTAAATTGGTATATATGCGATAAATTTACTTAGAACTAAATTTTTTTACTGCCAAAAACCCCGAATTGATATATTTGTAACAAATTTATCATCCGTTAGTTTCTATAAAATTAAATTCATATTGCGAAAAATCATAAATCAATATTCTAGTCAATTGCTACATGTTATCCAACTCAATAATTTTATGGTAAAATTTAATAAAAACTAATTGAAGATAAATTTATTACAAGTATACTGAAGGCATCTACTTGATCTCGAGGATAAGGATTTTGCCCTAGAGCTGGTTGATTGTTATTTCGGGGCATTCATAGTAATTCTTAGGATAGGCTGCGATTCTAGAGTTTTTGGTGATAAAAAAAATTAGTTCGAAGTAGATTTGTTATAAGTTTATCAGTTTGGGATTTTTTGTGTTATTAACCCTACTTAAAAATGTAAGTGATAATTAGAGTGATTAAACCAATTTGATATTGTTTTTAGAGTAACCATTGAGGTGACCCCCGTGGAAGATGTTCAAAGGGACGATGTTTGACCACTTGGGTCTTTCACTTTTGATTAAGTCATAGAAGAAATCTCCATTAGTTCCATGTATTGGAACAAGGTTTAATAAGAGAAACATGCAAATTTTTTTTATTTGGTTTAATAATATATTTTCCCCATCGTTCGTTGAGATTTACCATCAAGCCTTAAATAAATACTCAAAGAATCGCTATCGGTACGTGACTGTTCGAAAAATCGAGAATTTTGATATCTATTCACGCCTCTTCCTCAATTAATTTTCAAGAGTCAAATCTTGGCAGGCTCTTCGATCCTCCATCTCGTCATTCAATCTCATATACCAAGCCTCGATCAGTTCTTTCGTCATTTATTTATTTATTCATTTTTGCGTGTGAACTACGATCACTTGTCTCCATCATCTTGTTTAAGAGCTTTAATTTTCCCTGGCCGGTTTAATTTATTTCGGGGTCAAATATTAACTACGGAATTTCAATCTGCAGAATATTTGTCAGTCAACATGATGAACAAGAAAATTCTCCATTTCTTTTTTCACAGTCTAATTCGATGGTCGGGAATATTGAAATCTATCGGCATCTTGGATGTATTTTTCTTGCTAGTTTTACAATTTTTGGGGAATAAAATTAAAAAAAAAGGTGAAAATATTGAGTCTCGTGGACTAGTGTGCGTATAAGTATATATATATTATTTGCAGCAAAGACTACCACTATAGTTCTCTCCAATTTTGTGAGCAATTAGCTAAAATGGGTGTCAAAAAGCATTTGCGAAAGGAATTAATGACGGTCTACAAAGGCTGAGTAAGCCAAGTTCGAGTTCATTGACATTACTAGACCCCAACCGGTCCAACTCATAAATGTAGACCACTCTGTTACAAGTCCAACAAACATAATAATCTCTTTACACCGCCCCAATTATTTAATGTTGGGTTTCTTACACGCGGATGACGATGAACCATGCAGGATCATCCTTTTCATACATAATCATTTGAATCCAAAAACAATGAAAATAATTTCATTAAAAAAAGAAGAAGAAGACATTCATCTAACTCGTGAAGTCATGTTCACACGTTTTTGCGACATGAAGACGTCCAAGGGCTCCGGTAACGGTCTCAATCGATGCTCGAAGGAAAAATTATACAATATTCGAGGACACTAATCCAAATGCGACACAACTTATACAATTCAAAATTGCTTTTCCATGGCGGCACTTCTCCATATGGGACCATACTTTGAACAGCTTATGATCAAAGCTATACGGAATACGAAAAATGATAATAATAATTATCGGGGAGCTTATACTAAACGAGAAATCGAGGAGCTCGACGAGGACCACATGGACAAAAGTGGGTCTGGGCCAACTCCATCCACTCCCGGGGGGTGGAATAATTTCCGAGACGTGGAGGCCAAATCAACCTTAAAAGAGCAAAAATCTCGTATTACAACGTCAAGTTCTAGATTTTTACGTAACAAAGATGGCGTCTGCGTCGGAACATGATAAGGCCCCCCGTCGTGGTCTTGACAAGGCTTGCTCACTTGCGACCTGCTCTTCCGTTTACTTTTTATAGCTGAACACGCGGTGTCGGCGAGAAATTTGACTTAAAAGCCGTACAATCATCCATTGAAATTCCCTCGGCTGCTTGACAAAGCTTGCATGCCACTCGTTCTTGCATTTGCTTTTATCGCTAAACACGTTGTGTCGGTGAGAAATTCGACCTAAAGCCACGCAATCATCCATTAAACCTGCTTGACAAAGGTTGTATGCAACAAATTCTTGCATTTGCTTTTACTGCTGACACGTTGCGTCGATCATAAATTTGACCGAAAGTTGTACAATTATCCATTGAAATTCCCTCACCCAATTAGCACTCTAGTAACTTACATCATTGAGTTCTTGTTAAGCTAGACTTGACGTTGATTATGCGGAAATGTCATAAGAAAATCAGTGGCTTCCATTCGACGATGCCGCGATGTTATCCTCTTATCTTTAATAGCGTCTTTTCAAGAAAAAGACGGAATCACTTTAGTTTTGTTGTTTTTTTAATATGACGGATTACAAAGTGTGGTTATTACTGATTAAAATATTATAATGCGTAATCCCCATCAATTAGTGTATTTTTTTTTTTTTAAAATTACTCACGTGGATTGTGATCATTAAAAAGGGAATATTCTTCTGTCCACTCCTACGGGAAGAGCACAACTACGCCATCATCTTTCGAACTCAAAAGGAAAATATTTTCATATTTATTTCCCGCAAACGCTCTTGAAAGAGCATGCACCCTTTTTTTTTTTTTAGTCTTTATAGTGTCATTAGGGTTTTAATTACTCGAGATTAGAGATTAATTTCGCGCGACGAGGGAGCCATCAGGAAAGGCCACGTGTACAGCTCTTTTTCCACCTTGGCTGCCAAATCGGCGGCTTGGGGGATGTGGAGTCAACTCGACGGCCGAAAAAAACAAAGACTGCTTCTTTTGTTTTTTTTTGCCTTCCTTTTCTTTCTTTAAATTCCGGCACGCCTTTCATTGGCCGAACGAGTAAAATATTTGACATATTTATTGGCGTGCCCCCCCAACTTTATTGGTACTGGCATCTCAGTTCCTTTGATGAATATACTCGTGATTATCGAGTTCGTCCTTTCTCGATTAATCAACGACCATAGTAATTGACTAATCTCAAGGGAAATTAGATTCCATCTCGGGCGTCGAAGTGACAAATAATGTTTAGCCAATAAGGGTTTATTTTATCAAAGGCAGCTGTCTCATGCGTAACGTGCATTGCATCGGTACAAAATTTCACGTTTTGATGCTATATAGAACTTTGATATAGATACAAAGAACCAAAAATACATGTCGATTAGAATAGATAACGTGGGGTAGCTCATGAAAAGTCCATTGGTGGGTAGAATTTCAATCTCGAGATGTCGGGTGTACGTTCCCTAAAAATCTTCATTTCGAATTGTGTGGTTTTTCGTGGCGTTTGATTTTGATTAACCACATGGATGTACATATTTTTCTGCTTCATGGTTGTCTCGTATGTAAGTCCTGTGTACTTGCATTGTTGGGTAGGTAAGATCTCAACATCGTGGTGTTTGGCATGTAAAGTCCAGAAATTATTGGGAGTGGAAGATAATGTGAATCGATGTTGAGAGTCGACCCTAACGTATGAATACGTGGATTCATAGTCATCTGCTAATTTTGACTTTCATAGGGGTCACTTTTATTTGTAAATTTTCGTTTTGAATTCTTAAAGTTCAACTCGGTTTATTTTAATTTATTAAACCAGTAATGGAAGTCATGTGGCAGACATGAGGATGGAAATGATCCTTTGATTATGGTGTAGATTTCCCATTTCCCACATGCAATTTAGCTAGATAATTTTTTTTCAAATTGATCTATTTTATTTATTTGGTAGAAAAGAATTCTAAGTTTGCTGATCATTTAAGAGACGGTACCATTCTTAAATGACCAGAAAGACTATTTCTCCCTTGGTTTTACCAATGAAAAATAAAGGAATGAATTACAAAGTACCATTCTTTCATTTTACTTGACTACCACTACTTTAATTAAGGTCAACACCAAGTGAAAACGAGTGCAAACCCATTCTCATTACTTTAAAGGACGGGAAGTATTGGAATATTTGGATTTTCTTAGGAAGGTTTTTGTCGAATGTGAAAGAAATTTCGTAATTGGAAAGAACAATTTGATTAAACATTAATGGGTTTATGAAACTAATGTAACTAGTATCATTGGGCGGTTTTATGACATTATTTAACAAAAAAGTAAGCTCGAAACGGTCAGAATGTTTACTTTATGTATAGATCTTTCATTTTTTATTTATGGCGCAATATAAAGAAAATAGTTTAACGAGATTATATATTTGCAATCAACAGCACTAAGTACTTGAATCCGAAGACATGACCTACTTTTAAAGGCATAGACAAAAGAAAATCATAATTCAAGTACCATAAGTTTCGTATGGCACTTACTTGAATATCATAATTTTTCTTTTTAAATTTTGATAACTCGGGTGCCATAACATTTTAAAAATATTCACTATATGTACTATGTCATATCGAATCTCCAACACTTGGGTGAATGTTTTTAAATTTTTTTTGATACTTAAGTGATTAATTAAAAGTTTCGGCACTCTTGTAAACATTTTTTCAGAAGTCATGACATTTGAGCAATCAAAATAAAAATAATAACATTTAAGTTAGTGTTATACGAAAGTTATGATACTCGTCATGTCCTTATCTCAATTTTTTTCTAAAAATTCATTAGGATATGATCAAATTGTGACAATTTATAATCCCTGCCGTTGGCACCCGACATATAGTTACTGTTGCCGCAAGCAATTACCATTATTACTCCTGACCCATTTATAATTAATGGTGGTTATCAACACCGGTTCTTTTCTAACGGATCGCCACAATTACTTTTGATCCTCACCTCATCACCTCTAACACTATCGATCATTTTGACACTTTTGTCAACCATGGCATACCCCCGACATAATTTTTGCTTGCCTCCCCTGCAACCTTTCGTATCGATGAATCACAACTTTAAAAAACTTTACCCAAAACGTTTCTTTCTTCGTGAAAGATGATTGAAATGACTAATATGTTGAAAGGAAGGGCATCATAGATCTCGAGCCTTAGACTTTTCTAAACATAGGCCAAAGCAGATCCAAAAAAATCTCGTATGATTTGACAGATGTGATTGTACATAGTGACGATAGTAGTTAAAAAGATAAAATTAAGGAACCATCCACCGTAGTGGCTCAACTGGATAGGCACTAGACTTCCATCGAGGAGGTCTAGTGTTCGAAACTCCTGTAATGCAAGGCTAGCTTTGAGTTTCTTGGTGACTTACACGATGGTACATGTGTGATGCTAACTTACACGATGTCGGCTACATGTGTGGTTTAAGACGCGTGTCACGTTTCCCAGCTTTACCTCCCGCCTACGCATGGGGTTCTCCTGGATCACCAAAAAAAAAAGAAGAAGATAAAATTAGGGAAAGAAATTACTCGAAGAAACCTCATCCTCAAAAGAGTAAGAGAACAAAAAGGGGCTGCTCAAAATTCAAAGGTCCAAATGCCACAACTGTTCCCATTTCTCCCTATTAGCAAGAACAATGAAAGCAAATTCTGGGGCAACAGGGACTCGGTCGCCATTTCAAGGTGGGGGAAAGACAAGAAGACGTTTGGTCCACCATTAATCATAACATATTCAGAATAAAGAAAAGGAAACCATGAGAAATCTGACTTTCGTTCTGGCTTCCTCTAGCGCGTCGGCCTTTACTTGTTCTTTGACCTAAGCAGCCACGTCTCCGCCCCGAACCTGCCCCCCGCACGAGACCAGTCCTCGCCAATGGCGGAGCTAGCAAAGCATGTGGGGTAGTTAGCAATAACCCCAGGGAAAAATCTCAAAAGGCTATTTAAACAGAAGTGAGAGAAGTGTCCTTTTGGAAAAGTAAAAAACAAGCGGCCTGGCTTCCGGAATAGTGGAATTTGAAAAACGTGTGTGGACGGTGAGAGAGAGAAATTCGTCCTGGAGAACGCCTCTCTGGCGATGTGTTCATGTGTCTTGGAGCTTTTTATATATGCCAGATCCTATGCACTTCCACTCATCATTTGCCCCCTTTTTTTTTCTGTACCGTAGACCCATTATATGCTCTGTCTGAAACTCTCTATTTCCCTCATTAATTTTCCTCACCCTCGCCCTCTGTAACAGAAGAGCCTCTGCACTCACTCAGAGGGGGGGTGGGGGGAGAGAGAGAGAGTTTTTGCAGAGAAGTAGTGCCAAGAAGGAGAGAGAGAGGGAGGGAGAAAAAGGAGAGGGTGGAGAGATGGCACTGACTAAAGAGATCATGGGTTGCTCGGTACTTGAAAGATCTTCATTTGTTTCCACCTCAAAGGTGATTTTGAGCCGCACCCGTCAAGCAAAACCGAAACTTGGGTTCAACCCAGCTTTGATCCAGCAGAGAAGAGTGAGCCTGAGGAAGGGCTTGGGAGGTCCTGCTGCCGTGGCGGCCATAAGTGAGGATTTGGTGAAAGCTGTGCCCGAGAATGTTGTCAAGTTCAAGGCGAGAGCCGTGCTGACCGTTAGGCAGAAGAACAAGGAGGACTTGAAGGAGACCATTGCCAAGCACTTGGATGCTTTCACCGATAGGATTGGCCGGAACGTTGTCTTGCAGCTTGTCAGCACCGAAGTAGATCCAAGTAAGTTTTTTTCTTCCCCAACAAAAGAAGAAGAGAAAAGTCTTTCTGTACGTTGTGAATATATCTAAATCGAGACCATCTTTTAGAGTCTCAAGATTATTGGGGTTTTCTTCTTCTGGGTTCCTAATCTTCTGATCAACCACCCCCTTCAAAGCTTCTGATGGGAACTGCGCAAGTTTTCCCAGACAAAAGGATTAAAATTTAACGTGGGTTTACATATCTCGTTTCGTTGGCATAAATTTTCAGAGATCATAAGTAACAAAAGGCTCGGCTCCTATCACCATTATTCGCTCAAGATTGGATTTGCTTTTCTTATTGACTTTTTTTTGCTGCAAATTGAAATCCCGCATGTCACTTGAATTGACTAGTTCTTGATGTTATGAGACCGCAGTAAAGTTTGCTAATTTTTCTGTAAACCTTTGTCCCCATGAATGACCTCAGAAACCAAGGCTCCCAAAAAAAGCAGTGAAGCAGTGCTGAAGGACTGGTCAAAGAAAGCACAGGTGAAAGCTGAGAAGGTTCATTACACAGCCGAATTCACAGTGGACTCGAACTTCGGCATTCCCGGGGCCATCACAGTGACAAATAAGCACCAGAATGAATTCTTCTTGGAGAGCATGACAATTGAAGGGTTTGCCTGTGGTCCAGTCCATTTCCCCTGCAACTCATGGGTGCAATCTAAGAAAGATCATCCTGGCAAGAGGATATTCTTTTCCAATAAGGTGCTTGTCATTAATGATAGTGCTTCCCATTTTGGGTTTTTAATGCATTTTTTAGATTGCTAATCTCGGTATCATTGCTTATTCTTCTCAGGGAGCAACTTGAACCGTTAGATAGTATTGTTTATTCACATTGACTCTCACTTGATATTACTTCCTAGGTCGCCCAAAACGGGACAAAACAGTGCATTTATAGATCTGTTGGCATAGGCAAACCAATAATGATAGTTGTGCACTATTACACAGATATAAAAATGCTGAATGGTTTTTTTCGGGAGTTGAATAGGACACTCGTCATGTCACAGATTATTCGTCTATGCTGAGATGGCCATGACCACTTTTATTTACATTTATGGCAACTTTCAAGATGTTATTGAAACTTATCCCCTATTTTCGGTAACTAAATAAATTTCGTGGTTTGTGGTTTTCTTGGGCAGCCTTATATGCCATATGAGACGCCCCCTGGGCTAAAAGCGATGAGAGAAGAAGAGTTGAAATACTTGAGGGGTGAGGGGAAGGGAGAAAGAAAATTATCTGACAGGATATATGACTTCGATCTGTATAATGACTTGGGTAATCCCGACAAAGGAATTGATTTTGCTCGGCCGACCCTTGGAGGCTCAAAAATACCTTTTCCAAGACGCTGCCGTACTGGCCGTGCTCCTACTTACACAGGTCAGTTAGTTTGCCAACTCCAGTTTTCTTGAATACAATATGCCAATGACTACATGAGGCAATGGCAGTCAGCCTGACGGCAATTAGACATATAAGTAGACTATGCAATTACAGATACCTCGTTTTTATGAGTTGATAATTGAATAAATATAGGTCCTGCATGTACTACCATAGTGTGGATTCATACTTGACAATGCCATGTAATCTCATTGATCTTGTGCATCACAGTCAAAACACTATTGTTTCTTTTTCTAGTCCCTTGTCTTGTCTCTTTCTGTCATTCATTTGTCAGCAATGCAGCTATTTGATGCACAGGCTTATATGTACTTAGTTGCTTGGTGCAACAACTTCAGTTCTTGGTAAAACATCATTGAACCTGAAGCAATCTTTCTTTTGAATATTGTCAGATATTAATGCTGAGAGCAGGGTTGAGAAGCCGTTGCCCATGTATGTGCCGAGAGATGAGCGGTTTGAGGAATCAAAACAAAACACATTTTCTGCTGGGAGGCTCAAAGCTGTGCTTCATAACTTAATACCGTCCTTGAAGGCCAGCCTCTCGGCAAATAACCATGACTTCAATGGTTTTTCTGACATCGACAGCCTCTACAAAGAAGGTCTATTTCTGAAGGTTGGTTTGCAAGATGAACTCTTGAAGAAACTTCCGTTGCCAAAGGTGGTCCAAGAATCCAGTCAAGGCTTTCTTAAATACGACACTCCAAAGATATTGTCAAGTGAGTATCATCTAGATATGGAAGTTCTTTTCTTCTTTGGTTCCCTTTGATGAAAAATGAAAAAGCATAAAGCACTTTTAATGTCTACCTGGACATCACATACTAGAGATACAAAGGCAGAAGAAAAGAGATCTTCCAATTTGTTCTATACAAAGAAGAAAGGATCTAAATCTATTTGGATGATGGGGAGTGCAATACGTCTCATAGCTTTGTTTTATAAGTGACGATTATTATTTCTGATCCGATGTTTTCATTGTGCCCATTTCTATAATGGGGCCGTCCTTGTAAATGATGAAGCATGTTTCGGTTAGAGATTGGGGATCTTACAGGTGGACATAATGTCATTGCTGAGCTACCTAGATTAATTTGCTGACTTCACCTTTGACTGAATATTCAGAGGACAGATTTGCGTGGCTCCGAGATGATGAATTCGCTCGTCAAGCGATAGCAGGGGTAAACCCTGGGAACATTGAGAAGCTCACAGTTTTTCCTCCAAAAAGCAACCTTGACCCTGAAGTCTATGGTCCTCTAGAGTCTGCTCTCAAAGAAGAACACATTTTGGGCCATCTTAATGGCATGTCTGTTCAACAGGTAACAACCAAGACATTAACTTGAGTTACATTACCCTAAGTTATATGTACTTTTACAGTTGAAGGATATGGTATTCATCCCTTGTCAATAGCTAATAGGTCTTTTCTTATTTTGCCAATTATTCTTCGCAGGCCATAGATGAAAATAAACTGTTCATCGTGGATTATCATGATGCATACCTTCCATTTCTGGACCGTATCAACGCCCTTGATGGCCGCAAAACATATGCGACTCGCACCATCTATTTCTTGACCCCTCGTGGAACACTTAAACCAATTGCCATAGAGCTTAGTTTGCCACCTCAAGGGCCTAGTTCTCGGTCGAAGCGGGTGGTAACACCACCAGTTGATGCCACTTCTAATTGGATGTGGCAGCTTGCTAAAGCCCATGTCAACTCCAACGATGCTGGGGTTCACCAACTAGTGAATCATTGGTGAGCAAACTGCTACATCTTATGAGACTTATTACAGGTCAGCTTAGGACTCAGAATTCACATCATAATACATCGTCTCATGGACTTAATTTCTGCAGGTTACGCACCCACGCATGCATGGAACCATTCATACTGGCTGCGCACAGGCAAATGAGTGCGATGCACCCAATATTCAAGCTGTTGGATCCGCACATGCGATATACGCTGGAGATCAATGCCTTGGCACGTCAGAGCCTGATCAGTGCGGATGGTGTCATTGAGTCTTGCTTCACTCCTGGCCGCTACTGCATGGAAATCAGTGCAGCTGCATATAAAAGCTTCTGGCGCTTTGACAAGGAGGACCTCCCTTCTGATCTGATTCGAAGGTACCTTCACATAACCGCATGAAATGAATGCATAATGTCTCCAACATCCCATTGAACACAGTTAATCGGTTCCTGAAATCTCGCTGAATAAATGTTGGTATCAATAGAGATCGAGTTGGATTCATTCAAGCAGACAGCTTCAAAAAAAAAATTTGATGCATATATTTATATATATGTATGTATATATAAAACTTTCACAAAAACATACATGGCATAACTGCACATTAAAAGCAAAATTTCCGTTTTCTGGTCCTATATAAAATGTTACAGCAGTATAATGCAAAAAACATTTTCAGTTTCAATTCAGTCAAGTTGCTTCTGTTTGCTTAGCCTGTCTATGTTTTCAATACTCTCCTTTATGCCGATCATCCTAACTCTACTCAATGTTTTACCTTTTACTACAGGGGAGTGGCTGTGCCTGATTCCACAAAACCACATGGCTTGAGACTCCTGATTGAAGACTACCCATATGCATCAGATGGGCTTCTGATCTGGTCTGCGCTCGAGAACTGGGTGCGCACATATGTAAACTACTACTACCCTACTCCTGCCGTAGTTTGTAATGACCAGGAGCTCCAAGCTTGGTATGCTGAGTCCGTCAATGTGGGCCACGCTGATATCCGCCATGCAGACTGGTGGCCCAAACTGGCGAGCCCGGAAGATCTTACCTCAATCCTCACCAAAATCATCTGGCTTTCCTCGGCCCAGCATGCATCCCTCAATTTTGGGCAGTATCCCTATGGTGGATTTGTGCCAAACCGCCCACCCCTAATGAGGAGGTTGATTCCCTTCAAAGGTGACCCCGAATATACAAATTTCGTAGCTGACCCGCAAAAGTATTACCTCTCTGCATTGCCTAGTCTGCTCCAAGCGACAAAATTTATGGCTGTGGTGGACACACTGTCGACTCACTCGCCCGATGAGGAGTACCTTGGAGAGCGACAACAACCGTCTGTTTGGACAGGCGATGCCGAGATTGTTGAGGCATTCTATGAGTTCTCAGCAGAGATCAGGCAGATAGAGAAGGAGATCGAGAGAAGAAATAATGATCCTAGCCTTAGGAATCGGTGCGGGGCGGGCGTGTTACCCTACGAGCTGCTCGCACCCAGCTCAGGACCGGGTGTAACATGTAGAGGCGTGCCGAACAGTATATCCATATGATGGACGTGATGCTGATAACTCAGTCTCAATAAGATATGCCTCAAAAAACTGTTGAGGTACATAAGTGTAGATTTTAAGCAGAGCATAATGATATCGCCACGTTTGTATGTAGATGCTAATCTAAGTGCATTTTCATGCTTGTCGAACTTTAGAATTGTATATGCAGTAGGATTCATGAGCATTAGAGTTGTATTATATAATACAGTACTTATTATGTTACAAAAATTCAGAGTGGAGACTCGTTGCATTGTCCTATCACCACAAAAGTTAGGGGTTGGCACTTCATTTGCAGTACATAGATGTTTGCTTGCCTTGAATCTTTTTCCAGAATGTTAGCTGATGAAGACAGTTGATAGAGATGTCTAGAACAGAATGAGAAGCCTGTTACATTTCCTTATTACTGAGGTTTATCATAAGAGACGCACCATGTAAGTTTTTAGGAGCAGAGATATGCCCACGATAATGCATACCCGTATCATGTATAGAGACCGAGTTATGCGAGGCGGACCCATTAGTGTTAATCACACTTTGAGTCGAGAACTCGGCCTAATACATACCGAGTATTTTCTGGCCAAATCTACGCATGACTATTAACTGAATTCAGCATTGCCTAAATTTTGCTTTTATTCATTCTTGTTATCAGAAGCTGCTTCTGCGCCCAATTTCTTGTGCTTTTCAATGGTCTCTGTTTTGCACTCTGGATATCTCATCGGAACCTATGAAAGGAGACCGGCGATCCCTCCAGTGAGGGCGGGCCGTGATGGCAGGCAGGCGATATTTTCCTTTGCGAAACGCGTGCATGATGCAAATTGTGATGCACGATCAAAGCGCCATTCTTCACGTTCATTGCTGTTTTTGACTAGGCGAACGGACTCCCATCGTTCTGCCTGCTCTCTCCTCATCCGAAGTGGGGGGATGTTGCTGTCTCTCTTTTCGCGCATTTATTTCCTGTAGACGCCAATGGCGTTGGGTTCGCCGTCGACATCAGATGGTGGGGCTCAGTCACCTCAGAGATGGTTGGGGGAGCCTTTTTCTGCAGAAGAAACGACGACGGAAACTGGAATGAGGATCGTGGAAGCTAAGGCTGATAGGAATGGTTGTCCGAAAGATTCGGTAACAGTCTTCATCATGGTGACTGGTCCAGTTTTCAGTTCTAGGCATGGAACTGTCTATTCATTCACTCGAGCCAGATGAGTACACACACATAACTTTATTTATTTATTTATTAATTTTAAAATTTTAACTTCTCACATCAAAACTCTAGTTTCCTCTTCGTCTCTTTCGGTCTCTCGCCTTGCTCATCACACGGCCTCGCCTCTCTCTCCCACTTTCGCTCTTGGTGGGCCTCCAACCTCGTCGATCCCTTTTTCACTCTTGCTCTAGTTCGCCTCTGGCCTCATCACGACATCTGTCATTTCCGTTCTCAATTGCCTTCGGCCTTCAACCTTGTTGCTTGCTCTCAAGTCTCATGTCTCTTCCAAAGTGGGGACATTCGGATCGGTTCTATGGATGCACCCGGGAACAAGTTTCCGAGTGGGTTCACGGAACCAATGGGCAGTTTGCAATTCCAATTTTTCTGAATTGGTTCTTAATGGGTGGTTCCTGACTCCTAATTTCAGGATAAGAATCATCTATACTGAAACCGATCACCTCTAGCTAATAGCAACTTTGCATGGAGGAAGGTCCTTCAGAAAGTTTTTTGAAGTCTTCAAAAGTGCAATCAATTTCTTTTGATAAATGGTTATAATCTACGTATGTCTCCTTCAAAAATCAATGCATTTTTAGGGCATGTTTGCTTCGGGAAAAACTTTATGATAAAGAAAAATACTTTTAGGAATATCATGTTTTTCGGGAAAATATTTTTTCCAATATAGGGTAGAAAATTTATTTTCTTAACTTTTTTTATACATATTTTTGAATGTAAATGGTTTTCGTTGACTGATAATTTCCAGCAAACCAAACGTGTGGAGGATCTAGAAAACTAATTGGCCATTTTTTTTTCATTCAAACGAGCACACCCTTAAATTACACTTTTTCATATCTGATTGCTCCTTTTCCGTAAATGAAAGTTGATAGGTTGAATTTCTGTTAACCCAATATACAACACAGTAGCATTGGCGATTCGCTATTCGCTATTCGCGTGTCTCTAAGTGAGAGAGAGAGAGAGAGAGAGAGAGAGAGAGAGAAGTACCCATTGAGTTCACAGTTATTTACTTGTAGAAAAGTTTAGTCGAATCAGGTCGTGCCAAAAGAAATCACCACTTCTCTAATGATGTGCTTTATCATCCCCCTATCGATTCAGCAATCCATCGTCCCCAAGTTTTGTACTAATCATGAAGTGGGCTGACTTCTGCACATCCCCATTATCTGATGACTGTGTGAGGCACATGTTGTCTATGCGATCATGAGAGTCTTGAATGTCCAAACTCACTCCTATACATTTCTCAATAATAATAATAATAATAATAATAATAATAATAATAATAATAATAATAATAATAATAATAATATTTTTTCTCTCTGTCTATAACTTAAGTGAGGGAAAAGGAAGACCTATGTCAAGGAGGCATCACAGCGTTATATGCATGTGGATCTATTAAGTAATAGCTATATCACGACCTTATATCGACCACATTTTAAGGAGGAATTGACGACTTACTTATGGTTAAAAAGGGGAATTTTTTGTTGTAGGAAAGCATGATTTTTTAAAGAATTAAAGAGATTAATATGTCTTGTGCATTAGCGTTGGATATTTAGAATCACATAAGGTCTAATTTGTACTGTGCTTTATTGGGCTTATTAAGGTTGGGAAAACGAAATGATGCCCAGGCCCGAACAGGCCCGGCCCTTGGAGGTCTCAGTGGCCCGGGCCCGCTCATTTCTGAGATTTGCGACTATCGCGCTTTGGGCTTGGGTCGGTCGGAATTGAGTTTTGATTGGAAAACACGCTTGATCTTTTTGTCCTCCGCTTTGCAACTACGCCCCTACGGAATCTCCAATTTACTCGGACGAGCCTACCTTTCCGGAATTTTTATTCGTTTTTCTCCCCCAGTTTGTGAATGTCGTTCGATTTAGCACAAGACGGTCCAACTTATCTTTTTTGTCAATCTATTATTGGCAGCACTTTTGTTGCGTGCTATGCAAAGAGATCATAAGGTGGAGATCGTCATCTTGATGACGTCTATTGCTTTAGTTGGAGCATGCAAAGCAACCACTATATAATTCAAAGCACGACCCACGCTCTTTTATTATAATGTTTTCTTTTATAATAATGAAAAATGAAAGAGCGTGGGTCATGCTTTGAATAATGCCTAGAAAGCACCTGTCCCTTCTTCCTTTCTCATCACCATTGATTGATCGCTAGAAGACATGAAATTTAGTGGTTGATTATCAAGTAGGGTTCCAACTTGTTTTTTGCTTTTGCTCCTCACTAGGAGAACAGGCATGGCTCTCCCATTCGATCCCTTCTTGGCTTCTTTTTCGAGAAAGAGACTGATTTGCCTGAAAAGAGGATGAAATATCTCGGAGAATCCCTGCCATACCGCCCGATTTTATATCGCCATCGATGACAGGGCTCTTTTCCAGGTGGAGCAGTGCATCTCTGTCTTGAAACCCAACCCTTCATACAGGAGTTACCATTCTCAACTTCACAGTGGAGTACTTGGAATCTGATCCGATCCGATCCGATCCGATCCGATCCCAGCAGTCAAGCTCATTATTGTTTTAGCTCACCAGCCTCCGAAGCTGGAACGTCTTTTTTAGAGGAGGCTAAATCATTTCGCCAACTCTATTTACTAAGCGAGTAAAAATAGTTATTTAAAGAATACGATGCGCGGAACCTCATTCCTCTCGGGTTTCGAATACACAAACACCCTGCCTCCGTCTCTAGACTAAAGTAACATGTTCTTTTAGCACATAGTTGATATGCATAGTGCAGAAGCATGGCAGGTTGGTTGGAGTTACTTATTGAAGCTGAGATGTGGTATGTCCACATTTAGATGGGAATGAATGACGTTTTTTTTGGGCCGATTGGCGGAGCCCTTCTCTGGCCATTCTTGATCGAATGGTGGGGAATGGGTGTGATGCACGAAACGCTCGCGACCGTCATTTCTTACGTTGTCCTTAAGACCCCTACCGTGCTTGTGGGGACGTCCGACAGTGATTCGACATTGATTCATGACCTAGTGCGAAATGAGATTCGAGCTTGTAATTTCTGATATAAGGACTTGGTTTGATGAGTTGGGGAATGATCGTAGGAAGGAGCAGATTTTGATAGGCTTCTTGGATGGTGAAATGGGCAGGGAATTGGTCAAATTGCACACCAGACAAAGGAAAATAATTACAGATTATATCTGTAAAACTTGAATTATCTCATAAGATGAGTTTAATGATGTAACATGTACTTGAAAGATAACTATCTACAAATTAATGATGGATGTATGGATTCTTGAGAAGAGATGAGTTGTATTGTCCTTCTGTTCAGATCCTATGAATAAATAGAAAGTTGGATTTATATTAAATGTCACATGAATCGGCCCATCTATCTTTCTAAGAAGAGGTTTGATTGCAATTCCAATTTGGACAGGAGAAGCATGCTATGTTAATGTGCCTTGGATGATCCACATCGCAAGATTAGGCACTGACAAGCATGTTGAACTATTCACATGGTCGAGAGCTCTACAACTTAGGCACAATGACACAATTATTAGGAGCATGCTTTATCACTGAGCTAATAGCCCGTTGTTTAGCCCCGGAACCCATCCACTAAAGAGAAAGCTACAAGACTCAGTATAGGAGGAGCCAAAGCTGACAATAACTAGACTGAGTCGATTCTCGGGAATGTCACATCTTACAAATCAAATCGTTCGGTACAAAATCATCAATCTTTTTCGGTTGCATTTTTCTAAACCCTAACCCGGACTCTGACGTCACGACTCCATGTATGAATCAGCAGCTAATCCCGGGGACTTAAAAAGACAGGTCACCCGCCACATGGTCTTGGAGCCGCCCACCAAAGATGTGATTCTCGTTGACGAAGAGGATGCTCCGGCGGCAGCGAGAAACCACAGCCCCCCGGCTCGGCTGCTCTGACTCAGGTCAACCGGGAAGTCTCCGGGAAAAAATAATACCTCTTGGGGCCCATAAAGAGTTTCCGGGAAGATGAGCGGAAAGTTTCTGACGACCCGCCGATCCGAGAAAATGGCGCACAGTCAACGGGGTCAAGAGTCAAGTGGCGTGGCAAGTTCTTTGTTTTTATATTAGTTTTGGGCGTTTCTCACTCCCACTGAGAAGTTGCATATGAATTCAGGAAAGGGGGGCTGAAGTTTCTCGGCGACGGAGCTGATCAGGTGGCGGGCCGATCCTGGTGAGAAAGTGGGAAGGGGGTTGTTTCCTGGAAAGTTAGAGAGATTTGAATGTTACAAATGGGTTTTGATTTGCTAGGTTGATCTTGACTGTAGTGACCAGAATCCATGTAGAAATTGCTGCCATCGAGAATGACGTACATGCACCCTCCCCTCGAAGTACCAGGGCCAATGTTGTGCTCTAGAAGTGGGAACTGATGTGAGGCGGTACTCTTTTCACGAGTTTGTGACTTAGAGTCGTAAACATTTTCGCTTAATTTGAGGATTCACACGTGACCTTATAAATCTTTTGAGACTCAGTGATGGTTTTTGTGAATATAAATGACTCAATGCATGGACAGTGCGATTATGTTAATTAAGTTCGGTCTATGAAAGCTGCGATCCATTTCATT
This sequence comes from Eucalyptus brandiana, assembly GCA_014182725.1. Classification (NCBI taxonomy): domain Eukaryota; kingdom Viridiplantae; phylum Streptophyta; class Magnoliopsida; order Myrtales; family Myrtaceae; genus Eucalyptus; species Eucalyptus brandiana. Next base: position 34,095,400 of record CM024677.1, read on the forward strand.
TCATTTCAGTTCCGTACTGCAGAGGTTTAATTTTTCAATTCATATTAGTTTGACAAATGGTCTGATCTCCACTGCCTTAGTCAATTAAAGTTAGGCATACGGACTGCCTCTTTCCTCATCATCAGTACTACTGTTTTAGCCGCTCACGTAGTCGGAAATCACCATCGACTTTTCTTTATATTGTTTAGTTGCGTCTATGAAGAAACGTTGCCGTCCAGGCGTCTACATGGATGACAGGAGAGTTTGCTCTTCTCAATTTAAGATTTCGAGATAGAAATCATGCTGGGAATACTTTAGGAGTGAATGTATCAGGCTGACATGAAGGCGTGCTCGAAGATCATAGAAAAGGTGAGCTGGTCGAGATACGCGTGGTCTTACCTATTGTCTATAAAATGGTACACATTGACAGACGTGGAAAGGGGCGCCTGCTGCATCGCGAGTCACGAGTAGCTAGCGACAAGCAAATAGTAGTCATCTCACATTACTTTTCTAATTCCGCAAAGACTTTGAAGGGGAGACTTAACCTACTTAAAAATTAAATGCTGGCGACTTAAAAATCATGCCCCCTCCCCGGACCTCTATAAATGCTCCCTCCCCACTCCAACGAATCACCCCATCATCCCATCACCGCATCAGCCACTCCGATCACCACCCACCACCACCGCCACTGCCGCCACCACCACCACCACCAATGGATTCCCCTTCTTGGACCGCCTATGCGGCTGCGTGGCTAGCGACCCTAGCCCTCCTCCTCCTCTCCCGCCGCCTCCGCCGCAGCCACTACAACCTTCCCCCAGGACCAAAACCTTGGCCCATCATCGGGAACCTCAACCTCATCGGCTCCCTCCCGCACCGATCCCTCCACGAGCTCACCAAGACCTATGGCCCGCTCATGCAGGTCCAGTTCGGATCCTTCCCCGTCGTCGTGGGTTCCTCGGTCGAGATGGCCAGGGCCTTCCTTAAGACCCACGACGTCGCCTTCGCTGGCCGGCCCAAGACCGCCGCCGGCAAGTACACCACCTACAACTACTCCGACATCACGTGGTCGCCCTACGGCCCGTACTGGCGCCAGGCCCGGAAGTTGTGCATCATGGAGCTCTTCAGCGCGAAGCGCCTCGAGTCCTATGAGTACATTCGGACGGAAGAGCTAATGTCCCTCCTCGGGAGCCTGTACGTCTCCAGGGGCGCGCAACTCACGTTGAAGGACCACCTGACCGACCTGAGCCTCAACGTGATAAGCCGCATGGTCCTGGGGAAGAAGTACACCGAGGAGACCGAGAACTCCATCGTCAAGCCGGACGAGTTCAAGAAGATGCTCGACGAGCTGTTCCTGTTGAACGGCGCGCTGAACATCGGGGACTCCATCCCGTGGCTCGACTTCCTGGACCTCCAGGGCTACATCAAGAGGATGAAGGCTCTGAGCAAGAAGTTCGACCGGTTCTTAGAGCACGTCCTGGATGAGCACGATGAGAGGCGGCGCGGGGTCCCCAACTACGTCGCCAAGGACATGGTAGATGTGCTCTTGCAGTTCGCCGACGATCCGAATCTCGATGTCAAGCTCGAGAGGAAAGGAGTCAAAGGGTTCACTCAGGTACTATACATTTGCCCCGCACGACAACAATTCTTCTCTTTAATTTGCAGACTGAATGCAGCATAAAACTAAAAAAAGGCAAGTTGGGTTGAGGCCAGTACAATCCAGCTTAGCTTAGCTTAGCGTATCGTCAGCTCAAAGCTTGAAAGCAACAACCCGACCAAAGTACGGTCATTTTCCTCATGGTTTTCAGTGACTTTTTCCTCTGTTCAGATTAGGAAAAATGTCCCGGTGTCGTTCTCGACCGTCCCGTCTTTTTAGCTTACGTAATTGTTCGATATAATTTCGCTCCGTTGACCAATCACTTTGGGCTCTATCGATCTGGCGATTTATGCAAATATCCGATTTAACTATATAATGAGGGGAGAGGAAAAGTCTGCGTGTTTTCCGCAGAGAGAGGGAACTTCGTTAAATCACAAGTTGCATTTGCGATTGGAGGGGACTGAGATGTCAGATAGGATGGGAGTAGATCTTGGAGCTTAGCGGATATGAGATGTGCGGGTGATTTAACTGATCGTAAAAGTTGGGACAGCGACTTAATACTGTAGACCCAAGAGCTATTCCTCTTTTGTACGCCTCAACGATAGACATATAGTGCTTGCATGGCTAATGATTTTCCATGATATTTACGAACTGCCTGCAGGACCTGATCGCGGGTGGGACCGAGAGCTCGGCCGTGACGGTGGAGTGGGCGATCTCGGAGCTCCTGAAGAGGCCGGAGACCTTCAAGAAGGCCACCGAGGAGCTGGACAGGGTGATCGGGAGAGACCGGTGGGTGAGCGAGAAGGACATTGCGAACCTGCCCTACATCGACGCCATTGCCAAGGAGACCATGAGGCTCCACCCGGTGGCGCCGATGCTCGTGCCCCGGATGGCGAGGGAGGACTGCAATATCAACGGCTACGATATCCCCAAGGGCACCCGGATCCTCGTCCTTGTGTGGAGCATTGGGAGGGACCCCGAGATCTGGGACGCCCCGGAAGAGTTCCGGCCGGAGAGGTTCCTCGAGCACGACATCGATGTAAAGGGCCAGAGCTTCGAGCTCCTGCCGTTTGGGTCCGGGAGGAGGATGTGCCCGGGGTACAGCCTGGGGCTCAAGGTGATTCAGGCGAGCCTGGCCAATCTGTTGCATGGCTTCAACTGGAAGTTGCCGGAGGGGATGAGCAATGAGGACTTGGAAATGGAGGAGATCTTCGGGCTCTCGACGCCGAAGAAGATCCCGCTCGTTGCCGTGGCTGAGCCGAGGTTGCCGGAACATATGTACTCCGTGTGAATTTGTGCGCCGGTGTTGTTTTAGTGTTCTCTAGTATTGTTGTCGTTTGCCTTGTCCGTACCTTAACGAGGGAAAACTAAGCGATGTTAAGATCTTGCCTTGGATCATGCTGTAACTCCCAAATAATTAAGCATCAAGAAAAGCTAATAAGATCTGCTCTTTGATGTTGCAATCATGTAGCTGTGAAGTTGAAACATCATGTAACATTATATATCGCTTTCGCGATTAACAGCCCAATGCATATAATTTACGGTATGTATCGTGCATCCAACAACTTGCATTATTTGAATGAAATGGGGCCGCACAAGTTGATTGGCTAAATGCGATTATAGAGGAAGATATTATACAAAAGTTTTTATGAGCTGGGTCCTCCTCTTACCTCACTAATTTTCCGATACTGGGGAAAACTTCATTTCAATAGGTTCATGATGCTTGACTAATTTATCAACTTCAAGACCCAAAAAGGGAAAAAAAATAAATAAATAAAGGAAACTTTCAATATCAATTCACCCGTGAGTACCCATCGCTCTTGATGTGCCGTAATCATGATCACAAATAGTTTTTTTTTTTTTTTTTTTGGTCAATCATGATCACAAATAGTTAAATAGTACCATTTAGTTAAATAGTACCATTTAGTCATCATCGATGGGCCTTAATTAATTGAGTAATAAAGGGTGTCATTATCGTAGTTTAATCCATAATTACCCAACGATTAAACATTATTTTTTTATATGTACGTCGAAAAGGCTTTGAATTTGATTAGCGGGGACGAGATTTCGATTTTGGGCCGTTTAACTTGGGTGGATGTATTGAGCGTGTTTTTTTCTTCAGGGGCTTTTTAGTCAAAATGAGAGAGTTACAGGGGAACCGGAACCGCACGTGCGAGCGCGGCCCGCGTTCGTTGACCGGAGGAAACTCTTTGACTTTGACCACGAAACGGAAGGGAGACGAGGGACGGGTTTGCTTGCTGATTGGACCCAAATACCACGTTTCGCTTCCTGATTGGGCCGACGCACGGTGACATGGCGTGACCGGCCACTGGACACTGGACAGACAGACGGCAGCTTTTGGTGGGCCAAAATTATAGGGGGGCGAAAAAATATTACATAACCTAACGGTTCCGATCCATTTAGAGTATACTATATAATAATATTTTCTGGTGTCCAGTGTCCGTGAATGTGGGACACGTGGTTTCGTCCACTCATGGACATCGCCACGTGGCGACCGCATCCATTAGGGGATGGAAGTGACAGATGGGCAAAAAATGGCAAGAGATGGGGTGTCCTGTCCTTGTCATCTCCCTCCCCACTTCAGCTCAGCTGATTATTTTATTTTATTTTCGGTGATTAAATAAAAGGACGACACTGTTTCTGCAAAAAGTTTAATGAAAATCCTCTCTCTCTCTCTCTCTTTCTCTCTATATTAACAGACCGATTATTCCTTGACTTTCTTGAGCACGTACTGATATTTAATTCCACTTTTTCTACACATAAATGATCTATGACGAGTTACGGCTTACCTGCCTTGATTTGATTAAAGTTCCTTTATTTTTTAGTTTTTCTTATATCTAGTTTCAAGAGAATAAGTTGATTTTTCTTTCCCCAAGAAGCAAAAAGAATATGAAAATACAAACTGTCAATTCGAGATTTTAATTGTTGAGGATTACCTCGATGGCTACTTTTTTTCATTTGAGAATGCGATTTCTCACCTTACTGGGATTGTGACCGGGACGTGTACATAGAAAAATAAGATTTCACAACCTATGTATACTGTGAGTGGGCTTGTAATAACATAAGATCAGATAAAAAAAGAAGAATTTGGGATTTAATTTCTCTCCTCCCTTCAATCCTAAAATCACAAAGATTAAAGCAAGACCAAATGAAAAAAGGAAAATGCAAAGATCCAGATTTAGGGCTATTTGGTAACCATCCAAACATGCTTTAATTCTGATTTTTTGTTCTAGGGAGTAATTTTGGAACAAAATCGTGTTTGATAAAATTTTTGTTCCTATAAACAAAATTCTATTTTTTTTATATCCAAAAGTAAATTTGGATTGGAATCAATAATAATAAAAAATATTAATTCTTGTTCTTGGGAACAAAGCTAAGAATTAAGCCATTTTTTTTTTTTTTTTTTTCTTCTTCTTATCTTTTCTCTTCTTCTTCTTTCCTTTTTTCTTCTTCATTTACTGCCACTACCGTTGTTGCCGTCCATTGCCCACTACCGTTCGGTTGTCGCTAGCAACCGTCCGATGAGCTCGCTAGGCCAAGGTAAGGTTTGATGAACTCGCTGAGGCAAACCCAACCCCGATGAGACGACCGACTCGGCGAGGGTTAGCGACACTCTAGTGAGGTTGACGGCCCTCGTTTGGCCGATCGCCAACCGTTTGTCATCCTAAGGTTGGCGAGTGGCCACCTTGAAGAAGGAGAAGAAGGGGAGGAAGAAAGGAAAAAAAGAAAAAATAAAAAGGAAAAAATTAATAAATTTATTTTTTAAAAAATAAAAAAAATGATTTGCAATATGAATTGAAATTTTACTATTTATAGAATACATGTTTTTTATTTTTTTTATTTAGTATTTATATTTATAGTTTATACTATAGTTTATTATTTACTATTTAATTAAAAATTGATTAGTTAATATTATTACTTAGTATAAATATAATTAATCAATAAAATTTCTACAATTTGATAAAATTTTTAAAATTTGAATAGAAATTTTATGTAATTATTAAACGCATTTATATTCTTTTTATTTTAGATTGTATAATTATTAAACTCATATTTTACTCGAAATTATTATCTTAATGTAATAAAAAAGAATTATTTATTATCATAAATATGTTTTTGGAAACAGAATCGTTCCCAAATACATCTTTAGATTTTCTTGATTGGCCAACATTATTTTCTCAGAAATTTGTTCATTTTTACTTTTAACCAAAAAAAAAAGAAAAAGAAAAATTCACCCTCGGCAGCCGGAATTTCGTGGTGCAATCCGAGGACAGCGTCGTAAATGCCCAGTCATCTTGTCTCTCGGCCACAAACAGTCTAGAGAGAGAAAGTAAGGGCTCGAGAGAGAGACCCAAACCTTCTGGAAAATCTGAGAACCGGTCGACCTCGATTTTTCTCCGTACATTCCCATCCTCCTCGCCAAGAGCTCTCTCGTGAATTCTCACGTCCAAGGCTTCGCCCAAGACGTCCGGCTCCGCCGCCCTCCGCCGCGCTCCGCCGTCTTCCTCGATCGATTCTCCGCTCCCCTCGCCGGCAGAAAGCTCGCCCGAGGAAAGGAAATTGCAGCTTTTCCCGGGAAAATTCGGCTCCTTTTTCCGCGGAATCGCCCTATCTCGCCGGAAAAGGATCTGGGTCGTCGGGAAACCGCCTCGTTTCCGACGGAATTCGGTCGCGTGAAACCCTAGAATCCAGCTCGACCCAAATGCCCATGGCGGTCCCGACGGTGGCTCTGTACGCCAGCCCGCCGAGCAGCGTCTGCTCGACGTCGCACCAGATCAACGCCCACGTGTCGTGCGAATTCGAATTCAACTCCCGGTCGTCGCCGTCCGCGGCCTCGTCGACCGCTTCTTCCGGTCAGAAGCCGACCGTCGGCGGCCTCTCGTGCCTCTTCGCTTCGCCGGCGCCGACGGTGGCTAAGCACTCGTCGTCGTCGTCGAGCTTCGCTGGGGGCGGAGGAGATGAATTGGCGAGGCAAGAGAGAGGTGAGGAATTTAGGGAGCTGAGTAGCTCCTTGAGCAGCTCCTTTCGCTATTCGCCGAGTAAATTTGTGGGTTCGTGGAAGCGAGATCATCAGAGCCCGGTCTCGGTTCTTCACGGACCTGTTTCGTGTAGTAGCAATAGCAGTAGTGGAAACTGTAGTGCAAAGAGCTTCCCGGTGAGAACTTCGCGCGATAGAAATGACGTTAATGCGCTAGGCTCGATTCGTGGAGGTTATAATGGGATGTTCAGTGGGTTTGTTCGGAGGGCGGTGGCTTCTTGCGTTGAGCTAGAAATGCCGGCGGTTGAGGTGCATGGTGATAGTGGTGGAGCTGCTGACGTGGAGGAATTGACGTTTAATTTGGAGGATTGCTTTGTGGAGAACAATCTTGAGCCGTATGCGAAGGAGTTGTTGGCGAATGCACAGTTGAGGCATAAGATCTTCTGCGACGAGTTTGTCATTAAGGCATTCTATGAGGCTGAAAAGGCACATAGAGGGCAGGTATACTTCACGAGTTTACAATGGCCTTTGTTCGTTGGGACAATTTTTTGATGATTGTTTGATAGGTTTGGATGTGTTTGTGATGTAGGTGCGCGCCAGTGGTGATCCATATCTGCAGCATTGCGTTGAAACAGCTGTGTCACTGGCACTAATCGGGGCCAATTCTACCGTGGTTGCTGCAGGGCTGTTGCATGACACCCTTGATGATACCTTCATGAGTTATGACTATGTATTGAGGAACTTTGGAGCTGGAGTGGCTGACTTAATTGTAGGGGTAAGAAAGAACTTGATTCCTTGTGTGAACTGTTTGGACAAACAAGAATACCAAAAGAAGTTAACTTAAACATTTGGCATTTATTTTCTCCTGAGCTGTTTCTGCTGTTTATCTGTCACTGGAATTTTTTTTTTTTTGGGGGGGAGAGGCGTAATAAATAAATTAATTAAATAGCATACATAATTTACTACACGCCACTTGCAAGTATTTGTTCGTGGCTTATGTCCTTGTGCAACTATTTCCAGGCCACCGAAAGAGTACAATATTTATTCAGGCTGTTGACTGAACTATTCAAATAGTTACTTCCTGATTGAGGAAGATTCAGTTCAGGATGTCCTCGAAATGACCTCATTAAGCTTACGGATAGCTATCTGCAGGGAGTGCTGGGGTATTCATTATGAATATTAATGTAAATGGATAGTTTTTGTTTTCTAGATAATGCCTTCCAAGAACGCTTTCCATGAAAGTGATGTACCGAGTTGTAGGATTGAATTATCTTGTTGACAGAATGCTATTGCGCATATAGCTGGTGGTAGCTGTGGTAATTGCTTCTCCTATTTAGGGATTTTTGTCCAGGAATACTGTATTTGCAAAGTAAGAGTTATACTATGTAGACATCTTGGGAAGTTGATAGTCTCTTCACTCTCTAATTCAGGAAGACTCATTCCTAAATGAACTTTTCTGATGGTTTTGCCACTGGTAAGGCTGCAACCAGGGATATTGCTTACTTTCCCATGTTTCGCTTTTTCAGTGCAAAAAAAATTTCGCAAATTGGTTTATGTAATGGTAAAGAGACATTTGAGCAAAATATTTGCAGATATGGTCTGGGTTTTGATTCTGACAGCTCGCTGTGCTTTAGTCAACCCTCAGAAGCTTACGCTTTTAGTTTGAAAGATAACACGTCAACTAGAGCGCTTGCATTCTCCTCTAGATTGTTTTGTCTCTTTTTACTTTTCCATCCATGTTGCTGCTTGTCTGAAGTAATGCACTGTTGCTGCTTTGAGCTCTTTTTGTTTGCATGGCGACTCTTATGCATGCATGTTTTAGAGAAACTTTAATCTAAGTCAGTTATGTATGGTTATTCTAGGTATCAAAGCTAAGCCAACTTAGCCAACTTGCACGGGAAAATAATACAGCATGCAAGACTGTTGAGGCGGATCGACTTCATACCATGTTCCTAGCCATGGCAGATGCCCGGGCTGTCCTCATAAAATTGGCTGATAGACTTCATAATATGGCGACTCTGGATGCATTGCCTTTGGTCAAGCAACAACGGTTTGCCAAGGAGACAATGGAGATATTTGTGCCCTTGGCCAACCGTTTGGGAATCTATAGTTGGAAGGAGCAGCTAGAGAATTTGTGCTTTAAGCATCTCTACCCGGACATGCACGCACAATTATCGTCGCAGCTTCTTGAGTCCTTTGATGAAGCCATGATTGCATCTGCTATTGAGAAATTGGAGCTAGCTCTCAAGGATAAAGCCATTTCGTACCACTCTTTATCAGGAAGGCACAAAAGCTTACATAGCATATATAGCAAAATGTTAAAGTATGCCCCTCCCTCTATCACGTATCCTTTATATGTTGTTTGAAGGAATGCTTTCCTTTGTTGATAGGTTGTCCTACGTGATTTTCATGGATTGGTTGCTAACTGAGAACCCTAGGGAACAAAATAACACAATTTATGTACTATTTATTACAAAGTTTTCAGTATTAGAGCTGCTAAAGGTTTCTGGCCAAGAAAAAAAGGAAAAAAAAGCTGCTGCCTAGGGTGGATGATGTTTCATCTTTCTTTTTACTAATTATAAGGTACTTTATTAAAAGATGCACTGTGGTAGTACATCTGAAGTAAATGAAAACGGGGCACTAGAAATTGAAAACACAGCCTAAGAAACATACTTATAGCATTGGAGAGTAGACCATGAAGCCCAAAGATGACTAAAAGCCTAAAGATTGAAGAAGCTGAAGACTTGGATATTTGGAACATCTTTTGGTGCAAGCAATAAGTGCTTCTCATATTTTGAAGAATTATATACACTCTGAGCGGCTGCAGTAACACACCTAGAATAGATGTCCAGTCTCTCTTGTAGAAGTAACTTGTGTGCTAATTGGTGTTATTAATGGAGATCATCATCTTTGCAGGAAGAAGCTTACGATGGATGAAATCCATGACATACATGGTTTGCGATTAATTGTTGAAAATGAAGAGGATTGTTATGAGGCACTGAGAATTGTCCAAAGTTTGTGGCCCGAAGTTCCTGGAAGATCAAAAGACTACATTGCCCATCCAAAGCTTAATGGGTATGTTTGCTAAAATACACTCTTAAGAGTCAAGGCCTTTGCTTTCTTAACATTCCTATTTTATTATTTAGGTATCAATCACTTCATACTGTAGTGATGGGTGATGGGATGGTTCCCCTTGAAGTTCAAATCCGAACAAAAGCGATGCATTTGCAGGCTGAATTTGGATTTGCTGCTCATTGGAGATATAAAGAAGGTGAATGTAAGCACTCTGCTTTCGTGCTTCAGATGGTCGAGTGGGCTCGATGGGTTGTTAGCTGGCAGTGTGAGGCAATGAGAAATGATCAGTCATCAGTTGGCCATGTTGATTCTGTCAAGCCAACCTGCACGTTCCCAACTCACACAGAAGATTGTCCATTCTCGTACAAACCTCTCTCTGATCAGGATAGGCCTGTTTTTATCATTATGATTGAAAACGATAAGGTACTTTTCAACTTGCTTATTTATTTATTTATTTTAAATAATGTAGATTGTTTCTAAAGTCGGTGCTTGTGCTACCTGGTTGTCATAGGACGGTTCAACAAATTTTGCTATGGTGCATGAAACACTTGATGACTTGGATAGCGTAATTGAAGTTTGGTTTGGATAGTATGCTAATATATAGTTACCCTGCCCTGCTTAATGATGGATGTGTTTAAGTACTTTGATGGTTGGATTCTGCAGATGTCGGTCCAAGAATTTCCTCCAGACTCTACAGTCATGGATTTGTTGGAAAGGGCTGGGATGGGGAGCTCGAAATGGTCACCTTACAGGTTCCCTCTCAAAGAAGAACTGAGGCCAAGGTTGAATCGCGAGCCGGTTGGTGAGCCTACATGCAAGTTGAAGATGGGGGATGTCGTGGAATTGACTCCTGCATTACCCAATAAGTCATTGACGGAGTATAGGGAAGAGATCCAGCGAATGTATGATCATGACCTTACCATATCAAGGCCGGGGCGGTCTACTAGAACTTTGGTTGGCTGGAGGAGTTGACCCGTTTGAGATGATTCCTTTGTGATTGTATCATTTGTCAAAATCAGGTGGGCTTGTAAATATGTATGTATATATAGAACAGGACTCTCGTTCTGTAGTTATTTGGACTCTCATTCTGTTTGGAAAGTTATATTCTTTCTCATTTTATTTTGCTCTTGAATGGACTCTGAACAATTTGATTCTCCCAAATCCGGCATTTATGCAATCTGTATCTTTATTGGCAGCTACGTCTTGTTCTGTTCAAAGATGCACGGTCCAGAGTGCATTTGTTATTTCCCCCTTTTGGTAATATTTGGTGATTGTTATGGTCTGTAAATGAATTACGACGTCACTGGAGATCTGGCGTCCAAAAACGTGGTCATCATCTGTGGCTTCTCAAGAAAGGACTGAGGCCATGTCTCAGAACTTTTTACCAGAGGATAGAATGCCTGAATTCCAAGCAGTTCCAACTCCTAAATTCTAGCCACACATTGAACGGAAAAAATAGATAGATTGCCTCATGCTAATGTACCATCCAAATCATATTTGGTAATTTAAAGTCATTTATTACTTGCATGATAAATACAACCGCTAGTACCACTACAGAGAGGAAAGTCATGAAGTAGCATGATAATGCATTTTCATTTTCTATCTCCACAAGAACTCTTGAACAGAGTGTTGCCAAGAGAGCACAAGCATCAGCATCACCAGAACCGCAGTGAGTCCCCAGGATGAGCTCCCAATTCGCAGCACCCATGAAGGATCAGGAGATGGAACCACCGAACCTCTCTGACTATATGCTGAAGAAGAAGATGATGATGAAGTGGTCTTGATGGCAATAATGAGCCCGGCAAGAACCACAGGAAGAACAAACCCAGAACTCCATCTGGCCTCGTGGTGGTACTTAGTTTCACCCTTCCTGTCAATGTACAGTGGAGAGAGTACTATTGCTGATACAAGAGCCAACACCATGGCCACTCCTCTCTGAGATGAGCCACGAGCGGCGTAAAGATGAGCGGCCATTGGTGGGGCTCTGAAGGGGAACCCTTGAGCCAAATGGAAGAAACAAGTTCTGAAGAGGAGGACCTGTGTTTGCTGGGAGATTTATAAGGGGAAAGAGATGCATCTGGTGAAGGAAAGGAATCCCGGTGGAAAGGGCCTGAAAGTCTCCATTGGGTGACAGAGGTTCATAAACAAAGCAGCCGTCCATAAAGTGAAACAAGGAAAAAGCGTGAAAAAGTAAAAAGGGCTTTGAAAGTTATGAGAGGGAATGAGTGAGAAGATGAGATTGGAACAAAGTGGAAGCAAGGTATCAGTGGGCTTGTGTTCATATGTGACAAGAAGCGATGCTTTAGCTATTGCTAGCTATTGCTAGCTGTACACAAATCTTCTTGGAGGTGAACGTCTTTCTTTACTTAGTGAGCTATCTTTGTCTTTCTTTCTGAATCTTTAATCTACGTGACAGGAAGCGATGCTTTAGCTATCGTTAGCTGTACTCAAATCTTCTTGGAGGTTAATGTCTTTCTTTACTTAGTCGGCTTATCTTCATCTTTCTTTCTGAATCTTCAAATCTTGTTTGGTTTGCATTCTTTTCCCTGTTCATTCCAACGCGTGGCAGGATCTCTTTTGATGCATCCTGAATTGTAACCTAAGAAATGGGTGGAATTCGTCATCCGATCACATTGGATCTACTAAACTGCAGCTAGATGTTCTCTAAAAGATCTCTTGCACGACTCTCAAACCGCACGCCAAAAATAGATCACATCATTGCACTGTTTCCTCACGGTGGATGACATGATGCGAAGTCAAGCTATGAACAATATCTAAACATGCTTACTTGCGCATAATGACAAGCTTGGCGAAGAGAATCGATGGAAGAGACCGGCAACCGGCAGAATTGGAGGGGTTTATCGAAATAAAATAACGTTTTTCGTGACTAAAGTGCGTAATTAGTGTCAATCATGCGTCGACCTTGACAGGACATGTTGCTTCCATGGGCGATGGCCATATTGCAAAGCAGTTTTCCTCGCAAGAAACAACTTCTGGACTCTTCAAATTGCTTTGTCTATTTATCTGCTTGTCCATTTCCTACGATGCGCGTGACCGAATCCATTGAATTATGATGAAATTTAAGCCAATATGATACCCTATGGCGTGTTATGATTCATTGTAATCCGTGTATTCCTTAGATTTTGTTTTGTAGTCTACCTACTACTACCATTATTGAAGAAACATCACATTTAAAATAATTGGCTATGATGCGTTATGATAGAATGCATTAAACTATGATGAAATCCAAGCCAAATTAACGTGCTATGGTGTGTTGCCTGAGAATTGCCTTGGACTACACCCTTCTTAATTTGATAGTAATTTGAAAGAAAATATTAGATTAAATTTATTTTAACATTAGTTCAAATTGTTACAAATTTATCCAGTTAGTGCTTTGAAATCATCATAAACCATCTATACTTAACATCAATTAATTGAGCTTAATTATCGCATTTAGTATCTATATGTATAATGTACAAATTTATCTGACATGAAGACCCTCGTTCTATAATTAAACAGCATTAAACATCAATTTTTGAGAGAGAGAGAGAGAGAGAGAGGAAAGAAGTAGAATAATTGATCTTGAAAACAAGTTGGCAACCCCTTTTTCTAAAAGATTTATAAAAAACACCAACGGCACGGTCCCCCCTTGCCCTTCGTTTCCTCCATGCTTGACCCTTTCTTCTCCGATCGACAGCGACATGCGTCTGTTGCGTTCAGAAATTTAAGAATAACATAAAAAAGGGAAGAGAGAAAGGGAACAATGACGTGCGTGTGTTGTCACCGATCTTGTTCTCTTGTTCCTTCATCAGCATGTGATCGTGCACGCTTCAAATGGCCAAAAAAGAGGCCTGACTGCAACAATTGAAACGCCATTTTTTTCCAAGCACATTCCATGCCCACTTCAATGGACTCCTCCAAGCTCATCCTCCTCCTCTCCTTCTATCTCTCCACCACCATCCGCGTCCTCAAGAACCTGCTCTCACGTCTGACCACCCTCCACAGGACGCCACTCCTCATCAATCTCCTTGAAATATTCCTGTCACTCTATTTCTGGTGGTGTGGCCTCTCACCCTGCACCGTGGACCTGGACGACAGGCAGACCACCATCCATTTCTGGTGCTCCGCTCACAGGATGTCCAAGAAGCCATATTTGGTCCTCATCCATGGCTATGGAGGCAACTCCAAGGGTCAGTTCTGGACCCAAGTGGGCCCTCTATCTCAAAGCTTCAACCTTTTCATACCTGACTTGCTCTTCTTTGGGAAATCACACACGCTCAGTCCTCAAAGGAGCGATGTGTTTCAGGCCACATGCATTGTGGAGGGTCTGAAGAAACTTGGGGTTGATAAGTACTCAATTTATGCAATCAGCTATGGTGGGTATGTGGGGTATAGGATGGCTGAGATTGGTGGTGATGGAGTTGAGAAAGTGGTGATTGTCAGCACCGGGATTGGGTGTACAGATGAGCAGAAGTTTGAGCAGCTGAGGAAGATTGGCAGGAATCCCTTGGAGCTTCTTTTGCCTGAGAAGCCTCAGGATTTGAGGGGTCTGATGAATCTGTCTATCTATAAGTTCAATCCTTTCAAATGGGTCCCCGATTGCTTCCTCCAGCAGTTCATTGATGTGAGCAAACATTCTTTTTTTTTTATATTGCCCTTCAAAGTTGTGCCCTGTTTATTGCTTGATGCAGTTGCTGGTCTCAGGCTCTGAGGTGTCCACTCAAGTTGTGTTTGCTTTGCTAGATAAATCAGTTTATAGAAGAATTTGGCTGGTAATTTTATTCTCTCTTGCAGTCATATGCTGGCTTTGAAAGACCTGAAGTGATGAAAAATAAAGTGAAAAGGAAAGGGCATGAATCTTTAGGAGTTTTTCCTCAGCTAAAGAGAGGGCATTTTCAGAATTTTGGCTCCGTACTGTAGTGACTTTAGGCTTTTGGAATCAAAATGTCATCATCAGTTATTTTATCGTGGAATTAGAATTTCCTTGGTTTGGATCCTGGCTTTGACAGGTTGTAACTAATGGACTCCCTTGAAACAGCTTTTTTTTCATCCGTTTACCCTAACCTGAATTGGAATCTCTCCATAAAATTCCACAACTTCTGCTACCAAGAAGTGTTGTTTGAATTAGAAGTTGTTCTTGGGTAGATTGTCAAGAATCAACAATGTGACTATTGGCTCCAAAAGATTGGAATCGAGAATTGAACTGGCTGAATCTAGACTTGGCAGGTCCTGGCCCCTTCTTTGTTTTGTGTAAAAAACCAAAATTTTATAATAAACTAGAAAAGTATTTCGCTGTCAAAATGTGTTTTTGCTTCTTCATGTTGAAGAACTAGTTTGACTTTCAGAGAGTTGCAAAAGTTTGAACGGAATTGACAGTTCTGGGCCTTTGAACTGAGAAGCCCTAGATTTGGCCTTGCAATAGTCGGTCCAAGCCAGTTTGTCTGCTTCTTGAGTTGAATCGGACCTAGTGCACGCCCCTAGTATGAGTTAGTTTTGGTGATCCATCATCTATGTTTGCTTCTATGATTAGTTCATAGGTCAACACTAAAGGTGATCAACAACAAACGGCTCGCTTGGCCCTTGAAAGTTTGGGCAAAAGTTTTACATGAGGAAACTCAGCCTGCTTACCTTCGGCTCAGCCCAGCCGAAAATTCCTTTCTATAATTTTTATGATATGGGTGGGTTTGAGCAGCACATTGGCCAGGCGTTTGGGACCGTTCCGAACCCAGCCAATGATCAACTTTAGTCACCACCAAGAGCTTCCTTCATTTTCCTGTATTCACTGGCCTACTTTTTCAGGTCATGTGCAACGACTACAGGAAAGAGAAATCGGAGCTAGCAGAACACTTGCTGTTCAGAAAAGCAGACAGCAACCTTCCTGTTTTGACTCAGGTAGTTCATTCACTTGGGCTTTTGTTCTACTTATGAACCGATGTATTCAAAGACATCATATGCGAGATGTATGTGTAATCACATCAGTGCAAAATGACTATACCGCTTGGGAAATCATTTCTTGGGGGGTATTTGCAGGAAACGTTGATTATATGGGGGGATAAGGATAAGGTCTTCCCATTGAGCTTTGCACATCACTTGCAAAAGTAAGGTTTTCTTAGTGTGTATTCTTTAAATCAGTTTCTTGGTTTGCTTAAACATTACCGATCTGAAAAACTTAAATCTACATATGTCAGGCATCTGGGACCCAAGTCCAAGCTAGAGATCATCAAGGACACAGGTCATGCTGCAAATATTGATTCTCCTGGAGCTTTGAATAATTTTATAACAGCCTTTATCCTTGGTAAATGAACGCGATAAAAGAAGTGAGCATTATGATTGTAAGTTTCGTTATTTGAGTTAGCAATATGTTGTACATTGCAACAACTAGGAAGTAGAATTTGCTTCATGATAGATTTGAACTTTTTCTGATGCTCTTCCATTCAAGTAATCCTTCAAGTATCAATATAGGTAAATGATTCCTATTGGTGCATCTGAGTTTACTTCAGGAAAGTCAATTAGAAACAGCATCAAAGAGAAAGGTGAAATGCTATCGATTACACATCCATAGATTTTAGATCGTTTCTCTGAGTGATTGCAACTTCACGATGACCTCCTTCATGTCGAGTCGTTCTCTGGGCTGCTCGGCAGAGCATAAGGTGCCGATTTTCAGTATGGAGGTCAAGATCTCTTGAGTTTTGCTTTGCTCTCTCGAGTGGTTGTCCTGTCGATTTCTTGATGGTGGAAAACTTCTTCAAGTAGTCTCGAGTCGACTATTTTGGCCACTCCATCCGGAATTGCCCTGTCGACATAGCTATGGAGGCTGAGATCTTCCATGAACATCTCATCAGTTGGCTTCTTCCCAGTGAACATCTCCATTACTAGAATCCCAAAGCTGTACACATCCCCCCTAGTTGAAATTTCACCAGCCATTCCATATTCTTCAACAAAACACATTACCAGGTTGCCATAAGTTCAACAAATAAAATGCCAAAACAATTGTATATGAGCATTCCGAAGAGAAAGAGGTCAACTTCTGCAGTCCAAGTTTTAAATGCCTTTTGTTCAATTTTCGCAAAACGGTTCCCGAAAAATGAAGGATTTATAGATATCTCTTTCCAAGATTATAGGGAAAAAAAGAAGTTACCTGGAGCAACATATCCAATAGTACCCTTAAAGGCATCAGTACTAAGGCTCGATTGAATCTGAGGGTTCTTATCATAGAGAAGCCTTGCTAATCCGAAATCGCCGACATGGGCGGTCATGTCATTGTCGAGGAGGACATTGCTCGGCTTAAGATCACAGTGAACAATTGGAGGGTCCGCATGGTGATGGAGATAGTCCAGAGCCTGAGCTATGTCAATGGCTATGCTTACCCTCTGCACAAAACTGAGCTGCCTTCGGCCAGAATCCTGGTCATCTGCATTATCTACATACAGCCACTTCTCCAGACTCCCATTTGGCATGTAGTCGTAGACTAACGCCTTGAACTCGTTCCCAGCAAAATCAATGCTCGAACAAGAAGTGACTATCTTCAAGAGATTACGATGCCGGATCGATCTTAACGCTTCGCATTCTGCTATAAAGCTCTTCGAAGCTCCACGTTGCTGGAGGTTGAGCACTTTCACTGCAACAACCGATTCTCCGCTGCATCCTTTGTACACTGAACCATAACTGCCGGTCCCTATCTTTTTAGCTGAAGAGAAGCCATCTGTTGCTCTGGAAAGCTCAGCATATGTGATCTTCTGAAATTTCTTTTCATCCTCCATGGGAGTTGTCTCGAATGATTTCCTCCTCCTTACACTTTTCTTCCCATAAAGTAAGAAAATGGAACATATCAAGATCGCGCATGTTCCGACAGAAATTATGAGGATTATCAATATCCTGAAATACAAATGTCGCCACAACTTCCCGGAATGAACTCTGGGGGGTGTGCATTTCTGCAGATGCAATGCCGCTGGGCCGCCACAAAGATTACTGTTTCCTGCAATTGAGATTTCACTCGTGTTCTCGAAGATTCCACCTTTGGGGACCTCACCTTCCAGATGATTGAACGACAAGTTCAAATTTTTCAGGAAGGTAAGAGAGGTGAGGAAATTGGGGATTTTGCCTGTGAAGTTGTTGCGTGAGAGATCAAGTTCTTGAATCCCTTTCAGACTTTTTAAGGAGGAAGGAATCGATCCCTGGAAAATATTTCCTCTTAGATGCAAGAATTCCAAGCTTTCACAGCTTATGAGGGAACTAGGCAGCTCTCCTGATAGTCTGTTGTCTGATAAGTCTAGAAGTGTGATCTGTCTCATTTTTCCTAATTCTATCGGTATCGGGCCGGTTAGCTTATTGGCAGACAAGTCTAACCAATCTGTTATGGAAGAAATACCAATGACCTCTTTAGGTATAGTACCTGAAAGGTTATTATTTGCCATAGAGAGCCTCTGAAGACTCTGACAGTTTCCCAGGGTTGAAGGTATGTTTCCCTGGAAAGAATTGTCACGCAAGCCAAGTTCTACCAAGGAAGTAAGATTACCAATGGATTGAGGAATTTCCCCCGAAAATTTGTTGCCGAAAATTGACAAAACCTGCAGGTTCTTGATAAGCCCAATGGAGGCAGGGATTTGTCCGATGAAGAGATTCTCCTCCATGCCAATCATGATCAGGTTTTCGAGCTTTTGAATGTCATTCGGGATGCTACCAGAAATTCTATTCGCTCCCATCAGAAGGTAATTGAGGTTTGAAGAGAGATTGGTTATGTGATTTGGCAAAACCCCAGTGAGGCTGTTGTTGTTGAAGGCAAGGACCTCAAGTTTCGTGCAGTTCACTAATGAGGAAAGAAATCCGAGGTCATTCCCGTCCCCCTTTCCAAGCTCGTTCATCCCTAGATTCAACCTCACGAGGTTTTTCAGCTTCCCCAAATCTTGAGGTATCGAACCGGTCAACTGGCCAAATGGAATAGAAAGCCGCTCGAGCTTACTCGCATTAGTTATGGAGCTTGGAATTGAACCGTAAAAGTGGTTTTTTCCCAAGAGAAGCATCCGAACGTTTGGAAGAGTAAATCCTATATCAGTTGGAATTTCCCCAACAAGTTGGTTCTCAGACACAGCAAAGTACTCCATAAGAGAGAGATTGAAGAGCTGAGCAGGAACCGAACCTGTCAAGAATCCGTTTGCGGAGATTTGGAACATGCGGAGCTGCCTCAGCTGGCCGAGCTCTTTAGGAATGTCGCCACTGAGTCTGTTTTCAGATAGAGAAAATTCCCTGAGAAATGTAAGGTTGGCAAGTGATTTCGGGATTGGACCTGTCAAGTTGTTGACAGCAAGTCCTAATCTCGTAAGCTTTTCAAGCTTGCCCAGCTCTGGCGGAATTCTTCCTTCGAGGCTGTTTGCAACTAAATCAAGAATCCTCAGCTCCGAGCACTGAGTGAGATTTATAGGAATCCCACCTTGCAAAAGATTCTGGGTGAGTCCGATCACTTGAAGTCGATACAGACTTCCCATTTCTTTCGGGATCTTGCCATGGAAGTAATTATACCGCAGATTGACATTCCTCAAGAATGTCAAGTTTCCTATATGCGGTGAGATAGTACCTGTCAAGTTCCTGGACCGGAGGTCTAGCACCACGACCCTCTCATGTCGACTGCTGCAAATAACCCCGTTCCACTGGCAAAAATGGACCGAATCGTTCCAATTGCTCAGCGTGGCAAAAGGGTCATGGGTTATCTGGTTTTTGAAGGCCAATAAGGCCTGTTTATCTGTGTCATTCCCTAGTTTAGCAGAGTGAGAAAAAGTGATGCAAGGAAGCAGGAGGCAGAGATTGAAGATGACGAGGTGTGGAGTGAAAGGCAAAAGCTTTCTCGATTCCATTTCGACTCAGTTCATGCTGAGATTTTTGAGGCCTGTCGTGGAGGAGAAACTAGGGCGGTGGAAATTCTTGCGAAAATGGCCAAAACGTGTTCATGAGAGTTCATTAGAGAGAGAGAGAGGGAGAGAGAGATCTTGGCAGATAATGACCTTGAAAAAAGAGAGAATCTGGTCAATTTCAGTGTGACTAGTTGTCTGTATCCCGCCAGTGGACAGTGAAAGAATTATGCAGAGAGCAATGCCAATGTAAATGCACTTGGGCATGTGCTCTTTTTTCAGCTGTCGCCCTCCAATTTAATGTTGACTTTGGAGTCGCATTAGTTGATTGATGTGGTCTGAACGCAGAATGATGAATGTGAACATGATCAATTGGGAGGTTTCCTGGAAAGAGAAGAGTTACTTGTGACTGAAGCGATGGGTGGGTTAGGTACCGAGGGGCCATGCCCATCGTATTATATTCAAGAAATAGACTCGAGTTGACTAGGAAATTAGAGAGAAAGATTGTGCAACAAGTTCTAAACCTATCAAATAGCAGTAAATTTCATAATAAAATTTTTAATTATGCTAATTTAATCATAAGCCTTTTAATAATTTATTAATTCAATTAATCTTTATATTATACCGTTTAGTTCTAAATCTTTTGAGGTTTTGCCAATTTAGTTATATTGCCACTATAGTCATTTTAGCTAATTTTGATAAAAAATTATTGACGTGGCAATTCAATCAAAGTTTATACATTCTAAGTAATATAACCGATACCGTGTAGATAATTTTTAAAAATCCTTTTTGAATTATTTAATTATTATTTTCTTTTATTTTCTTTTTTTCCTCTTTCAATGTAGGGACCAACAGGGTTGTCGAGCACTAGGCAAAGGCCGTAAAGCCCTTGCCAATTGCACCATTGTTGGTCACAGTGAGGGCGGTGAGGGGGTTGTGGCCCTCACACTAGCCAAGAAAGGGTGGACGTGGGCTGGTGAAGGTTGCTATCCCTTAGCCACTTATTGAGACATTAAATTAAGAAAGAGAAAAACAAAAGAAAAGAAAAAGAAAAATTAATAAAAGATTTAGAAAAATCTAAAAATTTAAAAATTGTCCTCATAAGTTCTTGCAGCACTGCGTAGGACGCCTGGTGCTGATTGGACCACCATGTTAGTGATATATGAAAGAACTATATTAGTAACTCATTAGAAGATTTAAGTCTAAATTAGCAAAATCTTAAAATATTTAGGATTAAATTGGCAAGTTGTCAAAATGTTTAGATATAAATTGATATAATTAAAAAGTTTAGGATTGTATTAACTTTTATAATAGGTTTAGGGTTTTTGGACAATTGTCACAAAATTAAGGCATAAGACAAGGGCCGTGCTTGTTCCTGCATGGACATAATTTCCAAGCATGTTTACCACGCCACCATCACGACGAATCCGTTCGCGTTTTATCGGGGTTGGCGATGAGTGAATACCTAGTCGTTCAAAGTCATGCGATCACATGCTTAGGGCATAGGTCAGATGCATAAGACGCTGGCATTATATTCTTGTGCCATTTATGACATCACGCGCCGTGGTGGGGCGACCACTTTGACGGTGCTTCTATTAACTTAGCGTGGCACAGAACAGAGATGAGGGGCCACATGGGACCTAGCTACGAAGTGTTTGTGGATGATATGAACATGTCATGGTCCATATATGTCGGTACGGTGGTCACGAATCTTTTTTGGTTGTTGCTTCTCATTAAACTCCTCCATTAGCAATCAAATCAAGATGAACTTTTCCTGTTTAGAGGAAATAACCAAGGAGAAAAGGTAACTAATCAAATGATATCTTGATACAGTGATATTGGTAGTAACTTCGAATTATGAAACCTGTCGTCCACATTGAAATGTGGAAGTATCAAAGTTGGAAAGTTTTCAATCAACCAATCATGTTGTAAGTTTTAGCGCTAATTAATTCCCGTCAACTTGAATACTCACCCTCTTGGTAAGGACAAACAACCTGCCATCGTAGCGTATGATTATCATTTATCTCCAATTAAGTTCCAAGTTCGAAATCATATTGAGAGGTCGAATCGAGTTTCAGTCATAGCCAAAACAGCGCAAGCTCGAGTTCAATCAATGATTAAAATTCGTTCTTGAGCTTAGTTCGATTCGATTATTGTGAATTCATGAAGGAACTTGAGCTTAATGAGCTTGACTATTTTCCCTATATATATAAATATATATATTCTTGGGTATAATATGCATTTTAAGGATTCCGTGAATAACTTTATGATTGTTAACCATTTAAGGAAAAACAATGGAAGCTTGACTAGGAGATCAAGCTCTTCAGCCTATCGGGTTAATTATGGATGAGTTGGAGCTCAATTCTAGGAGGTACAAGGTTAAGTTCGATAGCAACACTCAAGACTAAGTCGCATCAGATGAGCCGACCTCCGATGATCATCTAAACAACTTGAAGTTACTCGCGTGTAACACGAATTAGTTTCCTCCCTAATCTCGATTATGTACCATTGCCATTGGCAATTTACAACCGCTACTAATGAACTGCTATCAGCTCCTTATTTTAACAAAGACGCAAAACCTTTTGAATTCTTAAGGTAGAAAACCTAGATATATGCTAAATCAAAAGCACCATCATACCATACCACCTTTTCATGCTCTTTGCATTTGCAAACGCGTGAAGCGAATGCAAAAATAATAACCAAAAGCACCAAATTCCACTATTTTACAATTTCATTGGCTTAATCTAATTAAACAATCTCTAAGGCTACATTTAGTCATCCGGTTTTTTTAACCAAAATAGCACTGGATAAGATATATTCACATAATATCATATACATTTTTTTGGTATAAACGCATATTAGTAAAATGAACAATTTTTTTTTTTTACAAATGGAGATAGTAAAATTCTTTTGCGACATTCTTGTCTACTTTATTTTTATTTTCTTTTTTAGTTTTATTTCTCTCATTTTTAATTAATTTCTTTTTTATTTCTTTCTTCTCCTCCATCTTTCTCTAATAAAATTTTATTAAGTAGTAAACTGTATTAATATACCTAAAATACTAAAATACCTAAAATATGTAAAAATATAAATATATTTTATATTTATATATTGAATTTATATTGTAAAGTAGAATTAAATTCGAATATATAAATAAAAATAATTAAATTTTAACTTTTTGTTATTTTTAATATCTTATATTAGAATTCAAATGTTATTTACATTGAAATATAATTTTAATTTTGCTAAAAAATTTGTTATTCAAGAAATATAACATTTTAGTTATGAATGTTAAAAATTATATTCACATTTATCTTATTTCTTCCATGGAATAATTTTATATGGTTTATATCTATTTTATATCTGACTTTATCTTGAACAGGTATCAAATGCAAGATAAAATATATTTTATCATATTCTAAATTTTATTCTGACTATCAAATGCAACTTTAAAGCGATCAACAGCAGAAGAGAGGTAAATTGATAAATTTGGGCAAAGTTCTTACACGAGGAAACCTAGCTGGTTTATCTTTGGCTTGGCCAAGCCATAAATTCTTTCTCTACAGCTTTTATGATATGGGTGAGTTTGAGCAACACGTTGGCCTGACGTTTTGGTCTGTTCCGAACCCGCCCAATGATCAACTTAAGTCGCCACCTAGAGCTTCCTTCGTTTTCCTGTATTCACGGGCTTTACTTTTTCAGGTCATGTGCGACAGCTCCAGGAAAGAAAAATCGGATCTAGCAGAATACCTGCTGTTCAGAAAAGCAGACAGCAACCTTGTCGTTTTGACTCAGGCAGTCCATTCACATGGGCATTTGCACCACTTAAAGACATCATATGTGAGATCCATGCACAATCGCATCAGTGCAAAATGACTATACCGCTTGGCATTCACTTCTTGGGTAGCATTTGCAGGAAACGTTAGATTATACGGGGGCAATCAGGATAGGTCTTCCCGTTGAGCTTTGCACATCACTTGCAAAAGTAAGGTTTTCTTAGTGTGTATTCTTTGAATCAGTTTCATGGTTTGCTTAAACGTTACCGATATGAAAACCTTAAATCTACATTTGTCAGGCAATGGGGACCCAAGTCGAAGCTAGAGATCATCAAGGACACACGTCATGCTGCAAACGTCGAATCCCCGGGAGCTTTGAACAATTTTATAAGAGCCTTTATCCTCAGTAAATGAACGCGATAAAAGAAGTTAGCGTTTTGATTGCAAATTTCAGCATTAAGTTAGGAATATGTTGTGCATTTCGACAACTAGAGAAGTAGAATCTACTTCCCTAATAGATCTGAGCTTTTGCTCATACTTTCTGATTCAAGTAATCCTTCAAGTATCTATAAAGGTAAATAATCCTATTGACGCATCTAAGTTTACTTCAGAAAGTCGATTTTAAATAGCATCACAGAGAAAGGTAAGATGCTATGCAAATTTAAGATTACTTCATTGTCCAACCGTGGGTAAGATGCTATGCAAATTTAAGATTACTTCATTGTCCAACCATGGGTTTTGGAGTAGGGTAATTCTTACAAGACGAAATATAATTCGATCCTCCCTAGCATATCTTTTTAACTTAGTTTTTCATCTATCACATCCTTAAGTACTTCTGGTGCTCACCCGACGCATTACTTTTATAATGACCGACTAAAATTACTACACATCCATAGATTTTAGATCATTTCTCTGAGTGATTGCAACTTCACGACGACCTCCTTCATGTCAAGTCGTTCTCCGGGCTGTTCGGCAGAGCATAAGGTACCGATTTTCAGTATGGAGGTCAATCTCTCTTGAGCTTCGCTTTGCTGTCTCGAAGTGGTTGCCCTGTGGATGTCTCGATGGTGGAAGACTTCTTCGAGTAGTCTCGAGTCGACTATTTCGGCCACTCCATCCGGAATAGCCCTGTTCACATAGCTATGGAGGCTGAGATCTTCCATGAACATCTCATCAGTTGGCTTCTTCCCAGTGAACATCTCCATCACTAGAATCCCAAAGCTGTACACATCCCCCCTAGTTGAAATCTCACCAGCCATTCCATATTCTTCATCAAAACACATTACCAGGTTGCCATAAGTTCAACAAATAAAATCCCAAAACATTTGTATATGAGCATTCCGAAGAGAAAAGAGGTCGACTTCTGCAGTCCAATTTCAAAATGCCTTTTGTTCAATATTCGCAAAATAGTTCCTGAAAAATGAAGGATTTATAGATATCTCTTTCCAAGATTATAGGGCAAAAAAAGAAGTTACCTGGAGCAACATATCCAATAGTACCCTTAAAGGCACCAGTACTCAGGCTCGATTGAATCTGAGGGTTCTTATCATAGAGGAGCCTCGCTAATCCAAAATCGCCGACATGTGCGGTCAAGTCGTTGTCGAGGAGGACATTGCTCGGCTTAAGATCACAGTGAACAACTGGAGGGTCCGCATGGTGATGGAGATAGTGCAGAGCCTGAGCTATGTCAATGGCTATGCTCACCCTCTGCACAAAACTAAGTTGCCTTTGGCCAGAATCCCAGTCATCTGCATTATCTACATGCAGCCACTTCTCCAGACTGCCATTCGGCATGTAGTCGTAGACCAACGCCTTGAACTCGTCCCCAGCAAAATCAATGCTCGAACAAGAAGTGACTATCTTCAAGAGATTACGATGCCGGATGGATCTTAAGGCTTTGCATTCTGCTATAAAGCTCTTCGAAGCTCCACGTTGCTGGAGGTTGAGCACTTTCACTGCAACAACCGATTCTCCGCTGCATCCTTTGTACACTGAACCATAACTGCCGGTCCCTATCTTTTTAGCTGAAGAGAAGCCATCTGTTGCTCTGGAAAGCTCAGCATATGTGATCTTCTGAAATTTCTTTTCATCCTCCGTAGGAGTCATCTCGAATGATTTCCTCCTCCTAACACTTTTCTTCCTATACAGTAAGAAAATGGAACATATCAAGATCGCACATGTTCCGACAGAAACTATGAGGATTATCAATATCCTGAAATACAAATGTCGCCACAACTTCCCAGAATGTACTCTGGCGGGTGTGCATTTCTGCAGATGCAATGCCGCTGGGCCCCCACAAAGATTACTGTTTCCTGCAATTGAGATTTCACTCGCGTTCTCGAAGATTCCACCTTTGGGGACCTCACCTTCCAGATGATTGAACGACAAGTTCAAATTTTTCAGGAAGGTAAGAGAGGCGAGGAAATTGGGGATTTTGCCTGTGAAGTTGTTGCGCGAGAGATCGAGTTCTTGAATCCCTTTCAGACTCTTTAAGGAGGAAGGAATCGATCCCTGGAAAATATTTCCTCTTAGATGCAAGAATTCCAAGCTATCACAGCTTACGAGGGAACTAGGCAGCTCTCCTGATAGTCTGTTGTCTGATAAGTCTAGAAGTGTGATCTGTCTCATTTTTCCTAATTCTATCGGTATCGGGCCGGTTAGCTTATTGGCAGACAAGTCTAACCAATCTGTTATGGAAGGAATACCAATGACCTCTTTAGGTATAGTACCTGAAAGGTTATTATTTGCCATAGAGAGCCTCTGAAGACTCTGACAGTTTTCCAGGGTTGAAGGTATGTTTCCCTGGAGAGAATTATCACGCAAGCCAAGTTCTACCAAGGAAATAAGATTACCAATGGATTGAGGAATTTCCCCCGAAAATTTGTTGCCG
Organism: Eucalyptus brandiana; assembly: GCA_014182725.1. Classification (NCBI taxonomy): domain Eukaryota; kingdom Viridiplantae; phylum Streptophyta; class Magnoliopsida; order Myrtales; family Myrtaceae; genus Eucalyptus; species Eucalyptus brandiana. The sequence continues at coordinate 34,121,555 of CM024677.1, forward strand.
AAAATTGACAAAACCTGCAGGTTCTCGATAAGCCCAATGGAAGCAGGGATTTGTCTGGTAAAGAGATTCTCCTCCATGCCGATCTCGATCAGGTTTTCGAGCTTTTGAATGTCGTTCGGGATGCTACCGGAAATTCTATTGGCCCCCATCAGAAGGTAATTGAGGTTTGTAGAGAGATTGGTTATGTGATTTGGCAAAACCCCACTGAGACTGTTGTTGTTGAAGGCGAGGACCTCAAGTTTCGTGCAGTTCACTAACGAGGAAAGAAATCCAAGGTCATTCCCTTCACCGTTTCCAAGCTTGTTCATCCCTAGATTCAACCTCACGAGGTTTTTCAACTTCCCCAAATCTTGTGGTATTGAATCGGTCAACTGGCCAAATGGAATAGAAAGCCGCTCGAGCTTACTCGCATTAGTTATGGAGCTTGGAATTGAACCGTAAAAGTGGTTTTTTCCCAAGAGAAGCATCCGAACGTTTGGAAGAGTAAATCCTATATCAGTTGGAATTTCTCCGACAAGTTGGTTCTCAGACACAGCAAAGTACTCCATAAGAGAGAGATTGAAGAGCTGAGCAGGAATTGAACCTGTCAAGAATCCGTTTGATGAGATTTGGAACATGCGGAGCTGCCTCAGCTGGCCGAGCTCTTTAGGAATGTCGCCACTGAGTCTGTTTTCAGATAGAGAAAATTTTCTGAGAAACGTGAGGTTGGCAAGTGATTTCGGGATTGGACCTGTCAAATTGTTGACAGCAAGTCCTAATCCCGTAAGCTTTTCAAGCTTGTCCAGCTCTGGCGGAATTCTTCCTTCGAGGCTGTTTGCGACTAAATCGAGAATCCTCAGCTCCGAGCACCGAGTGAGATTTATAGGAATCCCACCTTGCAAAAGATTCTGGGTGAGTCCGATCACTTGAAGTCGATACAGACTTCCCATTTCTTTCGGGATCTTGCCATGGAAGTAATTATACCGCAGATTGAGATTCCTCAAGAATGTCAAGTTTCCTATATGCGGTGAGATAGTACCTGTCAAGTTCCTGGACCGGAGGTCTAGCACCACGACCCTCTCATGTCGACTGCTGCAAATAACCCCGTTCCATTGGCAAAAATGGACCGAATCGTTCCAATTGCTCAGCGTGGCAAAAGGGTCATGGGTTATCTGGTTTTTGAAGGCCAATAAGGCCTGTTTATCTGTGTCATTCCTAGTTTAGCAGAGTGAGAAAAAGTGATGCAAGGAAGCAAGAGGCAGAGATTGAAGATGACGAGGTGTGGAGTGAAAGGCAAAAGCTTTCTCGACTCCATTTCGACTCAGTTCATGCTGAGATTTTTGAGGATGTCATGTGCTGATTTTATAGAGTGAAGCTAACCTAGGAACGTGGCCTGTCCTGGAGGAAAAGCTAAGGCAGTGGAAATTCTTGCGAAAATGGCCAAAAAGTGTTCATGAGAGAGAGAGAGAGAGAGAGAGATCTTGGCAGATAATGAGCTTGAAAAAGGAGAGAATCTTGACAATTTCAGTGTGATTAGTCGTCTCTATCCCGCCAGTGAAAGAATCATGCAGAGAGAAATGCCCATGCACTTGAGCATGTGCTCTTTGTTTAGCTGTCGCCCTCAAATTTAATGTTGACTTTGGAGTTGCATTAGTTGTTTGATGTGGTCTGAACACAGAATTTTGAATGTGAACATGATCAATTGGGAGGTTTCCTGGAAAGAGAAGAGTTACTTGGGATTGAAGCAATGGGTGGGTTAGGTACTGAGGGTCCATGCCCATCGTATTATATTCAAGAAATAGATTTGAGTTGACTAGGAAATTATGGAGAAAGATTATGCAAGAAGTTGTAAACTTATTATATAGTAGTAAATTTAATCATAATTTTTTTAATTATGCCAATTTAGTTCAGTTTTGCCAATTTAGTTATTGACTTTTTAGTTTGCCACTATAGTCGTTCTAGCTAATTTTGACCAAAAATTGTTGATGTGACATTTCAATCAAAACCAACTATTTTACGTGATATAACTGACATAGATGTAGATACTTTTTTTAATTTTTTTAAATTTTTTTCAATTATTTGATTGTTCTTTTCTTTTCTTTTGTCTTTCTAAATAGGGCGACGGGATTGCTGAGCACTGGACAAAGGCTGTAAAGCCCTCGCCGATTGCACCATTGTTGGTCATAGCGCGGGCGGCGAGGGGGTTGTGGTCAATTTAGAATCTAAACAAATTAAAAGTCATACGTGGCGCCGCTGGCGCCATCATGTTAGTGATATGGGAAAGAACGAATCCGTTCGCGTTTTATCTTAAAATGTTTAGGTTGGCTATGAGTGAATAAAATAGTCATTCAAATTAAAAGTTTAGTCATGCGATCACATGCTTAGGGCATATGTCGGATGCATAAGATGCTGAAATAATATTCTTGTGCCATTTATGACATCACGCGCCGCGGTTTTATCGGGGGCGACCACTTTGACATGCGATGCTTCTATTAATGCTAAGATGTTGAGCATGGCACAGAACAGAGATGAGGGGCCACATGGGACCTAGCTACGAAGTGCTTGTGGATGATATGATCATGTCGTGGTCCATAGATGTTGGTACGGTGGTCACGAATCTTTTTTGGTTGTTGCTTCTCATTAAACTCCTCCATTAGCAATCAAATCAAGATGAACTTTTCCTGTTTTAGAGGAAATAACCAAGGAGAAAAGGTAATTAATCAAATGATATCTTGATACAATGATATTGGTAGTAACTCTGAATTGAGAAACCTGTCGTGCACACTGAAATGTGGAAGTATCAAAGTTGGAAAGTTTTCAATCAACCAATCATGTTGTAAGTTTTAACGGTAATTAATTACCATCGACTTGAATACTCACCCTCTTGGAGACGACAAACAACTTGCCATCGCAGTGTATGATTATCATTGATCTCCTATTAAGTTTCAAGTTTGAAATCATGTCAAGGGGTCGAATCGAGTTTTAGTTGGGCCAAAACTAATGAAGCACGGACACGTTGTTGGAGCTTTCGTGTCGCGTTTGACACGTTCGGACACGCGGTCAACTTTTCTCGACACGTTCCAACATGGGTGTTCGAGAGAGAAGATTGTTGGAGAAGACAATGGAGGGTGAAGGCAAGGCCGCGATGGCGAGGAAGGACCAGAGGAAGAGCATAGACCAAGGCGATCTAGAGGGCTGCGACTGCGATGTTGCGATGGAGGGCTAGCAGCGAGGATGCAGCAGTGAAGGAGGAAGGGCTGAAGGCGAGGTGGCGAGCAATTGCAATGAGGCGATCGAGAGAGAGGGAGGGAGATAATTTTTGAGTGACAAAACTATTTTTGTTAAAAAATAAATAAATGAGCTAAAAAGTGATTTCGAAAAATAAAAATATTGAATGTTAAATAATGATAAATTTTGATTATTATAAAAGATCATAAATTTATTTAAATAAGTTGATTCTATTCTTTTGTTAGTCATTAGTTTCATCCATAATTTTTGTTAAAGTTAAAAACATGTTCCCCAATATGGAGTACGCATTAACTATGAATGTCTTTTAAATTCCTTATGAATAAATTCATTAATTTTATTAGTGTAAATTCATTGTAAGCTCTTTTATTATTATTTATTTATTTGTGAATTTGAATTAATTAATTAAAAATAAAAATATTTATTTAATATATAATATGTTGGAATTCTATTTTTGAGATATGACGTGTCGGTGTGTTGTGTCGTGTGGGTGTCGCGTGTCGGTGCTACTTAGGCCAAAACAACGCAGGCTCAAGCTCAATCAATGATTAAAATTCGTTCTCTAGCGTAGTTCAATTTGATTACTATCAATTCATGAAGGAACTTGAGCTTAATGAGCCTAGACTATTTTCCCCCTTTATTTATATATATATATATATATATATATATATATATATGTATGTATGTATATGTATATATATGTATGTATGTATATGTATATTCTTGGGTATAATATGCATTTTAAGGATTCCGTGAATAACTTTGTGATTGTTAACCATTTAAGGAAAAACAATGGAAGCCTGATGAGGAGATCAAGCTCTTCAGCTAATCGAGCTAATCATGGATGAGTTCGAGCTCAATTCTAGGAGGTACAAGATCAAGTTCGATAGCAACTCAAGACTAAGTCGCACCAGATGAGCCGACCTCCGATGATAATCTAAACAACTTGAAGTTACTTGCTCGTAATTCGAATTAGTTTCCTCCCTAATCTCGATTATGTACCATTGCCATTGGCAATTCACGACCGCTACTAATGAATTGCTATCAATTCGTTATTGTAACATAGATGCAAAACCTTTTCAATTCTTAAGGTAGAAAACCTAGACATATGCTAAATCAAAGCACCATCATACCATACCACCTTTTGATGCTCTTTGCATTTGCGAACACGTGAAGCGAACGCAAAAAATAAAAATAAACAAAAGCACCAAATTCCACTATTTTACAATTTGATTGGCTTAATCTAATTAAACAATCTCTAAGTTACGTTTAGTCGTCTGAATTTCTAACTAAGATAATATTGGATAGGATAAAATATGAAATCCAATTATTTTACTATATCCTATCCACATTCGGTGATTATATTAATAAAATTGGATGTATTCGCATCATATTATGTAATGATTTTACTATATCCTATCCACATTTGGTGATTATATTAATAAAATTGGATATATTCACATCATATTATGTATATTATTTGGTATAAACAACATATTAATAAAATGAATCAAAAATTTTACAAACGGAGATAGTAAAAATCTCTTGCGACATTCTTGTCTATTTTATGTTTATTTTCTTTTTTTAATTTTATTTTTCTCTCTTTTTTAATTAATTTATGTTTTATTTCTTTCTTCCCCTCCATCATTCTCTAATTTTTTTTTTTATTAAATAGTAAACTATACTAGTATACCTAAAATTTGTAAAAATATAAATATATTTTATATCAATACATTGAATTTATATTATAAAGTAGAATTATATTTGAATATATATATATAAAATAAAATTAAAATAATTAATTTTAATTTCTTATATTATAATTCAAATATTATTTATATTGAAATATAATTTTAATTTTGTTAATTGAAAATTTTTGTTATTTGAGAAATATAATTTCTTAATTATGAATGCTAAAAATCTTATCTACCTTTATCTTATCTCCTTCATAGGATAATTTTATTTGGTCTATATTCCTCTTATATGTGACTTTATCCTGTCTTGGCGTGCATCAAATACAGAATAAGATTGATTTTATCATGTCTTAATTTTATTTTGATTGCCAAACATAGCCTAGAGATGATCAACAGCAGATGGGTCACTTGGCCTTAAGGCCCAAGACGTAAATTGGCAAACTTGAGCAAAGTTCTTACATGAGAAAACCTAGCTAGCTTATCTTTGGCTCTGCCATGTGATATCCCGAAATTCGATCTCGTTTCGATAAAATGAAATGTGCATATCGTCGGCGCTCTATGGTCATTTTTCTCTAAGCTAATCATTCACGAGTTAACTCACCTATTGGGTGAAGCCTTTAAGGGATATATCCGCGGTAAAATCCCTAAAAGCTACCTAATTTGTTGAATTGGACTAAAATCACGTTCGGTCGATTTTAACCATGAAATTTGATTCGGTTTTGAGAATCGAATATTCGAGCGTGTCACAATTTATTTTTAGGATCGTCTCATCATCAATCGATTTATTGGCGAGTCAAATTTCAAAAAAAAATTATTGGAGGAAAAATCGAAAATCAAAAGAAAATAAAAAGAAAAATGAAAAGAGAAAAGAAAAATGAGAATAGTATTATTGTCTTATTTTCTTTTTCTCTCTTTTCTTTCTCTCTTCTCTCTCCTCTTCCCCCCCTCGTGCGATTCCCCCTCCCCACGCCAACCCTCTTTCTTTTTCCCTCTTTGACTGGTCAAACCCCTCATCTTTTCTCTCTCTCCCTTTTCTCTCTTTCTTCTCTCTCTCTCCTCTCTCCTCTCCCCTCCCTAATTGCGGACGCCCCCACCCACCGACTCACTTCTCTCTCTCCTCTCTTTGAGTGGTCAAACCCCCTTATCTCTTCCTTCTTTCTCCTCTCTCCTTCTCTCTCTCTCCTTCTCCCCTTCGCGCGTTCGAGCGAGCAAGACCAGAAGCAGAAGAAGTCGAGCGGCAGCAGCTCGCCGAGGACCGTTGCCGTCCGTCCTGCCGTCCCCGCCCCCGCCCGCGCCCGCGCCCGCGTGTTCGCCGCTCGCTGCCGTGCGCCGCCAGCCCCGTCCCCTCGCGCCCAAGCGTCCTCCCCGTGCGAATCCGCCTCTGTCCAGCTCCGTTCCGCCCCTGTCCGGTGCCTCCAGCCGCTGCCCAGCTCCGTCTGGCCACCGCCCGGCCTCCCCGGCGTCCCTCTCACCCTCCGCCGGCCTCCCCTCGCCGTCTTGGCCACCGGAGCAGCTCCGGCCAGCCCAAGTCCGCAACCCACCGAGTGGGTTTCCAGCGGCTTTGGGCCCGCTTTTGGGCCGTTTCCGGGCCTCGAACCCGAGCTGTGCTTTGGGAAGTATTGTCCCTCGCGTCACCCCCATCGGATTGATCCGATTTGCCCACGATTCCAGTGAGTAATCTCACTAATTCCTGATTAGTTGGCTAATTACATTTAAGGGTTGTTTAGTTTTAATTAATTAGGTTTAGGTGGTTAGATTAGTATGGATTAGTGTTTATTAGTCAATTGTAATGCGAATTAGACAAATTGATTGTGCAATTAGCAAGTAGATGTAGTCTACTATTTATTAAAAGTATATCGGGATTTTTCCCGACCTAATCGAGCTAGAATTTGACAATTCGGGCCTAACTGGAATTTTGGTATTTAAATATTATTTTTCGGAATTAAATTAATTAATTATTTATTTTCCGAAAATTCAACTGGGATGGCCAGTGACCGGAATATTATGTTGATGACCGTGGTGAAGTCGTTTATTTAACTGGGCTTTATTTTGAGCTAAATTGAATTTTTAATGTTAATTATTTAATTTTCGAAATTAATTAATTAATTATTTATTTTTCGAAAATTCAACTGGGACGGTCAGTGATCGCAATATTATGCTGTAGTGAAGTCTGTTTATTTAATCAGGCTTTATTTTGAGCTAAATTGAATTTTTAATATTAATTATTTAATTTTCGAAATTAATTAATTAATTATTTATTTTTCGAAAATTCAACTGGGACGGTTAGTGATCGCAATATTATGCTGTAGTGAAGTTTGTTTATTTAATCAGGCTTTATTTTGAGCTAAATTGAATTTTTAATATTAATTATTTAATTTTCGAAATTAATTAATTAATTAATTATTTTTCGGAAATTAAGGTTGAGATGGCCGACGACCGAAATCTCGTGCTGATTGTTGTGGCACAGTCCATTTATTTATTTGAGCTTTGAATTGTGCCAAATTGAATTAAATGTGGAATTTTAGGATATATTCCTAAATGGTTGTTGTTAATTATTTCATTGAGAAATCGTTGGGTATTGGTTGTCGATATCGAAAGTGGTCGAAGTGGGATCGTAAAAAGCCCATTAAATATCGAAAGTGGTCGAGTAGGACCAGTAAAGCCATTAAATATCGAAAGTGATCGAGTGAGGCAGTAAAGCCATTGAATTTTGAAAGTGGTCGAGTGGGACCGTAAAGCCATTGAATATCGAAAATGGTCGAATGGAACCGTAAAGCCGTAAAGCCATTGAATATCGAAAGTGGTCGAGTGGGACCATAAAGCCATTAAATATTGAATGTTGTCGAGTGGGACTGTGTCTTCCACCTATGCTTAAGATGTGATCTGAGGATCGTGATTCGTAATTGGGGATTGAGATGGAATAATCGAATCGACCTAGAAATGGTCCGACTGACATGTAATCGACTAAGTCAATTGATCTGTGATTTGACTGATTGTTCATTGAGATATGTGAAGTATCTGTATATAACCTTGAATTGCAGGTTGAGACTGATGCCAATGTACGTCTTCTGACCTGTGCGTTTTTAGGCAGCCTAAGGTGTAATGGTTTACTAATTGGGCCTTAGTGGGGTAGAACTCGCTGAGACGTAGTCTCATCCAGTTTGGGGAAAACATTTCAGGACCCCGTGAGAGGCGAGGAGGAGGAATATGAGAGGGAGAACTCTAAGGTGAAACCTGAGGAGAAGGATTTTTGGAAGAAGAAGATAATACCGAGAGGGATCTTAAGTACGACCTGGATGTACTGAGATTACATCTTCTTTTGAGAATTTCATTTTGATGTGAATAGTTATGAAGTACTTTGGTTTGCGTTTTGTATAAAAGTTTGGTTATAAGTTTCAATATGAAAAATATGGCCCTGCTTTTCTATCCCATCGATATACTGTTCGGGGATTTATAACTGCTTCCGCATGTGCTTAATAAATGAAAGGGTCGGCGATACATAGTCTTGGGATATCTCATTTTAAAATCGACCAACTGAGAAGGATGTGTGCATGCCCGAGGATCGGGGCGTGACAAAGCCAAAAATTCTTTCTCTATAGTTTTTATGATATGGGCAGGTTTGAGCAGCACGTTGGCCTGACGTTTGGGTCGGTTCCGAACCCGCCCAATGATCAACTTTGGTCGCCACCTAGAGCTTCCTTTGTTTTCCTGTATTCACAGGCCTTACTTTTTCAGGTCATGTGCGACAACTACAGGAAAGACAAATCCAAGCTAGCAGGATACCTGCTGTTCAGAAAACCAGACAGCAACCTTCCCGTTTTGACTCAGGCAGTCCATTCACATGGGCATTTGCACTACTTAGGAACCAATGTACTCAAAGACATCATATGTTAGATGCATGCACAGCCGCTTGGCATTCACTTCTTGGGTGGTATTTGCAGGAAACGTTAGATTATATGGGGGGAATCAGGATAAGGTCTTCCCGTTGAGCTTTGCACATCACTTGCAAAAGTAAGGTTTTCTTAGTGTGTATTCTTTAAATCAGTTTCACGGTTTGCTCACACGTTACCAATATGAAAACCTTAAATCTACATTTGTCAGGCAACGGGGACCCAAGTCGAAGCTAGAGATCATCAAGGACACAGGTCATGCTGCAAACATCGAATCCCCGGGAGCTTTGAACAATTTTATAAGAGCCTTTATCCTCAGTAAATGAAAGCGATAAAAGAAGTTAGTGTTTTGATTGCAACTTTCGGCATTAAGTTAGGAATATGTTGTGCATTTCGACAACTAGGGAAGTAGAATCTGCTTCCCTTATAGATCTGAGCTCTTGCTCATGCTTTCTGATTCAAGTAGTCCTTCAAGTATCTATAAAGGTAAATAATCCTATTGATGCATCTAAGTTTACTTCAGAAAGTCGATTTTAAACAGCATCACAGAGAAAGGTAAGATGCTATGCAAATTTAAGATTACTTCATTGTCCAACCATGGGTTTTGGAGTGGAGTAATTCTTACAAGAAGAAATATAATTTGACCCTAGCTAGCATATCTTTTAACTTAGTTTTTCATCTACTACATCCTTAAGTACTTCTGGCGCTCACCCGACGCATTACTTTTATAATGACCGACTAAAATTTCTATGGATCCATAGATTTCTAGATCATTTCTCTGAGTGATTGCAACTTCATGACGACCTCCTTCATGTCAAGTCGTTCTCCGGGCTGTTCGGCAGAGCATAAGGTACCGATTTTCAGTATGGAGCTCAAGCTCTCTTGAGCTTTGCTTTGCTGTCTCGAAGTGGTTGCCCTGAGGATGTCTCGATGGTGGAAGACTTCTTCGAGTAGTCTCGAGTCGACTATTTCGGCCACTCCATCCGGAATAGCCCTGTTCACATAGCTATGGAGGCTGAGATCTTCCATGAACATCTCATCAGTTGGCTTCTTCCCAGTGAACATCTCCATCACTAGAATCCCAAAGCTGTACACATCCCCCCTAGTTGAAATTTCAGCAGCCATTCCATATTCTTCAACAAAACACGTTACCAGGTTGCCATAAGTTCAACAAATAAAATGCCAAAACAATTGTATATGAGCATTCCGAAGAGAAAAGAGGTCAACTTCTGCAGTCCAAATTTTAAATGCCTTCTGTTCAATTTTCGCAAAACTGTTCCCGAAAAATTAAGGATTTATAGATATCTCTTTCCAAGATTATAGGGAAAAAAAGAAGTTACCTGGAGCAACATATCCAATAGTACCCTTAAAGGCACCAGTACTAAGGCTCGATTGAATCTGAGGGTTCTCATCATAGAGAAGCCTCGCTAATCCGAAATCGCCGACATGGGCAGTCATGTCATTGTCGAGGAGGACATTGCTCGGTTTAAGATCACAGTGAACAACTGGAGGGTCCGCATGGTGATGGAGATAGTCCAGAGCCTGAGCTATGTCAATGGCTATGCTTACACTCTGCACAAAACTGAGCTGCCTTCGGCCAGAATCCTGGTCATCTGCATTATCTACATGTAGCCACTTCTCCAGACTCCCATTCGGCATGTAGTCGAAGACTAACGCCTTGAACTCGTTCCCAGCAAAATCAATGCTCGAACAAGAAGTGACTATCTTCAAGAGATTACGATGCCGGATCAATCTTAACGCTTCGCATTCTGCTATAAAGCTCTTCGAAGCTCCACGTTGCTGGAGGTCGAGCACTTTCACTGCAACAACCGATTCTCCGCTGCATCCTTTGTACACTGAACCATAACTGCCGGTCCCTATCTTTTTAGCTGAAGAGAAGCCATCTGTTGCTCTGGAAAGCTCAGCATATGTGATCTTCTGAAATTTCTTTTCATCCTCCATGGGAGTTGTCTCGAATGATTTCCTCCTCCTAACACTTTTCTTCCCATAAAGTAAGAAAATGGAACATATCAAGATCGTGCATGTTCCGATAGAAACTATGAGGATTATCAATATCCTGAAATACAAATGTCGCCACAACTTCCCGGAATGAACTCTGGGGGGTGTGCATTTCTGCAAATGCAATGCCGCTGGGCCCCCACAAAGATTACTGTTTCCTGCAATTGAGATTTCACTCGAGTTCTCGAAGATTCCACCTTTGGGGACCTCACCTTCCAGATGATTGAACGACAAGTCCAAACTTTCCAGGAAGGTAAGAGAGGCGAGGAAATTGGGGATTTTGCCTGTGAAGTTGTTGTGCGAGAGATCGAGTTCTTGAATCCCTTTCAGACTTTTTAAGGAGGAAGGAATCGATCCCTGGAAAAGATTTCCTCTTAGATGCAAGAATTCCAAGCTTTCACAGCTTGCGAGGGAACTAGGCAGCTCTCCTGATAGTCTGTTGTCTGATAAGTCTAGAAATGTGATCTGTCTCATTTTTCCTGATTCTATCGGGCCGATTAGCTTATTGGCAGACAAGTCTAAGCAATCTGTTATGGAAGGAATACCAATGACCTCTTTAGGTATAGTACCTGAAAGGTTATTATTTGCCATAGCGAGCCTCTGAAGACTCTGACAGTTTCCCAGGGTTGAAGGTATGTTTCCCTGGAAAGAATTTTCTTGCAAGCCAAGTTCTACCAAGGAAGTAAGATTACCAATGGATTGAGGAATTTCCCCTGAAAATTTGTTGCCGAAAATTGACAAAATCTGCAGGTTCTTGATAAGCCCAATGGAGGTGGGGATTTGTCTGGTAAAGAGATTCTCCTCCATGCCGATCTCGATCAGGTTTTCCAGCTTTTGAATGTCGTTCGGGATGCTACCAGAAATTCTATTGCCCCCCATCAGAAGGTAATAGAGGTTTGTAGAGAGATTGGTTATGTGATTTGGCAAAACCCCACTGAGACTGTTGTTGTTGAAGGCGAGGACCTCAAGTTTCGTGCAGTTCACTAATGAGGAAAGAAATCCAAGGTCATTCCCTTCGCCGTTTCCAAGCTTGTTCATCCCTAGATTCAACCTCACGAGGTTTTCAACTTCCCCAAATCTTGAGGTATCGAACCGGTCAACTGGCCAAATGTTATAGAAAGCAGCTCGAGCTTACTCGCATTAGTTATGGAGCTTGGAATTGAACCGTAAAGGTTATCCAAGGAAAGCATCCAAACGTTTGGAAGAGTAAATCCTATATCAGTTGGAATTTCTCCGACAAGTTGGTTCGCAGCTACAGCAAAGTACTCCATAAAAGAGAGATTGAAGAGCTGAGCAGGAACTGAACCTGTCAAGAATCCGTTTGCGGAGATTTGGAACATGCGGAGTTGCCTCAGCTGGCCGAGCTCTTTAGGAATGTCGCCACTGAGTCTGTTTTCAGATAGAGAAAATTCCCTGAGAAACGTGAGGTTGGCAAGTGATTTCGGGATTGGACCTGTCAAGTTGTTGACAGCAAGTCCTAATCCCGTAAGCTTTTCAAGCTTGCCCAGCTCCGGCGGAATTCTTTCTTTGAGGCTGTTTGCGACTAAATCGAGAATCCTCAGCTCCGAGCATTGAGTGAGATTTATAGGAATCCCACCTTGCAAAAGATTCTGGGTCAGTCTGATCACTTGAAGTCGATACAGACTTCCCATTTCTTTTGGGATCTTGCCATGGAAGTAATTATACCGCAGATAGACATTCCTCAAGAATGTCAAGTTTCCTATATGCGGTGAGATAGTACCTGTCAAGTTCCTGTACCGGAGGTCTAGCACCACGACCCTCTCATGTCGGCTGCTGCAACTAACCCCGTTCCACTGGCAAAAATGGACCGAATCGTTCCAATTGCTCAGCGTGGCAAAGGGGTCATGGATTATCTGGTTTTTGAATGCCAATAAGGCCTGTTTATCTGTGTCATTCCCTAATTTAGCAGAGTGAGAGAGAGTGAAGTAAGTGCAAGGAAGCAGGAGGCAGAGATTGAAGATGACAGGGTGTGCATTGAATGGCAAAAGCTTTCTCGATTCCATTTTAGCACAGTTCATGTTGAGATTTTTGAGCAGGCCATATTCTGATTTTGTAGAGTCGAGGTAACCTAGGAACGAGACCTGTCCTGGAGAGAAACTAGGGTGGTGGAAATTCTTGCAAAAATGGCCAAAAAATGGTCACGGGAGAGAGAGAGAGAGAGATCTTGGCGGAAAATGAACTGGACATTGACGTGGAAGAAAGAGAGACTCATGGTCAATATTAGGGTGATCTGTTGTCTGCATTCCGCATTCCGCCAGTGAAAGGACAATGAAGAGAGCGAAGCGCTTGAGCATGTGCACTTTTTTCCAGCAGTCGCCTTCAATTTTTCTGTTGACTTTGGGGCTGCATTAATTGACTGATGTGGCCTGAACACAGAATGTCGAATGTGAACATGATCAATTGGGAGGAATCCTGGAAAGAGGAGTTGTTTGTGATTGAGGCGATTGATGGGTTAGGTAGAGGTTCCATGCCCATTGCATTATATGTACAGAATGGATTTAAGTAGACCCGGAAATTAGGGCACGAGACATGGGCTATTCTTGTCCCTGCATGGATATAATTCCCAAGTGCGTGTACCATCACGATGAATCCATTCACTCTTTGTCGGGGTTGGCGATGAGAGAATACCTAGTCATTCAATGTTGATCGATCACATCCTAGGAATATGTATTAGATGCGTAAGATGCTTATTTAACATTCTCGTGTCATTTGTGATATATAGGAACTGGAGGACGCGGTGGAGTAATGTCATAATCGAGCAACCACTTTAGAGGTGCTCCATGAACATAGTGTGGCACAGAACAGAGATGAGGGACCATGGGACCTAGCTACCTCGTGCTCGTGGATGATAAATTATGGTCTACAGATGTTGGAATTGGGGATCAGGTATCTTTTTGCTTGTTGCTTCTCGTATAACTCCTCCATTGGCAATCGAATCAAAATGGACTTTGTCCACGCTGATACAGTGAATTGCAAAACTTGTTGTCCACGCTGAAATGTGAAAACATTAAAGTTGGAAAGTTATCAATCAATCAATCAAGTTGTTAGACCAATACAATGCAAGCTCAAAGAGAAAATTTAACTAACCAAATGATATCTTGATACAGTGAATTGCGAAACTTGTTGTCCACGCTGAAATGTGAAAACATCAAAGTTGGAAAGTTATCAATCAATCAATCAATTAACCAATACAATGCAATCTCAAGGAGAAAATTTAACTAACCAAATGATATCTTGATACAGTGAATTGCAAAACTTGTTGTCCACGCTGAAATGTGAAAACATCAAAGTTGGAAAGTTAACAATCAACCAATCAACCAATACAATGCAATCTTAAGGAGAAAATTTAACTAACCAAATGATATCTTGATACAGTGAATTGCGAAACTTGTTGTCCACGCTGAAATGTGAAAACATCAAAGTTGGAAAGTTATCAATCAACCAATCAAGTTGTTAGTTTTAGAGCTAATTAATTACGTTTGACTTGAAGACTCACCATCTCGGAGAGTACAGACAACTCGCCATGCAGCGTATGATTATTTAAACAACTTGAAGTTACTCGCGCGTAATTCGAATTAGTTTCCTCCCTAATCTCGATTATGTACCATTGCCATTGGCAATTTAGGACCGCTACTAATGAATTGCTATCAATTCGTTATTGTAACATAGATGCAAAACCTTTTCGATTCTTAAGGTAGAAAACCTAGACATATGCTAAATCAAAGCACCATCATACCATACCACCTTTTGATGCTCTTTCCATTGGCGAACGCGTGAAGCGAACGCAAAAAATAATAAACAAAAGCACCAAATTCCACTTTTTTACAATTTGATTGGCTTAATCTAATTAAACAATTACATTTAGTCGTCTGAATATCTAACTAAGATAATATTGGATAGGATAAGATATGAAATTCAATGATTTTACTATATCCTATCCACGTTGGATGATTATATTAATAAAATTAGATATATTAACATCATATTATATACATTATTAAGTATAAACAACATATTAATAAAATGAATAAAAAATTTTACAAACGAAGATAGTAAAAATCTCTTGCGACATTCTTGTCTACTTTATTTTTATTTTTATTATATTTTTTAATTTTATTTTTCTCTCTTTCTTAATTAATTTATGTTTTACTTCTTTCTTCCCCTCCATCATTCTCTATTACAATTTTATTAAATAGTAAACTATACTAATATACCTAAAATTTGTAAAAATATAAAAATATTTTATATAAAAATGTTGAATTTATATTATAAAGTAGAATTAAATTTGAATATATAAATAAAAATAAGATTAAATTAAAATAATTAAATTTTTACTTTTTTTATTTTTAATTTCTTATACTAGAATTCAAATATTATTTATATTGAAATATAATTTTAATTTTGTTAATTGAAAAAATTTGTTATTCGAGAAATATAACTTCTTAATTATGGATATTAAAATCCTATCTACTTTTATCTTATCTCCTTCATAGGATAATTTTATTTAGTTTATATCCCCTTTATATGTAACTTTATCTTGTCTTAAGTAGGCAACAACTATAGAAAAAGATCGATTTATCAAATTTTAATTTTATTCTGATTGCCAAACCCAGCCTAAAGACAATCAACAGCAGATGGGTCACAGTAAATTGGCAAACTTGAGCAAAGTTCTTACATGAGAAAACCTAGCCGGCTTATCTTTGGCTCTGCCAAGCCAAAAATTCTTTCTCTGTAGTTTTTATGATATGGGCAGGTTTGAGCAGCACGTTGGCCTGACGTTTGGGTCGGTTCCGAACCCGCCCAATGATCAACTTTGGACGCTACCTAGAGCTTCCTTTGTTTTCCTGTATTCACAGGCCTTACTTTTTCAGGTCATGTGCGACAACTACAGGAAAGACAAATCCGAGCTAGCAGAATACCTGCTGTTCAGAAAGCCAGACAGCAACCTTCCCGTTTTGACTCAGGCAGTCCATTCACATGGGTATTTGCACTACTTAGGAACCAATGTACTCAAAGACATCATATGTTAGATGCATGCACAACCACTTGGCATTCACTTCTTGGGTGGTATTTGCAGGAAACGTTAGATTATATGGGGGGAATCAGGATAAGGTCTTCCCGTTGAGCTTTGGACATCACTTGCAAAAGTAAGGTTTTCTTAGTGTGTATTCTTTAAATCAGTTTCATGATTTGCTCAAACGTTACCGATATGAAAACCTTAAATCTACATTTGTCAGGCAACGGGGACCCAAGTCGAAGCTAGAGATCATCAAGGACACAGGTCATGCTGCAAACGTCGAATCCCCGGGAGTTTTGAACAATTTTATGAGAGCCTTTATCCTCAGTAAATGAAAGAGATAAAAGAAGTTAGTGTTTTGATTGCAACTTTCGGCATTAAGTTAGGAATATGTTGTGCATTTTGACAACTAGGGAAGTAGAATCTGCTTCCCTAATAGATCTGAGCTTTTGCTCATGCTTTCTGATTCAAGTAATCCTTCAAGTAACTATAAAGGTAAATAATCCTATTGACGCATCTAAGTTTACTTCAGAAAGTCGATTTTAAGCAGCATCACAGAGAAAGGTAAGATGCTATGCAAATTTAAGATTACTTCATTGTCCAACCATGGGTTTTGGAGTAGGGTAATTCTTACAAGACGAAATATAATTCGACCCTAGCTAGCATATCTTTTAACTTAGTTTTTCATCTACTACATCCTTAAGTACTTCTGGCGCTCACCCGACACATTACTTTTATAATGACCGACTAAAATTACTACACATCCATAGATTTCTAGATCATTTCTCTGAGCGATTGCAACTTCACGCTTGAGCATGTGCACTTTTTTCCAGCAGGTCGCCTTCAATTTTTCTGTTGACTTTGGGGCTGCATTATTTGACTGATGTGGCCTGAACACAGAATGTCGAATGTGAACATGATCAATGGGGAGGAATCCTGGAAAGAGGAGTTGTTTGTGATTGAGGCGATTGACGGGTTAGGTTGAGGGTCCATGCCCATTGCATTTTATGTACAGAATGGATTTGAGTAGACCTGGAAATTAGGGCACGAGACATGGGCTATTCTTGTCCCTGCATGGATATAATTTCCAAGTGCGTGTACCATCACGATGAATCCATTCACTCTTTGTCGGGGTTGGCGATGAGAGAATACCTAGTCATTCAATGTTGATCGATCACATCCTAGGAATATGTATCAGATGCGTAAGATGCTTATATAGCATTCTCGTGTCATTTGTGATATATAGGAACTGGAGGACGCGGTGGAGTAATGTCATAATTGAGCAACCACTTTAGAGGTGCTCCATGAACATAGTGTGGCACAGAACAGAAATGAGGGACCATGGGACCTAGCTACCTCGTGCTCGTGGATGATAAATTATGGTCTACAGATGTTGGAATTGGGGATCAGGTATCTTTTTGCTTGTTGCTTCTCGTATAACTCCTCCATTGGCAATCGAATCAAAATGGATTTTGTCCACGCTGACACAGTGAATTGCAAAACTTGTTGTCCATGCTGAAATGTGAAAACATTAAAGTTGGAAAGTTATCAATCAATCAATCAAGTTGTCAGACCAATCCAATGCAAGCTCAAGGAGAAAATTTAACTAACCAAATGATATCTTGATACAGTGAATTGCGAAACTTGTTGTCTACGCTGAAATGTGAAAACATCAAAGTTGGAAAGTTATCAATCAATCAATCAACCAATATAATGCAATCTTAAGGAGAAAATTTAACTAACCAAACGATATCTTGATAGAGTGAATTGCGAAACTTGTTGTCCACGCTGAAATGTGAAAACATCAAAGTTGGAAAGTTATCAATCAACCAATCAAGTTGTTAGTTTTAGAGCTAATTAATTACGTTTGACTTGAAGACTCACCATCTCGGAGAGTACAGACAACTCGCCATGCAGCTTATGATTATCATTGGTCTCCAATTAAGTTCTAGGTTCGAAACCATGATGAGGGGTCAAATCGAGTTGCAGTCAGACCAATACAATGCAAGCTCGAGCTCAATCAATGATTGAAATTCATTCTCGAGCTAAGTTCGATTCGATTATAGTCAATTCCTGAAGGAACTTGAACCTGAGCATAATGAATTTTAATAAATTTGCCTCTCTCTATGTTATTGGGTATATTATGTGTGACAACTCAGATCCTAAGGATGGGTAGCATTGTTTGGATGGTAGGGGAGGTTGCGCCGATGGGTGACTGTGACCCAAAAGTGGGTGAGGCTAAGTGCATATTTTCTATCTAACATCGCTAAGGGGGGAATCCTGGGTTAGTTGATGAGACTTGGGTTTTCTACTCTATGTAACGTGTTTTAAAGTTACAAGGGCTAGAGGCTCAAAGCGAATAATATTATACAGTGTAGCCCATGGGTCCTTACATATGGTATCAAAGCTAACTCCTTTGGGCAATGTGGCCGGGATGGCAAGGGAGCCTGTGCTAACAAGTGAGGCTAAGTGTATGTCTTTTATCTCAGATCCGCCAAGAAAGGAAATCCTAGGCTAATTGATAATGTTTGGATTTTATACACTGATAATGTTTGGATTTTTTACACTATGTAAGGCTTTTAAAATTGTGAGGGCCAGAGACCCAAAGCCAAAGCAGATAATGCTACACAGTGATACGCTTGGGTCCTTACATTATGCATTTCCCTATTAACTCTTTAAGGAAAAGCAATGCAAGGTTGATTAGGAAATCAGGCTCTTCAGCCTGTCGAGCTGATTGTGGATGAGCTTGAGCTCAATTCGATGAGTTACTAGATCAAGTTCGATGGCAACTTAAGACCAAGTCGTAGGGTTAGGTACAGAGGGTCCACGCCCGCCCATTTCATACTAACCGGGAACATTGTACTATTCGTACGTAATAGATGTAAGTAGACTAGGAGAACTGAGCATAAGACGGGCTGTTCTTGTCCCTGCATGCATATAATTTCCAAGCACGTGTACCATCGCCGTGAATCCGTTCGCACTTTGTCGAAGTTGGCAACGAGTGAATGCTTAAAGTGCGTTAGATAAGATTTCTATTATGAAAAGAATTTTTGGAGATATTTTTTTTTATTTATATTTTATAGAATAATTTTTAAGTAAAATAACGTGTTTTGTAACTAAATAAAATTTTTATTTTTGGAATAGAAAAAGAATAGGAATCCATTTAATATGGTTCATAATTTTTTTTTTTTTTTTTTTTGTAATGTAGAATTTCTTTTGATTTTTAAGATTTTTTCTTCTTCTTCTTCTTCTTGTTGCCCGCTCACCGGATGGCGGTAGTGGCGGCAGCCGGCAAACAGCAGTGGTGGCTGGCGGATGATGGTTGCAAGGAGCGGCAAGCAGGAGGAAGAATAAAAAAATAAAAAAAAAGACTTTTTTAAGAAATTGTTTTCAAAAAACTATTTTTTTTTTACTTTTTGTTTTTATTCCAAATCTTTTCTCCGACCACTTTTTTTATTATGGAAAATAAAAAATTAATTGACATTATTAGACAAATTTCTGGTTTTTTTTTTTTTTATAAATATTCTGAGAAGCAAAAGAACATAAAAATAAAAGAACAAAATTGTTCCTATGTGTGCCCTTAATCGTTCGATAATATCCTACGGGTATGTATCAGGCGCATAAGATGCTGATATAACATTCATAGAGGAATCGGTAGACGAGCAAGCCGTTCATTCGATGGAATAATTGTTGTAATCAGCACGTCATGTGCCGTGGTTGCGACCACTTCAGTGGTGCTCTACGAACTTAGCAGGGCACAGGACAGAGAGGAGGGGCTGCGGAGCCTCGATACGTAGTGCCTGTGGATGATGTGTTTGTGTTCTGTGGATCTCGGTATCGGCGGTCCAGAATCTTTTTGATTGCTGCTTCTCATCGAACTCCATCGATACTACTGCTCAAAATGTTGACATTAACAAGGGGACTCCTGGCTTCTTCTACCTAACCATACTCTGTCCTAGCAAAGACAAACAAGTCGCCATCGCAGTGTGTGATTATCATTAATCTCTAATGGAGTTCTAGGTTTCGAAACCATGTTGGTGGGCGGAACCAAGTTTCAATCAGCCGATACAGCGCAAGCTCGAGCTCAACCGATGGCAAAATTCATTTTTGAGCTTGGCTTGATCCGATTGCATTCAATACCCCAAGGAACTCGAACTCGACCTCAATGTGCTCGAATATTTTGGGGCATGCATATAAAGATTTCTGCAAATAACTTTTATAATTATTAACTATTTAAGGAATTACAATGTAAGCTCGAATAGGAGATCATGCTCTTCAGCCTGTCGAGCTGAAGACGAGGAGGTACCGTATCTAGTTCGACATCAACTTAAGCAGTTAAAGAATTCTGTGAATAACTTTAATGGTTGTTAACACTTTCAGGAAAGGCAATGCAAAGCTTGAGTAGGAGATCAGGCTCTTCAACCTTCGAGATGATTATGGATGAGTTCAAGCTCAGTTAGATGAGGTACTAGATCAAGTTCGACAGCAACTTAAGACCAAGTCGCATCAGACGAGTCAATCTCCGACGATTATCTAAGCAAGCTGGGGCTACTCCCGCATAACTCACTATTAGTTCGATTTGTTGCTTGCATTTCACTAGTGAAACAACAATGCAGAAAGCAAAGCGCTTAGGCACGTGCTCTATCCTGCAAAGATGAGAGTAGCTCTTGATCGAAGCAATTGGAGGGTTAGGGACAGAGGGTTCATGCCCGCCCACGTCTCACTAACCAGGAACATTGGACCATCCGTACGGAATAGATTTGAGTAGACTAGGAAATTAGACCATGAGACAAGGGCTGCTCTTATCCCTGCATGGATATAATTTCCAAGCATGTATACCATCATGGCGAATCTGTTTGCGCTTTCTCGGGATTGGCAACGAGTGCATACCTACTTGTTCAAAGCCGTTCGATCACATCCTTGGGGTATGTATCAGGTGCGTTAGATGCTGATATAACATTCATAGACGAATCGGCAGATGAGCAAGTTGCTCATTCAACAGAATAATGTCATTATCGAGCACGTCATGCGCCGTGGTGGCGTGACCACTTCAACGGCGCTCTACCATATGTCATGTTATGTGGATCTCGATATTGGTAGTCCAGAATCTTTTTGATTGCTGCTTCTCATCAAACTCCTTCATCGATACTACTGCTCAAAATGTTGACATTAACAAAAGGAAGATCCTGGCTTCTTCTAACCCAACCCATTCTCCATCCTGGAGAAGACAAACAACTCGCCATCACAACGTGTGATTATCATTAATCTCTAATGAAGTTCTATGTTTCGAAACCATGTCGGCAGGCGGAATCAAGTTTCAATCGAGCTGATACACAGTGCAAGCTTGAGCTCGACCAGAATGTGCTCGAATATTTTAGGACATTCATTTAAAGATTTCTATGAATAAATATTTATAGCTTGTTAACTATTTAAGGAAAAACAATGGAAGCTCGAATGGGAGATCAGGCTCTTCAGCCTGTTGAGCTGAAGTCGAGGAGGTACCGTATCAAGTTCGACATCTACTTGAGACCAAGTCTCATCGGAGGAGTCAATCTTCAATAATCATCCGGCGAAGTTGGAGCTACTATTTATGAATCGCGTCAACACGTTATTGCAACATAGATGCAGAAAACCTTATTCAATCCACAAGGCAGGAAACCTAGACATCTGCTAAATCAAACGGCACTCGTCATTACCATATACTACTTACCTTTTCATGCTCCTTCGCATTTGCAGACGCAGGAAGCGAACGCAAGAATAATAACCAAAAAGCACCAAATTTTACTATTTTACAAGCTGATTAATTAGGCTCTAATCTAATTGAATAATCTCTAAGCCCCACAATTTTTCACTAATGAATCGCTCGTCATTTCCCGCCACCGCTCAACTTCCATAACGAACAGAAGGACACAGGCTGACCTTTCCACCCTAAGCCGACGCAGCAATGGCTCCCGCCGTCTTCCTCCACCTTCATCTCCCAGTTCCCGTCGTGCTTCCTCAGCAAAGCTCGGCCTCCGTCGATGGCGTCCTCGCCGAGCCCTCCCCAGTGAACCCGGCCTCCCTCATCCGCTCGCACCACCTCTCCCTCCCCTCGTTCATCTCCGCCGTGCTTGTCAGAGCCCTCGCTGCCTCTCCCTCCATCAACCTTCCTCTCCTCGGTCTCCCTCCCCTTGAACGCAGCACTCGTCGAGTCCAGGAAGCGCCACAGGTACTCGATCCGCCGGGAGAACCCAGTCGCGAAGTCCACGCACCCTGCGCATGCGCAGTTTTCATTGTTCTCGGTCAGGATCATGCCCTTCGGGCTCAGGGCTCGGACGGATTTGAGGAACTCGGTGCGGTCGCTGTGGCTCAGGTGGTGGAGGCGGAATTGGGCGGAGACAATAAGGGTTTCGTCCGGGCAGGTGTTGATGGATTGGGGATTTAGGCTTTGGAGGGGGAGGTTGTCGGGGCGGTTGATTTGGAGGTTGATGTTGAGGGTCTTGGCGAACCCAAGGAGGAGCCGGGACACGTCGTGGCCTGGGGGAGCCATGGAGAAGGGGGTGTCGGCGTTGCCACCTTCCCCCGTGGGAGAGATCACAGTGAGGCGGACCAGCGGTGGAGGCCCGCCCGGGCGGCGGCTGAGGTTGTCCAGCAACGTCGGCCACTGTGCGCCGTGGGAGACGCCGATGTCGACGATGTGGAGGTTCCGTGACTTGTCTGGTTCTTCGCTGAGGACTTGGAGGATGGAGGAGTTCACGATGTTGCTCGGGAAGGCGAACCAGGGGCTGCTCTCGTTGAACCTGAGGAGAGATTTCTGGAAGAAGCGCGGCTCTGCCGATGAGAATGTGAAAGGAGCTGATGATGGGAGAGAGGTGGATGGGGACAGGTGGTAGGTCAAGGCACGGAGGCCATGTGAGGCGAGGCGGTGGTTGGGATCACCGGTCGGGGAGGCTAGCTCGTGGAGAACATAGAGGAGGTGTTGCACCCGTGTGAGGTTGTTGGCAGTGATGGCGGCTGCGCACGGGTTGAGCAACTGCTCCGCCCACCTCCCTTCCTTGTTACCGCCGTTGCTGTTGTTTCCCGAGGACATAGCTCCGCGTTTCTTGCTGGAAGGCCTCTTCACTCCTCCCGGCACTGGTTTTGCCGCGTTCACATCGAAGGATCCGGGGTTCTCAATGGTACCACTTCGGTTTCTCCTTCGGGTGTGATTACCTGACGATGTTTTTCTCTTCTTGGACGTTTCCTCTTTGACCGACTCTTCTGAATGGTTAGTGGTGGCGGCAGCGGTAGGATTTGTGGCCGCGTGTGTGGTGACTGCGGTTGTATCAGCGTGAGTAGTGCTGTCTGCTGTGTTGACGGGGCTGGCGATGGAAGCCGAGCTGGTGTTGATGAGATCGTGCGCGAAATCTTGATTCGGATCCCACCAGTGGTAGCCATTGATCTCGACAGGGTCATATGGGTCATCGAGAAACGAAGGGAAGAGCGACACCGAGTCCTCTATCCAGCCTAGGACGTGAGGATTCGGCTCCGCTTCTTCAATGGTCATTTCTCACTCGATAGGAACGACAACCGGGCACTCAGCGAGGCAGAGAGAGATAGATAAGAAGGAGAAGGAGAAGGAGGAGGGGGAGTGAATTTGAGTTTAAGGAAGCGTGCGATCATTGACCGAGCAGGAGGAGGATAGAGATGGCGATCAACAATCGCTGCCATAAAAAATTACTTTGGGCAGTGATATTTTCGGGAAGAGGACGGTGGGGAGCATATTCTTTATGTGCTGGTGTGCTGTTCTTTTGGAACTAGCGATGTTTTTGTTAAGTTCTTTCGAGGTCTTACAAAAAGGGGGGGCAACAAGACGCGAATCCTTCATGCTCCTTTGTTCTGGTCATTAACCTATTCTCTTGGATGGCATGGTGGTTGAGATCTACGAATGACTGTAGGAGAGAGAGAGAGAGAGCGAGCCCGCGACAGAGACGGGCTGAAATTTGAATAGTCAAGAGCCGGCGAGCGCACAATTAACAAAGGGGATTCTTTTGGTTTTGATGTGCTCTGCTTTGTCCGTTCTGAAGGTTGGCCTCTGCATCACATTTCGAGGTTAGAATACTCCGTTCAGGATATTTAAGTTTAAGCATTTTTCTTGTCCGTTTCTGTTGCTATCCCCCAAGTCGGGTCACCCCTCAACACTGCTCCATGTTGACCAGATCCTATTGGTTCGGTCTTTTTATTTTTGGGAGTCGTGTTCGCTTGCATTCTCTTTGTTTTCTGACACGGTGCTGATAAATACATGTCAACAGCTCTAGCATGGTTTGCAGTGCGGAAGACAAGCGATTAACTCTTGAATTCGATGCCTGTATGTAAACTGATTCATAGCTGAATGGCCAGAGATGTCCTCCTGCGAGTTCTTGCATGTGCATTTGAAGCTTAATCGCTCTGTTGCTTCTATGAATGAGGACCGATTGCAGTGACCTCGATTTGTTGACTTGTCCTGATTTCTAGGACTTGATTATTAGGAATATTCGATCCTAATTTTTAAGTCCTGATTATTAGGGATTAGCTGTAAATAATAACTAGTTGTGGGAGTAGAGCTGTATTTTTCGGATCTGTTTTTCCCTAGTAGTCCTATAAATAGCTTTATGATCATGGTATGGAAAACACGTAGAATTGTCACACAATTATTTTCTCTAAATCCTCCATGGTATCAGAGCTAGAGGTCTCAAATTTGAATCTTTCCAAACCACATTTGCCTTCCAATTAAATTTCCATGCTTAATACTAAGCAAAAAGACCAGACTAAGCTTGAGAGTGATGAAAAGTGTTGTAGAGTAATTAAATATAAAACTATGCATTTGTTTAACAGTTTAAGTTTTTAAAATAGTTGGTAATTGTCCGACAAAATCTCGCACCATTTATAAGTTCTGATTCATGTTAAAGACTTGGTCTGTTTTGCAGTCTAAGACCGATTGATGACAATAAAATGTTGTGTAAGTTGACCTCTCTGAGGAATCTATCAAACGTGCAGGCTCTATGGACGGCAAGGGAAAAAAGATGATGCACGCTACTGGTCTCCCGCCCGGACCGACTTCTACGTTCTCTCCTTTCGCTTAATCCGAATCTTGCAATACGCCCACTTTGACTTTTCTAAAACTGAAATTCCGGAAATTTCCATTCAACATGTAAAACTCATGGATGACGTTTTCTTGATCTTTTGAAACTGGAATATTACTTGAAAATTTGGAGGAAACTGAAAAAAAATATATATACTTTCTGTATTGCTTAAGTGTGAACAGACAGGCCTGAGTGATGAGTGATGGTAACAGCCGCTGCGGCAAGAAAGATCATTAAACTTCAGGCATTATATTAACAAAGTTGTAGAATAGGAATTGGTCTTGCTCACTGGTGAGCGCCAAGCGGCGACCAGATCTGGAGCCGAACCACCTATCGCCAGAGGTGATGACTACCCAGCTCTCTCTATCTCCTCATCCGCCGTCGATGTGGACCGCGACTTCGTCGTCCGGCGTCCACATCATCAAATTGCAGGCATCTTAATAAGAAAGCATTAAAGTGTGAAATGTAAATTATTTTTATCAATCTTCTATTTAGATCATTTCTGAAATGGGTGTCAGGATAGTTTCTGAAATTTCACAGGAAGTTTGAATATAGTAGCAAATTTGAAGACGTGTTGTAGTTATTTACTCTAAATTTTATGTCATACTTTGCAAAGAATGAGTGCTGGTTCCTGTTTTCTTCAAGGTAAGGACGATTGCATTTTGAACGTAAGAGAGGTGACTTTAGAGATCAAACACTTCAGACGTCGGCTTGGTGAGGTGATAAATCCAGAAAGCTAAGTAAGTTCATGGACTGGCAGAATTTCTAGGGGAAAGAAATCTGACAATGAAAAGATGATATCTGTATCTAGAACTCCAGAGACCAGATTAGAAGATGATAACATGCGTCTACGCGAATCATTCGTCTACGCTCCTTCCTGCAAGATCAGGAACATCCATCATTTCATCCATCATTTCCGGGACTTTAATGTTCACCACCATTCCTTGGAACTGTTCTGCTAAGCCGAGATGTGCCATCAGGAAGCATACGTGAGTCAGCAACTCTCCGCCTTGTCGGAGTTGCTGCGCGTGGTTGGTCCACTCGCACTTGCCTGCTGCATAAATCAGCATCTCAACCCAAACTTCGCATACCATGTCCCGTAATTGCTCCTTTGTCCAACCCAACTCCGTCACAAGAGACTGCAATCCTTCGGCGAGCCTACGGCCATCTAGCAGCACCAAGCTATTTGTACTCATTTGCAGGGAATGCAAGGTTTTCTTGTAATCCTTAAACAATAGATCTCGGGCATCTCTTCCACTCTTTGTTTTCAACCCTTTTTGCCGAAAGAAAGCCGTCGCCTGCTTGTACGTTTCTTCAAGATATTTCGTCCGGCCGATTGATTTAGGTAGCAAAAAGGGACGCGTGACTTGGATATGCAGCATATAATCAGACAGTAATTGGCTCATTTTGCAAGCGGCAAGGCTGTCTTCGTTGAGGTCAGAGTAGTAGCAGAGATCAGTAGCGATGTGCCAAAGAAGAAGGCTCTGATCAAAGTCTACACTGATGGTGCTTCACTGGAGTTCTCTGAGACAATTCCTCTTCTGAAGAGCGAAATCACCTCTTTCACCAAGCAACTCCTTAATGATTCTGGGATCGAACCCCGAGTTGCTGCACCTAGAATGATTCTCCATCAGTCGCTTGAAGATCTGTTCTTTTAAAAGGACGCTCACTTCCACCTGCCTCACTTGCCAATATGTTTCTAACGTGAAATAGAAGCCAAATGGCTCATCTTCAATGAACTTCACAAACTTGTCGGTTGAGCAATAGCTTATTAAGTTGAGTTGTCCCATGGATCCCGACCACCTCTTGCTGTAAAATGAAAATAATCGGGAAGACGATATTGTTCGATACAGGAAATCCCCCAAAGGCTTCCTCAGCTCTATCAACAACAGCATCGTCCAATCAGAAAATACAGCAGTAAATCCTGCGTAAACCTCCAAAGCAATAGCTCCCACCAACAATAACATAGTGATTGCCACATCAACGTGCAAGTAAACATGCTCATCAATGGCAGTGCAAAAGATAATCAGCACAGAAACAGCGGACGAGAAGGTAATGAAACGAAGGAGGATGCCAGGTATAGAGTAGACTACTTTTGCCTTCGTGTAGATCAGGTCATACATGAGACTCAGCTCGACTTCGACCAATTTGAATGCTTCTTCAGCTGACTTCTTGCAAATGATACTGTAGCTGTATTCGGCTTCATCAGAGTTAAGGATGACCCCAGTGAACAGATGCTTGAACATGCCGAACAGGTAAAAGGCTTCGTGAAGGTACTTCTCGCCGGGCCTTAGATTCATGGCTAGCAACTGAGTAGGTGCTGACAGTTCAGGGGCTTGAAAGTGGTCAGAGCTCGCAGACCTGAGCACCCAAGTCCTCTCTCCATACTTTATTACCCCAGAAATGAACACGGGGATCGTTATAAATGTGAGAACGCTTGTGCTCCAAGAAGTGAGGAAGGCATAAAAGGCAGCAACTACTTGGGTCACTAGGCCGAGCAAGTGCCTCGACCATAACTCATTGTCCTCGGTCGAGTAAGCGGTGATGGTGTCGGGGCCTCCAAGGTGTAAGAGGAGGAACGAGGACCAAAACACCAGCAGCCTGCTGTTCGGGTCTGAGGAATCTCCTCCGCTGCTGCTTGAGACAAGCCCCAGTGAGAGGGTCGCGACGGAGTCTGCCAATAAGTACGATAACCAGACGAGGGACGCGATCCAGCTGGCTTTTGTGGATTTCCGCCTTGAACCGAACATCACGAGCACGATTTGCAAGACAAGACTAACGATGATCATCACCCGGAGCTCCCATTTGCTCCACAGCTTCTTCACATTTTCTGGGAAAATCTGAATGGCCTTCCTCGCAGTGAGAAAGATTAGGCCACTGGCGACTGAAAGCGCATAAAATCTCGGTCGATAATCGTAATATTTAAGCGGTGAATCAAAGTAAATAATGATCGACCAGGGGCAGACATTAACCAAGAACAGCGCAAGAGAGAAACATTTACCAGTTGACATTGTGAAACTGGGTGGGCTCAAAAGTTCGCAGCAATTAGGAATCCATAGTTACTGCAGATTACAGAGTTTCCATTACAGTAAGTATTACACATTAAAGAGAACTGCTGAGATCATCATGAGCATTACCTGTACTTAGCAAGTTCAAACTCTCTCCGCATTACACTGATCTTGATTAAAGCATGAATGCATTTGCCTGGTGAAGATCTGCCATGAGGGAATGTGATCAATAAAGTGCAGATGAGAATCCATGTTATACCTTGCTTTCCTTCCAAGGTGAAACGTAGGAGAAACGAGAAAATATTGGGTGGTCCGGGACCTCCACGTCGGCGTGGTCCCGGACCACTCACGACGTGCCATGTGGAGGGGTGGACCCATTTGGTGTCTTCCTGCCTTCTTCCCCTCTCTCTCTCCTCTTCCTAGCCTGCCGACGCCCTCTCTCTCCTCTAGCCTGCACACTCTCTCTCCTGTCAGAGCATTTATTGCAGAAACTTTTCTCTTTCCTTCGTTTGAGAAAGAAAACGGCCGTTCGTTCCTCTCTCCCACTCCATTTCTTTCCTTTCGAATTTTCGAATCTGAAATTCTCTCCGCGCTCGTTCCCCTGCCGTCGCCAAGCATCAAGCGGCCGTTCCCCTGCCGTCGCCGACGAACCACATTACGGCCGCCGCTACTCCGGTGCTCGCTCGCTTCTCTCTTCGGGCTCGTTGCTGCTCCGTCGTTCGTTCCGGTGTTCCCGGGATCGCAGATGCAGCACACGGAAGGCTCGGAGGCGAGGTTGCTGGAGAAGCTGGTGCCGTACGCGAAACGCGACGCCGACGGCCCTCCACCTCCGCCTCCGCCTCCGCCGGTTGATTCCGTCGCCCTCGACTCCGACGCCGACGCCCCTCCGCCGGTTGCCTCCGTCGGCGTCGGAGTCCGTCGCCCCCGACTCCGACGCCGACGCCCCTTCGCCTCCCTCTCGCGACCTCCGCTCCGCTCTCTCCCTCTTTCCTCTGCGGAGTGCCCTTACTGGCCACCGCGAGCAACCTCTCTCCGAGCCTCCGTCTCCTTCGCGGCCAGGTAGACGTCGTCCATCTCTCTCTCTCTTTCCGGTGTCACGGATCCTTCTTTCTTATTTCTGTTCCATGTTGATGAGCAAGTGTACTCTAGCTTGATGATGCATCATGGGTAGGTTCGTTTCATGAGATTGAGATTAAGCTACACTCGTGCGGAGGTTGTTCGTAATGGGATGTGCGTCTCTTGTGCCGAATAGAGTGTTGGGTCGTGCCTTGGAAGCTCAAAAGATGAACTTTAGTTGTTTCCTTGTTCTGATTATGCTATTAGTCTGTGATATCACAAGTTCATTCGATGTTGTGATTGAAGTTTCGGTGTCGGGTTATGTTAATATTGGGAAGGTTCATGCTCTGTGTTAGTTTTTGTTCACACACTGGATTCTCTCTGTGGCGGGTTTGCAGCTTCGGTTTGACCAATCGGCTGGGGCGTGCTCGAGGGGCTTTGATCAACTCGATTCTTGCTCTGCTGGCCATCCTCTTAGAAAAAAAGCGGCTCGTAATTAGTTGTTTCTTGGCTTTGTAATGGACCAAGAGTCCCGAGTGGATGAGGACTTCCCCC
The DNA here is from genome assembly GCA_014182725.1 of Eucalyptus brandiana. NCBI lineage: Eukaryota > Viridiplantae > Streptophyta > Magnoliopsida > Myrtales > Myrtaceae > Eucalyptus > Eucalyptus brandiana. The sequence continues at coordinate 34,151,120 of CM024677.1, forward strand.
TCTTCCAGAAATGCTCCAAACAACCTAAAGCGCCACCATCATCATCGATAACTACTTCCTCCTCCTCCAGTCTCACAGCCGAGATGTCAATAAAGCAAGCGGAGAAAGTGAAGGAGGATACTAGCCTTACTAGCACTAATGTCTGGGTAACAAGATTGGAAGCTTTCAATCAGAGCAAGAGTGAAATCACATGGAGTTTTAGATTTGAGGATGACATCTACTTCAACCGTTCCTGCGTTAAATCTTTTTGACATTGCATTCGGATTTGCATTTTTGTGCCTATGTACTTCGTCGTAAGTTTTTATCTTCTGATATTCAATGGTAGGATGGGAGAAGGCTGAAAATGAAGTTTTGGTGCTAAAGAAACAACTGGAGGCTGCAACACAAAGGAACTCGACACTAGAAAATCGAATCAGTCATCTTGATGGAGCACTTAAGGAATGTGTGAGGCAGCTCAGACAGGTGAGGGAAGAGCAAGAGCAGAAGATCCAAGAAGCTGTGGTCAAGAAAACTCGTGAGTGGGAATCAACAAATGCCGAGCTTGAGACTAAGCTTTCCAATGTCCATGCCCAGCTTCAAGCAGCCAAGAGTGAAGCTTCTTCAGTTATATGTTCTGATCTCGGCCCTAAGCTTGATGCTGCTGAAAAAGAGAATGTGGCCCTCAAAGCCAAAGTCCTTTCTATGTCGGAGAAGCTGCAGCCATGGAATGGGGCCTGCTCTGGATCAAAACAGATCTGATGAAGTCACTCTCAAATCTGAGCTTGAAGCCATGATCAATAGAACGGCAGAGCTGGAGGAGGAATTAGAGAAGAAGGAAGAAGAAAAGGAGAAGCTAGAGATGGCTCTAAGTCAATGTCAAAAGCAACTTGAAACTTCATGGAGTCAGCTCAATGAGGTTGAGATGAGATTGACACGACTCAACAACATGTTGTCTGCAGCACAAAAATCGAAGCAAGCTGCAGAGGAGGAAGCAAGGATTACCCATGAGAGGATGCAAGTAACAGAGTCAAGACTGATGGATGTTGAAGAGGAGATGAAAAACTTGCTCCGTAATGTCAAATTACTACAAGAAGAGGCTGAAAGAGAGCGTGCTTTGTCTGCTGAAAATGAGGCAAAATGTCGGGAGCTGGAGGATGAAAATCTAAATATGAAAAGGGATGCTGAACTGCAGCATGAGATCGAGCTTCAGCGTGTGGCTGTCTCTGATGAACAGCTAAAAGTAAAGCAGGTTAGTTCTCTATGGCTTGTGGATGTTAGTCTATATCTAATGGAAAGCATGATAACATGAGTAAATTATTGAGATGGTATTGCTCCTTTTACATAATTTATCAAGTTTGCCGACAAACCCGCCACTACATTTTGAGTGGCAATGTTACAGTTGCATGTAGAGTGAGTTCCATCTGCATGAGAAAAGAGAGATGCCTCTCTTGGTACATTCACATCCTGTGTCTGGACATCTGATTTGGGTCCTTTTTTATGAATGACTTCAATCTCCCAGGTGAATAGTTATTTATTTATAGCCATCTCAAGGAAGATGAAATGATTATTTTCCAATAACGCAGCATGGTTTTGATCTTCATATTGACATATAGCTATGTTAGAAACAGGAGGGCCGCATCAGCATCTTGTACTTTATTAGTACAAACCGTATGATTGGGGCACAATCGAAACAAATCTCAAATTTCAATGTAGCATTGAAGACATTCAGAGGTTAATATAGAATTTCAAAGCACTTGACCTTTGATGTAATGTAATTTTCGAGCTTAAAAAGCACTTACAGTGCTGCGATGGGGTGCTTCTAAACTAAATTAACCAGAAAATTCTCATTCTAGGCGAACTTTTTTTTTTTTTTTTTTTTCTGTGGGTTGTGGTGCTTTGAGCAACACCGCGCTTGCTGACATCATCGACTATCTGATAGGATCAGCTTACCAATGTTTTATTCATGCTAAATGGGCGATCATAACTTAGTCTGAATTTAGTTTCCTTCTTAAGTTTTCATTTAGTTTTGTTATGTAAAACAGGAGCAAGAGCTAGCAAAGTCATTGCTAGCCGGTTTGCAGAGTGCCGAAGACTATTTCATCTCTCACTCAGCAATTAAAATCTCTAGCTGCAGTAGACGACTTCTTCGCCGATTCCGATCCAATGTGCAATCACATGGATGAAGGATTACTAAGCCCCGAAAACAAGCTGCACCATTTAAACAGCCCACCGGTCCTCATTTCTGCTGAACAAAGATGAAATAATCATGGTTTAAGAATTTGATTATTCAACTAGCTGAGGCAGGAAGATGAAATGAGTGAGGTGAGATAGGAAGAGTGTCTACTTTGATTTTTTGCCTTGTGAATAAACAACCACCATTGTGAATGCATTCATGACATCTCTGAAACCGACACTCGTGAATCTCAAGTATAGCGGTACATAGTCAGATTTTCTTGCCCAATAACTAATTTCCAACTTTTTTTTTTTCTTTAAAGCTTTCGAAAATAAATTCGTACGTGCTTCCGTACTCAAAATTAATCCATCAAACTTTGCACGCACCTAGTTTACAATCTCATTGTGTTGTTGAGCTAAAAAAATTTGGTGTCCAAACCCGACACCCCATTTTTTTTTCTATTTTCTTGTCCAACCACCCTTTCTGGAAATAATATTGGGTTGTGTTGGATGGCATATCATCATACGATTAGTGAAGAAACATTAGGACGTCCAATCCGAGTCTTCATCATTACAAACATTAGACGCGTGGGATGTCTTTGGGAAACATCACAACATTTTAGCACAGAAATTGCGCATTCCATGTAAAGAACAATGATCAGGAGATATGCGCAATCAAAATTAATCGAACATTATAAAAATGAGAAAAACTAGTTGCATCACAACTTCAAACATCCCTCCGACAAATTCTGTAGTCGAAGAACGTTTCTTATTTATTAGAACATCTCTGTAGCATACATGGAACATAAGTAAAAACTAAAGTAAACATAGCCATCAACTAGTATTTCGAGTGCCTATGACCAAAACCATCCGAAAAATGAACCTCCTCAGAATCAGAGATTGACGCACTGATTATACGTACTGTACAGAGGTAGACGCCAAAGCCGACTTTAACTACCAGTATAATGTGCCGAAAGATACTTGTACCAAAGCGCTCTGCATCATCGGCTCATGATACTTGAACAAACTTGTCTAAAGCGGATGTATCCAAAGCTGCAAACTCCTTAACAGCCCCAAGCACGGCAAGTCCAAGTTTTACAGCGTCATCGTGAGTTGGTGCCTACAGCAAGTAAATTTTGAATTGAATTCTTAATCCAATAAAATCATTTTTATGGTAGCTTGTGTAAGAGATTCCTCTACCTCAATGTTAAGAGGAAGAATAGGATCATGAAGCGTGAGCCTCAGAAGGAACCATCCTCCAAACCCAGATACCCGGACCTTTTTAAGCAGCAATCAGACTAGAGATCAGCATCACATGCAAAATGCAAAGCTCACCTGGTGTCTTGCGCTATTCAGGGAGAAAAGAAGAGAGGAATTAATTAGATAGCATGATGGACCTGCATTTTCTTTATAGTAAAATACTCCTCTGAGGTCACTAGTTCAGATATTATTTTGGTAAGCCCACAGCATTTTGCTCAACTCATTGTGGACTATAATTTTGACTCCTCTTGTAGATACAAATCAAGAACCAACATGGACTCCATTGCGACGTTTAACTCTCCTTCTTGCTCCCATCCCCAGGAGCATTCAAAACGTATGTACTTTAATTGAGAATTAGAGCATTAACTTGTCTCCTCAGCATACGAACACGATAATACACAATAAATAGCTGCTGAAATGATGAGGTCCAATCTATTAAGAATAACTTCATCGATTCAAAACTTACTCCTTCATAATTTACTGGAGCTTTCTGAAGCTTTGGGTCTAAATCAATAGAGTTCTCCAAGTGCTTCAACACTGCCTCTCCATAGTCTCGGAAAGATCTGTAACCTCTACACTATCAGGATCTTAGAGAAGGAAAAAGAAAACGACATTGCTAGAAACCAAGAAACCAAGTACCCTCCCTTTAAGTCCGGATGACTCTAGTTGATCTTCAACCTCAATTCTACAGCAACAGCTGCTTCTTCTAGACCCTCTACCAAATCTGTCAAGACTCTGCTGCCGCTACCTGCTCCTGAAGCTCGAGCTGAAGCAAGTTTGTTGAGAACTTTGACCTATAACAAAATGCTTAATAATTATGACTCAAAGCTTTAAGCTCATGCATTGCAGTTGGGGGCATTTAAAATTCATCTCTGCAACGTCAACGCTCATCTATTTCAAAAATTTTAATAGCAATTTCCATCTCAAATTGTACTTTATACAATTAAATCACAGAGATCATGCAATTTGAAATAACATTAGAATTAAGGATACCACTTCAAAAATGTTTTAGAACAAAATGCTGCCATAGAAAAGAGTGATCAACTTTCTGGCGACTCAATGATTCTAACAATCATCTCATTCAACTAACCAAATCATCTCGTTCAACTAACCAAAAGAACTATACATAGAAATTTAAATTAGCAAATGGTAGCAACCAAAGAACTAAAAAGTGAGCATCTATTATCAGCAAATTTTATAAACAAAAGAAGACCAGGAATCATCAAAAAGCACAATTGTAAAAGCTTAATACCTTAATTGTCCAATCTGCAGAGCCAGTGCAGAATCATTAATTGCTAGGATCAAATGCGATAGATCTCACCTATCCCAAATGCCCACTTATGACCTTGCACATACAAAAAGGAGAAAACAAAACACATAACAATCCAAATAAGCGAGCAAATAACTGCAGATACAATAACATGGACAAGACACAGCTGTATGATAAATTCAAATGTATAATTATCAAATGACACCATAACTATTACTGAAACAAAACAAGAACTTTCTTCTAGCTGCCAGAAAAATTAGGCCACAATTCTCACCCTGTAGTTCTTCCATGGAGGATGCCACACAGGACGTGGTCACCTGCTTGGAATTCTTTCCATAATGGCTGAGGTAGACAAATTCCTAAAAACAGAGTGAGAGCATGAGGCCAAAGCAGATTAAGTACCTTAGGGCAGAACTTAAGATGACTCAGTGATCCTTGAATGCATGAGTCGAATTATGAGAATCCATGAAACAGCTTTTCAGAAACCATTAAGAAATGTTCTGATGTTACTTCAGTGGATTGTGCAAGTAGATGCATGTCAACGTATTAAAAAAGTAACAGTAATATTAAAGTCCTATTTTGACCAAAAATATAGGATACATAGGTATTTGCCCTAGTTTGTCGATGCCTCTGAATAATTACAAAGCATGAGCAACTGATGCATGTAACAGACACTACACCGGCTATGGGTCTAACTATAGGTGATGTAGAACAACTAGTCTAGATGTAGATTAGTTTCAGAGCACGATTACAATGACCAGCAACTCATGAAGAGTAAATTTCTTTAGGCTCGACAGATAGTAATTCATAGAATCAAACAATTTAAAAATCAAAAACTTGCTAAATTACACAAATGTGATCTCTTAACTACCAAAAGGAAGAATTGCCAACACATGTAGACCTTAACCTCTTCTATTCAAGGTTTTGTGTGCTTAAACCAAAAAATATAAATATAAAAAATGTTCTTTTAGATTTAAGGTCTTTCCTATTGAAGAAAAGTCAAATTATGCGACCGATCGCCTTAAAGGGAAAAAAGAAGAAGCAAAAAGACACTCCAACAGACACTAAAATAGAATGCAATACAACATATTTACCTGTCTGATGATCCAGAAGCATAGACAATAGCAGTGCCTTTTCCACGTAGACCAACATCATTTTTGAGGAAGATGAATGAACATGAGCAACATTATGTCGAATGTTCTACTGAAAAAGCTTTACAAACAAATTTAAATAAAATCCACAAAGAAAACTACAAAATTAAAAGAGCTGCAACACATTAAAAAAAAAAAAAAAAACCTGGAAATCAGTAATACCACATACAGTGGCCAAAAATCTAAATGTTTTCTTTTTTGATAAGCAATTTAAAAAGCATAAAATGTGTGAGATATCTCAGTGAAGGTATGGAGGTAACTTGATTCTCTTGACCAAGGGATGGTCGTTTGAAAGAGAAGAAGGGTACTAACAATCCTTGAAGTCGTAATGATGGACCAACAGTTCAAGCATTTTGAGACTTTTCCATTGGTGGAATTTTAGAACCTTCTGGACCTGCAAAAGAGAAAGGAGTTTATATCCTTGGGATGAACGACATCCTTTAAAAGTACACCAAGAGAAGAGCCACCATTTGCATACTCCACCTCGTAGTCACATTGCTCTGGGTGGTCATATCTGTAGTCGCCTGAATGCAGGGATGCGCAAATTGGGTCCCTGCAGATTACTAGGTCCTTGTTGGGTCAATAAAGCGATGTGGCGTCTGCAATAAGAAAATGATGAGAAGTTATTAGCACTTATCACCCTGCATAACATCATGAGACCATTCGAAACAAACACCTGAGCAAAGTTTTAGGATTATCAACAAAAATTCATAGATTTGAGAAACAAATCATATGACATCTGAAAACTAATAAAATCTACTTGGGTGCATTGTACACAAGGGGCATCACATTGGAGCAATGTGAGGTCACTACCAGTGTCAGGATCAAGAAAGTAAGGCTTTGATAGCTGCCCAATGAAGACAGTTGTGTTATATGACCTGAAATAGGCAGTTCACTTGATCATCAGTCTTGGCAAATACACAAGCTTTTATAATATTCAGATCTGATTATCGCATGAAGAGAGGAGCATTATGCTTCAAAAGATTGAACAGTCAATTAGCGAAGTGTGACAGAAAAGGGACACAAAATGAATGACAAGCAAAGTGAGAATGAAGTTAACAATTGAGAAACACCCAGCGATCAAGAAAGAGAAGAAAAGCACTGCATCGTTATGACATATAGAATAAAAATGTATGGAAACTGATAAAACACAACTTCCCCTCGAGAAAGAGACGCTTTAATGTGATGAAAACCATATAGAATCTTCCAAGCAATTTTCCCTTGGCGTGAAAGATTTAATCTGATGATCAACATACTGAAACTTCAGGAATTCCTAAGTGGGGTGATAATAGTATCTATGGTCACCACTTAGGGAGACATAAGTCACTATGACATTGGATTGGATGAATCTTCAGGTCATCAAACAACAATCCAACGTAGTAACAAGCCAAACTGTAGGAACTTTTTGAACTTTTGGAGGAAAAAAGACCTTTTCATATCACCAAAGACAGTTAAATGTGAGAGATGACCCATACTTTCTAAACGTGAACGGCACAGCAGAGAGTCACCTAGGCATTCAAGAATTCATTGAAGGAGCAAAAATGCAGGTGCATCGCCTCTCTCTCTCTCTCTCTCTCTCTGACTAATAAATGAAACGCCGGACTGAACTGAAGACAGGTCAAGAAGGGTACCCAGTTGGGAAAACATTGCCATGGAGTGGAAAGACAACGGATGACCCGACCCGATTGAGAACCAGTGATGACGACGCCGACCCAAAAGTCAAAGGCGCCTTTTGCCTCTGCTCAGATCACCTCTGAAAGAAGAAGAAGAGGAGTAGGAGGACGACGATACACACCAGCTCGACACAATTATCAGCAACGCAACCAAACCCGCTTTCTCTTTCCCCATTCTTCCTGCCTCTCTCTCCCTCTATCTGTATTACAACTGACGAATAAGCAAGAAGGAAATGTTCTTGGCGAAACTCAAACCCGTCCCTGTTCTTGTCCGATTATTCAGACACAGCAGCAGAAAGACCAGGTCGAGGGCAATTATAGGGCCGGTTTCTTGCATGATGGAGCAAATGATTGGCGAGGATTTATGCTGATGTCTGTAGTAATTGAGGAACCATTTTCTCCAGGAATCCAGGCTCCCACCTTAACTCGATAATCAATGGTAAACAGCTTTCGTTGGTTGTCAAACTTGGACTCGCAAATGAACAATCAGCCACCAAGCGACATGCCTCTACAACTTTATAAACTCCCAGTACTGAGTTGCATTTTCTGTTTACTGACCAATATCATAACAATGCATGTAAAGCCTCAAAATCGCACTTTCACAATGCGTAATTGACCAAAAATTCTATACTGTTCTGATCAAATTTATTGGTCAATGTAGCTTTACCGGTCCTGTTGAGCCAATGATTTCATTTTGTGATAAGCACTTAGCAAATAGGGAAAAAAAATAGTCAATTGTATTTATCACTTTGTTTCACTGGATCGACAAAATTGAATGCAAAGTGACAGCATGAGTTCACAGCAAGCGCTCGTTCAGAAACTGAAAAGACAAAACATCCGCACCATTTGAACATATAGCGATTAACTAATCCAACATTGTCAGAAAAACCAAAAAACTCTCCCATTCAAACATTTAGAAGTGCCTATAACCGCAGTCTTCTGACTTGAACGTCTCGACAATATGGAAAGGAACTCATCAGCGTGAAGATCCATATATAAACATCAAACGCGAGACGTTACTGTAGCGCATCAAACGAACAATGATTAGATAATAAGTAAAATACAACTATCAAAAGCAGCATGAGACCAATAATGCACTCCAAGTGTAAACAGATCAGTCTATAGACACAAACAATCACATCTCATAGTAAGAACACATGTCGAAGAGATAAAATGCACATCTCGGATTCGCAATCCACTCTATGAGGCTAACCTTCGTGCCGAAAGGACCGACAGGATAGTTGGCCGCGTTCTTCGGCAGGTCGTCGATGTCCCTCGCCAGGTCGTCGATGTCCCTCGTGGAGGCGGAGGGGCGTCCGCGTCGGAGTCGGGGGCGACGGAGGCAACCGGCTTGAGGGGCGTCGGAGTCGGGGGCGACGGAGGGGCGTCGGAGTCAGGGGCGGCCGTAATGTGGTTTGTCGGCGACGGCAGGGGAACGGCCGCTTGATGCGCGGCGGAGCAGCAACGAGCGCGGGGAGAGAGAAATTTTCAGATTCAAATTTTCGAGAGGAAAGAAATGGAGAACGAACGGGGCTTCTCGTTCCTTCGTTTGATAAAGGAAACAAAAACTTAAGCCGCACTAAATGCTCTGACAGGAGACAGAGCGTGCAGGCTAGGAGGAGAGAGGGACTCGGCAGGCTAGGAAGAGGAGAGAGAGAGGGGAAGAAGGGAGAAGACACCACCAAGTGGGCCCGCCCTCCACATGGCACGTCGTGAGTGGTCCAGGACCACGCCGATGTGGAGGTCCCGACCACCCAATATTTTCTCGAAACGTAGAGGCTCAAAGCGCATTGGGCAAATCACAATGCAAGCGGAATATGAGCTCTACGGAGCCGAATGTTCTACTCCGTATGTAATGTATGGGTTTTGACCCAGTCAAAAGGCAAAAAGCAAAAGAAAAAAATGAAACGCTGAAAAGTCAAAAGAAAAGGGGAAGTGGGTGCTTCAGCTTAAGAAAAGAAGGGAAGAAGAAGAAGAAAAAAGTGGAAAGAGAAACGATGCTCTTGGCTGAGCGGGGGTGTGCCTAGGTGTCACCTTTGGAGACGCAGAATGGGTGGTCAGCCCTAATCCGATCGGCGACGCCACAACAGCAGTCGCAGCGAGCTCTAGTGGGATAGCCGAGCTGCAGCTACCGAAGGCTTCTGTGAACAACCAAATGGCAGCCGTGGACCGGCCGCCTCACCGTCAAGCGATTAAGATTGCATTTGGGAACTGCTTTCCTAAGGATCTTTGAGGGCTAAAGGCCTTTGGGCCAAATATTTAGTGTTTGGCAATTTTTCTTTTTTTTTTTCACTTAAAGCCCAAGACAGGTTGGGGGTGCCTTAGACTTTTTCGGCATGCTAGCTTTGAGGTTAATAAAAATTTTCTTCCCAAATTATCTTCACTAATTTTTTGTTTTTCCGGCTTTACCTCAATAATTGTTCATCATCTTCATCTTCTTCCCTTCTCTCTGAACACAACCAGCACCTATGCACGGTTGCTAGCGAAGGGCGAGTGATCCGGTAAAGGGCAAGCGGTGCGGCTAAAGACAGGTGGTTTGGCTAGGATTCCATGACCCTCCGACGAGAGTCTCCGTGCGGAAGACGTCGGCAACCTAGATTGTGCGTAGATCTGATCGCGCAAATCTGGGTCGCGGCGACCAAATCGCGGCCGCCAGCGACCTCTGTGGTGCAGTGGGTCGCGCAACGGCGCGGCAAGGGTCGCGGCGGCCCGGATCTTGCAATTTGGTCACGGCAACCCTGATCGTGAGATCCAGGTTGCCGCGACCCTCACCGCATCGTATCCTCCGCACGATGACCCTAGTCAGATGCTGCCCTTCGCCTCGCCGCCTCCCCTCACCGGACCGCTTACCCTTCGCTGGCAATTGTTAGCTCTTCACCAGCGGTAACCAGCGAAGCCCTTGGTCGGCTAACTCTTTTTTTTCCTTTTTTTTCAAATAACAAAAATCTTTTACAAATTTAATTTACCCAAACACTATGGGCGCGTTTGTTTGTGTTTGTTTAAAAATTGTTCCAGGAACGAGAAATAGAAAAAAGTATTTCTATTCCTAAACAATTTTTGAACAAAAATACGCGTTTGGTAAACTTGTTCTAGAATAAAAAATAAACGAAAACATGTTTGGTAAATTTGGATAATTTTTTTATTTCTTTTATTTTTTCTATTTTTTTCTTATTTTTCCTTTTTTTCTTTTTTTTTTTCATTTTTTTTTTTTTTTTCTTTTGGCCGGTCGCCGGCCAAGGCCTTGGCCGGCGACCGGCCGGCGAGGGCCGAGCTCGCCCGGCGGCGGGCGGGCGCGGCCTCGCCGGCCACCGCCCGAGGAGGCCGAGGCTCGCCGGCCGCCGGGCGAGCTCGGCCTCGCCGGCCCGGGCGAGCTCGAGGCGGATCTGGCGAGATCGAGCTCGCCCGGGCCGGCGCGAGGTCGGCCTCGCCTTGATCCGGCGAGGCCGAGCTCGCCCCCGGGCGGGCGGGCGAGGCGCGGCCTCGCCGGCCACCGCTGGGGCGAGGCCGAGGCTCGCCGGCCGGGGCGAGCTCGGCCTCGCCGGATCCGGGCGAGATCGAGCTCGCCTGTACAGCCGGGCGCGAGGCCGACCCTCGCCCGGCCTACGGCGAGCCTCGGCCTCGCCGGGGATCGGCGAGCGGCGAGCGTCGGCCTCGCCGGGGCCGGCGAGCCTCGCCGTGGCCGGGCGAGGCCGCCCGCCCTCGTCGGCCGGTCCGCCGGCCATGGCCGAGGCCGGCGACCGCCAAAAGAAAGAAGAACACGAAAATAAGAGAAAAAGAAAAAAAAAAAAGTGTTTCGATTTGTGTTAAACAAGAAACACAAAATTTGTGTTTTTGTTTATTTCTTTGTTCGCTGAACAAAAAAAGAGCAAAAAAAAAGGAACAGAAACGCACCCAAACGCGTTTGCTTCTTTTTTTCTCCTGCGAAAAAAAAGAAAAACTGTTTAAAAACACAAAAAAAAATACAAACAAACGGGGCCTATTTTGCTAAAAATATTTACTTTCACAAATACAATTTACCAAACACTTTACATTTTAAAAAACCCCTTTTAACTCGAGGCCCTTCACATTTTCTCAAAGACTTTTTCCAAATATCTTCCCAAACACCTGAGACGCCTTGACCTTGGCGGCTGTCCTCGGTCTGTCGGCCCTGATGTAGCCGGCCGAGACAACCCTCTCCCTGGCTGAAAAAACGACCGACAGCTCGACTCCTCGGAAGCACCTCGACAAGGCGAGGCTCAGTACAGACAGCTCGACTCCGACCAAGAACGGCGAAACGAAAACGGATCTCATTCAGGCATTTTGACATTGACTAGCAGGTACAATGCACAAACGAAACAAGGGATTCCCGGCCCAACTTGGGACTCGAACGTGCGCCAAGAACCTAGACACACGACCTGTGGGGATACGAAAACAAAACGCAAAGGCGACGCGGGGCCGGAGCTCGCGTGAGCTGGACGGCCCCGACTGCCGGCCCGGCGTCACTCAAAACAGGGCAAAGGAGAAAGAGGAAAGGAAAACCGGGGTGCCGACGAATGGCGTTTGCCACCCGACTCGGCGACGGCGAACTCGATACATCAGACCACGTCCGGTCGCCTCGCACGCCCCCGAGCCGGGATCCTCAGGAAATCAACGCCAAATCGGGGAAAATCGGGAAAAGAGTACAACCGAGTCTTACCGTGTGCTCGTCGCGGGGAAATGGGAAACACCGGCCGGGGGTCGTCAGCCGAGGCTCAGTCGCGACCGAGCTACCAGAGACCACCTTCTCACTCTCGGACTCTCTCTCTCTCTCGCTCTCTCTCCGAAAATCACCCCTCGATCTCACTCTCCCTCTCCTTTTAATGGCAGCGGCGGGCGCGCATGGCCTCCTGCCGCCGCCAGCTACCCTTACCGGTCTGCCCCCGACCACGTACGGTGGTCGGATTGCTCCTGTCCCGTCCCGTCTCAGTCCTTCGCTGCAAAGACGCGAAGGGAGCGGACAAAGGTAAAAAACGCGCGGGTCGGGCCAGGGAAAAGAGGAAATGAGCCGGCCCAAGCGGAGGGAAAGAACAGAAAGGTAGGGGCTGGGGCTGGCCCAACAGAGAAAAGAAATAGGGGGCCGACTCGACCCGTTCCGCCTCCACCCCTTTTCTTCTTCTTTGTTTTAAATTAAAAATTAGATGATTAATTAATTTTTTTAAAACAAGACTTTTAATAAATTCTACTTCTATTAATGCAAATGCTCCTAGTATCTATATTAAGAGTAATTGGTCCCAATCCGGTCCGATTTCAATATGGAACCGGGAATCGGACCAGGAAGATCAATTCCCAGTTTCGGGGATTTGGGACCGGACCGTCCAATCTTGGAATCGGGAATTGGACCGCTCAACTAGTCCTATCTAGTACAATGAAACCGGTTTTTATTTGACTTTGATAGCAAATCACAAATATACAAAAAAAGAAAAAAAAAATGCTTGAAGAAACCCCTCACTCGCCCCTCTTTGCTCCCTTGAAGACAAACCCAACCATCGAGCACTGTATAAAGCAAAAAGGAGCAAACAAGAAACAGAGACATATGAGTATGTCGAAACAAGAGGGGATGGTAAATTGGGAAAGTTAGGGCTTATCAAGAAATTAAAATGTATAGATATAGTTAATCTAATTCAGTTATTTTGGTTTCGACCCCAAAATCGGGAACCGGACCAACCAATAACCGATTTCAAGAATAGGAACCGGGAACCAAACCGTCGCTCATGAGGATTGTGCAAAATTAGCCAATTCGATCTAGTTTTGGTGGTTTCTGGTTGGAGTGATTCCCATTGCACACCCCTATTCTATATGCCATGCAATCTAATCGATTTTTTAGGGGTCAAAATTAATCCCCAATTTTCAATGCAATTACACCCTAAATGAATAATTAAAATTTAAATGTCAACACATACTTGACTCGACTTGATTACGATACAACTATGTCCGCCTATTGCTTTGCCAGTGATATGACATCAAAGGCCTGGCAATATGGAACGTAAATATAGAGATTTACCAACTACTATACCAACACTCCAATTAATTTTGCACCCAAATGTTTGCAACGTCTTTTATGAAAACACCAAGCATTTATTCGAATTTCAGTATAAGCACCGATGACACATTTGATTTGACTCGCTTATGATATTATGGTCCTATTCGTTTAGTGGAAAATGTAGTATTTTCTGAAAAAAAAAAAATTATAAGAAGTCATTTTCCAAGAAAATGGTTATATTTTCCGGTGTTCGCCGAAACTTAAAAATGAAGTGGAAAATATTTTCCCAAATAGAAAATATTTTCCTCCATGCACTCCTTTCAATTATTTTTTTAAATTTTTTAAATCAATTTATTAATTATTTTAATTATTTTATAAAGTCAAATTTATTTTTATTTTTATTTTTATTTTTATTCCTTTTCCTTTTTTTTTTTTTCTTTTTTTCTTCTTCTTCCTTGGCCCGTGACCAACCATGGTGACGACTAGTGATCGGCGCCAAGCAAGCTCGAGCCTCACCAAATTCAATGAACTAGGCGAGGCTTCTCGCCTAGGCTTGCTAGAGCCTAGTCGGATATGCCGAGGCTCAAGCTCACCTATGACCAGTCGCTAGCCGCCATCGTGGCTGGCCACCGCCTGAGCAAGAAGAACAAGAAAAAGAAAGAAAAGCAAAAAAGAAAAAGCAAAAAAACTAAATAAAGACTCGATTTTCAAAAAATATATAAAAACAAAAATAAAAGGAAAATGTGTTTTGTGAAAAACAAAAAATGAAGTAAAAGAAGATAAAGTGGAAAATATTTTCCCCTATTTTAGAAGACTATACTCCATTGATGAAAAATGTTTTCCCCAATGGTTCATTTTTCGTAAAACAAACTTAAGAAAATCCACAAAACTTTTCCTATAATTTTTTTTGTAAAACAAACGGAGCCTACATTAGCCTATCATTCCATGGGTGTCATCGCTTCAAAAGCCGGGCAACATGGATGGGCCATCCATTGACAATGGGCCGTCAACCATAGAGCCCATCATGGACGCATTGCTGACCCAAAGCCTTTGGAGGGCCCAACATTAGTCACTCTGAACAGGACATTGCCAAAATAGGTGATAGAATAGACATGCTAATTTTAGATCTACTGATAAATCCTCCAGAATATAGGCAAGCAGTTCTCTGTCGCAATTGTTCGTTTTCCTCTGTCTTAGGGTCCGTTCATTTCCCGGAAAATAACTTCAGGAAAAATATTTTCCGAAATTTTCGGGGTTCGGATGGCGGAAAATAGATGTGTCAAAGAAAATGTTTTCCGGTCAATGGAAGATCTCCTCATAAAATTGTGAAAAATGATTTCCTTTTTTAAAAAAAGAGGAAATCATTTTCCCGTCCTTACACATGCGCTCTCGCGCTGCTTCTTTCCTTACTCAATTCTGCCCTCTTTCTCACAAAACCTAGGGTTTCTGATCTCATCTCCTCCTCTTTCGACACCGACAATCAGCAGCGGCGGAGCATCCCCTCATTCGGCGGTGCTGGATCTCCGCCCTCACAAAGCCCTGGGTTTCTGATCTCATCCTTCTCCTCTCAACACCGATGATCAGCAGTGGTGGAGCGTCCCCTTGTCCAACGGTGCTCGATCTCCGCGACATGCCCTGCTTCCTCTTCACTATTGGTTGTCGGCTATGGCCAGAAGCCAACTCGAGCCTCGCCCTAGGCCGACAAGGCTTCGCCTAGCCCGATTTGATGAAGCTAAGCTCGAGCCTCACCAGATCGGGCGAGGCGAAGCTCTCGCCAGCTTGGGGCGGAGCTCGCGCCTCGCTAGATCTGGCGAGCTGGGCGGGGCTCGGGCCTCGGGCCTCGCCCGAGCTCACCAGAGGTTCGTCAGGCTCTAACGAGCCGTGAGCTCGCCGGATCTGGCAGCGGAGCTTGGGCTCCTGCCTGGCGGAGCTTGGGCTCCTGCCTGGCGAACCTCTGGCGAGCTCGGGCGAGATCAACCAAGCCTCAAGCTCACCGGATCTGGCGATCGGGTCTTAGTCGGCCGCCGAGCAACCGGCCATCGTCAAGCATGCGGCAGCGGAGGAAGGAGGAGGAAGAAGGAGGAGGAAGGAGGAAGGAAAAGAAAAAGGAAAAAAAAGAAAGAAAGAAAAATAATAAATAATAAAGATTTCTATTTTTTAAAAATACAAATAATTTAAAATTCATTTTTTTAAATATAAAAAAATAAAACTAATTTTTTGGTCAATTAAAAATATTAAAATTTAATTTTTGATAATTTTTCCCAAACAATTAAATTAACTAACGAATGGTGAAAAATATTTTCCTCTCAAAATTTAGGTTTGGTCGAACATCGGAAAACAAAGTCATTTTCCTGGAAAATGACTTCTAGGAAAATGTTTTCCGAAAACATGATATTCTCCGCGAAATGAACAGACCCTTAGAATAACTTTAAAAAATATCTATATGTATACTCCGTGCCTTCAATCAAGGCTCTACCTTAATAAAATTTTTAAAAAAAGAACTATAAAAACACTTATTTCATTATCCACTTAGATTTATCATATATCCCGTTTTTGGTAAACTAAGCTATCTACATGTACGATTACCAAAGCAATGGTAAACTAAGCTATCTACATGTACGATTACCAAAGCAACAATTACGTAACCATAGCCCACATTGGGATGATAACGTAGGGAAAGTGGCCTGCGGTACAATGTGCGATTATTCCGACTGGATTGCCCCTCATTGATAGAAAAACTTATTATCAAGCATTCGCATGATATGTCGAAATAGTGGAGAAACATCACATGTTATACACCCTTTCGATCTCGAAAACCGTTTCATCTATGGTTAAATATCGATTTAGAATCAATAAATGGGCTAAATGGTCTAACGTATTATAGAGTTTTCTTTATTGGAATATAGAAAATTTTATATGATTAAAGATTATGAGTTATGATTCTCAGGACCATGCTACACATACGCATAAATCCTCTCGATATATAATCACAAGACAGCAAGAACAGGATGATCACATACTGGTCAACATGCATATACTTCAACCACTTCATAATAAATATGGATATAGATTTCACGTTTAGAGTCCACTACTTCTGTAGCAGAGATACACGACTTCAGCCACGTAATTGCATATATATCATCAAATATTTATTTTTGATAACCCAATTACACGAGCTCATGCAGATGTCCAGCTATTTGAAAATTCTTGAAATACTAATGTGTGCAATAAATCAATTAACGTCAAGCATTTGGTTTATGCAAGCACCAACCATAAAATCATCTCATCCTATGGTCGACATTCCATTCCCTGTGATCGGAGATGCTCGTTCTATTGTTTTTTTTTTTTTTTTTTATTGTCAGTGAGCCATGTGTCTTGTCCCCACAAGAATTTGTACACATTTATGTCTAGGAGCCATGAAGAAACCACATGAGTCAACTTTTTTCCGATCATCCCGTGCTTTTCTATATGGACTCTCATGCGTTTTAATCTGGCTCAGATTTTGTATATCGATCTCAAACTTGAAACATAATTTAACAATTTCTATTGCCGAGAAGGCGATGGAGTCTAACGGCAAGATGTTCTTCGTCCATGAGTCTCCACATAGTTGATGAAAATTCGATCCTCTTGGGTAGAGCAAGCTTCTTGGGTAATCCATATCTTTACACAACTTTAGTAGCACCTAAACCAATACGCGACATGCGATATGATACGATATGCCGACACATTGTTTCTACAAAAATAGAGAATTCTAACATGTTGGGATACTCGTATATATTAAATGTATATTTTCATATATACATAATAAATTATCATTTTTTATAATTATTTTAATCAAATTAATTTGATTTAAATTCATAAAAAAATAATAAAAGAGATTAGAATGAATTTACACTAAAAATATTAACCAACTATTTGTTAATATCATTTATTGTTTCAATTAGATAAATTCAAATCCATTCTAATAATCCAATAAACTTGGAGAAAAACAAAATAGGGAATTCATATTCTGAGCTCGCATGTCAAAGCGTATAAGAGGAGAAGAGAGAGAGAGAAAAAAAAAAAAACAAACAAACTTAGGGATGAATTGTGTCACGGGAATTGAGAGTCAAAACGAAATAGAAGATTAGATTTTTTCCTCTATTTTTTTTATCTTTTTACATATTTACAATTTGACCATTCATTTATTGAAAATTTTTAAAAGTGATCATTTACTTGTATGAATCACTTGTCGACTTCCGAACTCACATGTCGGAATTCTCGATTCCAGTGTCGAAGAGTGTTAGGAAAATTGATAAGGTGTCGAATTTTCTAATGTATATTAATTGAGTATCGAAGAGCATTGAACGAATATCAAACACGTTTTGAAATGTTTAATATGACATGGAAGCTTTCGAAATGTTTCGGTACTCCCTAGCATAACATGGCCTGCTCACCATTTGGTTATTTTTTCCTTTTCGCTCTGCGTGCTTTACTGTTATTGTTAATTTCCTCGGAAAAGAGAAAGGAAATTTCCAACGCACGCCGAGAGAGACGACACACGTAGAAGTCGCAGATCTTGTCGAAGATTAGGTTGCTTCTCAGTGGCCCCCTACTCCATACAAGTTTTTCTTGGCGTGGGTTTTGGCTGATTGCCGGCATGAAAAGACCATACACGGTCGACGGTGCAGGCATGTAAGACATAATTTAACACGTGGAGAGTGAGGAAAGGGGAAGATTGGGCTGGTTGCGGGTAGAGGATGGTACGTTTGGTCTTTTGAAAATTTGAAGAATTAATTGACATGCGTATGATGTTTTCATCTTTGCTTGTTTATTATTCTTTTCTTTGATATTCCAGCCCATGACAAAAGTTCTTTTAATTGCTTTTGTTTGTGATTAATAATAAAGCTTTTTTAATTTTATTTTACATGGACTAATATTATGGTAATTAAGTTTTGGCATCTTTGAAAAAGACTAAATCATTGAATAAATCTAATATTATAGTAAATACTAATTAGACAATTAAATGAAGTATGTAAAAGATAGCGTCCCCTTCATTAGAATTTGGGCTCTCCAAGCACTGCCCAACATACGTTCTTGCTTGGATTAGTTTATGCTAACACGGCATCAAAAATAGATCAAAGTTTGACAATGAGTAAGCATTATTTGCATATCGTAAAACACTTTTGTAATAAGAAACACAAAACAAAATGTAAGGTTTGGAAAGATTTAGACTCAAGACCCCATACTCTAACTCTATATAAAATTTTGTAGAATTATGGTCAGCTGTTTTAAAAACTTAAATTATTAGATAAAAGCATGGTTTAATATTTAAATATTTTTACAAACTAATCTTAACACCAAAAGATTAGTCAAAATATCATTAAATTATCTTGAAAGTAAAACAAACGGAAATATCATAACAAAAGAAAACGAGAAGGAGAAATAGTTCACTTATCTACTCTATAGTCTTGGAAAATAAAAGGAAATTCAAAGAAAGTTTTCTAAAGAAAGTCATTTCACCGTCTTCTTGTTCATTCTTTGGTTAACTATGCATGGAATGACCACTTAGGGCGCACATGACAACATTTCTATTTATCAATTTCTCTGTTTTCTGTTCTCCGAAACATGTCTGGAACAGAAATCCGTTTGGTAACGCAATTTAATTTTTATGTTTTTGAACCAAATTTCTATTCTAAAAATAGATTTGAAGTAAAAATCAGAAATTAAAACTTTTAGCTTTTCTATTTTTGGAATAGAAATGAGAAATCAAAATTTTTATCATCGTTCACTCTTATTACCACTTATTGCCCACTAGCCACCCGTGGGATGCTGGACACTAGATGCCCGCCACTTGCTAATTGCCTGCCACCGGCCGCCCATCGCCAACCGCCGGCCATCGGACTCTAGCCACCTGTCGCCGATCATTGGCCGTCGGATGCCCGTCGGTTGTTGGTTGCTCATTGCCAATCGCTAGATGTTGGAGGCCCACCATCGACCACCGAACGTTCACTGCCAATTGCCCGTTGCTTGCTATCGGCCATTGGATGTTGGCCACCCGCTACCACCCCACCGGACTTTGGCCGTTGGCCACCGGTTGCCAGCCGCCAGCTATCAGACTCTAGACATTGAATGCCAGACTCCAAATGTTGGATGCCGGTTGCTGGCTAGTCGAATGCCAGACATCGAACTTCGAACGCCAGATGCTAGATGCCGACCACTGACTGCTAGATGTTGAACTTTGACCACTCGCCGCTAGTTGCCGGACGTTGGACTTTGGCCATCGAACACTGGTCGTCGCCATTCTTAGAAATAGAAATTTTATTCTTTTACCAAACGAATTTTTATTTTAGAAATAGAAATTTTGAATCATTATCAAATGCGTTTCTTTGCTCAAAAACTCATCTATGGAATAGAAATTGATTTCTATTTCAGAAATTTTGTCATGCATGCTCTTACTCATACCATTTTCTTTTCTTTGGATTTTGCATATAAATAGGCTTGCAAAGCTCTTCAAATATTTTCGGATGACAGTTTCTCGTTCTAGTTAGGTAATTATTCTGATTAGGTTAAAGCTCGATTATTATAGCATTTCCCAATGCTTTAAGTGACTCGATACGCCATGGTCATGGCATGGCTAAAGTTCAAGCACGTGGTTACATAAGGTGTGCATGACAAAATTTATGGAACAGAAATTGAGAAATCAATTTTAACTTCTGATTTTTTCTTCAGATCTATTTCTGGAATGTAAATATATTCCAGAAATAAATAAAAAATCAAATTGCGTTACTAAACGGATTTCTATTTCAAACCTGTTCCGAATAATAGAGAAATAGAAAAATAGAGAAGTATAAATTTTGTCCATATTACCTCGCAAGACAGCAGAGTTTGGGGGACGATCTTTCTTGAATTAAAAAAAGAGTTGTAGGGCCGTGTTCTTGGTCGTGAAGGCAAAAACCCCATCACTAAAATCGGAGGGCCCACGGAAAAAAACGGCCATCAAATCGACTTTTCTGAGGATGTGGTTTTTATCCTTTTGGCATGTGAGGACAAAGGAAGGACCTAGAAATGAAAATAAATTGGCCTCATCTGCCCCCGACAAATAGAAATATTTGTGGTCCAGTACCTGGGAAAACCGGGTCATTCAATAACACCACACCACTCATATATCTAGGGAGCGCTTCATATAATGCTTCCATGATACGGCGTTCGGGAATATATATTTCTATTGTTTTATTTCCTAGAACATAAATGAAACATAATATGTTTGATAATTTTTGTTTCCCGAAAATATTTTTTTTTTTTTTCAAATTTGGAATAGAAATAAGAAATAAAAACAGAATTGTTTTTTGTTTTCGGAAGCAACTCAAAAAACAAAATTTTCTTTTCTTTTCTTTCTTTTTCTCTTCCTTTCTTCTTCCCCCAACCAATCGCCCTCCTCAACGATGGCCGGCGATTGGCCATACAAGGCCTACAACCTTGCCAAAGCTAGTGAGGTCACCTCGCTTAGCCAGGGTGAGGCCAAGCCTCATCAAGCCACGGCAAGGCTCGGGAGGACCTCGCTGGTGGCCAATGAGGCTTCCCCAAGGCCAGCAACCTTGTCGGCCCTCGTCTGGCTAGTCGCTGGCCGGTCATGGCCAAGACAGGCGATTGACTAGAGGAAGGAGAAGAAAAATAAGAAAGAAAAGAAAAATATAATAAAATTATTAATAAATCAAAAGAAATTCTAAGTCACAAAAATATTTGGAGCCGTATTAAACGTATTTCTATTTCAAGAATAGAAATTTTATATAATTACCAAACGTCTTAAAATACTTAAAAACTGTTCCTGAAAATAGAAACGTTATCAAATGCAGCCTTACGGGTTCATCAGAAAGTGCCCATTCCTATTTGGACATTTGCTCCTGCCTTTCATAAGATAGAACAAGACTCTTTTTATAATTTTTTTCTAAATATACTGCTGCAGGACCTTAAGAAAAATTCTTTATTCAGATCACCTTAAGGATCATCTACTTTTTCTTTTTTTCCAAACCCAAAATTACAATTTTTGCTTTATGAACTCTCTCTCTCTCTCTCTCTCTCTCTCTCTCTCGTTTCTCTCTTTCTTTGTTTGGGTGATTCAGCATTCTAGCCAATTAATTTACAAAATAGAAATAAAATAGAGCGGCTTTGGCTAACAAGAAATGTCTCTTTAATACATCTAACCTCACAAACATTTTTCTTTTTTTCTTTTTTGTTTTGGGGTGGGGGTGGGGGTGGGGGGGGTTGCTTATAATGCCTCCTATGCTGAACGAGAAGAATATTCTGCTTGAATGTGAAAAAGGAAACATTACTATTATGTTCATATTCTAAAGTGAGATAGCCAGAGATATGAGCAACACAGAGCCCTTGAATCATCGCATATGCATTCGCATTTTCAACTAAGAGATGTTGCCATTTCCATTTGTTGATCCTCCGGTAAAACCCTAGCTGGCAAAATTTTCCGACATTGCAAATCTAAGATCGTTCATTCTGGTCTTTCATGACGGCCTTGTTTACTGAGTTAGAAGGTCGAGTTTACAAAGAAGTTCACCTAAGTTGGATGAAAAGTTATCAATAGGGGGTTCAATGGAAGCCCGATATCTTCATACAGGAAAATTACTAGGGGAAAGTTCACGTCTAAACTCATCAATATGTCCAATTGAACTCACATTCATTCAAAAGATTTAGTCAAATAAGTAATCAACAATGGCTTATTAACCGTTACACTTTAAAATGCATCCCCAATGTTGGATTCCTTTTTCATAACACCCTCACACATGTACCTCACAAATTTGGCGTATTATTGGAACAGGAAGAACGTCGAGTGAAATAAGGTTTTACTCATTCAAGATTGCAATCTAAACAATTTATTTGGTCGGTCCTCATTATTAAAATGCTTGGCTGTTTTTCCAAAAAAAGAAAGTTTCAGAGTTCCGTCCAGTCATATTCCAAATCAAGGAAGGAAGCCAGTTTCTTCAGCTCCAGATGTAGCGATGGTATCTGACCACTCATCAACCCTCTCTCAACCTTCATTTGATCATGTCCTGATGAGTGTAATGAAGAGTATCCACACGGAGATGATGATGAAGAGATGCCATCATTGCCATCAACTCGGCTAACAATGATTCCGAGATCATCGTTTTCTTGATGAACTGCAGCTTGATCGTCCCGAAACAACTGCAGATCGAAGTCTGTTACTCCCTCTCCGAAATCTGTATCAATGCTCATAAAAAAGCTTAGATCATCATCATCTCCAACGAGAAGTGAAGAGAACATGTCTTGACCATGATCATTGCTTCCATTTTTTATGAAGCTCGTGCTTTCGTTCGCCAATAAAGGCTTTTCCTCTTCTTTTAAAATGGGAATACCACTTATGCCCAGTGGCTCATTCGGATCAACCGGAGAATGATTCATCGTTCTGTGATCTTGATATTCCTGAATTCCCAGGTCTTGGTCGAATTTCATTGTGCATGACAACTGTGACGAAAAAGACCCGACCTTTTTGGCCAGATTTGCATTCCAGTAGTTCTTTATTTCATTGTCAGTTCGTCCGGGAAGCCTCCCCGCTATTAAGGCCCACCTGAACTTGCATGAAATAAATTAGTTACGTAAAGACCGGAAGCTTGATTAGTCTCTTTTGTTCAGATCCTGGCGGGAGTTCGGACGGTGATTTGAATTATATGATAATGCATTCAGCTAGCTAGAAGAGGCTTGATGTCGGTGGATCACATGAAACATGTACAACACGTAGATAATTAAGCAAAGAATCTTCACCAAGAACCTTTTCTCTTGCAGCTTATATACATGAGCAAATGTTGACACCTAAAATTCTGATTAGGTTATTAATTAGGCTTTAATTTCTTTAATTTTTCCTTTTTAGATAAAAAATCAATAAAAACAAAAGAAAACAAAAAATTGGCAGCCAGGCCCAGCCCCCACCTTTTTCTCTCCCTTTCGCGGGCCCAAGCCCAGCCTCCTTCTCCTCCAGCCCAGCCCCTCTCTCTTCTCCTCTTCTTCTTCCTTCTTCCCCCTTCTTCCCCCTACGCCTCTGCAACTCACGCAACCTATGGCCGAGGAGGGTAGGCCGACGTCGGCCGGAGATGACAGATCTCAGGCGCCATTAATGGCCGCCTTCAATGCCGAGCACGCTTTGTTGGAGGAGCGAGGATGGGACGCCGGTTCGGCCGTGGGCGTTCGTTCGGCGTGCGAAGACCGGCGGCCGAATCCCCGTCGACCGGCCGACCCCTCGCCTATAAATAGCGAGGCACCATCTCCGTCGAAGGACACGGCGAACTCGGAGATCTTCCCTTGAGAGACTTCAGGGAGAATCAACGAGCGAGCACGCGAGAAATCGGGTCGCAAAGCTCGATCGACCTCCCACCGAGAGACTTCGGGAGGCCGGCGACAAGCGAGCCCGAAGGGGAGAGATCCGAGCGTGTGGAGGTCGAGTAAGAGAGAAATCGGAGAGGAGGGCCAGATCCGGAGAAGCTGAGGCCGTAGAAAGTCGAAGCCGGAGAGAGGAGGTTCCGGAGGACCAGATCTGAGAAGCCGAGACCCCCCGCCGAGCCGCATCGCGATCGATCCGCCGACGCCACTCCAGATCTAGGAGCTACGGGGCCGACGTCGCTACCTCCCGTCACCGCCACCGTTCGCCACCTCGTCATAGACAGGTAACGGTAACCATCACCACCGCCGGCCGTGTCGCCGCCGTCGCATCTTCCCCTTTTCGAACGGTGCTGCCACTGAAACCCCCATCACAGACCCATTGCCGGTCGTCCTCGCTGTCCTCATGAGCGGATCGTCGTCGCCGTCGCCGTCGCCGCCATCATCGCCGTCTAGTCCGTCGTCACCGCCGTCGCCACCGTCTGCCCGGTGATGCCTCGGTCCCTCTCACCAGCGCCGCGAGCAAACGAAGGAGAGAGGAGGCCGAGAACCGGCCGGGCGCGGGTCCTTTCCACCCGGTTCCTCCGTTTCCGGGTAGGGTTTCCCCAGGGTCGAACTTGCACTCGTCGGGCCGGTTTCGAACTCGGGCCGGGCATCCTTTTTATAGGCCCAATTCCGTGTGTGTGTGGGCTGAGTTTTTAAGAAAAAAAAGCAAAAAATCCGAGTCGGGCCCGTCCTCATTTGGATCGCCGGCCCGGGTCGGACCCACCTGGATCCGACCCGGGTTGGCTTTTTATTATTTTATGTAATATTTTAAAAAGAAAATTCAAAAATAATTTATTTTCAAAAAAATATTAAAAAATGTTTTAATTTCCAGAAAATCGAAAAATATTTTTAAAATGTTGAAAATGTTTTATTTTCTAAAAAATCGAGAAAAATCAAAAAATAATTTATTTTCCAAAAATATTAAAAATATTTAAAAAATATTTTATTTTCCGAAAAATCAAAAAATCAAAAATATTTCATATTTTCCAAAAAATGCCAAAAATCCAAAAAAAGTCAAAATTTCATGAAAAAAAAAAAAAATCAGAAAAAGCCAAAAAGACTTGTATTTTTCCAAAAATACCAAAAAGGGTCCAAAAAAATCTCTTTCATGTCAAAAAAAAAGAAAAAAAAAAAAGACTCAAAAAATGTTTTCCTCCAAAAATACATGGAAAACCCCTCGAACATCCAAAATGTGTGGAAAATCCCTCGAACATCCAAAAACCTTAGGGTTTAAACAAGATTAGGTACCGAAAGGGCATTAGTGATTAACTAGTGTAATCAAGTCCCCGATCCTAATTTCTCTGGTTGCGCAGGAGTGAGTATTTCTCCCGATACTTCACTTGGGTTTCTAATCAACCCACCCCAAATTGATTAGTGGCGACTCCATCTTAAAAAAAATTGATTTACAGGTTAAAAAATCAGATTATTAAAGTCGTGAATTGGTGGACTTGGGAGAGTCCAGGCATAACTAAATTCAGCCGAGCCATTAGCCTCCTTAGGCGCTCGTACCTGATTGTGGGAACCAAAAAAAAAAGAGGTCGCGACAGCTTGGCGACTCCGCTGGGGAATTTGAGGACTTAGGCCATTCTTGTCTTGTTTAAATTCTTTCTTGACTTGTTTTTGTTTTTTCTTTATGCGGGTTAGTAGCTTAGAAATTTATTTTAATTTCGCTTAAAATAGATTATCTTGTGATTATAAATTGCTATGCATGCTTTACTGTTTTAACACTACACGTGGCACACACAACCCGGCCGCCGGACCTGGGCCGCCATAGGATTCTTAGGATGGTGTTAAGAAAGATACGACCTCGAACGCGAGACTGCGATGTAGAGGTTGCCTTTCTTTTCCCCGAATTTCTTAGCCGAGATTAAGGGGGTATGCTGCTAACGCGAGACTGCGACGGGCGGATACCCTTTTAATTTCATCAAGCCTTCTGAGTTAGAAATCGAGCCGCACATCCCATCTGTATGTCTTTGTACTTGCCATTTTATTTAAAAGTAAAGTGATTTCTTTATTTTTACTCAGTCTTTCTGGCTCATGGCAAAATAGGGTCAGGTTGTGTATTTCCCGTTCTTATATGCGATGGGAAGAATTGATATCCAGTTCATTCCTACCCCAAAGGAAGAGCTTCTCAGATGGTGGAAGCGATTAGATCAGCCCGGCCAAGAGTGCGTCAAAGCAAGAATCGGTCATCTCCTCCCATTGCTCCAAATCAATATCCACTCTGGGATCATGTAAGCACTACCACATTTCTGGTGCCCTGAAACATCCACCTTCATGTTCGGCAAATTTGAACTGACTCCGACTTTGGAAGAGTACGGTCTCGCCATAGGAATGCCCCCGGAAGCGAGCTTGCCAAACCACCAATCGGCATTGACCACGTGGTTAGTCTATCACGATTTCTAAAAAACCATTCGGTAAGAGAAATTGTTCAAGCCAACAACAATGCTTTTCCGCTATCATCTTTAACTGAATGCTTTGAAAAAGCAGTCAATGGCCCAAAAAGCCAAGATTTTCCTCTTAGCATTCTTTGGTTTTATTATCTTTCCCCATCGAAAGAATGCTATAAATCCTTCAATCACATGGGTGATAAATCAAGTCATTTTTGGAACAGGATATGTGAACATGATTTTAGCCGAAACGTTTTTATCCCTTAATCGTTTTAAAGAAAAGAAAGAAAAAATCATGAGGGCCGCTCCAGAAATTTTACAAATGTGGTTCTTTTCCCATATCAAAGGATTTGGGCACCTCATGCAAATATTTGAAATCAACGAGTTTAAACACCCATTACAAAAGTTTCAAACCTTGGAAAAATATTCTCCCAATGAAGAGTATTCTCGGTGGATTAACTTGCTAAAAAACCCGGTCCCTGAGACATTCCTATGGCGAGCTAAATGGTTCTTTGCAGGAGAGGCACGCTTTGCGCTTAATTATTACAACCCCATCCCGTTGCTGGGCCTCTCCGGAGCTACCTCATATTATCCATATAGGGTGGCTCGTCAGTACAGGGTCCTCCAAGAAATCCCACCACCGCTCAAATCAGGATTGTTCCGAATCTTTTTCACCCGTACAGACTACAACTACTTGGAGGAGATCCGCATAATTCGAACGCATGGAGTAGATGTCACACTTTGAAAATATCGTCGTGCCCAGAAGGTTAAAAGGACAAGAAAAAGTTCATCATGCATCAACATTCTACATCCTCAACCATATAATTCCCAAGGAGCTACAACCAGTAATCCCCGATGTAGTTGATAAACTTACCCTGCAAGGGCGAATCGAATCTCTTGAAAAGAGCTTGGAGACCAAATAGGAGACACGTATCGAAGCTAGTACGAAGAAGCAAGCGGCTTCATAAGACTGGAACTTCCCATCGCATATAAAAATGGGCAGCGGGACTTTTTGATGTGAATATTTCTAAATGTGAATATCTAGGGTCGTTCTGACTTGTGTAAAAAGCCCTTTCGGCATTGTATAAATATCCTGTTAATAAATAAGAATGACTCGACCCTTGCCATGAGCCAGTTTTCCATGTGTTTTCCTTGTGTTTTCCTTGATTACGTTTTCTCCATTTTCTGTGACCAGGTAATCACATCATAGTCATATTCGCCAAATCTAAAAGCTAGAATGGCTGAAGAAAATGTACCAAGCCGTGTCGAGATTATGGAAAGTGAAATGAAGCAAGTCTTCAATGTGCTTCAACAACTCTCAAAGCAGATAGATTCCATCCAAGGCAAATTAGCTCCCGCCCCAGCCTCAATCGAAGTATTGTTACCGCAATCGTCTACCCGAGGTGATCAAGGAAGAGATACCGATGATAACATGCCCGAATTGGAGGATGATACGCACCAAATCATAGTTGAGAAAGCAAAGCCCAACAGTTTGTCTAAGATCGAACATGACAAACGCCTTGAGAAACTTGAAGAAAGGCTAAAACAATTGCAAGGCCTCCAAGATCCTACTCCAATGAGACCTCTCCATCTACTCCAAGGTCAAAATGCCGGAAAAATTCAAAATGCCCGAGTTCGAAAAATACGATGGCACGACTTGCCCAAGGGCTCATTTGCAAATGTACTTGGTTCGAATGACCCAGTACATTAATAATGTGCCTCTAATGATCCAGTTGTTCCGAGTCAAGTTTAGTAGGTCCCGCCCGAGGTGGTACATTACAAAAATATAAACCTCCTCGAAACATGGAGTGAAGCAAGTGAGGCATTCCTCAAGCGTACAAGTTCATAATGGATATTACCCCTTCTCGTGAAGATCTCGAGCGCACGGAAAAGAAAAAGCATGAATCTTTCAAAGAATATGCTATTAGATGGAGGAATCTAGCCGCCCGGATCGGTCCCGAACCAACGATTTTGAATTAAGAAAAATGTTCATCAAAACCCTCCCCTATGAATACCGCAACCGAATGGTGACTACGATCGTTGAATCATTCAATCAACTCATTCCAAAAGAGGAGAGCGATTGAGATAGGATTAAGGGATGGCTGGTTCACCGAACCCGCACTCCGTCGTGAAGGCTCAACCTGAAAAAAGACAAAGAACCCCGGTAAATGTTAATGCAACCTACACTTTGCAAATACCGGTCACCTCCCGACCGTTCGGACGTGCACGAGGCCAACAACGGACCACTAGTCGTCAACCACCCCAGCGTTATAACAACGAAGACAATTCACTCCGCCCCGGATCTCTATCACGGGTTTTGGCAATCCTCCGGACAAAAACCTCATCTCAATTGAGCCAAAACGACCCAACGCTGAAAGCTTCTCCAGCTATGACCCGTCCAAAAAATGTGACTATCACATGGGAGAAGTAGGCCACTCAACTGACGAGTGTTTCATCCTTAAGCATCGGATCCAGAACTTGCTAGATACTAAGGCATTCTCATTCCAAACTGCAAAGCCAAATGTTCAAAGCAATCCGCTCCCTGATCATGCTGACAAAGTAAACGCGATATTCAGTTCTGAAGCCAGCCAAATCAGAAATGTCAATGCACATATTATTGACATCTATCGAGGGCTAATAGAAACCGGGTATTATTCAGGCGATGAAATACCACCCTCAGCAACAATGAAGGAAAGGGTATCAAAAATGATAGAGGCAGGAATAATTGTGTACGTTGGCCACACCGGCATGGTCTCCACTATATCGCAAGTCGTCATCAATTGGGATGAAGAATTTGCCACACTAAACGAAAAGAGAGAGAATAAGGATTCCACCCCACTTGAGGGCGTCTTTGAAGGGAAAGGAGCCATAGTTCAAGCATAGACAACAGAAGCAGCTATAGTCATTGAGATCCCCCAACCCTACAAATACGAAGGCAACAATGCAGTACCATGGTCTTACAACCTCGACGTTGGCTTAGTCACGAGATCTGGGCGAACCTATGCTCGGGCCAATACACGGCCACCGCCAAGCCCGTCACCGACGAAGAAGCCAAGGAGTTTTTGGCCGTGGTCAAAGCGAGCGAGTACAACGTGGTGGAACAATTACGGAAATCACCAGACAAATCTCTTTGCTTTGGAATTACTTCGAGACATCCGTCAAGCACCAGAAATCCCTCATGAACGTACTAAGTGAAGTACATGTCCCTGAAACAATTGAACATGACAAACTCGAGGAGTTTGTTAGTACCATCCTTCTAAAAGATCAAATGGCATTTTCTGATGAAGAGATCCCCGAGGAGGGTAAAGGACACACCAAAGGCCTCTACATATCAGTCAAGTGCAACGCATCTCACGTCGCTCGAGTACTGATTGACAATGGATCTGCTCTTAACATATGTCCACTAGCAACACTCTGTCGTCTTAAAATAGAGACAAACGAATCCAGACACCCAAGACTTCCGTTCGAGCATTCGATGGAACAAAGAAGGAAACAGTGGGAGAGATCGAGCTTGACGTTCAAATAGGACCAACCATATTCAAAATTTTGTTCCAGGTGATGGATATCCCTACTGCATTCAATTTCCTCTTAGGCCGCCCATGGATCCATGTCGCTGGAGCAGTACCTTCAAGCCTCCACCAAAACGTAAAGTTCGTGATTGGAGGAAAACTGATCACGATCCGCGGAGAAGAAGATCACCGCATCTACCATGAGACGGCCATCCCTTATGTTGAACCCGGTGACAAAAATGAATCCAAATATCAATCGTTCGAGCTTGTGTCTACTATACACGAAACTCGAGGGACTCCATCCCTTGTCCCCGAAATATCAAGCACTGCAATCATGGTAGGGAAAATCATGATTGGATACGGTTTTATCCCGGGTCAAGGGCTCGGCAGGGGAAACCAAGGCATCCGCGAGCCTATCAAAGCCTTGAGGAGACCTCACACCATCGGTTTAGGATATCAGGAGCAATACCGTGAAGGAAAAGCAAAAAAGAAGACCGGCCTTGTATACCCTCGCCTTGAGGAAACCTTCCCAGGCCCTGCGAAGATGATGCATGAGGAAGAAGAAATGATCGGCGTTCCAAAACAATTCAACCATGAAAGCATGAAGTTTCCCATTTATTTGGGCATGGGTCAAAAGAGCATAACTCAGCCCGTACTTACAAAGAAAGAGGGACCAGATGACGTGACCACCATGTTTGGGGACCTTTTCGTAGGTGCCATTGAGGAGGAACAGCTAGAAGAAACAGCGATAACTTTTCGTTCACCCGGCTTCGGCGTCAAGTCGATGAACTACGCGATAGCATATACCACTTGACAGAAAATTTTGTCCAAGCTGCCCGTACATTCCGCTCTCGTCACAATGAGGAGTTGGTAGCCAAAGTAAGTGAAGAAGACCCTACTGACACAATCTGGCAAGGAGCTCGGCTACCACGGTCCTCAAGAAACACGCGGTCATATTCGCCTCTTCCTAAATCGATGGTCACTATTTTCCCCATCCTCCTAGAGCAAGGAATAATCTCTAGGGAACTGAGGCGTCCTACTCCGGAGTACTTCCTTGATTATGATCCATCCAAGTACTTTGTGACTATCATTCGGGGAATTAGGACACTCGCTAGATGACTGTACCATCCCGAGAGACAAGATTCGGGATCTTTTGGATCTTTGGGGTATTCACGTTCCGCTCCCGTGGCTATGTTATGGCAAAGATGACCTTCTCGTGGTACCTAGCACCCATACCATGCTCCATGAGCATGCTAAGGAAGCACATAGAGGAAAGGCAATCATGGACACTTGGGCCAACCAAGTGGTAAATTCGACTATTATGTCAACTATTCAATTCCCCAAGGTTTCTATGACCATCATCGAGCATCGTCCCCGATGGATGGGGAGGCATGGACGATCTGAAATTCACAAAGTTGGGAGTACAAGGAGGCGTGGCGGTGATCGGTATGAAGACTTCTTCGTGGGCGCTATCAACGAAGGACCGTCGGGGGAAATGGGTGCGAGCCCGCTCGAGTAGAACCCTTTTTTAATTCCTTTGCATACTCCCTACGTGGGAGCCCGTACATATTTCTTAAAGTCTGGCTTGTTTTCAACATCGGTTCCACTCAAGGAACTATTTTTGAAATCACCTTGTAAATCCGTCTACTAATAAATAAAGTTGAAAACATTTTGAGGGCATGAGGAGACACACCAAACCGGCCCGTTGATGATAGCCAGCCGTCAAATGAGAGAAAAAATCTGAGGCCCGGGTCTCCTCATGTTTCCTTGTCCTAAATCTTCAAGAACAATTTATCACCTTTTCAAAAGAAAGAAGCATTCATGCTGTTAGCCTTATTTGTTCCCTTAGCCTATTTACTCTATGACACAGGAATAATCTAGCGGCAGGCGAGGGTATGGGAACGGTCCAAACCAACGTCATGGATAGCCATGATAGCAGTTCTGATAGCTCAGATGATGACTTTGAAAATTCCAATGAAATTCAACGAGACTGGGAGCGTCATGAAGAAGCAAGGCCCTCTACCACTGAAGACACCGTCACTATCAATTTAGGCAGCACAGAAGGTCCGAGAGAGATAAAGATTGGCGCCAGCCTTCCTGAAGAAGAAGCTGCAGATCTGATTGCTCTTTTAAAGAGGTATCAAGACGTATTCGCATGGTCATACACGGATATGCCAGGCCTTGATCCAATGAT
Organism: Eucalyptus brandiana; assembly: GCA_014182725.1. Taxonomy (NCBI): domain Eukaryota; kingdom Viridiplantae; phylum Streptophyta; class Magnoliopsida; order Myrtales; family Myrtaceae; genus Eucalyptus; species Eucalyptus brandiana. The sequence continues at coordinate 34,183,144 of CM024677.1, forward strand.
CGTGGAGCATAGTTTGCCAACCAACCCCGATATGGCCCCCAAGAAGCGGCGGCTAAGAAGAACCAAGCCGAATTGTCAAAAAGATTGAAGAAGAGGTAATGAAGCTCCTTGAAGTGGGTTTCCTCGAAGTCTCGCAATACCCAGTGGGTAGCAAACATTGTGCCAGTGAAGAAGAAGGATGGTCGAATACGTGTTTGTGTCGACTATCGTGACTTGAACCAAGCAAGCCCAAAAGATGATTTCCCATTACCCCACATAGATGTTCTGGTAGATAGTACTGCAGGGTTCAAACTATTCTCTTTTATGGATGGATTCTCGGGATACAACCAAATAAAGATGAAGGAAGAAGACAAGGAAAAAACGGCGTTCATTACTCCATGGGGAACTTTCCACTATAAAGTCATGCCTTTTGGCCTGAAAAATGCTGGAGCAACTTACCAGCGAGCCATGGTTACCCTTTTCCATGACATGATGCACAAAGAAATTGAAGTATATGTCGATGACATGATCGCTAAAACCAAACATGGAGAAAACCATGTGAAGACCCTGGAGAAACTATTTGAGCGACTTCGCCGCCTTTAAGTTGCGATTAAATCCGCGAAATGCGTGTTCGGGGCAACTTCGGCAAATTACTTGGATTCATTGTGAGCTGTAAAGGGATAGAAGTGGACCCGTAAAAAACTAAAGCGATATTTGAGATACCTCCTCCCTCGACTCGTAAAAGAAGTCCGAAGTCTCCTGGGAAGATTAAATTACATTGCGCGATTCATTTCCCAGCTTTCCGAAACTGCAAAGCCTTTCTTTAAACTTCTCAGGAAAGATGCACAAATCAAATGGGATGATGACTGCCGACTGGCGTTTGAAAATTTAAAGCAGTACTTGATGAAACCCCCTGTTTTAGTACCCCCGACTCCAGGACACCCTTTGACCCTCTACCTTACCATCAACAGTGAATCCCTAGGTGCAATGTTGGCACAAAAAGGACCCCATGATGGGAAGGAACGAGCCATTTACTATTTGAGTAAAAAGTTCACCACGTCAGAACAAAATTACTCCAAATCGGAAAAACATGCGCCGCATTGGTATGGGTGTTGCACGAGACTCCGACGGTATACCTTGCATTACCAAACATTCCTTGTAACTGAGAGTGACCCAATCAAGTATTTGCTCGGTTGCCCGGCCTTGGTGGGAAAATTGGCCAAATGGCAAATCCTGATCTCGGAATTCGACATTCAAGTGATGTCGCAAAAATCAGTTAAAGGTCGGGTGATTGCTGATATGTTAGCGGTGCCCTAAAGAAGTATGCGAGGATCATTCTCCCGGACGACCGAATTTCAACGGTAGAAGAGGACACATGGACTATGTTCTTCGACGGAGCTGTAAATTTGTCAGGTTCAGGCACCGGGGCGGTCTTAATATCCCCAAATGGGCAACATTATCCTGTGGCTGCAAAATTGATGTTTCCATGCACCGACAATATAGCCGAATATGAAGCATGCATCCTCGGCCTACAGACGGCTATCGGAATGGAAGTGTCAAAACTAAAAGTGTTTGGTGACTCCACCTTAATTATCCTCCAGACTGTGGGCGAGTGGAAGACAAGAGACGCCAAACTAGTGCCTTATCACGACTATTTGGAAGAACTGGTAAGAGAATTCCAGGACGTCTCGTTTGAATACCTACCTAGAATTCATAACCAGTTTGCTGATGCACTAGCAACACTATCATCTATGTTGCAAGTAATGAAAGGGTTAGAAGTAAAGCCTTTGAAGATTGAAGTCCCGACAAGACAGGCCCATTGCATGACTATAATCAAGAACCCGACGGAAACCACGGTATTATGACATCATGAGATATGTCTAGAAGCAGGAATTCCCTAAAGAAAGCACTCCCTCTGATCGAAAATACCTAATGAAAATGGCTTCGAGGTTTTTCGTCAGCGGTGAAAATTTGTACAAGAGATCATATAACTCAGTCCTGCTAAGGTGTGTGGATGCAAATGAAGCCACACAAATAATGCAAGAGGTACATGGGGGAGTATGTGGCCCTCACATGAATGGACATATGTTGGCCAAGAAAATAATGAGATTGGGTTATTACTTTGGTTCCCCTTAGAGAGTGATTGTGCTCGGCATGTGCGAAGTTGTCATCGTTGTCGATTCACGGGGACAAGATAAATGTCCCTCCAACCGAATTGCATCGATTATCGAGCCGTGGCCATTTTCAATGTGGGGCATTGATGTAATTGGCCCAATCAATCCGAAGGCGTCAAATGGGCACCGATTCATTTTGGTCGCAATCGACTACTTCTCAAAATGGATCGAGGCCACATCCTATGCGAGCGTAACTGCACGAAACGTTGTGAAATTCATCAAACGTGACATAATCGCCCGTTATGGTGTACCGGAAGCTATCGTCACCGACAATGGGTCAAACCTGAACAACAAGTTGATTGATCAATTGTTTTATGGGTTCAAAATCCAACATCTGAACTCATCCCCTTATCGTCCACAAATGAATGGAGCCGTGGAAGCCGCCAACAAAAACATCAAGAGAATCCTATCCAAGACAGCTGAAAACTATCGCGGCGGCATGAGAGGTTACCCTTCGCACTAACAAAGATATCGAACTTCGATTCGAACTTCCACCGGGGCAACGCCTTTTTCCCTAGTTTACGGCATGGAGGCGGTTTTGCTTGTGGAAGTAGAAATCCCTTCCCTGCGAATTTTATCCCAGGCGGGATTGTCTAAGGAAGAATGGACACAACAAAGGCTTGAGCAACTGAATATGATCGATGAAAAACGAATGAAAGCCCTCTGTCATGGTCAGTGTTACCAGCAGAGGGTAGCTCGATCGTTTAATCAAAATGTGCGACCCAAGCACTTTGAGGTAAACGAGCTAGTCTTGAGAAAGACACTGCCAATCTTTCCAGAGCCTGGAGGCAAGTTCGCCCCAAATTACAAGGGTCCTTATGTAATAAAGAAGATACTCCCCGGAGGAGCCTTGATCCCAGCTGAGATGGATGGGCGAGAATTCTCTAAACCAGTTAATTCTGACGCTGTGAAAAAGTACTACCCTTGAAAGATGTTCATTGTCTGGCATTGCCAAGCACTTCTCTATCAGAATGAAAATACCTATGCACCTTTATATATGAATGATGTATTTCCACCATCATAAAAAACGTGTGTTTGGTTGACTCGATGAAGAAAAATAAATGATAATCACCAGCATTTAAAGAAGTGTTGAAAATCAAATAGCAAATTCGATGGCATAACTTGAGTAAATCGACATTACCCAGGCAGACTCGTAAAAGTAATCCATGTCAATCTCGTGCAACTCGGTGTAAAGGACGCGTCATTCAAGAGCCGGTCAGTTAGAAGGAACCTTCCGTCCTAGTCAACAATCTTAGAATCTGGAAGCTTCACTTTTTGTTCCAGACGCAAGCTCTCGCAAGAAGTAATTGCCATCAGAGAAATTAGGGGTTTTGATTGTCCATATCAGATTCCATAGAAGCTTGAAGTACATGACTTTACTCAATGCTGCTAATGGTCATATGGTCAAAGACAGAATTCCACGAGAGAGAAGGCGTTGCAAATCATCGATCATGTACACAGGGCCACAAATGAGGAGGGCCAATCAAAAGAGACATTGAACTGTGTCGAAAACAAAAGGCCGTCATTGACATTCAAATATCCCTAGGAGTCAGCAAATATAAACTCTTGGGAAGAGTAATTTCGTTTCCAATACTCCTAGTATCTCGAACTCACTTTTGACATGTTTTCTCCTATTGACGGGAAACATAGGATTCAAGAAGCAAGCCTAATGATTAATTTGGACAAATCAAATGACCCATATCGATTTACCTAACTTGGTATGAAAGAACGTGACGTCCAGGAACCGAGTCGGTTAAATGAAAAAAAACAGCGCCCTACGAACACCGTCGGCGCCTTTAGCCGAGTGGTATCCGAGAAGAAGCGAAATGGTCCGAAGTCGGGGGTTCAAATCCCCGACGCGGCAGTTAGCCGCTTAGTAGAAAAAATAATAAAAAAATTTGCTTCTCTTGCGCTTGCAAATTATGAGAAAGCAGGTGATCTAATGAAGCAAAAGATATAGGACTTCGTGTCCCACTCGCATTTCGATCCATCCAATCATCTCGCAAAAGGTGAAGGGTAATGTTGTATCGCTCCCAGTTGTTTAAACTCCTGTGAAAAATCGTGATTGACACATTCTTTCCTATCTTTTGTAGGATCACCCGACTATCAAAAACAAAGATAACAAATCAATGAGAGGCATGACAAACTCTCCCAAGCAAAATGGCGTCTCAAGTATTGCCAAAGCAAATGACGAAAAATCTTCGAGACCTCAACTCACATTTGATTTTGGCCGGACTAATTGATCTACTTGTACATCTTCTCTTCAGGGGGGCAAAAACAGAGATGCCCGATCGATTCCCAACCTCGACGATCATTCATGTGTCATATCCCTAATCAATAGGGACAACCATCGACGTCCATTTGCGAATAACCCTTTTGATGTTCAAAATCTAACATATTTGGAAACACCATTATGTTAGCCCCTAAAGTTGTCAATAGGGTATTTTTTGAGTCAAAACCATTCACTTGTTTTGAAAAATTCAAACTCCATCATATTCGAAATGTTGCATGTCGTTTCCAAATGAATTCTGCATGATGATTTTGCCTGTCTAGGTCACTGATTCCACTAAGAATTATTAGAATAGACAGCTAAGTGAAGAATACAAGATTAATTGAGCATGCTGGATGAAGCGCATCAGAATGATGAAAGGCAAGCCATATCCTACACACACCCCCATCTATACACTTGTGAGATGAGTGCGAAGATTCCATGACTTGCGGGGTAAAGAGTTCTCTCGCGAATGGTACGATAACCAAAACAAGAGAGGCATTTCATTGCTCACCCCTTTGAGCTCCTTACACCGGTGAAGTTTCGTCCTACCCCCGTCAAAGAACCACCCTACACTGGGGCAAGTTGAAGGCAAGTCAACATCACGAGGTGAGAAAAGGGATAGGAATTCTCTTGCTTGCACTTGCATCAATCTTTGAGTGTCTTTATTGCATATGAACACTCGCGTTAATTTAAGTGCCCTAGAGTCATGAAGAGCAATTCTTTCTTTACGCACTTGTATCCATTGTATAACCCAATTGAGTCTGTAAAATTCACCCTCACATGGAGGCAAAACAAAAGCTGCCGCCATTCGAGCAGCATAATCGGAAATACCAGAAGACTCAATAAGTATAACGAAAGCATTTGCTTGAACTTGTCAAGATCAGTTCCTCAAGCAACAAGGACAAAAACTAGGGCATAAAAAAGCAGTGTACCTGGTAAAAGCAAGGTCAATGCCCATGAATGAAAAATTGAGATGAGAGATTGGGGCATGAAAAAGCAGTGTGCCTAGTAAAAGCAAGGCCGATGCCCCAAACAAAAATACAGCCATTTGTATTCCTAAGAGAAACTGCTGATACAACCGCCATCGACCGTGAAGAAAGACTAGTGACAAATGCCAAGACAATCACCAACTCTCACCCTCTTACATGTGAGCCAAGACTACGTTACATTCCCATTGTAAAAGTCTCTTCAGACTAGGGGCACTTCAATTAACGTAGGATTTCATGTGTCAATAAGCATCGCTCGAAGAAGTACGAGCAAGATTACTCTATCTCTTTTCGCAGAATTCTTGACTTGCAAACCCGGAGATGATCGTGCGTCACTTCATAAGCCTTGACTTTGACGGTCCCATTTGATGAGCCATTGACCAAATCTTCGTCACAGTTTCAACAAAGACCTCTCACATTGGTAAAGTCGTACTGTTTGCGAAAATACTCGAACCCCTGTTGACGTGATGATAGTGAGATAGTGTGGTCCTTATAAATCCTGCATCAATGGTCAGGATAGCCTTCTCCATGAGAGTGAGTGAAAAGTCCTTTCGGACGAAAGTCCCTCATCCGGCATGCTCAAAGCATCTATATTCCGAATAAATATTGTCTTTCAAAATCTTCCCAAAGGAATTTGAATGATACAAAATTGACAAAATTATCATGCATGAATCTCATTTAAAGTCATGAATTTACAAAGCATGTACAATCATGTGTGCATATTGTGCAAATAGCATACATACTCTCAAAGATCAGAGATATTGCCAGGTAAGCATATTTCTATCCCCATTTGTCTTAAAGTACCTACCACTTGCCAGGTACTCCCTCGACACTCGACCTGTACGGGTTGTCCCAGAGTATCGATACTTGTGATCATCCAGGTATCTCCAAAGAGTTTGAACCTGTGATCATCCAGGTACTCCTTCGATACTTGTGATCATCCAGGTATCTCCAAAGAGTTTGAACCTGTGATCGTCCAGGTACCCCTTTGATACTTGTGATCATCCAGGTATCCCCAAGAGTTTGTACCTGTGATCGTCAAGGCACCCCTTCGATACTTGTGATCATCCAAGTATCCCCCAAGAGTTTGTACTTGTGATCATCCAAGTACTATCTCCCAACAAACAGATGCCCTAAGAAAGGTCGGCGCATCTCCCGTCAAGGCGACCGAAGAAAGGTTCGGGTCCTAGACAAAACAACTTATTGCTCTAACAGGCGACCGAAGAAAGGTTCGGGTCCTGGACAAACAACTTATTGCTCTAACAGGCAACCGAAGAAAGGTTCGGGTCCCGGAAAAGCAATTCTTCGTCAAGGCGACCGAAGAAAGGTTCGGTCCTAGACAAACCAACGATTGTTTTAACGGGCGACCGAAGAATGGTTCGGGTCCCGAAAAGCAATCTCCTCATGCAACGAGGTAAGATGATGCCTTGATACTTGCCAAAGCTCGGGGTTCACACCCTATCTCACTCACTCCCTAAGTAGTAACTACGGTATCTTCTTATCTCGTTTAGGATAATAAGTCTCAAATAAAATCTGCTACATGTGTATAGACAAAATTTAGGTATCATGTTTGTCTTTGAATGCAACCTCTGCGAACTCACCTTCAAAGAGGGGCAAATTGCCGACACCTAAAATTCTGATTAGGTTATTAATTAGGCTTTAATTTCTTTAATTTTTCCTTTTTAGATAAAAAATCAATAAAAACAAAAGAAAACAAAAAATTGGCAGCCAGGCCCAGCCCCCACCTTTTTCTCTCCCTTTCGCGGGCCCAAGCCCAGCCTCCTTCTCCTCCAGCCCAGCCCCTCTCTTCTTCTCCTCTTCTTCTTCCTTCTTCCCCCTTCTTCCCCCTACGCCTCCGCAACTCACGCAACCTATGGCCGAGGAGGGTAGGCCGACGTCGGCCGGAGATGACAGATCTCGGGCGCCATTAATGGCCGCCTTCAATGCCGAGCACGCTTTGTTGGAGGAGCGAGGATGGGACGCCCGGTTCGGCCGTGGGCGTTCGTTCGGCGTGCGAAGACCGGCGGCCGAATCCCCGTCGACCGCCGACCCTCGCCTATAAATAGCGAGGCACCATCTCCGTCGAAGGACACGGCGAACTCGGAGATCTTCCCTTGAGAGACTTCGGGGAGAATCAACGAGCGAGCACGCGAGAAATCGGGTCGCAAAGCTCGATCGACCTCCCACCGAGAGACTTCGGGAGGCCGGCGACAAAGCGAGCCCGAAGGGGAGAGATCCGAGCGTGTGGAGGTCGAGTAAGAGAGAAATCGGAGAGGAGGGCCAGATCCGGAGAAGCTGAGGCCGTAGAAAGTCGAAGCCGGAGAGAGGAGGTTCCGGAGGACCCGATCTGAGAAGCCGAGACCCCCCGCCGAGCCGCGTCGCGATCGATCCGCCGACGCCACGCCAGATCTAGGAGCTACGGGGCCGACGTCGCTACCTCCCGTCACCGCCACCGTTCGCCACCTCGTCATAGACAGGTAACGGTACCCATCACCACCGCCGCCGTGTCGCCGCCGTCGCATCTTCCCCTTTTCGAACGGTGCCGCCACCGAAACCCCATCACGAGACCCATTGCCGGTCGTCCTCGCTGTCCTCATGAGCGGATCGTCGTCGCCGTCGCCGTCGCCGCCATCATCGCCGTCTAGTCCGTCGTCACCGCCGTCGCCACCGTCTCGCCGGTGATGCCTCGGTCCCTCTCACCGGCGCCGCGAGCAAACGAAGGAGAGAGGAGGCCGAGAACCGGCCGGGCCGCGGGTCCTTTCGACCCGGTTCCTCCGTTTCCGGGTAGGGTTTCCCGGGTCGAACTTGCACTCGTCGGGCCGGTTTCGAACTCGGGCCGGGCATCCTTTTTATAGGCCCAATTCCGTGTGTGTGTGGGGATTTGAGTTTTTAAGAAAAAAAAAAGCAAAAATCCGAGTCGGGCCGGCCCGGACCTCGGACCCCCCACGGATCCGACCCGGGTTGGCTTTTTATTATTTTATGTAATATTTTAAAAAGAAAATTCAAAAATAATTTATTTTCAAAAAAATATTAAAAAATGTTTTAATTTCCGGAAAATCGAAAAATATTTTTAAAATGTTGAAAATGTTTTATTTTCTAAAAAATCGAGAAAAATCAAAAAATAATTTATTTTCCAAAAATATTAAAAATATTTAAAAAATATTTTATTTTCCGAAAAATCAAAAAATCAAAAATATTTCATATTTTCCAAAAATGCCAAAAATCCAAAAAAAGTCAAAATTTCATGAAAAAAACAAAAAATCAGAAAAAGCCAAAAAGACTTGTATTTTTCCAAAAATACCAAAAAGGGTCCAAAAAAAATCTCTTTCATGTCAAAAAAAAAAATAGAAAAAAGACTCAAAAAATGTTTTCCTCCAAAAATACATGGAAAACCCCTCGAACATCCAAAATGTGTGGAAAATCCCTCGAACATCCAAAAACCTTAGGGTTTAAACAAGATTAGGTACCGAAAGGGCATTAGTGATTAACTAGTGTAATCAAGTCCCCGATCCTAATTTCTCTGCAGTTGCGCAGAGTGAGTATTTCTCCCGATACTTCACTTGGGTTTCTAATCAACCCACCCCAAATTGATTAGTGGCGACTCCATCTTAAAAAAAATTGATTTACAGGTTAAAAAATCATATTATTAAAGTCGTGAATTGGTGGACTTGGGAGAGTCCAGGCATAACTAAATTCAGCCGAGCCATTAGCCTCCTTAGGCGCTCGTACCTGATTGTGGGCGCCAAAAAAAAAGAGGTCGCGACAGCAAATTGATTAGTGCAGAAGTTCGGCCAGGAAGGCAATAATAAGGACCACAGTTCGGAGGGTTGTGCTCTCAACCAGATCCACCCTTGCTTAACAACCCTGTGAGATCTGATCTCGTGGGACGAAAACCACCAAACCCTAATGAAGCTCCATGGAGGATGATGTGCACGCATTTACTTTGTAATAATTTTACATTATACAACTTATAATCTGTTGTGGCAAGCATGGAATTATCCTAATGAATCACGAGTATACATAATTGAAGTTATTATGATGACCTAATCACACATATAACATATAATAGAACTCCCACATTGGCAGAGGCATCTTTGGATCTAACCACGATTAGATAATCGAATTGATCATGTCAACTAGCTGAGCAAAAGTACTGATGATAGTTTTCATTTATTATTTTCCATATAGATATGCAGGATTTGAAGTTGCACCTGTTGCCGAGAAGCCAGTGGAGTCTAATAATGAGATCTTCTTCATCCTTGGTTATGTCACCTCGTTTGATGCCAGGCCTTAAGTAATTCAACCACCTAAACCTGCAGCTCTTGGCGCATCTGTTCAAACCTTTTTTTACCAACAGAGCGAAGGAAGAAAATCAGGAAAGACAAATAAAACCTGGATATATGAACTGTTATGCTTTCACTTGTGAAAATCATCAATTGAACAACCTCAAACATATCACGTGATTTATCACAGTACCTGCATTCTGGGCAACTTTTCTCCACTTGCCTTCTCCATGAATCTTGACATAGTTAATGAGGATTTCATCCTCTTGGGAAGACCAAGCTCCCTTGTTGATCCCTACCTTAGCACAGCATGGACTTCTCACCATCTTTTTTTCTTTCCTTGGTTTCTCTCTCAGATACTTGTGGTGCTGCACTACTATTGTTTTCCCACAGTACAATTTCTAATAACGCACAAAGAGAAATCACACACGGGTTGCAGAACTTTTTGATGAGTAGATTGCCTCTAAATAGCTCGAAATTTATGAAAGTTGTTTGTCTTGGTTTGCGCCTCATAGCTGCACTAAACGGCCATGCGCAGTCGACGAGGCAGGCTTTAGAAATAAAATAGTATGTGGACAGTAAGGAAAGGGGAAGATTGGATCGGTTGAGTTTATTTTTCCTTCTCATTCCGCGGAAAAGAAGTTATGGAGTAGTATGATTGGTCCTTTGGAGATTTGAAGAGCTTATGGCTTGTCGTCTGTCATATAGTGCAGTTGAACCCTAAAATATATACATACGTATATCATATATATATATATATATATATATAGAAGCAATGGACCACTGTTAACGTCTTCGGATTTGCTAATTTTTTCTGCTTAATACGTTATATAGCATAGATACAAGTGCTTTAGTTAGCATCCCAACAGTGGGAAAATTCTTCTCTGTGCATAGCAATTTTCGTGATGTTAAAGTCTCTTAGATCGAGTGAAAAAAAAGGTCTCTTAGATCGATGGTTTGTAGAAAGAATGGGACCATGGTTGGCCAGCTGCCTCTGAAGAAATTTCACGGGAGGCATTGCTTCACACAGATTTCGAGAAACAGCGACAAACCCTAATCCATCATCACGTTTTACACACGTCCAATTTGGATTGACATGCTTTGAGCTATATTGTCAACAAGTACCATTGGAACAGGTGCTTTACGTCCTTTCAATAAACTAAAGGCGTCGATTTTTATTTTTTTAACCTCTAAATTGTGAGGTGTCCGTTTTCGAGTCTCTAATAAATTATTTAAAGAATATAACTTCATTTTTCAAAAATTTGGAAATAATTTTCATAAAGCTTTTTTTTTATAAATAATAATAAATTGAGCTTTAAACCAACAAAAAATACACATCCGACGCCATAAAAACTCAGACTCAACAAGACAACAAGTTATAGTGAGTGGAAGGGAGCCGAATACAAAAAAAAAAACAACCGCTAAACTAAACAGCGGCGAGCAAGGAAAAAGCATGCAAAAGCCAGCACTACCCAAAGCAACGACAGGAACCACCTAAGAACCCCTAGGCCGACATCACTGCCCCCTACGAACGGCAACCCTCCTAGCGATCCACAGTCGGCAGCGAAGCGAATGGAATTTTCACATAGCTTTTGGCAGCGTTAAATGTTAAAAAAGTTCCTCAAGCCGTCTAGTATTTAATAGTAGAAGCCAAGTTTTGATCATGCTAAGACGAAATGCATGAGCGAGAAGTTAGGGGAATGCTAATAATGGAGCAGTTTTCTTTTGCCCTCTTGTGTTAACGTGAGATAGACTTTTTGGTGGTTTGAGTCTTCATTTTCAAAAGCGCGTGAGTAGGAAATAGTTAGTTGCTCATCAAAAATTGAAAAAAAAAAAAAAAAAGTTAGTCAAACAAAGAGGCCTTCTATATCACTATGATTGCACTTTCATTATTATGGCCAAACAAGCGTTCACGTAGCAATTCAGGTAAGAAAAGTGCATATCACGTGGTGATGCATTTGACGAAAGGATAAAATTAAGCAAATTTTTAAAGTTCAGAAATTAGATTGAACCAAAAAGAAGTTCAAGGACCACCTATATCACTACCAATATTAATATGATGTGCATAAATGATAAAGTACCTATGTAATAAAGTACCTATGTAATTAGGACAAAATTAATCTCTTTAAAGGTAACACTATTTCCACACTCTATTTGAGACCAACCACATACTTTCAAGTAAGCAAATCAAAATATGGCACAACTACCTACAATCTGGATAAAGTTTGAACATCACCTTTTAAGTAGACTGAGCATACTATTTATTGATAGGTTACAAATTACAAATATACTCTTGCTAGACTAGGTTGTAGGAAAGCTTGGCGCTATGTTATACTGTCAAGCATTTAAGGGGCTAGTGAGTAGCTAATGAAACACGTGATTCTATATCTTAGACTAATTCTAAAAGAGTGTTACAAGGATGGTGATTCGAACTTAGTACGAAAAATATACTAGACTTTGAATACATTTGGGCAGCTCATAATAAAATAAAAGCTTTTGATTTTTTACGATGCAAGCCGTTGCCACGTCGTGAATGACAAGCTTGAATTAGATCGAAGAAATTAAAGCAATGATTGCCTGACTTTGGCCCCACTAGCAATATAGGGAATGGCATGCTAAGCATTTAATACAACGTGTGCGTGATTCCGACTCTCAATTAACATATGTGGTCACGGGGATGATATCTTGGCAATAATTCTGTGATCAATTGTCAATTCGGAAAGTTGGTGGCAAAATTCCCCCTTTAATCAAATTCATTTATATTAAATCACCAGCAAAAATGAAAATTCCAAGATTTGGAGATCAATAACTCCAATTGGACCCACCCAGGCAATCCTGGCCAATTTCATAAGGTTATGCGAACCATACCATCAAGTTGAAACTAACATATCTTTTGTTTATCATTACATATCTACTCCAGAGCAATTTCGTTATAGTCGCAAGCACATCCACACGGAAACGTTTAAAATGATGAGGCGTTTTCTGTCTGGACGTCCCTAGGGCTCGGTTGTCGTATTTACTATTCCTAAAGACTCCCATCAAGTCTCTCTCTATCGCCGTCGTGACTGAGCGTGAGATCTTGGCTTGGGCTCGAGCTGAGCACAAGTCTTTTCTGTCCACTAGAGCGCCTACTGACAGATAGTAGATGTTTCCAGACGAAAATGAAGTAAATTTGATGGGGTATAAACGCATCACGTTGCACCTCAAACTGTATAAGATAGTAGCAATAATTCACAATTTAGGATAATATAATATTATTGGAAGAGAGACAGACACCAATCGTTGATCAACTTCTCACAATGTAGAAGTCATGTGACCCAACAATTCGCCAGTCAATATTTACTGCAACTACTTCTCTTTATTAATTTTTGTCAATTCCATTCGTCTTCCAAATCGAGAAACGAGGCCAGCTTCTTCAGCTCCACATGTAGCGACAGTTGCTGATCGCACATCACCTTACTTTCAACCTTGACTACTTGATCATCAGAAGTGACATCACAAGGAGATGAAGACGTGAGATTATTATTGTGGACCTCGCCAAAAATGTCATAATTATTGTCTTCATGCGCTGTTCTATTACTGGGACATAACTGTGAATCCGACCCGGTAACTCCCGTCATGAAATCCTTATTGATGTCTGTGCTCATCAAAAAGCTCAGATGATCCTCAGCGCCTTCATCTCGGACCAGAAGTGAAGAAAACAAGTCTTGATTGTCAATGCTGCAGCTGTTACCGACCAAGCCAATGCTTTTCTCCTCCAAACAGTGCTTTTCTTCTTGAGGTATAATAGCAATTCCGCATGTACCAGCCCCTGATGGCTGGTCTGCATTAATTCGGTCGGAGTTATGCGTTGGCCCATGATTTTGGTACTGCAACATTTTCTGCTCGCTGTTCGGTTTTCTCACACAAGACCGTGGGGAGAAAGATCCGCACTTCTTGGCGAGCGTGGTGTTCCAGTAATTCTTTATCTCATTGTCCGTTCGTCCTGGAAGCCTCCCTGCGATCAAGGCCCACCTGCATGTGCATGAAAATTACGTTGTAAACAAAGTGATCAAGACCTAATCTTCTGATTATATCTTTAATATATGAAGCGTTTAGAAAATAGTTAGTTGACACTCTTGACAGTGACCAGGGCCAATAATAAATGAGGAGGACAAGTTTCCCTAGTCAGTAGAGGTGGTTTAATTCAAGTGGACCACGTGAACGGAGCATGCACACAAAACGTGGAAGTAATCCTACACGCATATCGTACACTTATTTGGGCGAGAAGGGTTGACAATATCATGAGATCAATCCGGACATTTAGAACCACCTAGTGCAGCTAAAAGGCAGAGCGCTATAAATATACGGATTTTGATGTGATATATATAGAGAGAGAGAGAGAGAGAGAGAGAGAGAGCCAGCAAATGAAGCATTGCACAAAGCAGTTCAATCTGGAGCGCTGAGCTCGGATGAACAATTCAATCTGTTCACAAGAACCTCAAGATGATGGTCCATTGTACTGCATCTTACGCCATATTATCCACATAAAGAACAATGCTATAAACCTTGATGTCATGATTCATTGTGTCCACCGCATCATATAATTAAGAGTCGAGCACGTGTTTTACGCACCGGTTGCCGAGAAGACGGTGGAGCCGGATGATGAGATCTTCTTCGTCCTCGGTGATATCGCCTCGTTTGATGCCGGGTCTCAAGTAGTTCAACCATCTAAGTCTGCAACTCTTGGCACATCTGTTCAAACCTTCCAAGCAAAACCCCAGATTCAAAATCTTGAAAAAGATTGCAAGATAAGTAAACATCCTCAAATAAACTCACATTTTGAAGAAAGAAAGGAACCCAAAAAAAAGAAAGGACATGCAACTATACATATTTGAATTCGTACCAAGCACTCTGAAAAATAAATGTCTTTACTCATCAAATTAAAGAAGGGTCTTACCAGCATTTTGAGCAACACGTCTCCACTTGCCTTCACCATGAATCTTGACATAGTTGATGAGGACTTCATCTTCTTCAGCAGACCAAGCTCCTTTATTCGTCCCTTGCTTGTCACAACATGGTCTCCTCACCATTTTTCCTCTCTCTCTCTCTCTCTCTCTCTCTCTCTCTCTCTCTCCCCCCAAAACTTTTTGTCCCTCAAAATTTTGTGAAAGAGGTGTGGAACATGTTGATGGGTATATCGCTTCTAAGTAGTTGGCATTTTTGAAGCTGGGCTTGATTTTTATCAGATGCATTAAATGGCCATGGCCGGAGCAGACACATGAGGAATTATTGGGGGGGGGGGGGGTAGAGGGGAGATTTTGGTTTCGTGGGGTCTTAAATACGGAGAGAATGGTAAGTATGGTCTTTTGGATCACGTGGAGTAGAAAATAACCAGAGAAATGTTCATTATTCAAGACGGTTGGTAGTCACATAACCAAAATTTATATTCGACTTACTGTTCAGTGACAGCATAGGGTGTATCATATATTTAGAATGCCTCCAAGCGAAATCTAAACAATCATTATTTGAGTGCAAAGCCAAGTTAGCTGAATCTACCGACCAAAAAGAAAAAGGTTAACTGAATCTGAAGGTTTTCACCTGGGCAAAGAGACCCTCTTGGTTTTCTAATTGATCATGTCATTGTCAGTGAAAAATTCTAAAGACCAATTGTTTGATTGGACGGCAATACTAATCAAAGAGCTTGACAAAAAGCAGACAGAAGAGGCGTTCAATTGTTCACTGCAAGCCTGGTTGTTTTTTGGGGGCTAAAGACGAGAGGTTATACGCCAAAATGAAAGGAATGAAAGGATGAACTGCATCTGCCGTCTAACTTGTGGATTGCCAGAAAGGGGATGGATTGTTAGTCCAGAAGTCGACGAAGGATTTATGCATGTGGCGATTTATTGGGTCTGACCAGTCGCGCAAAGAAATATTGGGTGGTCCGGGACCGCCACGTCAGCGTGGTCCCGGACCACTCATATGGCGCCACCTATGAGGGGAGGGGACAAAAGAGAGAAAGAGGAGAGAGAGCGTCAGAGAAGTGGGCCCCGATTTTCGTCCTTTGTCTGTGCTTCCCATACACGTGGCGCCGTGTGAGTGGTCCGGGACCATGCTGACGTGGCGGTCCCGGACCACCCAATATTTTTTCGCAAACTTGTGATCTGTGTAAAGCATGCCTTGTCCATGCAGACAAGAACCCTGTTCATACTTTCTCCTCCATTTTGGAGCTCTCCTCTTCACTCCCGATCCATTTTAGCTCTAACTCACTAGTCCAAGGTTCAATTTGCGGTACGTGGTGACAGAATGAAGCCTTTCACGAAGCGTTCTTGCCTCGCAAAATAAATAAATAAATAAATAAAACCGACCAAACTGCTATGCTTTGTCTTGCTACTGATCAACTGAACAAATGAAGGGTAAGGATGGATATGGACCTGCTATGCTAATACCGGCGTTGATCTTCTTAACAGATATGTAACATGTGGAAAGCCATCACCCAAATCAGTTTGTAAGCGAAGTTACAACTAAGAACTACAATTTTTTTATTAGGCCTCTTAGACTGAGTTTATTTAACAAAAAATGAATAATTTGAAAAATATTTTTTTTAAAATAATCTCTTGTGTTGCTTGAGATAATTAGCCAATGGAAATTATTTTCATTATCAACAATAATTTATATTTAAACATATTTATAAAAGGAAACATTTTTCATTTGGTCATTTTTGTAAGCAATATAGCAATAATTTTTAATAAAATATTTTTCACATCTTTCAATTTTTTTATTAAAAAAAGAGAGCCTTAATAATGAAACACTCACTAGCTGCGTGCGATATTCTCCTAGCTGCGTGCAATATTCTCCACATACTTCTTATCAACATCACATAAAAGCATTTGTTCTCCCCTGGTCGTCGACAAAATTTCTCCTGGTTTCTAACGACCAGTCTTCTTCCAAGATAGGACTTTCTTTGGGCAACGCTAGGTGAGGCTTGACCTCACCAATGTTGGCGAGAGTGAGCTTGCCCCATGGCGAGGCGAGCTAGTTTTCACCTAGCACTAGTGAGGTTGACCTTACTAGCCCTCACCGTTGGCGACCAACCAGTGGA
The DNA here is from genome assembly GCA_014182725.1 of Eucalyptus brandiana. Classification (NCBI taxonomy): domain Eukaryota; kingdom Viridiplantae; phylum Streptophyta; class Magnoliopsida; order Myrtales; family Myrtaceae; genus Eucalyptus; species Eucalyptus brandiana. Next base: position 34,199,919 of record CM024677.1, read on the forward strand.
TGAAGATGAAGTGAAGAAAAAAGAAATAAATAAATAATTCAAAAATATTTAAAAATTATTTAAAATTATTCACGTTAGCGCCGAATTACGTAACGCATTAGGACATTGACGTCCATGTCATCATCGGTTGGCCAAAATTGACCAAATGAACTAAATTAACATAAATACAAAATGTTTAAGACTCAATCAACATAATAGTATTTGGTTTATGACTTTTTTGGTAATTTTCCCTAAAGCAGTTCAATGTGAATCTCTAAGCCTGGATAAACAATTCAATATGGCTCCTCCAAACGATAGTCCAATGCACCGCATCTTACGTCATATTATCCACATAAAGAAATAACATATCTTGATGTTATGATTAATTATGTCGGTCACCCCAAATAATTAATCACGGAGTGAGCCTACTCTAGAAATATACAAAGGTTTTCGCACCGGTTGCCGAGAAGGCGCTGGAGCCGGATAATGGGATCCTCTTCGTCCTTGGTGATGTTGCCACGTTTAATGCCAGGTCTCAAGTAGTTCAACCATCTGAGCCTGCAACTCTTGGCACATCTATTCAAACCTTCCAAGAAATATCACAAGATTCAAAATCAAGATTACGAAAGAAATGAACTTTCTTGAATAAACTCACATTTTTGAAGAAAGAAATGAACCCAAAAATAGAAAAGGGAGATGCACCGATTTGACTTTGAATTCGTACCAACTATGGACTCTCAAGCAAATGCTTTATCCGTCAAATTAAAGAAGGGAAACTATACCGAAGAAATAAAAAGAAAGACGATACAGTACCAGCATTCTGAGCAACACTTCCCCACTTGCCTTCACCATGAATCTTGACGTAGTTGATGAGGATTTCATCTTCTTCGGCAGGCCAAGCTCTTCTTTTCATCCTCTGCTTTTCACAACAAGGGCTCCTCGCCATTTTTCCCCTCTCTCTCTCTCTCTCCCCCCCGAAACTTTTTGCCCCCCACACGAGATTATGAAACTGGCGGTCTGGAACTCTTTGGTGAGGTTCGTCGCTCCTAAATAGTTCGCATTTACAAGAATAAAATCAGACGCATTTAATGGCCATGGATGGAGCAGGCACATAAGAACAAATGCGGGGAGAGAGAGAGAGATATGGTGTTGGGTTTCGTGGGGTGAGAGAATGGTAAGTTTGTTCTTGCGGACACGTCTAGAAGATAATCAGAGATGTATTCGCTTTTCGAAAATAGTTCGCGGTCACAGAGCATTATTGGATCAAAGTTTAGATCCAACGTAATATCGGTGACTACAAAATGGTGTAGATATGTACAACGCGCCCAAGTGAAATATAGACGATTCTCAATTAGTGTCTACGTCCAAAAGAACATGGACATGGCCTGCACAAACTGTTTCTCAGGCGACCACAGTGGACGGAATTAGAATCCATCAATTGTCGATCATTTTGCAATATAATCGGCGACACGACCTCTGGCCATGACCACCAACCGATAACAACTGCTAATCACTGTTGATGTGTTTATATTGAGATCAGTTTCCCACAGAGATCAAAGAACGTTTCCTCCTCCGTTTTCCTTCAACTTTGTATTACCGACAGGTGACGAGAAGCGGTCTGTTGATAAAACCCGTTATTATACAACAATTAGATTTGAGGGAATCGCATGCAGCCACGTAGAAAAGTGAGATTCGTGCAAACTTTTTTGTTTTTGTCCAAATTCGGGTGTGAAGCCAAGTTAGCTGAATCTGAAGGCTTATGCTCAGGCAAAGACCCCTCTTGATCTTTTAATTTGTCACGTGAAAAACCCTAGAGACGATTTTTATTGGACTGCAATATGAATCGAAAAGCTTGACAAGGAGAAGACAGAAGAGGCATCCGGTTGTTTACAGCAAGTTTGGTCTTTTTTCCTAGGCTAAAGACGAGAGAGGTCGTTCGCCAAAATGAAAGGAACAAAAGAAAGAGCTGCATCTGCCGGTCTAGCTTGTGGATTGCCAGAAAGAGGATGGATCGGTGGTCCAAAGGTCGACGTAACATCTATGCATGTGGCAATTCATTGGCTTGGACCGATTATTTCAATTTATCAGAGACACGGGACACCGATATTCTGGCATAGAACCATACCTTGTCTATGCTGACACAAACCATGTTCCTACCTTCTCCTCCATTTTTTGGGCCCTCCTCTTCACGCGCGATCTATTTCAGTTCTAACTCACTAGTCCGAGGTCTGATTCGCAACTCGACATGTTGGTGAAGCCTCTCTGGGAGCGCGTTTAGCCTCGACAACCAAAAAGGGCCAAAACTGCATCATACAAGTCGAAAGCATTGTCCCAAAGGCAAAAGCTTCTCGTGTATGAAAGTCATGTTAGCAAACCAACCCCCCCCTCTCCCTCCCTCCCTCCCTCCCTCCCTCCCTGGCTTTGAATTTTTTCTGTTTACTTCGTGTTTGTTTCTTTCAGTGGAAGGGCGAAGTTAACATCAGAGAGCTAGGTTCACCATATTTTTTTTTAGTGTCTGAAAACGGGTACTAAAATGCCTCTTGGACATTTATATTCACATGCTCCGTATTATCTTTTTGTTACTAAATATCACATTTGTGGAGTATCAGCAAAAAGTAGGGCAGATTAATATACTTCCCTTATCAAATCATTGCTTCCCATCTCGGCATTCACTTTTGTCAACGACTGACGTGGCCCATCTACTCTATGGCCAAGCTTGAAGCACCTGTCTTTACTTGTTCAGCCAGAACAAGAGCAATATGCATTCCAGATGCGACATAGATATAAAAAATGGGTACGGTTGCCGCAATTCATGCAAAATGAGCAAAGCTCAATCGTCCAAAACCTACAATTCTGAAGTCGAACCAGGAAAGAGACATGCTCAAGCTGAGAAACCACTTCGCTTATGGACTGATCCAAGTGTTGTGGCATAGGCACGGTCAAGCTCAAAATTGTACAGCTGCTGATCAACTTAGAACATGCAAAGAATAAAGGGTAAGAAAGGGATATGGACCTGCTATGCTAACACTGACATCAATCTTAACAACTATGCAACATGCTTGAAAAGCCGTCACCCAAATCAGTCCGCAAGCGATGTTATAACCAAGAACTGCAAGGGTCAAAAAGATTAACTTAGCAATCTAATTAAGTCGGTGGCCTCACTCGACAGCAGATAGACTTGTATGGCGAAGGCTACAATTAAAGCATCACTGATGCGATCAATGGAAAGGAGTCGACACGATCAAAATGGCAGACTGAAGTAAGAAGGAAGTGCAGTATCTAAGGTAAGGCTAGAAAGCTCGCACCTCCAATATCCCAGTATTTAACATCACAGCGCTTTGTATACAAGCCTGTCGACTCAGTTCTGTCTTCGTTTATCCAAGAAAATACGGGCATACATAACCTGCCAGACGAAAAATAGGAGCATTCGGAGTCCCTCTTGGCAAATTGACGTCCCTTCGAGTTGCTTAGTTTTAAAATATATATATATATACAAGTTTTGATCATGTTAAGATGAAAAGCATGAGCCAGAAGGTACGGGGAGCTGTTAGATGAAGGCGGATTTTATTATTTAACTATTCTAACACTTCTCTTGATCCTCACGCTTAGCCTAGTCTTTTTTGTCTAGTACTAAGCGTGGAAATTTAATTGAGGAGGCAAATGAGGCCTAGAATAATTCGAACTCAGGATCTCCAACACTGATCCCATATGAGATTTTTGGTGAGATCATAGCTAATTATTCTAAAATTTTAAGCTGTTAGATGAAGATGCGGTCTATTATTTAAATATTCTAAAATTGGAATTATGTGGACTATTGCCAACTGTTCTAAAAGCTTAAATTGTTAAATGAATATGTGATTTATTATTTAAATATTCTAACATGAGTTAAGGTGAAATGGACCTTTTGATGGTTTGAGCCGTATTATGATATATAGTTAGTCGCTTACCGAAAGGGTAAAAAAATAGTTAGTCAATCAAAGAGGCCTTTTTTATCATTACATATTCTGCCGGGAAATTGCAGTAACCTTACTTGCAGTAGGCATTGGGCGAACGGTTATTTTCACCGTGTCCTATATTTATATTCAATTATCAATGTTGATATTAATTTTTTTTTTTTTTTGGTTCAATCTGATATAACTCTAAGCTTAAAAACCCTAAAATAGTCAGCCAATGCGACCGTTATTTGTGATGTTGGAGTTCACGTGGCTTACATGAGGCTCCTACATGATATCTCTCTTTCCTTTGTTATTTTGGGAGGAAAACGATTTGACAATCCGCATCATTATTTTTGGTCCAAAAATGTTAATGCGGTAGTTCATGTCAGAAAAATGCACGTGACATGCCAATACACCTAACGGAAGAATTACATTAAGTAAATTTTAAAATTCAGAAATCATATTGAAAAAAAAAAAAATTGCGTAACTACGCTAGACAAAGAAAGAAAAATTCGGGGACTACCTATATCATTACCCATTTTCAATATGATGTGCATAATCGATAAAGTACAAATATTTTCCATATTATTAAGACTAAATTAAACTTTTTAAAGGTTGGACTATTTCCACATCCTACTTAGGTTAAACCTAAACTAAACAAAATGAGGCACGTAATCTACAGCTCTAATTAACTTTGAATATCATCTTTTAAGTAAACTAACCATATTTTTTATTGGTGGATTACAAGTTATGAATATCACCCACATTTACAAATTATGAACATTTACCAACGTCGTAGAAACATGGCACAATATTATATCAAGGGCATTTTAGGGGCTAGTGACATGTATAATGGAACCCATGATTCTATTTAGAGTAATTATGAAAGAGTGCACAAGAACGGTAATTCGAAAGGTTTAGAGCATACAAAAAATAAAACTAGGTTTTGAGTATATTTTGGCAACTCATAATAAAATGAAAGCTTTTCATTTTGAGTAAATATAAGTTATACCAAAGTAGCATTTAATATAACATGGTGATACTGAGTCTCAGTATAATATGGTCATAGGCATAGTATTTTAGCTAAAATTTCTTAATTAATTGTACATTGGGAAAGTTAGTGGAAAAGATCCTTCTTTAATCAAATTCATTTAAAATCGCTAGTAAAAAAAGAATTAATAATTTAACATCAATGAATAACTGTAGAGAAGCCAGCTTTGAAACATGATAATGTATTTTTTCTTTCTTTTCCTTTTCGCTTTACTAACAAACCCTAGCTAGCTTCATGCAATACTCTTCACGTACTTCTCATCAGTATCGCATAAAGTATTTCTTCTCTTCTTGTTGATGACCAAATTGTAAGAGTTTTTCTAATTGTGGACTACATTAATTGATATTGTAATTTACCGTTTAACGTTTACCGTTTTACGGGGTTTGGTCTAGGTGAGATAGAAGGTTTAATTAGTCTAATATGGGGTTTGGCTAGTGTGGGCCGAGTTGAGCTGGCCCGTAATGAGAGGACCACTTGGAAACTCTATAAATAGTCTTCAAGTCTCTCCTCTAACCCTAATTCTCACATGTATCCTCACCTGGGCGTTTTCCTAACGCTACACGTGAGGGGGTCGCCTCGTTGAGCCGGTGATACGGAGGGCAATAGAGGAGAAGGACTTGCGCGTGGAACATTGTGTTTCGCTTCCGCTTCAAAACAGTGGATCCCCTTGATGAGTGGGTAATCCCTTTTCTGCTTCCGCTTTATATTTGATGGATTCCAAAACAGGTGCGTTAATCTTTCTACTCAATTATGCTTGTTCTTGTTCTTGTTATGGAGATCTTGGGGTTACGCAATTTGCGTTCAACATGTGGTATCGTGAGCAACCATAACCCTAGAACTTGAACACATAAAGGTTTTGCCCTAATTTGTACGGATTAGCCCTAATTCGTACGGATCTTGCCCTAATTTGTGATTTTCGAGATTTTTTATTCAATAAAAATAAAATTAAATCACAAATTCGGACTGACTCGACGAGACGAGCAAGACGGTCGGCGGCGCGTCGCCGGGGGAGGCCGCACGCGCCCCCACGCGCGGCCACGCGCCGCCTGGGCGTCGAACGCGCGCCGCGCGTGAGCTCCACGCGCCGCGCACTTAGGCGGCGCGTGAGGGCGCGTGGAGCGTCGGATCGGCGCGTGGCTGGCGGCGTTGGATTCGTATGGCCGTCCTGTACGTCGTGGTGTATTTATTTTACATATTTGATAATTTTATGGATGTGAAAATACATACGGAACCCTAAATACGTGTATTTGTAGTGTATTTTTGCGTATTTTTCTTATATTTTCTGTGAAAATTGGAAATATAAGTGTTGGGTTACAGGTATGTTATCACATAAATATCATAATGGTGTGATTCATCAATAAAAATCAAACTTTATTGTGAACCTGAAGGCGGCTTGATGAGATACAATAAATATGGGATAGTAATTGAGCTATGTATTGGTGATAAGAAACAAGAAAGATTATGAAACTTTTGTTGCTCATGCATACTCCTTGACACGCCGATAATCTTTGAATGATGGATGTCTTAAGAACTCGTGACTAAACTAATTGTACTTGATTGACATATCTCGCCGTATGTAGGTAATGCATGTCGATTAAGTTCTTTGCATATTGTACATGAACTTATCTGGTCACTTGTTAATATCTATCAAATTGAATATTTTTATGGTTAAGGAGTATGGCAATATTTATGCAGAGCAATAGTATCTACTGTTATAGTTTAGATATTTAGTTCTGTGGTTTGACTCAATTTTTAGGCCACTGATTGAAGTAATGATATTTGTTACTTAAATTGATTAATAAATCGATTGTTGGCCTTGGAGTCATGTTTTGCCTTATGAAACTCATGAGCAATAGTTGATCAGCTGTTAAGCTTGTCGATATGGTGTACCCTGTATTACTATTGATGTTAATTTGTGAGAGATATTTTAGATCGCATTCTTTTATGTTGTTTTGGTAATATGTAATTGGGGTGCATAAGAGATGTTTTATTCTCTCGTTATGGGAAGTTTCTTGTGTTATTCTTGTGATCAATGATCTCATTGGAATCTGTCTTTCGATTCGCTGTATATATTTATATATATGTATGATTAATTTTTATTAATGGATAAAGCAATGTAATTAGCATGATATGTGATTTTAGTGATAACATGCCCCTATCACTAAAGTTAAAATCACATGTATATGGTGTATGTGATGAGTAAAGTTTATATCCCTGGTATGAGAGAATTTCAATGATTCAATTGAGTTGTGACCGCCAAAGTGGCACGCTTGATTGGGTTTGAGAAATTTCGGTCTCGTATATTTGATTGGGATGTCTCCTGGTCTAATGCGTAGTCATACTCCCAAATGAGGTGATTGTGTATTAGTTCATGGAGGGATATATGATAGTGTGGTGGAGGAGTGACCAATCCTAATGGTTCATATATCCAAAGGTGATGAATTCACGAAGATTGGAATATATTCTCATAACCCTTATCATGTAGGGAGTGTACAATTGCATATCATGTATTCTGCCCAAAGGTGATTATATGATTATGCGCGTAACTCTCTGATGTGTACTTGTACGTCAAGTTACACGGTACTCACATGATGCTAATTATATACATTGCTTGTTTTTCGGTCACATTTTACGTAAATGGTAATTCCGTCATCATTGAGGTTTTTTTTTTTTTTTACTGCTTCAAATTTTAAGTTGTGGACATATGATTTGTTGCTTGAGAAAAGAGCAATTGAATTTGCTTATTGTCCATGAAGCGTTCCATTCGGAACACTTGAAAAGAGGTTTGCTGCGGACCGCACCGCTATAAGATGAAGGAAGCCTTAGTTGCTTGAAATTATGTCTTATCGATATTGAAATTAGGACATATCTGCAAAGATTGTGTTTAAGTCCTAATGACATATACATCTCGTATATGATTAAAAGGTTGTCGGGTTTAACGGTGGCCATAAGTATTTTGGCAAATATGACAATGCGAAATAGCTTAAAGGGTCATTTGTCAAATACTTGGTAGATTCTGGGGTGGTAACTTAATTACTATGCTTGAAAATCCTGACAAAAGATTCACTCGAAATTATTTTGTATCTTATCTAGATTGTTAAAGGGGTATTGATTTTAAGACCCTAAAGAAGATACAAGAATTATTGAATCACATATTCTAAAGTTTCTAAAGATTGATGTAATTGTAGAGGATAGCTGCTCTCAGACTATTAAAGATAATAGTATGATGGAAGTTACTATGTTTTTGTCTTTACCTATACAGATAATTATGGAATCTCCTATACCATAGACTAAACTTGTTGAGGTTCAAGGTACTATTCTTGATATAGTTTATAATAAAAAATTTTAAACCTCTCAAGTGCAGAATGAAGTGGTGGTAATTTTATTAAGGAGATTTGTTAGGGAAAGACGATCAGTTATTCCATTAAACTATATAGTCTATTTGTGAGAGCATGACTATAGTATCCACTACATGGTTGATTTAGTGACATAAATAAATGTTGTTTCTTATCCTCAATCAAGTATGTGATTAGATGCCATAAAAGGCGATATACAACCTATGAAACATGTTTGGAAACTTACTGTCTTGTATAAATATCACAAGTCTATATTGTGCAAATTGGCGTACAAAACTAAAAGAATTTCAAAGAAAGATTGTGGAATTTAAAGCTAAATTGGTAACTAAAGTTTTAACTCTGAAAGAGGGGTGGATTGTTTATAGTGAAGAAATAACTATTTCTTTAAAAGATTCTTTCAGAGTTAATGTGGCTTTATTTATTTATTTATTTATATATGGAGTTACGCCTAATAGATACAAAATCTATATTGTGCAATTGGATGATTTTGTAGCATTCAAGTAAACTTGTGTGTAGACCGAAAAGTTCTAATTCATGGTCTTAAGCAAGTTTCCAAACAATATTATTAAAGTATCATAATGTTGTTATTTTTTGTTTAATTGGGAACAAAGTAATTCAATATACTTTGCAAGGTCGGTGGGAGGAAATTTATTTTTTCTCATACTCTATGTACTTGATATTTTGCTTACAAGTTGTGACTTTGAGATATCTTATATCATTTGTACTAAAGTCTGTAAGGATTGTTTTTGCCATATTATATTAGATTTTCTCGGAGGACATTTGTTGATTGTATATTGGAAATATTCAATATACATTATTGCAAGCCAGAATTGCTCCTGTTGTTAAGGGTGATGGACTAAATCTATCACATTGTCCTTATTTAGATATTGAAAAAATCTAATTAAATGGTGTACCTTGTGTCGGTGCACTTAAAAGTATAATGTATGCTCGAATTTGCACTAGACTAAATGTTGTCTTTGTGACGGGACTTCTAGGCAGATATCAGTCAAATTCAGGACATGATCACTGGGTTGCTGTCAAGAAGGTTTTAAGGTACTTAAAGAAGACAAGAGATTATATGCTAATTTATAGCTATGTTCAATTCTTGCAGTTAGTAGAGTATTTAGATGTAAACTTTGTTGGCTATTCGATGACATGCAATCAATAACGGAATACGATTTATGTTAGTAGGAAGTGCAGTAAATAAAGTTCTTTGTTATCTTATACTATGTAAGCAGTGTTAGTAACATTCTTTTAGGCTGTTACTTGGGCTTTTAGGCTCCGAACCTCATGACGGAGTTGATCGTTTTAACTTGATGGATAGACCCATACGGTTGTATTGAGATAACAAATTTGTAGTATTATTTATTTACTACAGAGGTCTCAAGGGGTCTAAATATATTGTGGTCAAATATTTTTTATCATAAAGAAACGGTATAGAAAGGTGACTTATAATATAACATATTTTCACAGATGTAGTGATTACGGATCCACTAATTAAAAACCTACGTCCATGTGTATTTGAGTGACATGTCATTAAGCATGGGCCTAGGAGTATCTTCGGATACTGTTGTTTAGTGGGAGCTATTTTGGCTTTACTCTGATAAATGTTTCATCTGTGTTTGTTACACTTTGTAACGGTTTGATATGTATCAACTTTTGCATTCAATAAAATATTTTGAATGTGTTGTTATTATGTTGAATACATATTAATAAAGTCTCAAGGGATTGTATAAACCTTGAGTGAAGGCTAGGGGCATCCGGGCATCCGGTTATTAGCCTTGTGCATATGTCTTGTGATACATAAAGAAAGGTTAACCATAAGGACAAGACATATGTGGGTTCATTGGAACCATAAAGCATTCTCTAGTGGCACAAGTTTTTGTGACACCTAAGGTAAGAGAATGGTGATGACAAATGAGATCTCTCTATGAGAGATGTTATCCATTTGACACACTACCATATTGAATCCATATCAATAAAGTTGAGAACATTTGTGACCATGGAAGGCTCTGTGTGTATACATGCAGTTACCGCCATGATTCGGTGTTTAAAACTTTATGGGATAGGATTGACTATTAAGAATTATCTCTGGACCAAATGTGCGCACATAAGGTACGATTTCAATTAATATAGTCCAAGTGGGAGAATGTAAGAGTTTTTCTAATTGTGGACTACATTAATTGATATTGTAATTTACCGTTTAACGTTTACCGTTTTACGGGGTTTGGTCTAAGGTGAGATAGAAGGTTTCTTAATTAGTCTAATATGGGCCGGCTAGTGTGGGCCGAGTTGAGCTGGCCCGTAATGAGAGGGGCCACTGGAAACTCTATAAATAGTGCTTTCAAGTCTCTCCTCTAACCCTAATTCTCACATGTATCCTCACCTAAGGGCGTTTTCCTAACGCTACACGTGAGGGGGTCGCCTCATTGAGCCGGTGATACGGAGGGCAATAGAGGAGAAGGACTTGCGCGTGGAACATTGTGTTTTTACGCTTCCGCTTCAAGAACAGTGGATCCCCTTGATGAGTGGGTAATCCCTTTTACGCTTCCGCTTTATATTTGATGGATTCCAAAACAGGTGCGTTAATCTTTCTACTCAATTATGCTTGTTCTTGTTCTTGTTATGGAGATCTTGGGGTTACGCAATTTGCGTTCAACACAAATACCACTAGGTTTCTATCTACCTCTAATGACCTGGCAGAAAGCTCATATAAGGAGTAGCAGGCAAGAATGAAACGAATTGCATACTGAATAGGGTGAAAGTGTTTGTGGGATATCTTTGTGAAAACCGAAACTAATCGACAGATATGCCTTGTGACGTAATAGTAAGTTTTGCTTTGAAATTTTAAAGTTATGTGTACTCGGGTTAGGGCATTATCAAGATTAGCGACTTCTTGAAAAATGTTTACCTATATGCCAAAAGATAAAACTTTGAGGCTCGATATAAAATAGGTTGATGTGCGCAATTTAGGATGCCACACTATCAGTCTTCTTCGTGGTTTACTGCTCCAAACTTTTGACTTTCTTTAGGAACCACCTACATAATTACAATATAAAATATGATGCATCACCTACGTGCTTATCAATGCAATGACATTCTTTTCCTTTTTTTTTTTCTTTGCCACTTTTTTTCTAGTATTTTCTTTTAATTGTCAATAATTATCTACTCCAATGCAAGTTGCATTGTAGCACGAGCATATAGACATATGGACACGACACGTGCGGTTCTGTCGGTCACACCTCGACCACATTTCCCATTATCATTTGGAGCATCCATAGCTACACTTCAACTCATCATCTCTCTCTCTCTCTCTCTCTCTCTCTCTCTCTCTCTCTCTCTCTACAATAAAATTTGTCTGTATATCATTGCATCACTTTTCAACGCAAAGTACACGGGATAATGCCAGTAATTCGCGAGTCAGGATAACAATATCTCTAGTTTCCGAGGTTTCTCCAAATATTTAGATATCATCCGCTAAAATTTATCTAATCGAATCATGGGTACCTTGACTTTTCAGAACTGTTGACTTTGATCATAACTATGTAGTGGCATTTGCTGCTACGTTTTTCTTTCTGGTGATGTGGTGTCAACTCAACCACTAATAAACCAATGTGATGGCGCGGATCACTAGCTTTTATTAAAATAGATACTCTCGCGAAATGTGCTTTTATTTCCCTATCAGCTGTTGGTGTCGACCTACACAATGTAGAGATCCTCGGACAATTTTAAAAGACACGACAAACTTGATTCGAATCAAAAAAGTGAGCGCATGACTACATGAATGTAGCTCAAATGTCGCACCCCAACTTCAATAAATATATAGAAATAGTACGGCTATCCTTTCATATGAAAGACATAACCTTAAACGCAACTTATTATGAAAATAAGTAACTTTGTCTACAAGTAAGTCAAAAGAGAATAAGTATCAAATCCGAATATATGCGTTATATATGCTCTAAATACCTTGGTTTTCAATTCTATAAGTATCAGGTGTTGCAATACATCTTTCATAATTTATAGCATAATTGATTCCTAATATTTTCAAGATATGAATATTCAAATCTTAATAAAAAGATAAGCACCACTTGCCTAAGAATGTCTAGATCAAATGGTAAAGACTACTTGAGCCAACGAACTCATAATCTCATCAAGCAACAAACAATATCAAAATTAGGTAAAAACGTTACCTTAATTATGACTCAACTAAATTATAATTATTCGTTGACAAAAGACTCCTGCGTGCTAACAAAATGCTTGCCCAAAGTAGATTTGTGCGTGTGAAACTTTATAAAATTTCTCTAAGTAAACCTTAAAACCTTAACTAAGAGTCGATTTCTATCCATCCCTACATCTGCACTACGCTCTAAACTATTTTCCCATAAATTCACAGCTTAACAACTCCTAGATAGAAAATTGCAATTCAAAATTTATATAAATCCGAATTTATGACTTAACTTCCAAAACTATTCCAATTAAATGAACAAAGATTTCGAATCCTTACTGGATGTTACGAAACGAAGTGTATACCGACTTTTTGGGACGTCTCCTCTTTCTCCCCTCCTTTTTTTTCTACCTTTCTTTTCTTTCCTCACAGTCTCTCTTTTTTCTTCCTTCCATTCTTTCCCTTTTATTCTAAGCGTACGCTCTCATTTTTTACCAGTCAAGAGGAAAATTTTGTTTGGTCGCCAAATCAAATATAGTAAAAGTTCAAGGACAATTGGGGTATCATTACCCTCTATTTATCCATTAAAGGGTATAACGAATGCCTTCACGGAACCAAACCAAAATACAAATTTCGCTGTTTTATTAGAAGAGAGACAACAACAGGACAACCGTTTGATCAAATGCCTACATTGTAAGAATTAGGTAACCCAAATATATGTCGGTCAATCTTTATTGCTACTGCTCCTCTTTACTAATTCTTGTCAAGTCAGGGTTCCTTCCATTCATCTTCCAAATCAAGAAACATAGCCAGCTTCTTCAGCTCCACATGTAGCGATGGTTGCTGATCATGCATCACCTCAGTTTCAACCCTGACTACTTGATCATCAGAAGTGGTATCATAAGGAGACGAAGACATGACATTATTCTTGTCATAACCTCCAAATATGTCATAATTATTATCTTCATGCACTGTTCTATTACCAGGAAATAACAGTGAATCCATGTCCGGAAGTCCCATTATGAAATCGTTATCGTTGTCAATGCTCATCAAAAAGCTCGGATGATTCTCATCACCATCATCTCCGACCAAAAGCGAAGAGAACAAGCCCTGATTGTCAATGCTGCAGCTGTTATTCATCAAGCCTATGCCTTTGTCCACAAAACAGTGCTTTTCTTCTTGGGGTAGAACAGGAATTCCGGACATGCCGGCCACTGATGGCTGGTCTACATTAACCAGATCGAAATTATTCATGGACCCATGATTTTGGCATTGCGCAGTTTCCTCTTCATGGTTCACTTGTCTCACACAAGACTGTGGCGAGAAAGATCCGCACTTCTTGGCCAGGGTGGTGTTCCAGTAATTCTTTATTTCATTGTCTGTTCGTCCCGGAAGCCTCCCTGCAATCAAGGCCCACCTGCATGTGCATGAAAATGACGTTGGAAACAAAATAGTCGCGACAAAATCTTCTGATTATATTTTGTAAGAGTTTTTCTAATTGTGGACTACATTAATTGATATTGTAATTTACCGTTTAACGTTTATCGTTTTACGGAGTTTGGTCCTAAAGTGAGATAGAAGGTTTTCTTAATTATTAATATGGATGGGGTACATTAGTATGGGCCGAGTTGGCTGGCCGTAATGAGGACTAAATTTGGAATCTAATGAGTCTCTCTCCCTCTAACCCTAATTCTCACATGTATCCTCACCTAAGGGCGTTTACCTAACGCTACACGTGAGGAGCCGCCTCATTGAGCCAGTGATACGGAGGGCAATAGAGGAGAAGGACTTGCGCGTGGAACATTGTGTTTTCGCTTCCGCTTCAAGAACAATTGATCCCTTGGTGCATCAATTCTTTTTACTCAATCATGCGTGTGCTTGTTCTAGTTATGGAGATCTTGGGGTTTGCGCAATGTGCGTCTAACATATTTGTCATGGAGGAAGAGTTCTGAAGATAGTTGAGACTTCTTGATAGTGACCAGGGAAATAATGAATGAGGAAAAGTTCTCCCCCAGCCACTGATCGGTTTAATTTCGAGTGGACCACATGAATGGAGCATGCACGAAATCGTGAAAGTAACTTCTAATGACACATATCATACAACTCTTTGAGCGAGAAGACATTTAGAACCACCGAGTGCAGTGAAAAGCGGGGCACTACACTATGCGAACTTCGTGGAGTCAGCAAATGAAGCATTGCGTGAAGCAGCTTAATCTGGATCTCTAAGCGTGGATGAACAACTCAATTTGTTCACAAGAACCTCCAGAGATTGGCCATTGCGCTGCATCTCACACCATATTATCCACATAATGAACATCGATATGTCCAATGTTATGATTCATTTTGTCCACCACATCAAATAATTAACAGCAGAGTGAGTCTACTTTAGGATATACCGGTTGCCAAGAAGGCCGTGGAGCCGTATGATGAGATCTTCTTCGTCCTCAGTGACGTTGCCTCGTTTGATGCCGGGTCTCAAGTAATTCAACCATCTAAGCCTGCAACTCCTGGCACATCTCTTCAAACCTTCCAAGCAACATCCTACTACTCAAAATCTTAAAAAGAATTACGAAATAAATGAACTTTCTCTAATAAAATTGTATTTTGAAGGAAGGAAGAAACCCAAAAAAACAAAAAGGACACACTTTGATATAAATTTGAGTTCCTACCACCTAAGCACTCTCAAATAAACTCTTTACTCCATCAAATTAAAGAAGAGAAAACATAAAAAAAGGGATAAAAAAATTATAAGGATATAGTACCAGCATTCTGAGCAGCACGTCCCCACTTGCCTTCACCATGAATCTTGACATAGTTGATGAGGATTTCATCTTCTTCAGCAGACCAAGCTCCTTTATTCATCCCTTGCTTTTCACAATATGGTCTCCTCACCATCTTTCCTCTCTCTCTCTCTCTCTCTTCCCAAAACTTTGTCCCTCAAAAGTTTACAAGACCGGTGCAGAACTTGTTGGTGGGTACTTCGCTTCTAAATAGTTGGCATTTTAGAAGCTGGGCTTGGTTGTAATCAGATGCATTAAATGGCCATGGACGGGGCAGGCGTGTGAAAATGACATGGGGAGAGAGAGAGAGAGAGAGACAGAGAGATGTTGCTTGATTTCGTGGGTTAGAATGCGTTCGAAGTTTATGTTTGACTTACTGTTCAGTGACTACAAATGGTGTGTATACTTAGAATGCGTCCAATTGAAATATAAACCCTCATCCACGAAAAAAAAAATGAAAAGAGAGAACACTCGGATTGACGGATACTACCTTTTTTTTCAATGTAATTTTCTTCAGCTCATAACGGAGAATCAATATGGATGGAATAATGTGATTGTAGCTTGTAGCTACTAGCTACAGCCTCAGCCCATCACAATCAATGAGTGTGGATTACAAAAAGATCAAAGAACGTCTTTTCCTTCGATTTCCTTCAGCTTTGTACGACCAACAGGCGACAAAAGCACGTTCATTAATAAAAACCCGTAATTACATAACAATTGGAGTAGGGGGAATCGCATATGGTGACGCGGAAAAACAAGGTTTGTGCAAATTTATCTTCTTCCAAATTTGAGCGCGAAGCCGAGTTAAGCTGAATCCAAGGGCTTGCAAAGACCCCTCTCGAGTTTTCTCATTAGATATGTTCTTTTCACGTGAGAAATTCTCTTGGACCGATCTTGGTTGGACGGCAACATCAATCAGACAGCTTGACAAGAAGGAGATAGAAGAGGTATTCCATCGTTTGCTGCGAGTTTTGATTCTTTGATGGAGGCTAAGGGACAAGAGAGGTCAAACGCCCAAACGAGAGGTGAACTGCGTTGCCGTCTAACTTGTCGATTGCGAGAAAGGGGATGGACCGGTGGTCCAAAGGTCGACGTAAGATTGATTGTGGCAATATGTTGGATTGGACCAACCATTTTAATTTATCAGACACAACACACTACTAATATTCTGGTATAGAACATACCTTGTCCATGCAAACATATTCGTACTCTCTCTCCTCCATTTGGGAGCCCTCCTCTTCACTTGCGATCTATTTTAGTTCTAACTATCGAATCTGAGGTCCGGAATGAAGCCTTTCTCGGAGCGCATCTAGCCTCGCTACCAAACCCAGCTAAAACTGCATATTTATAAGTCGTCGGGCTTTTGTCCCACAGGCAAAAGTTTCGTAGGTATGGCAAAGATCATGTGGGTAAACCCCTCTCTCTCTCTGATTGTCTTTTTTCTTTTTGTTGTCTTTTATTTGAAGGCCGACGTTGAAGTGGCAGAGTTTGTTTACCGTACCTTCTTTTTTAGCGCCCACAAATGGCTACCAAAATGCCTCTTGGACACTGACATCCACATGCTCCAATAAATTTTTTGGTTACTAAGTATGCGCAAAAGGTGGAGCAGAATAATGAACTTCCCTGATCCCACCATTGCTTTCCATATCGGCCATCACACGTATCGGCATCACACATGATCAACAACCGACGCAACCCATCTATTAAATCGCCAAGCTTGAAGCATCTGTCTTAACTTGTTCGCCCATAGCCACGGCAACCGACATTACCGATGCAGTATAGAAATATAAACGGGGTACCATTGCCACAATTTGAACAAAGCCCAATCGCCCAAAACCTAAAATTCTGAAGTTTAACCAGGAAAGATGCATGCTCAAGCTGAGAGACCACTTCGCTTATGAACTGATCAAAGTGCTGTCGCAAAACTCAAAAATTGTATGGCTGCTGATCAACTAGAACATGCAACGAATAAAGGGTAAGGATGGATATGTAATTGCTAGGCTAACATCGACATCAATCTTAACAAATACATACATGCTTGAAAGCCATCATCCAGATAGACGGCTTAGCAAAGTTAAGGTCTCTCTGCCGGAGATGAAGCACATTAGTATACTTAGCTATACCGCTATACACATGTGAGAGATCTACAAAAGTCAAAAAAGGTGAGAAGGAAATAAGGTAAACACTCGCAAGGTCATGCAAAGTCCACTGACTAATCGTGTTCCTATTCTCTTTGGCAGAGGCAGCTACACAGATACAACGGAGTACAACATCATCATAATAGTGATGCGCTCATTGGATTAGCAAAGAAATGCTCACGGCAGATGAACTTCGATTTTCTGAAATGGTCACCAAGAAGAGACCTCATGACACGAGGAGGCTCAGAGCCCAGAGTTTGATTCATCTTCCTGACAATGAGGTGTTTATCCAGAACCATCAGCTCTAACAATTTTCTACAGCTCTGCAGAAAGGTTTCAAAGAATTACTTCTGTACAAACGAGAAAAATAACTGCTACAAAAACAATGTTAGTTGCCAATCTCAACATGGCAAAAGGGGTGCACCAGACGTTTCTCAAATCAGGCAGATGCCTTTCAAAGGACATGAGCTACAGAGAAAATCTCGCCAATTAAGAAATGAAACATGCATTTGATCACCCAACTTCTACTTGTATCATGTCAACAGTTTTGACACTAGTCAACCCAACCACAGTCCACAAAAGAGTGCCAAGGAGATGCACTAACAGTCTATCCAGATGACAACATAAGCAAAGAATAATAGCCAAACCTTCATTTACAAGTAAAGGTCAACCATAGTCTCACAGACCATTGACCACAAAAAATTGCATCCATGCATGCAATAACCCACAAATACTGAAGCAGCATTCTTAATTACATGTTTTGCAAATTTGTCATATGAGAATCTCCTTCCATCAAAATACTGACAGACTAGTTGAAATGGTGATCTCTTTTTTACCAACTCCTGATTATACTTTAGAATTTATTCTCAAAATTCGGAGGGGGCCAACTATCATCTCAAACTCCATATGGTATATTCTTTTTCCATAGGGGTTCAGACAGATAAGGTACCTCCACATTTATTGTGGGCTAATTTGAATGTTTATAAGTGCATACCTGAGGGTTTAGAACATCCAATCGGCCAATTATCTCATCCTGCCAGATTGGAGGAGACAAAGTTAGAACCAAGAATCTCAACAACAAACTTCAAATGACAGTCCCCTCACAAGCTGTCGACTAAACTTCAAGCCAAAAACAAACGTCTCACAAGAACTACAAGGGTAAAAAAATGACGTAGTGAACTAATTAAGTCGGTGGCTTCACTCTCAACAGCAAAAAGACTTATATGGCAACAGCTAACATTAAAAGCATAACTAAAAATGAGCTGAAGTTACAATGGATGGAAGGAGTTGCCACAACACAAATGGCAGACTGAAGTAAAAAAGAAGTGCAGTAACTAAGGCAAGGATTTGGTAAAGGAGGAAAAGAACTTCAAGAAAGCTCATACCTCCAATATCCCAGGATTAAACATCACAATACCAAGGACGCGGCGGACAAGTGCCCTGTATACAAGTCTGTTGACAGTTCCATCTCCATTAATCCAAGGCAATATGGGCATACATAACCTGCCAGGTGAAAAGTTGGAGCATTCAATCTCAAGTGTGCCTCTTGGCAGATTGACTTCTCCCTCCATAGGCTCTTCAGGCACATCACTATTTTGAACTTCAGCTGCAGATACGTCACTTTCTTCAGGAAGATTAAGGATGGTAATTTTATGCATTTGGTCAATATTTGTGATTGTTTCTCTCTCAGAATTATCACCAAACAGATCATCATTCTTGGGAGGACAAAGGTGATCTTCTTCAATCCTCATCAATGACTCCATTGACGATAGTTCTTTTCGGTCTTGACGAGAACCAGTGATTGACGTCAAGAAATATTTGGAACGATACAGAGAGTCAACAACACGAACAGAGTCAAAAGAATTGACCTGTTCAACAGCATTAGAGTATCAGAAGTACATAGTTTGCGATACACCAACATTGTGACAGGGCAAACACCAGGTTTCTTACGCTGCAGCTTTTATTCCTAATTTAAGGTTCATCTGGTCTAGTAGAGAAATATTCCTAAACTAAAAAGTATTTATTGCATAAATAAATTTGCAACCAGCTCTTTACAAGCCAATAAGATCCCATGTGATTGTTCACTTATGAAATGAATATCCATGTGCAGCCAAAATATAACTTGGCAAATCGGTGAAATTCAGCTTTGGTCTACTTTGCTACCATTGTCAGGCAACTATTATCAGACAAGACATTAGAAGGAGATGCCAAGGAAGAGATACAAAAAGGAAAGATCAATAATTCCAGCCAAATTGCTGCTCACACAAAGGAAAGATCACTAATTCCAGCCACATTGCTGCTGAAAGAATAACAGCGTAAAGAAACTCTTAAAAGGGAATGCACAGTTCCAGATTTGCTTTAAAACAGTATAACAAACCTTTAATGCCAAGCCAAACAACTGCAGCACTTCAATAAGAAGTTCTGGCGTAGTTAGCCCTGAGGAGGAACACAAAACGATGTAAAATAATAGGAGATTATAAACAAATTTCATCAAATAGTGTTTTATGGATAATTATCTAGATGAGAACAAGAAAACCAACATACCAGGCATATCTACGACATCTGAAATTTCTCTCATGCTCAGTCCTTGATCACCAGCTCTATGAATTGCACCATACAAAACTCTGAAGACATTAGGATCAATGACACTTCCCTGTTCGAGAACAGTATGGGAAAAATTAACTTCGTTTGCATATCTTGTCATAGAATCCCAGATTGTTCCATTAGCAAGCCCTGAAATGTTAATAGTGTTGGCAGAAGTGATGATTTCCTTCACACAATCAGAACTAGATGAATTGCTCTCTGTCTGAAGCAACATAGAGCATGTAGTATCATTGTTTCGGATACTCTGCTGTCCAGCACGAAGTTCTGCATCCTTGAACAGCTCCAGAGAGCTAGCCATTAATATTGTAGCACGTTGTACAGATACCAAAATACCAGGAAATCCTTTTTCCCTACGTGAAACTACCTCACATTCTGATGTAGACTTAAGTTTCTTATATTTACTGCCACCATAAGATTCATTATCATCAGCTCTACGTTTCAAATTTCTCGACTCTTCAGCTTCTCCAACACCTTCCTCTGGCAAAGACGGGGAGAGAAAAATTTCACCTGACGATACTAAAGCAAACAAGTAGATGGTATCCCCGCATTGCAAATCATCTGTAGGGACAATCTCTTCGTTATCAAGATCAGTTTCCCTTTCATGAAGCCACCTTGAAAATTTAGCAACTCTCTTTCCAGTGTTGGCTGGAAACATAGACTTTGAAATGTCGTGCAAAAAATTCTGAGAAAGTGTGAACGGTTGACTTCCACTACCCCCAATCTGCCAAGAGAAGGAAAAGGTAAGGGTCTATTCTCAGCACAGGAGAAGAAGTTGTGTTCTGCATTCCCTCCAGAACTTTGAAAATGTGAAAACAAATAAATTGAATTTTACTTAAAGACAAAAAGATCTCGAGTTTTAAAACTCACAAAAAATAATACTGATAAGACTCTATATCTCAACATTTTTATGCCTTAAAAGGTTTCAGGCATTCACATCAAATAGAAATCCAATTGAAAAGCTACAAGGAAAGGGAAAGGAAAAAAGTAATAGAGAAGTCATTCTAGATATACCTTAAGACGATAATCATAGTTAACTAGACAAAATTATAAACATTGTGGCAACATCCAACATAGAAGTTCCTTTTCCAAAGATGAAGAGAATCTCTAATTTATAATCAGCGTTGATGCACCCATAACATACTTGACCTCGGTTCCTTCAGCAAGCACTCTGGGTGTCATTATAAATTCATTAAGATGGGAAGCAGTAGAAGGAAGAAAGAGGGAAGGGATTACTTGATGACCTGTGAGAACATTACAAAAGTATTCAGTTACCCCACAGGCTTAGAAGGGGATGAAACTTCACATGAATGTGCTGCATAAATCTTTTGGTTATTGAGCCAGAACTTTGAAGCGTCAATGGCAGCTACGACAATAAACATCTTGTAACCACCAAAACAAAGCTTTAAAAAATGCCTATGGCCTCCTCAAGCACATTCTGTGCTAGAAGTAAGAGCAGAATTTAGGTTGATTGATACGTAACAAGTTAAAAGAATTAAGCATGTGCACCATGGTGATCCAGCTGCAGTTTCTGAATTCATTTCACGTGCTAAGTGTTATTAAATAGTCTGGAATAACCACATAAACAAAATTCCGAAAGATTCTGTCAGATCAGTCCCTAGTTCTGGGAATGAAGCTAGCTCATAATGGCAGATACATGTCTAATTACTCAACCAATGGCACTAAGAATGAATTCCTAGATTCCTATGCCAAAATTAAGGCACATGACTGATCGATGCCTTCAACTAGTTATAGGACTGGAAAGCACATCCATTGTAGATTCAGAATAAGTGATATTCACACAAGGCAGAACACGCTATGCAAAAGGTAACAGATTATGAATAATCTCCAGAAACCAAGTAATTGTGTGAAGGGTCCATAAATGGCACCGACAAAGCAAATATTCAGTGAGAGCAACTAAGTAATTGCATGTCATTAGTAACATTTTAGCAACTAGAACAATGTATTAAGAAAATCAATGTATGAAAAGTAAAAATGATCTCGTCAATAGTGAGGAATTATTAAAACAAGAATGATTTACCAGGATTTTTTTCTCTCTGAGATAACTAAAGGCTGAAAAAAGATCATGTTGGGAATATCGCCGAAGAGATTCTGCCAAAAGACTTGGCACTTCGGGTGCTGTTGAGGAGTTCAAAAAGACAAGCTTGAACAGCTCTACAGCATTTGAAACGGCCAATGATTCACATATATGTCCACTGACATGCCCTCCATCATTCCAAAGCCTGATAAATTTCCGTTGAAGACGACGGCAGCTGGACTTAGATCTACGGAGAGTACCCTTATTCTGGCCACCAGTTTTCTTCTGGCTATCCTTATGGGTATTAGCAGAAGAAACATATCCCAAAACTTGGGAATCCTGTGAGTAAAGCAAATTATTCCGAAGTATAGCAAACAAATCACCTGACAGCACAAAAACTAACATGGAACAATTGCTTAGGCACCAAAAAGGACAGTAATGAGTAGAATGAAAGCCTTCAAAAAGAAGCAAACTGAACTGAAGCAAGCAAAGGAACCTATGGATGATGGAGCAAGTTTAACACACTGGCAGATGTTACCCAAAGTTTGTGTGGATACGCCACTGGAAAAGTGTTTCAATATGCAACTGGGTTGGGAGTTTTAATCTACTCATTTTTCTTTCTCTAATAGAGGAAATACAACGCATAAGCAAGAAGCTACCACTTACATGCTGGGAACCAATATTTAGATCAGACCACTCCTTAGTGCTAGAACCAACACTTTTAGAGACCTCCAACTTATTCATCCTCTTGCACTGGAGAACCTCCTCAAGCACTGTGTTGATGGGTTCAGCACTAAAGTCATCCCATCGATCTTCCTTAAAAGCATTATGCTCAGTGAGTTCAGATATGGTAGAGAAATCAGCACTGTGACCAAGCTCAACTATACTTCGCACAAGTTGTCCATCATCACATGGCTTTTCTTGACTCTTCTGCAGGTGTTTGATATATCGTTCACTAAGCAAGTTACAGAGCCTCATTAAAGACTTCCTAAAAACATCACTTTTGTTAAGAGATGCCATTCGTTTGCCACAGGTACTTGGGGGTGCAGGAAGGTTAGGAAGAGAAGCCCAATCTGTCCTGTGAAATTTTGCCCCAACAAATGCTCGGTTTCTTGCATAGAGGATGACCAGTTGCCTGAAGAGATATGCTAGTGAATTCAAAAAGGTAAAAAAAACACATTCAAGAACATTATAAGGATTTAACAAAGAAACCAAGTATCAAATATGAAGAGAACATTACAATGCTACTAATTCAATGGAAGGCTGCCAATCGCTAATGCCTCCCACAAAAACTTGTGGAAAAGGCAAAGTTCAATATCGTCCATCTATAAGCTTGACAAAACTTCAATGACTATATTTGCCAAACCACTTCCTCAAGTACTTAAAATAAATAATTCAGCACTCAGACTTGAGTTATCCTCTGGATGTATGCAACAAATGGAGTAACTACTGTCTCTATACACCCAGTTTCAATAGGACCAGTTCGAAGCATTATTTCTATTCACTACCTTCTAAAATTAAAAAATTCACTGGGGCAATAAAATCTTGTTAGCAGATCCAGTAAGCTGCCACAAAGTAATTGACGGCTGGCAGGGAAATCAGGCAAGCAATTCTACAAAGTACCAGTGCTTTCCACACAGTCAACTACAGATTGCGGAGGTAACCTACTAATGATTCTTAGCCTTTCTTCTGAACCCACTTACCTATCTGATTCATCCGACCACAAGAACCTTCGTTGCCGTGCTGCTCTCATCCCTGTAGGCTCATGCTGGCTAGTTCTGGAAGAGCACCCTTCAACTCCTTCATTTGGCCTAGGCTCTTCCAAGCAATCAACGAGTTCACCATCTTGACTTTGAAATCCAGGCTTGTCTAATGAAGGTAAGAACTTAACCTGCTCTTCAATAAACTGCTCAGCACTATCAGATGGTAGATCATTGTTACCATGGCCAAGTTCAGTCAGTACACCGATTCCATCATGCTCTGACAGCACCTCTTCTGAAGATCTCTTTCGTTTGCGGGACGCATTTTGAGTGCCATAAAATCTATTAAGACGCTTTTGGCGCCTATCATAATAGACTCGAAGCACCTGATGAGAGGAAAAAACTAGTGATGCAAATTATATGTAAGAAAATTTTCTGTTGAGATTTGATTGAATGGAATGATGCTTATGTGTTAAGTGTATCAGGCCAAATTGGAAGAAAAAAATATGAACCAGCGGGTATATGTATAGACATATAAAATAAGTGGAGCAAGATAGAAAGTTGATGATACAGAATAGACGGGATAATCACCTGTTCTAAGGTAAGATTGAGATCCTTTGCGATCTTCTCACATTCATGGTATGGAAGTTTCTCGTTGGCATCCATCACAATGCGCTTGAGAAGTTCAGCTCGTTGCTCAGCTGTCATAACCCGAACCGAGGCCCATGAACGGAAAAAAAAGACCTGCAAAATTTAAGTATCCCATCATCAGACACTCCCCCTTGCTACAGCATTGACCATTTGAGAGATGCTAAATGTCCTAGAATCCAGTAGCTTACAAATGCAAGCTGCTATGCAAAAGCTAGTCTCTAGTAAGGACCATCATTGACGAGGGGAAAAAAACCAAAATAACATTGCATTCCATTTCTTTTGTAAGAGCTTAAGTCAGAGAGAGAGAGAGAGAGAGAAAAAGTACTTCATGAACAGCAGATCCAGGAAATGCATGTATAGCTGCCCTTGGATCTGTAGCAGCATAACAATATTCCAGAGTATGCCAGTATTCATCAACAGCACCTCTGTTTGATAAAAAGAAATCGTGTCTTATGCGAGGGCGGAGATCAAGAGATACAAGACTCATTGACTTTGCAACACTTGACAGTGGCTCCTCAATGTAAGGTTTAAGCTCCAGTGCATCCGTTAAAACTGCATGTGGAACCTTGACTCCATCCTCCCTATGCCCATAATTCACCAGTCTGATCAACTACATAATAAATTATTGGTTAGGACCTTATAACATTCAGAATATTTTTGAATGCACATTAACTTCAAATGGAGGGAGACTTCAAAGTGAAAATTTGCATTTCAGTTCAGAAGGATCGAGCAGGTCCCATTGATTATTCAAAGCAACCATGCGATCTGGCTATAGAAGTCTGAGGAGTTAAAGCAGTGAACAGTCCTAGAAAGTTATGCGCACTTAATTTGTATCATAGACAAGAACTTTCTCAGGATCAGTATATGAAGAAGCAGCTTTGCTCATACTCTATGGTATTCACAGATCTAGAGTTGAAGGATAGCCCAGAAGAAAGATTTACAAATGAGGCTGGTGTTCTATGTGACCAACAAATGCCAATTCGTGCACAAAATGCGTAGTAGAATGAAGATGTCTTGTTGGACGCGTGAGAAAGAAAAGACAACTGAAAATGAATTCATAAGAGAAAAGGTGGCTTGGCCCCAAGTGAGGACCAAATGAAAAATGTCATTTGAGTTGTCTGGACCCATGCAATCAAGACCTTAGAGTACTCCAAGGCTGATATACAAGTAGAAGATGGACACTCGAACGAAAAGGGTAGGGGGAGCCTAAAAGGACATGGAGGAGGCAGTTAGAAAAGACAGCAGTCAAGTAAAATGGTAATAAAACCCCATAAAAGGAGATAAAGCTTAGTTTGCTGTGGTTATGGCCATACTCTTCACTAAGAACCAATCAGGACCAACAATGAAACAACGTAGACTAGCATCTATGCGGATGGTCCTCCATTATTCAAGCATGCAATTATGGACATCACCCACATGCAAACATAACTGAATATAAATTGTGGGCGATGTTCATGTTTCTGTCCCACAAATCAAAAACTAGTTGCAGGAACACACGGTCCAAGAGTTAATATACCTTCAACCTCCGTAAGATATCAATGATCACAGATAGTCTCCCCGTTGCCTGAGTATCCATTAGGACCCTGTATTCCTCATCAGGAAGATCCGCGAGACAAAAGCCTCTTTTACACTTGTTAATCATGTCATCAAACTTCTGAGCGGAACCTGCAATCTGCAAGAATAACTCCAGTGGAATGGCTTTAATAGCCTCATCTAGAGAAAACAGTCTACAGCTGCTATGAGGATTGTTTGCATCACTTGTTGATGTAGGCACAAAATCATGATCATGATCATGACCAGAACCAGTGTGCGAATAATCCCAAAGAAAGCAATGCAACAGCTTAGCACGGACCATCTTTGCCAACACAAACCCATTAGCACGCATTGCTTCTGATTTGGTAGCAGCCACATCAGAATATATACAACTCTGAATCCTTTCAACACTGTCAAGCACAGGAACAGATTGCTTGTTCTTCTGATTTGATGAGCCATGGCCACGACTTAGCATCTCAAAGGACCTCATTCTGTCATGGATTTCACTGATCAGTTCAGGAGATAAATTTTCGATAGATGGATGAAGAACCACCTGAATGCTGCGGATACGCCTACAATTTGTGACAGCTGGGACCTCCAAATGAGCACATTTGCACTTCCCTTGCTTCTGTAGCTTGTTTACTATGCGATCTATAGTCTTCCTGTCCATTGTTGTGCGCTTATCCTTCTCAAAATTCACAAGCCACCTATAAAGTTCGCCTCTCAAGACAAACTTCTCCCTCTGCAGAATACAACGGAAAACAACTCCAATTATATATTTGTCATCGGAGAAAATATAAATAGATTCGTACTAAGCCTCCAGAAAAGATTGAGGACAAGACCTGCACTTTTTCCAATATCCTCTGCTCCCTCCTAGCACCATCAGCAGTCAAGGATAAACATGGATACCTCTGGTGTAATTCTGATTTACGAGATCCCGAAGAAGGAGGACTTGGCTCAGAAGGGACAATGCTTTTTTCATTTGGCAAAACCACTAAGTCAACTTCTGAATCTAGACCAGAAACTTCAGGTTGATGGACTAATCGTTTGGGCTCAACCACTAAGGCAAGCACATTGTCAGCCTCTATACCTTCTTTATTTCCATGAGGAAGTTCTGATAAAGTTTCCGTGCTATTCAGCTTAACAAAGGGGCCTTCAGAAGCTGAGGTAAAATTCTCTGGTAAATATGGAGCTACTTTGTCAACCAGGTCTAGCTTTGAATTTCCACTGCTGCCATCAATATTATTTACCTCCAATGCAAATGCATCAGCCGAAACCTTATCGAAGTTTTTTGGGGTCCAGGCTCGATAAACAAAACCTTTCTTACTATTTTGAGCCTCAAGATGTATCCCAAATCTTGTAAACATGTTAAGAAGCCGACTGTGGTTCTGTTTACTGCCAATACCAAGCCTCTTGCATGCCTGTTGAAAACAAGATGTGAGATGTACTGAAACAATTTGTGTATAAGAGTAGCTAAGGGCATATGTAATAACGTGCCAAGCAATGTCTAATTCTATTCTTTTGTTCCCTAGAACAAGATAATAACAGAAATCCGTTTGGTAACTCTTTTGTTCTCGGGAACAAATTTTATTCTTGGGAATAGATTTGTAAAGAATCAAAAAGTTAAAAAATAAAAAAAATAATTGCTTCTTTGTTCCTAAGAATAACTCCAAAATTAAGCCTTTTCTTTTTCTTTTTTTTTCCCATTTTTCTTTTCTTCTTCTTCTTCTTCCTCTTCCTCTAGCCAGTCGCCAGCCTCAGTGATGGCTAACAACCGACCAGGCAAGGGCTACCAACCTCACCGAAGCCTTGCCGGCCTCGGCAATGGCCGACGACCAACTAGACAAGGGCTGGCAACCTTGCCGGCCCTCGATGAGGCCCAACCACCGGCAAGGCTCGGGCTAGAGGAAGAAGAAGAAGAAGAAAAGAAAAAAAGGAAAAATGCAATAAAATTATTTAAAAAGTAAAAGAAATTCTAAGTCACGAAAAAATTTGAGAATCGTACCAAACACATTTCTATTCCGGGAATGGAAATTTTGTACAAATACCAAACACCTTTGAATGCTCAGAAACTCGTCTACAAAATTTTGAAAAAAAAAAAAATGACCATTTCTACACAGAAATTGTTCTCGAGAACAGAATGATTACCAAACGCACTGTAAATCCCTTTTTCCTTTCCTCTAATCCTTTTACTTAGTACATCGAACTATTCTCCAGATGAATTGAAGTTCCCGCGGAATCATAACCACGGCAAATTATCAATGTGAAAACATAATAAGAAGCTTCTCAAAAGAAAGAGGAAAGTACAGAGACCTCCTTCATCACTAGCCCCTTAGGTCCTTCAGCATCAATCATGTCAAAAACTTGATGCTCAATAGGAAGCTCTACAGTTTGCTCAGTAACAAGAGATCTCCGCCCAAAGTTTAGAAACTCTTCACCCTGATCACTCTTTCTGCTTCCTAGGGGTTGAGGCTCAATACTTTCTGGAGGGAGATTCTTCAGCAACCGCAAGCATTTCTGAACCTGCAAAGGACAGTTTGAATTATTCATCAAGTTACATTTCATGGATACTTGCGCTAACAATAGAAAAGAGGGAGCTTTGCACTGTTCACCTCCATGCCAACCTCAAACTAAAAGCTGGAAGAGGTACGGGCATGAAAAGCAATAGAAATCCAACTTACATCATTCAATCAATTTCTTGTAAAAACATATGAAGATATCTTTACTGGTAGAATGGTAAAACTAAAACATGCAGAATAACCTATTTCCAGCAACAAACCAAACTAACACCTTGCCTTCAAGCAAACATTGGAATATATATGTGTGTGTGTGTGTGTGTGTGTGCGTGTGTTCAAGCAAACATAGTCAATGAAAGTGCAATCCAACTCAGATGCTTCATTATCACCTTCCCATTCACTTTTGCCTCAAATTCCTCCACCAAATGAGCATCCTTCAATCGCCGACAAATCTGGGAACAAGAAATTGAGGAATATTAGAGGAATTTTACCACCACCATTTTCACCAGTAACTCCATTCAAGTAGCAATGATAAAGCGCGACAGTGGTTGCAAAATTACATTTCTCCAAGCCTTATGGGCTGAAGGTGCTCCATGATAACCAAGATGTTGCTTGATATCTGAGATGACAAGAACCTTGAATAAAAAGAAGGTTCGATACAATCAAAATCAGTGCAACGGTATGTAATATGTAAAGAAATTGGGTAAGTAAATTTCTGCCACAAAAACTTCAGATATGGCATACCTTGCCTTCTGTGGCTTCAAGTTTGTCACATATAGCTTTCATTGCTGGTAGATAATCCTTCACAACCACATTTTCTTTAGCATAATCTCCAGGCAAACATTCTTCACCCGCGAAAGTTTCACCAGAATCTTCAAAACCCTCATAAGTCTGCTCTTCATCCCTGGTAATTTCAAATTTTTGTTGCAGCCCTAATTGCTTTGCGTATCTATACAAGTATAACACATTAGTCGTCACACTTGAACTGTTTCTAGACTCTCCCTCGGCACCAGGTTCATTAGTTCGTACGAGAGCTGAATGCTTCATAATTAAGCCTCGAGACTCGAGACTTTTTAGTATATAGAACATGTACTTCCCGTCCATGCCGAATTCCTTACAAAGCTGACTCTGAGTCACTCCCTTCATCCTGAGCACAGCCATTGCAACTAGTAAACATCATAACTGTTAATGACAAATGAGATAGGTGCATAAAAAATCCTAATGCTTACATTAAGTGCAACCAAGTCCTAAAAGATTTCCAATAGTTAATTCATGTCCTAAAGCTTGTGAAAATTGTGCAATCAAATCTCCTCATCAGTTCCGTCTGTTTTTCCAAACTGGATGGCTCATTTTAATCATTTCTCTTTCCTACATGGCTGTCGGAAATGACTGACTAAGGCAAACTCGAGATTGGCTGAGGAAAAGCATCTACTTAACTGAGAGTAATGATGTCATTTTCAAACTATTTGTTCAAAACGACCCTCTTCCATGAAGTTCCATTTCGCCCAAAATTGGACTATGAAATCAAAGTAAACTGCTTTTGCAGATATTCTTATTCCTCATATCCAAGATCTGCTTTAGCATTTCGATGGCATGAGGCTTTCTCCTGTGTACGGAGAAGGAAATTCTTGCGCAGATTGGATAGCAAATTTTGCTTTGGACTCTGATACGTGACATAACAACTTTTCCACCTGCAGAATTGATTCCTATGCTATTTGGTGATCGAGTAGGAGTTTTTACACAGCATAATATTATTTTGAGTTCATATACGGCCTTTGGCCTTGTCTTTT
The DNA here is from genome assembly GCA_014182725.1 of Eucalyptus brandiana. NCBI lineage: Eukaryota > Viridiplantae > Streptophyta > Magnoliopsida > Myrtales > Myrtaceae > Eucalyptus > Eucalyptus brandiana. The sequence continues at coordinate 34,230,152 of CM024677.1, forward strand.
ACACGAAAGAGGGATGGTGAGTATAAGAAACATGAGGCAAAGAATTGGCATAGCTTCTAGTGAAGTCAATTCAGAGCTGATTTGCTTATGATTGCCTCAAAATAACCCAAGAGGCAATTGAGTGCTTTCTGCATGAATAGGCAAGCAAATGTACTGTCCAATGGAGCGACACGGTGGCGCTTCAAACAAAATTTTGGACGAGGCACTGTTTTGGTGGTTCTTAGAAGCCATGGTTCTAATAGCCATACTTCCAAACAATTTTTTCAACTTATAGGACTTCAATGCATTGTTTTAAGAATTGAATGCACTTTGATCAGAAGTTGCAGAACTTTTAACGCCCTTGTCCTTGATTTAAACAAAAGATGCGCCATTTACACGACTGCCGCAACTTCGTGATGTGCACACGCATTTGCGCACCATATGAACTAGCCAATGTGCTTATACAGCCGCCCAGGAAGAACTAAAAAGAAAAAGAACTAACGGATAACTCGCAGCGAGACTCACCTCCCGAGGGCCAAACGCTCGAGAACCCGGCGCTGATTGCCCTTGATGTTCGCCGTGGCGAGCTGCGCGTCGTAGAGCCCGACGAAGACGTCGCGCAGGCTCTCGCTGGCGACGACCTTCAAATCCGCCTCCTCCTCCGCGTCCTCGACCCGCCGGATCGCCCCGTCGGTCGGGGCGAGGGCGCGGGCGCGGGCGCGGAACTCGAGGCTAGGGTTACCCAGCAGCGCGGACCAGACGGAGGCCTTGACGCCCGGCGAGAGGTCGAGGCCGCCGGCGGCGAGGGCCGGGGCGAGCCTGGACCAGAGGACGGGGAGGGAGAGGCCGGCGGCGCCGGCGGAACAGATTTCCTCGAGCGCGGAGGAGGCGATGGAGTCCATGAGATGGAGAGGGCATGCGGAGAGAGAGAGAGAGAGAGTTTGAGCGCGGCGTTTGGCGGCGATGAGAGAGAAAGTGTTTAGCCGGGAAAATTCACGGAGGCGAGGTGGTGGCGAGTGGCGGGGGGAGAGGTGGAGAGGTACTTGGAGCCTTGGAGGTCGACCTGTTACATTTTTTTTTTCTTTAGAGGTGGGCCCCAAGTACTCGAGAGCAAGTGCACGAGGGGGCGAGATGAACTGAGGCCAGTGCATCGGATTTTTTTCTTTTTTTTTAAAGATTATATGAGCTATAGATTACTTATTCTATTCCCGAAAGCTGATTCTGACTAGAAATGATTATTTTTTATTATGGTCCCGGAAACTGATTATAAGTAAAAAAACGCGTTTGATAATTGTTTAAAATTTTTTATTCTGGAATAGAATTGCGTTTGATACCGTCTTTAATTAATTATGTTTTCAAATTAAAAAATTTAATTTTAAATAATTTTTAAATACTTTTTTTTTACCTTTTTACTTTTTTCATTTTTTTTTTTTTTTCTTTTCTTTTTCCCTTTTCTCCTATTATTCTTCTTCTTCATTTGGCCTAGGTCCACCGGACTGGTGACCCGCGGACGAGGGCGGCCCTCCTCGGCCGAGCCTCGCTAGCTGGCCGGGCGAGGCCGAGCCTCACCGGTGGCCAAGCGGGGCCGGGCGAGCCTCACCGGTGGCCAAGCGAGCCTCGCTGGTGGCTGAGCGAGCCTTATCGGGCTGGGCGAGGCCCGCCTGGCCACCGGTGAGGCTAAGCCTCGGCAGGGCTGGGCGAGGCCAGCCTCGGCGGGGCTGGCGAGGCCAAGCCTCGCTAGTGGCCAGGCGAGGCTAAGCAAGCCTCGCTAGTGGCCGAGCGAGCCTCGCCGGTGGCCGAGCGAGCCTCGCCGAGCTGGGCGAGACCCATCTGGCCACCCGCGAGGCTCGCCCTCACCGATGGCTGAGCTTGCCTCCAGCGAGCTCGCCAGGACCTCGCCTTGGCTTGGCGAGCTTGCTGGATTAGCGACCGGCGACCGGCGGCGGGCAGTGGTAGATGACAATCGCGAGATATCAAAAGGAAAGAATAAGACTTTCACCACCGCCCGCGGTGGACGTAGTGGTTAAGGCTTGGTACCCCCATCTGCCAAGGGGGGAAGAGTTCGAGACTCTGCGGAAGCGTTGCTTCAATGCAAAACGCGTGGTTTAACCGCGTTTGGGGGTCAACGGTGGGACCCCCTGGCGCCCCCGGGTTTACTCTCCCGCGATGCGCGTCCGGAGGTTCCCTGGGTCATCAAAAAAAAAGAATAAGACTTTCACTTTGTTTTGATTATTAGACGGAAAATCATTTTTTTTTCTCAATTCTCTTCCCAATCTGTTTAGGAACAATTTTGTTCCTAGGAACAAAAATTTTACCAAACGCAATTCTCATCCCAAATTGATTCTGGAAACAAAAAATTAGAATCAAATACTTGTTTGGCACGTTGCCAAACAAGCCCTTAAATTCCGTTTATTTTGCAAAAATAAATAATTAAAAAATATTTTCGATGACAATCTATATCTAAACATATCAGTCCATAGTAAAAATAGTTTTTGATTCATTTTTATAAGTAATATAAGGGATTATTTTTAATAAAATATTTTTCAAATCATCCCTTTTTTTACTAAACAAACGAAACCTAAAATAATAATAAATGAATAGCCTACTGACTAATTGGAGTGATGTAGTTGTGATTGTGAATAGGGGCGAGTAAAAGAATCATATTGCATCAGCTAAGATTTTAGCAATCCTAATTCTCTTTGGTACTGATGAATATCAATTTTAATTCTAGGTGTTGACCCATCCACCCAAACCAAACTGACTTTTTTAATTCTTATTATTTTAATTTTCTAAAATCCTAATTCTCGTTATTTTCTTACTTAAATTAAGTCACACGCGCTTGTTGTTCACACATATCATTCTCACTTCTCTAAGTCTCAGTCACACAATGCTCATACCTCCCTCACGCTCACGCCATAATTTCGTAACAGTGAATAATAGATGCTTGACTAAGTATGGTTAATTGGGAATCCTCTTTCCTCTTGATTTTTTTTGTCTTTGTTCCAGCAAGCATTGCATGCCTGTTGGTGTTTGGGACCTTGGGGATGACTGTCTAGAAAGCTAAAAGGCACGAGTAAATACAGTGACCTCGCATGTGGATTTAAGAAGTTACCGAATGTTGTGATTACGAAGTTAGAGATCACTCTCTCGTGGGTGCACGAGGGATTGATGGAGTTCAATCAAATATTAAGGGCCACAGTAACAGAGGAAACTCTAGTAACCGAAAAGCTTTTGTTCTTTTTGGATTGATAGGTAGGGGGCGTACCCATTTACAGTATGGAGAGAGGGGGAACTGGGGCAAAAAAAAAGATACAGCCAATTCCCGGGTGAATCCGAGATCAAGTGAGCAACTCCCGATCAAACTGAGAATTGACTCATCTTGAAATCAATTATCCATAATCGTGAATACCCATTTTGTCATTGTCGAACTAGAAAATGAAGAAGAGAATTGAATCAAATTCTACTCAAACTTTGGATAGACGTGCATAAGCATGTGATGGGTTTAGATTAATAGAATTTCCTCATAAGCACATCAGATATGCATGAGTGAGTTGAGTGGCTCATAACTTGATTTGGCGATCACTAAGGTAAACCATTTAGGAACTGGCATATTGAACTTTATATGAGGTCTTAGCTCATCTTGTGTGTTCAAGTTGGCTTTTGTTAGTAATCGCACTAACATCCATGTCCACTCTCATATCACTTTTTTCCCACAAAATGAAATTACTTTTATGTACTAATTAATGGAGAAAAGAGAAGTGACAAAATACTAAATAAAACAATAAAAGCTCTCATCCATTCAATAGTCGTTGCTTCCATTGCAATGATTTCTCTTAATTTCGTCTTGTGATAAAACAAATGCATTTTATTAAGATGGAATGAGTTTTGTCGACAAGTGATTTTGAGGTACTCGTGAAGCAATCAAATATAATATCGGCTTGTTTTTTAAATATTCAAAAGGGAAAATTTCAAAAAAGGATCAAAAGTGCCATTATTTTCTCAAATAAAGGCCTGAGTGAACTTTGTTTCAAATAAGGACCCGAAGTGGCTTTGGTTGTTTTAAATAAGGTTAATACCCTAAAAAACCCAAAATTGGTACATCTGTGACAAATTTACCAAAAACTATTTTTTTGACAATAAAAAATCTCAAACTAGTACATTTGTAACAAATTTACCCCGACTGACCATAAAAAATCATAAACTGATATATTTATGACAAATTTACCTTAAATTAATTTATTCGACCACAAAAAAACCAAAACTGGTAAATTTGTGACAAATACACCCCTCGCTAAATTGGATTAATACTATAAAAAAATCACAAAAATTGTAAACTGTGACAAACGGAGCGTAAAATCCCATATTAGTATACCATTCTACTATTACGTATCATTTAATTTAATAATTTAAAGATAAAATTTAACAAAGACTGATAGAAGGTAAATTTGTCACAAGTGTATTAATTTGAGGTAAATTTGTCAAAGGTATACCACTTTGGAGTTTTTGGTGGTTAAAAAAATAGTTTTGGGTAAATTTGTCACAAGAGTGTGGGTTTAGGATTTTTCTTGGTATTAACCCTTTTAAATAAGGGCATAAAATGGCTTTGGTTGTTTCAAAATAAGGGAAAATTCCAAATAAGGATTCGAAGTTGACTAATTTTCTCAAATAATGACCCGAAAAAAAAAAAAAAAAAAAAAAAAAAAAACCCCCTAGGTTTTCTATAGTCTCTCAATTCCTTGTACCCATCCTTTGCAAAGTCAAAGACCGAAGTTCTCTCTATTCCTTATACCCATCCCTGCAAAGCCAAAGACCCAAATTCTCCGCCGATTGAGACACGTATTCAAAATAAGAAGAAAACCACATGCTTATTTCTTTGTTTACGGAGACCCAAATTCTCTACCCGTCGAGCAAGGCAAGGAGCGACGATAATCGAGTCGCGATGATGACCGGGTAATGATTTGGTTGAGGAGCAACAGAGAAGAAGAAAGAAGAAAACGTAAACATCTAAATGAATAACCTAAACTTAATTAATTTATAAATTTCCCTTTTTTTTCAATTACAAATTTCTGACAAAATTGCCTGTATTTTAATTCTTGGAAAATATCTGCCGAACTAAGGACCTCATACAAAATACACTCCGGTTCTTATTTGAACAATTGGTCGATTTCGGGTTTTATATGACACAAAGTTCACTTTTGGTCTTTATTTCAGAAAATAGATTCACTTTGAATTTTTATTTGAAATTTTCCCTCTGCAAAATGATGCTTAGAAAATAAAATATTTTATCATTAACATACCAAAAAAAAGATCTTACTAATGGTGATGACGGTGCAAACGGCCTAAAAAAGAGTAAAGCACACTCCAAGCCAATGGATTTCGCTCTCCGACCAGAACGAGCGAGCGTCGACAAAATCTCGTATCTCTCTCTCTCTCTCTCTACACGTTACTTTCGTGGATTTCTGACCCTGCGCTCGATTTCACGCTCGGTTCTCCTCCCTCCCTCTCTCTCTCTCTCTCTCACTTTCTCTCTCTACTTTCTCGGAAAAATTCACAGGGACCATCGACGCATTGACTTTACCCTGCTCAAATCCGTCGCCGACAATGCCGCGGGGCAACGAGGGCGCGGTTTCCGAGGTAAGGCAAGCGCGCCGGCGCCGTGGAATCCAATCTTTAATTCGTCGCGCTCCTCGGCTCCACTACTGCGATGCTTCTTCTGGGTTTCCCCCGCCTCGCAAGTTCGCAGCTTGCTTGCGATGTTATCGTGGCTGGTGATTTGCCTTGGTCTGCGTCTTCGCGAATTCTCGATTGCGTGATTGCGGGTCCTTGTTAGTTTCTCTTGGGGGGGTATCGGAGTCTTCGCGAGTTCGTCAACGCTTGACGACGACTTGCCCTGCCCTTTTCTTTGGGATCTAAGGCGGATGAAGATTCGTCGCTCCGAGAAAAGGACTCGACGTGGGACTTGAGAGAAAATAGTTGGAAGGTTCCTTTGGGTGGTGTTGTTGCATATAAATTAAGGAGGAAGAAAGGGGTTATGATTCGCAGGCCTCAACTTTTTCTGTTTCTTTCTTTCTTTTTGCCTCTTGCCACCTTTTCTTTTTTCCACCCTTTAAATTAATTACGAAGGAAAGTGAGACACGAGAGCTGAAAATTGCAACGATTCACCTGGAAAGCTGGTGATTTTCTTTCTTGGGCAGTGGTGCTAATTGCATAGAGGCTTTTGTGTCTGCTTTTATCAGGTCGGCTTTTGTTTTTCGTTCGAGCCATTTTCTGCACAGCAAGGAAACAGAAAAGTTGAAGTCATTTGAGTTCATTAGACTGTCTGTCTCGCCTTTCCCTATTTACCATTGACTTTTCTGGCAAATGGGTGGATGGAATTAAGATAGCAGCTGAATTGCAGGACTGGTAAAAGTAGGAAAAACCCATAAAAACTTATCTTTAATATGGTGTGGCATAGTGAAGATGTGATATAATTCCTGGAGTTGCAACTTTTTCAGCATCCACAAAATGGTTGAGAACTCCATCCGTATCAATATTTTTGGCCTGAGACTGCGAATTTTGCCTTGCTCTGAGGGTTTTTTGCTTTATTGTTCTTACTCTTCGTATCATCTTTGTTTCAGGTGTTGTTGTAAAATTGTTCCAGTTTGAGAACAACTGAAATGGAAGGTGACATTTTTTCAGGCTTAGGTAATGGAACGCCGGTTGATGCCAAGATGCTGCAGATGTTCCAAAAGAGCTTTCTGCAGGTTCAGGGCATATTGGATCAGAATAGGTTACTGATCAACGAGATTAACCTAAATCACGAGTCGAAGATCCCGGATAACTTGAGCAGGAATGTAGGTCTGATTAGAGAGCTGAATAACAATATCAGAAGAGTGGTTGATCTCTATGCTGATCTCTCCAGCTCTGTTACTAGGTCTGTGGAAGCTTCCTCTGAGGGGGAATCTAGATCAGATGGTAAATCCATGCAGAAGAGAATTAGATCTGGATAATTAGTGAAGGGAAGATTCCCATCTTTTAATCTTTCACCATAGAGTAGACCATGCAATGAACAGGGAAGGATGCATCAAAATGTTGGACGGTTTAATCCATAAGAACTTTAGGCACTTTCTCTTTCTTTACCTGTCATTACTTGAATAAAAACATGACAGTCGTGCAGATCTGTAATTGTAATCGATGAAATTCATCTTATAGTATTTCAACATGGAGGTTCATATCAATTCTTCCAATTTTGAATAGCCAGTCTTGAGTTTTACATTATTTTCCTAATTTTAAGATGTGGGGCTTGGATCCCATATTGGAGGTAGTTGAGACTTTGGTGTGGGTTACAAGTGGCCTTGGGCTTAAAGATGGAGGTTGGTTCTGGAGGATCATGACCTTGTGGCACGGTTTTAGTCCTTGGTCTAATGGACTAGTGCTTGGTCACTTGACCTGCACTTGAAGCTAATCAGTACTTATGCACTGTGGCTTCACTCAGTTTTTTGGATATGAAGTCTTGACTGATCTTGATCACTTCTCTATTAATTTGGTTGGTATGAGATATCAATCTGAATTCTCAACCTGCTTTTCGTCATGTGAAATGAAATCCCCATGATGTGAATTTGTTGATTGATGGCACAGGAATGGTTTTGGTCTAAGCTGTTCGTCTGACCCTGGCATGGCTTTTTTTTTTTTTTTTCCTTTTCCACTTTGTGTGTGCATGATTCCTTCAGCCCTATATATGTCTTGGCTTGTGTTAAACATGCACCCCCTGTATGTCTTGGGGATCCGTTAAGCCCTTTGTTGAAGATGCTTCGAGTCAGATGCTTTGGCTTAAGAACAGAAGCTTAGCTTGAGTTATGTGCTGTGTGTTACATTCTCATTTTGCCTGTAGTTTTTCCTTTGTCTTAAATTTTGTCGCAATCAGCAGGGACAAGGTTTTCTTGTTTGCGCATTAGCTTTAATTGTATTTCAATTTTAGTACATTCACATTCTCATAACTGCTTGTCGGTTTTCTTCAAGCGGTAGACCTACTTGTTAGCTGTAGGAGTAGGGTATAAGGTTTTCTGTATGCTGAATTGTCCCCGAGATTTGATAGCCTGTAAAGGAAGAGCTTGCAGGTGATCATGGGATGACATTTACTGGAATTCACGTACTATTCAATTAAACTTGCATTTACAAAAAAGCGGGTGGAAGACCATTATAATGAATGTCGCAACAGCTAGTCTCTTATTCAAAGTTGGCATACTTGTTAAGCTGTTGAGTTTGTGGAAGATGGTCGTCTGAATTTGTGTAGCAAGACAGTCTGTGACTGTGCTATTAATCTGCCGACCCTGGGAATACGTGGCTGATCACATCTCTACAGATGTGTGCGATTTATGCTTCCATTTTCTTTTAGCCTAAGTTACTTTTTATTGATGGGAAAAAGTAGTGTGCTGTAAACCTTTTCGGTTTCTACAGCGCAATCATGGGATGGGTCAGACAATGCAGAGTTTTGTGTTGGAAGCTTTACTAATTTTATTCTCCGCCACAGTAACATCATGCAATGTTCCTGATGTTGTTGGAAGTCAAGGACACTAAAAATATATTGATCAAAGCACTGGAAACATGTGAGCATAGGATATTCGTTCTTTCATGTGCAGTTGGGTGGCATAAAATAGTAGGTTTAGAATATTATTTCATGATGGTGAATTCAAATATCTCGGTCTATTGTGCATCAGAAGCTTCTGATATTGTCAAACAACGCCGCTAATCGTGCTGTTATCAGGGCGGCGTGATCTGTGAACTGTCGATGTGATTGTTGGTACGGGTGTTGGAGAAGTCAGCACGAACCGAAACTTCCAATGAACACGTTCATCTGGGAAGATCTTTGGTGGGGATGTATCGACCGAATCTCCCCCTTTTCAAATATTGCCAGAATGGTTGTACTGCTTCCAGAGAGCCGTTACCTACCTTTCAACCGGAGAACTTATCGGGAAAGCACGAATTGCTTAATCCGGTCACGTTATGATCTAGCGCCTCGAATCTTGTTTGGACCACCTGAAATCTTCATCCACGGAAGAGCGTGGGAAAAGCAGGAACCCATGTAAACATCTAAAAAGCGGGGGATAATGCAAGGAAGGTGCGACGCGAAAGGAAAGCTGGGACTCCATGATTCTCTGTTGAAAGGGATTGGTGATGGAGATTTCTTGTCGCTCCACTTTCACATGACCCCCGTAAACTTTTGCGTCCGTGGATTGACAAGATAAGAGAGTAGCGAGTTTACTTCCACTCCATGTGTTCGGCCTGATATTATTTGCTTTCGGATGCGCACTTGCTTAAGAATCTTGACTGTGCGATTTCCACATCTCGTTACTCTTTTGCCCTGTGTCTAGCTCTCTAGAAGCACAAGATAGGCGTCCAGGCTTTTCTTCGACTCTCTCCCCGAGATATCCTAAGCGATATGGTGTCATATTTAAGTTCGTTCTATCACCATTTCTTTAGCAAAACATTGTATTACACGACTTTTCAGAAATTCTTTTATTGGACCGTTATCCTTGTTTTTTCTTCACTCAACTCTAAAATTGAAAATATTGATTTAGAATAATCTCTTCAGATAAGATGACCTGATTTGTTTGTGACCGGAAAGTTTCCCAACCATCATGGCATTCTCATTCTTTAAATTGATAATTCCGAGTCGATTAAGTGAACCGGGGCACAAATGAGAATTGTTGGTCTTCTTGGTGACTTCATTGAAAAAAGTTTGACAAGTAATTCCAATATGATTAGTAACTTCATGTAAGAGATGGTAAATTCAATAAAAGTTGGCAAGTTTTTGGAAAGGTTGTTTATAAAAAATGACCTAATCAACGCTAGTTGGTGATCAAACAAGAGTTGTAATGCAAAACTAGTTATTACTTTCATAAGAGATAGAAGTTGGTGGGTGGCTCCAAAAAAACGGATCAATTGACATGTCATTAGGAAAGCGGGCAATTCGCAGTTGACCACATAAACTTTAGTAGGCGACTTCAATAAGATACGGTTATCTATTATCAACTATAATTTAATTAAAAACAAGTATAACTTGCTCAAATTAGGATCGGTGATTTCATAAAAGAGTTTGATAATTTCAACGTTTTGGAAGTTATGCAAAAGAAGACAATGATTTATGAAATTCTTGGTAATCTATAAACAATCAAAATAAACGTTGACAATTTAATACAAGAGCTGGCAACTTACCTAACACTTTACCAGACAAGAAATTTATTAGTCGCTTTTTTGGTAGCGTCTATATAAAACAGTCAATATGGAACAACATATCATGTCCAAATTCTCAAGCAGTTCCCATTTTTTGCCCTATGCGAAGTGACTTTTCCTCTGAACAACTCTGGCTTTCTTTGTTGATGTCTCGGACTTGATTTTGTTCATTACTGAACGCTCTAAATTTTTTGAAAGTAGGTAACGCCAATATGTCAAATCATTCAAAGCTATGCACATAATTTTTAAAGTGTAAAAATAATCATCTTATCTTGATTATCTCGAGCGGATCTGCCTTATTGAATGATACACATGAGCCATGCTTGGCATGAGTCAAAGATATCAAAGATTTTTTTTTTTTTGAAGTACGAATCACTTAAATGAGAGAGTATTTTAAATATAGCACACGTCCTTGACTTTCCCAATATTTTTTTTTGCCGGACTTCCTTTTCCGTCCCTGTCACAGGACATAATTGCGACAAAAAAATGAAAAATTCTACTAAAGGAAAAAGACTTGTGCACTCTGACTTTGTACCTTTGATTAGGTGAGCCCTAAGAATACATGTCATTTAACAATTTATGTCAATTTAACTCGCATGCGCCGAAAACATGCAATACTTACCCTTCCTTTGTCGTTGAATTTGTACTAGTGTGGGAGCATCTTGAGAAGTCTCTTCCCAAACTAGAAGTATTACATGATTTGTAAAATTGCATTTGTCAAAAACTATATGAACAAATTGACTCAGTGCATGATTTCGCGTTAAATCATTTATAAATTTATTTTGCGAAAAGGTGAATAATATGGATAATATTTATATCACTTTGAAAAAAATAACCAAATGAAAAATGTTTCATCATTCAAGAAAATTTTTATATATATATATATATATATATTAATAAATTGATGTTGACAATAATAATATTTTTCATTAACTAATTATTTTGAATGGGATTAGCGGTTACTTTTAAAAAATATATATTTTACATCATTTATTTTTCGTGAAAAATGTTTTTCGTCTTCAAATTTTTATTAACTAAGCCTTTTTTTTTTTAAGTTTCTCCGACAACTGTAAGTCTAGGTCCTGTACTGTTGCTCTCCTGTCTCCTCGGATTCTTGCCAGCACGCCATGTCCCTACCTTCCAATTTCCACCGCAAAATGCGCCCCCTTCCCATCCTTATCCTTTCGAGCTTTTCCTCTTCTCGCTCTCCAATTCCAAACCATTTCCTCGCGCCTGCAACTGCTCGCGGCGCTTCCTCCGTTCTCGCGGCTCGACGAAGCCGTCCTCGGTCGATTTGTCGCTGCAATGAGTGAGTACACCTCGATCTCGAGTTTTCATAGTCCCCGTTTATCGTTTCACCGCCTTCAAGCCTTGCAGTTTGGTGACCCTTTTCGTTTTGTTTAGTTTAACTCGCGTTTTGACCGCTTGTACGTGTAACTGATGCGAAACTCAGTAGACCCAGGAATTAGGAACCAAGAAAGCAAGAACGGATGGATGATCTGTAGGTGGATATTCTGCTTCCTGCAACTAGAAAAGACATAACTCTTGTTTAAAGACGGATTGGACTGAGATCCCGATGGAGAAAAGAAATGATTTGATTGATGAACGAGGGATGTGTGTTTTTTTATAGTTTCCACGTGGAAGATGAGCCTTTAGCGAGTCGAATTCGCGCAATACGTCGGGATCTTCTTTCCGTTTAGCCGTGTCTTGATCTTGCTTTTTTTTAACATCGTGGTTTCTTCTTTTGGTAGGATTTGAAATGGTGTATTTCTGAGAAATCTAGTTCTTTAGCATTTTTAATGTAAAGTCCTCTCATCCTTAATGACCATGGTTGAGAGGATCTCAAGAATACTCACATCGATTCGATGGAGTTACTTAGTCTCTCTGAACAGCTCATTCAGTTCTCGGAGTTCGGTAACTTCTACACGGTCCTCGTGTGTTCCGATCGCAGTTTACTCTGAACCCAACGATCGCTTCTATGAATTTTACTTGAGTATGGCTTTGATCCCTTAAATTTGTTTAAGTAATTGAGAACCATTTGGGGGTTTTCCGTCCAACGAAAGCTTTTTGTGCCAATAATCAGTCACAGAAGAGATGACTTAAAAGGCCTAGAAATCATCAGCAGATGCTGGGACTTTGATCATTTGCCCAATGACCCTTTTAAATTCTCTTCGTGTCGCAATTAACCCCGTTCGTTGCTTCTTACAGATTGCTATGAGCAGAGAATCGGAGGGTCCATTTGCCAAGGGAGTCTGTGATTTGGAAGATGGATTCACAGGCAGAGCAAGTCCACTGACGAGACTGCGGCACTCTGCAAGGCAACTTCCCCCCGCGAATTGGGAAAAAAGCTTAAAACTTTGAGCCCGGTGCACTTGTGTTGCCGACGTGCCGTGTCGGGTTTTTAACTGCGGAATGATTTGTATGAGTTCTGCTGCATTCGCACAGCAGCAGTTTAACTGGATGGCTAAAGTCTCTCTGGTTACCTCATAGCGATGGCTCCATTTTCTAAGAGCTAAACTCAATTCACAACCCCTGTTTCCTTGTTTTTCTGGTTGTGCTCAACTTTGTTTCCAGCATCTCTTAGCTTGATCCGTGCCTTCCTTATGGATCGTGAAATTAATGATCGGTGCCTTACTTCATCCACTCTCGGCATCAATGCTCGAGAGCACATGCGTCCCGGACCATGTAAAGATTCCTCTTTTGTCGACGCGGCATTACTAAAAAGCATTGCTACTAACAGCATCTACCCCATTCGCTGTGGATCAAAGGGATGGGATTTTAGCCGGTGATAATGCATGACACCGCCGGATCCATCTCGAACCGTGTTCAGACTACAAATTTCGATCCAAAATCCGCACTCGATCTCGTTAAATTGATTGCCAAGATAGGGAAAGCGATGAAGACCTGATGGTCCATTTGACTTCAGCAGCTCGTGCAATAAAACGCCCAACTAACACGGATCTCAACCGAAGCTACAAAACTGCAGTTCAGAAGCGCTTCGAGTCCGGAAGTTGTGCGCGGCTATATGGACTCAGCGTACTACAAAAGCAAGGACCAAACAGAACCCACAAAGGAAAAAAAAAAAAAAAAAGAAAGAAGAAGAAGAAGAAAAAAAGTCCCAAACAGCAAAGGGGGAAAAAGTGGGGTCGCCATATATCTCCCGGCAAATTCCATTTCCTTGTCAATCAAGTCTTTTCTCTCTCCTCCTCTCCCTCTCCCTCCCTTTCTCTCTCTCCTCCGTTGCGAACGCGCTCCCCCCGAGTCACCGACTCAGTCCCCCAACTCGGTCTCTCCCGGCGGGTTCCCTTCGGTCTCCGGTGACGCCGAGTCGAGCTCGGTAGCCCGCCCGTCCCCCCGCGGCGACGCCGGGTCCCTCCTATGGTGAGTCGCGGCGTTCTCCGGCTCTCTCTGTCGAACTCCAGTCCGTCGCTTTCTCAGTCCGATTGAAGTGGCCAGTGTCGATTTTGCGTTCCGCGTGGGGGTCTCGCTTTTCGCTTATCCGGATTGACTCGGGTTTGCGTTTCGTGATTTGATCTCGCAATGTGCGTGATGGGGCTCGTGCATGTTTTGCTCGTCTGTTGTGTTGGGGGAAGGATATGCCTTTCTTTAGGGCGTTGGTGATTGGCGGGGCGGTGCTGTTGAATTTGGTGTGGGTTTCTAGCGATTGCTTGAATTGATGATCGGGGGCCAAATTGATTGAGTTCGATGCATGGGAGAAATTTTTTTGTGTTCGGGAGAGAAGGATGATCTTAGTAGCTAAGTTTCTATCTTAAATTTGTGAACTTTGGGGGAAAATGTTCCTACTTTTCCTTCTTTGGTAATTTTTGAGCTTCCAGTTAGTGTATTTGAGTTGCATGAAATTATTTGAGTTTGATGCATGAGAAATTTCTGTGTTCGGTAGAGAAGGATGATTTGAATAGCTTAGTTTCTATCTTAAAATTTTGAACTTTAAGGAGAAATGTTCTTACTTTTTCTTCTTTTGGTAATTTTTCGAGTTTCCAGTTAGTGTATTTGAGTTGCATGTGGTGGATTTTCCATGGAAACAGTGGCCGGAGCTGAAGGGGTTGATGAAACCCTGTTCGAGGATCGTGGGGTTGGGAAGACCTCCCCCTCAACTTCACCCACGAAGCACGTTTCAGACCCAGTTGTCTATAAGCTCGTCCGGGTAATTGATCTCCTGGCCATTCTCATATTAGATATTTTTCAACAAGTTATCATATTTGTGGCTGCACTTGGTGTTTGGGTATCCTTTTTATTATTTCACCAATGTTATTATACGAATGCCTGCAGTAATGTTACACTGTCTGGTACTCTCGGATGGCTTAGATGGTAATGCTAAGTGGAGTCACGGACATGCTGTGCTAGGAGTATGTGTCATCTCAATGCAGTAACTGGCTAAACTTGTCAACTCTCAGTAGACATTCCTTGTCTGCAGAAGTTGATGGGGACCAAGTGCAATTACCTTTGATTAATTTTTGCAATCCATAAAAACAAAATAAAATTCAGTGTAGCAAAGCTGACCTCTTATTGGCTCTGTTTATATATTGGCTGAGATTGTTATCTACAGCTGTTATCTTTTAGATTAGGGTTTGGCATCCCTTTTCAGGTTAAAGTTTATTGTATTCATGAATTGAATTTGGTATAGTTGATTTAGAAGGCTAATCTAGTGCAGTTAAATATCTCGACTGACATTTTCATGAAAATGGTGGCAATTATATGCTCAGAATTTGGTTTCTTGATTCCTTAACTGGAGGAGCGAATGGCTATCGTAATTGATGCATTTGAACTAGACATTTCAATGGATGCTTGGTCATTTGGAATCAAATTTTGTTACTACCATCCACGACCTGTATACTGAGGCTAAAATTATCATCATATTTGGGTTATAGTGGTGGTAATTGCCAATGGTATCTCTGATCTGCCAATGACGACCAGTGAGGGGTGTGCACCCCATTTTTGTTTAAATCAGACCAGAACCACATTAGATAGAAGTTGAGAAACCAACAAACAAAACTGTCTAGAATGTAAGTTTAGTTTGCTTTGCTTTTCATTTGCTTTCAAAATACCTTTTTCTGTCTTATCTTTATGAACTGTAATTCACATATCGTCAATTACAGATTCGAACATGAAATAAAGATGCCATATGGAGTCATCAGTTGGCACGTCAATATTGAATTAAAAGAATTCTTTTTCTGCTTTTCAAACAAAACTCAACCAGCGAACTAGCAAATCAAATTTTCTGACCTGGGTCATTGAATTTGGAGATATAAGGTTTTAGTTTTTTTTTTTCCATTTTTTATCTTGCACAGCAAGACTTCTTCTGCTTCAACCTTATTATCTTTAATGATTGTCAATTATCTGATCAAGGATACACCTAACCTGACCTTCGGAAAGTTTCATAGGACTCGTTTTACGAATTGAATGAAGCAAATCAATTTGGTTCTGCACAAACTTAAAATTGCATAAGCGATTAGGTTAATCCGAAACTGTGGAAACTTGTTCAATTGGGATAATTTTAGTAGCAATCCCAATCATACTTTTATAGGCAAATTATCCAATGGTAGGCATGCTGGGTGACCTCTATGGAGTATCTTTGGTTTTCTTTGTACATGAAGCAATTCCTTCTGATGGAAGAAAGGAGGTGGCACAAGATTACCTCTGTGGGTATCATGTTATGTAGCTCTCACCAAATCTATTGCAAAGATTTTCGTTTTTCTATCGCATTGCCATCTTAAACTTTCTTTCGGTTCATTCTTATCATTAGTTTATTTGATCTTAGGTGGGAGTTGATGGGAGACTAGTGCCTGCAACAGATGATGAAGTCATGGAGGTTGTGGATCTGATCAACGATAACCCCAATAAAATGCATATCGTTGCAGAGCCTAGGCAGGCCGTGGGAATTTCCATGGAGGATTCTTCCTCCGGCAAATCTCTGTCAGAGCTATCAGGTTTGTAGCCATTTGTTAATATTGTCTTCACCACCAGCACAGTCAACGGAGTGTCAAACCCTATTGCTTCTTCATAGCTCATGATAATACATGAAAAATGATCATGCTCTGCATGATTTAAAAAAGAAAAGTTGTGCGTCTAGTGCCTGAATATCTGTTTGTAATTCCCTTCATTCATTTCTTCCCCATGTACTCATTATGCATTGAATTAGTCAATTTCACTGAATATGGGAAGCTTCGTTCAACCTTCATGCTTTCTGCTTTTTTTGGGATTGGCATTCGTGATGTCATGATCACAGCAAATAAAAGGATCATCATTTTTCATTCATTTTTTCTTTTTCATACAGAGTAGTATCAGTAGGTTCTTTTGCTTATTTTCTAAAACTGCAGTTTACAGTGACATGTAACATTCTTTCTTGATTGCAGTGGTTTTTTTTATTAATGTGGGCTTCTGCAACTTACTGGATAGTTAACATCTAGTTAGACATGACTGGATACTAATATCAGAACGTAATGTTTGTGGCATACGTAGTTGGTTCTATTACATCTCACTGGTTGTTTTCGCAGGTTTTTCCAAGTTTGAGGATGTGTATGCTGATGCAGAGAATTTGGAATCATCAATTCAGGTAGTGATTTGTTTGATCTTTTTTTATTACAGATTGTGCGATCAGAGACTGGAGGGAGCAGTGTAATACTACTAAGTCACTCTTATATGCTAGTAGTATGTTGTGTATCCTCCAGAAGTATGCCACTAGTTATTTCAGATGTTTAATGATTATCATATTTTCCCAGATGTTATATTCCTCTAGTTCTATTTCATAGTGTGTGATGCCTGCTACTAGTTTGCTCTCTTTCACAGCAAATGGTCGATGTTGAAGCCGGAATGGTAATGTTAAATATAGCTCCATGATACTCAATGTGATTGTCTACAAATTTAGAGGGCACTATTGGGTTTCTTACTATAATCTTATTGTGCTCATTGAGCAAATACAGTTTATGTCCTAGTAGAATGAAATTTATTATCTTGACAGCATATAAACATAGAGCTCTCCCTGGGTGGGTTTAGTATCTGTGGCTTTGCTTGCAAAGCTTATTTCTCTGAATGTGTGACAACCCCTGTTTTTCCGAGTTGGTGTAGTTGGATTAATGTAGGTGGTATCTTGACTATAGTCCCTGCTTTTTCTACCCTACTGGAATAGAATATCTGCTTATGCTACAAATCTTTTGATAGTTTTTCCACAACTGAAATTGGGCCGGCAGTAATTTCGTGAGAGTATAGTTTACCTGTTATTGATTAGAAGCTCCTATTTGATATTTTAATGCAGGAAACTGCTGCTCCTGTAGCTCCAAGTTCGGACATGGATCAGATGAAACAATCTTTAGATGCTGCAGAATGCTCAAAATCTCCTGATCAAATAAGAGAAAGTGAGTCATCATGTGCTGCTACCAGCTTGCTGCCTGATTTTTCGAAATTAAAGGGAGAAATCTGCCTAGATAATCTATCTATCAGAGAACTACATGATACTTTTAGAGCTACCTTTGGGCGAGTGACTACTGCCAAAGACAAGACGTGGCTAAAAAGAAGAATTGCCATGGGATTGACCAACTCTTGTGATGTTCCAAGTACAAGTTTTGTCATAAAAGAGAACCAAATTCTGAAACTTGGCGAAGAAGAGAACTCCAACAATGTTAATTGTGCTGTCGAGACTGATCAGGATGTTGTGGCAATAAATGACCAACACACAGACTCGGACAATTCTCAGAAAAAGCAGTTGGAAGATTGTCAAATAATTTCTGGTAAGAGATTAAGAAACTATGGGCCTATTGAGGATTCTCAGCCAGAAGTTCTAAGTCGTGAGCAGACATCTGTCAAGAGATTACGGAAGCCTACAAGGAGGTATATTGAAGAAGTTTCTGAAGTTGAACATCATGAGCCTACTGGGAGGTCGGTAATTCCAGCTAAAAGCTGTGGATGGGATTCTCCAAAATCTGGTGCTAGACCTGCCAAAAATGTCTCTCCTGATAGTAGAACTTATGTCACAAGGCTGGATTCTGTTGCCGGTCTACAGGTCCCATGCGTTTCTCGGATCAGAAGAAGCCGTCCCCGTAAAGATATTATGGCTCTCGTGGTAATTTGCGGACTCTTATTCTTTTAAGTTACAGTCAGTGTGATATCTTTGGGATCGTACACTTAATATCTTATCTGTTAGCGTGTGTTTTCTTTGTAGAATTACATGTCATTTGAGAATGTACAAAAGGCTTATAAGAGGAAGTAAGGGGAAATTCTTTGAGTGGGAACATTTTACTACCTTGTCTTATCGTTTACATGGAGCCATTAGCAGGGATTGAAATTATTCTAATTGATGCAATCCCTGATGCTTCTTTTGCCTGTACTCGGTAGGGACTTTATCATAGTAGTGGGGGCATGTCTGGGAAATTGGTGAGCAAGACCTCTCGAACGAGTTCCGATCCTAAAAAGATACAGCACCAAGTAAGATTAGACTTTTTGTTTTCATGTTATGCATTAAAATCTTGTATATGGACTTTGATTATCCAATCTTGAGAAGCAGACTTTCTGTTACTTGGTTTCGGAGTGATTCTTTCTATGTGGATTTTGGTTGTTGTTGTTGCTTATCTGCATGAGAACATTTAACTTCACTCTCATCTGTGTGGCGTCTGTGTTTCGATCTTGGAAGGCAGTAACGAAGTAGATCCTGTGGCAGAACTGGGGAGCTTTACTCAATGTGCGAGGAGGAAGCTGGCACAGCTGATACAGTTCTTTAATATTTTTTCCCCGTCACTTCTCAACATTCGGCTTTTGAACTGTTAATATTAACATGAAAAATGGGATTAGGGTCGAGCCAGAAAAGGAGATTGGGATGTTAATAATACCAAAAAGATGTATGAATCTTTGTCTTAGCCTTCCTGGTTGAGTATATTTATATATAGAACTTAGCACGTTATTGTCGAGAATCATTAAATGAAATGCAGAATCTTAGTCTGTCTTGGCTGTGGTCTCCCTCACATTAAGATGATAGAAGTCGTGGACCACATTGGACATTGCTGGAGGTGCATAGTAAGATGATAATGGAAAAAATGGAAGTGTGAGCAGTAGACAATCTGCTGAAATTCAACATGTCAGTCTTCTTCATGTTCTTGTTTCCTTGGAAGTTTTGTGTTTGGGGGACTCAGATTCTTTATGTGAGAGGATTTATTCACTCAGAGGAAACTAGCTCAGAGAATTTGGGATTCTTGTGATATGTAGAAAGATTGATGTTCTGTCAATGTAGATTGTGGTTCTGTTTCTGTTGGTTCAACAAGACGAATGAGAAGGGCCTTTTGAGCTGCAAATCTTTTACTTCAGCATTCTTTCATTAGTCATTCTGTGCCATTTGTTTGTTGAGATGATCGTATCATATCTTGGTTTGATTTTTGAAGAATCCAATTAGTTAAATGCACTATTTTGAGTCTCAATGGCCTGATTCCAGGGTATTGAGTTGGTGGAGAAGGATAACCAATGCATGACCATTGATAGAGTTGAGCCTGAGCAGAATCTAGAGGCGAAGCACGGAGATTCATCGGGTGATGCATCGAAAGACAATATAGTTACTGTGCCAACAGCAAAAGGTGGAATAAGAAGGAAACATCATCGAGCTTGGACTATTGCAGAAGTGATGAGACTAGTAGAAGGCGTTTCAAGGTATGGAGCTGGGAGATGGTCTGAGATCAAACGGCTTGCTTTTGCATCCTATTCATACCGCACCTCTGTAGATCTTAAGGTATTTCATTTACTACCCTTGTGTCTGGTTTAAAAACTAGAGCACTCCTATTATGGTCTCTTAAGACAAGAATGTGTTCTCTAGGACAAATGGAGAAACTTGCTGAAGGCTAGCTTTGCACCAGCACCTACAGATAAAGGGGTAAGCAATTTCTAGTTTTTTCCATGTCTTCCCAGTATCTCACTTGTATGTGAGATTGGGGATTTGGGTTCGCTTACTAGGTTTTCCACTTTCAGGTTTACCACGTGACCTGCTTTCTTTATGCATAGTTTTAGCAACACATGCGTATAGGCTTTTTTATTGGTCTACTTGCATCCAGAAACAGTTCAGTTATCAATTAACTTGTATGTTTTGTGTGAAAACTCCAGATGAATCCAAGGAAGCACGTGTCAGCACCGATTCCAGCTGCGATCTTGTTGCGGGTCAGAGAACTAGCCGAGCTGCATGCTCAGGCTTCACCAAATCTGAGCACGAGCAAATTAGTGGGTTGTGGTGGAAGTGTAAATGGGATCAGATCAGGTTACTTGTAGCTGTAAATAAACAGATTTAGTTTGTCTAACTTTGAATAAACCACGCCCCAAAGTAACCGAAGTTCTCAGACTTTGAGCCGGCGCAATCAGATGGATCACCATATGTAAGTATGTAACTGTTGGTCTCTCCTGATTTAGATGAGCAATCAAGCTTCAGCCGGTGGGTCAAACGTCGAGTTTGATGTGGGGTTTCGTCAGCTGTTATGGTATCGACGCATGTGATCATAGGAACATTTCAGCTGCGGAGCTACATAAGCATGTAAATCTGTATTCTGTATGAAGATGGGAGCCAAAATACTGAGGCTAAGCTTGAGAGACTTGAGACCTAGGCTTTTTACCTTTTATTTTGTTGTGGCCTAGTATGCCATTAGCTAGTAGTCTCTTACTGTTATGGTCACTTCTCTTCTTGGCGACCCAAATTAACGAGCTTAATTCTGCAAGAGCGTCCTTGATGATCCGTTTCTGAGCTTTGTCCACGTTGAGTACCAGTGTCTGAATCCGATTCCGAGCATACTTCATTAGCAATTTATGGGAATTGATCGTTGAGACTTTACCCGTTCAGTTTCAAGGAGAGGAATTAGAAATTCGTCTTCTGAAGGGAAAAGAGAGATGATGCTTCCCTGAAGAGCATGGAAATGTCTACATATGTGAGCCAAAGGTGGGTTTCATCTCACGTTTAAGTAACTGCATTTAGCAAGCTTCTACACCTTGATATTTTCATGTGATTTGACGTCGAAGAAAGAACGCAAAAATTTTCCAAAGAAAAATGTCAAAAAGGTAAAATGTGGAAATTACTATCAACGAGAAATCCTCAATTGGAAGCGCGGTAATCAATTTTATCCTTCTCTTACTATTTCTAAAATCCAAATACACAGTTCGTTTTTTTTTTTTTTTTTTTTAAGGTCGTTGGAGGAATAAGTAAATTTTCATTTAAATTTTGATTTTTTAGATAAGGATCTGTACAACGGTAAAAAAAGAAAAATGACGTCGCATGACTTTTTCTGCGTGCGATGGACATGATCATAGAGGTCAATTTATCTTGACACAAGCACGGTTTTCCCAGCCGAATCTCGCCTTGATGATGAGATCTTTTATATTGAACTTCACCCGATCGAACGGTCCATATGAGTTGGGCTCCGATATAACGGGTGCACCTGATTAGCTATCTCCGGACTCCATTCAAGTGCCTTCAAAAAAGCCCACGGCTGCGGGTGTGGGAAACATGGGCGGGCCTTGGGTTAGAAAGACAGGCCTGATCAAGGGGCCCAATCGGATCGTCACTGGCCCATAGAGCTTACCCACCAAGACAGCCCAGGGCCCTCCCAGGCCCGTAATGGTGGCTCGTCTGTTGCTGGTCCTTCTCCTTCTTCACTCCCAATTCTCCTTCCAAGGCTACCCTCTCGTCGCCATCCATGCTTCGCAAAGTTTTACTCCATTGACGACGCCTCGCGACTCAATTCCACCTACCTCGTCGAAGCGAAATCCGAGGCTGTAAAGGAACTGGAGGTACGCTGAATCTTCTCAGGCGATTGATCTTTACTGAGGACCCTACGAGCTTCGCTTGCTGCTTGATGATGCACGCACGATGGTCGCTCGTTTTTGCTCCTCCTTCGGTAGCTCCTTAGTTTAGCGAATGTCTTCTGGCGAATGACGCCGCCGTCGCGAGCCGTGATTGTTCCTCGGTTTTTCGCGATGTTCCGATTCCCGAGCACGTGTTTCTCTTTGATTCCGCAGATTGTGAGCGTTGAGCAGCAATGGGGATCATCGAGAGGATCAAAGAGATTGAATTCGAGATGGCTCGGACGCAGAAGAACAAGGCCACAGGTTCGTGCTTTGTATTTTCTGCTCTATTGCGTGTGTACTGAAACCTGTCAATACGCGTGAATTTCGGATTTATGTATGATTTGAACTTTAGATTTCCGACTTAAGAGGAAGGGAAGTGTGTCCGATCGAACTCGATGTATGTCAGTTTCGTGTTCTTTTCGTCTTTCTCTTAACTTTTTTAGCATAAATTTTCTGCCTTATCGGTTTGTGTTGTTGTCCATTTCCACACCGGAAATCTGCTGGTCATTGCATTGTTAGTAGGTCCTATTTATTGTTTGTTGTCCTTTTCATTAATTTTTCCTTTTTTGCGGAATGCACTTTGGAATGTGGGATTTAATTTTGCGATTTTAATGTGTAGAGTATCATCTTGGTCAGCTCAAGGCAAAGATAGCAAAGCTACGGACGCAGTTACTGGAGCCTCCAAAAGTATGATGATTTCTCTCTTCAGTTTCGGCTACACAGTTCCGGAATCATTAAGATTTATTTAGCCCAGACTTCATGAAGAGAGGATTAGTAGAACCCAAGTTATATTTTTTTACTGTTTATGAGTTTGATTTAGAAGTCGTAGCAAACATGAATTCACTTTTGCAATTAACTTTACTTTTCAAACTCATTTGTTCTTGTCAATTTCCTTCTTTTCTGCTAGATTTACTTTGTTCTGTAGCTGGTTAGAGTCGGGTCATTTACTGATTGTCTTTCAAAATGTTATTATCAGGGTTCTAGTGGAGCTGGAGAGGGTTTTGAAGTTACAAAATTTGGCCATGGCCGTGTGGCGCTAATAGGATTTCCCAGGTTTTCTATCATCAATATTAGATATTATCTTTTTCTTTTCTTGCATGTTTTACGAAGCAAACCATCTAAAATTCTGCTGATGTTTTATATGTAGTGTGGGGAAGTCGACACTTTTGACTATGTTAACCGGCACACATTCAGAAGCTGCATCTTATGAGTTCACAACACTTACTTGCATTCCTGGAATTGTACATTACAACGATACCAAAATTCAGTTGTTGGATCTTCCTGGAATCATAGAAGGTGCTTCCGAAGGCAAGGGACGTGGTCGGCAGGTAAATTTCATGAAGGACAGTTCATGCTCACTGTTCAATTTTTATCTGCTAAGCTAGATTAGATCTCCATTTTGCTACATTGTTATACTTTCCATATTTGTGGACTCAGCTGAATATTAATGGAAATTTCTCAGGTTATTGCAGTTGCGAAGTCTTCTGACATCGTATTGATGGTTCTTGATGCCTCCAAAGTAAGTGATATGTTTAGGAGAAAGGCAGCAGCAAGTTTTATTTTTTGTTATTTGGGTAAAAATCCCTGCACCGCATCAAGGGGTGCATGGAACAATCTAAGAGCTAGATCTTGAAAACATAAACTCAAGTGGAGGTTTTATAAATGAATTTGAATGACTCCCATAGACCTAGAATGGATAAAGGATGAATTTCAGATGGCTAAAAAGCAATGTTACTCAGGGACATCTAGCAGATGCTCATTTTGTAACATCTAGCAGATTTTCTAATCAGTATGATGTAAACAGCTAAACTGTATATACTGGTAAGATCATCCTAGGATGTTGATTATAGCAGTGAGCCAATCAAGAATTACTTGCAACTTTTCTGCATGAAATTTTTTGTCCTGTACTTATTGGATGCATTCCTGTTTTTGTGTATTATATATTGACTATATTCTCTTGCCCTTTTGGCATGGAGTACTAATATCAGGCTGTCAGAATTTGTTCTCTGCTGTTCCTCATGCTTGTTGTCTTACCTTGCGAGTAATTTTAGTTGGTTGGACTGTGATTCGCAATTCATGCTTCACATTTTTAACTTGCAGCCTGCCTTGATCTTTGTTTACTGTAGTCTCATTGCACTTGTTTGATATTTTCTCAAAACTTTGACAGAGTGAGGGCCATCGGCAAATACTGACAAGGGAGCTGGAAGCTGTGGGTTTGCGTTTGAACAAGAGGCCACCTCAAGTGAGTTTCATTGGAGCATCTTTTTCTTTCCCCCACTTACCCAGTTACACTTTCTCTTCCATGACAGTTTTAAGTCTCATTTCAATGAACTGATTTTCTGGTTGTCTGCAATAGACTATCATCCTGCTCAAAATGTCTTTCGTCAAGCTAGCATCACATTTGGCACGTTTTTAGTGATTTGAGTAAAAAAGAACTAAGAAGAGCACCCAGGCTTAGAAATCAACACTTCTGAATATGCCAACCAGGCGTGAACAGTAAAAAAGCACTTTTGGCATCAATCATGATTAGCTTGGACATTCTGGTGATGTCATAAGCTTGAGCAAAGGAGAAAAAACCTACCAATTATGGAACTCCTTTGATAGTTTGAGTGTAGAAAAAGAAAGTTTTTCTGGTGTGTCAACAAGATAACAAGATTCAAGATTTGGCTTTCTGAAGAACCTATGAAAATCAGTCCTTGGATGAGGACATCAGTAAGAGCATATTCCAGAAGTCTGGGTCTGGTAAAGCCGCCCAACTTAGGCCAATGTTCCAGTTCCCATATAACAAGTGAGGTAGGGGTGGGCCCTGGGAGTTGATCTCTTCACTTCAAGGATGACGGGAGCCAGTGGCGAGTTAAAACATTGTTACTATAAAAGAAAAAAAAAAGGGAGCAGTTGTAGATCTTTCATTCTCAAGATGAGATACATGCTAGGAATAAATACTAATGAGGCTTTGATATAGGGTTCATAGTTCTTGACACATCCATTTGGATGAAAAGAATATATGGGTTAGTGAAGCTTGTTTGTGCTTAAAGATTAGATCAATACACTTTTTTGCTCTCATTTATATTAAATTGTACTTAGCTGGTAAAGCTTGGAGCTTGCTAATTGAGTTAACTAACAAGAACAAGTTGAGGGTGGTTCTTCAAGGATGTGTGTAGTGTCAACCCAAGAACTGTGTTTTAATGTCCCTTAGGAGTGGATGGGGTGATTTGATATATTACAGCAGTAAATTCATGCTTAAGGTCTGTGCTAATGATATTCTGTGATTCTTGTCCACCTTTTCTGTTATTTAATGATCAAGATGAAGTATGCTTTTTTGAAGGCATTTTAAGCACGTGACGAACAGCCTTCAAAGAGTTAATGAAAATTTTCTTTTTTTGAAATACATCTGTTTAACTATTGGGCTTGTCTGTGTCGAAATTTTACATCATTGGCAGATATATTTTAAGAAGAAAAAAACTGGTGGCATTTCATTCAACAGCACTCTTCCTCTAACTCATGTGGACGAGAAGCTCTGTTATCAAATTCTACATGAATACAAAATTCATAATGCGGAGGTAACTGTCCTATCCTGCCTATTCTTCTGTTGATTTTTGTTATTCAAAAAGCAATGAAACAGCCCTATAATATGAAATGCAGTCAAAGGTTGGAACATCCATTTCTTTGTGTGTTAATGAGAATATATATTTGAAATTGTGAAAGTCACAAAAGTTGGTTGCTGCATGGTGGTCATTGATTCATTGAACTGAGATTTTTGATCGTGGAAAACTTGTTGGGGTGATGATTTCCTCGAACTCAACTAACTCTATACAAGTTTCTGGTGGCTTTGGGTATTTTGCATTGTAAACATTTGATATTCTGATATATGTTCTGAAGTCCAAATGAACCTTATTATGAGGTTAATGGAACTGGTTCCAGGTGCTCTTTCGTGAAGATGCTTCTGTGGATGATCTCATAGATGTCATTGAAGGAAACCGAAAGTACATGAAGTGCGTATATGTTTACAACAAAATAGACGTGATTGGTATTGATGATGTGGACAGGTTGGCCCGGCAGCCAAATTCTGTTGTTATCAGCTGCAATCTGAAGGCAAGTTTATTGTGATTTCTTACAGTATGTGCTAACAGAGTTATATCTTGCTTTTAGGTTAGGAACTTCACATTGAACTTTTGGAGTGTGTTTGTGGGGGCATGTAGAGCTGCCGATGCCCTTTTCTAAATTTCATGGCAATCTTTCCTTGTCTCTGATGCGTCCTCTATTTTATTGACTTGAGTCAATGATCTTGTTCTTGTTCAAATTGTTTGAGATATGAAGAAGTTTGTACGTTGCTAATGAATTCTTATTGTTGCCCCCAAGAAATTGCTTTAGAGGATGTGCGTTCCTTGAAGAGGTTTTTGTTATGAGCGCAATGTGAGTTCAGCATGTTGTTAATCCACATGCTGACTGACTTTAGGATTTTTTGAGCATTTGATATCACAGTTTGAGGCAAATGATTGTATATGTTGCTCTCGCCATATTCACTATGTTACATCTACTGCAATAGCTCATTGGATCTGACATTTTCTTTCTGGAAAATTAATTGCTTCTGCTTTCATGATTGCTCAAGCAGCTCAACTTTGACCGACTACTTTCAAAGATTTGGGAAGAGATGGGGCTTGTCAGAGTTTACACAAAGCCACAAGGCCAACAGCCAGATTTTACCGATCCTGTAGTTCTTTCCACCGTATGTATATCCTGCCATTAGAAAATCCATTGATGAAAGTTCGGTGTGAATTTTCTTTAATTCCCATACTCTCTGTTTTTTGACGGATGTAGGATAGAGGCGGCTGCTCGGTTGAGGACTTCTGCAACCACATTCACAGGAGTTTGGTGAAGGATGTGAAGTATGTTCTGGCATGGGGTACTAGTGCAAGACACTATCCACAGCACTGTGGTCTTGGCCACGTTCTTCATGATGAGGATGTTGTTCAGATTGTCAAGAAAAAGGTCAGGAAGAAGTTCCTACTTACTCTACTGTCCTCTCCTCCTTATTGCCTTCTTGCATTCTTAGGGTGTGTTTGGTAGCCATTCTGTTCTTGGAAACAATTTTTGCTTAGAAATGAATTTTTTTACTAAGAACAATTTCTAAGCATTTGAAGGTGTTTGGTAAAACCCTTAAAATTTCTATTCTTGGCATAGAAATACATTTGGGAAAATCCTTAAAATTTCTTGTCCAAACCATTTTCTTTTAATAATTTTCCTTTCTTTTTCCCTTTTCATCTTCTCCTTCCTTCGGCCGGCAACTGGCCAGACAAGGGCCATCGGCGACCTCACCAGCACCTAGCGACCCGAGCCTTGCCTTGAGCTGGGCGAGGTCAGATCTGGTGAGGCCGAGCTCGCCTAGCCACCGGCAATGCTCAACCTCGCCAAGTCATTGTCAGGTTAGCCTCGCCTTGGTTGGGCGACGGTCGCTCGTCTTGGAGGTTGGCTCAGGCCAACGAGCCTTGTCTTGGCTTGGCGATGTCAGGAGCCGATGATGCTCCGGCGAGGTCGTCGGCCCTTGTCTGGCCAGTTGCCGGCCATGGTCAAGCCAATGGCGACTAGCCAAAAGGAAGAAGAAGAAGAAGAAAAAAAGGAAAGAGAATAAAAGAAAAGAGGAGAAAAGAAGAAAGATTAGACTTGATTCTAGAATTGTACCCGAGAGCAAAAAGCAATTTTTTTTTACCAAATTCATTCCTGGGAAAACAAAAAACAGATTTTTGTTCCCGAGAAAAAAAAATTTATCAAATGGATTTCTGTTCTTTTTTATTCCGAGGAACAAAAGAATAAAATCAGGTGCTATTTGGAGCGTTACCAAACAGGGCCTTAGACTGTCACTAGATTTCATATCCATGGACGAGCACAAACTGGAGCTAAATGCCATCTGTGTTGTTGCAGGAAAGTGATGATGGAGGAAGGGGAAGATTTAAGTCGCACTCAAATGCTCCTGCTCGAATATCCGATAGAGAGAAGAAAGCTCCTTTGAAGACATAATTTTGCAAAGCAAGGGATCCAACAGGACATTGTGGCGAGAATTATTAGCCACTGGGAAATTTTGGTCACATATTGAACTACCGTGGCAACTTGAAGTGCTTGATAGTTCCGTTTATATTCGGGAGAAACCCCATTGGTGCATCGTGTGTTGACGAAAAATGTAATCTCTAGAGTTGATTGAATTTCTTGGAAGCACAAACTCTGACCTTTGGTCGTGATTGAAATCCTCCGAACCCTACTATCATTAGTGAAATAGTTGAGGGTTCTTGTACGGTATTGTGATGGGGACAAGATTAAGATAATCTTTGAAGACATAAGCTCATCGTTTACTGTTGTTGATCTTACTTTGACCTTTGTTCAATGTAGTTTGTGGTTTTTTTTTTTTTTTTGGGAAGGATTACATTGAGCATTTTCATGTTGAATATGAACAAAAAATTCAGGGATTAAATTACATTGAATGTTCATGGATTACATTGCATATTTGATTAAAATTTAGAGGTCAATTAAACAAATTAAAATTTTATAGATCAAATTATACATTGGGTTATTATTCCTTCAAGTTACTAGAAAAAGCCCACGGCTTCGGGTGTGGGAAACGTGGGCTGGCCCGGGGCGGAGCTTCCTCGAATCGGGCCTTAGGTTGAAGAGGCGGGCCTGAACAACGGGCCCAAATGGGCCCGAACTAGCAACATAACGCGTGCCCGCCAAGGAAGGCCTGAGCCCGCCCACGCCCGTAATGCTCGCTCGTCTGTTGTCGTTCTCCTCCTCCTTCCCTCGCAATTATCTCTCTCTCTCTCTCGCATGTTTCTCTCTCTCTCTCTAGTCGCCATCTCTGCTTCACGAAGTTTCACTCCATCGCCGACGCCTCGCGACTGAATTTCGCCGAGCTTTTCGAGCCGACTCCACCTGCTCGCGAGCGAAATCCGAGGTTGTAAAGGAACTCGAGGTACGCTGAATCTTCTCAGGCGATTGAGTTTTGCTGATGATCGTACGACCTTCGCCTTGCTCCATGGTGCATGCGCGATGGTCGTTTATTTTTCACCTTTTTTTTTTTTGCCATCTCCTCCTCCGATCGCTCCTTAGTTTTTACCGAATGTCCTTCTGGCGAATGATCCCGGCGTCGCGATCCGTGATCGTTCCTCTGTTTTTTTTGTTGGCGATGTTCCGCTTCCCGAGCACGTGTTTCTCTCGATTCCGCAGATTGTAAACTTTTTGAGCAGCGATGGGGATCATCGAGAAGATCAAAGAGATCGAAGCCGAGATGGCTCGGACGCAGAAGAATAAGGCCACAGGTTGGTGTTCTGAATCTTCTGCTCTCTTGCGTATTTACCGAACCTTGTGGATACGCATGAATTTCGGATCATGTATAATTTAAAACTTAAGAATTCCAACTTAAGAAGAAAGGAATTCTGTCCATGCTCTGTCTAATCAAACTTGATGCATCTTGTTTTCTTTTCTGTCAACTTTGTTCAAAAAATCCGTGTTATCGGTTTGCATTATTGTCCGCATGCACACCGACATCTGCGGGTTATTGCATTGTTAGTCCTATTTATTGTTTGTTGTCCTTTTCATTTTTTTTTTTTTTGGGTCCTTTTTTGTGGAATACATTATGGAATTTGTGATTTAATTTTGCGATTTTAATGTGTAGAGTATCATCTTGGTCAGCTCAAGGCAAAGATAGCAAAGCTAAGAACGCAGTTGCTGGAGCCTCCAAAAGTATGATGATTTCTCTCTTCACTTTCGCTTACATGTATCCGGGATCATTAAGAATTATTTAGGCCAGACTTCCATGTAGAGAAGATTAGTAGAACCCAAGGTTTATGAGTTTGATATAGAAGTCGTAGTAAAAGTGAAATTACTTTTACAATTAACTTTACTTTCCAAAGTCATTTGTTTTTGTCGATTTCCTTCTCTTCTGCTAGATTTACTTTGTTCTGTAGCTGGTTAGAGTCGGGTCATTTACTGGTTGTCTTTCAAAATGTTTTATCAGGGTTCTAGTGGAGCTGGAGAGGGTTTTGAAGTTACAAAATATGGTCATGGGCGTGTGGCCCTAATAGGATTTCCAAGGTTTTCTATTATCAATATTAGATATAATCTTCTTATTTCCTGCATGTTTTACCAAGCAAACCTTCTAAAATTCTGCTGATGTTTTATATGTAGTGTGGGAAAGTCAACACTTTTGACTTTGTTAACTGGCACGCATTCAGAAGCTGCATCTTATGAGTTCACAACACTTACTTGCATTCCTGGGATTGTACATTACAACGATGCTAAAATTCAGTTGTTGGACCTTCCTGGAATTATAGAAGGTGCTTCCGAAGGCAAGGGACGTGGTCGGCAGGTAACTTTCATGAGGGATAGCATGCTTTCCGTTCAATTTTTATCTGCCAAGCTAGATTAGATCTCCATTTTGCTACATGATTATAATTTCCATATTTGTGGGCTCAGCTGAATGTTAATGGAAATCTCTCAGGTTATTGCTGTCGCGAAGTCTTCCGACATTGTATTAATGGTTCTTGATGCCTCCAAAGTAAGTGATATGTATAGGAGAAAGGCAGCAGAAAGTTTTATTTTTTGTTATTTGGGTAAAAATCCCTGGACTGGGTCAATAACTGCATGGAACAATCTAAGCAAAGAGCTAGATCTTGAAAACATAATCTCAAGTGGAGGTTTTAATTTTTTTTTTTTTTTTTTGAAATAACTCCCGTAGACCAAGATTGGATAAATGATGAATGTCAGATGGCTAGCAAGCAATGGTACTTGGGGACATCTAGCAGATGCTCATTATGTAACATCTAGCAGATCCTCTAATCAGCTAAACTGCATATGCTGGTAAGAGCATCCTTGGATGTTGATTATAGCAGTGAGCCAGCAAAGCATTAATTGCAACTGTTCTGCATGAAATTTTTTGTCCTGATCTTATTGGATGAATTCCTGTTTTTGTGTATTATATATCGACTATATTCACAACCCCTTTTGGCATATAGGACTAGCATCAAGGTGTCAGAATTTGTTCTCTGCTGTACCTTGTGCTTGTTGTCTTACCTTGCTAGTAATTTCAGTTGGTTGGACTGTGATTTGCAATTCATGCTTCACAATTTTGACTTGCAACCTGCCTTGATCTTTGTTGACTATAGTCTCGTTGCACTTGTTTGATATTTTCTTAAAACGTTGGCAGAGTGAGGGCCATCGGCAAATACTGACGAGGGAGCTGGAAGCTGTGGGTTTGCGTTTGAACAAGAGGCCACCTCAAGTGAGTCTCATCGAAGCATCCTTTTCTCTTTTCCCCCTTGCCCAGTTACACTTTCTCTTCCAAGATAGATTTAAGTCTCTTCTCAATGTACTTCTGGTTGCCTGGGATAGACTAGCATCCTGCTCAAAATGTCTTTTGTCTAGCTAACAACACATTTTGCAGCTTTTTAGTGATTTGAGTCAACAAGAACTAAGAAGAGCACCCACACTCAGAAATCAACACTTCTGCATATGCCAACCAGGCGTGAACAGTAAAAAGCACACTTGACACCAATCGCAATTAGCTTGGACATTCTGGTGAGGTCATAAACTTGAGCAAAGAAGAAAAAACCTAATATTTAGGGAACTATTTTGATAGTTTGAGTGTAGAAAAAGAAAGTTGATTTGATGTGTTGACAAGATAACAAGGTTCAATATTTGGCTTT
Organism: Eucalyptus brandiana; assembly: GCA_014182725.1. NCBI lineage: Eukaryota > Viridiplantae > Streptophyta > Magnoliopsida > Myrtales > Myrtaceae > Eucalyptus > Eucalyptus brandiana. Next base: position 34,261,855 of record CM024677.1, read on the forward strand.
CTGAAGTACCCAAGAAAATCAGTCCCTGGATGAGGACATTAGTAAGAGCATATTCCAGAAGTCTGTGGGTCTGATAAAGCCACCCAGAGTAGGCCGATGTTCCTGTTCCCGTATGACAGGTGAGGTAGGGGAGGGCCCTGGAGTTGATCTCTGAAGCTCAAGGATGACGGGAGCCATTGGCAAGTTGAAACATCGTTACTATGGAAAAGAGGGAGCAGTTGTGGATCTTTCATTCTCAAGATGATATACATGCTAGGAATAAATACTAATGAGGCTTTGATAGAGGGTTCAAAGTTCTCGACACATCCATTTGGATGAAAAGAATTTATGGGTTAGTTGAAGATTGTTCTTGGTTATAGATTAGATTGATACACTTTTTTGCTTTCATTTATATCAAATGATACTTAGCTGGTGAAGCTTGGAGCTTCCTCCTTGAGTTAACTAACAAGAACAAGTTGAGGATGGTTCTTCGAGGATGTGTGTAGTATCAACCCAAGAACTGCGTTTTATTGTCTCTTAGGAGAGGATGGGGTTGATTTGATATATTGCAGCAGTAAAATCATGCTAAAGGTCTGCGCTAATGATACTTTGTGATTCTTGCCCACCTTTTCCGTTATTTAATGAGCAAGATGATCTATGCTCTTGTAAAGGCATTTAAACACTTGATGAACAGCCCTCAAATAGTTAGTGAAAGTTTTTTCCCCCCCTTTGAAATACATCATGCGATTCTTGGATTTGTTTGTATCAAAATTTTACATCATTGGCAGATATATTTTAAGAAGAAAAAAACTGGTGGCATTTCGTTCAACAGCACTCTGCCTCTAACACATGTGGACGAGAAGCTCTGTTATCAAATTCTACATGAATACAAAATTCATAATGCAGAGGTACCTGTCCTATCCTCCCTATTCTTGTTGATTTTTGTTATTCAAAGAAATGACATGACCTTATAATATGAAATGCAGTGAAAGTTGGGAACATCTTTTTCCTTGTGTTTTTTTTTTTTTTTTGGGGGGGCGTGGGCGTGTTAATGAGAACATACATTTGAAATTGCGAAAGTCACAAAAGTTGGTTGCTGATTGATGGTCATTGATTCATTGATTAAAGTTGAATTCTTGATCGTGAAAAACTATTTGGGTTGATGATTTCCTTGAACTCAACTCAATCCATATGAATTTCCAGTTGCTTCGAGGATTTTGCATCGTAAACATTTGATGTTCTGATATTTGTTCTGAAATCCAAAAGAACCTTATTATGAGGTTAACGGAACTGGTTCCAGGTGCTCTTTCGTGAGGATGCTACTGCGGATGATCTCATAGATGTCATTGAAGGAAACCGAAAATACATGAAGTGCATATATGTTTACAACAAAATAGACGTGATTGGTATTGATGATGTGGACAGGTTGGCCCGGCGGCCAAATTCCATTGTTATTAGCTGCAATCTGAAGGCAAGTTCCATTGTGATTTCTTACAGTTTGGGCTGGTGGAGTTATATCTTGCTTTTGGAGTGTGTTTGTGGGGGCACGTAAAGCTGCTGATGCCCTCTTATAATTTCATGGCAATCTTTCCTTGCGTCTCTGATGCATCCTCTATTTTCTTGACTTTGAGTTAATGATCTTGTTCTTGTTCAAATTGTTTTGAGATATGAAGAAGTTTGTACATCGCTAATGAATTCTTATTGTTGCCCCCAAGAAATCGCTTTATAGGATGTGTTCCTTGAACAAGTCTTTGTTATGACCGCAATGGGAGTTCAGCATGTTAATAATCCACGTGCTGACTACTGACTGACTGTAGGATCTTCTGAGCATTTGATTTTGCAATTTGAGGCAAATGATAATATACGTTATTCTAACAGTGTTCGAACTGTTAGATCTGTTCGCAATAGCTCATCGGATCTGATGTTTTCTTTATGGAAAATTAATTGCTTCTGCTTTAATGATTGCTCAAGCAGCTCAACTTTGACCGACTACTTTCAAAGATTTGGGAAGAGATGGGGCTCGTCAGAATTTACTCAAAGCCACAAGGCCAACAGCCAGATTTTACTGATCCCTTTGTTCTTTCCACAGTATGTATATCCTGCCAATATACGATCCATTGACAATAGTTTGGCGTGAGTTTTCTTTAATCCCCATTCTTTCTTTCTTTCTTTCTTTCTTTGTTTCCATGGATTTAGGATAGAGGCGGCTGCTCGGTTGAGGACTTCTGCAACCACATTCACAGGAGTTTGGTGAAGGATGTGAAGTATGTTCTGGTATGGGGTACTAGTGCAAGACACTATCCACAGCACTGTGGTCTCAGTCACGTTCTCCAAGATGAGGATGTTGTTCAGGTTGTCAAGAAAAAGGTCAGGAAGAAGTTCCTACTTTCTCTACTGTCCTCCTCCTTTCTGCCTTCTTGCACTCCTGCCACTTGATTCCACGACCATGGAGGAGCACAAACTTGAGCTAAATGCCATCTGTGTTGAACAGGACAAGGATGAGGGAGGAAGGGGAAGATTCAAGTCGCACTCAAATGCTCCTGCTCGAATATCTGATAGAGAGAAGAAAGCTCCTTTGAAGACGTAATTTGCAAAGCAAGGGATCCAACAGGACATTGTGGCAAGAATCGTTAGCCACCGTAAAATTTTGATGACATATGGAACTACTGTAGCAAATTGAAGTGCTTGATGGTTTCCCTTATATTCGGGAGAAACCCCATTGGTGCATCATTTGTCGATGAAAGACGTAATCTCTAGAGTTGATTGAATTTCTGGGAAGCACAAACTCTCTGACCTATGGTCGGGGGGTGAAATCCTCAGAGCTCTACTATAATTAGTGAAATGGTCCTGGGTTCTTGTGCAGTACTGTGATGTGGACAAGATTAAGATGATTTTTGAAGAGCCTCGTTGTTTAGTGCTGTTAATCTTACTTCGTAAACAAGTGCAGAATCAAGTGCAAAAGCAAATGCGTTTAATGGAACGAATTTTCATCGTCTTGTTTCTTCAGAGAGTAAACTCGCGATCAAAGGGCAGCTAGTGTCTTTACGCATAAGATTATCGTCCTCTACACGACTGGGTTCTCTATTCTGGTGCGATCATGCAAACGCGGCGTGAAATTGTGGAGGCTCCGCCTAGGAGTCCCAATTGGAGGAAGTATTGGCAAATGCAATCAAGTAGGGGATGCAGAGATTGTTACATTCTCTGCAGTAAACCATTCTCAGATCCTCTTCCACCTTGTAGGAAGTATGTCCCGCACCATGCATGCCGCATCAAAAGGATTGGAAGCTGGAGCTTTCTGCATCTTGCTTATGAAACCCATGACCATTCAAGTGTGGAGATCACACTGATCATTCAAGGTTATAGCTTCAGATCATGAGTACGTCAGAGCATTCTTGTTGCTCATCGTCCTAGTGAGACTTCAACCAATGAATTGGCATCCAACAAATTATGACTTTTCAAATTCTTCCGTCTCGACTGGCTCCAGCAAGGATATCCAGGGGCTGTTCCCACTATTGCGTAGCCATCGAGGAAGCAGTCATCAAATAATCACCCAAAAATACTCTCTTCTTAACCTCCCATAACAACAATGGGAAGAAAAGCACAACTCTCCAACCAGATTTCCTAGAATATGTTGTCAAGCCAATATATCCACATTCATATGCAGCTACTTCCAGGTAATTTTCTCAATCCTCTTTCGCTCACCAGCCCTTTCACTATCTCTGCCTCCTCCCATCTATTTACAGATGCATAAATATCTGCCAAAAGCATATAATTTCCAGTATTCTCAGGCTCGATCGCGAATATCTTTCTCGCTACCATCTCTCCCAACTCCACATTGCCATGGACCCTGCAAGCTCCTAGTAGAGCACCCCATACACCGGTGTCACAGATGCCCTGAGAGCTTATCACAATATCATATGCCTTCTCAAGCTGGCCAGCCCTCCCGAGGAGGTCAATTATGGTTGAGTAGTGCTCGATCAATGGCTCAATACCAAAAGTCTTCGTCATCAGACTGAAATGCATCAATCCTTCTTCCACCAATCCAGCATGGCTACATGCACTAAGTACAGAAACGAAAGTTATATGGTTTGGTTTAATACCATCTTTTAGCATCTCCTGGAACAGCTCTAGAGCTTCAAGACCCTTCCCATGGTCGCTGAGGGCTCTAATCATTGAGCTGTAGGATATCACATCCTTGTTCTTCATTCTTCTAAATTCGGTCTGTGCTTGATCAATATTCCCACATCTTGAATGCATGTTGATCAATGCACCAGATAGAAAGTTCGTCCTCCCTGAAATCACAAATCATGCAAATGAATTGACACCGATCATCAAAACAGTAAAGCAACGTCAATATAGGCTCTGGCATCTATATAGTTGCACACTGCAAGATCATAACCTCACAGCCTTCATAAGTATATTTGACTGATCCTTTCATGTCAGAGATTAACAAAGGCAGCTGCAATATCAGGTAGCCAGATAACTTCTGTCTATAACATTGCCAGAACGGATGTAGCATTCAGTTGCAGCCAAAAAAATGGCGCACATAAAGTGCTAATAAAAGATGATACCCTAAATTTCATTTTCTTGCTGTTCCTATTCATGTTATGAGAAACCCATTCACCAAACTTACGTATTAGCATAGTTGTCATGTCCTCAAGTTTTACAAACTGCATCGAAAATTTCCTCACTTGAAACATGGAAACTACTTGACAGATTTTTTTCAACCAATGCTATGAGATATGACAGCAAAACCAGAAAATCAAAATGATGGTCAAGGCATAAAAGTAACTCACTACAGCATGTTTCCTCCACATGCACAGCCAGTTCATTTGCCATTTTTATGTCTGCAAGTTGTGTACAAGCAGAAATAGCCCCTACGATGGCCACATCATTGATTTTTACTCGCAATTTCCTCATCTCCCTATACATCTCCAAAGCTTCCATTGCATAGCCATTCTGTGCATAACAACTTAACATCGCTGCCCAACATGCTGAATCCTTCACTTGTGCCTCATCAAATACCCTCTTCGCTTCAGTCACATCACCAATCTTCCCATACCCTGCAATCATAGCAACCCAAGTAACACAGTTCTTGCCCGGCATCTTATCGTACAACTCCCTAGCTGCGTTCATGTCACCACAATTTGCATACCCTGCTACCATGGTCGTCCAACTCATGTCGTTTCGGGTCTCCAATGCGTCAAACAACTGCCGGGCATCCTCCATCATGCGCAACTTAGAATACCCACGTATCATTGCGGTCCATGTCACAACATCTTTCCCACCCATACCATCAAAGATACTCCTCGCATCAGATATGGCCCCAGACTTGGCATACATGTCCAGAAGAGCAGTTTCCACAATCTTGTTCCCCAAGAAACCAAGATTCAGCACTCTCGCGTGGACCTGCTTGCCCTTGGAGAGGGCCGGCGCACGAGCACAGGCGTTGAGCACCGACGAGAAGACAAACGCCGACGGCGACACGCCGGCGCGGTGCATCCGGGCGTACAAAGAGATGCAGCGGGTGAACTGGCCACGGGCGACGTGGGCACGGACGAGAGAAGCCCAGAGGAACTGTGTCCTGCTGTGGGGCATTTCGTCGAACAGGTGGCGTGCATAACGGAGGTTGTCGCCGGGTAACCGGAGGAGCTTGACGAGCAAGAAGGGCAGCAGACGTTCGTCCTCGCGACGATGTGGGTTCGGTTCGAACAGGGTTTTGAGGATGAGGGCGTGAGATTGCTTCAGTTGGTCGACGGTCTTGCTGATTCGGAGGCAATGTTTGAGCAGAGCAATGGCCGGTTGGTCTTGGCGATGACGACTCATGCATGCATGGCAAACCGGCGGAGAGAGAGGGTCAAGAAGATGATAGCTTCTTTCGGTTCGCTTACGTTTGAACTGCTTCCCTAATGCTTGAATTAATGCTGAAAAGGTTAATGAAAAAGGGGAGCAAAAATTTTGGCGATCTCAATGGGAAAAAAAAAAAAGTTTGGAGTCGACGAAGCTTGATACAGAGTCAATTTAAGAGTTTTGTACTATTTTTCTCTCCCAGATTAGATTTTTAGGCCTAATTTATCCTATTATTAATTATAGTTTCTAGACATCAAGGTAAAATTAGATACCGAAAACGTTCATTACTGTTTAGGAATTACCACTTATATAACTCTAACTTTTCAAAAAAAAAATGAAAATATAATTAAGAATTATCTTTCGAGACTACTTTACACCTTCACATCAATTATCATTATGTCTTTCTTTAAGAAAGTGACATTTCCTTTTTAAAAAAAACCGACCAAATCCTAATTTCTCGTGCCTACCCAAATCATACAAAATCTAGTTAAAAACTGGCCACCCAAATCCTAAGCAACATATTAAGATGACTCTGTAAGGATGGGTAACTTGGCATTTTGGATGTGGAGTTTTGTTTAAGAGTACGCGAATGGTTTGCAAAAATAGACTTATTTAAATGGTCGGTTTCACCAAAATAAATTTGTCAGTCAAGAGTGATGTGCATTTAAGACAAATATTGTAGTTCTTTTAATATTTGTAAGAGCACAACGGACCGGTCTGAAGGAAGAAAATTATTCTCTAATAGAGAAGAAAATAAGGAAGTACAAAAGAGGAATGCTACTCACGTAATAGTCCCGATGAATCTTTGCAAATATTGATGGCTTCCATGAATATTGCTCGGATCTTTCCAAATAAAATTTACTTCTCTAACATCTCTTACCAGACCACATAGAACAAGGGCGCTGCACTCATTCAAAGCAAACGACGCAATGGAGCACCCTTGTTGCTCTTTCTACTTGAAGTTGCTTCATTATCTTTCTGGATTTCATGCCTGATCCCCTTGATCCCAGGCATACCTGTCAGTGCACAACATGATGCTTAGGTAGGGACAACTACACTGCTGATGGCAACTTTCACAACCACCTCGGGCGCCTCCTCTGCAGGCGTCTTTACGACCAAGGACCCATCTCCTGATTCTACAACACGACGGAAAGTGAAGGTCCGGACAGTTTATGGTCTCTTCCTCTGCAGGCGAATTACATGCTGAAGGTGTTGGGGCCTTTGCTCTAGGTTCCCCATAGAAACGATACAATTCATACCGTACATTACAATTCGGCTGAAGAATTCTACAACACGATGGACTCTTCCTCTGCAGGTAAAGCATGCGAAATATACCCGAAGTTTCAATGTTTGAGTAATACCTTTCAATTCTATCATTTATAATCTTTGGAATCATCTCACTTGGTACAAGGATTTATAATGGACCTGATATATCGGTCTTAATTAATATCCTCTACAAAGTGCGGTGATCCAATGCCAATCAAAAAATTACTATCAATATTTAAGTGATTACTAATGCAACTTTACTATCTCTCTTTAGAGGGGATGTTGCCGCCCATCAATGTCTGTCTTGCATCGATTCACCTACCAGCAACATCTTAGAAAGATGTCCAGTAGAGAGAGGCAATCATATGGTACGACAGAGTCTCGTGCGCTACTAACAGATCGGTCATTTCCATCATGGAGTCAATGCTGGCTTTTTTCATGGCGACTGTATCATGGTCAACCGGACCGCCTCAGCGACTCGATTGTGGCAGAAACTTTCAGGGATGTGACCAACTTTGGGACAAAAGTGACCGACTTGTTGGCGAGGAATGCAACAGACTTGGCAATGTCTCGAGTTCAGTGACCCTCCATGAGCTTGCTAAGCTTGCACTGTGCAACCGCGGGGTATCAAAGTTATAGCTTGTAAGAGTTACTTGCTTTCTGCTATCGTACGGTTATCTACCATTCTTAGTTATGGAAGGGGAGAGGCGAGAATTCTTCAGCCAAGTTGTAATGTACAGTACGAACTGCATCGGTTTTATGGGGAACCTAGAGGACAAGCCCCGACACTTCTGCATGTGATTTACCTACAGAAGAAGAGGCCATAAATTTTGTCAGGATCTTCACTTTCCGTTGTGTTTTAGAAACCGAAGATGGGTCCTTGGTCGTAAAGGCGGTCGAGGTTGTCGTGAAAATTGCCCTCAGCAGGGAAGTTGCCCCTACCTGGTACGACCGCGCACCATGTGTAAAAAGATACGACCATTACTGACAGGAGTGCTTACGATGAAGAGGATCAGGCATGAAATCCAAAATATGTCATGGTCCATTGAAGTTCATAAAGAGTAACTTAAAGACGGCAAGGATGCTCCAACCAAACTCCAACGGCAGACTTTCTTCTGAACTTGTGTCATTTTGCTTTGAACGAGCGCCCTTGTTTTATGGGTCTTGTAAGAGGTGTTAGAGAAAGATATTGTATTTAGAAAGATCCACACAATATTCATGGAAGTGAATAATATTTGCGTAAATTTATTAATTATTACATGAGTTGTATTCTTATTTTGTATTTCCTTATAATCATGCTTTGGAAGGTAATGCTATATTCTAGGTAATACATGCTGACAAATAATAATGGAAAACAATTTTCTTCCATATTGATATGATAGATATGGCATGGAATAAAGAGAATATTTTCTTCCATAGTGGAGAACAATCTTCTTCCTGGAGACCGGTACATTGCAGTCTTACGAATATTTAAAAAATTACAAAATATGTCAATCCACTTGCAAATAGCTTTGCTGGATCTCATTTCGATGATTTTTTTTTTTTTTTTTTTTTTTTTTGAGATTACTCGTCTAATTTTGAGCCGAGCCTGAGCTATCTGAGCTCAATCTGTACGCGTGGTCTCACTGATATCTTCGGGTTTTATGCTTAAAAAGTTCATCACTATTTAAAACTTAAAAAAAATGACGAGGCACATCGGGTACACTCAGTACAACGTAACACACGATAAAACGGTGACTAAAAATGACAAAATCCACGAAAAAAAGGAAAAAATTCTTTTTGTTCAGAAACCCAACTTTTTTTTTGGGGGGGTGGCCCGGGTGGGGGCGAATAGAAACCCAACTTAATGAAAAGAAGAGAGTACTACCTGCCAAGTGGCTTTTCTTAGGTTGAATTTGATATATTTAACACAACTAGAAACATAAAATTTAGATTACAAATTCGGTTTAGATATGCCTTCGTCAATCAATTATTTAGCTCGTGTGGTATTCTCGAAACACGACGTCCCCGTCCATCCAAACCAGTGCTCATCCAGTAGTTTACGTGCGGCCAGAGACTTGAGAATGAAAACCCAATAAAGCACCTAAAAATATATTATAACCCTCTTATTTCCTCTAAAATTCAATTTATGGTTGATTTTCTGCATATCTATAGCTGAGTTTTAAGCTTGTTTTCTCGGATATTTTGCCAAAAAAACTAAAAAGAGGCTCTTTTTGTAACCTTCTTCGCCGAAAATCAGGGTCCCCTTAGAACTCCATAAATTTCTCCTGACGTGCGCGATAACGCCTCAGACTAGCACAAGGATGTAGCATTTCTGCCTACGACTGAAAGGGTACATCACACTCCCAGCCCATGTTACAATCTTAATATTGGCAAACATCTTGTACCCATATATCTACAAAGAAGCCGCACGGGAAGAACAAATTCATCTCATTATTCAAGCATACTTCCGAATGATAATTTATCTTCACCTTTTGACGATTATTTACATCTTTCGTAGATTATCCAACCTCGCCTGTAAGTCATCATCAATTCCGCCGTCACCAGTCGCTGCAGATTCAGCTTGTGCGACCTTGTTTGTTGCAGCCGGAGCAGCAACAGTGCCTGAGGGTGCATTTAGAAGCTGCAATTTAAATGGAAAAGAAAAATTAGATTCCCTGGGGGCTGTGTTGGATGATAATAGTCATTGGTAAGTAATTTTCTTAATTACGTTAAGCTGGGGGGGAGAAGAGAAACAGGGCATTGGATTACCTCTGAGTTCATATCAATACCAATCTCATCAAGCACCTGATTAACTAGCTCTTCTGTCTGCTCCTCTTCTTCATCACCTTCCATGGCATCATCTATAGCATCTCCCATGACCTCGCTCACCAACTCCATCTTTTCATTCTGCCTCTCAAATTCCTGCATTATCCTCTGCAACGATGGCAAGTTCATCTGTCTGTTCATCTGCCCCATTGCCTTGGTTACACCTTTCATGGCCTCACCCATTGCTTGAGTTGATTTCAGGGTCTGAAAGGATATATTGAAAAATTTAGAACATCCTGAAGGTGTATGAACGCGTATGCATACCAAAAAGAGCAGAAGAGAACTGAGCAGTTTACAAACTTGCTGACAGTATAATTAGTTTTTATTCTCATTTCTTCACAGTTGTGATGAAGTATGGATGTTTTCCATAGGAAGGTATATGATTGCCACGTCATTTTTTTTCCCACATAAACCATTGCAGAAGTTTGAGCCAAAGCTATATCTGCTTTCAAATGATATGTATAAATAAGCTAGACGGCATAATAAGTTCTGCCATCATATACTGTGCAGCTGTGCCAACCTTTGGGAAGCAGTCCAGTCGCATGCATGTAAAAAATTTAAATTTTACTCCATATAATTCTGATTACAAAATTTCATTTGCGCGCACACACATGAGAATGAGAGAGAGAGAGAGAGACCTGAATTCTTAAAGCCACACCCTGAAGTTGTGATTTCAGCTTGTAAAATTTCTCAATCTGATGTCGAGTTCGGATCAGGTCCTTAGCCATTACCCTCACAGCACCCTGAAAGGAGAGCAATAGTTTGGCTGATTCTTAATTTTGAATCAGCAAAGGGGGTATTACATAGTCAATTAAACCATTTCTAATCACTAAACATAAACAACTTCCAAAGAGCCATGACTAAGAAGATAGATTGTTATCTGAGCTGGCAAAGCCTCCTCTCGAGTGTGATGAATGTGAGATTAAACAGTACAATTACCCAGTAATGAGAGGATTGCTTAGAAGAAGAAAACAGGGACATAACCAGACATCTGGAGAGAAAGCTTTGAAAAATGAATAATTTTTAGTCGCTTTGAAGTAACATTTTCGAATAAGTGCAGTATCAATTGCAAATGTGTTTAGCTACTTCCACTTAAGAGTAAGAAGTTCCCAATATACTTTGATCAACCACATAGATTGCAGTCGCACCAATCCTTCAAGTCCACTTCGTTTGATCAAAAAATATAAGTCAATAATGAAGATCCAACCTGAGGAAGAAGATTGAGAAATGAAGTCGCTTCCTAAGCACAGACCAAGAGTTACCTTCGACATATCTCATGAATCTGTATCGTTCTTTTATCTGCCTAAGTTCACCATCTTTTAAACTCCAAAAAAGGGTGCCAAAGGGGGAAAGCAAGAGAAAACCAAAGCACTTACAATCAAATATCATAGCAACTGCTTTTTCCACTGTTCTCTACCAGCTAAGGACCACCTTACCATTTCCTTTGCATAATTCATATAGGAAATAGGCAACCTGCAGCTGTATACCAAATTGATATTGTGCCAAACCCCTAAACTTCACCTAGCCAATTCTGCCTCTGTTTAAGTGTATCCCAAACATGTGTTTTCAAGTTTTGCTCAGTGTCAAGCCTCATTTAAATAAATTGCCTTTTTATGTGATTTTGTTTACAGGACTCACTCCACGTGGCTCACGTACTAAGCAAAGACTATGACATCTCCATATAAGTGTTGGGTGATGAGAAGAGACAGAGAATGCTTACTTGGACAATCTAGGTTGTCCAATATATCTTTGTTGACGCGCTCAATTCAAAAAACCAAATCGGACATTAACATGAACAGTTAATGGCTATCTCATGGTGTTAGTGTTCAATTTGGCATTATCCTTATGTAATTTTTAAAGTTGAGCCCTTATTTGAAACCCCCCAAAAAAAGGCATGAGTATTCAACTGTAAAACGGACAAGAGCTCAGGTACTTGCAGTATCATTACAACAAAGAAGAACTAAAACTTACATAAAACCAATGAAAAATAGCTTCATACCATCTGTCCTTGTTTGGCATTTTTCTTTATCTCACTGATCAACTTCTTTTCTTGAGTTTGAAGACCTTGCCTTTCCCTTTCTATTTCTCTAATGGACTTGTCTAGCATCCGCTTATTTTCCCGCAGAAGTTCTGCACCAAAACATGCACATGTTTTCTTAAATTTTAGGAGCAATAAGAGTGATCTTAGCACCTGCAGATTGGATGTATGAGATTAACGCCTGCAGAGATGGAAATCCGAGTAGAGCAGGTAGTTCACATAAATCACAATGGCCAAGTTTATACAGCAGCAAAAACTGTAGCTTTATACAAATAGTGCGAATTGCTATTTCAGGCCAAGTGGCTCCGTAATCCCATTTAGCTTAAAGCTAAGTTGACTACTACTAGGTCCAAAGTCTTTTGATATTATATGGGATAAGCTTTTCCAAGAAAAATGCTATATATGGACATGTACAGATTAAATGTTTATCTTGGCCCCCAACCTTGATTTCTCAGTCTGCCATTGCTTTTGCACAACATTAAACGCAATAGATCACTCGGGAATATGATGAAACCATTCTTTCCACTCACATCTTTGTTGAGAGAATCCACGTGACTATATTTATTAAGGATGTTAAGATTCACGAGATAAAAGTCCATGCCAGAGCCTATCATACTCTCTTACATTCCACACACCCTCAAATGCTAAAATATGTGCTTGTGAATGTTGAAGTAGCGTGTGGCCTCACATGGATCTGATCCACGACAACTAAGCAACTTCCACATCACCTGATTCGTACTGTCAAAGCTAAACCAAGTGGCCACTCCAGATTGTTTAACTCAGCAGACGTATGCATGGTTACGAAGAAGAATGGAGGACTCGCTCCTATCGATTACATCTTTGCCCATATCTTACAGCATGCATTTTCAAATTCATCCGTCATCAAGAGCCATCCGTAAGGAAAACCAAGCACCTCAACAACGCAATACTTGCTCACAACACAGCATTTACGACAATCAATCAGCCGTCGAGAACGGATTTTCGCATGTAACCCGAAGCCAACTACAGACACACCAGACATGATCAAAGAGCAACCAAAGCCGAAATTTCAGAATCCGACAGGACTCAACGACAATTCCGCCAAAAACACAATCCGATTTCAGATTGCTCATCAAGCCCTCATCCGAGCTCGACACAAGAAAAAGCCACATCCTCAACAAATTCCGTCTCCCGCAGTGACTTCTACACAGAATCGATCGCGTTCAGCTAAAACTCAGCTCACAATCAGTAACGAGTGCATGAAATCTACACTCGCAGCGCAGTTTTCCATGAACATGACGACGACGACGACGACGACGACGGCGACAGCTGCCAAAAAAAGAGCAGAAAAAGAAAAACTGCGCAACCTGCAGGAGTCTTCCTTTGGCCGAAGAGGAAACTCATCGTGCTCGCTGGAAATCGCAAAGATCGTTCGCAGTTTACACTGATACGAAGCTTCTCCTCACGATCGATCGCTTCGATGCTTCGCTCCGCGCGGTGTCGATCGCTTCGCGGTGACGATTTCTCGCAGAAGAACGCGCCTTGGCAGTATCCTTCTCGCCGACAAGTCGCTGACGAAGAAAGCCAAGATCGAGCCGGGCTTCTGCCGACGGCCCAAATATCTGAAGCCCAAATCTATATTGGGCCACTACTGAGGCTTTGTGGGAGGCCCGTAAAAATTAGAATCGGGGGGACCAATTGGGGAACCGGTCATGGGCCTAATAACGGCCATTTTGTGACGAGAAAATATTCGGTGGCATCAAAGCGCCGCCTCAGCGGCTAAAGTACTATGATTAAATAAAATAATATGAAAATATGACCTTGCAAGCCATAAATGCACAGCAGCTTTTTGAAAAAAAAATAAATGAATCTATAATAAGTGGATCTGGCTAGATAAATACGGACAACGCCATACACTGACGTGAGGCTTTAATACCATTCAAATATTTTTCTGTGCGGGAAGAGTTTCCTTGGGCCAGATTTGAATTCTTCTTTCGAGAAGCTCTTTTGCATGTGTGGTTTGTAGGCTCGGGTTTACATACTGTCTTATTTAATTATAATGCGTTTGCCATGTGTCAATTTGTGAGTTAATTTGACTTAGATCGAGAGGTATTAAGTTGGGCTTGATGAGCTCACATGGCCCATGATTGAGATTAGACGCATTGAGAGAACGATGGGACTTTCAATGTGTCCACTTCTGACCACGACGTTTCACGAACGGTCGGACAGGTTGGAACTAAGTTGGGAATGGACTGGGCTTTCGCATAAACTGGATCCATCACAAGCGTTTACCATTTCTAATATCGAAAAGTTTAATAAAGTTTTAGTTCAAATTCTTGGAAAAAAGGAAAAAAAAAAACTATAACATTTCGTTCGTTTTGAGGAAAACAACTTCAGGGAAAACATTTTTTGGATTTTTTGACATTCAATTTACGAAAAATGAATCGATCAAGGAAAGCATTTTCCGTCAACGGAAAAACATTTTCTAAAATAGAAGAAAATGTCTTTTACTTTTTAAGTAGGGAAAAACATTTTCCTCACTCACTTTCGCTTATCTTACGTTACTGCTAGCCCCCACTTCTTTCTTTTTTTAAAAATTCAAAATTTTAATTCTTTTTCTTTTTCCTTTCTTTCTTTCTTGGCCAATTGCCAGTCGGCGATCGACTACAAGCAAGCCTTGAGCTTGCCAGCCTTGAGCTTGCCAGCCTTGGGTGAGCTCGAGGTTCGCCAACCTCTAGTAAGGTCGAGTTGGCCACTCGCTAGATTAGCAAGCGTAAGCCTTGCCAAAGGCTCGAGCTTGCCAATGTCGAGCCTCACCAAATCGATGAGCCTTTTTTAGGCCAACGATCGTCGGAAGAAGAAGAAGCAAAAGGAAAAAAGAGAGTAGAAAAAGATAAAATAAAAAATTATTAAAAGGAGTGCACGGAGGAGAATCAAATCAAATTTTCCGCATCAAATGATATAAAATATTTTATAGTTCATTTTCAAGTGTCAGTCAAATACTAAAAAATATTGTTATTTTCTTGAAAAACTTCTTTTAGTAATGCCATATTTTTCGTAAAAACGAACGAAGTCTAAACCTTGGCAGGCAAGTTTCCTGAATAAGGAAATTTAAAGTGACCCTTCTCTTGAAGGAAAATCAGTATTGTTTTAGATGTAAAAATGTTTGGTTATCTCACATAGCTGAAACTCAGAAAGAGATTATCAACATTTCCGATTTTAAGCATGCAGCGTTGAGATCAACTATATTAAACGAGAGATGTCGATAATGAGATCAATCCCAATATTCTCGATAGGGTGCAATAGTGATGATCACAACTCGCTGGACTACATATTTAAGATGATCTTGATTCATTCTTCATTGGCTTAATCAATTATGATAAAAGAAGTTCTTGGGGGAAAACCAGGTCGACTTTATGGAGTGAAATAATGCACGTCAATTTAATACCAAAACCCCTTTTCCTTATCAAATGTCAAATTCATTTTCATTAGTTGGGGCCAATATCTTTGGTGTCGAATGGTAGAGGAAATGAACCTGTAAATGTAAAGGCAATGGTCAAAGAAGGTACCATAAGATTCAAGAGAGACCATCAACGTGGGAGCCCGCAAAAAGGACACATGCCTAACTCCTTATATCACCTGGACCCTAGCACAGTCCATTTCAGTTCCTAGTTCCATTTCTGCAACACATTATGTCGATTATCGAACGTGTTTCTATGCCAAAAAACATGTACACGCGATCGCGATTGGGCTGAGGTCAACGTGAGCGGTTGTCGATCGACCAAGCTATGCAGCTGCTTCCAAACTTCCCCCCGTCGGCACCTAACGAGGAAGGCGACTCGCGTGCCTTAAGATTCCCCCATCAACTCCGCAAGGATGCCTCGGTAGATCCATGGCTTCCGTTCTTCTTCTTGAAGATGACAGTTATTATCAATCGTTCTCACTGTGCTTCTTTCCAAATTTTCAAGCCCGTCTCTATTCAATTTCCCACCAGTTAGGTCTGGCACGATCCATCATCAACACGAGCAGCGACGTGACCGTTGTAGGCTGTTGTCTTCTGATTTGATGGTCATTAAATTCCCTGACGATTTGAACCATATGAATCGATGTGGTGACCCGCAAGTGATGAATTCGTTTAATTCGTTCGTTAGGTCATAGAAAAAAATGTGATGAGATTTATCGACTCTACCTACTTAGAATTCTTGCGTACTGAACATAGGGCATGTTTGTTTAGGCTTAAGAGAAAGTAAAGGCAGCATTTTGCCTTCTATGCCCGATCCATTATATAGACCGGCCCCATCGTAGTCATTCATAACTTGAAATAACACAACTTGGGTCTTATGTGATCAATGGCTATCATTATCTCCATAATTCTTTCAAGCTTCTTCCACAAGCTAGGTTACTTTAACATGACCAAGGTTCGTGCAATTAACTTCGAACTCGACCACGGTCACTCGCGATCATAATGAGGCTTTTCGCGGTCAGAAACGACACGGTCTTTTCGATGCGTGACTTTGGTCGAGGCAAGCAAATTGGCCAAAAGCAACGTAGAATAACATGTCACTTTCATCTCTCTCTCTTTCTCTCGCTCTCTCTGCGATCCAGGTCTATCTAATCCACCAACCTTTCACCGATCGAGAAAACCCTAAAATTGTGGCGCTCAATACTATACGTCCGTGTGCAGTCCCTTTCTCCATAATTCAATTTGGTCAGTGAAAGCCAATGCTCGACCGATCTCCACTATTCCAAGGCGAAACCCTAGCTTTTCCTTTGCGTCCAACCATCTCTCTTTATCTCTTATCTCAAAAGGGCCTTGACGTTTCATTAATTTCGTAAACCGAACGAGATGATTCGTCTGACTAAGACGAGCCAATCTCTCTAAACATGTCGTGCGCACCAAGCCACCATCGGAGATTCGACGTGGGTGATTCGAACTCGTACCTGAAGCTAGGATTGACCCTGGCCCGCACGGCCGAAGGAGCGGCCAGACATCATGCCAAATCCCGTTCACACAATGTAGCAAAGCTTGAGTCACGAGAAAAGTCAAACTCTCGCGCTAGTCAAAGCTCGTACTGCACGAGATCTCCACCTAAGCAAGCAAGTTGCCACCATTTTGAAAAAGCAGGATCGGGGCATTTCCTGTGCAGGTACGAACTTTCAAAATTATTGGGCAGCCGGACATCCACTATTCAGATGATTCTCTCTTTTTTCCTTCCAATCATGTTAACGACTTCGTAGAAAAAATGACGTGCCGCTTTGGAGACGCGCAAAACATAGTTTCACACACAACAAGAAGTTCGATGCAAAGGCCAAGCAGTATATGCATGTGTCCTAAATTTCCTCTTTCTCCTCGATGGTCGTCGGTACGGCGACCAACCGAGCGTTTGCACCGCACTAATTCTACCAAATTGAGAGTCAATCATGCATGTTGATCAAGAAACGTGAGTTCCACACGCTAGGGATCTATACCACTTAAAAATATGTACATGTCGAGATCTAAGGAGGCCCCCCGTGAGGGGAAAATCTCCGGTCGACCGGAGTTATTGCTCTTTGAAACTCTTGATTAACATTAGGGAGCAAAAAACGGAAAGGAAAAATGACTATGGCCTAATGTAGAGTAGACTCGAGAAGCATAGGGCGAAAAAGCCGAGCCAAGCGGAGCCTAGCCCGCCATGGAAGATTCGAAATATTTCCAAAACCCTAGAACCCTAGGTCACTCAACTGCATGCCCCCCATGACAATAAAGCGGGACGCTTTAGGAGATCACGATCGTAGTTCCGCCTTAGAATTTTGTCCCCAAGAATCTTTTTCCCCAAGCAAAAAACGAAACCCGGTTCAATTCCTTGCATCGAAGCAAAAGCAAAAGCGAGGACCAGATCGTTCCCAACATCCCCATCAGACGACGATCCACTCTCTCTCTCCCCACTTCTCCTTTATCTTTTTCATGGGGATACGAAGTTTCAGACCAATTGTCGTTGTCCTCCCTTCGCCAATTCCTCCTCTTCCCAAGATATAATATAGAGAAACGAAAAAAACTATAGATGAGTAATCGGACATCGGGATAAAAAGAGAAGGAGATGGGAAAAGAAAAGGCTGCTGCCACGGTTTTAACTTGGCGTCGCTGCGATCTCCTTGGGATCGCCGAAAAAACACAAAGAATTATTCTCTTCCCCTTCCCCACTTTCTCTTTTTTCACACACACCCAATCGGCATAATAATACGAGAACTGCCCCTACCCCTCTCCTCCTCTTTCTTTTGCTTTCTTTACCTAAAGCTGCCCTTGTCCTTCCCCACTTTTTGCTTGCTCCTCTACGTCCTCTCCCCGCCCGGCTCGATTCCGAGATCGGCCATGCCGAAAAGAGGATCGGCCATTAGAGCTTCGAGGGGCTCTCTGGCGATCGGTGCAACAGGAGGGAAAAAGGAAAGGGGAGGCACACGTGGGAGGAGGTGACAGGTGTCGGGGGATGAGTGGGGGGATGGTTCTTGGCTAGGCGGTATGGGAAAGTAAATGAAGAGAAAAAGAGAAGAGAATTCATCAAGAACAAATGAAAATGAAGAGATGAGAATGCTCCCTGATCTCCTCTAGGGATAAACCTGAGATTATTCACTACTCAGATCAAAATAACATGAACACGGGATAGACTTTTAGTATAATACAAGCATCTGTATGTCGTATTTTTGCAAATGCAGGATACATAATAAGATTTATTATCCCTTTCTGTAGGTTTTTAACTCTACACAACCTCTGTGAAGTTATAATTTCAAATCGTTCTTTACAAAGGATTTCCCGGGCAAAGATTGCCTGTCATGCTCCTTATCTTCATTGGAGTCTTGACAGATCTCGACCCACGATATCATGTATCTTCATCAGGGGATGGCTCTTGCTAGGCGGTATGCGAAAGTAAATGAAAATAAAAAAAGAGGAGAATTCATCAAGAACAAAGAAAAATGGAGAGATGAGAATGCTCCCTGATCTCTTCTAGGGATAACCTAAGATTATTCACTACTCATTTCAAAATAACATGAACCCTGGATAGACTTTTATTAGCCCTTTCTGTAGGTTTTTAACCTACACAACATCTGTGAAGCTATAATTTCAAATCGTTCTTTACACGGTATTTCCCGGACAAAGACAGCCTGTCATGCTCCGTATTATCATCGGAGTCTCGACAAATCTCGACCCACGATACGGTGTGATTATCTTTTAAGTTTCACACCTATCTTCACCTGTCGTAGATTAATGATTCGGATTTACGAGCTGAGGATCTGATCCCGTTGTCGTACCTCGTTTCTTTTCTTGCTGGTTCTGGTTTGAAAAGAGGCAAATAGCCTCCGGCGCAATAAAGCATAGGGGAAGGAGCTCGTGTGTGAAGCGGACAGAGCTGCGAACGCTGCCCGGATCGGGCGCGCAAAAAGATTAATTATTTTTGGGACGACTTTTAAAAGTATGGTCAGTTGTAAGTAAGAGCAGCGGAAGTTGCGCTTGCGGGGATGCATGGAGGATCACACGTGTGCATGCGCGACAGGCATGGGACATGCAGGCCACTCCATCACGTGCGGCTTCAAAAAGGAGGCGTGGTCCTTGGGGAAAAGCTGCGGTACCGATCGGAGCACCCGAGCCTGCTTCATCTTGGCCGCTAAATGTTGTCGGTCTCCAGAGAAGACCTACATGATCTGATGATTGAAATGGAACGAGTTCACGTACGCTGGATGCATGCGAGACGTTTTCCCACTTCGATGCGGCACTCTTGCCCCTTCCCCGATCCCATTCTATGCGCAACGCTCTCTCTTCTTGTCTCATATGCCATGCTTTTGGAGCTGGACCATTGACGTATGGATCAAAGTGTTGGTGCATTATGACAGATCAATCGTAGTTCTCGTCAATCGATTCTCTTCATATGTTATCTCTATATAACATAATCGCCACGCAAAAGACTTTTATTCATCGATGAGCCGATCATATCCCGTTAGAAGAAGTACCTCATACTAGATAAATCCTTCTGTTATGCACATGATTACTACTTAATGCACAAAATCACCATATGATATTACGATTTCATGGAATTTTCAAGCACTCTTAACGTAACCTTTGCTCGATATTTGTGGATGTGAACTGAATCAAATTTTTGAAGGGGAAATTCTCATATAAGAGCCAAAGTGTATTCAATTTCTCAAATAAGAATTTGAAGTAAATATTGTTTAGAATAAAAGCCTGAAGTACTTTTATTTTCTCAAATAAATGCCTAAAATGAACTTTGTTTCAAATAAGGACTTGAAGTGACCGTGTTAGTTTTCAAAAATAACTTGACCTCACCGGTTGGTCAAAGATATTTTTGTCATTTAATTTTTCTTATTTTTTTTTCATTTTTCCTTTTTACCATTTTTGTTTGAAAAAACTTAAATATGAAAAAAAAAGAGAGGCTAAAACTAAAGAAAAGAAGGAAAACACAAGTAGGGGTGTCAAAAACCGAACCGAACCGAACCGAACGGAAAAATTCGGTTTTTTCGGTTTGGTTCGGTTCAGTTTTCATTTAGTTCGGTTCGCATTAAAAACTGAAATTTTTTTTATTGGTTCGGTTTTTATTGGTTAACCGAACTAAACCGAGCCAACAAACCGATAAGAGCTTATTTCTTGGAAATGAAAAATATATATAATAGAAAAAAACAAAAAAAAAAATGCAAAAACCAAAAACTAAAAGTTCAAAACCAAAAATCGAAAAACCAAACTGAACCGAACCAAAATTTCGGTTCGATTCGTATTCGGTTTGGAAGTTTTTTTCTAACGGTTCGATTCAGTTTGGTTTTTCAAAAAAACCGAACCGAACCGAATAGTCAACACCCCTAAACATAAGCGGGGAGGGTTGACCCCAACCCTCCGCCGGAGTTTTTTTTTTTAATTTGTGTTTTTAAAAAAAAAGTTTTAGTCTTTTTTTTATTCTAGCTTTTTTATGGAAAAAAAGAGGAAAATGAAAAAAGAAAGAAAAATGGAAGAAAATAAGAAAATACAAAATGATGTTAATGTCCTTGATCCGCTAGTGAGGTTAGGTCTTTCTTTGAGACTGACATGGTCACTTCATGCTCTCATTTAAAATAAGATCCACTTTGGGCTATTATTTGAGAAAACGATAGCACTTTAGGTCTCTATTTGAGACAATATTTACTTTAAATCCTCATTTGAGAAATTGAGGGCACTTTGTGCCTTTATTTGAAATGTTTCCTACTTGAACACCAGTCCAAAAATTAATCCTGGCAGAGCTGTATATGTGTATGGATATGAATGTACGCATGTACTTGTCAACGACATCTTGGATGAACATACACGTTATCGAGAACAACTAGATCTCACGTACCCTTGTTGTCCAAAAGCGATACAAAATCAGAATGAAATCTTCGCAAATTATTGCATTTCTCACGTCAGCGAAGTATACGAGACAGATACAACTATCCTCTTCCTTAGAATAATAAACAAATGAAGATGTTACGAAAAATATCTCGTCAGCTGTCCTGCCCTCGTTCGTCTTTATTGCTTCCTGAAGATAATTGAGCAGGCCAACGAAGCAATTGTTAACGATATGTATCATCTCATAACCAAAGCACGAAATATGAGGCCGTGATCCATTTTCCCTAAAGCAACCCAACGACCCCCGTGCACCCCGCCAGGCGGACATCCATTAAGGGGGTCGAGCCAAGGATCGAGCCATGTGTGTTGGGTGTCGGGACCTCGGTCCTGGACAAGGCCGGACCTACGGGCGAACGAGACGTGCACGTATTGCGCGCAACGAGATCGCATTGATGAGTTTGATTTTCTATGGTGATGTGCTCGTGCACTTTCGTGCCAGTGACTCCTGCATGGTTGGTGACTGACACCATTGCATGGTACTACAAAGCTTCTGGCCACCACCCCCCCCCCACAAGTGCGATGGTGCGTCGTGCGACAGCAACCGTTCATACGTACTTGAATTAGTGGAACGTCCTCGTGTGGCGCAGTCGGCATTATGAAACCGGTCAATCATGCATTGAATGTCCTTTCATTCTGCACGAGGAACGGGTATCTAAGTATTCAGGTCGGGTCGGGTCGGGCAATCAAGACGGTGTAATTAACTCATACGCACGCTCTAATCTCCAATTAAATCAAACACTTGACTACTCAATCAGATGTTCGAGTTGTGTCCGGAATTTTGGATTCTATTGAAAGTAGAGTTGAGAATAGAGTAAGTTTGTGCTTGACAATGTCACAGCGCAGCGTTAGAATTTGAGGACACTTGTTTATTGTATTGTTGCTCCAGTGTCATAATATCTATTGCCGCTCGTGACCATCATCATCAATCACATTTCACTAAGCGTGATTCCATGTTTGATTTGGCTAGACGGAAGCTTTATCTTTTACAACGATTAAGACTCCATTAAGAGAATTTCTGACGTGACTCTTCCAACGTTAATGCCAATTATCACTAATCTGATGGGATATAATCAGATAACGTCCGTGTCGTGTTGTTGGGTGATGGGACTGCCATGTAAGGATGTTCGCTAAGACATTTGGGTAATTATGAAAAGGGTTTCTCTGCTCCTGGAAAAGGTAATCTTAGGCATACCGACCCATTACTCTAGCGATAGCCAAGTCAACTTTCCCATTCATACTGACCCCAATTTCGAAATAGGACTTCACAATTAAAAAAGCAACCAAAAAAAAAAAGAAAAAAGCAAGTAGGGACCTATAAACTAGATTTCCCTTTCGAATTTCACTTAATTCCCTTTGTCTAACAGTAGTGATTCGGTCGTTACACATGTGGACCAGCATAAATCATATAAAAATGGGCAATGTCGGGTATATTACGATCGATTTATCAAACGGCAAGACAAACTGCAAATTACAATATAGGCATTTCAACGAGTGTGCCACCGTCTATCACTATCGCTTAAGATACATATCATTATCCACTTAAGCGTCGCACATATTTATACACCGTCTTTTTGAAGCCGATCATCGCGGATGGCACCTTCGCATGATCGCCCATGCTTCATTTCTTGGTACCTTCCATCCCTACACATAAAAACTAAGGCAAGACCAGGCCCCCACAACCCAAATTTTTTCCTTTCCAAATGCACAGGCCAATCGAGCCTATCGATGCACCTTTTGACCACGGGGATATGTAGACTCATAGCCTTTTCCTTTTTCCATACATGCTCGAGCTAAGCCAATGCCATGATGATGGCCAATATAACATATATTTAAGCAGAGAGATCGCACTGTTGTGATCTCGTGGTCCTTCCGAAGCCGATCCCCCCCGCCCCCTTGCTAACACTTTGTAGCCTCCATCTTTTGATTAGACAAAGAAGATAATTTAAACTGAAAGTTGGGTCGGCACGTTGATCCATCCGCTTTTCAATTCCATTCTTTTCGTCGAGAATCTTTGAGGGAGGAGGGAACTGTTCGTGTCGAGATGCTAAGTCATAAAGTGCGAGGGGGGTCGGTCTAGTTAGGGTTCGCCCCAAAGGAGGCCATCGCATGGAAAAAGCCTGCCTACACGCCACAAAAGCATCCATCTCTATACTAATTTTAAGACGCCCTATGTTCCATTTTCCTTCCTGCTAAAAAAAAAAGCATCGAAGTGACGGATAACCTGTGAATTCATTGATGGTCCCGAAGTTTCTATTCATCTTCACGTTTGATGGGTCGTCAATCAGTTCCGCGAATCACGCTGTGCGCTAATGTAAATGTTAACCGCTCATGAAAAAGTTTCAGGAAAATTACCTAATTAATTATAAATCTTTTGTATAGATGTTCATTCATTCCTAAATTTTTCAATTTCACTAATTAAATAATGAGCTTTGATGCGAAACTTTAATATAACCTCTTTTGGCCCGCTTTCGCCATGGCATTGTCGGCCATTTTATGTGGCATATCCTTACATCAATGATTCCCAGTGAAAACCCTAGCTTTTAACTTGGCTATAGATTCATGACCGATTGGATGATTCCCCCAAGAAATTTGATTCATGACCGATTGGATGATTCCCCCGAGAAATTCCACACCGACAGTTCGAGAGCGATGCATGTACTTTATATATTAGCTATGCATGGACCACTAACCCTAGCTTTCGCTTACCTATTATGTGCATGTACGCGCTCGCACGCTGGTTTGGTGTGAAGATGACAAGCATGCATGCTCGTCAAGATGACATGCAAGTGAATCACTTTCTAAAGATTGCAAATCTAATGACCGTGTTTGGTGTTAATTGGGGGGCAGTTAGAAAGGCAATTATATGTGGGAGGGGACAAAAGGGTTTTCATTACGTGAGATTTTACATTAGCAAAACATGTTGTCGTTTTAGTTACGAAGCCAGCACAAAATCGAGGACGCCAAGCTTAAAAAGGATATCTAACCTTAGATTTTCTGTCCGCAGCTTTTGAGACCGTGCATTATGTTCCTTTTGATGCTCTTCGCCATCTTTCCCCCTTAATGACAAGAGATTGCGAACATTGATTTCACTAATATATATAACTTAATGAGTAACAGGACGAGCTGTAAGTTAGCTTTCGACAAGTGTTAGACCAAAATTTATTGCATGACTTTATAGATTGGTATCTTGGGTCTTCCAATGTCTCTAACACTATTCGATTGTGATTGCGATTGTGATTGCAATATCGAATGTCAAGGGTCAAAATTCTATCGTGTTGGGAGGAGACCACCACTTTCCAACAATCGAGTAAACTTATCAAAATGTAGAATTGAAATGAAAAGCTTCATGAAATGTAAGGAAAATCCATTGGTAATGATTATTTTTTTCCCGTAATTGTTGTTACTGAAGAGTGTCGATATCTTATTGATGCGATCAATTAACGTTTAAGCAATTTGAGCAGTGTTTTTCAGATGATTGATCGAAGTTGATCTTGCGACCAATTGTGGAATTATCATACAAAGTAACCCAAATCACATTTTTCATGCAATTGGATGAGAGAGAGAGAGAGAGAGAGAGAGAGAGAGAGAGAGAGAGAGAGAGAGAGAGAGTTTTTCACTTTTGTTGTATTGTCATGAATGATGAGAGAGTGGAAGATCTGCCTCCTTTACCACCATCTTCACCTTTACTTCATCCCTTTCATTTTCTTTTCCTTATTAAAATTTCTTTACCCTTTTCCCCATTTTCGCGTGTGAACGCGATTCTCGAACTGGAAAAGACAAAGGGAAAAAAAAGACATTCTCCTCAAGAATTAACCCAAAAAAAGAAAAAGAAAAAAAACAACTCCTTTTTCTTTCCTCCATGGCAAAACACTCTCCGAAAACTCTACTCAACATCCTCCACTTGTTCACTCCCAAAACATATTATCTCTCTTTAAAACAATCAAAAAACGAAAATTATATCATGAATTTCTCTCTCGATTTCACCATACAAATAGAAATAATTACCCGTCGTTGATTACCAAGAGTAAATTGAGGTAATTAACCAACCGATGCATGTCTCATTCGATACCGTTGATATACCGGATAATAATTCAAAGCATATTACCCAAGAGCACACTGCAAAAATTAAAATTAAAAAAAAAGACCCGCAAAGAGAACAATCTTATTGCCCTTGCTTAACGTAAACCCCCCACACCATTAATTTATATATAATTTTTTTGTCCCCTCCTTTTTTTTTGGGTTTTTTTCTCTGGTTTTTTTTTTGCATGAATTACAGAACTAAACCACTGGCAATGGCTCGATTAGTGTCTAGATTAGTGGTTTCGTACACCGGCAATTCCTCTCTATACCTCATGTCATCGCACCCGATCGACGCCAGATTGTCCAATTCGAACAAATCCGAACTCGCACAGCTCGCCGCGTCGTCGTCGCCGCCGCCGCCGCCGCCGCCGCCGCCTTCGTCGCCGTCGACGTCGGCTTCTCTCGCTTCGAAGCTCTCCTTCTTCTTCTGGTAGCTCCGCAGCATCTCCCTCGCCGCCTCCGCGATCCTCCGCTTGTCCTCGCTGGTGCCGGACTTGCCGAATTCCGCCTTCTTCGCCGGCGAGATCTCCGCCGCCGCCACCACCTTCAGGTCCTTGCTCTGCCGGCCGGGCTCGTCCACGATGACGCTGATCACGGGGTAGAACCTCACCGACCGCTGCTTCGGGCCGCCGCCGGTGACGACGCCCGGCTTGCTCCGCGACGACGGGGTGTTGCTCAGGCACGAACGCGAGAACGAGGAAGCCGAGGAGCACGCCGACTGGTCTCCGTCGACGGAGCTCGCGGCGATCTTCGCCTTCTTAGGGCTCCCCACGGTGAAGATCGAGTTGAGGAAGCTGGCGAGGCGGGCGCCCGGGGAGTTCGGCTGCTTGAGCTTGCCGTTGGCCTTCTTGAGGTCGCCGTAGATCTTCAGCGCCTTGGACTTCGTCTTCACGAAGCCGAGCCCTTCGTGCTTGTTATTACTGCTCGGCCTCTGAGATTGCGCGGCGTGGTGGCCCTTCCTCGGGTCGAGGTGGCCGCGGTCGAACGCGGAGGCCGTGCGGTCGGAGAGGCTGGTGCGAATCGGGGCCGGCTTCGCCTTCGGCCTCCTCACGGAGTAACACGAAGCGGAGTTCCGCGATCTGGACTCCGACTCGGACGACGAGAACCCTCCTCCCGATCTGGAGCTGGAGTCGGAGGAGCTGGAGCTGGAATTCGTCAGGAGCACCGAGCGGTTCCAGTCGCCGACCATCGAGCCGCGGTGCGCCGCCGCCGCCGCCGCCGCCGCCGCCCCTCCTCTCTCGTCCCCGGCTTCCTTCTTCTTCTTCTTCTTCTCCTCTGCCTCCGCCTCCGCCGCCATCCACTTCTCGATCAGGTAGTCCCGCCGAAAGTCGCCGCCGCCTTGCTTGACCCTGGCGGCGGCGGCAGAGGCGTCGGTGTAGAAGACCATGGGGTCTTGGGGAGGGGAGTCGCCGTCGATGGAGCGGTAGATGGCGTCGAGGAGGGTGGAGGAGAAGGAGGGGTGGTCCCGTCTGTCGCGGTGGCGGGTGCGGTGTGATTTATCACAGGGATCCATGGCTCATATAGGGAGCGAAGAAGGGAAGCGAAGTGAAGCAGGAGCGAACTGGGTCTACAGAGAGAGAGAGAGAGAGAGAGAGAAGGGGAAGGTGGGATTTTGGAATTCAATGATTTGGGCTATCTTTAATTGTCTGCTGCGGGAGTGTCAAAAGGCTGCTTGAGAGAGAAAAGCAAAGGGTGATTGATCATGGAGGAGAGAGAGAGAGAGAGAGAGAGAGAGAAGTGAAGTGAAGTGATGCAGAGACAAGTCTCTCTCTCTCTGTGGAAATACTTTTCTTTTCTCTGTCTAAGAGGAGAGAGGGCTCTATGGGAATGCGAGTACGAAACACAAAGCAAAAGTTTCAGAGACGCCAGTCGCTGTGCGGCATGTTCGAGGTAGAGAGAGAGAAAGAGATAGAGAGAGAGAGGGGGAAGTAATGAGAGCTTCAAGCCACGCCCATGGCGACAGCAAGCGAGGAGATTTCCGAGTCTCTCTCTTCGTCGGGTTCTTATAATAGGGAGGAGGAGGAGGAGGAGGAGAGAGAGAAGAGGAGACAGCTCCAGCAAGCACGTCCGAGCTGGCAGAGATGCCAGGTTGGCATTCCGTGACGTGGCATTCTCGCTATTTTTGTTATAAGTAAAGTAAATATGTCTGGTTTGGTTTGATCCTTTGTTCTCTTGCTTGGCAACCTTGCCTTCTTTGGATCTTGCCAACCGGCGCTCTCGATGCACTAATTAAGTGTACTTAATTAAAATATGTTTAATTTTCAAAATATTAATTATGTATGTCATAGAAAATAATAAATATATGGAAAATTATAATATTAAGTGGTTTAACAAGTATTTCATAGGCACTTTTTAGTAAAATCATTCTTTTAATTTAGGTGGATAATATATGAAGGTAATTGCATTATGTCCAAGAAGATTTCGATTTTGATGAGTTAAACTGTTTTTTAACTTTGGTAAATAGAAACTTTTTCCCTATAATTTCGACTTCGTGTTGCTAGTGCTACCTTCCCTATGTTGGAAGTGCAGCCTTGGGTGTTGTTTCCTCCTTTTGGTTTACATTGTGGGTTGCCATAGTTGGTTTCCTCTTTCTTCTTTGCTTGGCACCCTCTCACTCGATTTGACTTGTTTGTCTTATTGAGTGTGAATTTCAGTGCCGAGTCTCTTGTTGTATAGTTTTATTGGTTTCAAGTTAATATATATCTTACATTTACCAAAAAAAAAAAAAAAATTTTACTTCATAAATCTATTATACGGAGAGCTATACTTTCCTTAAAGTCGAGCAAATATTACTTAGTGATATGCATATAAAAAATCATTCAATACGAGATCATCTTTTTTTCCCTCCAAAGGAAAAGGAAAGGGTATGCAATTCTGCTCACCAAAATGTACTCCCCTAGATAGAAGATATTCAATTAAATGAGCTCACGACACGATGTTCATACAAGTGATCCAAACATGCAAGGGTATGTTTTGGGCGACTTTTGATTCGCGATTTTACGGTTCGGCCTTTGGGATATGTGTAGGCAATACTCTTCATTCAAAAAGAGATTTACCCGAGGCCTCTATGCTTCTGACATTAGGCGGTACGGATGTCGGTCTAATTAAAGATTATTGTCCCTTTTTTTACTGTTGAAATGTAGGGGAAATGCTAGACCATACATTCGAAAAGCTAAACACTTTCCCTAAAGCTAACCCTATATAGTAAGGGATACATTCTTTTTCTCTAATTTTTTATTTGCAAATGCGAAAAATATCTCAGAACTTGGGATCAATTGTGTGAACAGTCTCTCTCCTTTTGAATTTGTGCGAGGAGGAGGAGGAGGAGGAGGAGGAGGAGGAGGGGGGTCAAATGATGCGGCTGCTTTGAGTTTTTTGCTTCTTTCGATGTAGAATTGAGAAATTCTAAGTGCCCATTTTTATTAAATTGGGACTCGCATCTTTACTTCGATTATACCCTAAGAATATTTAATTGGAGAACATGTGGTTGTTGACTGTTTTTGCTCGTCCTTGTTGAATGGATCGCACGTACCTCAGCCAGATTCACATGCCTAGGATGCCAAAGCGACATTGGCCTGGTATCCAAAAAGCATGTGGCTTTTACGCTCATCTTTGGATCCATGGAAGTACAAGGAAGATGAGGACAGCCTCTGGTTCTCGACCATGTCGTGAGAATACGAGAGAAAGATCGAAATCGCATCATGCTAGTAGGAGAGAGAGGGTGCAGCGCGGCGACCCTTTTTGGATGCTATCATAAGAGCCCAGTACCCGTTATGGAACACACCGGTTTCGATCATAGGTGTCCGCAGTGCTTGCAACCCGAAAGTTTGAGGTTGACAAGGTTCTCGCCATTGCCCTACCGAGATGCTAGTGGGTAGAAAATCTATCCAATGTCGCATGAGCCATCAAGAGGTTCGTTTACAATGTGAATCGAACTCTTGATTTTAGGAAGATGGACAGACCTCTTTACCGCTAGGCCAATTGTACCGAAAGTTAGGGGTGAGCATGGCTCTAGGATAAACTTTGGAACTTGAGAATAAAACTAGTGGGAACCTCTCCAGTTTCAGGTGCAAGGTAGGTTCTAGGTTTCAGAAATTGGGGAGCCTATTTCGATAAGTAGATTTTAGGTTTTAGATTAGTGGAATTTGGAATTTGGAATTTGGAATATAGTATCTAGAACAATTTTTTGTATTTTTCTTGATCTATGTCTTCTCGTAATCTTACGGTATTCCATGGCATTTGATAATGAGTGTATAATCTAAAACCACTAATTCAAGCTTCCATTTTGTGACTAAGACTTTTTTTTTTTTGATGACCCGGGAAGCCCCATATAACCGGTAGCCGGCAAGGTAAATTCGGGGAGACGCTAGTGGAGGACCCACCACCCCGACATCTCACTTAAGACATCAAATGCCTCCACTGAGTTTCGAACCCCTCACCTTTGGAGAAGGATCGATGGAGCTCTTATCCAACGAAGCTACCACGGCCGGTGGTTTTGTGACTGAGACTTTTACTTTGTTGATATTTCCTATTTTTTTGTATGTCTAAATATAAGTTATAGTTAGTAATTTCAAATTATAATAACAAATGGTGGTCGTTAAATATAATAATTTACTATAATCGTTTAATTAAGAATACATATTGAACATAGATAGGTCCTGAAATGGACCTTAAAATTCGTGATAAGATAGGTTTTAGACTCCAAAATATGTAAGGTAGGTTTCAGATACTAAAAAATGAGGAACCTATTTCAATGAATAGGTTTCAGGTTTTGGGTGAAATTTGTACGGAACTTGAAATCTCTCATCGTTATCAACGGTGCATTATGCTAAGCCGAGTCACCGCCAATCGTGCACGTCGCACTCTTTTTCTTGATTAAGCCCTAGCAACTCTGCAAAATTCGTGAGCTTGGGAAACAATTTGTCTCTCTCAAAACGGGCAAATTTCTTCAAACCCGCACACGTCATTTTCCCACGAGCGTCTTCCTCGGAAGTGGGCTTTGTCTCGACGCAACAATCTTTACGACGCCCTCTTTTCTTTTTTTCTCGCCATTCTTTCCTTAAATCTCGAACACGATCGAGAGGAAAATTCATATCCAAAGGAGACCATCGTTAGCGATAGAGAAAGAGATCATGAAGCGCAATCATTGCACTCGTGGCTCCCCAAAGCTTTTCTAGAGAGAGAGATAGAGAGAGAGAGAAGGATTGGGATGGCGTTGGAGCCAAAGAATAAGGACGAGTGACGTGAGATTTGATTAGAGTCCTGAGAAAGGATTAGGACAAGGGAATGTCGGTAATGCAAAGAAGAGGAGTGACGATAAAGTGCGATTAATCAAGAAGCCAAGAAAATCCTTAACAAAGCTTAGAAAAAAAAAACCCTAACGTCAAGAAAAAAGCAAAGCAACGTGCGGGTCGTTTTATAATGCTCTCTCTCTTTATCTCCCCTTTTCCTCTCTCTTTCTCTCTCTCTCTGTCACGCTCATCTCTTATCTCTCTCTCTCTCTCTCTCCTGTTCCTATGCTTCTTCCCTTCAAGCTCACGAAAGAACCTCGAATTATATAATGCTTTTCGCGAGCACGGAACGCCCAGCAGCAGCATCGATTGCCGTCGATGGAGGACATGCAAAGTGTCCACGCGAGATCGAAACGTGCTCGTATTCATCTTTTGGGTTCACTGTGGAACTTGCTTTTACGACCGCATGTGCACCTTAGTCTAGCTTTGAACTTTGTACCTCGTCGATTGCCGCAGATTCGCACGAAAAATGGTTGCTTCAGTCATGCCGATCAAAACGGTGATGTTTATAGTAGGGCAGGTAGCCGAGACATGAAGTGTTTTCAGCTTCGTTTAGGCTCTAATTTCGTGCTTTTGCTTTCGGGGACAGGGATACTCGTACGCGTTTGATCTTTTCGAATTGCGATACCTAGTTAATTCATGTGATTCAGGGCTACGTGTGGCGTTCCTTGCGCTAATCTCGTGCAAGATTCTCCCTCTCTCTTTCTCTCTATCTACGAGCTTTCATGGGTAACGAATATGTGACGTTTTGGGATTCCATTCCGATCAAGAAGTGACCAATCTAGGGACCCAGAATCATAGTAGATGAGCATTAAGTGACAAGGCCTCTCAAACCATCTTCTCGCCCTCTCCAAAAAAGTGAAAATTCTCTCTCTCTCTCTTCCTCTCTCTTCCCATTTCCACATCGATCATCGACATCAGTCCCACCAATGAACGATGTCTTAATGTCGCGCACGCACCCGTGAGAATGCAATCTCTCCAACAGCCCACCACAGCTTCTGACATTGGACAGCAGACGCACACACTTACGTTCATATTGGAAGACATCGTACCATCGCAATCGCATCCATTACTTCTGTCCATCTACACCAATATTCCCACGCATGGATCACGATGCCATATCATGAGTTTAAATGGACAGCATGCCATGTAAGATGCCCAGCGATGACTAGATTGCCGCTTTGGTTCCGGCAAAAATTGATCCGAGAGACTGTACTGGAATCTTGCATGAAGCCTCGGGACTAAATTAACAAAATTGAAAAGGTCAAAATTGAATTAGCATTCGCATGATAAGTTTAGAATTGATTAGATTGGTTGATTCTATTATGTTTGTCCTTTGTGTGATGCTTATGGTCAATTTACACCTGCTGGGGAATTTAATAGAGAAAACAAAAGGAAAGAGAGAGTGACGTGTAAAGAAGGGGCGTTATTATTTTTGGCACTTAGGGTATGAATGATATGGTGTCCTTTTGCATCAATTTGAGCTTCCATGGATGATTTTCAAAGCCATGCTCGAAAAGCATTTGAATTTTCTGTCTAAGCTTACCCCCCATTCTATGTCCATCCACGTGCATAGGGGTAGACCAAGGACAAATCGACATCATTAGCATTTTCGTACTTCGTTTCCCCTGTAAAAATAAAGGAGGTTCCGCTATTTTTCTTGAATACGTGTTTTAGTACATGAAAAATAATTATTCAACAAAGAACAGCCAAGCCAGTATTTATCAAATTATAAATGGGAGAGTTCTAATTGTTCCATATATCACTCTATCTCATTT
Source organism: Eucalyptus brandiana (assembly GCA_014182725.1). Classification (NCBI taxonomy): domain Eukaryota; kingdom Viridiplantae; phylum Streptophyta; class Magnoliopsida; order Myrtales; family Myrtaceae; genus Eucalyptus; species Eucalyptus brandiana. Next base: position 34,294,324 of record CM024677.1, read on the forward strand.
GGAGTGACAAAGAGGAAAATATATTAAAAAGTCATTTGGATTGCCGCTTTTAGTTTTGGAAATAGGCTCTTGTTCACATTGAAAATCCGTTTTCAAGATGCCGTCAACCCCCTTTTTTCTGCATTTCTTTTTTCATTATCAAATGAAAAATGAATCTACAATTTAAAAAAAAAAGAAAAAAAAACTGTACCCTCTTTCAACATTTTATTTATCTCTCGAGATGGTAGTATATGTTGACCATCATATATCGCGTCATGAACAATTTAGCCATGATCTGAATTTTCTCCAACAGTTCCTTGGAATACTCTTTACTTACCCTGTACAGTGCTCTTGTTAGTATCTCGATTGATTTTTAATCATCGGCACTAGTAAACGAGGTATGCATCGATCAATAGTTGAGATACATCAAACAATGCTCAGTAAATTAAATTCCTTTTGCATTTTGATTAGTGATCAATTAAAAAAGAGACTATCTTGGACTCATGCCTTAGATCTCTATGGCCCATTTCATGATTGATATTCAAGTATTTTCCATCATTCATTGGGTAGGGGTGGAGACTTACGAATGGACCGCTAACAACCCTAAAGATCTTTAGATCTTCTATTGCCCTATACAATGGTCATCATAAATTGGCCCTCTGGGCTTTGTGTTCATCATTCCTATCCCTTTGACTTTTGGAGGAAAATAGAAAAAAATAATACTCGAAAAAGTAATTTTAGAGGGAAAAAAAGAAAAGAGAGGAGATTTACCATTTTTAAATGAGCCATAATTGCTGCTGATGGAATAAGTATTGGTACTTTTTAGAAAAATGGGGTTTTGGACATCCATCCCAAGTTGGAAAGCCATGCCATCATTTTGTTTGTCATGCATGCTTGGTCTTGTTCTTTAGGGTTGCAATTTTTTCTTTTCCTTTTGCCTAGATTTTCTATGTTCATTGCATACTCCCTTGAGGAACATCCCAATCAACTAGGTCATAATAAATGCTTGCTGGTGAAGTGAAGAATGCCCTAGTCTTTTTCGTTAAAGCGCTATCACCATGCGTATGGTTAATGTGAGGCTTTTGTTCCACCAATCTCTAAATTCCGCGTGCCAAAATATTTAAATAATTCAAATATCAAATCATGATTTCATTTAAAGACTTAAGTTTCTTAAAACAGCAGACGGCGACTTCACAAAATCTTACATAATATCAAAGCAAGTCATCTTGAATTTAAATTTTTCTAGACCCTTCTTTTGCCTTTTCATTATCTATTTTCACACTTAGTCTTAGGACCAGCCTACGCTAATCTTTCCGTTTTAGCATTATATCGTCAAACTATATATATGATCAATGCGAGGTTTTCTTGCACCAATCCTTAAATTCCTCATGCCATTACAATTTTATGCGTTTTTGTTCGAATGAAAGAATTTTTTACGAGATAATTTTCTAGACTTTCACGTGTTAGGTTCGCTGAAGATTATCAATCAACGGAAAAACCATTTATTATCAAAGAAAATTGTCAATGCTTAGAATTGGGAAAATGAATTCCCTAACTTGAAAAAGGGAAAACATTTTCCTAAATAACGATCTTCTGGAAAGTATTTTCTTCTTTACATAAAGGTTTTTTTTTTTCCAAAACAAACACATTCTCAATGATAAAATCCCTAAAGCGACTTGCTTTGCTACAAGATATTTTCTATCCCCTCTATTTTGAAGGCCTCTAGGCATTGATTTTTTTTTTTTTTTTTTTTTTTTTTTTGGGTGCAAATTTTGTGGAGGAAAATGACCTTCACAATTAATAACATTGATGAAATAAATGGTAGGAGATACACTATCGCTATCTTGGAAAAAAGAAGGAGAAAAGAAGAAGGAAGTAAATGGGCTAAAAGGCCATGATGTGGGAGGATTATATGGCTTTCCTCCCATGTGGAGCCGGACCGCAACGAGTGGCCATGATGAACGTTGAAGCCATTCGGGAGGACCACCCTCGGCACGTGATACATCCCCAGTTTCTCTCGTGCGTCACGTGCACTGAATTTTTTGTTTTTTGTTTAGCCTCAAGTTACTTAGGGTGGTGCCCAGAACGTTTACGTTCAACAATTATTCTGAGGAGCAAAATAAAAAATTATTTCTATTCCGAGAAACAATTTTTGAACAAAAGTACGCATTTGGAAACTGTAAAAAAATTTTGTTTCTGGACTAGAAAAAGAATAAAAACACGTTTCTTAAACTTGTATAATTTTTTTGTTTCTTTTAATTTTTTAATTTTTTAATTTAATTTTTCCTTTTTTATTTTTTAATTTTTCTTCCTTTTGGCCGGTCGCCGACCTCGACTATGGCCAGAAACTGGCCGACGAGGGCCGGCGACCTCGCCGAAGCTACGCGAGCTCGAGCTCACCCAACCAAGGCGAGGTTGAGCCTTGACGGCCGGTCGTTGGCGTTGTTGGCCCTCAATGGCCAATCGCCGGCCATGGCCGAGGCCGGGGACCGGCCAAAGAAAAAAGATGAAGAAAAGAAGAAGAAAAAAATAGAAGAGAGAAAAATTGTTTCTCGAAAGTGTTCTCGAGAATAAGAAATAAGTTTTTTATACTTCTTGTTTTTATTCTTCTTGTTTCTATTCCAAATTTGTTTCCAAAACAAAAAGAATAGATTTTTATTCCCGAGAACAAAAGTGTAAATAAACGCGTTTACATTTTTTTTTTATTCCCTAACAAAAGAACAAAAATTGTGTTTCAAGAAACAGAAACAAAAGCCAAACAAATAGCCCCTCAGGGACCAATTTTGTTGCAACAAATTGATTCTGACCTCGTGTCAAGTCGAGTCAAAGGCAGGTGATCAATGCCGGGACCTAGGGACTACAGCGAGGATTTTCGAAGCAGGGAGCTTCCGATAGCGAGAAGAGTAGATTTAGTTGGTGTGTGAAAAGAGGAGGTTTAAAATTGTATTCTACAACGTCATATAAAACGGCATACTGATTGAAATTTTTTGCATTAAATTGAAAGGCTTCTTGAGTGTATAAGAGCAATTATGATTTATGTAAGGGATAACTATCAAAAAAGTCACCACCGACCTTGGTGGCTCCGCTGGATGAGACCTTGAACCTTGGGGGAAAGGTGTAAGGGTCGAAACTCAGTGGAAGCATCGACGACTTAAGCGTGATGTTGGAGTGGTGGGTCCTCTGCTAGCATCACTCCAGGGTTTACCTGGCGGTTATGTACCACCATAAGGTGACGAACGGCTGACGGGGTTCTTGGATTACCAAAAAAAAAAACTATCAAAAAAGTCCTAATCTTATTGTATAACAACCAATTTAATCATAATCTTTCAATTGTGACAATTTAATCTTAATTATTTTAACGATTTGCTAATTTAGTCATTCTGATCAATTTTGACTAGAAATCGCTGATGTGATGGTCCAATAAATGCTAACTATCTTATGTAATATGTCTAGTGCTAATGTGAACTACAATTTTTTAAATTTTTTTTGAATTTTTTATTATTTTGTTGTTTTTTTCCTTTCTTTTTTTTTTTTTCAATCCTAGGTTGACGACATTCACCTAATCTCGACAAGGTTCACACACTTACCCACACCAAGTGAGGGTAGCCGACCAATGCTAATCATATCACGTAGGACGGCCAACGGTAACTAAACTGTCACATTATTGATTTCTAATAAAAAAAATGGCCGGATAACTAGATTAGCAAATAGCTAGAAGTTTTAAGATTAAATCATCACAATATTTAAAACTAAATTGACACGATTGATAGAGTTTGAATTGGCCGCCACACAACAGATTTATGACTTTTTGAATAATTTTATCTCTATGTCAATTATAAACCTCTATATATGAAACCAATTATCGACACATAAAAGGGGAGAGAGACAAATGTATAAGCTATCTTGGCACGGAGCCCCAAGGCTCGAGCCCACCTCTTATGCAGATCGATCCGTGAGCAGAATTCATGCACGCCACGCAATTGGGCGGAGCCAGTTCTCTGTCGCGTGGTCCATGACCGTTAGCAATCAGTCTTTCGTGTAACGAGCGATGTCGTCTGGAAATCCATCGCCGCAGCTCGCGAAATAATTGGAGTACGGATGTTTGTTTCCGGTACACATGTTATTTATCCAGGTTGTGCTAGGAGCCACGCGATAGCCAAGCCGCTATCGATGCGATTCTCTGAAAACCAGCCACATTATTGCAGTTATGTATGTATTATGCGTACTGGTTTTGCAGTAGAATCTCAGTCGGATTGGCTGCGTACAGGAGGCGGTGCTCACGTTGAAATCTTTCACTTCATCAGACATGCTTTCGGAGGGAGGAACAGGAAAGGAAGACCATCAAGAGAAAAGATCTTTGGCCCAACGTTGCTTCTGAAAAATGTCCGATTACTTAGGATTCATTTTGTTTTAAGAAAAAAATTAGTTTCAAAAGATTATTTTGGATGGCAGAAAGCTAATTAATCTACGAAAAATGTTTTATGTGAAATGAAAACAACAAACTTAAATTGAGAGACATTTCTCACTCTAGCACGAAGGAAATCATTTTTCCTAAATCACCAAATAAATGAAAAATGACCATTTCCCATGCATGAAAAACATTGTCTTTTATCATGAAGTTTTCAGTGAAATAAACGTCACAAACGAGAGAGATATGAAACTGTCCGTGCGCCCCTGAGTTGGAAATCAAAGGTAGAAAATTCAGATTCCTTGAAGCATGGGGGAACAAAAGAGAGAGAAGTGAATATCGCATGTTATGATATCTCAATGATCGTAGTATGTCATTTACAGTTCAAGAATGAGGCCAGAAGTGAAATCATCATCATCGTGAATGAAGTTTATTTTAGTATTTGATATCAGTAATCAAATCAACATCCCCAATAATCTTCTTCAATCCCCAAAACCTCTCGCCTATCTCCCGGACGTCGAACCTCAAAACATCTATACTCGAAAACACAGAAAGGAAGACAAAAAACATACATATCCAGAAGGCGCGGACATATGTAACAACAAACTAGATAGGAGGAAAAAGTTGAATATGGTGAAAGCTATACTGATGAGTATATATTCCGGGAAGCTAGACTTATAAACAGACTCTAAAAGGCAAATCGATTTCCCAGTAGCACGCGTCCGGTACTCCTGTGAACTCACAAGTACTGTTCTTGTATCCTTGCTCGGTTCTGTTCCCACCATAATCTAGCATGCGCTTCCCCAAACAATTCCCGACTGCATCAGAGATAGAGAAATGAGTTGAGATCCATTTGATCAATTTCACCAATGCAGTTGCAGTTACATTCATCTAACATGAGTTGCCCTGGATCCACAAATACTGCCTAGTCTATTTGAAAAGAAGCACCACGTAGTGTAAAGAAACGTTGATAATTAAAGCAAATGCAACGGATTGATTATTCAGAAAACCTCACACAGTGACAGAGTAAACGAAAGAAACTAAGCAACACAGTATCATCTACCAGTGGTTACCCTTCCTTTCATAAACAAATAAATTACCTGAAACGAACTCGTCTAAGCTCTTTGGTGCCACCTGGCAAAGCTCTGATAGTAATATAAACTCCTGGCTCATCCTGTTCAACCCATTCAGTCTCCATATCACTGGCATTGCTGACAGAAAGCTCTCCAGAGTGATCTGCCTCTCTAGATGAAATAGAACCGTCCACAGATGATGTCTCTGCTTTTACCCCACCGATGGTGGAGAGCTTAGGAGTTGAAGCAAGAGCAGCCGAGTCGTAGCAATGACGAAATTGCATTGGCCGGTGATGATCAAGTGAATCTGAGGACGAGTAGCCCATCCCCATTGAGTGGTGATGATTACGAGGATGGCATTCTTTACTCAGTTGCGGAGTCACAGGGCTCTCCTTTGCAGATTCATTCCTGGAGCCCTGGAAAAGGTAAACAAATAGAGTCAATATTCCATTTCTTCTTATCTCACAAATGAGGGGTCTAATGCTTTTTCTTTTCCTTTTTCTTCTTTTTTTGAGAAGTCCTACATACAGCGTGCCAAACTCACCTCATCTTGGGGCCTTGGAGGTGTTGGAAGTGGCACTGCATCACGGTTGAAATGTTGAACATTATATAGTTCCATGACTTTGTCACAGTTCTCAGCCCACCATCTCTGAGCTTGCCACTTGTTAAACATTTCACGGCTGATCAATTCAAAAAAATGGTAATTAGCAACTGCAGAATTATAGGAATGACAGAATTCTGGAGGTATCAACCTCATCCCGAAACAGCTAGCTACATATCCTAGGAGAAATCATGGCATAAAGATCAAATCATGAGTATAAATTGTGGGACAACCAACTGCAGTGTCTTGGTTCACCATATTGATGATGAAATTAACGGTTAGTTTTTTCCTTTCAACATTTTAGACAATTTCCCTATTTCATGCAGAAACTTATACTTCTTCTTAGATAAATGGATGAAAAAAGCCAGCATTGAATACAGCAGAATATCTTTTGAGCAAGAAAAAAAATACATAAGCGAAATGTCTGTAGTTTCCACCACAAATATTACAGAGTGCTAGAGGGAGTAACAGAGTTGATACCAAGCATACTATTGCGTGCATTATCTACATGATGCATCTTTAAGTGCTCGAGGCTACATGATATGAGAGACTACTTCACAAAGAGAAACCATCCCAAACCTTGATATGAATAGGCAGCAAAATGCAGGATTACACGCAGGGATGGATCTAGCATAAAAACTTGGGGGGAGGGGCCAAAATATATGATACAAGGACAGTTTATGGACATGGGAAATATATACTGACAAACACATATGTAGATGATATGCAGTCAGTTTTAGAAACATGGCAATAGATCAGAATTGGTTTTCAAAAAACATGTCTGCCCTAAATATGTTTAAATTGAAAAAAAAGTGCAGACTGAATCACAATTATGATAAATAGATAAACTCATTAACAAAGTACATAATAATATGATTCTCATTATTTTCTCCTAGTATTGGATAAGATGTATCAAATGATTATAATTAAAGAGTATATTCATGAGAGGTTCTTAACTTTTTCTGGTATACAAAAGCAAAATGGCATGAGATTGAAGATCATATTTGAAATTAGGTAAATTAATGGAATCTTAAGTGGCTACAATAGAGCGTATATTTACACATCTGTAACAGTTCTATAGCAGCATAATGTGCATCTCTTAAATTTCCAGAACTGGAAATAAATACTATAAAAAATAATCCGTATGCTAAGATACCTTATAAGCAGTAATATGGGTATTTAGTAAGGTAATAGTTATCTCCAAATTTTTCAGAGTTTATATTATCCTCCACAATTTCTATGAAGTTGTGCATTCTCAATGCAAATCCAAATACAAAATATAATTATATCTTCTTCCTATGTTGAATCAAGGCTCATTAGTACACTTGTATTTATGTGGGGGCAAGTTCAACAACTGATAACAAAATATTGCATTGTCAATATCAATTTATAAAATGCCTGGTGGGGACAAGTGCCTCTGTTGCCCCCATGTTGAATCTGTCCATGATTACACATGTACCAAATGGATTATGGGAGACTAGGATCAAAAGAAAAAATATGTCATTACCCAGTTTCCAAGTCAGAAACTTTATATATGACAAACAGCTCCAAATAATATGTGAACTTGTGTAATTAGCATTTAGTGAAGCGACCTCAATGTAGAAGTTGCTCGCCAGTTGCGAAGCATGAAACCGGTGTCAATCAAGTAAGCGAGAGACTATTGACACTATTGACACAAGACACTGCTTTACAGAGTGGCATCAACAAAATATTCTCGAGCCCAGATGAAAACAGCAAAAACTCAGTTTTAAAGAGGATTACTGGTGAATGACAATTTAGCCACCACCCACCCAAAATAAAAAATAAAAAACATGACAAAGCAAAAGTTGAGTCATGTGCTCCCTAAAAAGAAGAATTTAATGCCTCAAGAATTTCAACTACCTACACAGTATGTGCTCTCAACATCATTCAGAATCGATCGCCATCCCCTTACTCATTCCCCCATCACCAATCCCACGTCCTAAAAGAGAGAAGGAAATAGCTCATTGAACTTTGGGGGGGAGATACTGTGGTGAATCATAATATATATGCTCCTAACATCCATATCTTTGCCCATGAAGTCTTCCATCTAATTCATAGGTATTTCCGTACTATCAAACCTAGGTGAGTTGGGATATTAAAATAGTCAGAGGAAGATTAGCAACACCGTAGCATCTGATCATTGCGTTGACAGCAAAATTTTTACTTTAGATCCTACCGTTTGTCTAAAGATGTCATGTGTGGATTGCAGCTATGATATGGACACATAATTAGGATAACTGGATAATATCCACGTAATCAGGAAGCAACTCACGAACAGCTCCTGCTCTATAAAAGACGAGGGAAGTGGCTCATGACTCTCTACCCGATTTGATAAAACTCTCAGAAGCAAGTGGGTCAAGTAAAACATGGAAAGACCTTCAATTTTGAATAGGAAAACAGAACAGCTCCACTGGAAGGGTTCCCATATCTCCATAAATCCCAGGTAGAACTGACAGATAGACATCGGTAACACGTCCAAACAACATGAAACTTCCTGTCAAACTAAAAGCAAAGAATATCCAACTAAAAGGAGGCCCCTACAAAAATTATGCATGCCCAATCATGTCCAACAGAGAGAAATTGAGCTCACATCTACCAAACTTCTACAACAAACAATAGCAAGGTACCTGAATCGAATCCGCTTGAGTTCATTCCCTCCCTCAGGTAATGAAACGAAAGTGATGAGGACACCGGGCTCCACTTGCGCGACCCACTCCTTAGGCTCATCTTCCTCCATAAACACCACCGACTCAGTACGCCCACTCACGGATGCAGGGGTGGTCTCACCACTCGAAAGCCCCTTGAGCCTCGACTCCATTTCCTTACCCCACAACCGAGGGGTCGAGTTCGAGCTGCCCGCCCTGCGGTATTGACCGTGGAGCCTCGCCGAATCAGAGGCAGTTTCGGAGTCAGCATAGTTCTGATTGTGGTTCTGGTTCGATCCCGAACATGGCTTGCAATTCTTGTATGCTCCCGAAGCCTTCAAAGCCATGTCCTTAATCTGAAAACACAAAATTTCAACTCCGTTCACCGGATCTATCCTCTAATTCAACCGGAAACAGGAAAGGCACGGCTCCAGATCTCGTTAATTCAGCCATATAATTCGTGCCCGTCATTTCAATTGCCCAAGCGATACAACAGTAGATTAAATTTTCTAAATTTTTCAACTTTTCCTTCCGCGCTTCATTAACATTCTTTTCCGAGAGCCGGTTTTTTTTTTTCCAATCCCCCAAGTCCCTAATTTTCTCATTCAGGAGTCGACGAATTGCGCTCGTGGATATTGAGATAAACCTCCCGCGCGCCTCCGCATACTCAAATCCCCCCAGGGGGCATTTCCGCAGCAATCAGCAAACAAGACGGAAAAAGAAAAAGACAGGGAGGACGACGTCGTCGTCGTTTACCTGGGCGGTGAGAGCCTTAATGGCCTGCTTGGTGCTGGGCGTGCCGACGGCATCGGAGGCGTCGTCGTCCTGCTGCTGGGGGAGGGAATGAGATCCGCGGCCGTTGAGCTGCGGCTGCTTCGAACAGGCTATGCAAGTCAACATCTTTCGATTCGTCCCGGAATTGTCGCCGACTACAACCACCAAAGAACAAGAAAAAAGAAAGAAAGAAATGGAGCACGAGATCAGTACCTCCAGAGACGCCACAACAAAGCAGAAGAAAGAGCGGAAAATCGGAAGCAGACATCAGTATCCAGGGCTTACATGCAGGGATTAAACAAAGGCCGGGATCGTACGGATCGGCAGCCTTTCCTTTTCAACGCGCAGGCAGGCGCGGAGAGACAGTACGAGAAGGTTAGGAAATGGAGATTGAAGGCGGCACGAGTGAGGGAGGGAGGGAGGGAGGGAGAGTATTGTATTGAGTATAGTACGAGTTGCTATATATGCGGCGAGAGAGAGAGAGAGAGAGAGAGAGAGAGAGGAGAAGTGACCGTTAACGGCGGAGGACGGGATGCGAAGAGAAGGGATTCACGAGGAACTGTCCACCATTAAATGCCAGCGATCTCCACAACACTACCCCCCCTGAGTCTCTCCCCTCTTCACGCTTACAGAGGAGTGATATAGAGAGAGAGAGAAATTCACACTCAAAGTCACACTCTTTCTCTCTCTAGAACCAGCGGTGCTGCCTCCTGAGTAGCGCCATTTGCAGAGAGAGAGAGAGAGAGAGAGAGAGAGGGATGAACGAACAAACAAACTCGCGCTCGCCCGCACGGATTAAGAGAGAGAGAGAGACAGAGGTTGCTTTGAGATTTGAGCAGAGGAGAAGAGAGAGAAAGAGAGAGAGGCAGGGCATGCATATAGAATAAGAGAAGGGGAGAGAGTTGCAAGTTGATGCTGCGCGAGAGCCCTGGTGGCTTATTAAATACTGCCCCCTCTTCTCTCTCTCTCTAGCGACTTCATTATCGCTCCAATGTTCCAATCGCCACATTTGAAGGAAATTCAATTATAATAATAATATATTATAATGCATTATAATATATAATATAATATAATATGTGATGAAGCTTTCATAGCTATGTTGATAGACTCTGAATAGCGCCCTGGCCCTGGCAAACAACGAAAGAACAGAGAATGCCCGGAACGAGGGAAAGGAGTACCATATCCTATCATGGCCAGGGCGAAGGAGGCCGGTGTGAGTCTCGTTCGGTACCTCGGAGTCCTCTGAATGGTTGGGTAAAAACTCGTGGCCCTATTTCGAGGCAAGGGTATTGTACTGTTGTACATCATCTTATACAGTGTCATGATCAGAATGTTATGAAATCCCCCACCTCAATTTCCACCCTCTCTTTCCCCCATTCCTATATTTCCCCCCATCCATGCTATTACTTTGCCCCTAATATGTCAAGTTCAGGCTCATCAAGCTCTCGCATAATTAATTTACAAAGGGGGAAATTATATTTTTTGGGTTTGGGTTTTTGGCAACTTTTGGCGTGTTTTAAAGTATAATTTTTGAAAATTATGCACGTTTTAAGACTATGAGGGAGTTGGTCTATCGGCAGCATTAGTGATAATCATGCGGTCAAGCATCGTGCGGGCAAGATGAGTCCCGGAATGATGAGCTCGCAACAGTAGGGGAGAAAAAACCGCATCCAATCCGCCGTGGCTCCCGAGATCCGACGGCCCAGGACCCCCCCCCGCGTGACCGAGGATGCACGAATCGGTGGTGGGGGTGATGATCCGGCGGGGCCCGCGGCCACCAATGCATGCCCGTCCGATCCCCCCCCGTCCCCCACCCATGTCGTCCCCTCCCGCGGCCGTGATTGATTTAATTTTTAAAACGCGATCGAGTGGCAGCGGGCCCCGCTTTTGTCCCCTAACAAAGGGGTCACCCCCAAAAAAACAAAAAAAATTGAAATTAAAATTAATTGAATGAGAAAGCGAAAAGAGCTGAGCTCATGAGCTCGCTCGCTAGTCGCTATTTCTCTCTTCTTAGGACAAAAGTTGATCCTGAAAACCAGGAAGACCGAGGTTTGTCAAGTACCAGCAAGCCGGGATGTGCGAGAGCACCTCTTTTGCAATTCTCCTCTTTTTTTATTATTTATGATTTGACCCCGGATCACAACTTTGAATTGAGAAGACGTCTTTTTTTTTTGGCTCGCCCAACTAGACCCCAGGTCTCCTTTAGCATGACTTCTCGCATGATTGATGAATTAGCAAACGGAATAGAATCCATCACGACCGGAATCCTTAACGACATGGCCCGTCTGGTATGAGACTTTTTGGCATGTGTGCATAACTTTGTCCTAACATAGCTTTTCTAATAAGGACGGATACTGATGTTGTAACTTCGATCGTGCCGCGCCTTCTTTTTTCTTTTGGACATTGCACTCGGCTTATATAGAGTGCACGAACGGGTCTTATATATGTACTCTTAACTCCATGATTTACGGAAGTTATCTTTATTTATTGCCCTGATCACTTGCTTTAGACTTAAAGTGAGTGAGGATGGATGATAATTACACGGAACAATTGCTCGACCAAAGATTAAACATAGCTAGGTAGAGCAAAAGCATTAAAATGATTACCATCTAGACCATGAATTGAGGCCTAGACCTAAAGCATGTGCTTTTCCTATAGTACCAAGATAGGCTCAAATAAGTTGTTGCTATATTTAACCAAAACTTAGAGAAGACGGGAGAGCAATTGAAGTCGAATTTATATTTGTCCAAACGAGGGCCTCCCATCTCAATGTCCAAAACCCTAGACTCCAACCCAAATTTGAATCATCCATTATTTTTGTGCTTCCCCTAAAGCTAGAGCTACCATGCATTATGAGCGTCGAAAGCATGATGTTTAATGGTGTTAGTGATCGATCCGAGGTGCTGCCCATGTGGGCTAATTGATGATCGAGAATGTGCCCTATAGATAGCTAGTATTAGATGGCATGTACGGTGGGACGGGGGCTTAATTGACAACTTTAGGCAAAGAAAAGGACTTCAAAAGCAAAAGAATTGATAAAGTCGGGGAGTTTTAAAAAAAAAAATTGAAACAAAAGAAAAGAGATATATATTTGCATTGGAGTTGGGGATTTCAAGTTTTGTGCATCAAAAGGATGGGGGGCCCAAAAGGAGTTGCACTTAGCCCCTCCAACTTTTGGTCATATTATTTAAATGATAAGAACTTTCATTGAAGTTTAGATAATTATTGAAAAAGGTGGATGATATTAATTAGCCAAAAAAATTTAAGGAGTTTTTTAAATATTTTTTCTTAGGTTTTTTCTTAACATGCAATTTTCCTTATTTCAACGACATGTGAAATTTGACAAACAGGAGGCTGCACGGGCAAAATGAGCCAAGCAGATTCTAATTCTATTCTAATTCTGAAACCTTAAACTCATAGGTAAAAAGAGACAACATGTACATAAAGAGCATCTGAACTTCGTAGATGTTAACGGGCTCGAATTTGGCTCTCTCTTGGCGATCTCTCGAAGTGAAGGTATCGGACTTCTATTGTTGTTCCTAATAGAAAAACTGCATTGTTCATCAAATTCCTTTATTGAGATATTCACCAAATATCAATATGCATTGGGAGTGTATCCATCATCTGGACACCGAGAAAAAGGAAATCGAGAGACAAAGTTTTTATCCTAGTTCATCCTGGTTCACCCTTAAATTCGAGTTATGTCTAGCAAAGGATTCTACATAATTAATACATCTCACTACTCTATTTCATTACTTTTAATTACAAACGAAAAGGATTATATAGGCAATACAGTAGATATTCATGAGCTCATGTCTAAATTATTGATAAAATATGAGCTCAAACTATAAAAACCATTATAGAGACCATCACAGGGACATTGCCCCTATGATCCTGCTAGGGCGTCCCTTAGATTCCTACTAATTATTGGGAATAGGAACCACGTGTCTTCCTATTGATGGAGAGTATGAATCACACCTCAATAATAAACGAACAATTCAAGATACTCTGACACAACTTGATTGATTTCGAAATAGATAAATCGGTCATGTCGCCGTTCTATTCTTCCATGGCGAATCTAATGTCACTTTCGCATGGGGGAAGAAATCGAATTTCACGTACTTTAGGCGTCCCATCCACGAAAAGCGACCTTCGATCGACTTCTCTTTTGTTTGGGAGGGAGGATCGTTTAATTTTGTCTCCTTTCGCTTTGTTTTTCCACCTCATTGGCTTTCCGTTGCTCTTCTCTCCCCCGTCTTTTTGTTTTTTATGTTTTTGACCCCCTCTCCTCTTTTTTCTTTGTCTGCTGTGGGGTGGGAAATCTTTCTTTGGAGTGATCAAGACATTGCGCTAGGCATTCTTTTGTTGGGCTTCGATTTTTGGTACATAAAGCGAGAAAAGCCTTAAAGATCAAAGTTCAATGATCGATCCATTATGCCAAAAAAAAAAAGAAGAAGAAATAAATCGAAAGCTCTCACGACAAGATAAAGAACCTTGTCTACTGTTTTGGAAAGAATGCCAGCTAGGTATGAAGCTTCCCATTCGATTATTCTATGAGTTAAACCAATTCAAAACGTTGCTACGATCTTTTAAAACGTAGATGCTACACTTGAGATTTCTCTTTAGTTGTATGTATTCGGATAATCTAGTCTCTTTCGGTTGATGGCCGATCGAGGATTCGAGGCTAAGGAAGCCAGATGAGGGAGATCTTTTTTACTCCGGGGGACTTGGGCTGCCACCAGCCCCCTCTAGCTATGCCGATGCTTCGAGTCTCATGTCATTATTCCCTATGCACATTTTAGTAGGCTAGGGCAAGTTTATATTCGAGAACTAGGAAATTATAGAAGGTTTACCGGAGCTCGAATACATGCAATCATCGTTGGGTGATCTTAGGCCTCTCTCGTCCTATATGCTAAGTCAAATGGTGAGAATTTCTCTTAAACTTATAAACTGACTATCAACCCATTCTACAAAACAATGTGAGATAAATCCCAACAATCACTTCAACACTGCATCCATGTGGTATGCTCGTCCAAACTGCATGAATCCAATGCCTACCATGCCGGGGGAAACACCGTAGGTGCAGCAGTGCATGCCGAGGCCTTCAAAACCGGAACGATTGCGCCTGATGATGTTTCGTACCATGAACTCAAACTCGAAAGAAAAAAAAAGACAATACAACTCGGCAAGCAGTGTTTCCACAAAAGAGGAAAAGCTAAGGTGACCCACTTCGGACGTGAAAGCACATCCATAAATCAGAGAAAACACACTCAAAGCCAAAGTTGCAATCCAACGAAGCCTAGATAGGGGCACTTTACGGCAACTTTCTGTCTCGGCATAAACTATTGCAAAGCTTTTGTAGCGTTTAGGGTTTTCCTAAGCAAAGCATTATCGGGGTCTGTAGCTAAAGTTGGATTTTGCATAAAGGGGAGGGGAACGGGGGACTACGCTTGTTGGTGGAGGAAAGCTTGGTGGGTTATGGGGACGATGATGCATTGCTTGCGAGGAGAGGAGTGCAAAAAAGTTGGCCCCAACGTGCGTGGTGTTGGTACGAAGCAATGCAAAAGAACCAGGTAGAGTTTTTAACTTTTTTTAAGTTTCTTGCTTTTTGAGGACCTCAGGTACTTAGCTGCTAAGTTGAGTATATATTCCGGGTTTGTCGATGCCAAACTTGGGTTTTACAGAAGGAAAAGTGCCATGATAGCCGTTGATTTTAGAGGAGGGTTTTTGAATTTTATATTGTTTGATGTTTTATAGATTATGTATTGATGGAAGAAGAGAGCCGGACATTTCTAGAATGTGGTGATTTTCAGCTTTAACTAAGTTGTCAAAGTCATCCTTATTTATTTAATTTATTTAGGATTGATGGATTTGGGAGTAAAAAAGGCAAATCAGAGAGATTAGGATTGCTACAGACTAGGAAGGCCCCTTCCTTTTTATAAACACGAGTATAGTTGGAATGATTTAAGCACTTTGTCATTGGGGTGTCAATGGTTTGGTTTTATGAGAAATCATTGTTATTTTAAAAATTGGAGTTAATAAAACAAAAAACACAAGGTAAAATTTTTCGAAAAGTCCTAAATCTACTATACAGCGATCAATTCAATCTTATATCTTTCAGTTTTGCCAAGCTAATTTAAAAAAAAAAAAAAAAAAAAAGCATCAACTTTAGGTTAAGGGACAAATCCGGCCCAGACTTTTTTTTTATCTCATAAAAAAGCATCTATTTTATGTTGAGTGACAAATCAGGCTTGTAAAAAAGCATCAACTTTAAGTTGAGTGACAAATCAAGCCCAAACTTCTTCTTTTTTGTCTCATAAAAAAGTATCAACTTTAGGTTGAGTGACAAAGTAACCACCGCTCTTAACGGCGCAGCTGGCTCGGGCTCTCTCCTCCTCACAAAGGGGAAAAGTTCGAATCCTAGAGGCATCGTTAGAGATTCTTACTTGGAGTACTGTGGTGGTGGGTCCTGTAGCCCCTCTCCTAGGGTTTACTAACTTTGGGTCGAATGACAATTTTAGCTCCAACTTTTTTTTATCTCGAAAAAAATCACCAACTTTCACTTAATCCTAAATCCAGCCCCCCTTAAATTAGATCCATCGATTACCGTTAGCAATAAATTCAGGTGCGTCTCCTACACTTCACTTGCAAGTCAAAAAAATTTTCTGGCCAGACTATGTCATTTTGTTATAATATGAAGTTATAGACCACCACTCATTAAGAGACACCATAGATGAGATTCGTCAAGCTCACAGTTAGAACCTTTTTTTCTTGAAACAAGGTTAACTTCAAAATAGAGAGTTAATGGTAGGGGTCAAATTTGAGATAAGGATGAAAGTTTTTGATCTTTTATGAGACAAAAAAAAAA
Source organism: Eucalyptus brandiana (assembly GCA_014182725.1). NCBI lineage: Eukaryota > Viridiplantae > Streptophyta > Magnoliopsida > Myrtales > Myrtaceae > Eucalyptus > Eucalyptus brandiana. Next base: position 34,310,693 of record CM024677.1, read on the forward strand.
ATTAGTGCTAGAATTGTTTGTCGACCTAAAGTTTTTTTTTTTTGGTATTGGAGGAACAGAACTGCAGTAGACACCACGCCGTAAACCCCAAGTGACACTTAAGCGGGAGGACCCACCACCCCGAGTCACACTTAATACACCTAGCGCCTCCCCTGGGTTTTGAACCCTTCACCTCTTCGTTGAGGATCAGCAGAGTCTTAACCAGTGGAGCCACCGCGGCCGGTGGTTTGTCGACCTAAAGTTGATGCTTTTTTACAAGACAAAAAAAAAAAAATTGGGTCAGATTTGTCCATCGACCTAAAGTTCGTGCTTTTGTACAAGACAAGAAAAAGTTTAGATTAGATTTGTCCATCAATCTAAAGTTGGTGTTTTTTATTGGAATTAACCTCAATTTTTTCATTTCGGTCCTAAACTTTAGACAACTTGCCAATTTAATTCTAAACATTTCAATTATGTCAATTTAGTGTTAAACATTTAAATGATTAACCAAACTAATCATAAACCTTTTAACGAATTGACTATTTAGTCTTTACAGCTAATTTTGACTGGATGTCACTAACATGGTGGCTTAATTAGCACTAGCCATCTTACGTAGTGTGACCAGTACTAACGTTGATAATTTCCTTAATTTTAAAAAATATATGTTTTTATCTTAATTTACATTGATTTTTCTTCTTCTTTTTTTCCTTTGTTTAACACAAGGTGAGCAAGGTCACTAACTACTGGCCAAGAGCCGAAGACCTCCATTGACTACCTAGGAAGGACTAGTGGTGATGACCCCCATTGGGCCCTAATCAAGAGATTTGGCGAGGCAAGGGCATCTTGCTCGCCCAAGCGCTCATAGCCACAACAAGGGCCAAGGGTTGGCAAACCCTTGTCAAAGACGGAGGTTGCCAGCTCTCGACCAATGACCTACAACCTCATTGGCCCTATGTAAAAAGAAGGAAAAAAAAGAATTAATTTTTTAAAATTAAAAATATTATCCATGTTAGCATCTAGTGCTAATTGGATCATCACGTCAACAATATTTGGTCAAATTAGCCAAAATGACTAAATTGGTAATTCGTTAAAAGGTTAAATATTACTTTTACAAATTGTTAAAATGTTTAGGACTAATTGGCGTAATCAAAATGTTTAGGATTGAATTGGTCAGTTATCAAAAGGTTTTAAATTAAACTGGCAAAATTAAAATGTTTAAAATTGAATTGGTCATAGTATAATAAATTCATGACTTTTTAAACGATTTTCTCAAAAACCCAAACTATGTCTAGCTGAGCATAGATACCTCGAAAATTTTGGTGTGTCACTAAAAGTCCTAAACGTGTCTATGGTGATATGAATAATCCAAACTTTTTTTTGATCTTATAAAAAACCTCAGACCTTGAATGGAATCGAAAATGAGGTTATATATAAGTTTTGATTTTTTGCAACACAAAAAAAGTCTGTGCATTTGTGTCACACGGTAAGCAAATTTAGAGTTTTTCCACACAAAAAGAGATTGGACTATCTATGTCACAATGTGTAGAGTTTGGGGTTTTTTGTGGTATTTATCCTCTAAAAATTACGTATTTGGACTAAACTTTTTTTATGTGTAATGGAAAAAGAGAGTTGAAAGTCTATAGAATATAGGGATTTTTCGGCATTTACTAAGTTATCAAAGTCATCCTTATGTTTAATTTATTTGGGATGATGTATATAGGAGTGAAAGACGCAAGTCAGAGTGATTAGGATTGCTGAAGAATAGTAAGTCCTCTTCTTTTTATAAGATGGGTATAATTTGAATGATTTTGCCACTTTCAGAGTATCGATTGCACCTGCATGGTCTTTCACCTTGGACTCGATCAATGGGCGGGCCGGACCGTACCGACACAAAAATCTCGTTTGGACCCGATTATGCTTACGAGGCATTAATTTTCTTCCTAAAACGACCCAATTTCTATCTGCCTAAATGTGCTCTGTGCCTAGACGGGTTTTGCTGGCCTTCGTACTTATGACTTCGTCTATTTTATGTTACAAAGATTGAGCATGAATCGGCCCATCGAGAAAAAAGCTATGAACTTATAGGGAAAATTATGCGAATGGTTTATAAATTTTGATTTGATATGCAATATCGCGCTTGAACTTTTAATTTATTTCATGTGATCTATAAACTTTAGTCCAATGTATAATATTATCCTTGAACTTTTCATTTATGCATTGTAGTCATTGAACTTTGATCTAATGTTCAATGTGATCCATGAAGTTTTTAAACATTTTGATATAATTTATGAACTACATTGAACATTTACCCATAGTTTAAGAATCACATTAAATAAATTTAAAGTGTAGGACAATATTACTTATTTAACTAAAGTTTAAGGACCACACTGTATTAGTTAAAAGTTAAAAAATAACAATGCCCAATGAATTAAAGTTCATGGGCCATTCATGGTATTATCTCAAAGTTATACGTGTTGAATTGATGATGAGCTTAATCCGTTTTGAGCCTAAGGTTCTAGACCCTCGAGCAGAATGGGCTAAGTCCGAATTCAATTCTCTGGTTGGGCCTTTTTGGGGAGTTTCAAAGTCGATTAGTTCGATCCCATGTAAGGCTGAGCATATCTCCAGGGCCTTTTTATTTCATTTTGTATACTAAAAAAGGAGAGTCATCTTTGTTTTTCACTAATACAAGTGAATTACTCTTTTTTTCTTGAGAAAGCATACAAAAAATGCATCCTGTCCTGCCTACTAGTTCAAGTTCATCGCATCGAGTGACGGTCGAAAGGGCTAGTAGAGCTATGTACTGCACTTAATAAACCTTGTGCAATTACATTCTTCTCAATTCGCATCTCTTGAATTAGGGTTTTTGCGATATATTTTAACTTGCCACTTTTAATAAAATTCCACTCCCTTCGTTGTTTGCATTCATATATAGCCTTCTCTTTTAGTTACAAGTGTTTCTGAATCTTAATTAATTTTAAATATCACAAGTAAAGAATATGAATATTGTCAATAGACCTTTATGTTCTTGTCTTGTTAATCTACCCTCCCCCATGACCCCACCCCCGATTCTCTTACCAATAGGGCCGCAATACTTGCTAGCAACGCCACTAGATCTCGACAGTAGAGATTCTAACATAAAATACATTTTTTGAGGAGGACCCACATGTCAAATTTCTCCCCCTTGCTCGAAAAAATTGGATAAGGTTATAAACTCCATTTTGTATATATTCTTCACGGACTAAATATGGTTTAGGTACTTAACCTCAAAACTCTCCTAAAGTATCCATAGTCATTGTCACGAAACTTCCATTTGCCAGCAAGTATCACGATGTGAAGAGGACGACATTTCGGTCATGGACAACAACATCGCTCAACCCGGCTCCTAGGAGTGCCACACCACATACATCCACTCGATTTTTCTTGCAAATCAACGCGAGGCTCACTTAGATTATCCCCACCACATCTCATGGCGCATCTGTTTCAACCTTCAACCGAAACTCAGTGCATCAGTCCCCTGTCGAAATCCTCCATGACCATTTGGTCATACGAGACGACGTCAATTTCCGTGGTCAACGAGTGCTCCGAGCACGTATAATTCGTCATACTACACTTTCCAGAACAATTACAAACTTTAAAAAACCATGTCGCTTTTTAATTAATCAAAGCGTTCCTTTCTGCCAGTAAGAATCCGACAAGTGCTGAATAAGAAAAACCTTTTCCGGGCCAAAAATAGAAAAAAAAAAAAAAAAAAAAAGGGCCAATAATAAATAATAATAATAATAAATTTCCTTTTCCATGCAGACCCGCCCATCCTCTGCACAGCCACTCCTGGAATCTCATCCTCCCCCACGCTTCATTCAACGACCGGTCGTCTCTTCCGTTCTCCGTAGCTTCCCCGAATTATTTTCTCGGCCGGGAAAATTCCGCCTCCCGCCCCCTCGTTATTTTCTCTCCGGAGAGAGAAAATTCTCGGCGCCGGGAAAATTTAAAGAAAAAGCGTTGTCGGCTTTGCGCAGTTCCCGCGATTCGTGTTCGACCCCTGTTCTGCGTTCCTACAGTTTCCCGTTCCCCTGTTTAACGTAAAAAGAAAAAGTGGGTGGCGATGCTGTCAAGCTCTGATCTTTCTTCCGTTACGTCTCCCTTCTGCAGTTGAAATGGCGCGGCGAGGGATTCGGGGTGGTGCCCTTTGATTTGGGGAGGGAGATAAGGTGTTTTGGCGAATTGGGTCGGAGAGATTTTGCTTAGGAAGAAGCGGGGTGGAGGGTTGGTGGAAAATTCGAGAAGATGCCTTTGATTCAGAGGAAGAAAGGTGCGGAGGCTGATAAGGCCGCCAGCTCCGAGGAGAAGATCGTTCAGGACGCGAGCGAGGACGAGGATAGGAAGAAGAAGGAATCGCCGGCGGGGAAGAAGAAGAAGAAGGAGCGCGGCGGGGAGAAGGGCAAGTGGTCGTGCTTGGACAGCTGCTGCTGGTTCGTGGGTTGCGTCTGCACGGTCTGGTGGCTGCTGCTGTTCCTGTACAACGCGATGCCGTCGTCGTTCCCGCAGTACGTGACCGAGGCGATCACGGGGCCGCTCCCGGACCCGCCGGGCGTGAAGCTGAAGAAGGAAGGGCTGACGGCGAAGCACCCGGTGGTGTTCGTGCCGGGGATCGTGACGGGCGGACTCGAGCTGTGGGAAGGGCACGAGTGCGCGGAGGGGCTGTTTAGGAAACGTTTGTGGGGCGGCACGTTTGGGGAAGCGTACAAAAGGTATGGCTCTTTTGATCGAGAATTTCCATTGGGTTTGAGCTGTTTTGATTAGCCGTGTTTTGATTGTGTATGAAAGTGGGAAAGTTGATATGTTTGGTTGATTCCGAGGATTGACTATGGCCTTGACAGGTATGTTGTCAAATGAGAGAGTTGGGATGTTGTTGTCGTGGCCTGCGTGCGTAATCAGTTGGGTGTTTACTAGTGCAGTTGTTGACTGTTTTTCTTTCTCAGGATGGGAAGTGGAGTATACATTTGGCAAGTACTTGATTAATATATTGAAATACTCATCAGGTTGATGATTCGTATATTTTCTTTCTAATTTAATTAGTCTTCAGATTATTAAATGTCAAAGCCCTGACCTTTTAGGAAATGCTGATGAGTACTAGTTTGTGAGCTTAATGACAGTATCTAGCTAAACTCTTCCTTTATTTAACTGAGCTGGGAGAGAGGTGTCTGATACATTGAAGATAATGTCAAAATACTGTGAGATCTTTTGTGGCTTGTCTCCTCATCATGATCATTTAATTTTCCCCTCATTCAACTTTAAGCCACTCCCTTTCCTTTGAGGGCAAGGGTAGGCAGATCATACTGGCGGCAATGTATGCACCCTTTTTAAGCTTAAGCTCTTTGCTAAATGCAAGCTCTGTGGACCAGAGCAAGGCCTGTTTTCCCCTGTTTTTTAGCATAATGCTGTAAATTTAGAATTCCCATTGAACCTGCATCTCCAACAATGGGTACTGACTACTAAGGGTCCTGCTTCTGTTATGGTTGTGTTCATGTAGTCGGTCTGACCAGTTGACCTTTTACGTTTGGACATATGTACAAATGCATTGCTGCTTAGACAAAGTGCAAATTCTTTTATGAAAGAATGACTTCCTCTGTTCTTGCTAGATTACACGAATTTCTCCAATAGCCCAAGTTCAACTGATTAAAAAGATCGAAACATTTTATGCCACAGCATGTAAAAATATGACTGTGAAGGACTTGTGCAGGTCTTGATGTGAAGCCTTCAATGTCTCTATTTTGACAATGATGCGTTGCTGGATTTCTTCATTCGATCTTGCGCTGCTATTTATGATCTATTTTAGGTTCTAGGGTGCTGAAAGGATTGTTCTCATGATTTGGTCAATATCTAGGCCTCTATGCTGGGTAGAGCACATGTCTTTGGACAATGAAACTGGATTGGATCCTCCTGGTATAAGACTCCGTCCAGTGACTGGACTTGTTGCTGCTGACTACTTCATGCCTGGCTACTTTGTCTGGGCCGTTCTGATTGCTAACTTAGCTCGGATAGGATATGAAGAAAAGACTATGTATATGGCTGCTTATGATTGGAGACTCTCGTTCCAAAACACGGAGGTATGCGCTTCAATCTGAACTGTTTGTTAAACAGCACTATTTGCAACTGGTGTGTTGAAAAGTCAATTGTTATACACTTGTCATTCTCAATAGAAATTCATTCAACCTTCTCGCTAACATTTGACTGATCAGGTGAGGGATCAAACACTGAGCCGGATAAAAAGTCACATAGAAATGATGGTGGCCACTAATGGAGGTAAAAAAGCTGTTGTAATCCCTCATTCAATGGGTGTTTTGTACTTTCTGCACTTCATGAAATGGGTTGAGGCACCAGCTCCAATGGGTGGAGGCGGAGGACCTGATTGGTGTTCTAAGCATATAAAAGCAATCATGAATATTGGTGGACCATTTCTGGGAGTTCCAAAGGCTGTTTCTGGGCTTTTCTCTGCTGAAGCAAAGGATATTGCAGTTGCCAGGTTAGTTTTAGTTTGTTTATCGAATGAAGAGCCAGTATCTGCTGCTAAAATTTGACACGGATTTGGAAGATGAAGGCGAACTATTGTACACGGGGACGCATATTTTTGCCTGCATCATCCTTGATTACACTAATGAACAAACCAAGTAGAAAAATGCATGATGTCTTACCAACGAAGCCCATTTGTGTCAACAATACTCTATGCTGGGTGGAATGTTTTCTCAACTTATATATCTAAATACATTTGAAAGTGCTATAATTTTGGATTTTTTTCTGTAAAATCTGGTCCATGCCTGACAAAGATGGAATACATTTCGCTTCCACATGTATAATGCGATCCTTGTTACTCTCCTAATATAAGAGGGAACCATTCCCATGCGGATGAGATGATTGTCTTGTTGTTTATCTTTGAATGCAGGGCAATTGCACCAGGTTTCCTGGGCAATGATATATTTCGCGTCCAAACTCTGCAGCGTGTAATGAAAATGAGCCGCACATGGGACTCAACCATGTCAATGATCCCAAAGGGTGGGGAGACAATTTGGGGTGGTCTTGATTGGTCACCTGAGGAAGGATATCTTCCTAGCAAGAGAAGGCAAATAATGAATGACTCACAGGTTTCAAGTGAAAGTAGCACCAACAGTTCCAGTTCTCGAGCAAGAGTTAATTATGGAAGGATCATATCATTTGGTAAAGATGCAGCAGAGTCTCCGAGTTCTGAGATCGAGATGATTGACTTTAGGGTGAATGTTCCTTCTCGATGTCCTTTTCTGATGCCCTGATTATGCTCTTATCGTCCTGTCAAATTATTTCCTATTTGTTTGCAAATATCATTCTTATGATGCTTGATTTTGAAACTGGAAGATAAAAAATTCATAAAATGACTCTAAACTCTAAACCCCCTTCTGTATCAATTCCTGGTGACAATGGGTTCTAGGTTTTGCAATCTTGATTATCAGATAAGGTAGCTAAGTGGAAGAGAACTAAGAATTTCCTGTTGGTCATTGGTTCTCTTTTATAATTTCACATTCAAGCATTTTGCCCTTCAGTAATTGTATATTCTTGTCAAGCATGTATTTGCCTCTCGCTCATGCTTTCCTGGGAGTAAAATGATTCAATCTTTTCATATGCCACATGAGACTTCTAGTAGAAAATTAACTTAGGCTATATTGAGTAGATGACTAGCTGTTTCAGTTAGGTAATTTGTATTGTTCCTCTGTCGGTTTCTTTTTTTCCCTACATTTTTTTTTAGAGTGCAGAGCTGATGATTTTGGACTTCTACATTCCTGGATGCAATTATGTACAGAGGTGGGAAACCTCGCGTGTATGTTTAGTGCACATACATCTTTATGGAAGCCTACCAAGACTTTGACACTGTTCATTGACAATGCGTGGTAGCCAATGCCAAATTATCTACAATGTTTTGCCCTAACAGTTTGATAATCTAGTTTGGGTCAAGCAATATCACTATTTAGCAAATGTTCTTATCCAACTTTTCTTTTTCCTGTGAAAATGATTTGTACATATTGTATCATGTATGTTGAAATCTTTTTTACTTATGTTGCTCGTTACTATTACTATTCAGGATGCTGTTAAAGGCCGGAATCTTGCCAATACAACCTGCCGTGATGTGTGGACTGAGTACCATGACATGGGAATTGAGGGGATCAGAGCTGTAGCTGAACATAGAGTGTACACTGCCGAAACAGTTTTAGATCTACTTCAATTTGTTGCTCCAAAGATGATGGCACGTGGTAGTGCTCATTTTTCATATGGAATTGCTGATGATTTGGATGACCCAAAGTACGAGCACTACAAATATTGGTCAAACCCTTTGGAAACGAAGTGAGAATCTTTGGACTACAACAATAGTTTTTAAGTGGGATGTTGTGCTCGTCTTTCAACTTATATTTGGAAATTTTTGCTTTTACAGCACTTGATTTGCTACTAATCCTTCACATCTTGCGAACTTAAAATCTCTCTCTTTCTCTACAGATTACCAAGTGCCTCGGATATTGAAATCTTCTCCATGTATGGAGTTGGCATACCGACTGAAAGAGCTTACATTTACAAGATGTCTCCCTCTGCCGAGTGTTTCATTCCCTTTCAGATTGATACTTCATTCGAAGGTGAAGATGAAGATAGCTGTCTGAAGGATGGCGTGTACACTGTTGAGGGGGATGAAACTGTGCCTGTGCTAAGTGCAGGCTTCATGTGTGCTAAAGGTTGGCGTGGTAAGACCAGATTCAATCCCTCGGGAATTCGCACTTATGTGAGGGAGTATGATCATGCTCCTCCAGCAAATTTATTAGAGGGTCGGGGAACTCAAAGTGGTTCGCATGTAGATGTAATGGGAAATTTTGCATTAATAGAGGACATTATAAGGGTAGCTGCTGGAGCTACTGGAGAAGACTTGGGAGGTGATCAAGTCTACTCTGACATTTTTAAGTGGTCCGAGAAGATCAATTTAGCACTATGATTTTATGTGGTATGTATGTTTCCTTCATTGGCAAGTTGGAAGTTTCTAGCACTTGGCATTTTTTGACAGTATCTGCATCTTGGTATACCAAATTGTTACTTGTCCATGAAGTTCGTTTGGGACGAACCTTTTCTCTTCATTACTAGTGGAATGTAGACTCACAGAATGTGAATCGTCCCTGTACAAGCAACGAAATGAGTAAATTGATTTACATATCTACTGTTGTATGCTTAGGTAGGTTTCTGGAGATCGTCTGCTTGGGGAAAGGTACAGGTACTTAGTTATCTGCAGGAAATCATCCAAGTTAATGTGACAGATGTTTAATGGACAGAATAAAATTATTAGACTCCATTCTAATAAGTCAGAAACTTTCTGTCAAGTACATTTGGAGACGTGACATCTTAGAGCCAATACATCAACAAAAGTCTAACAATTGTTCCTATGCTATATTGCGTCATTTCTACTGAAACCACGATGGCTTTTTCCTCCCTTTTGAGCAGCGTTTTTTCACTTAAAATGTGACAGACGAGAGGGACTTTCATATAGATGAAGATCCAAAAATCTGTTCTTTCTTTTTTCTTGTTATTGAGGTCATTGAGAAGGTTGTCTCAAATGTTTGTTTTCAATGCATGTTTTGGTCACTTCCTTGCTTTTGTTCCAGCCACTTCATCAATGGGTGCTAAGCCAATCTGATTTTATTTGCAGAAGCATCAACTGAAGCATTTCTCTTTTGCCATCTCGAGAAATGAAGACTTTCCGAATGCTATGACTGCAGTCAAAATGTAAACCGCCTTGCTTCTACAGATGCCCTTCAACATGCATATCATGAGTAGCTGACGCCTCCCTCTTTGTGTAGTATCTGTATACTATTTCACGGCAAGCGGACCAATATCTTATTCAAGGTTGCAGGCAGTAATTATATTTGCAACCTCATTTATCAGTGTGCAACTCGACAGACATGATATATCATCGATTCATAAAGTCTTGCTTCTTCCCTTTGTATTCTGCCTTTGTAACATCATCATAGGAACTTTTGAAGCACCTTAATCCGGCGCATTCAATAGCATGAAGTGGTTTCTCAGAATGGCCATGTGAAGTCTGTTCAAGGGTAGACATTCATATCACAGGTTGCTTGGTCAGTTGCTCGGTCTCCTCAAAATCCAAGCATGCATGCAATGTGTGGCAAAAGAAACAGGAAAGCTTATATCACATGGACAATGAGGTTGAATGTACACCCATCATTTCAATATGGAAAGAATTTAGTACTGTTGTTTTCCCAATTCGAACTCACATCTTGTCAAGATTTTCCATGCATAGACACTTACCCTTTTCTATAAATATAGAAATATTTCCCCCCCATTCTTTTTCTCGACCCTCGGCACGTGCAAAAAACGTGACACCATCCCGCTCGAGCTATGTCCGGATCAGTTTTCGCACGTCAACAAGTATTTATTTACTTACTTATATCACGGGATGCGCCAAACTTGGCTCTAAATCTCGGATTCCTGTCTGTACCACGGCAAGTAGCATCGAAACAACGGCAAGTAACATCGAAACAAGCAAATCATTCAAATTGTGACCCTAAAAGCCTATAAACTTTTTAAGGTAGTCTATCCTAGTAAAATCGGATAATTCATAAACTCCTAATGAAAATTGAAATTGGGAAAGATTCAAAACGGGGCCTTTAAATATGCCTTTTGACTTCCACAATTCTGTCTTCTCTTGTCTGTCTACGACGCAGAGCGAGAGAATAGAGAGCGAGAGAGCGAGAGAGAGAGAGAGGTTCGACGATGGAGGGAGCGCAGTACAATCCGCGCACTGTGGAGGAAGTCTTCAAGGACTTCAAGGGCCGCCGCGCCGCCTTGATCAAGGCCCTCACCACCGGTCCGTCCGCCTCTCTTCTTTTCTTTGTTTTCTGTCGTTTCTGTGGGTAATTCGTACGCTGAATTCTGCGTTGAACGCTTCATGCTGTACGCGGCTTGTGCATGAAACTCTGACCAGCGGAGAAGGGCCGCCTTTTCGATTCCGACGATTCTTTTCTTCCGTTGTGGTTGTCGGCTGTCCGCTTGTGCAGTTCAGGCATTGCTCCTCTGCGACTGTTGATGTCGTATGGTGTTCTCTGCGGGGAATTTGTAGCCGTGAATGACGTTTTCGTGCGTGTGATGTTGGGGGGTTGGAGGGTGTTTGTTTATTTGTTTGTTTTTTCTCCATGTTCTGTCTGGTATACATGGTCGGTTACTGGACTGCAAGTTATTTTGATTTTGCGAATTCTTCGCGAATAGATTGATGGGTAGTCTTGCGAGCGTTGGCAGGCTTTGAATTTTCGGTTTTTATTTCGGGTGTGGAGGAGAAGATAAATTGATTCTATGTAAGGTCGACATGGTTATTTAGAAGGAGGGAGGCAGAGAGAGAGAGAGAGAGATGTCGATCAGCGGCAATGTGATCTTTGTCCTGGTTTTTGCAAAGGTGGAAGTGTCGTGTTCGTTGGGTAGATAATTATCCAGTTGGGGAGTAGGCAGGGATGTTAATTTTGGTGTTTTGAGTCCTTGGTAATTTTATGTGAGCAAGCTGGAAGGAGCACGTAGTCGTGCTTTCTCCTGGAAAGACATCTTGAGAATCAAGTGCTTTTGTTAGTTTCTCATGGATAGTTTTTGCTGGCCTGGTATTGTAAAGATATTTGTGAATGTTCTCTTCTGCTTTCTCATTAAAAGGGTGCTTGCTCTACTGTTGCAGATGTCGAAGAATTTTATCAGCAATGTGATCCAGGTTAGTTTTACTTCAGCCTTGCCATAGCATTGCTGTGAATTGTTGGTTGTAATTTCTGCAAGTTTTTGGACTACCTGATCATCACTGTTTCTTCTAGGGTGCACAACCATTGAGCATTTTTTGCAGCTGGCCTTTGTTTCGCCCTTTTAGTAAAATGGATTAAATTTTTTTCCATTTATTTCAAAACTTCCATAATCCTAATTGTTTTTTGGATGACAGGTATGTTGTTTATACATGTAAGCTTTGGTTTCTTTATTAATGGGTCATCGGTTTACTTTCATAAATGGAGCAAGTTTTTCTTTTTGTCTCTTGGCCGTGTTAAACTGTTGCTTGCTAACTCGCAGTATTAGTACATAGCAGATAGGAGTCAAGATTTGCGGGGATCCGATCTGGTGATGATGATTATCCCGATTATCTAGTGGATCAATTGAATTCATTGACCATGTTCAAATTGGTCGAATTAGGAGATACTCTCGACTTTCTAAGTGGTTCTTTCAGTTTTATTTGACATTTATTTCCTCTCTTAATCTTTCTGCTGTCTCTATGTCTGGCTATGATAAACTTGTCTACTGTTATCCCACAGGAAAAGAGAACCTTTGCTTGTATGGCTTTCCAAGTGAACAATGGGAAGTGAATTTACCTGCTGAAGAAGTGCCCCCAGAGCTCCCAGAGCCGGTCCTAGGTATCAACTTTGCAAGAGATGGCATGCAAGAAAAGGACTGGATTTCTTTAGTGGCTGTCCACAGTGATTCCTGGCTGATTGCAGTTGCCTTCTATTTCGGTGCTAGATTTGGATTTGATAAGGCTGATAGGTAAGATCTTACTCTTACATTCCATTCTTCTTTAACAAGGTCAACTTGCTCATGCTTGATTGTTTGCAAAGTGAGAACAATTTCTAATAAGATGTTTACTATTCACACTGCAGCAGAACAGATATGAGGGTGATTCTAGCTGTAGTCTGATAGATTTACTCCTTCTCCATGAAGGAAATTCTTATATAGCTGTTTCCAAACTTCTAGGATGGACTTCCTAATCAAACTAAATTAGGCTGTGAATAACATTAATTAGCATAAATGTCTCTGCTGTGCTAGCAATCTATCCATGTGGCTTTAAGCACCCTATGGTTTATCTTTATGGTGCAGGAAGCGGCTCTCCAATATGATTCATGACCTTCCAACAATCTTTGAAGTGGTGACTGGTACTGCAAAGAAAGAAAGGGCAAGGTCATCGGGAGCCAATCACAGCGGTAGCAAATCCAAGTCTGCTTACAAAGGGGTATAAATAACTTCGCTTGAGTTTCTGAAGAGTTGGTAGATGTATGCAGCTATATTTACATGGTTTGATGATATTGAGAAGAGTTGACCACTGTTGTCATCTCTTCAAGTGTTCCAACTTTATTAACATCTAATAAGCAATTGCAATCAGAGGAAGGTAGTTACTTTAATTTCTGATAATCTATAGGCAATCTAGAGAATTCATGCTGAAAGGTAGGTTAAGACTTGACTGTGACTTTTTACAGTATTTAGTTGGAGTAAAGCTATCCATTGGTAATCCTCCTCAAATATTTCATCTAGTAATGTGATTTATTACGATACTGCATAACCCTTTCATGGTTTAGTTTGCAATGCATGTGTTATATCTATGATGCACGGCATGCACTTATGTGCACATGGGATAGGCGGATGGAGTTACTCACTATCCATACTTAGTCTACTTTTCTAACTGATTCTTTGATAGTCTTCTCCCTTTTGCCCATGATTTTGATTGAGTTTTTGTTGCCATCATCCCACAGCGAGCATCTGACTCTCGGGGAAAGTACACAAGAGAACTACCAGAGAAGGAAGAGGATGAGGAGCTGGATGAGGAAGATGAGGAGGAGAATGGGGAGACCCTTTGCGGAGCATGTGGGGAGAACAGTGCTGCGGATGACTTCTGGATCTGCTGCGACCTGTGCCTGAGGTGGTTCCATGGCTCGTGTGTGAAGATAACTCCAGCTAGGGCCGAGCATATTAAACAATACAAATGCCCATCCTGCAATAACAAGAGAGCTCGGACTGGAAACTAGTCCACTGCCCAGGCGATGCAGCGCGCTACCCTTGCTCTGCAATCTCGCCTGCCCTGCTGCTGGATTCTCGTCTGTCTTTTACTAGCACCACATTGAACTTTTATTAGGATATTGAAATTAGACGTTGGGAGCTATTTTTATTTAATTCACATGTGACATTTTCATTTGGACTTTCGGTTTATACAGATGTAGATGGTGTGAGGCAAGATGCTTCACGACGTTTGCGCTCCTTTTCCCATTTGCTTGCTGGTAGTTCATGGCTTAAGCCGATGTCGGGATCGTCCGTCAATTTATTTCAAATTAGTTTTTCCTTACAATAAACAGCCATTTGTCCTGATGAATCATGTGCATCGTCTATATATCCTTCTCTATTGCCCGTGTCTTCCCCCACACCTGGAAGAGAACTAGAATCAAAAGCATGCTGATGCACCCTCCGGATTCTTTAATTATGGGGTTTGTGATATGAAACCTATCCCAAGCGATCTCTACTAGACTCGCTGAAGGTTCTCTTGGCACCTGTAATCATTAGATATTAAGATCTTTCCCTGAGTCGGTTAAGATTTTGCGAGTTAGAGTGAATGCCAAGACAATGAAAAGTAGGTTGGTGTAGGGACATGTGAAACGATTCCTCCATGTGCCATATCCATTCCCTCCACTCTGACTGTCCTACTTGCACCCGCCTACCCACCATAATTAAAGCCATCCACATTAAAAAAATTGTAGATTACAGTAAAGCACAAGTAGAACCATTTTAAAAAGAGTTCTGTCTCTGCTTGTTTTTTAAAAAGTAAATGATTTGAAAAATATTTTTTTTAAACGATCGCGTGTATTATTAAAAAATATTTTCGTTGTCAACAGTCATTTATACTCAAATATACAAAAATATTATATATAAGCGATGATTTACAACATAATCTTTCTCCCTCCTCGCAGGTGCTGTCCATCATTTTTATCTTTAGTTGAAATAAATACGAACCCCCTCCCATCAAAAGTTAGTTCAACTCCCTGACATGACAAGTCTCTTTGCTAAGCATTAAAGCAAGACCAACGGCAAGGCCTAGTTGGAGAGATTCCTGAAGGTAATCCAAGGTACCAGATGCCATTCCAACTTGGGGGGAATCTTGAAAAGTCTACAAAGCTCACTGACACAGAAAGTAACCAAACTCAAACAAGGACAACCTAAAATGCATTTCAAGAACAGAGCAATACAACTGGCACATGACCAAATATGGAACATTGACAAGCTGTTTGAGCAAGTTAATTCATATATCGTGCAGAGCGAATATAACATATTTGATGGATAAACCTACCGATATAGCTTGTACATTGATTGGACTTCAGGGCAGGCAGGCAGGCAGGCAAAGAGGCAAGGACGTAGCGAAAGGAAAGAAAACAGCAAGAGAAATTAACAGAGTTTTAACTGAGGAAGAGAGTAAAATCCCCTTAACGTTCCCTTTTTATTGTTTGTCACCTCAAACCGTCTTGATTCTTCGCCGAGAGCCGTTTCAGAAACTCGTAGGTAGTGATCATCGTGGTCGCCGACATCGACATGGAAGCCCATCTCGGCCCCAGACCTCTGTAACAAGCCATCCAACCGCCTTCCTTAACCAAGTTCCTAATGGTCTGTCCGACGGACGGTCCCCGCCTCCCGTTCTCCTCGCTGTCTAAAACTTGCAGCCTCGTCTTGATCGTATCCAGGGGCGTCGTGATTAGAGCCGACACCCCGCCTGCCATGGCCGCGCTCACTCCCTGAACCGCCATCACCATTTTCGAATCCGGCTTAATCGCATTGCTGCCGTTCTCATTGCTCCCACCATCCTTCTTGTAATAATAGCAGCCAATTCCGCCCCACACAACGCGTTGCGCGACAGAGTATGATGCCCACCAAACTGCATTCGACGGCGCATACGTCAAGATCGATATTCCGAAACCTCTATACAAGCCCCTTAAACCATCAGTTTTGAGTATCTTCCTGAAAGCATCGATACCATTGAGATATTTACAAGCCGACGCATTGGAGGAAACACCCGAGTTAGAAGGGCCATGACAAGCACCCTGCACCATGAGCCTCTGGCTCACGACATCGACCGGAGTCCAAACAAGCTGCGCAGCCATCGCCGCACTTAACCCTGCCATGGCATTAGCGATAGCCGCCGCGGTGGGCTCCGAGAACCCTAGCTGTACAGTCGTCGATCCAACATTACTCTTGGTGACCTCCAGGGCTCCCATGTAGAGAGCCCGGGCGGGAATCGTACCCATCAGGGAAGTCCCGAATCCCCTGTACAGAGCCCTAAAACCCTCGTGCCGGACGATGGTGAACGCCGTCCGCACGCAAGGGACTTCGGATTGAGCCACCTGCTGCCGCGTCTTCAGCAGCACGATCGGGTAGAGCGTCGCGGAGACACCGGAGAAGAGCGCCGCGCCGAGGACGAAGAACTTGGACTTGTCGAGCATCTGCCAATCGATGTCGGCAGGAATGTGGATCTCCTTCTCGGATTCCTCCTCGGCCGCGCTCAAATTCATCTTATCCACTTTCGAAATTTCGTCCAAAAATCCGTAAAAACACTAACGTTCGTCTTACCCTAACCTAAACCCTCCTACGTCACCGTCAGGCTAACAACGCTAAAGCTGTACAAATCCCTTGAGAGCTGAAAAAAAGAAACAAAGAAAGAGAACACACAGCGACACCAGCCGAACCGAACGCCCTTCCGGCAACAAAACCGCCGCCGAGTGTTTTTTCCGCTTGTGGAACCAGGTCTTGGATCGCGCTCGGACCACAGAGAAAGGATCGAACATCTCCAGGTCTCAACAGCCGCCGCGAGTGAACCGAAAGGAGGAGGAGGAGGAGGAGGAGGAGGAGGCCAGCACATCTGGCCGGAGAACCGCCATCATCGCCGGCACCACCGGCGACCTCCGGCGAGGCGCGAGGCGCGAGGGGGGGGGAGTTACTCTCCGGCGACCCCGGAAGTTCGGGAGCCGATCGAGCCGCGATCGGAGCGGGGAAGCCTCACGATGTGCACATCAAAAACACGCGCGACGGCGAGAGCGGATCGATGGTGGGCGTACGGATCGCCGATCGGGAGAGATCTCGCGAGTTTTTTTTTTTCCTTCTTTTTTTGTTTTGTTTTGTTTTTTTTTGGGGGAGGTTCTTCGTAAGGTCAGTTCTGTTATAGTTGCATTGCAGGAGATGAAGAAGCTGGAGAAGAGGGAGGGAGTGGGGTGACCGGCTGGGGGGTCGCTCTTTTGGATAGGGTCGGGATCGAAGGCGGGGGCGGGACGGACACGTGTCGGTTGCCGGTTCCCGGGGGTGGCGCCTCGTTAGGGTTACCGGGGGGCGGGGTACCTTTTTTCATTTTATTTTTTTTTTTTTTTGGGCGGGGGAAGTCCACAGAGAGAGTGACGTGTTATCCATATCCATTGATTGGGGTCCGAAGGGGGACGATCCGGTGCGGGCGGGCGCATGGTGAGGTCCTACGGATGAGGGCCCCGAATTTGCTGATCTGATCTGATCCATCGACCATTTGACCTAGTTTTAGGATTGGTGTAGGCGCTCGCATGGGGTTCTACCATGGTTTGCTTTTTGTCCATTTCATAAGCTTGTATCATCAAAGGGATGACCAATTTTTAGAAATTTCCAATAGACTTAGAGTGTGTTTAATAATCATTCTATTCTCAAGAACGGTTTCGTATTAGAGATTAATCGTTTTTATTATGTTCTTGGGAATAATTTTTAAACATTTGAAGATATTTGCTAATTGTCCAAAATTTTTATTCTCAAAATAGAATTGGATTGAGCACCATTCTTAGAATTTCTAATCCAAAATACTTTCTTTTAATTTTTAATAAAAAAATTCGTAATTTCTTTTCTTTCTCTTCTTTTTCAACCTTTGCTAGTCGCTGGCCGGTCTTGGAATGATCGACAACTAGCCAGGGCCAGCGACCTCGCCAGAGGGTCGCCAACCCTCTAGCGAGATCGTACCTCGTCGACCAAGCCTCACCCAACCAAGGCTTGGCCCAACCTCACCTAACTAGGCGAGGCTTGCCGATGGTTGGAGGCTGGTGAGCCTTCGATGAGCTTGTCGAACCACGTCCCACTAGTTGCCAACGGAAGAAGGAGGAGGAGGAGGAGGAGAAGGAGAGAAGAAAATGAAGAAATTTGGATTGCTTGATCTTGAAATTGTTCCCAAAATCAAAAAAAATAATAAAATAAAAATTTATTCCTTAATTCTATTCCAAATCTATTCCTGAGAATAAATTTTTTATAGGAACAAAAAAATTTACCAAAAAAACTTAATACTCCAAATTTTCTCCAAAAAAAAAAAAAATAGAACTTATAACTATTTGGCAAATTGTCAATCACTCCCTTAACGTTTAAATTTGATTGATCAGACATGAAATTCTGCAATAGCCAAAGCCGATTGCTCCAAACAAGAGGAAACCCTAAGTATTTGACAGAGCGATGTGACGTCAAATGCCGTTAATAGACGTGTTTCCATGTTATGAAATTCAAAACTCCGTCGGCGTTCATCTTGACAAAGACAATTGTCGCAATCATAACCTAGAAATCGATGGTTGAAGGCCTTCATCGACGATAGTTGATTACTTATCGAGGGAGAACCTGGTATGAATTTGTGCAAAGATGCTGCTGCAGTATTTACATTATTCTAAATGCATACAGCCCTTTGGTGTACAAAAAAGAATTGGTGTGAACCCTGTGAACTATTATGTACACAAAAATCTATTGCTGGTTCCATGGTGTGGTTTGACCTGAACATGTAAGTCCAGAGAATCTTTCTCTAGGACCAACCATCTTTTGCCGGATTTAAGAGGAGCAGTAGCACCGTAGCACCGTGTCGATCTTGTGTTCCATCAAAGTGCGATAAAGTGATGATCGGACACCGTCGCCACCCCGAAGATATGGCCCTTTCGCTCGAGCGAGGCATTGGCTTCCTTGGCATCATTATAGGAAGTCGTATGCGACGATCTAGTCTCGTGAAGACGACTGCATAAGCTCAAACCACTGCATAACCACGAGTTGTCAATAGTCAGCATCGCAGATGACAAACATCCATTAAACATCTATGGTTGACAGGAAATTACCTGTCTCAATAAATCGGCGAGAGTTCTGGGCAGCGCCTCGATGTTCCGCAGAAGAATGTAGTATGGGAAAGGAAAAGAATCCAGATATTTAGAAAATTTGATATTCCCACCCTGGAAGGTTGCTTCCTATATAAGAGAAGAAAGTTCAGAAACAAGAGGAGGTATTAGAGTGGGGTTAGTTCTCGAGAGACGTGGTTATGCAAAAAACTCAAGATTTACCATGAGATCCATGATTGATTCCTCCGGACTATCGAGAAGGAGAAAAGCCACCAAACGCTTGCTATTCAGGAAATCCCTGACACGGCGCTTTAAGCTCTCCTGTAAGAAAAATTCAGAAGCTTATTAAGCAACCATTGGAGAAGCTCCGGAAGGCATCAGGCTTCGCTTTTGGTTCATCAACATGGTACTTACCTTCTCATGGAAGCGCCCGTCAGCAATGATCAGCACTAGCTGCTGCAAGGGATTCTGTCCAGAAGGAAGACGGGCTTTGGCGACAGCAACGTCCAGCATCTTGTTTAAATTCTTCAACAGGTCAACAACTGGTTCGTCGACGATTGTGTTCTCTTGCTTGAACGTCAAACTGGAGATCATCTGCTCAAGGTAAAAGGATGGCAAATGCCAGTCAATGCAATGTGAAATAAGAGAGTGAGAACCGAAGCTTGCGCAGCACACGGTTATGGAATGTGCCTGTATGCACTAAAAATAAGCTTTCTATCTCTTTCAACAAATAATAAGCAAAGAAGTTCTATATAGCAAAACCAACCTTCATTCCAGCCTCCCTTGTGAAAGGCAGATCAAAATCATGCAGCAATCTTATGTTTCCCTTTTTTCCAAAACTCGCAACAGCCAGATTACCCATTTCGAGTTGGGATAGAGCACGGCACACTGTAACCAAAGCTTCCACGGCTACATCTCCACAACCACTCTCTGACATGCTACGAGAATCATCAATAGCTATCACGACTTGGTAATCACGTTTGTCCGGTCGTGTTCTCCTCAGCCATATTTTGTCCCTTCGGTAATGACTCGCTATGTATGGAATAACCTGATTTACAATCACGCAAATGGAATAAGAGGAAAGATTGTGAATCTGATTACTTTAGTTTGCAACGAACTAGTCACAAATAGAATTTACCTTCTTCATGTTTATCCTTTTGCCAGTTTTATAGTCTCCTTGGAGCTTACTAGCTAAAGTGGGTTCCATCACTAGACGCAGTTGTTCAGCCAACTCCTGAGACAGTCTCGTAGTACGCAATTCATATCTCCTCCAAAGAGAGGCAGCATTTTCTCTTGCATCGCTGGAAATATCTTGGGAATCTGGGCCATTTTGCGGGTTGTCAACACAAATAGACATTTCACTGGGCTGAAGAATGTCATCGCTCGTAGGTACTTTGTTGATACGAACCAAGCTCTCAGACAAATTCCCAGGATTACTTTCACAAGGATCCTGGCCATGAGGAGATCCTTCATTAGGCAACTTGTCCATGTCAGAGACCAATGAGGTCTCCTCAGATTTTTTCCTCCTGACTGAAGTAACATCATGTCTAGGCTCTTCTGAACTCGGCATCTCAGTTTCCATCTCAGCAACTTCATCAGTACGGTCTACTGCTGAATTCTTTTCATTGACCATGTCGCCATCAATTTGGTGCTCAATCTGTTCAGCGGTTGCAGGTCCCAAAGCTTGTGCTGTCCCCTTCTCACCCTCAGAAACAAAAGCATACTCATCTGCATTTCCATCCTCCATCTCATCCTGTGCCTCCTTTTTGTCTTCTTGAATATCAACAGGAATTTTGGCTCTCTCTTTCCAACCTTCAAGTGCATCCCCTATGCTGCGATACGGATTTGGCTGTGGTCTTTGAAGAGGTGATGGTTCATCCAAAGGTAGCTGGTGTTTCGGTTGATCATCGCTCAATCTACCACCATCTGATGGATCAGCAACCATAATTTCAGGTTCAATACCAGAAGGTGAGTTTCTGCCAGGGGCTACTTCATTTTGAGTATTGCTGCTATTGGACCAGTTCATTTCTGGCCTTTCATTCACTGAATCAGATGCTCCTAAGTCATGCCTCAGTTGTACTCCTGAATCTGCCATAGGTACATAATCATCATCATTCCTGGAACTTTCTTTACCTGGAAAGTCTTTCTCTGCTGTTAAATCCATTGCTTGAGTATCTTCAGAGTCAGCATCTCCATCCTTTCGAGAAGTTTCAGTTGCTTGCTCAATTTCTGCCTCCTCCAGACTTTCATCCACAGCATCGGTCTTCTCTTGCTGATATTCGTTCTCCACTGGTTCATCTTGCTCTTCTTCACCTGCTTCTTCCATAGCATCAATATCCTTTACTTCATCATCAATCTGCATGCCCTCTTCAGAAGTTTGATTCAACTCATTGACCTCCAATCCAGAAGAATCCATATCCGCTTTTTCGGAATCCATATCCGCTTTTTCGTCATCCATATTTGTGTCCATATCCTCCACATCAGCAGCATCATTTGTTTCATCGGCATTATTACTGTGATCTTCATCCGGCACCGTTGCACCTTCTTCCTTTGCTCTGAGTTCCCTTTGGTTCTCATCTCTATCTCTGACTGAAGGTCCAGATTCATGCTTCTCATTACCCTTTTCTGGGCTGTTATCATCATCCTTGTTCCAAAGTCTCTCATCAACAACCTCACTGTCATCCCCATTTTTTCCCATTGCAGATTCAAGTTCCTCGCCATCGCTGTTATCATTTTCGTCATCCGTGGAATCCTGACTCAAGCTAAACGTATCAGCTGTGAAATCCTGCTCCATTTCAATCCCTTTCTCATCCTTGTTTGGGACTTCTGTGGAGGCATTTTGTTCTTCTCCTGGCTGTGAGAATAAAAACAAAAAGGTATTAAATAATACAAATTGATACAAGGGGTGAAAGGGGGGTGATCTAGGGCTGTATCTTTTACCTTTGCAGAATCTCCAAGAAGCTGGTCCTCATCAATTATTTGATCACTCACATCATTGATTCCTTCCCCCTCACCCATACCCGTCCCTCTATCATTCTGAGATGTGGCATCGCCACTCTCATCCACCTGATCTTCGGGAGATGTGCCAAATCCTCTTGAGTATAACAGAGCTAGATCTTTAGCAAGTGTATAAGTCATCAAAGAAATCTGTAAGCAAGTCACATAGGTTACCTTCGGAATAGATGGAAAGACTACTCTATATAGTAGCAGTTATCATCAAGTGGAACCATACATCTGCAACTAAACAAAACTTACTGTTCTGTTCACAATCAAAAGATCTCTCAGAAGAGCATTCCCGAAATCCAAAAGTACGTTCAACATTGTGCGCAATTTGTTAAAATACAACCCAATTTGCGAAGACAGCCGCGCATTTTCTTGACCAGGGAAATTAATTAATTTTTCCTGTAAATTCAGAAGATGAGAACGAGTTATGATCTCCTCAAGTACTTTTTTACAAAGGGGAAATACAGTGTCCACATACCGCCAGACAAATTGCTCTAAAAGTTTCGTCACATAATGGCCCTATGTTTAAATCTGTTGCATAAGCTTTGAACAGAGTTTTCCATGAGGTGATATTCTGCTGTGATTCTTTAGAAAGATCACAACCATCACGGACCGAGGTAAGTTTGTGCAACACGTGCATAACATGTTCGTATGCCACTGTTAAGGCCCCACGAAATTCCACTTCGAGCTCAGAGTAGAGTGAAGATGTTGACTCCATTCTCGCTCCTAAGGTGAATCTGAACTGTTCCTGCATCTGTTTCCCCTGATAAAAAAAAAAAAAAAAAAAAAGTACATTGCCATTGTAAAAATTCTGCAGTCCTACTAGAAATAGTTCAAAATTTATTACCAAATCCATGGAGGACGGTATCCATGTCAATCTATAAATTAGTGACAGAAGTGGTCAAAATCAAATGAATGTAAAAAAAAGCACCACGGTGTATACACCCTTTCCTTTAGAATCCAAAGAAGGCAAGCGGATCAACATAGAGAAGGCTCTTCAACATTTGCTTATCTCAAAGTTCCACAAATAGAAAACAAGCCGATCCATCCAAAGGGCTCTTAAAAACAAGTTCTACACAATTCAAGCTTATCTGAATATCAGTCTGATGTATCTTGAAATCATTAGCATATCACAGTTTACCCCAACTTTTATGCTGTAGATGAATAGTCGATCACTTCACATACTCCATTGAAAAATCAATCATGGTGCAGACCGCCAACATATTATGAAGACAACAATCATTTCATTCATCCACATTTTCATCACAATACGTCACGAATTATCCCATTTGTCGTTGGAGTTACTTATTTTAAATTCATCTCTGTAGTTTACTTCTAAATTCAGTACTTAAATATACATTACACATCACAAGTCAACTCCAATCATAGGCCATACATATACTACAATCCAGCCAACTGGCTTAATTTCCAACACTTTATTATAGTCAGTCAGGATGCGGTCCTGCTATTTTGACAGGTCTAGATGATGACAAAACCAAAGCTCTGATACAAGTGGCATTTCCTTCTCCATTTTCTCAAAGTTACATTCATCCTTATATCTTACAAAGGCATAGAATATGCTCGAAATATTAATATAGAGTAAATATGCTTAAGCAAGGAAAGAAATAAAAACTTATATATTATTAAGAAGTCTAGAAAAGCAGAAATACCTGCTTGAGTATGTAATCCAAATGACCAAGCAATATGAACCTGACAGAGCTTCCATCACGACTTTGATTGCGAAATGAAATGAGATGCTCCTCAAACTCCTTTAGCACCTCAAAATTCTGGAATACCAGCCTTTCCTCATCTGTTGAAATTACAAGAGCATCCAAGGATCCACTGACCATGTTTATGGCTCCATCACGACTGAGAAGATTATTATCCAATGCTTCCTGTAATTAAGTTCACGTGAATCTCCAGACTAGAATAGCTACAGTTCTTAAATAAAAGTATTGAGCACATTGAAAGAAAAAAGAGCACCTTTGATTTGTGGATGACCGGAATGAACCTCTCAAGAAAGGATTGAATTTCATTTGCAGCTGCACGAACACTTTGACAGTTATTCAGATGAGTGTTCTGCACCTCTTTTAGCAACAGCAAACCATCATGTAACATGGCCCACAAGCTGTCAAATAGTTGCTGCACATACAAAAGAGATGCGTTAGACCTCATTTCTAATATGTCAGCATCGAGCAATGATATAGATTGAAAGACAGCCAACCTTTTGTCGCCACAAGCATTCCAATGTGGCATGCTGATTCCTAGCAATGGTGCATTCCAGAGATGAATCGGAATATACATGTTCAAGAGTAGATACACATCTATGCAAGCACTTCAAATGATGAGCTAAATCATATATCGCATCCCGCTGCTCTTCCTGAATGACTATTAGATGGGACACAAAAGAGAACGATCGAGCGACCTACAAAAGGTGAACGGATGTATTATATGAGAGGTAGTTTGACTTGTAGAAGATGCCTTAACAATAAACAGGACCAAATTGACAGCAAGGACAAGCTAAGCAAACTATCAAGGTCTGCCAAATAGTTAACCATTGTGCTCATGGGTAGCTGTGGTCATGAGATAATTGGTTTACCTTTCTATCTTTCTTATAGGGTATATAACTTAATATGATATTTGTGAAGATGAGCAAAAGAAATTTCATTAGGTGGTCACAAAACTGATCACAACATGTTTTAACTGGACTATTTTGCAGTTGTTCCAATGAAGGTGGTGCCCGGCACAGGTGAGGTGTAGTCTTCCATTTCCTGTCTTTACCTACCTGATCAAGAGTGAAATCTTTGTGGAAGTTCCATCGAATATGCTGTAGAAGCTGCATTGATGCGATGCTCTTGAAGTAGTATTCATTGGCTATCTTCCATTCACTTTCCAATGTGTCAATTGGAATGCCTTGAGAATCAACAGGAGAAGAAATATCCACAACCCTTGATGACAGTCTACAACATGTTGACAGCAGATGCCCCATTATATGTGACGACCGATGCAACCAGCCAGAGTCAAGTTGATCCTGTTTATCATATGACAATCTGTCAACAATCGAGACTAAAAGAATAGGAAAGAGGGAAAAGGAAAAAAAAGAACATGGACTTTCGGTCATTAGAACCTCCATCAATGTTGACATGTGCCTTGATAAGCCTGAGCTTTCTAAATACTTTAGGAGATCAGCCATCGCCCTTCTCTTTCGTATATTTTTAGTCACATCTTTCCACAGATTGCCACAATCCAATACAGCCCTAGACACATTTTCAAGAGTTGACCAAAGTTCCTTCCATTCTTCCTCATATAAAACCATCCAAGTAGCTGAACACTTGCTGATATTGTTAGCCTCTGCACAAGTTATGAAGTCTCAAATCCCAGATATGTCACAACAACAGAATTGAAGAACTCATACATTATGAACAAAAAGTAACCTTCAGAATGTTTAAAGAGTGACAACAGCTTGACAGATTCAGGAGTCATCCCAGTGTTCGAATTCTCTGAAACATCACATACTTTCATCCTCCAATTTGTGTACCAGACAAATCTACATGAGAAATTAATGAATCAGTATTCATATAAGGTTGTTGAGCTTATGAAGCACTTGGGATTGCAGACACAAACCACCCGAGAAGAGAAAGCTAATATAGCAAGTTTAGCCAACATGGTGAATGATAAGTATGCTCATGCAACGCAGACTGCCTCTGCCAAACATAGAATACTACATGGAACTGGTTATTTTAGATTAAATATTTATTCTTCAGGTAAAAGTGGAGAAAAATAGTCTAACCGGTCTTTGTTGTCAACAGCTGTCAGATCAAAAGCAGTGTTCAGCATCCCTTTGTTGTCATCTGGAAAAACATGTAAAAATTTTGGAGAACGAAGAGACTGAGCATCTATTCCACTTTGTGCTGTTTTTTGGTTCAGAATGGATTTCACAGATTGCTGCAGTACATCCTGGAACATACATAAAATGAAAATCCAGGTGTTAGTCAGTTAACGATATTTTTGTCCCGGAACATATATAAAATGGAAATCCAGAGGTTAGTGATTTAATTGCAATGGTTTTGGAAAGTCCTTGCATCCAAGATATTGACAGATAAAATTTTACTCTTATCATGCTTCCCCGCAATGACAGACTAAATCTAGGTAACGTGATATAAAAAGAAAAACTATCCGAATACTCGAATCTGGATGTTTGAGATGCTCTAAGAAAAAAATAAATGATTCAAAATGAAATCCATTTGAAAAACTGCCAGAGAAGCACTGTGAAACACGGTCCACGTACACTGTACTTTTGCACAAGCTTCCTGAACCTGTGCCTCATCCTTTTTGAAGTCTCAATCGACAAGCAGCTCTCAACACGCTCTTCCCACTTATAAAGTTTCATAAGTTCTTTAATTTCCATCTCAATACTCCTTCTACTAGCCTCCATATACTCCAGTATTCTGCAAATCTTATCAGCATAAGCAACTAGCAAACCTCCAAAAATAAAGATCATGCAGTGGAATACAAGCAAGCATCTGAGAACTCACATTGGCAGAAATTGCATGTTAAGTCCAAATAAATTGTAGAGAACTTTCAGATTTTCCTTGTGACGAGAACTGCAAATCAATAGAAAAGAAACTACATTATGCGCCAAAACAATAGGAGATAAATAACACCAGCATAATTGCATATGCCAACAAGATTAAAGATGGCCTTTGGACTAGGGAGATGTGGTAAGATGTAAAGGAAGTAGATGATACAAATAAAGCATTTATTTTATGTAAAAAAACAAACAGTGAAGTACAGAGTAGATTCAGCACTATACCATGCATTGCACATTTATACCTTGCATATATTCCAAGTTGGAGGCCTGTGTTGATTTGACCGTGAAAAGCAAGAATCAACTGGATGCGTCTTCTAAATTCACCTACATTTGATGTCTGAATGAAGTCCTCCAAACTGCATTTTCTAATTTTGTTAGATGCAACCACTCAAGAAACACTAAATTTCTCTAATACACATCCAGGTAATTTGTCTTTTTCGGTACCTTTGTATCGTAGACTCATTGTATGCTGAAACATCAGCAGAATGACTATAAATAACCGTATATAACGGGAACCAGAGCTGCAAAAAAAAAAAATGGACAAACAATAAGGAAAATGACTCTTGAGAGAGAAAAAAGATGGTTTGAATTAGTAGCGGGCCAAAAGATTCGTTCTGTTGGAAAATAGCTGCAATGTGTATGCATAGCTTTTCCTAATTTAGTAGGAGAACATGAATGAAAGATCTGCCTCATTAGTTTTTTGCAAGCAAGTTGCCAAAAGTTTCGTCTAGCAACAAAAAGATTTAACAGTTTAATTTCTTTTTGCACTACAATACTTTACCAAGAGAAACAATACGACTATACTGAGGCCACTGCTAAGATCATTTTACTAGTTTAAAGTTACAGGATAAACTAAGATAAATAAATTCTCCATTTTCTAAAGAAGTAGAGAAAGGGCCCATAATCTCGATAAAGAAGAAACTTAAATGCGCAGAGAACTGCAGAACCACAATGAATAGCTACTTACCCTAGTAGATTAGATTAAAAAAAAAAAAAAGAAAGAAACATATTCACAACCTAACTTGCTATCAAACATCATTCTAATTTTGGAAGCCCCACACAGATGGTTGTTTTGGAATATCTTTCTCACTGAAAGCATAGCTTACCTTGGCTGCATTCATCTCATACTGATTCTGCACCTCATCTAGCAATACTGGCCAACACTCAAATTCCTTCTTTTGCCATGAGGACACCAAACCAACAATAGGCTCCAGTTGATCTAAGAAAACATTTAAGAAGAGGAACCAGAAAATTATATATAAGCAGAATATCAGCCTTTTTAAAAAGGCAGAAGAATACTAATTTATATATTGCCAAAGGACATACCAGATAGAGACAATCTAGGCATACTATCTTTTAACACATGAGCCCGGTTGAGCAAGAACTGCAATCCTGAAAGAGCCTTCAAATGGAGGAAAAAAATTATTTGTCTCATCCAGAAGGGAAAATACAAAGACAAGATCGAACCTTAGTGCTATGTCTTGACATAATTATGAATTAACTGGAATAACCTTATCTAGGGAATGCACAGAACAAAATTATTGATGTACTAGCAACCAACAAAAAGTTTAGTCCTTGCAATCTTGTTTTCTGCATCATTTGACGTTCCTATACAGAATGAACTGTGTTCTCATTACCTTAGCCAGGGGAGTATCCACAGGAAGTGCCAACAGCATTCTAATCACATCCAAAATTTTCTGAAGTCCGGGATGATCTTCCCACTCGCTCATAAGAGCAAGAATGACTTTTTCCAATGGGAGAAGGAGCTTGACCATCTTATACATATCGTGCGCATTTGAATCCTGCATGATGCAACCGGCATGTAAGTCGTAATCCATATAGTCATGCTTTTCAACCATAGTCCAGATTGCAGAGGCAGCAACAATAGCAAAACCTTATAAAAATTATATCCACGGCCAGAGAGAGTGGATGAAATATGACTCAAAGAAAGATTAAGCATGTGCTCCGGCATAAGACTTGTGTCCAAACTAGCAAGATTGGGACTTCCTAAATCTGAAACAAGAACAGGTAAACTTTAGTTTCCAGTGTAAAGAGGGAACCAATTATCAGTACTGACCGAAAAAAAATTGCTACCTTTGATCATTCCTGCTCCCAATCTGTACGATTCCATGAAGTTTCTCAAAATGTTTTCATCAGATATTCTGAAACTTCCAGGCTAAGAAAAAGAAAGAATCAATTCATATATGGTATGAAAGAATGTCTAATCATTAAAGAAATTGATCCGCTAAAATTTAAGACCAAAACTGAAGTCCAGAGCAAGCACATGAAAAAAGGCAAGTTGCATTAGGGAACATGTGTTCAGACAATCACATAGAGTTTCATAAATTAAAAATCTAATGGTTAGATCAAATAACCTGTAAACTCAAGCACACTGACACGTGACTACATGAATACCAAGACGTAAAAAAAGTGGTTTACCTCCTGAACCTTGTGCTACATCCATACATCAGAAGAAAATATTTCTGCCTGAAGCTATATAGGATTTTTTCTGGCTGCAGGGCTCAAAGTTCCTTAAGACTTATGCAGCATCTAATTCTTTATTGATATCGACACAGAAATTAGAATCTTTTTGGAAGATCCTTCTTATCCCTGGAAGTCACTGTATTATTCTCTAGTTATGATTACTCCATCGACTCACCCCAAACAATCTAAATTTCATCACGGCAAATAAATGCCTTCTGTTCTGTCAAGAACAAGTACTGCAAAGTGTAAAGCAAGGCTACTTCCACCACAACATGATCTTCTCAGTAAATTCCAGAAGATTGACCATTTCATAGCAAGGCAATAAGGCCAGCAAAGGGCAGTAAACAAGCAAAATTATCTCAGTGTAGAAGGATATATATCATAGCCTCAAATACAATAGAACTTGTAATGTCAAAGGAAAATTAACTCACCCCAACAACAAGATCGGTTGACCCAAATAACTGATTGTGGATTTGAACCATGTCATTCAAAACAGGTTCTTGAATGGAACTCCATGCATCATCCACACTTTCAACCTCATTGGCCTGCACATGAAAACAACAAACACTAATGTAAGTGCTCTGATAAAACAAGAATGACAAACAAACATGGAGGCGTTACCCTTTCAGTGCTTTCTTCTTCCACAGCCAACTCTTGCCACTCTAGAAAGCTTTCGCTTGCAAATGACTGTCCAAGACTAGATATGTTTACTTCAACAACAGTGTCGATATCAAATGCTCGAGGTTTAAATTTGAATTGCTGAGAAGAAGATTCTTCTTTTATTTTTGCTTGAACTTTCATGACCATCCAAAGGTTGGCAAATGTTGCAAAGATTTTCTCCATTATCTGAATCAGAAAAACATTGGATGAAGTCTAACCATCAAGTACATGCATGAAGATAAATAAATAGGACTTGTGCTCCTCCCAGACAATCAATCAGCGAAACATATACCATGAATGATGAGTCACTCAGAAGTCGTGAATTAGCCACATAATGAGCAATCCGAACAAGAATGTTGTGTTGAACAGAGGCTTTAAGTTGCTGGGTGGATACACCCTACAAGGTAAATCCATATGAGTCAGGAGCTCATTACAGACAATTTAACACTAAAAACAATTATAATACTTCACATACCATTTCATCAGCATCAGTGACACATGCAACAGAAACCAACTTCTCAAGCAGTGTTACATCTGCTGATGAAAAAATTGATGGAAAATCTAGTTCATATGATGAGACGTCAAGCAGCCCACTGACGAGTTTAACATCAACAGATTTGTAAAATCCACATCTAGGGAATCTCATAAACATGTGAAGAGTTTCCTGCGAAGAAACACTAGATGAGTTCTACCACGTGTATATACAATATCACCATCAAGACTATTAATGAATTTTTACATACCAAAACTCGCTCCATATTGTCCTCCAGTAGTTTCTTCAGAAAACTTTCCTTTAAGATTGTTGACAAAACCAAAGATAAGCCCAATTTCATCTCGTAGACTGCAACTTGAACTGGCTGAACTATATCAAGATACTCAATGTACTCATGTGACATTCGATCAATAAAGGAGGTAGAAGTTTTCTGAAAAATCAGAGAAACAGGTTGCAACCTTTAGAAAGCAAAAGTAGACAGTAAACCAATCGAAAAGACACTCAAGTCAAACCTGCCAGTCACAGGTTTGCTGGATAATCTGAACTGGATCTGTCCCTTCAATATTGCTCATCAAGAGCATCAATGATTTGACTAGAACAGAAAAATCAATTAATTCGCCTCTTAACTTTCTGAATTTCCTAGGATCTGAGCGAAACACAACCTGAGCCAAAAGATTAGCAGTCAAGAAAATAGAAATCAAAATAAAACAGACTAGCTGATTGGATAAATGACAACGAAAATATTAATGCAAGATTGTGAATAAAGAGCTGGCAAGCCATCTTGCAGAATACAAATGACTTTATGCACAAATTGCAATAGCAAGGCAACAGATATAATTACGAAAGCTGCTCTTATCATAAACAAGTTGAAAATAGACCGTAGAATCAGCATGTTATCCACCTGTTAACAGATAATGTTGACAGAAAGAAAGAAGAAAAACACCCCCCATTACCTTTCTTTGAATCCTGTCACGTTCTCTCTTTAGATGCTCTAAAACTTGCAATCTCTGCTTATCGTCCTGTCTTGCAGAGAAACTCCCAGCTAAATAATTGCACTCTTCTCGCACCTACAAGTCATTGGAGTAGAGTGTTTAAGTATCCTACCATATGTCTATAATAAGACCAGCTTCATGCAGTTATTAAAACCAAGAACAGACAAAGTTATTAAGCAGATTCTCAAGACAGGTACCTCTATTTCAAGTTCAAGCAAAGAAATCTTCTTTGCTAGGAATGACTGCTTACAAGAGTACTTCAGCGCAGGATCCAAATCATCAGAGTTAACCAAGAGGTGATACCGCATGCCACCGATATGTAGCCATGCGTGTCAAAGGTATTGAATATCTATGACATTGTAAATGACAAGATAAAATCAAATAAATCAAGCCATAAAGTTCAGTGAAATGGATGTATATGTAGCATTTTTATATTTCCAAATTGAAGAACTAAAATAACATACAATCACCAGAACGTGAGCAGTGAACATAAAGTTCTCTAAAGGCTGGCTCAATGGAAGTTTGCACCAAGCGTCTCAGTCCTTCATGGCTTGATGACAAAATAAGTGTGCTCAGCAGCTGAATGCTATTTTCCTGTCAACCCAAATGCAGTTGTAACTAAATCATTACAAGTAAAAGCACCAAGATGGAAATGAACCTTCTATACATCATATCTTATATTCACATATATCAAATTGTAAGAAAATGGTTCCAATGTAAATTTCATTAGAAATTGCAAATTACATTATGAAATTGTCGAGTGTACCTTCACTCCACTATCATGTAATGAAGAAATGATAGACTTGATCGCAGCAAAGTTTTCTGTATGGAAAGACTTCTGGTGGGCAAATATGATCTGGAAGGGGGACAAAATAATCAGTCATGCAAACCATGACGAGAGCATCAACTGAAGAAAGATAAAGACCCACCTGCGATAAAAGCACTCGAGCAGAAGATAGGAGAAAACTAGGTATATCCGTTACTGGTGCAGTACTTCTCCAGATATTGGATGAAGCAACTCTAACCTTCAGACAGTGCATTGAATACTCCTTGGCAGAAAATGAACGTTGCCTGTTTTTTTTTTTTTTTTTTTTTTTGGGGGGGGAGCAGACCAGATATTGTTATAACATCCGTTAATTCTTTTCAAGATACTCATATTAAACAAATAACACCATTACCTGATATCTTATTTGAAAACTTTTGGAATTCAGACATAAGAATTCTAAGTCACTTGGGAAAAATCAACCACGAATTTAACAAAATATCTGAAACTAGAGATATCATAAACACAACACACACCCCATACGTCTGAGTGACCGCTTATCACTTCCAAAAACTTTCAAATAAGATTTTCTTCCTACAAACAGCTGAATGCAGAAAAATGCTACCTAGTAAAAAAGTTTGTATATATGAATACATTTCTTGAGCCATTGAAACAAATCAAGCCTTAGCCAACACCTTTTTAGATTTTCAGACAATCAATATGAGAAGAAACAAGGAAAGTTCACTTACTGCATCTGTATTGTCATTGCTGTTCTCAAAGGCCGCATGATCACATCAGCTAATGGAATATCATAACTATCATGCCTCAAGGATTTCTGCTGCCCAAAGATAACTAGTTAGATAATTGAAGATTTATGGCACGGAGCCAATACTGATTGTTCTATTAGGTAAAGAGTAAACTCATGAACCAAAAAGAGAAACACTTTTACCGTGAAGGATGGAAAGCAAAGACTCCACAGAGATGCGTGCCACATACACCACATTTCAAGAACTATAGCCGCGATTCTCACATCCACTGTGACACAGAAAACCGGAAACATAAATTATATATATATAAATGTACGTATACATGAGAGCTGATATTATAGCATAAAGATAAAAAAATGATTGAGCAAACCTGCATCAATAGACATCCATGAATCCAATGTCCACAGAGCTTTTTGATGTGGAGAAAACATCTGCGGAGGTCTTGATGAGAAGGTTAAAGAAAAGTTCAGAGAAGACTCCAGAAGGTGAGAAACCCTGCTTAGAGCCTGGATGCAAGAGATGCAGACAATACACAAATAAATAATTAAATATATAAATAAATAAGGGAATATCCTGACCACAATGAAACTATATCCCAATCCCACCCGAAAAACCAACTCCCCGCAAAAAGAAAAACCTCTATGCTAGAAAACACAAGAATAGCGAAAATGCTTCTTGCACGTGAAAGATCTTTCAGAAAACAGAATCAAATACTAGATTGCCCTAAATAAGAAAAAACTATAGGCATCTATTGGACCATCGACTACAAGACAAGTACTGAAGGGATTAGTTACCATGGAAATGAAAATGGGTTCATATCTGACAATAAAAAAACTTCATAATTATAAAAAATGGCAAGATTTTAAGGTGTAACTGAGGGTTCATATCTGACAACAAAAAGCTTAATAAATTCTAAAACGTACAAGATTTTAAAGTGGAACTGAATAGGAAATAAAGCACTGAGTACCACAAAAAATTTGGGTTGACTTATAAATTAATGCTGTTGGAGGACATCCCTATCCAATTGCAAGATTGTGTCAACCAAATTTTGCTAAAACATAGAGATGGAGAAATCGTAAAAATAACACCACAGCACTTGCGACAATTGAATTGCTAATTTCAGTATCTGCCTTATGGGAGTTGATACTAGTTATTAGACAGACATTCTCTGCTAAATTTTATAATGC
This sequence comes from Eucalyptus brandiana, assembly GCA_014182725.1. Lineage (NCBI taxonomy): Eukaryota > Viridiplantae > Streptophyta > Magnoliopsida > Myrtales > Myrtaceae > Eucalyptus > Eucalyptus brandiana. Next base: position 34,344,544 of record CM024677.1, read on the forward strand.
ACCCTAGAAACAACTCAGCCAGGTTCACCTAAGCAACCACCTTAAAGCAATCGAATTAATGGTATATTTTCTCTTTTCTGGCTCAGGTAAAGTCCATGATATTCCTATTATTTCATCTGCCAAAACAAATGAGATATCTAATAATATGATTTAATAGAAACCATATCTAAAAGAGGGTAATGCAGCATGTGGTTGTGCCAGTGATGCAACTACAAGAGAGCACTGCTGGTTGACTTTTTGCATTTAGTGCCCTCAAGTTATTCTACTTAATTATTAAATGCTCCCCCAAATCATATTTGATTGTAATTTCTTAACTGTAGTCAGGGTAAAAAGTACATGATGTTTCAGCATGATGTTCTGCATCAAAAGAGTGCATAAAGTGATGTGCCATTGAATTTTCAATGCTCAGTTACTTGTTCTCCTAAACAGTTGTTATGGACCAAAACATAGGACTGGGATTAATCTTCATGACAGATCGTTTATCAAAGGGACACATTGTCAAGCAACAAATTCCAAACTCCACAGGACAATCTGAAAGAAGGCTGGAAAGTGCCAGGACCAAAGGCGAAGATAGATAGGGGCAAGACAATGCAGAAATGCATCTGAAACTCTCACCAAAATTCAGCTCGCCCCAGTTATAAATGACAAGTAACTCAAGAAAGAAGCTGTAATAGTTGGAAAGAGTATCAAATAATAGCTGATGTAAGAAAATCTGAAAATTAGACAATCTTACTTGGTGGGACTCTGTAGGACCAATCAACACGACAGATGATAAATTTTGAAGCAACTGAGTGTTGAGGAAAAAACTAGTGCAATCATTCATTGGACAAGTCTCCATCCAACAAGAAAATCCCAAGTCAGAACACAATATCTGAGGAAGGAGAACACAACAAGCAGCTGAGTCTGCTTCAATAGATGCATCTTCATCGGATCTCATACTAGTCTCCACTTTGCGCTTCTCATATTCAAACCTTTCCAAGAGCTTCTGCAATCGACAAAACCAAGTATGGGTTGGAGGAAAAAAAAAAAAAAAAAAAAGAAATAAACTGGTCAAATTAGGACATCAGTAGTGCAAACCTCATGGATCTCATCCAATTGCTGGACAATCACGTTTTGATCTTCATTGCGATTATTTGATAGTTGTGCCGCAAGGCAAACACCTACGTGAATATTCCGGTAAGTTTTTGGGTAAAACTGCCGAATATATGGGATAAGATGAAGCTATAGATTGCAAAAGAGCAATGTGTCCGAAAATAAATTCAGTTATAAATTCTGTAGAAGTGATGCAATGCAAACCTGCCTAGGAACATAAGCTGTTAGATGGAGGTGCCATTTAATACACGAATCATAATAACAACCTCATTACAAGCGTTATAGTACTCATAGTCGTAAATTAAGTGCGGTACTGCTGATTAGTGAATACTAAACCTCCATTGCTAGTGATGGCACAAATTCATAGGGATGAAATAAATGTATAATAGAAATTGACTTTCTGAGAGATGGCGAAGTGGTTGCTGGCTCCCAGTCGTAGAGCAAAGAAAGTGATTGCATAATAAGGTCAAAATTGTACAGCAAGCAAATTCAAATTGACAAAACACGGTGCCTACTAGTCCAAAAGCACTGGCAGGGCAACTAAATAACTCACAATGCGACCACCAAAATGTTATTGGAGCTTATACCTTGCATTGCCAAGATGCGGAGATCAAGACAGGAAGATGCAATGAGGTCAACGCGGTCACCAGCTGTCATAAACAATTGGAACAATAAGTTTGAGAATTTAGGAATTATAAATTGGTCAGGCTACAAAGGATAATCTAAGTAGAACTTCTTACAATGCTTCCAAATTGATTCACAAAGCTTGAATATGTTGAGCTGTTTATGATACACATCAGCAGAATGTGGCGACAGAGGATGCCCACAATTTACCCATAGCAAGGACTTATTGGGACGTAAGTTCCAGGAAGAGGCTCCAACCAGATTCCTACTCTCCTCCTATGGACAAGAAAGAATTTATTAGGCTTACAGAGCTCAAAAGGAGTTGTACAGCAAAGGATATCATGCATACAGTATAAGCTTACCAGAGCAGCTATGGTTGAAGCAGCCTGTGGATGAAAAGCCTGCAATTTCTCAGCAACCTTCAACAAGGAACGCCAAAAAACCAGCAAGGTCTCAAACTGGGACGATACAACACTTTCCCAAAATTGCATATGATCCTCAAGAAGGCGACTATACAAATTGAACAGAACATCGAAGCACGGAGACTCAATAAGTATATTCAAAATCTGCTTCTCCAGAATACGCAACGATTTTAACAATGGAAGCAGATTCTTAAATTCGCCAGTCAAGTTGTGCCTTTTCTCAGAATTCCACTGTTGATAACTGTGCCTCAGCAGGACCACAGACTGAATAGCATTCCAGAGGAAGGTACTGGACAAAGCTGAGGCATCACTCATAGCAACTAAATCAACTACTTGAGATGAAAGCAAAGGTATTGGATGCGACTCCTTAATTTCATCAAGAGATCTAAGCTTGTGACTACATGACATTATATATTGCCAGATAGGATGTTTCAACTCCTTTCTAAATGAATTCAAGAAGGAATTAAAAGTCTGAGAGAAGGGATGTAACTGAGAATCAAACCAACTGAACCAAAGGAGATACAGGTTCAGATCACTGTCCGTTGCCTGCTCAATTGCCCAGTTAGCAGCAAAAAGTAGCATCTTACTGACAAGAGCTGAATCAGATGTTGTTTCTCTCCCATGACACAAAAGCCTTTGATTTGTATCCTTAGGAAACATAATCTGAAGCAATGTCTCAACATCCATTAAGTAAGGCATCGCAGAGTCACTCACAGCTAAAGCTTGATCCTCATAGTGCCCACCATTAGTGGTTTTATATTCAAAATATGCACATCTTGCCCCAAGGAACTCAACATAAATGCAATTCTGTTTAATTGAAGTCTCCTTTGGATAGCGGACAAAGTTCCCCAAGTTCAAGGGCAAGGGCCACCCTCCGGGCAAAAATAGGGGATATGCAGGATGGACCACATGGAAGGCAGGGCCTGATAGAAACGCATGCTTAGCATGGCTGACAATAGTTTCCCCTTCAGACTCCCCAAAAGAAGATAAATAAGTATGCTCCCAACTTATTTTAAGGCTCCACAAAGGCCGGTTGCCATCTGCAAGAAGGCGCTGGAATAACTGTATCCAACGTGCAAGCTCAAAGTATGTGACTTGAACATGTACACGTAAACCTTCATCCCTGGCATAAATATGTGCTTTAGCCATTGCATCCACCAACGTGCCAAAGGGAATGCCTGATTCAACAAGGAATCTTTTGATGTCTTTCAGTGTCATCTCATCAACATAACATCCACTTTTCCAATCAAGTAGCCAAAAAGGAGGCATCATAAATATTTCAACTCCTCTGTTCCTCATGGCTCGTGAAACGTCACCATGGTTTGGGTTAACTGTAAGGAACATTCGAAAATTGGGGTGTGGATGAAGAACAACAGGCTTCCCATCAACTGTCCCACATTCATTAATGGTAATTGACCCACTAGGCTCCACCAAAGAGTTAATCCTATCAAGTACCTATTACAGATGAAGACAAGGGTAAAGAAAGTAAGCATAAATATGTACCTAGTCCACTAAAAATGAGAACAAGGTTTAAGAATATCTTACCGTGGGATTGCAAAGATTCGCATCCTCCAGAACAATCCATTCTCCTTTTTCAATGGCTCTTACCAGTACTCCAGTAACCCATTCAAATTTGGCTGAAACAGTCATCCTTTGGTGAAGTTCTTTCAATTTCAGAATTCTATTTTGGATATTATCTAGTTCCTCCATTGACCAAGAAAAGGGCAAGGAGCTTGCCTCTCTATCCAACTTAAGTTGATCAACAATTTTGATTAGCACACTAAATGAACTGGAAATTCTTTCCTCCAAATTTCCTGAATCAGACCCGGACACGATACCAGAGTCAACGTGAGAAAGGAATGCACGCCATTCAGAAATCAAATCTTTCTTTCCACTTATAAATGATTCCATAGAGTATTCTACTTGTAATCGGCAAAGTTCATTCATGTAATGTGCAATTTGAGAAGCAACATAGCGCAGATTGCGAAAAATACTATATTGCTCAAAGCAACCAAGCAGTTCAGATATGTCTGTTGCTGACGAAAGATTTAATTCGTTCAGAACATTGCCAGTGAGTTGAGCAAGGATTCTGATAAGTGAAGTCTTGCCAGATGAAGAAGGACCAATCAAGATACACAACCATTGATTCTTTACGCAATCAGCAGCAGCTTCCAGGTTTTGACGCATTCCAGGCACAATTTTCAGCTTATTTGAAACTATAGGTGACAGCTCGTTGTTCCTTCTAATGGCAGAATTCCCCACTATCAAGTAATGAGAAGTTAGTTGCACTCGCGGAAAGGATTTATAAACGGCTTGACCTCAAAAACCTGTTCATACAGGCATAGAACTTCTTTACGATCAGTTGCTGTACGCATTCTTTGGACATACACAAGATTGAGGAAACAGTCATCTTTCGACTTGACTGGTGCATCTGCATAAGCAGCAACATTTTATTAAAAAGGAGCTGGTAAGGGGAAAAAAAAAACTAAGAATTGTGACATTTTAATACCTTGGATAATTTGACATGACCTGATTACATCACGCAGATTAAATTCCCAAGGTGAGCCATCCTGTGCGAACTTGCGGAAAATCATTGTTTCCTCATATAACCTTTTGTTGAACAATATTAACTTGGAAAGAAGAGATCTTGGAATTGATGGATATAATGAACTGCAGATGGAGAGGTAGTCATCTTCAACTAATTCATCCACGTAAACCTGGAAGCACCAAATAAAATCAGAAGTTATGACGTACCAATTTCAAAACAAACTTTGGAAAGCGAATGGGCAAAAGTTAAATTTAGAGAAAACAAGGGAAAAGCGAACCTTCATGAAACGGTTGAGGAAGGACTTTGGAAGGCCTTTTCGGCCTCCACCTTGACTTGAAGGATTTTGACATGCAAATATTCTGAAAGATGGTGGGCATTTGAAGGTAAGACCCAGCTCTGGGATAAAAATCTCAGCTCGATGATCTAGAATAGCATTCAAACCCTGACCAAGAATTTCATTTGTCAAAAGTAAGCACATCTGAGGGAAAATTTTGACATAAAAAAATTGAAAATGAATTAAAGATAAAAGTTTGGTTCATTGCATTTTTTTTTTGCTTAAGCAAGAAGAGTTGTCATTATTTGTATAAAATATTATAGACATTTGTGAAACACCTAAGTCCTTTAATAATAATACCTCTAACACGGATTGTGGAGCAAGATTCAGCTCATCAAGCAGCACCCAACAACCCTCCTTAAGTGCCTAAAGAAACAAGAGGATATTATCAGCAACCAACTATAGACAGACAAAGAGCAAGAAATTTAGAAGAAACCGCCACCTGTAAAAGAATACCGTCCGACCAAGCAAACTTCATTCCTTCATCACTGTCAACAGGTAAATCTGAGCCCAGCAAATCCATCATATCAGTCTGCGAAATAGACAAATACAGAACCTTGTAGAAAAACCAAGCAAACTGTATAATAAAATGGATTGCTAGAACAAACAAATATGTAGAGATAAATAAAGAAACAAACCTGCTCAGATAGGTTAATTCTTACAACTCTATGCCCAGAGAACTTGCCCAAAGCAACAACTAAACTAGTCTTCCCAACACCGGGACTGCCTTCAAGCAGAACTGAAAGAAGGAACTATGATTTGAGCAATCTGCAGAAGAGAGAGGAAAGAGGCAAACCAAGGAAGGGAGAGATTCCGGACTGGTGAAAACATACCAGGCTTTCTAAGCTGCATCGCCCGCAGTACCCTCAAGGCATTTCTTCGTGTTGTTGGTGCTAAAAATTCAAACCCCCCAACCTCGCAATTTTCATTTCCTGCCAAACACATGTAAATCAATGGTTATGAGCTCATAAGTCATGTACGTAAAAGTCATTGTGCACTCTGTGGACATAAAAGTGTCATAAAAGAGGTAGACTAAATCTCTCCCTCCCTCCCCGCCTTTTGCCCCCAACCCAACACCACCAACCTACAAGAAACAGTTGAAGGAAGCTAATAATTCAAATTTCTACAACAGCAAAACTCAACAAATTGAGACAGTCCACCATAGAAATGTACATACATCAAATTATCCAAGGCCCAACCAAAAGCTTAAGCCCGTAGGTGGATGTGCAGTTAACACGAAGTACTTCAATACCCCTTCCCCATGAAGACAGACCTGACCTCATTATAATAGGGAGGAAACTGAGGGATGAAAGCGTGCATTAATATTTAATTATTCTAACATTCCCCCTCACGCTTAGTCTTGTCTTTTTGCCTAGTACTAAACGTGGACATATTTAATTGGAGAGGCAAATGAGACCCAGAAATATTCGAACTCGAGCTGGTATCACGTGAGATTTTGTGAGACCACTGCCAACTGTTTTAATAGTTTCCTTTGCTATGAACTTAGACTTGACACAAATATAAGTGCATCAACATGATAAGAAGAAGTAATCCCTCCCCCCCAAAAAAAAAGTAATAAAAAGAAAAACCCAAAAAGGGCCCCAAAGGGATAAGGCGAAGAAATCGTGGAAGAATTGTTTACATCATTTGTTGAGTATCTTTCTTCTTACTGCTATCTTTGTCATTCTTGTATGTAGTAAAAATTTCATAGAATACCCAATCCAAGTATTTATAGAGCTTCAGTTCAAGGGTTTGAATCTTGGCACTTCCTTTAGATATATTATGACAACTGCCCGCGTTTGTCTTCTGGTTGTTGTTTGATGTCGTAATGCATCATTATGACTATTTATGACTCCAACACTGATTGGAAATACTAGCTCATACATCCTTACTGTTCCTGATAAAGACACAACTTAAACGCAGAGCCAAGAATGATCATGTTGACCATGCTCAAATACAAATGCTTAGGACAAGCTTAAGTTGAACTTGTACAGCTACAAAGCCAAGGCAAAAAAAAAAAAAAAAAATACAGTGCTGTGAGAAATTGAAGTATACAACGTCAGACATTACCTTTCTCAATGTAAAATGGATCAATACCAAATGTAGTATCAAGTTGCACATTATGATTGCCAGACAAAATTTTTCCCATTATAGCTTCACCCCAACCATAATTTTCTATCCTTGAAAGTTCTGGGTAGTCAGCACTATCGTCATCTACCTGCAAAAGTAAAACAAGGAAAAAGTGAGTAATTGCAAAGAAAAATAGTAAGACATTCAAAGTCAATAATGCATGCAGTAACCCACCGCACAAAATTAATTTGAGCAACAATTTTCTGAAATATACATTACAATAATAAACATAATAGCAAGGAAAATTATCACATGAGATAAGGCATCTAAACCAGTTGACCATGGAATCTTTACTAGGAAGCAAGTTGACCACATGAATAATAATGCTAGAATTTTTTAATTCTTGTATTTAATAAAGAGAGGGTCTTATCCTCTGAGAACATTCTTCATTCATAAGTGGATCATAATTCTTCAATTAATTTAAGGAACCTTCCATTGTCTAACAAAAGACTTATGCATCAAGTCTCAAAGATGTGAACTTGTGAAGAAAAGAATGTGAAGAATGATAACTAAACAAACATAAAAAAGAACTTTGTTTTTATAACTAGTCGTAATGACTATTTATAGAACTTGGCTGCAAGAAGGCAATAGTCCTTGCTAATGCAAAAAGGAGATAAAGCATAGTTTCACTGCAGATAACAATTAATGGGTCATAATTCTTCAATTAAAGGAACCTCACAGCTTGAATATACTACATTCATTTTTAGTAGCAAATAAATTTGCTGCCCATAACCTAACAAGCAAAGAAAAGGCACCTGTAATTGTCCCAAAAGAAAATGCAGGCATTTGTCTTTCAGCTCTTCTGCGTCACTCTTAGAGATTCCAGTCCCTGAGTGAAATAGGCAAAAGGCCAGAATAATTCCAGCTTCAGTAAAATGCAGAGTGGAGATCAACTATGAACTTCAGTATCAAGTATGCATCCACCCATTTGGCAAAGTCATTTACAGTTACAGAAAGAGGTCAGATACTTTCAGATTCTCCTCTCCCTAGCATGAAATTTACTGTCATATGGGACGGTGGAGGAAGCTTGTTCCCAAAGAGAGGAATGAAAACAGAAAATAGGTAGAACTCAACATAGATGAAATACTCATACACTTGTGTTAGTAAAGAAAGTGGCCTTGCAACTGTGAAAATGTTGATTGTACAACTTTTCTCCTACAGTTAAACAAGTGAACTGCACAGAAAATATCAGAGCAGTTCAATTCATTAAGAAAAAATAGTCAAGAACCCCATCAACTGATATTGCAGTACTGTGTGGTCCCAACAACAGATCAGCAATGTATGAGGCTCCTCACAATTTCACTTCTGTATTGTGATGTAACAAGTTGCAGAAAAATTTCTGGAGAATCTGAGCTTGAGAATGGTGTTTATTAGAAAAATTGGAAAAAAATAAGGAGAAGCCAGTCGTGCATGCTCACAAGATCCTGGAATGTTTCATTTTATTAAGTGCTGCAACCGACTTGGGTCATGGAATTGCAAGCATTAAAAGCACACAAGCAATTTAATTATTTGGCCATTTTAGTCGAGTGACCAGAGGTAAAAATTTGAACAAATAATAAAAAAGAAGGCTCCACAACCATAGTACAGGCTGTTCAATTGCCTTTTCCCATGCACCACACCCATTTCACGTCAAGATTAAGATGTCCTAATTGCGCGTATCTAACCAGTGGTCATGAAAAAAAGAGAGTACCTAAAGTCAGTCCATCAAGGAGAACAAGGAAAGACCCATGAAGCAAGGCAGACTTGGCACCCAAATTTCTCTCAGTCTCGTTAACAAAAGAAACCCACGAGAGGAGATCTCTCACAGTCAGTGTTCTCCCAGTCTGTAATCTGTTAAACCACTGCAACAGATACAATACATAGAAAGGTTACTCAGACTACTCAAGACATACATTAGACACTGACGCAAAAAAAACTGTAGTTAAAAAGAAGATAGAAGTGAAAGCTAATACAAGCAAATGATTCCTTGTCAAACGCTCAACTTGTTCCCAAATGGGAAAAGGTGATTTGATGAATCACTTTGGCAAGATTATACTTTACAAATCCAAGTAAAAGCACCTTGAAACGAGTCAAGACTTACTGATTCATTTCCAAGTGAGGACCACTTATCCCAATCCAATATGCATGAGTAATAAAATAGCACAACATTCTGAATTGGGGTAGAATATAAATCAAGGAGCAAAAAACACACAAGTACATGCAAAGACCAGCATCCAGCAGCACCATTGGCTATTATCAGCAGTTTCTCCTTTTGTCATTCCAATTTTTTTCTTTCACAGCTAAAAAGACTAATTATAGGGCACCCGTGCAAACTCAGATACAGAAAGAGCTCACAAAACCAGAAAGGGAGCTCAATTACAGGACAAAGCATTGATTATATCAACCAAGGCATTTATATCCCTATGCAAATTTCCACTATATCAACCAAGGTATGTATTCTATCATTTTCCTTAAAGGAGATATGTATTAGAGATAAGCCACAAGAACCAAGAGCTGATTTTTTTTAATGAGTGATAAACTAGGAATAAACCAAGAGAATCGGTGAGACAAGCTCACACGCTTGAGGGACAGAGGTGAAGTGCATACAAATCCCGTGTTAAAATTTTGAGAGATAACAAACAAGTAATTTAACAGCTTAAACTATTAGGAAACAGGATGACTACGCATACATAGCATATTAGTTAACAATAACAATGCAACAGGTAACTACACAAGATATTTACCTCCCAAAAGTTTATAATGGGATCCACGACAGACAGAAGCTCTGGCTTGGATATGCTGCATATAGCAAATGTCAGAAGGGACATCAAGCAAGAAATTTTTTAAAATTTGCCTCAACTAATACCAAATCATACAAAAATACCTTTGCTGAGCAATACTTCTAAGTTCACTAGGATCACCAACAGAAGGTACCCAGATTTCTGTAAATCTATTACGAAGAGCAGGTGACAGCTCCTTTTTACCATAATCACCACCAGGGTTCATGGTTGCAAGAAGGATGAAGTCATTGTGAGCAGTAACTTTCTCCATTATAGACCCCCCTTTCTCTGGCAAAGACTACATGGGAGGCAATTGTGAACAGTAAGAGGAAAATTCAATGAAAAAATAAACAAGTGAATGCAGCATCAAGCTACAGAAAAGCAAGACATAAAAACGACACATACCCCAAAAAATAACAAAGAAAAGAACATCAAAGATTAGAATAGGAGGGTTCCCAAAAAAGTCACTATAACAACAAAGAGAACCATTCATATTAGAGCAAAAAACACATCAGTTGTCTCACTGCAATACAATTAAATGCTCTGATGACATGTAAAAACCGATAAACAAAATATGCAAAGTGCGGCTACTGAAGCCAAGTGCAATTATTAAAGCCCAGAGAAATGTAGGGTTATCCCTATTTTGAGGATAAGAAGCCATTACAGTCAATTGTGCATTAACGAATAATAGATTGGCACTAAGTGATTGCATGATCAGGGATATAGAAACAATAATTCATTCAGTGAAAGCGTGTGAAATATTGATAAATGAGTGTAAAGCGCTTGGACTTCAAAAGAGACAGATGCACATTTCAGTGTGAACAAGAGGATGAGAAATAACCACCCATGGTATAAGCCTTCCAATTTAATAACAAAAATAGACCATGATCAGAGTCTACCCACCAGGGTTCTTTCAGGCTCAAGACACTATTCAATCTTTCAAGCACACTATCATTAGCCAGAGATATTTCATCTACAAGAAAGAGATGACCAGCCCTCATTGCTTGCACCAGAGGGCCATCTTGCCACATAAAAATAGTCTGCCACTTCTGGTACAACTGCTCAAGTTCCACTTTTGTTTGCTCGAAATACTCCAGATCTTGTGAAGTGACACTAGGAGATGTTACCAGACCTTGTCGATAACTGTTTATGATCATAGCCAGCTGGCTGAGAGTTGAAGAAGCTTGACCAATATCTGATGAAATTGTCTGTAAACATAGGATGGATGAAGAAGACAGATGAAGAAGCATGTACTGTGAAAAGAGAATGTTGTCTACTGATCAAGAGGATACATACCAAAGTGCTGGGATGGAAGAGAAAGGTATTTGAAAGCATCACATGTTCAACTAGACGCTTAAACTCGGAAATCAACCTCGACCTCTCTCGAACAGGATAGAAACCCTGTTGATCATTTGTTAGCTGCTACATTGCACAACAGAATAATGAAGTTCACACAACTAAAATAAAGTAAAAACCAGCAAGTACCGCACCCCACAAAATCAGAAGTTTCAGTGTACTGGTGACAGTTCAGAATATGCAGTTTTGACCCCAAAACAGTGCTTAGCAACTGGCAGACAGTAGTTTTCCCACCACCTGTTTCTCCTACAAGAAGAATGGGCTCACGCAACTCATAGCAACGTCTGATAAGAAAATACAGCCTCCACATGCTCCTCGTCCAGGTGACTCTGCAGAGAACAGGTCAACAATAAAAAATAAAAAATATCACCACAATGAGTTCACAGCACAAACACAAACATGCTGTTTTTTGCGGAAGTCGTACTTTCCAAAGTTCTCTGAAACATTGGAAATATTGTCCAAGTTGACAGCACATCCTTCAGACGATTCCTGAAAGACACAGCGAGCTATAAGAGATCCATGAATTGCAAGAGCGCAACATCAAAGATACCAACAATTTAAAACCTAGACTAAGCCATGAAAAAAAATACATTTGAATAAAACAAATGATAGTTGAAGAGCTGCATTGAAATTTTATTAATGCTTCCATGCATCTCAGTCACTCAAAAACGTATATCTACTTTCTCATAGTGTTACTAAAAAAAAAAAAGAAAGAAAAGAAAATGAAGGAAAGAGATAGCACTTATCCAACGCAAGAGACCAGTTCAATTATACATATGTGAGCCCTATAAAAGATGTAAAGCTAAAGCCATATTCAAAGATAACTCCAGAGAAGGCCGCCCTTCAACTCTTCATATTTCTGATTTTATTGCTTTAAGTTCATACATTGTGTTAGGTCATTCTACTTCTAAAAGCATTGAGTTACAGCCAACAGGCTGTCGAAAATTTTCAGGGTTCCATCCGGATGAAAGTTCTGAGACTGCTCCCTCAAATTTGACATTCAAGAAACAACATTTCGAAAAAAATACGAAAGGAACCAAATTGTCCTCATGATGGACAGTAAATGCACTGCCTAGCAAAAGAAGCAAGTATCATGACAACCTCTAGAGATATAGCAGAAATAGGGTTTCAGAAACATAGTAATGAAAAGTTATGCAGGATGAACTCAACATTAAAACTCAGAGAGTCCCAACTGAACTCATTAACCAACTAATGCCAACAGAGACCAAGAACAGAAATGCCAATGCAGAGGAAACGTTATACAAAAAATACAGGAATTCCACACACATGCACAGAAAATCAACGCGTCATATATGTACAATCATCCAATGGTAACATATTATTTTGCCTGAGAAGAAGAATAGTACCTGCTTGTACAAGTTATGATCATCAAGATCAACGTGAAAATGTTTCTTGAGAACATCTTTAACAACAGATTTCTCATCATCATCCCATAATCTTTCAGCCAGAAGATAATAACCTTCTCTAGCTAGATCTTCATAGCGATGTTTTGAAGACAAACAATCTTCAGAATTGTTTGCTTGAAACCTAACCCGATTTGCCCAACGAAACAAGTCACGTGGGGTTATAAATCCATGTTTTCCAGCAAATACATTGCTACCCTGCCGGTGCAACTGCAAATCTTTCATGACTTCAACCATCTTCTTGGCATAGCTTCCGCTAATCTTGCACCTATTCTCCAAGATTATGCTTATCTCTTCTTCAGGAATTTCCTCAACATGAATCTCCACAAAAACGGTTTGCGAAATGCTCGAGAAAGCATTTTACGTCCCCCATATACTGTCGGTGGATTTTGAGTCGCAAACAGCATAAAATTAGGATGTGCTTTAATTGTCTCTTGCAATTCAGGCACAAAAAGCTCTCTGTTGTCATCTAGCAATCGGTTCAATGCTTCCAGCACATCAGATGGGGCTAGATTAAGCTCATCCAGAACAATCCAATAACCATTGCGGACAGCCCTAACTAAAACACCTTCATGGAAAACAAGCTTCCCACTAGTGTCAGTGACATAAGAACCTAGATACTCCTGCAGATCTGTGTGTTCGTGATTATTGATGCGCACAAATTCATTACCAGTTACTGCAGCAAGATATCGCACAAGACTAGTCTTCCCACTAGAAGTGGGACCCTGTAAAAGGACCGGATATCTTTTAATGAAAACAGCACGCGCCAAGTTTCCAAGTTGTTCTCTGACACTCTTCGTCAAGACATAATTCTCAACAAAATCATTGAGAACGGAGTTTGCCATGATTGTCACGTAACAGTCAAATGGTTTTTGTCCAGGCATTTTCCCTCCCAATAAGCATGATAAAATCATTTGATTCATTATCTTGCCACTAGATCTGTCCAACAAAGTGAGGAAAAACATACAGAATCCATCATAAAAGGCCTTTTCAAAGGTAAACTTCTTTTCTGCCTTCCTTGTGTATTCTAGAGCACGGAAGAGGGACCTTAAACTAAATTGTGGCTTCTGATTAGCCCCATCCTGAAGCCTCTCCTCCGATTCTTTTTTAGCAGCTTTGTAAAAATGCACGATTTTTTTCTACCATTTCTCTCTTCGAAGGTCCACCTTCCAAAAATTGATTTACAAATAAAGTCAGATCCTCCTCATCCAAGTCATCATCAATGAAGTATTCAGTAAATCTAGTCCGCAAAGAATATGGCAATTCCCGTTTCCCTGCATCAGTTGCTGGATTCATACATGCAAATATGCGAAAGTTGGGATGCCTCTTTATGTAGCTGATATCACCTCTCTCAGCTAGACATAAAGACCCATTCTCTCCTTCAAGTACTCCAGTAATTCTCTGCAAAATCTCTGTAGGAGCCAGGTTGACCTCATCCAACAGTATCCATTGACCATTCCGAAGGGCAGTTACAAAAGCTCCTTCAACAAATGAGAAGATCATAGCAGATGATGCACCAATTTGTGCACGGGCAGCTTCAAGTTTCACAGAAAGATTATTCCATGCATTGACCACTTCCTCATTCAATGGTTTCTTCCGCTTTTCCCATGTCTAGAATCTTCCACCTTTGACTGCTTGAAAGCATCTACTCCCTTGTGCATACCATTCAACAAAACTTTCCAGTTTTTATCACTCAGATGTTTTCGCAAGCTATCCAGAAAAGTCAGATTAACCTAATTATCAGCATACGACAGCATCAGCCATCTGCTTGAGTAGTAAATAAGGAAAAAAAGGAACACGTGCAAACCTAAATAAAAATACCTTTGCTGAAAAGGTCTTTGAGAACAGCTCCTCAAATTCCTTGTATAGAGGGATGCAAACATAGTGTGCACTCAGAGGCTTAAATCCCCCCAACAAGTCAGCAATATCACTTTGCTGACTCAAGTTCTGAATCAAAGGAAATATTTGAATAAGCACAACCAAGGGAGAAAATATGTAGATTCAAGAGGAAAACAGATTTCGTATGTAAATAAGCCTGCCCATGTCACCGCATATCAATGTACATACAAAGAGAGAGAGAGAGAGAGTTTATTCCCACATACCAAAACAGTGAGTTTCTGCCCCAATCGTGATGCAATATTCTGTACAAGTGTGGTTTTCCCGTACCAGTTTCACCAACCAAGAGCACAGGCTCATTGTACTTAACAGAGCATGCTATTCTCTCAATCGCATGCAGAGATCTCACAATTTCAACGAATGGTTTTTTCCATGGTGTAGCTGAAATAAGGACATGGCAGTATTGAGCATCAGTAAAGAAATCACCTAAGGAAGGCACGTAAGAATATTCAACTTACAGCTTTTTGAGCTCGTTGGAGAGTGACACGCCCAATTCTTAGCTCCGAGAGCATATCCTATAGTACCAGCCGATATTAGAAATTGCCAATAGAAACAACCAGAAAACCACATACAATCAGTTCTCTCAATCATACCTGAATTACAGGTTTCATATCAGGGTGTAATCTCTCTGCTTCCGAAATTGGAACTCCCCACAGTCGTGCAATGTCTTTCTTTATTTTCAACCTGTTTTCAGCTGATGTTGAAAATGCTGAAAAAACATCCACAGCCTGGAAAAGAGAAAAGAAAGGATGAAATTCTTTGTGTCCCACTACACAGGCTATCTAGCTCAAAAAGTAGGGATCACCACAGAACAATGTTCGAATGAGACCTCTTGATAAATACAATGACACTGGTAAGATGATAACTGGTTGTCCATTAAGCTAAAACCCAATCCTTCTATTCGCTTGCACCATTTTAGGAGATCCCTGTCACAAAAACAAATTGCCGTTAAATTATTGGAATAACTTCTATCTAAAACTTCAAGAAAGTTCTTTACCTTGTTGAAAACCTGCCCATGGAAACTGAGTCCCCAGTATTGCGCATGATCACAGCATTTATATTTTCAAATGTTTCTGCATGGATATCATCCAACTAGAATATTCAGTCTGACGCTGCTTGAGAGGAGGAAGTATCATACGTGAATTATTTCATATAGCTACTTAGCTTACCAACTAGCCTTTCAGCAAGAGGATCCAATCTTGGATGCCATGCCTTCACTATACATTGTAAGTCTTCAGGAGTTGGCTGCCTGACCATAACTTTCCTCCACAGAGTCCCAGGGAAATTAAAGCCTACACGAGGAAGTTAATTACCTTATAATCCAGTTGAGATATCCATTGTGCACTTGTACGCATCTGACTGCTTAATTACCAAAGAGTACATAAAGAGAAATGCAAATAATAGCACTAAAAAATCAGTCATTCAGACCAAGTCAAGTAACTAAAATGAGAATATAGGACTTGATGCTTTTCAATGGTACTGCAGAATACGAAAGGAAGCTGATCAAACCCCTGTCATAACACAAACCTCCTGTACCAGAAGATGTACGCAATCTGGATGTTGAAATGGTGGAGAAAAGTCGAAAATTCTCCGCAACAGTTATTTCCTGCATGAGTGAATCAATTCAACATGTTCCAATTAGAATAGATCCTCACATATTTATTCCAGACAACCTTTTTCCAAATTGAATGTGGGTAATAAAGAAAACCAAACACGTAAGAAAACCTCTGTTCTTAATATGGATTTTATCAATCACCTCACTGTGACCAGTTACGAAAGATCTTGCACCTTCCAGCAAAGGTAACAAGATGGAGTGAACATCAGATGGTGCTTTGTCAATGTCCTCGAAGACAACCCAAAGTCCATTTTGAATGGCCTAGGAACAGAGGTACACACATCCACAAATAAGTGCTTTAGTTAAGAAGTGCATAGTCACAGAAAAGGGATATTATGCTCTTGAGTGGAACAAACCTGAGTAAGTGATCCAGGTTGCCATCTAAATTCACCCGGTTTCTCCGTACATACATAACTTCCTATCAACGTTTTGCTGTCAATCTGATCATCCATTTGAATGTATAAAACTGACAAGAAGAGGAGTGTGAGAAAAAATACTCTTGAAAGCGTATCAATTCAAAATTCTGCTTCTTCTAATAGCTAGTGAAACCATTCATCTTGGAGGAAAACAGGACACTTCCCATTCCTTCCTTTTAAAAAAAAAAGATCTCTTAACTCTGCCCAAACCAAAACTAAAAGGAAGAATTGGTGGAAAGAGGAAAAGAGAAATGGTCAGCACCTTATATTCCACCACGATTGAAAATGTTTCTATTCGGTGTTTATCATGGCAAAACAGGAGGCACATTAAAGGTGCAACTAGTTGCCAGCAAGTATCAAACTTCATTCATTAAAAGATTTCAATTTGTAAAAGATTTCCCAATCTCCAATTTTTAGGGACAACCAGTAATTATAGCACATGCAAGTTCCCACACAAGTATACCAAAAAGCAAAAGCTAATCTCAATAACTTATCCTAACAATCTACAGAAACTTTTTTTTTATCTTACTATAAAAGGAGGAAAGAAATCAAGAGAATCATCGAGCTAACTACAATAACAAAGCTTCATATGCCTTTTCCTTTTTAAAGTAAAAGGGTAAACGGCAAGTATCATCTTTTGTGCAAATGCGTCTACTATAAACAATGCAGTGGCAATCATCCAATACTATCAGACTATTTTAATCTAATTATCAATTTATGAACCCACTTGTCATTTTCAATTCAAAGTAATCAAAGAAATCCAATTCTTTCGAATTTTGGTGCTAGAATTTGGAAACTACTGTACTCTAAAATGGTTATAGCAAACTAGAATTTTTGTTCATTGATACCCAGTCTTGGGATTGCAGATAGAAGCGTTAAAATCAACTATTGGGAAATTTCATGTTCACCAAAAATGATCACGCATAAAGAGGCAAAGTCACACAAAACATAAAGCACAATATGCATTAACAGTGTTAATGACAGTTCGAACAAGCCTTCAAGACCTTGACCAACATGATGGAGCTCTAAAAAGAGCTAAGCAAGAAGTCAGAGTATGATAGGATAGCTGCAACAGTGATGATTTATGAATTAAGGCAAATCTACCTTAGCAACTCACTTGAGAACGAGTTTTATGGCTGATGATGCCAATGAAAGATGAAATTTGGAAGTACATGACATTATAGAATTGTCTTTTACATTTTTCAGCAATATTATCCAATAGGTACTAATCAAATTAACAACTAGTATAAACTAGATTTGTTATTTAGACATAGCATTCATTAATTTGCTATTTAAACTTAATCTGAATGTTGGTTTGTGGTGTATACTCCAATGCTATTGCATAGAGAGAGAGAGAGAGAGAGAGAGAGAGAGAGAGAGAGAGCTGGGAGGGAGGGAGGGAGGGAGGGAGGGAGAAGCCGCCAGGCAGCAAATCTAACCTGACATTGCAGGCTGGGAATACGGAGGAGAAAAGATGGTTCTAAGAAGAGACTGGTGGTGTCACATGTGGAGAGAGAGAGAGAGAGAGAGAGAGAGAGAGAGAGAAGGTTGGTGCTATTTTGTTGCTTTATGGTGGGTCTCAGAACATAGAAATAGCTGATGCAGCTAAATATACTCAATTACCATCCGAAAATTAGAGCACACCAGATAGGTGAAGTAGGGATTGCTGAAAAATACAGAAAAAGGATATATGGAAAAAGAGCAGAGAAGGGCATGAACAGCACAATCTTAGGGCTCGTTTTATACTGGATGTTTTCAGGATAGATTTAGGAGCCACCTCCAATGCAAGAAGAATATTACTATACTCATCCAGTTTACATCCAGAAAGAAAACAGAAAATATGATTTGACAAGGAAGAAAGTTACCTATGAAAATCTAACAAAAAATTAAATTCATCGTCCTAGTCAAAAAAAAAAAAAAAAAGGTAGAACTTCCCCACATTTTCAACCCCAAAATAGACGTGCCACCATTACAGACAACAAAAACAGTCAACGCCATCAATCAATAATAAGTTCATGTATGGGCCACGATGGAGAAATGCATCTTTTTTCAAACACAAGAATTGATATATGAGTAGAACATAAATTAAACAGGTTCTTAAGTTCATTTACCACTTGTACTTCA